>JAJQWJ010000001.1:39288203-40538203 GCA_023637945.1 Phaethornis superciliosus
GCTGGTTTTGGTAAATAGTGCATGCATGTCAAAGAGAATTGCAGAAAGATTAAATTTAGTGTTAATAACAGTTTGACACAGTAGATGCACATTTGGGAGGGTAGAAGTCAGAGTACACTCTGAAGTGTGTTTGGGGGCATTAGAGAAATGGGGTGAAAACTGGAGTGCTATGTCATCTATAGAGAATGTAGGGACAACTATTTTGGACTCAAACTATGGGCTGGTAAGGAAGAAACAAGGAGAAAAGACATCTGGTTATTTTAATTGACCACAAGTTGACTATGAATTGCTGATCTGATGCCGTAAAGATGCATTAATGTTTCCCTGAAGAAGAATTATGAAATTTATTACAAGAGCTCTCATGAGACTTCATGCAGAATTTCTGTGTGCTGTTCTGGTCATACAAAGATGAAAAACAGAAAAACACACGAGAAGATGAATAGAAAGTGGGCTGGAAAACAGCTTGACTTGCTTAGTTTAGGATTAAATAAGACTCAATATGGAGCCTACAAGACTACATTTGCTCAAGAACAGTAATGGGGAAGGAGAAGGATCAATCTCAATCCAGTACAAACTGATGTAAAATAGGAATAAAACTATTCACAAAGTTATAAAAAGAAAGAATCTGGATCAACCAACTTCTTGAGGTAGAAATGCAAAATACCTCTCTACTTTCAAGGTGACAAGGTCAGTCTGCTTAGGCTTGGAGATCTTTGCTAGTTGCATGTTCCTGAAAGATAAATTTAAAAAGGTCTGAGTTCATGAGTAATAAAAAAAACATATGTAAACCAAAACTTTAAGGAAGCTACATAGTGGAACTGGGACAATGTAATACACTTGCCTGTGGCTTTGGCACCTCTCAATTTTAAACCCTCTAGCTGTAAAATTCTGAAGTTTGGTTACAACTTTAGACATCCGATTGAGTTAAGGTAGTTTTGATAAAAGACAGTTAAAAAAAAAACAAATAAAAGAATAAGAAAAGCATAAGTGATTGTTTATCTGATAGACCGAACATACAAGGTAAATTCAGAAAGCAAAACACTTTTTCACTTGAGTTTAATAATGCTATTTTGGAGCAAGCCTGAAATTTTTTATAGTTTTAGTTTCATAACACTGCCCAGCTGGAATTTCTATTTCAAGTTATTATAATAAAAAGCTTTTTACAGTGGTATTTGAAATGTTCATTTCAGATGGTTTTCACACAGAAGAGTTTACTTGAATACCAGATATACTGTAAACATACTGAACATCTGGTAATTAAGTATAGTGCACAGTAATCTCCATAATGCCTGTATCTGTGGTGAAATCTTTTTAATAAATAGTTGATAATGGAATGAAGCTATTAAAAGAATTACAGCACACATGGTGGAGTACAGCAATATATTAATTCCTCAGCATTAATAAAAGCTTTTAACTGTGCATTTTACCAAGAATCTTGGTAAAGATGAGGATGTTCTGAAATGAGTGTCAGCACAGAAATACTACATTTGCAATAGAAAAACAAGGCTCACTAATTCTACTAGATCATTTCCATAACTATTCCAATTCCCAATGAACTTTGTAAGTTCTCAAACTGTTCATACTCCACAACAGCATAACACCTCTCTCATCTGGCCAGGGCACCATTCATTTCACAAAATGGGAATGGAGCACCACTTCTATTTTACCACCTTGTTAGAAATATTTCATCGTGACATAGTTCATGTGCATCAATTGGGGTGTCCAGTTTCAGCCTCAGCAGCAGAAAAGGAGTTTTCTTCTCTGAGCAGTGTGAGAACATATCTGAACAAGTGCAAGCACCTTCCTCTCCTTGTTTATGATTTCTTCAGAGGACTCTGAATTCAATGGCATTGTATAGATATGGATTCATTTATTTTATTATTGTACTGCAGATCCCATTCTTTAAGCTCCATTCACTGACACTTCACAACATCCCAACCAAGTCATCATGCCACCTGCCCTTAGATTGCATTACCTGATGTCATCCACATTTTAATTCAAGAAATACCCATAAGAAGAAACAGCAGAACCTTTTTGTGTATCTACCAGTCTCTGCTTAACAATACTGATGGATTTTTAAATAGTAATTATTTCTTCACTTGGCATTCTTCATTAATTCTAATTCTTAAATCAAGTCATCCAAGGTTGAGTTCATCATCCACCTTGAGCTACCAGGTTTGAAAGGTTTCACCTCTTCATATTCTTAGGGGCAGCCCATTTACACCACTGGGGATTTTTCAATTACAGCTTTTCCAATGACTATTTAAGGACTCCTGTCCTTTTTCCAGGAGTTCTGGCACATTGTTTAGATCACTGGTATGACTCATTAGCTTACTCTGTGTTTTAGCCAGTTAAGTTCCTCTACTTTACACTTCTCCATATTTTTTTTTCATTAAGAAATCAATTTCAAGACAGCTTAAGAAGCTAGTTGACAAGTGTCAAATAAAATGCGAGTTCATGCTAGCTTCAAAATCCAATGCCATACATTCCAAGCTATTCACATCCACTGTCACAGAACTGCATCTGTGGCATGTCACCTCCCTGCTTACATACTGTTTTCAGCTGCAAATACTTCCACCACCATTTTGATTCGAATTGTACTGGAGATAAAATGCAACCAACGACAGCAATCTTATTTGTCAACATTTACAAAGAAACCCCCCCCTCACAATTTTTCACCTCAGATACATGAGCTAAAGCAGAAGACTCTTATAATTACTTTTTATACAGTTCTCTATTTACACCATCTCTATAAAGTGTCTGTAATCAGGTTTCCCATTCTTATCCATACTTCATATTCTGTCTATTAAGCCTTTGAGTCTCTTTAATACCTTCATGGGTCTATCTTTATTGGTCTATGCTTTCCAGATGTTCACTGCATCCTCATCTGAAACAAGGCTTTTGGACTCCTATTATTGCCCAGGAGAGGAGCTTCCTGTCACCCCAAGAGTAGGACTTGCCTGGGATGGACAGGTCCTCCTCAGCATGAGCATCTTCCTCTAAATGAGGTAAGGAATGTCTCTTCCTCAGCACTACAGGAGATATCCTCCAACACCACGTTGTTCAAATCCTGAAGCTGAAATCGGACAGTGGTTCCCGGTGATGGTGGTGGCTGGGTAATGAGCAAAGACTGGATACACAGCTCCTGCTCATCTTGCCCACATCTTTCCCTCAGAGGCAGTTTATAGAAGGGCTGTTTAAACACTCTCCAGAAGGCAAGGCTGTGATTTGTCTCCATTATGCATTTACCAACACAGTGAAGGAGGTAAGAAGACAGTGCTTGCTGCTGCTGTCAGCAGTGCACCTGACGTGTGGAAAGCTGTCTTTCTAAGTACTTTGTGTTAGTATGGTGGGGTTTTGCAAGCTGAGAAGCTGCTGGAAGTTCCCCCGACTCAAATTCCACACTCGTATCTGGCCAAGGTCAAGCAGATTAGGGAAGCTGGATGCAGCTCTGCCTGTAACATATTCAAGAAAGCAAAAGCAAAATTGCAAAAAAAGACCTGCAGAGGAGAGGTCAGAACAATTTGGGAGCAGAGATACCAAGGTCAGTGAGGAAGGAGGTGGAGGAGGTGCCTGAAGCAGAGATTTCCCCATCGTCATTGGTGAGATGGAAGTCATCCCTTGCAACTCACAGAGGAGCACAGTGGAGCAGTCCCTGAAGAGCCACAGTGGGGCAGACATGGATCTGCAGCCATGGAGAATGCCAGACCAGGGGAGGTGACTCTTCCTGCAGCAGCCGTGATCAGCCTGCACTGGAGCAGTTCCTGAGGGACTGCACCTCACAGGAAGGACTCATGTTGGAGGGGTTCATAAAGGACTCTCTCCTATGGGAGGGACCCCACATTGGAGTGGGGGGAAGAATGTGAGGAGTCCTCCCCCTGAGGAGGAAGGAGCAGCAGAAACACCGTGTGGGGAACTGACCCTGAACCCCCCCATCCTGTCCCCTGTGCCCTGAGGGGGAGGCAGCGGTGAAGCGATCCAGGCCTGTGAAGAAGAGAGGGGTGAGGGGAAGATACTATAAACTCTGGTTGTGTTTTCTCTCTCCTGTCCTGATAAATTACTTTTTTTTCTCCCCAAGCTGAGTCGGTCTGTTTTGCCTGCAACTGCAGAGTGAAAATCTCCCTATCCTTGCCTCAATTAATGAGTCTTTAGGTGCATTTTCTTCTCCCTATCCCAGAGTAGGAAGTGAGTGAGCAAAGGCCAGGTTGTTTCCTGTTGACCCTAAACATCAACACTTATCAAGCAGCTGCAGATCAGGGCCAGGAGGTTCAGGCTCTTGTAGAAGATCAGCAATGTTGTTCCTTAGATTAATTCCCAGAGCTGTCTTACCCACCATGTATGTATGTATTCCCATGTTCAGAAGAGCATTAATTAAGCTCTTTTGGAGCAGCCTTAGAGCTTGTTTCAGTCCTACAACAATCAAATAGCTTGAATGTGTATTTTGAACACTGACACCTCATAGAAAAGGGCTAGAATATAGAGCAAGGTTTTTATGGCAAAGTATCAAAACCAAAGAATAGGCATATTTTTCAAATATATCAACATTTTTGATAAATTCAGCAAGTATTCACTAAATCTGATGTAAACCATCATGGTAGCTGAAACGTACATACCTAAGCTCAAAAATATTGGTAGTAATTATTTTTGAACCTTCTTCAGTCCTTCCCTCTTCCAAAAGAAAATACCTCTTTCACGTGGTGACCCATCCGCTCTACAGACAAAGCAAAACTTGCCAAAAACCTTAAACTGTTTGACAAGGAACTTCTACAGGGGAGAAAGACAGAGAAGAAGGTATTTCAAGAAGACTTCAAACTTCACTTTAATCTGACTGCTCTTGTTAAGGAGCCAATGTATGGCTCCTCAGCCAGTTCATTATATCTTTGCCTATGCCTGAGCACATCTGTCTGGCAAACCAACCACCTTGGAAGCTCACAGAGGGTGGAGCAGGTTTCAAGCTCTTAAAAGGAACAAGAATTTTGGTAGCTGCATGAAAATGGTGCAACATAAAATGTTATTCCATTGCCAGGTCCAGAGCTGTAATGGACTTTTTGGCACAAAAGAAGCCACGGAGGTTCTGTTCAGAGTTGATTTTACTACCTGGCATGCTCCTTTTATCTTTTAGTGTTTTTTCTTTAATAATCAGAAAGAGGACAAAGCTTGAAATAAAAACTAAATAAATTTATTAGAATATAATTGTATTCAGCAAATAATCCAAAAATATCATGGGTTGTTGATGCCAACCTATATCTTTGATTTTTAAAGCACAATCATTACTCTTCTGAACAGAAGAAATGCTCTTTTTTTCTTTTTTTGCCTTTTTTTTTTTTTTTCCTCCAGAATATTCTGATGGGGAAAAGTTATAAAAATCTGGATACTGTCAAGTTGAAAGAAGTCAGATTCCAAAGGTTTCTTACCAGAAAAATGGACACTTATTTTCTGAAAGTCTGGAAAAAAATCCAGTATCTGTCACTAAAAGTTAAGTTTCAAGTGCCATTTAAAACAAAACAGGATTTGGAGTGTTGCAAGAATTGTTGAGTATCCGAAAAATGCATGATTCCAAGTTCTTGAATTCCAAGTCCTGAATTCTTGTCCATATAAAGCTCTTCCAGTTCCTTCGAGGACTGCTTATGTGTGCTGTGCATGAAGTACTGAAAATCTAGTAGGTGGCAAAGGAGAAGTTTTTCTTTTTATTTTTTTAAATATTTTATATTAACACACTTTCCAGTGCCAGGATTAAGATCTGACACTTCCACCAAATGATTTTTCTACTAGAGAAGAAGGTTGGGGATTCTGCTTAATTTTGCTATTAGGGTCCTTGGTCCACATTTTAAATAGTTGATATGGTAATCCAATATGCTTGTATTTTTAATTATGGGGGAAATATTTATAAGACAGCAAAACACAGGATGAACTTTGATTTTCAAGCTTACTAGTTCGTACTTTATTGACTGGAAATTTACCTATTTAAACTGAATAATTAAAAAAATTACTGTGATAAGTCTACTGTGATAAGATAAGGATATCATACAAATTATAATAGCTTCTGGCCATGTGTTCAGAGAAGGATTACTACTCAATATGGTTTATTATGATCTCTGCTATCAAAACCCAAAAGATCCTAGAAAAAAAACCCAGATTTAGTCTAAATTCCCTGTGAAGTCACTTTCTTTGAAGAGGAAGGGTTGTTTTCCACTTCTGCTCTTGCCAGCAGAATCTGCCAGAAGAGGCAGATATACAAATTTGTGCACATTCTCAGTGATGCTCAGATTCCTGTATCTACATCAGTGTAAAGCTTAGTTGTGAGCCACCAAGACTTAAGTATAATAGAACTTGCTCTTCCTGAAACACAAGTAAATAGCTCAAGAGTAAGTTACGGTTTTGGCCTTCTACACAAGGAATTTGTTCTGGTACAAGAACACTGGTAGTCTGGTGTCCACAGGTAACTGATAATTTTCCAGGTGATAACTATGCAGTCAAGGCACGGTCCATCTATCTTCCCACAGATGGGTCTATGCCTCAGACCAGGATCTGCCAATAACAAGTTCTGGCTTTAGGGCTTCTTAAGTTAGATTAAAAAAGGCCACAGCCTGCATTACATATGCATTTGTTTGCTAGGCATGCTTTGCCAGTTCAAATTTGTTCCCAAAATGTTGAAATATCAACTCAGCATTAGTTGTCACATCAGTTACCTGTTCACAATACTTTATCTTTCTTCTGGGTGAGGTATCTTCTGTCCTCCTGCACCTAGCACTAAGCTGCCACAATAGCAAAAGTCAGCATAACCTCCACATTCTGCTCCATGACATAATGTGATATAAATGTGATAAGGTGCTCACATGTGACTTGGATTCACTTTGCACTGTCCCTCATTGTCCAACAGAGCTGAATCATGAAGGACAACTACAACCAGATCACCCAGTAACTATCCAACCCTGAGCTCAAAATCTTCCAGATGAACTAAAGCACATCCAGAAAGCCTTTATCCTGTGATGCTTCAGTCTGATGCTGTGCTACCAAAGAAATTTTTCAATAAAATAGCAAAGCTTTCCTTCCCATATACAGTAAGGCTGCCACCTGACATATCCAGTTCAGCAGATTTGTGTTACTTAAGACATTCTGAGCCTCCCTATCCTAAGAAACTTGTTTGCTTCCATCCAAACTAATTAAGTTTGTCTACTATGAGCAGTTTACATACATTTGCCACCTAATACTGCTTAAGCATCAAATCCTGTGGATTTACACTAATGCTAAACCAGTCTAACTGCAGGTGCTGCCACAGAAACGGAAGAGATGAGCTTTCCCAGCAAAACTCCTTTACATCAGAGGCAATTTCCCATACCAATTTCCCAACAGAAAAATGAATTTCATACCATTCCTGAGGTGAGAGTAAGTCTGGACACTCAATGACTAGCTTGTATGTGGAAAAAAAAAAAAAAAGCCACTCATTACAGTCTTCTGTTGCTTTTTTTTTTTTTTTCAGGCTGATCTTTTACTATGGCACTTCAATTCTGGTAGGTTTTTTTGAAGGCAATTTTTTTGCATAATTATTCTTTTAAGTTTGAATGGAGATTTACATTTTCTTCTATGTTATTCCTTCTGTATTATGCTGCCCTGTCCTTAAAGATGACCTGGGTGTCCCAAGTCCTGAGAGAATTTAATTGTGCTATTGATGCAGTTGCTAAACAATATCCACCACCTGAATATTAAGTCATATCTTGAAAGGACATGAAGTAGTAGCTGCCTTCCTCCAACAACCACATCTCCCTTTGCATGTCAGAGATTGCAAAACTGAGAGACCTGTAACCACAGAGAACTTGAGCAGTTGTTATGTGGGTAACCACATATCAGGAAGCTTTTCAGGTGAAACACATTATGCTGGAATAAGGTACTTTACAACTTCTATACAAAGACAGCTGTCATAGATTCTACTTCAGTATATCAGTTTTCCTACATTAAACTAAAGCTTTAACAAAGCTCCAGGATGTATGTGGATTCAGAATATTTAATAGCTACCTACTACTCCAAGGGGAATAACGACAGAAAAATCAGACACTAAGCATATAGCAGTAATTGAAAAACTATTTCAAATAACTTTCCCAAAGAGTGGGTCATGGGCTTTATCACATAAGAAATTCAATGATGCTATTTCTGAATCAGAAATTTTTTCTGAAGGTATTTATACAGCAAGACATATTTTCATTTACAGTGAATCACAGTTCAGGTGACTTCCAATCACTTAAACCAATTCAGGCTCTAACCTGGCAGTGATTATTCTTGTTAGAGATGGCTAGTGTTTATTGTTTATTTATTTTCTGTAATCAGGAACAGACTTCATAGAGAAGAACTGCACAGGTGAGTCTCAATTCTTGTGTAAACTAAACACTACTATAGCATGAAAAAAAAGGTTTTATCTAGAAATCTTTAGATGCAGAAATAAAGGTGAAGAGAGGAGACGTAGGATCTATGCTCTCAGTAATTTAACTGAGTTATAGCTAGTGTTACATATATTTCTACTGTAATTTAGCCATGCCTCTACATAGAAAACTCTGGTTTAGGATTATGAGATTTAAACTAAACAAGTCACATGTCTCAAAGCACTGTAAGTAGAATTGTCTGGTATTCTACAGTGTCCTGTGCAAAAACAACATAAGGCACTCTTTTTTAAAAAGCTTTCTAAAAGTATGCAATTTAAGAATCATAGAAGCATAGAATGATTTTTAAAGCACATCTAGCTCCAGCCCCCCTGCCATGAGCAGGGACACCTCCCACCAGACTAGGTTGCTCAAAGCTCCATCCAGCCTGGCCTTGAACACTTCCAGGGATCGGGCATCTACAGCTTCCCTGGGCAGCCTGTGCCAGTGTCTCCCCACCCACATAGCAAGGAATTTCTTCCTAGTTTCTAACCTAAATCTACCTTCCTCCAGCTTAAAGCTATTAGCCCTTGTCCTGTCACTACAAGCCCTTATAAGAAGCTCCTTCACAGCTTTCTTTGAGGTCCCTTTTAAGTACTAGAAGGATACTGTAAGGTCCCCCAGGAGGCTTTCCTTCTCCAGGCTCAACAATCCCAGGTCTCTCAGCCTGTCCTCATAAGAGAGGTGCTCCAGCCCTCTAACATCTTAATGGCTCTCCTCTGGACTTGTTCCAACAGCTCCATGTCCTTCCTGTGCTGGGGGCTTCAGAACTGGACACAGGACTCCAGGTAGGGTCTCATAAGAATGGAGCAGAGAAAGAGAATCACCTCCTTTGACCTGCTGGCCATGCTTCATAGAGCTTCCAGGCTGCAAATGCATATTGCTGGCTCATGTCAAGCTTTATCTCAACAAGCATCCCAAAGTCCTTTTCCCCAAGGTTGTTCTCAACCTAATCCACACCCAACCTGTAACTATGCTTGGGTTTGCCCTGACCCATTTGCAGAACCTTGCACATGGCTTAATTAAACCTCAAGATTTTGGACTGGGAGCACCTTAAAATAATCCAGAACACTCAGATGCAAATGAAAAGTTTTTCAAAATAAATTAAATCCACAGCAAGTATGAAGAAATGGGATTTGAATATTTAGGTGTTGAAGTGATATTTGAGGTTGATGCACGGGGCAAACAGAAAAGAGTCCATCTCTGACTGCATGATACAAGAGCCCTTCATAACACAAAAAGATATGTAGTCTTACACCCCCAGGAAGGAGCTAAATAGGTTGTAACACAACAATGGGATATTCCCCTCCTTCTTCAGCAAAGCAAAGTGCATATGTGACAATATTTACTTGGTCAGGCAAGTGAGGTCTCAAACTTACAAGTGCATCTCAAAATCTTTGTTTAGTGAAAATTTAAAATATTGGTTGCCTTAGGCATTTGCCATCTCAGGTGATAGAAAAACCATGACAACAGAGCTTTACACCACAGATCTATCCCTCTTATAAAAAAGGTATTAGTAAGGTCTTCCCTAGGCCAGAGCAACAATGTCATTTCAATTATTTAGGATGTTATCAAACTGAGTGTTAAGGAAACCAGCTACTTTGTACTGTTACCAGATTCCAAGTTGGTTGATTTTTCATGGGTGTCATCAAGCAAGTTCAGAGTATGAAAATCTGAAAGAAAACCGATTTCCTTTGTAGGAACAACGCAAAGAACATAAAAGAGAAATAATAATAGATGCTGTTTGTTCCTCTCCCAAATACACGAGCATGCTTTCAAAATGAACGCCTCACCAAAAAACATGGTTCTTAAAAATTTCCTACATATACTGTCACATCATTCACGTAAAGTCTTTAGCGTTTTTGATAGCATATCTCTTAAACAAGTGCATACTCCTTTCTGTGTCTTGAAATTCAAAACACCCAAGGCATTAAAAGAAATCTTAAGAAAAAAATGGTCTTTGTGTGTCAAACTCAATATATCTCCCACCTCCCAAAGCAACAGCACTTTAAGTCCTCAAATATGGATTCCACCTTAGATACTAGCATGATACTACTGACTGAAACACTTTAGTAGCCAGATATTAAGGATCCACTTTTTAAAGTATTATACATGTACTTCTATCCCTCTCAGTCCCAAATCAGAACCTGCAAGTTTGGTAGTATACAGTAGCCTAAATATAAAATAGAACCTATTTAGAACTTATTCAACTCAACCTGTTAGTTTCCAGCAACACTAGTTATCATGCTGACAAACCTAGCAAGATTACTTGAATAAAGGAGCTACTCCATTATCTCTCTGCATCTCAGATGTCTGAGAAAATACTATGAAAATACTGTGTGTATTTTTTACATAGAAAATACTATGTGTATTTTCACATAGTTGTTAACATGGTAATGACCAAAACACTTCCTAATTTAGGGTCTCAGTTGCTCCAGATAAAGGCATATAAGGGGGGAACAAATCTATTTTCCCCCCTTTACTCCAAGCCCAAAGCTACACCACTCAGGAGTCCTTCTGAAAAGTAACATGGTTCTCTAAAGAAATTGAGCACCAAAAAAAGATGAACTATCATCAAATGAAACTCTAGGGAACAAGTGTACTTTTTTGGTTATTATTGTCAAGTATCCCCAACACTTATTCCAGTGACACCCACCCACTTTCCTAAACCTTTTTTAGAGAGGATACAAGTTTATATCTGTAACAGAACACGGAAGTAATGTAGACAGAGGAAAGAGCAGAGTGATACCCCCATCCCAAATCCAAGCAAAAACCATCTTCCCTTCCTTCACACTTATTTGAAGACAACCCACAGTCTCATCCTCATTCATGCCTAACATAGCACACCATCCATCAACAACCCATCCTTGGTACTCTGCACAAAGGGAACCAAGCTATCTTGTTCATGATTGTTGGCAGCACACTGGCCTCATCTGAGCTTTGATGAAAGATTATATACATTATTATTATTATCTCTGCATTGTGGCCACCCATTTAGAGACCATCAAAAGCAACAGTTTAAAAAAGGCCTGCAATCACCACAATAAAGATCAGCAAAATATACTTGCTAATTTTTCTCTTCATCAGTTGTGACAAAGTATAAAGCAACTGTTCCCTTGTAGGGAAACCTCTGGTTTATAGCACCAAATTAACATTTCACAACTGATTTTATCTTGCTCATCTGTCATCAGACTGATGAGCATAGTAAAGTGTTAGTTATCCCTGCATTTGTAACATGGCTGTACAGGCACAGGGATCCCCAGTGGCTTCAATTCAAAAGCTGGCCACAACAGCAGTCTATTAACACGTATTAATTACAATTTATTTGTAGTCTCTCTGGACCAGAACATTATGGATCTTGTCCTTTATGTAAAGAGAAGGAAGGAATTGCATTAACCATTTTTTTAAAAGTTATTTTAAGGTGGCTATGTTAGTCTTTGTATCTGGTTTCAGACTTTCGTTCTTTCTTGTCACAATTTCGCCTGTGAAACAGCTTCTCCTTTTGTCACATCCCCCTGCAATCTCCTGAGGCCCTGATGTTCAGACTTAATACCACTGCATCAATACAGACAACCTACAAGAACATTCTTGCTAAAACAGATAACCCTGTGACCCTTTCTAGCTGCCTTCATACAACCCCAGCAACCTTTCTGCAGCTCAGCTGCCATAAATTTACACCCATGTTTAAGTGATGTCTGGTCATTCTCTGACCACTGAGGGGATCAAGGGAGCAACTGCTGATGATCCATCCACCTGAGCTGAAACTAAGAAATAAGTAGACTATTAAGCTCTCTAATTTTCACCTTTTCTTCAAGCATCTGCAACAGCAGGCCACGGGACTAATGGATTTGCAGCTGTGGTTTTACAGAGTTTGCCCAGGAAAAGACAAAAATAACTCCTCTCAGCCACTCATTCCTTTTCTTGGCTAGAGCTAACATTATGCACAGTCCTTTCAAGCTTTAGCCTACCACACGTACCACTCATGAACTGTTCAGCATGTTGGTAGCACTGTTATACCCAGTTAATACTTTGCTCTGTTCTCCCTGCTTGCAGGATCTTTGACTCCTGGGTGGCCTTTCTGCTAATAATTCAAAGCGACTTTTGACAAGGCTGCATTTAAGTAGGACACAGGGCTAAGCAATACAAGATGACAGGCAGTGCATTGTTGAGTGATTATCATATGCCTCAGGTGGCAGCAAGAGGCTAAAGTGCAAGTGACTTCAACCACCCAGCAAGTATGGTAATCCCCTTGCCACGCACAGTTTGGAACTGCATCCTGATGGGAACATCAGGGACATAAATCAGCCATCTGCATTTAATGGGTATTATGGGAACAAATACCATTGTTAGAGACTTCATTCAGAACCAATCCATAAATCAGAGAAGATGCTGAATGATGCCCTTTTTTTTTGTTGCGCCTTTCCACAAGCTGTGATAATCTACTGACACAATTTTACAAGAAGTGCTCTTCTCTTTTCCACACAAGAAACAAACAAACAAAAGATCCTGCCACCAAAACACAGAACACCTCCACACCAGGGCCTACAACCCTTAGGAGCATAGTTCATTAAGACCTAGGTGTTAAACTAAGCATCCAGCCACAGTGGGACTCCCAGGGGGACGAGCCAACTGCTGAGGGTAACCCCAGTGAAGATCATGCAGTGCCCTCACCCCTCAGGGTGTGAGTAGGGCTAGGACAGTGACAGCACTGAGATCCACCAATGGTCCCAGACCAAGTGAGATGGTGAGATGTCCTTGGCTCCACCCAGAGATGCATGGTAAGGATGTGCACAAAATGAGCCTAGAAACAAGGCTACCTATAATAAATTTTCCAGCCAGAAAAAAAAAAAAAAAAAAAGACCACAGCTAAGACTGGACATAAAGCTACCTGCAACACAGCTTTAGGGTCCATCCAGAAAGGCCATTCAGAAAACTGGGGTGGCAGGAACCAGAGAAAAGCACAAGCACACCTATGAAGTAGCTCAAGAGAGGACTGAGGCCCCCAGGCTGAGCTTAAATGGTCTCCTGGAGTGATATATGGAGTTTCTACAGGTGGAGGTGCAAGATGTGGCTGTTTAGGTCTGTCAAGGCCTATTAGTGCCCTTAAAGTGTGCACACAGCCATGGTTTTCTTGCTCCCATACCAGTAGGATGAAGTAAGGTAGGAGTAGTAACCTTCTTGAATACCTCAGTCATTCATTCACGTAGGAGATCTAGGTCCCAGCCCTCAGTTTGTCTCACTTAAGGGTGAAAGTAACTGTTGTAGCAGTTGTAAAAGGGCTTCTAAATGGGTGAGTTGAAGTAACTTATGAAGTTGGTTTTGCTTCAAAAAAAGATGAGCAACATTAGAGCAGCATCACAGGCAGCTCCCCCAGCTTTCTCTCTTCTGTGTTTCATAAAGCACAGCAGAGTTTGGTATTGGGGTCTTTTTTTTTGATAGTATGAATGAGTAATTAGAAAATATCTAGAAGGTACCATAAATGCTGAGGAAACACTAAAGTTTTTAAATAAGAGTAAAAATACCATGTATGTCGAAGGATTATTATTAAAAGAGTTTATGATTTATTAGATTTATAGATTTAGAAGATTGTGTATTGGAGACTACCATGTTACCCACAGAAGTATTTGAAATTATTGTTAGCCAAAGAGGGCTGGGAGAGCACACCTACAGGGCACTGTACTGCTGTAATACAGGGCTATAGGACAGCCCAGTAAAGCAACCCCCTATATAGCACCACTATCTCTACAAACATTCCCCTGGTGCACAGAGCATTGAAAACAGATTCAAGAATAATTATTTTAACTTTAAACCTATGTTATCCCATTCTGTACTGAGTTTTTTCCATTTAATTCCCATCAGTTGCGCTAGGCTTGAACTCCTGTCTCTGTAAGCAACTTCCCTTATTCTCTGCTGCACACAGAGGTATAGGAACTGAGCATTCAAAAGCCTGATTTGTATATAATCATCTCCAATACAGCTGAGTCCCCCACCCTACAGACCAGATAGGAAATAGAGTGCTTAGCATCATCATGGCTGCTTAGTCAAGCAAACAAGCTTGTTTCAAAACAGCTGACAGACACTGCTGGAAGCTCAATTAATTACCCACTAGGAATGCTGTCCTGCTGAAGAGGTGGTGTTAATATTGTTTAAAGTGTGGCCTACATGACTGCCCTGTTGCAAAATACCTGTACCCTGGGACAGAAGTCCAGCTAGTGTCTGCATGGGCACCCTGCCATCTGAACAGATGGGTGCGAATATGGGCAGCCAGGAGTTCCTCCAGGTACATGTATTCAGCATAGACACTTGGAGCAACATTAATAATGGGAATTGTCCAAATGTTTCTTCGCCGTGACTTCCTAAATGGAGCTTTGTGTGTGAAAATGTGTCTAGGGAATCTCCATCAATGAAATCAGACAAACAAAGAGTGACTGCAATGGTGACGTATAAAACCTGACCTCGCTGTCTCTGCCACACCTACAAACATACCTCTAGCAATGAAAAATATCAAAAAAACCCAAACAAAACTTCTCCAGAAGATAGGACTATTTTATTTTCAATTGCTGGTCTTGGCTGTGTTTGTAGTGAGGCAGGTGCCTGCGCTATCCAGTGTTCAGGGAAGAGTGAAGAGTTTATTCTTCCTCTATAATCCAGGAAAACAGGAGTTCAGGTGAACACAAAGGCTGCTCTTGACATCCTGAGCCCTCAAATGGCATCATGGTAAGCTCTGAATAACATTTTTATCTTCAGAGAAGGTATAGCTTCACTCACTGATTTGAGAGGAAAAAGGCATTTTTTGTAGTACTTTGCCTTGTAGTCCTGCCAATTGTCTTTATTAGATTTGTGATCATTCACATCACTTTTGAGTTCCCCTCCTGAAAAGGAAGTTAAAGAAATAGGTTTGATACAACAGAAGGACATCCAGGGATGCGTGAAGAAGGCAATGAGGCCTGTCAGCAGACAGGGAATGGATGGAGCTACGTTGCTTTTCTCTGCCATTAGAATTCTTGATGGGATCATGCAGTGGCTGGACCTCCATGAAGCATAAGGCTGCCCTTCCAGTGTGCTCCTGAAAAGATCTTTCTAGAGTTTCTTCCTCTCCAGTATTCAGGACAATGTGCAACCCTGGATCTACACTTTGGCTAAGCAAACACATGCACATAGAGAAAATGAGCTTCCACCAGCATTGGGCCCCATGGAATTCTCCAGGAGACCTGGACAGAGTTTTCTGTTTCTAACAAAACCAAACCTGTTTTAAAATCCAGATTCCATCTTCATTGCAAATATTTCTCACAGTCCTCTGTAGCAGGGATAATTACTATCCTTACTTATCAGGTAGATTATACAAATCCCCTAGTAAGTAAATTGTAGCATTAAGAGGGAGGTTAATGTGCTAGATTAAACTGATACATTTATTTACTTCCTCCCAGAAGGAAAGACTAAAAGATGCTGACCTATCATGTCTATTAAAGCAGCATTTAACCCTGCCTCAACTCAAGTGATTATCTCTGCAGTTTCCAAGTCTCAGTCTGGCAGATCCAAGCGCAACATTTCATATGTGAAACTTCCATTGTCTCAAATATTTTATCTGCTCAGCTCCTGATTTTTCAGATTGCAATCTGCTGTTCTTCTGCAGTGCCTTCCCTCTAGAGTTTCAAAGGGCTCACAATGAATTACACATGCGCTCACCTCACAGAAAGCATTGCATTTTACAAGGAATTTATGTTTTGCATTTGCAAAGAATCACTTTAACATAGAGAATAATGCCAATTTTTTCCATTATTTTTCTGGAGTAAGTGGACAATTTGTGCATGATGCAGTGGCACTGGATTCTTTGGGAGTCCCTTAGAGTGTTTTTTCCTATTGTAAAAGCCACAATCCAGGCTTTGACAACATCCCAAACTGGACATACTTCAGAGCAAAGAGGCCATCTGTGTTTCCTGCTGCCTTCTGATACAAACATTGGTATTGCAGTCATGTTGCCTGGGGGCTGATGCTGCAGCTGAAGATAATAATGAAAAGACAGATAGGAATCTTACCTTCTGTTAGCTCTGTAACATCAATGTATGCAGGCATGACTAAGGCTAGGCTGGTTTGCTTTTCAAGGACTTATTCTTTTCGTCTGCTTTCCTGTATTTTATTCTCTAGCACTAACTAAGTTGCACCCAACAGCAGTGCCTAGACATACATATCAGCATTAGTAGCACATTATTCCTGGACTTGCTCAAGCAGATAATTTTCTGGAAATTAATGTTAGAGATTTTGTAGAACTACTGGAGCCTTTTTAAAGCATGTTGTATGTGCATCCCTTGACCACCTAAGCACCCAGAGAGATGAGGAGAGAAACAGATACCAAATAGAGAAGCAAATTTCCTACAGTCACAAATAAGGGATGTAGCAGAAGTAGGACTGTGGTCTTCAGAAAACTAAACTTCAGTGCCTAAACTCACAGTCTTAGTGTTGTGAGATCCTCAAGAGTGGCACACAGTAATGCACTGAAATAGGCAAAACTGTCTGACACAGACATGTCTTTCCTCACCCCAGCACTCGTGTTATGCCTTCTCCACTCTGGTAACCCTCCCAGGGTAATTTTGAAAAGCCAGCTATGTGCAAATGCCACCTGGGTTTGCACAGCAGATTGGGAGCAGGGCTGGGATTTACCTCAGACCCAGTGATGTGACCATCTGTCTGTTCTCCCTGCTTCACATTAGTTTCGTCCCCACATGCTGGCCCCAACAGGTTTCTATATTTATCTATCCTTATTTTAGGAGGCCTGCAGGAGAAGCGTATAGATTACAGATGTGGTACTCCTTGTTTTAGCTAAGGTTTCCAATAGGGATAGTTGTTTTGGGACAGAATCCCAGCCGAGAGTCATTTGCTGTTCTCCTGCCAAAGGGGGCTGTGAGTATTGCCAATGCTCTGCTTGACTTAGACTGAACAGTTCACAGCCTCTGAGAAAGGGGAGGAAAATTCCATCATGAAATAGCTGATTTAAAGTGCTGTATCCCACAGTGTCAGTAAAGACTGTGTGCTAATACTAATGCCGCTTTCAGAAAGAGACTTTACGTTCAACTTTCAAAATGTGTTCTGCTTGGGAGAGAGCCCAAATTAAACCCCTCCATCAGTTCAAAATTTCAGTTAGTTTTGGACAGAAGACCAGTTCTGGTTTAGCATCTGGTGCCAGTTTCGTAAGACGTGACTGGCTACAAAGATGTGAAGAGATTCTAGTGATATATCCACCTTCTCTAAATAGGTGCAAGCATACAGGCCTGTCTCTCAGTTATCTGTGGGATTTTTCTTGTATCAGAAATGGATACCCAAGAGGAAGATAGGAAGTGACCATGAAAAATGTAAAGCTTTACTCAGAAATTTACTTGTAAGCAAAATTTTCATTGTATAATATGTTAATGACTACCATATGTATGAAATTCCCCTCCACTGATACGCAGTTTTTGCAGATAATAGAATCATAGAATCACACAGGTTGGAAAGGACCTCTGAGATCTATACAATATGTAGAGATGCACCCCAAAAAAAGTAAGAGCAAAAACCACAATGAGACCATCTATCAGAGAACTTGATAAAGATAACTTTCAAGGTCCAGTATAAACATCTTCTCATGATAAAAAAGAAAATAATTCTATCCATAGATTTTGATCCTACAGAATGATCTTACTTTGCAGGGGTTAAATAGTCAGAAAATTTTTATGTGTTTACATCTGATAACTCCCAGTAGAGATAAGCATATTTAGTGTTTGAAATGAAAGTTAACACTGGACATATTAAACATATTACAAGATATTTATCAGAAAGAACATTAAAGACTATTATTAGCCCCAGCTGTACATATCCATCATGAAGGAATGGCTCTATGTGAGTTAATTGCCTTCAAAATGGTAGGCCTTATTTAAAACCCTTTTCAGTGGATGCCTTTCCACTGATTTCAGAAGCCTTTGGGTCAAGCCTTCTTTTATTAGAAAGATATTTAATTTAATAGTGAAGCCAGATACCAACATTTCATTTGCCTTCTCATGACAGACAATGTTACTCGGTGTAACAAGCACTTGAGATTTGGCACCTCTTAACCAATATAAGATGGACATTAGTTGCAAGAAAGCATCTTTGGTAAAAGTTCAAACTAAATGGGACAGAACTTCAGATGGAGAACAAAGCCTTATTCCAGCTTCCTCTAAAATTAGCTAAAAAATTTCTACATGCTTTAGATGGCACTGGTACTACCTGTTCCTTCTCTGTTAAAAGCAATGGAAATTTTGCTATTGACTTCAGTTAGGGGAGAATTAAAGACTTGTGACTTTGTATAATTATACAGATAGGCTTTTCAAAAGGAAACAATGATCAGATTGACTAGATGAGTTGCATCTCTTTTTGAAAGAGCAACCCTCTGTGGAGAAGGATTATGACTATCTCAGAGTGGATATGGATATAGAAATTCCAAGTGTATGCGTAATTTGTCTCTCTAACTTTCATATGATGAAGTTGGATTAATATCAATCAAGATAAATTCTTTTTTTTTCCTATAGGGAATCTAATAGATGCAAAAAATAAGATGTCTAATGGAAACATGGTGGAAGGGACACAAAAGATATATTAAATATTGATACGGTTTTTTTTACTGACAAAAGGTGACCAGTTAGTTACCACATTAGTCAGCTTACCTTTATATTACATCCTTCCAAAGTATGAGTTAAGTAAGTAGTTCTAATTTTCCAAGTACACCTGAAAAGTAAGAAAATCACATGATAGATGAGGCACAAGTGGCCTATCAATTTATACTTGAATGCACGGCCCCTTAAAAAAGGGAAAATCACAGTAGCAAAAGCCATCAGCTACCTGCCACAGATGAGCTCTGTAGGACAGGAGATCTGTGATCAAAGGCTGTAGAATTTACCCCTGACAGCCCCACCACCTCCAGGGATCCAGCACAGCTGGATCAGACACATTCCTCTGAGAAACTGGGGAGTCAGGAGCTGGAAAAAAGAAGGCAAGTCTCTTTTGTACTAAACAGGAAAACCCAAAAAAGAGCGGCCCAAACAAAACTGTTTCAGTAAGTGGAAAAGGAAAGGCAGGCAGATGGTTTATGAGATGGATAATATTTTAACTTTAGACTCATCTTTCAGTCCATTCTGTTGGTGGCTGAAATTTCTTACCAGCATTTATCTTTTACTTTTAGGCTATTTCTTTACTTTTTAGCTATTACCTCTTCTTGAGATGGCCAATCCAGAGGATTATTGTTGTCTTTCATCACTACCTCAGTCTTAAAATGGGAACAGTGAGAGATATTTTCCAGATATCAGCTTGATTGGGATACCCTAATTACACTGAAGGGGCCAGAAGTTCCCACTAAGTTCAACAGTAATGGCTTCATGCCAGATAAGTGGAAGAATTTGGTCCTTGCTGTTACTGATAAACTGAGTGATTCACAGTTTCAGTCTCTCATTCATAACTTATATGGATGGTTTATCTAGAAGGAAGGATGAAAATGGTCTCTTCCACTGACTGCAAATAACACAAAAGGACACCTCTAATTGGAATATTATCAGTTTACATTGCCTTCTAGGTCTGGTGTAAGCACTTTCATATCTTATGACAGTTTTGGGCTGACGCTTCATGTTCTTGTAAAGTGTCACGTTACATTAGATCATCATTACACATACATTACATCATTAGATTGGTAATCTCATGTAAAAATGGTACTGGACACCACCACTGAATGAAAATGGTGTAGAAATCTTTTTAGTCAATCTTTTTCCCTGGAAGCACTGACTGCTTTTTAGCTTTCTAAAGAGAATTCCATACTTGAGCCATTGTAGGTAAGTAAGAACAATTATGCAAAAAGGTTAAGAAACTTTAGTGACATGCGGAAACATGTGATTAGGGCTTTGCAGACCACCCAGGAAACTTTGCATGTTGAATTACCACACTACTCAAAGTATGTATTTTAATTGCCAGGTAAAGTGCATATGTGTAAGCCAAACTGTTGAAAGAGCAGCTGCAGTTGTATTACCACACTGATATGCAAGCCACAAATCCTATTGTTGAAACAGGTTATTCATACACTGCTTCTGTGACATCCTCTGTTTGTGAAGTTAGTTGGGCTTTGGGGAAAGAAAAGAACATCTGAAGTTCTGGTTTACCTTCTCAGTATTAACTCACTGACATAGAGCTCAGATATTTATTACACTTGTGGTTTTAATATTTTACATCTGCACATATTTCCTATTCATTCATAGCAATTGAGTAGTGATGATGCTGTAAAAAAGCCATGACTTCACTGATATGTTACTGAGCCAAGCATGTGATCACCTTTCAGGGAGACCTTCAGTGAATCACAGAGGATCTGACTCTGGTTCACAGATTAATTCAAGTATGAAGGGACCTCAGTCCAACCCCATGCTCAACAGAGACAACTACGAGGTCAGACCAGGTTGCTCAGGGCTTCACATGGCTGGGTTTTGAAAGCCTCCAAATGTGGAGACTTCACAGCCACTCTGTCCAGTCTCTTCCATTGCCTGACTTGTCTCATAGTGAAAAAGTGTGGGGTTTCATCTGCCAGCATAAGCATCCCTTCTTTACACTAATGTCCTTTGTTTCTCATCCTCCTACCATGTATCACTGTGAACAGCATCACTCCATCTTCTTGGTATCCTTCTTGCGGGTAGTGGAAAGCCTCCAGTTACCCTGAAGCCATCTCCTTCTTGCATCAGGAGTGGGTAAAACAGTAAGTGCAGTCTAATGGCTGGGTAAAGGAGGATGATGACTTCCTTCAGCCAGCTGACTGTGGTATGGTTACTACAGCCAAGATCCCAGGGCTATTCCTGGAGAGCTGCTCCACAGCCCTCAGCCTGAATCACTTCAGAGGGAGTCTTTCCCCCCAAGCCCAAGATGTTGCATTTATTCCTGTAGAATTATGTAGGGCTGCTGTTGACCCATTTGTCCAGCCTGTCCAGGTCCCCATGAATGGCAGCCCAACTCTCAGGTGTATCAGTTGCTCCCTCCAACTTGGTGTCATCTGCAAACTTCATAAACATACACTCAATCACCTCCTGCAGGTCACTGCTGAGCAGGGCAGGTGCCAGGAGAGACCCTTGTGCTTTTCACCTTGCCACTGCCCTCGTGATAGATTATGACCCATTAATCACTACTCCCTGAACCTGACTATCCAAACGGGTTTTTTTATGGGTCTCTTTGTCCACTCATGCAGACCATAAAATCCTAATTTGAGTACAACACTGTGGAGGAGAGTGCTGAAAGGCCTTGCTACAGTGACATCCAGTGCTTTCTGCTCTTCCAGAAATCCAGTGATTTTATCAGGGAAGTCAAGGGCATCCGTCAGGTATGATTCACTTGCTTGTTACTGTCTCTTCTCAGTTCTTTTCAAAAAGGAAAGGAATTCAGCATGCTTACTCTCAAGAAGAACTTCATACCTTCTCAAAAAGCGACATCACCAAGGAATTTAAAATATGCAATTATTTATAAACAAAACACATTTTGAGGCTCTACAAAGGGCCACTGGTTGCGAAGCACTGACTGAAACCTGTAAGTAAGGCCATGGCCTGCTTAAGAACTGAGGAACTGTGGAAATCAGTAGTTACATACAGAATAATAAATCAAGTGCCTGAGCTGTTGGTGTGCCTTGGGACAGGACTGACTGTGCCATTAGCACATTCACCAGCACTGCTTGACCTGGGACAACTAAAACTCTTCCAAATAATTCCTGTCCACAGTTTGGGAGCTGAAATATCCCAGAGACTGCTACCAATATGCAGTTTGGATGCTAACACCCTGTTTCAAGGACCTAATGCTAATGTAAATGTGGGTCTCACTGGACCCAGAGTCTGGACACTCTCAGACACGTTTAATGATCCATTGTGCACTCAGGCACTACAAGATATCTGCCCATTTAAACTGGTTCAGATGAGACTCTGTCCTGATCAGTGTGTGCTTCCTTCACCTGTGGAGATTTCAAAACTAAGAGTCTGTTGCTTTTTTTTTTTTTTTTTTTTTTTTTGAAGAGTCATACTATTACAACCCAGCTTCTTCTCCTGTGTGCATTTGTGCAGGTGACAGCTATTCTGTAGATAAAGCTCAAAGTAAACTTGTACAGCAACTAGTGTGGTACTGTTTTATCACAAGCATAAATAATCATGTAGCATTTCTTTCCTTATCTGGACAGTATCATTAAAGTGATGACAGCCAGGTCCATTCAAAGAGTTCAATCCCTCCCTCACATATGAACATGCTACCCTCAGTAACATCCCCACAGTGCTAGGAAGTGGAAAATAATATGAGAGAAGTGGCTGCTAAGATAGAGAAAAAATACTTTGTCCATTCAGAGGCACAAGAGACAGCCCACTGCCATTAAGGATCAATCAGAATTAGACATCCACCCCCACACAATGCCCTGAAAGCTCTAGAAAGGGGGCCTCTTAGATCTTGCTAAGATAAAATTTCAAGTGAATGTGTCTAACACATTCGCCTGCTAAGGCAGGTGGCCCATCTCTAAGTGAATTTGTGTTTATATACTCACCAGTCCCTGAAGCTGACCAGGACACAGTCATGCACCGACACCCCAAGTATATTCAGTAGATGAGTTCTCCTTCCCAGGAGGCAGGAGAGCAGGAAGCAGTTTGGAGCTGAAACCCACCTTCAGGAATAGTTGAAGTATATTATCAAAGCTGGTGAGAGAAAGCCACATTGAGGTCAGGGGTTTTGTATTGCATTAGTTTTGTTGATAACTAAACAGTTCTGCAGATGTGCTGAACCATGAAATGCATAAACACCCAAGAGGAAAGACATATTTTGTCAGTAAACTTCACATAAACGTAGCACAAATATGAAAACATCAGTAATGGGGTATGGCTTAAACAAAAACATGGTTGGTTTTCTGTGGCCAAAACAGACGGTTTGATGTAATACGAGACTTTTGCGTTAAATGAGCAGTTTTCGTTTGCCCCAATCAAACTCTTCTTTTGACAGGAATGGTGCAATCCTTTCTCTATCAAGACATGAGGAAGAGGAGAGATTTACTAACTTGCAGTCTGAACTTGGTGTGCCACCAGCAGCTATGCAGTGAGAGACAGGGAGCAGAGGTCCTCACACCACGCCTGCTCAGGAGAGGACCAGCACGGGCAGCAGCCAAACCCAGCTGTGCCCACAGACACCCTGCATCCCATGGGAACAAACCCATTTGTTCTGCTTGGTTTTCCTCTCACTATTCACTTTCTCTGCTGGCTCTACCCTAACAAAGCAATCAGGATCACAATAAAAAAAAAAAATCATGGCACTTCACTCCAGAGTAGATATGCTGTAGGCCTACAAATTGGGCTAGGCTGTTATCAGTCAAACACAGATCTCCTAAGTACATAACACTTAGTATGGTCTGCACTCAAGAACTCCTCCAAATCTATCCGTCTGTCTCTTCGGCTTACAATAGCAACTCACTGATTAGGTTAATGAAACATGAGAGGGCTCCATCAGTCCATGAACAACTAGGAAACAGCAACTGACTATAAAGACATTTTCCAGTGTTTTGGGGTTTGTTTTTTTTTAGGGGGGTGGGTTTTTTGGTTTTGGTTTTGATGGTGGTTTGGTTTTGTTTGTGTTTGGGGTTTTTTGTTTGTTTGGTTTGGTTTGTTTTTTGCTTTGTTTTTTTTTTTTTAACGGATCAATCAGGTTTGCATTATGGTGCCTTCCATGACAGAAAGCTCAGACTGGGAAGTGTCTGTCCTCCAGGTTTTTAATCAGTCTTCTCATGATTCCAGATGTGCCAGCACAGCTGTTTTTGCAACCCTCGTGGTGGACAAAATTGCGTGTGTGGAAGGCAGACTGAGATTTCTCTTAGATTTAGCCTTGTCAGAAAGACTTATAGTAAGATGAATGGTTTTGTACAGAGATAGCAGCAGTTATATTTATTCTCAGGAAAATAAACATGCTGGGGCCTGTGACTCCCACGTTGTAGCTCTCATTCAGAGGGAGACTGCAGGATGAAGTACAAGAGGAAAGCTTATCAACTGGACACACAACAAAACCGGATCTCTCTCTGCTTTACTGATGGCACATCTTTCAGTCCTGTAAGGCAAAACCCAAGAAGAGCTGCAAGATGCTGAATACCTTATTAATGGGTCCAAAACGAAGCTTCAACTCAGTTCTCTGTGTATGTTCCCACATCCTTAAGGTAATGGCTACTTGTCAACAGAATATCAGTCATAAATACCCAAGAAAGATGTCGCCTACCCTGAATTTTATTTGTATTTATATCTGATGCACATATTTTTGCTGGATTTCAAATAGGTTCATATTTACAGCCACTCAAAGAACACCGAGTTTATTTTGCATTGGCAAAGCACAGGAAAAAAAAAAAAGCACAAGCGTAGGAAAGAGCATCTTATTCTATTCCATCAGTTTTGTCATTATATCACTTAAAATAGCCTTTGTGAGTTCTAAAGTTTGTTTCTATGTATACACATTTGCTTCTTTGTAAATGCCTATATAAAAATAAGAGACCAAAGTGTGTTCGTCCTTCCATCCACTACAAAGGGACTTTAGATGGTGAGATCATCTGTCAGCATCCATCCTATAAATGTTTAAGTATGGACAGATGAGAGAGTGATTCATTATCTGGTTCTTTTATTCTATAGATTGGAGACTAGATGAACAGTGGTCTACCAGGAGAATCCTGAATCCGGGCAGTAAACTGCCAGTTACAAGTTACATCCATTCAATGGAAAGCTGAAAAACTGTCTTTAAGGTCTGCCAGCAAGTAGCTGGGGTGTTAGGGGTTGGTTTGTTGTATGCAGAAGCCTTCTTTTCCTACCCAGACATACTGCACCAGCCATACTGTGCTGCACCATCACCCAGGCATGGGCTATGCAAAGTTTTTGTGTGCTTTGAATTTTTAAAGCTGTTGTAGAAATGTAAATTAATTTTAAAAGAAGAAAAAAAAAAAAAAAAAAAAAAAAAAAAAAGGGCACTAAAAGAGCATGTTCTAAGGCTGATAGAAGTCGGTGTGCAGATATTAGTGACTTCAGAGGGCTTGGGATCAGGCCCTATTCCTTTAATTCTGTTTGGAGTGAGAACATAAATCTGAACTGTTCTACAAAGAAACAGCTTCCTATACCAATGTGACAAAACTTCTAACATGTGGCTGCTCAGGAAATTCAGCTCTTTGTGGGACCAAATTAACAACTTCTATCCCTTAATGAGATAAAACTGAACAGAAACTCCTTGTGAAAGACTTTCCAACTCTTTATTAAAAGCATACAGAGCTGATATATTATTATCCTGCTCCATTTCATTGTTTCTCCAGATTACCACACTATTTTGTTGAACCAATGCATTTTCCAGGACTGGCCTTTTTCTTGCTCTTTTCTTTTGATGGCCTTTTGGAGGTCTGTTTCCTTCCTGCTGCAGCACTACATGGCTGCCCTCAGGAATATCAGATCTTGCAAAGCCCATTTTAAACTCCATTGGTAAATGACACTGTCCTTCACAGTGTTTAAATTATTTGGAGACATCAAGAGCAATCTGTGAGGCAATTCTATGGAGTAAAATGAGGCTAGATGCTGGGCTCACATCATGCCAGTAATCACTGGCTTCAAGTAATAGGACTACAAATGAATTGGCAGCATATCTGTGATGTCTCATAGTTTAACTGTGGCACCATCCACATGTAAACCTACAGACCAAGATATGCCAGTTAAAGTAATCAGACTGCATCTCTGAAGGCAAAAACTTAAACATTTCTGCTCATTCTATGTTTGTCCATCTGGAATAAAATGTCTGAGGACAAAGAAACTAGAGATTTCATCTGTAGAGACCTTTAAGTACAGAACCCCTAACAATAAAACAATCCGGTTTTCCCATTACAAAAATATGCTCTCACACATCCTCCACCTTCTTGAACTCCATCTACATAATATTTTTGACCACATTAAAAAAATATTTAAACACTGGTGAAAAAAAAAAAAAAAGTGGTTTCAACTAATACAGTTGTTCTGGCCACCACATAAAGAGCAATTTTTCTGTTAGTACTTCCTCTGCATTCCCCTCTCCACCCCCAAAACCCACAGTGGGATCACTGTGTGTTTAAATGTGGTGTAGCCTATAAAGCACAAACACTGAAAGGGCAACAGAAAAGGAAAAAAAGGATCAGAGAACTGTCTGAAGAGAGGGAGATCATAAAATCATTGGCACTGTAGCAACAGGTTTTGCTGTAGCAACCCAAAGCTCCAGAGATCATGGAGTACCTGAAGGTATGTGCGGACTGGTGTATGGTGATTACCAGTAAATGTTGTGTTCCTGAAACTCATACAATGTAAGAGCTGTTCTTTACTACAAAGTTGATGTTGCTAAAGAAGGTATCACGATTTTCTATAAATATGCCAAATAATTATTTAGTAAATAAGTCTTTATTTTATTATATTAATTATATCTATTCTTATGTTTAAATACATATTTCGGTATTTCCAATCTAAATGCTTACAAAAATCAAAGGTTTCTCTAGAAGAAAAAAAATATTAGTAACTTCAAGATTATTAAAAAAATTAAAAGATAGAGTCTGGGGATCTTCTTTGGTGTCTTTTTTCAGATGCTAGATTCCATATACTCAACTTCCTTCTATAATGAAGAATGGTTAAGTGATGAAAGCTGCAATTCTGCTTTCAGAACAATGTTTCTTTCACAGGAGATGCAGAAAACCTTTAACTGCAAGACCATCAGGACCAACACCACTATATTTTCATTTGCCTTTTTTCAAGTCTTTGTTGTAGGGTTTTCATTCTTTATTGTATTTTATTTTTGCCAACCATGACGTCTGTTTTCTAAAATGTTCCCCAGATGCATACAATTGTTTTTGCTTTTCTATGGTCAGTTAAGAACTGATTTCATTCTTATTGGGTTTCATGAACAGGACAAAGTGCTTTTAGTCTAGAAGCTTGTACGAGGTGTCTTCCAAATACAGGCGGCAGTTTGCTTGTAGAGAGTTATATGAGAATTGTATAATTACATACAAGCAACATGAGGGAAAGAAAGCACACAAATCTGCTTCTCTGCAGTTGTAATTTTGTTGAAAGTCAACCAAGGGAACAATTCCAAATTGCAGTCTATCTTTGCCTCTGTATCAGAAGTAGATCAAGCACTGCCTGCTGGGGAGAAATATACAGCAACAGCTTTAATCCCACTAATACTACTACTAATAATAAATAATTTGTCTAGTGTAACACAAACTGAAAGAGGCTAAAACCAGAGCAGCACATGGCAATTACACTACTTGAAGTATGGCAGTCACAAGGGCTAAAAAACAGAGAAGGCTGAGCTATCATGTGTCAGTGGAACAGCACAGCCACCAAACGAAGTGCAGAGCATCTTCATCTACTGCTGCTTTTATTCATTAGCACATTCCCAGCAGAGTGCAATAGCTGAGATAATTTTACCTGCTTAGAATAAACAATCTTTCAGTGTCCATGAAGTTACACACTTGTTGGCAGAAGATTGCAATAGAACTTGAGTAATTAACTAAATGATAATTGTTATATTTAAAGGACTTTTTAAAATAAAATCCACATTTAGAAAAGTAAATTTAATACTAGGTGCTTAAAGTTAAGCATCCTTTAAGAAGGAAATAATCATGGCTTCAGTTTTCCTGCCCATAAAATGGGGTTAATGTTACATAGCCATTTTCTAAATTACTACAGGATGTTTAGATGGGAGTCTCTACATTAGGGCACGATAGTGCTATTTTCAGTCTCTCTCCACACAATATTAAGTGCAATGCTTCCAAAAACATGTCCTGTCTACACTGCTGCATAGTCAAGTCTGATTTAAAAAAAAAAAAATAAAGGAGAGTGAGTGATCAAGCACACATTACAGCTGTGCCACTGGGTCAGTAAGTGAGAAGTTAAAATAAGAAGTTCATTCAATAAAATATTGATTCTGGAAACAGATTACAGGAAATCATACTGTACCACTAACTTAATTTATGAGTGTTTATATTGCAGGAATTATACCAATATATCAAACACAGTGCCTTCAACCTTAGTTCAAAAGAGAATTTTATCTCTAAGCTTTAACAACAGGGCTGAAAATAATTCAGATTATATGGGCAACATTTTAGCAGCCCATTTTCATCTTCTTTAAAAGCAACACTCTAATGCATGATGGTTAAGGATCAAGTTGGGATTATGTGGAGAATGTTAAACATATACCAAATAATACATCTGTTTTGAATAAAAGATGTTGCATGGAGTTCCAGCTCATTTTTTTTTCAACTCTTTGCGGTACACATTGTAGCTAAGTGAAACCATGCATCAGATAAATACATCAATTCAGCAATAGATTGCTAATCAGTTGTCTGGCATGTTCTGAAATATGTGGATTAAAAATACTTGGGGGCAAAAGCTTTTCGAGTTAGGAAAAAAAATTACATGTTCTTATGTGATTAATTCTTCCGCTTCTGAGCTGCTAGGAGTGCTACCATTTTCTCTAGGCTGGTGCCAGATCGTTTGCTCCAGGTTGGGAAAGCATCTGACCTTATACCATGTTCTTTGCCCATTCACAAAAGGTAGCCTGGTTGCACTCATATTTGCTGACCTGTCAGTCTCTGGACAACAAACAGGTTGGTCCCAATAAAGAAGTGCTAATATGCTCTGATTGCTGTATCTTACAACTTGAGCATGGTTTTGAACCAAGCAATCTTTCAGAAAATTCCCTTAGGAATTCTGATACTTGGATTACTTTTCCTCTTTTTAAAAAACATCTTCAATTGGAAAAAGAAACCAAAACCTTTCCTTAGCACACGGATTGTCAAAATTACCTTGTTGGACTCACTAATATTTTCATTTCACTAATGTCAAAACACTACACTATAACATACTGATACTAAATATCGACATTATCAAACTTGTATGCTAATACTCAAACAAATTGTTAATCCTTTAATACTTTCATTGAAACAACCTTTTAGCACCTTTCCTGGTCCTTGTAGGAGGCAACCAAAGCAGCCCCCATGTAACATCAGAGGGCTGCTCACCAAGGGAGACCACTTCCTCCCCTGCTGCCTGACCTTTGTGTCCAGACCTGCTACCCACCTCCTTGGGCACATCCAGGCAGAAGTGCCTGGAGCTCAGCAGCATGTGTGACAAACACAAATCACATCCCAGTGCATGATTCACTTGCAGGAAGGGATTCTGTAACAGCTGAGATGGCTGCCATTGAGCCTCTGGCCAAGACTCTCCTTGGGACAGACCAAGGGCTACAGCCTGCCCAGCAGAGAAGACTGCTGAAAGAGCTCTGCCACCCCTTCCATTCCCCTCAGTCAGACCCTAACACTGATGGTCTGTTGGAAGGCAGGAGGGCTCTGCAGAGGGACCTGGACAGACTGGAGAGTTGGGCTGATTCCAATGGGATGAGGTTCAACACGGCCAAGTGCCGGGTCCTGCACTTTGGCCACAACAACCCCATGGGGAGCTCCAGGCTGGGCACAGAGTGGCTGAGAGCAGCCAGGCAGAGAGGGACCTGGGAGTCTGGATTGACAGGAAGCTGAACAGGAGCCAGCAGTGTGCCCAGGTGGCCAAGAAGGCCAATGGCATCCTGGCCTGGCTCAGGAACAGCGTGGCCAGCAGGTCCAGGGAAGTGATTCTGCCCCTGTACTCAGCCCTGGTGAGGCCACAGCTCGAGTCCTGTGTCCAGTTCTGGGCCCCTCAGTTCAGGAAGGAGATTGAGGTGCTGGGGAAGAGGAGGCTCAGGGGAGACCTCATCGCTCTCTACAACTCCCTGAAAGGAGGCTGGAGCCAGGGGGGGTTGGTCTTTTTTCCCAGGCAACTATCAGCAAGACAAGAGGGCATGGTTTCAAGTTGTGCCAGGGGAGGTTTAGGTTAGATATTAGAAAGAATTTCTTCACAGAGAGGGTGATCAGACATTGGAATGGGCTGCCCAGGGAAGTAGTGGATTCTCCGTCCCTCGAGATATTTAAAGAGAGACTGGATGTGGCACTCAGTGCCATGGTCTGGTAACCGCAGCGGTAGTGGATCAAGGGTTGGACTTGATGATCTCTGAGGTCCCTTCCAACCCAGCCGATTCTACGATTCTATGATTCTATGACTATGTTTGGTGGGACTACTGAGTGGATCCTGTGCTGCCAGCCCATCACACTGCATAAGCAGTGACTGCTCGTCCCACAGCTTATTCTAGAAGATGAGGGTGGCTTTGAATCTCAGTCTTATGTCTCAGGTGACTCCTGTGCAAGAGAAGTGCAGTACAGACCCCAAAGATCTCCTCTGCCTTGGAAGCCTCCCTGACCACTTCCCACTCAGCAGTATTTTAAGCCCTCGTGATGACTGTCCAGTGCACCTCTGCACTGTGCCCCAAGGAATTCGTACAAGCTCATATTCTTCTCTCTTTCCCAGCAACCAAACCACAAAGTGTCTGTCCCTCTTAGCATCACACAGCTGGCGAGAAGCCCCGGTTGGACAGCTTGTACTCTGAGCTAAAAGCAACTTGGTTCACTCGGGATGTAAGTTGAAGACTTTGTGAAGCAATAGACATGGACACAACTTACAGGGATTCCAGACCCATACCACTTCCCAAGACAAGGGAAAATGGGTGCATGTGAACACTGCATGTACTAGGCTGCAGATACTCTTCTGGTTCCTCTGGAATTTCTTCTTGAATTTCTGGTAGCATTTCTTCCCTTTTCTCACTCTTGAAACTCTTCCCCACTGCAGCCTCACCTTCATGAGCACTCTCTGTCAGCCTCCAGGAGGAGGGCATCTAGGTTTTTATTTTGTAATTGAGAAAAAATCAGTAGAAACAGCAGCCCTACAGAGGCCTGGAGTCTAGGACCAGTGTGATTATACATAGACTTTCTAATGCTCTTCCAGGCCCCAGCTGACTCCATTCAGGAGTTACTGGTATTTTCTAGGTATTGAGTAGTTTAAACTCCATGTGACACCCCCTGTTTCTCATACAGGAGAAAACAATGAACTAAACCACTGAACAATCAACCAGTCTTCAGTTTCTTCACTCCACTCCTACTGTATCATTGTTCAGTGACCTCTTTTCCATGCTGAAGTGTGCTGGACAATTGATTTTGGTCCCAGCCACATTTCTCTGTCTGCAACTGCTGCAGCCCATCCAAGCCTTCCCACATTCTTCTTAGAAAGAAAGGTTTGGAGTAACCAGACATGTCCACATCCATTAAAGGTAGGAGCTGCTGGCAGACATGAATTCAAGAGTCATCACCTGTCACCCAGACTGATCCTGGGCTGACCTTCAGATGTTTTCTCACTGGTGTAATTCTCTGTGGTTTTCTGATAACATAAGGCAGATGCATACGATGACAGAAGAAATATTTGAACCTGATATATTGCTGGGCTATGGTTTTGTGCAGTCATTTCTCTGTGACTGCGAAGCAGGCTAGAGAGAAATCTTATTCACTGTAATATCTGGTAAGCACTGGGGCCAATTCCCCCTGGGATCTGGCTGAAGATACAGATCCTTGCTACTACACGTAGCAATCCTCCTAGGGCAGACTCTTTAGCATAAGAAAGCTGCTAGTCCAAGGGCATAAACGCTCAGTGTTCCTGAAGCAAAGAAAACTTAGTCACATCAGCAGATGTTCCTGCAGCCAGTGGAAACTGGCACACACACAAGAAATGTAAACTCCAGGAGGAAAAAAATTGATTTATGAAGTGGGAAGTTTTCAAAGAGGCTCTTGCAGTCCAAAGGGACACCTACTACCAGCCCTGCCAATAACTCTTGCTGTGTTCTCAGCACCCCTCTTTCAATATCTCTATCTCAGCTTTTTTGTCACGTAAGGTACATCTCAACTACTGGCCTAAGTAAGCTTCAGACTAGGATCTGTCTACAGTTACAGCCACCGTAAGTGTTACACCAGCTCTATAGAGCTCTGCAGTATAGGTGCAAGGTTTGTCAAATGAAGGAGAATTTGTGCCATTGAAGTTACATTGGGCTCTGCACCCAACAGATTAATATGGCCACAGCTTTCTCCTGCCAGCACAGCTGTCTCCACACCAGGAATTTTTCTGACACTGAGCAGGTGGGATTTCTATTTTTTCAGACCAAGGCTAACCCTGGCGAAACTTTCTAACGTAGGCCTGGCCCTAAAAGAAACATCTCCAATACCAGTCTAAAAAGCTCTATTACCTCTGCATGCATCAATAAGTTTGCTTGCTCTTCAAATCCAACTACAAAAAAAACATTAATTTGTGTCCTCCAAGAAAGGAGGTAAAAAGACTGGTGATGCTGATGGACCACAGGAAAAGTCAGAACTGCTTCACTAGTTTTTCTGTGGCAGCAGCATTTGATTGCTGCACTAACAAGGCAATCAGTGAAGCTGCTTCTTACTGCTGGTACATTACAGACATGCATCATGATGCATATTAGAGCAGAATCAGATTCAGGAAGCAGAGAAAAACAGATTTTTTACAACCTGTAGGATCACTGCCATGCAAATTCTTTTTTTAAAAGGACATTTAATTAATTTGTTTAATTGCTGGGCTTACAGATGTCCTATTTTCAATTCTAGTACAGGGATGGGAAACATACACAAAATTAATATGCATTTAAGAATGAATCAACATAGTGAACATTAATGCCAGATTATCTGTTCAATTGTTAGTATCTTTTTGCTCTAGGACCGCACTTGCCTTGCCAGGAAAAAAACCCAACACCTCTTTGTATGATGCTCATCAGAAAAATAACATAAAATGGAGATCTTACACTATTTGACAAACAGGTTTGAGTAGGAAACAGGATGATGCAAAAGGGCTTCTCTTCATGTATGTTGTGTTAGAAATGGCAGTTTGTTCTTCCTTGTTAGTATGTGTGGGTTGGTTCCATATTTTATTTTGAAAAGCCACAGTATTTCCAGCATACTTCACTCCAGAGAGTCAGATAAAAAGATTAGTCAATAAAAAAGACAAAAAGAATAAGCAAGTAATGTGTCATTCCTATATGCATCTCAAGCTCATACCACTTTACTCATCTCTGTTTTGAACTGTCACCAAGAGCATCCTACATCATCCTTAAGCGATTTGCAGACCTTAACAGGTATTTTTTGTGAGTCACTTGATTCAAAACAAAGAAATCTTCACTGACAGAAAATTTGTATCTCATGTGACAGACACCTTAAACCAGGACTAGTCAGATGTCTTAAGTCATGTGTCAAATATATAAAGAAAAACAGTGCAAATGTAATATTAACACTGGTCATTTCATAAATCAGGAAAATGAAAAAGATCTTGAAACAAAAACTTAGACTCTTTGTATTCAGGCAGCGTATTACATGTCTTTGATTACTATATCTGTGCATTAATCTGATGATTGCTATTTAAAGTGGAAAATCGTTAAATGCACAGGATATGTAGAGCATAGTTAAAGTTACACTCCTGTAAAAAGCCTATGTTTTATATTTCCTGACTTAAAAGACACTTGAAAACTTGATACCTTTATAAAATCTGTAATACGTTACATTAATAAGAACTCAGTGTTATGTAAAGTTGAAATTTGCTGCCAAACATTAAGGTTGCCAAGTTAACACTGATTTGCTGGTGACCATTATCACGGTGGAGAGTTCTTTCTGGATAATAACTTATTCATTGAAAATGCAGTTTTCACAAATCAAAGTAATCCTTAACTCATGTAAAATCTGGCAAACATATCTGAACATTTTTTTTCAGTGACAAAAATCCTTTGGCCCTATTAATTCAGTAGATGGAGAGTGTTCAAGAGTGTGACCCCATCGCGCAAAGGTTAAGGCATTTGACTTGAGATGGAGTTTCTATATTGCAATTTCTGATCCATATTTACTAAAGAGAAGACTTGACCATTTTGTCATTTATTTCTCCATGTAACTTCTCATTGTGCTACTAGTAAAAGGAGAGGGATAACAACCATGACCATCTACCCCTCTTATAAAGATGTATCAATCTATCTCTCTTTCTTTTGTTAGAAGTGACCAGAAATACTTTGCACAAGACAGTTATAAATATGCTATTATTAAGATGTTTGGGTTTGGTTCTATATGAACCAAAGTTTAAAACCTCAGCGTGGCTGCTGAAACCAAAACATCATTTATGATATTCACTTTTTTTTTTTTTTTTTTTTTTTTAAAATCAGTACCTTTAGTAATGCATTTTCCAGGTCTCAGGTCTCTTTTCCTTTCCAAAAAACTGTCTTGCAGAACCCTGCCACATCAAGAGAAACAGAAAGTGATCAGAAGCAGACAGGATGAAAAAAATCTCATTGCTGTGCACATGCATGCACAGGAAACAGAAACAATAGCTACAATCAACAAATAAGAGAATTAAGACAAAGCCGAGTTTATACTATAAAGCACAGGTTGCAGGCACTGTAGCCAACATATTAATTGCATAGAAAAGCAGAATTTTATCAGTTAGAACACTTCATTTCCATATGCAATACCAAAAAAAAAAAACCAAACCCAAACCCTAAAGCCAGCATCTGGACCCCCTGGACCAGGTACATGGTGATCAATCCAACTCTGACCACTTGCTTTTGCTGGGATCTGCATCCCTGCCTGCTCCTTCCTGCATTCAGAATTAATCCCAGATGATCCAGATTATGAGGATCTGAAACCCAGATTAGATACCATTCCCATTTAAAATAAAAACCCAAGAAAATTATACTAGTGTATTTCAGAGGCTTCTAAAACAGTCCAATTCCATTTAACTGACTGAAAATGGATTAAAAAATTGCACCAAGTAAAACAGAAGGGATCTAGTGGGCAACCTGTTTTTCTGGGGGTTTTGGAGACCTTCGCCATTTCACTATACTCTTTTCTTTTTAACAAATTGTCTGGTTTAGACCTTTTATGAAAAGACGTAAGGAAGAAAAAAGATCTTCTCAAGAATCAGCAATACTCTCCAGGGGTTGTTTTAGGCCATTCTAATTTTACAGTTTCCTCTTCACATTGGATAAGGATCTTGGATAGTGTCAGAGATTTGGTATGTGTACAAGATCTTGGCCCTGGAATATTAAGTTGTCATAGCTACTTTGCATGGTTTCTAAACATGACCAAATCCTCTACAGGATCCTTCCCAAGTTTAAAGGAGTCCTCTGCAAAAGCTGGTTCTGAGTGTTTCAAAGCAAATCTCATAGTATGTACTTGTACTGATGTAAAGGAAAGCAGTCACTATATCAATGACATGGCAAGTTTAAAATATCTAAAGAAATAAATAACAGCAGTCAAGGACTTCTCAAGAGCAGCATTCCTTATACTTAAACAGCACATTTTCATGGCCTGCAGGGGAATTCTCTTTAAAAAGCAAGACTTTGCATGACTTTGTATGAAGGTTTTCAGGTAGAGAGTTTGTCACTGCTCTTTTAAAAATACACTTTAAAAAAAAAATTATAAAATAGGAAAAGTGTGGGAAAGAGGAAGACTACTGACAAACTGAGAGAAAACTCATCTTTTGGAAATAGAAGAAAATAGTCTAATTCTTGAATTCCCAGACTATAAAATAAATCCTGGTTTTGTCACAGCAGTGTAAAACTGGAATAAATTCATCAACATGGGAGGAGCTGAGCTGGAATTATACCAGAACAGCTGAAGTAACACTAGGCCTTTAGTTTTACATTTTGTTCAGCTCTCCTATAACTGGAATAGAAACATAAATCAGTAGCTCATAATCTCTGGGAGCATACAGAAAACTGTCATTTTCTTCTGGGTTTAAACATGGAAGAATGGTTTAGTTACCTTCAGCTTTAAAGCAATAATTTTGAATTGAAGATATGGTAGTACTTTAGAATATGGCATTATAACCCTCTGACAAAGGAGAAAGTAATGTTTTGCCACACTACGTTTTCCCCCGTATCTTCAGATTAGTCTCTGTTATTTTTCATTTTCAGTGCAAGAGGGGTAAGCAGAATAAATTGTGAACTTGAACTATTAAAAGAATAGGGTTCCAAAGACAACTACAGGGTAGATTCAGAGCACAGAAAAAAGCAAATCTAGTAAATGGAAGTTGGTTTGGAATGAACTCTTTGTCAAGAATTAGTTCCATAAAACACTGCTATTGAAATATAAGCAACAAACAAACAAACAAACAAAAAACCCCAAACACCAAACAAACAAAACAAAACAAAACAAAAAAACTCGAAACTCAAAAATGCAAAACAGAGCCCAAACCCAGCTTTGTATGTTTGATCTGCTTTGAGAAGTATGTTGGACCAGACGACCTACCAAGTCCCTTCCAACCTAAATCATTCCTTGATTCTAAACAAACTTGAATTTTTCTTGTAAACATATTCATTCAAAAGTTTAAAAGAGATTCAAAGATTGGTATTGATTGGCTAGGTATTTACTTACAAATAGCAAAAACATTACTTCCGCAGTAATACAAACAGTAATGACCTTATGGATTGATTACTCAAGTAAAGTCTGCTCAGAGAAAAATATTACGTATATCTTAACATTTCCCCTAAGCTTTCATATCAGTGAAACCCAACTTTTTGGTTATGTGTATCATTGCTTCTTTTTCAGTTGCAGTCCTGGTTTTGTGTTCCCAAAGACCCAAGGAAATGTTGTTGTTGAATACAAAATAATGTGAATGCTATATAGTAAAGGCCTGTTGGAAAATATTTCAGTATAGGACATATTTCAGTATGAGAATTTTAGTCTAATGTAGGATATGCATCACTCATAAACAGAGCACTTAATTTTTATTGCCTTGTTGGTTAAGTTAATTATAACTGTTAGCAATTTTTCATCAAAACAGGAGGTTATTTTACTATACCTTTTTCCTTCTGCTCCACTGGAGTGCACTGGAAATTATGACAAATTTGGACTGAGAAGAATTGTTAAATGCTGGTATTTGTGCTCATAAATTCAATCCAAAATAAAGCTGCTGTAAACCAACTATAAAATGGAATATAAGGCTGGAAGTAAAGGAGTGGAACTCGCCACAATGAACTAACAAAAAGAGGAATATTATAGCAGCTTTGGCTTCAGATGCATTTTAGGTGAAAAACAAGTAAACAGTTTTGTATTGATTTTCCTGTTTCATTTGTGTTACTTCACAATTCTTCAGGGTTCCAGCTGCAGATATGAACAGGGTTAGATGAGTTACTAAACAAAACAAAAGAGACACAGAGATTCTGCTGTTGCCACTGGGTGTGTACTCGCCCAGTCTTCCACTGCTTCCCTAAATGAAAATCCCACTGAGATTTCTATTTCTGTTCCACTCAATCTACTATCTACAGAGAGAATCTGTTTTTCTTCTAAGAGAAAGATTACAGTCAAAAAGACTATGTTGCACCAATTTAAACAATAAATACAACATTTCTTACTAATGCAGTTAGAGTATGACAAAAGAGCTCTGTTGGGGAAAATCTGATCATTTTTATACTTGCATTTATGCACAGGTCTATAATCCTATTAGCTATTTTTGGTGTTCATCATATCCATTTCTGTGTTTTCTGAATGTTGCTTGGAGTTTTTTTGTGAAGCTCAGATTTTACATCTTCATGCAAGTCCCTGGGTCAGCAGCAGTTCATGTCCCGAAGGCACAGAAGGCACAACTGGCTGTAACCACTAGTTGCAAATCTTTAAGCTCATTCCTCTCCCAAAGAGTCACTGAATTGCTTTCATTGACTAAAAGAAGTCAGTAGACATTTTCAGGGTGCAATTATACAGCATCTTTTACTCCTCTTACTGGAGGAAGCAATCTGCCATTAACTTAAAGGGGTTTGAGCTTCTGCTGTTATCCTTTAACAGCTGGAATCAGTTTTGACCCACAACATGTCAGTCATACAGTACCACTATGGTCCTTAGCTGGTTAAGATATTATTCAAGATTCAGTAACCAAGTCCTATAGTACACACCAGTAAGGCTAAGCTAACAGGCCTGGTGAGGAAATGCTGCTGGGAAACATCTGTGCTTTGCTTTATGCAACTGAAGAGTTAAAATTATTTTCACAAATACCATAATGTATAAAAGCTGTGAACATCCAACTGTAGTGTCAGACTTCCAAACTGAATAAATCTATTTGTCTCTCATATTAGTAAACGTTATTTGAACAGAAATAGCACATTGTAACAGCCTAACAAGAAGCAGTCTTTATGATGACGTTTGAGACTCCTTTGCTCCAGTGTATGGAAATATTTAAGACTTAAAAGATTCATATTAAAACATAGCATTTAAAATGGCTCAGTACTGTTCCCAGTAAAGTCAAAGAGGATTTTTACCGTCAGCTTCAATGGGAATGTTATAATGGACAAGAGGCATTTTAAGTTTTTTATTTTTCTATTTTGTTCTAACAGTCAAGACATTTCTTCAAAGTCCCCTCTACTGCTCAAAAAAAAAGTAAAAAGAAAAATTTAAAAAACTCTAGCAGGTTACAAAGCATCATGGCCAGACATTAATATCCATTGAGACCTCTGCACAGGTAATATCAGAGTTCCACCATACACAGCACACTGACAGCAGAGAAATTCTATTTCTAAATTTAATATTGGAAAGGTTTTTAGGTTCCTTTGTCACAATATCCAACACAATTTCTTATTTGCTCTGAGGCAAAAATTTCGCACACACTGCAAAGATAAAATTCAACATGAACTGGTAAGTGATAAAATCTGATCCTTTAAAGAGATCTGAGTTTAAGTAAACCCATCAGTCTTTGATCCATTTTCTATTTCTGTATTTGACAGATGACAAATTAAATGAGGTAAATGGAGAAACAGTCCCATACATTTTTTAAATCCATATTTTAATTTAAATAACACAAGGACAAACACCATTTCTCTTCAACTGAGTTTTCCCATCAACCTGCAGCATTAAAATGCTTTTATTTTTTGGGTTTTATGTTTTATGCTTGTTTTCTAAAATTATTTTTTGGGTCATGCATTTTGTTTTCCTATTGAGCCTTCTGATTATGATTAGCAAAAACATATTTAGCTTCTTGATAAAAGTTTACAGGCAATATGGAAATGACAAATGTAAATATTTATTTTGATCTTCCCTATTCTATTTTTTTTTGCTTGGGGTGGGTTTTTTTCCTCTCATGTCTTGTAGATATTCCTCTGCTACACTGCCCTCAATATTACTTTAACAGCAGAAAGTATTCTCTAAGTATCCTCCACTGCATTTCTTAGCTGTGCACTCTGCAAAATACTTTTTTACATCCCTTAAAGTATCAGCTTCATCAGGACACGAATCCTCATGAAGTTAACAATTATAACCCAGGCAAGCTGCATATCTGCTCATCTTTTTAACTTCATCCACTGAATTTATCTGACCACAGACATCTATCTCAAACAGCTGGTTTTCAATTGGCTCATCTAACAGCTGAAATAAAGAAAAAAACCCAAAGGAATTAAAAATTACTTTCCTTATTTAGCTGTATAGTTTTGTGTATTTAGAGAAACTAAAAGAAAACTAAACTTTCAATGAAGCCACTGAGCTGTGACAAAGGTTTGGTTTTTTTTTTAGTTGCTGGTTAATCACAGATCTTAGCACATACTTAGGCATTGGCTAGTATGAAAATAGTTTTCCACAAAATCTCTGTTCTAATACATTGTAATACATTGTATTAGAACAGGAGTCACCCAATATCAACATTCAGGCCTGCATTTTTTTTCTTTTTGATATTTAAGTGGCAAGTACTTTCTGAAATATTTGTATTATACTGTTCAGATGAGCACCTTTCCATGAATAAGGGAGAGGTGTACAGGATAAGCAGCTAAATTGCTTCCAAAATATTAAAACAGGAATGAATACTCAAGGACTCAACTGCCAGTCAGAATCCTGCGTATAGTGTTTGGAAACAGGCTACTATAATAAATTTGTTTTTAAAGAAATAATAAAGATGTGCCCACCTGCTCTTTTCTGTAAGTTCTGTTCTACTTTTATATATATATATACACACATATATATATATACACCCACGCATACCATGTATGAATAAAAAAGTTATGCTGAAAAAAACCTTCCAGATTGCCTTTTTTTTTTCAGTGAATAATCAACCAACATTGCCATGAAAACTGTGTCTCAGTCGGCGAACAATATTTACACATGCAAATAAACACAAGAAACGCTCTTGCTGGAGTGCTAGGATTTATTATCCCTCGTTACTGGTAAATTCTTCCATAATTCCCTGACGTATTTGCTGTCAGGGCTGAGGTTACTTATTCTCGTGGTACCCTTTGAACTCCTCCGGCAGGATACCTCCCTCCCACCAGTTTGAAAGCAGGCAGGTGCTCAGCCCAAGTTCCAACGCAATCTTATGGATGTGCCGCTGTGCATATGCCAGCCTATGGAGCCTGAAAAGTAAGGATGTAGCAACAGAGCCCCCCACACAGTCAGTGAGGCACAGAGACAAATCAGGCGCCAACACCACGGTGCCCCCTGTGATAGTTGCCATGGGAAACCTAACTTTGAATTTCCTTAGGGCTCGGTGTAAAAAAAAAAAAAAAAAGAAAGAAAGAAAAAGAAGCTTCGACCTTGTGGCACTAACACTGGGGGGGTTGGCTTCGCACCACCCTGTAGGAAAAAAGCGAAACAGCACAGGTAGCAATGTGAAATCGATTTGAGCCTTTTCCTGGCTGCTTTTCGGGCTTGCTCTGCTTGAAGAGCCCGAACTGACCCTTTAAGATCAAACACGGCCAGGCAAAACTTTTATCCCAGACAATTATGAGAGAAAACACGGTAATGTCACGCAAACGTGATCCAGTGACTTAATTAGAACCAAGTTGGCAGGGACAGAAAGAAGCTGTAAATCTCCTGAGAGTCTTCAAGGGGGGCGGGGGCTGCTGCGGGAGGGTGAGGAAGGGACATGTAAGGGCGGGGAAAAAAAACAAAACTAAGCAAAACAAAAAAACCCAAACAACCCGCATTTAAATAAATAAACAAATTGTTAGAATATGGCGGTATATTTTTAAAGAAAAGGGTTAGAAAAGCTCTTAGGGCGAGAGCCCAAAGGGTTAATTTCCAGCAGAAACCTCGGAAGGCTCCCGGCGCCCTCTGGTGCAAGGCAGTGGCAGTAGTGGAAATTTCCTTTGGAAACCAGCTTTGTTTCAAAGTTCAGACAGATTAAAATGACTCTTAAACGAGCCGATGGGATCAGGGGTAATTTCCCCGACCGACGAGGCGGGTCGAGGAGAGCCTTGCCTGGGGAGCAGCTTAGTTTGGGGGTGACGAGAGGGGGAGGGAAAAAAATGCTTTCTTTTTTAATTAATTTTTTTTTTTCCTTGATTTTTTTCCCCCCTTTATTCTGCTTCGGAGTCTCAAATTGAGCCGGCTTCGATGTGAAGAAAGGGCAGTGAATGAAAACATTGCAGTCTACCCGGAATAATGGTTACAGCGTGACAAATAACTTGGGGGTTAAAAAAAAAAAAAAAAAGGAAGGGAAAGAAAAAAAAAAAAAAAAAAAAGCCACGCACGCCTGTTTCCCTTTGGTCTGGAGTTTCCAAGGGAGGGCTAGCACGGAGGAGAAATGTCTCCTTCTTACATGACTTTAAAAGTAAGCGGGAAGAGCCTGAAAAGAAAAAACAAAACACAACAAAAAGAAAGGAAACAAACAAACAACAACAACAACAAAGAAAAAAAAAAAAAAAAAAAAAAAAAAAAAAAAAAAAAAAAAAAAAAAAAAAGAGCATTCTTGAATTCAAGCACCTCTCCCTTAAAACTGAAGAAACTGCAGTAGACAGACGCTCTTGTTTTCATTGCCAGGACAATGAGGAGTCCTCTCTGCTCTCAGATTGTGAATACAGAGATTTTGCGTCTTCATCATAAGTCACAGCAAATTGTAGCTATTTTTGAGAACCAAAAGGCACAAGCACACACACAGAAGCCTACCTATCAACGAAAAGGGGCCGACAGCTCAAAACCGGAGCACAAACCTCTGGCTTATTCCTTTAGGTAGTTGCTGGGGAAATACGCTCTGGTTTTAATCTCTAAAAAAAGGGGGGCTGGCGGGGTGGTGTGACCAGGGGGGAGGTGGAGACAGCTTCCCAGCTTACCTTTACCAGCTGTTTCTCCATCATTCCTAACACCTCACAAAAACCGGACCGTTTTCTAACAAATGCATCCTCCATCACTTCAAGACCTGACAAAAAGCAGGTACCGCTTTTTAGGGGGAAGACAGAACCAGGCACCTGCAGAGCTGAGTTTAGCATAGCTGGAAGGGGGGGTCTCGGCGGCAGGTCCCCCCCTGCCAGCAGAGGTGCCCCGCCGGGATGTCTGATTGTCCTGGTCTGTACCTGGTGACATCGATTATGTTAACGGGGTTTGCAGCTTGCCTTTCCCACTCGGCATCCTTTCCACAGTGGCAGCAGGAGCTGGGTTTCTCACTGAGAAAGTGATAAATTTACATTAAAAAAAAATAATAAAAAAATAAAAAAAATGGTTTTTGTTTTCCTAAGGAAGCTTAAAAAAAAAAAAAAAATAGGAAGGGTATTCGGCGGTTTGTTTGGGATTTTTTTGTTGTTTAAATAGAGGTTTTTTAAAAAGGTGGCTTCACCTCTCGCCCTAACAACTCTTGCAAAAGTTTGGGGAAATAAGCGGGAAGTCCCTGACGGCCGCTCTGCTTTTTGCATGCCAACCAGAACACACTTTCCTAGGAAAAAAAAACAAAACCCAAGACTAAACACAATTTATTAATAAAACACAGTAGATTCCTGTTGTCCAGGTGCAGGCAAGGCGCCACATGTAACTTGGTTTGTAGACATGTACATATGCCATCCTTCTGCCCCAAGCTCCTCATCAAGCGCCCTAAAGGGTAGAGATTTTTAATATTTTTCTTTTTCTTTTTTTTTTTTTTTTTTTTTTTTGAGGACCCATTCTGCAGTTAGGGACAAGTCAAAGCAAATTGTCGCCGAATATTTGTAAGAAGGGTCATGTGCAGGCAGATTTGTGCTATTAATAGGACACAGGAAGAGCTGGGAGAGCAAACGCCTGCCCTGAAGACAACGTGGGATGTTTACTTGGGGTAATATTTTAAGGACAGACACTGGAAATTAGCAGTACAATTGAGTGCTCATACGCGTCGTTATTTCGCGTTAAATAAGGTTTTAGAAGAAGCTCCCCGGCCTTTCTGCTCCAAAGATGCGGTGTGTTTTGGAAGCAATAGTAAATTGGGTGGAAAACACGACGAATACAGAGGAAAGCTCCCTGTTGGGACGCTAATCAACATTATAGATTATAAACGTTCCACCATGAAGGGCTGCTTTGCCGCAATTGTTTTTAAATCATCAAGATATATAAATACAGGAACTAATTATGAGACCACATCGGAGCTTATCTGCAAATGACTGGAAAGTAAAAGACCATTCCCAAACATTGTCAGTGCCTTCCAGGGACGCCTGTTGATGCTGAAGGATTAATAGGCAGCGGCAAAAAAAACCCAAAAAAACCAAAACCCAAAAAACACACCAAAAAAAAAAAACACAAAAAAACCCTAAACAAACAAAAAACCCGCCACAAAAAACAAAAAACAAACCCACACCAAAACAGGAGAACGGGGGAAGAAACCATTGTCCCTGTGCTCAGAAGGCATCCACACGATAAGTTTCTAAAAATCCCGATCACCTAATTGTTATTTTTACCCTTAAAATATGGGCTGAAACAGTAAATGTTAAAGATCTCATGGTAGGACGCTATTTCAGACGTACTGAATGCCTGAAATAGGACTTCAATAGTTTAAGGAGAAAGCATTTTAGGTAACAAGACTACGATAGCTATTAATAAACCTAACTAGAAAAAAATTCATTTTAATTACTTACTTTCACAACAGAGACATCACAAAACATTATTTCAGTGTTTTTTTGCTTGTGGGTTGGTGGTTTTGGAGGTTCTTTTGTTTGATTGATTGTTTTAATTCGGGCTTTTACTGCTGTTTGTTTGATTGATTTTATTTTTATTGTCCAGTTCGTGCCCACATTTATTAGAATTAATAAGAATTTTCAGGAAAAAAAAGAAAAAGAAAAAAAAAAAAAAAAAAAGAAAGAGATAAAGGAAAAAAAAAAAAAAAAAAGGAGGTGATAAGGACGGCCTGACTACACTTCTGTAAAAAGCGAAAGACAAAACTTCTCTTGACTAAGAATGAGGCCCTACAAAAAACCCTGTTAGGTAGGAGCTGTGAAGGACCCAGGTTTATTTTCCTTTCTCCTTTCACCTTTGAGAGAAGCGACGGCACCGCCACAAGCGCCTGGTCCGGTTCTGCCCGGGCGGGCATTACAGACGGGGCCGGCAGCCGCCTGTGCTGTGCCCTCCCAGGGATGAGCTGAGCTCTGCCCCTTTCCCTGCCCGCAGCTTTTCCCACCCTCCCCACCAGCACCCCGCCTGGCACGGCCGTGGGAGAAGGCAGGGGACACGCGTGGCAGCTGCCCGCCCTCAGCGGACCCGCAGAGACAGCAAGGCGGACGGACAGACAGACAGACAGACGTGTTAGCAGGCTCCCAGCCGGCGTCCTCCTCTCTTTCTGGGGAAGCAAGGGTTCCCAGGCAGCAGAAACAAGCCTGGCGCTCTGCAAATGTTCCTCCCGCCGAGTTTTGGGGTTTTTGTTTGTTTGTTTGGGGGGGTTTATTGTTGGTGGGGGGGGTTTTTTTGTTTGGTTTATTTTTTTTTTGCGGAACAAGGGCCAACAACTAATGACACTGCAGCCAAAGACAACAAGACAAGAGGACACAGTCTTAAGTTGTGTCAGGGGAGATTTAGGTTGGATATTAGGAAGAATTTCTTCACGGAGAGGGTGATCAGACATTGGAATGGTCTGCCCGGTGAGGTGGTGGATTCTCCGTCCCTGGAGATATTTAAAAAAAGACTGGATGTGGCACTCAGTGCCATGGGCTGGTAACTGCTCCGGTGGGTCAAGGGTTGGACTTGATGATCTCTGAGGTCCCTTCCAACCCGGCTAATTCTATGATTCTATGATTCAAACTGCTGGGGTGGGAGAACTGAGTGATGCCCCCAACACGCGCGATTTCTCTTTGTCCGGGTCCGGCCTTTGCGATCGCTCAGATTTTTCCTCCGAGGTGGCGACATAAAAAAAAAAATCCCCCCGTTTCCTAGAACTTAACAGCACTGTACCTGAGACCTAGCTTTGTGCCTGGCTTGAAGACTTCAGATGCCGTGGGACAGATTAAACCCACGGGGGAAGCGAGGAAACCACGCAGAGGGTGACAGGGGCAGCAGCTTCTGCCCCAGCCTAGGCGGGGGGGGGGGGGGGGGGAGATGTCAGGGGGGGATGCAGGATCGGGCCCGCACACTTCGCTGGCTCATCGTTACATTATCAACAGGAATAGCTAAAAGAATTACCGCAGGCCTAAACAGAAAACATTGTTGAGAACTCAGTAAAGCAAAGAAAAAACAAACAACAAAAAAACCAAACCAAATCAAACACAAAACCCCCCCCAAAAACCACAAGAAACCCAAAATAAACAGTAAAAGTGGAGGATGAGCAGGCGGCAGCACAGCACAGCGTGCTCCTGACCACTGAAATGTTGCTCGGATTTTCCTTCACGATGCTCTCACCACGGAGAGGATGAACCTTTTTTTTTTGTTGTTCTTTTTTCTTTTTTTTTTTTTTTTCCTGCAACATCTCTTGTCTTTTCTGCACAAGGCAGCAACCCTGCCCCTTTGTGCTAGGCCTCGTACAACCAGCTCAGAGTTAAATATGGGATATGCCCAAGATTGAAATACTGTGATTTGACATTCATTTTACAAAAAAAAAAATTAAAAAAAAAATCTGCATCTTTAAATACATCGGGGTCAAATTAGACCCGAGATAATGCAAATTCTCTAACAGAAGCAGCTTTTCTAGCCAGGCATTGTCTTTATGTCTGGTTTATACAGTGTTTAGTAAAATGCATTAAACAGAACGATCCCTCGGTGACCCTAAGCAGTATGATAAACCACGGTGATAAAATATGACCGTACCACTCTCTACATAATACCTCCGGATTATTTTGTAATGGTACATTCCCTCCTTATTACCTCTGCTCATGACTTAACGACGGCGGGGTCGGCTGCCAAAATTAAAATGCACACTCTAACCCGGGGAAAGTTTTAAACCCCAGGACTGACCTCCCTCACCAAAAACATTAAAAAATATAGAGTTCAGGAGGTGCACGCTTCTCCTCCAGCAATAAGCTCTCATTAAAAATGTGACATGGCAGTAACGTGCATGTATTTTGAAATAATCGGTGTAGTTATTTTGAAAGGATAGATACTACTTCAGCAACTTGTTATTTAAAAATACAGTTTGGGGTTCCTAAGTATTACGTGTTCACTTGCTTGGCAGGCAGACAGAAGCACTCTGGATGCTCTCATTTGGGTATTTTTTATTACTATTATTGTTTTTCTTAGAAATAAAGACACAACGACAGAAGGCCAAAAGCAGGAACACACCATCACTTCACACAACCAGCACACAGATATCCTCGCCCTTTTTTTTTAAGTCACCACGAAGGCACCGGTTTTTGCGGATTAAAAAGGACAGTGGAGGACAGCATGACACTAAATATCAATAAATGCATTATCCGGGGGCTGCGATGGTGCCGAGGGGGGGAGGTGATGTCTCCGCGCTGCCTCCCGCCTTACTCCGCGCGGCTGCGGAACCGAGAGCATGGCCCAGCCCGGTCCCGGAGGAACCGGTCCCGCAAGGGCTTGGCAGAGAAAGACAAACCGGGTATGACCGTCCTTGGGATGGCAGCACCGCTCTTCCACACAGACACCCACAGCCCCGTTGCCGCAAAGCGCCCGGAGAGCGAAAGCCCCGCAGTTCCACAGAACCGTGAACTTAAAAAAAAAAAAAAAAAAGAGAGAGAATCGCAACTCCTTCGAGTCTTTTTTTTTTTTACCAGGCAAGGCCCTCCAGGAAAATAAGCCTGTCACCTAGCGCGGCGGAGAGAGACGACAGAAAATAATAATAATGTCTGTGTGCTGCCGTCGGGTCCTGCTCCCCCTGCTGTGGCCGAAGGGGGAGCGGGGGACCTCACACAGCCCGAGGTGCTGCTGGCTGGCCCCTGGCAGGCCTGTTCGCCCTCCCGCGGCACCCCCGAGCACTGTCGGCCTGCAGGGTCCCCTCGAAAGCCCGGAGGAAAAGGGCGGGCTCGGCGCAGCCGCCTCCGGGCAGTGCGTGCGTGCGGCCGGGGAAGGGGGCGGGGGGGGGTAAGGGGACATCTGCGGGTGCTGCGCTCCCCGGCACGCACAGCCCCGGGGGGGTCGGGAGACAGCGAAGAGCGCTCGGAGCGGCTAAGGGCGGCGAGAGAAAATGGAGGAAAGCGGAGAAGGCGGGCTCCGGGACGGCTGCCATCGGGGCCGGGCCGAGCCGAGGCGGCTGCGCCGGCGCTCCGCAGCGGCATGGCGGCAGGCAGGGCGGGCAGCCTCGGAGCGGGGATCCGAGCCAGAGGATCGGCGCGGGAGGGGGGGGCGCGGCGTTCCCTTGCCGCCTCCGAAGGCGGCATCCGGCTGGCAGCGAAGCAGCCCGGCCTTCGGGCCAAGGGAGGGTCAGTTTGCCGCCCTCCCCGTCCCAGCCCCTCGCGTACGTAAAACGGGGAAATTGGAAGCACGCTATGTAGTACTCCCGGCCGCCCCCAGCCTCCCCAGGCCGGTCACGGCCGCTGGAACTCCCGTGTCTTTCCACGCGGCAGCGCCTGGAAGGGTGCGGGGGGTGTCCCGGTCGCGGAGAGACACGGGTGGGTGTCCCCGCCCCCCTCTTTCCCTCGCTTGCCGCCACCCCGGCTCTCCGCAGCTGGCGCTCAGCCAGATCCCGCTGGGGACAGCATGAAGCACCCAGGCCCTGTGGGGCCACCGAGTACCCGACGAGTAGAGGCTCCCGGTCAGCCGGAGCCCCGCGAACGCTCAGCCCCTCACGGAAGGGATCGGTGCCGCCGGGCGGGGGAGGCACTCGAACCCTTCCAGAACGTTCTCAGCGCCCTATAAACCCTGCAGCGGCTGCAGGGCGCCCTCTACCGCATCCCGGGCCGCACGGCGCCCGCACCGCCCCAGGGCCACCTCCCGCCGACTGAGACCCCCGAGACCCCCCGAAACCCCTGAGGCCCCTTGAGACCCCCTGAGACTCACCGAGACCCCCTGAGGTCCCTTGAGGCCCCCTGAGGCTCACTGAGACCCCCTGAGGCCCCCTGAAACCCTTGAGACCCCCTGAGACTCACCGAGACCCCTGAGACACCCCGAAACCCCTGAGGTCCCTTGAGACCCCTGAGACCCCCTGAAACCCCTGAGGTGCCTTGAGACCCCCTGAGACTCACCGAGACCCCTGAGACACCCCAAAACCCCTGAGGTCCCTTGAGACCCCTGAGACACCCCAAAACTCCTGAGGTCCCTTGAGACCCCCTGAGACTCTCTGAGACCCCTGAGACACCCCGAGGCCCCTTGAAACTCCTGAGACACCCTGAGACACCCCAAGGCCCTTGAGACCCCCTGAGACTCCATGAGACCCCCTGAGACTCCAGTCCCGTGGGTCCTGTGCTCTGCTTCGGACTGGGACTGCTCAGGAATGCGTCACAGTTAAAAATGGAAAAATTAACAATATTGTAGGGGTAACCCGCCACCATCCTTCAACGCTGATTTTTGCATCCTACAATATATATCCTTCCCCCTCCCATCTGCAGCGTGTGTGTAATTTTTGTCAAATTTATTTTATTTACAGCCTGTGTGTTTTAGGGCCAAGGTGCTGAGTTGTCGAGTAAAACAAAAAATTCGAGTTAAACTCAGCTGACAAGCAGAACGTAGATTTTTATTTTAAACATACATGCCCACTTTATCACCACTTTGTTGGTTTTACAGTTCCATTAAACAGCTGCAAATACCATATCACAAATATGGAAAATGAAAATCCGGCTTGTCTAATCCAGAGTTTAAAATATTCTTGTGATGTCATGAAATGATGGCTTATAAAATATTTTCATTTAATTAGGAAGCACTAAGAGGATTCCCGCAAGAAAAAAAAAAAAAAAAAAAAAAAGCAAGGAAGCTCAGTTTGAATTATTTATGTGCTGTGAACTATCATGATTGCCACTGAAGCTTTTACAATATAAAAATGCAAGCTTTTCTCATTTTCATTTTAGGCCCTAATTCTTTAATTATTTAGGCATGTAAATTCCTGTGAAAGGGGATTAATTATGTAGGTAATCAAGGTTTTATTCTAAATTTACTTTTAAAAAGCAAAGATTAGCTGATACTGTGCACAGTGTTCAGCATTCCATGGAAGTAAGAAGGGGTGCAGATGAATTTGTTCTTTCTGTAAACCAAGGGACGTAATCCATGGCAGCACTGCTGTGGTCAGCTGGCATGACCCACTGTCCTGCAAGAGAGAATGATGTCCTCTGTCACCATCGAGTGCTCATTTTCCCCTTCCTTTTGCAGTGATATGGACAAAAAGATGTACCCCAGTGGATTCTGTGAAGTAGTGGGGAGCCTGGAGGCTGTTTCAGATTGGGAAGAATGACGTTGGAAATGAAAAGCAGGAGGAAGACCCTAAAATCCACCATTTTGTAAAGCCAAGCTGGCCTCTGTCAGGCGTGCCACTTGGTGTTCTGGGGGGTCTGTTTCCTGCAGAGAGATGCTGCATTCATCGCACAGCACTGTGGTGCTTTATTTAGCTGCCCCGTTCCCACCCGTGGGTACTCAGACACCAACATGGCACTGAGTGTCTGGGTTTGGGTGCCAAAGCACACAGATCCAGCAGGGACCAACCATAAGGTGAAGTTCAGCTTCTGCCCACAAATGTTGCACTGTATCATTTAATAAATGATGCTGTCGGGAGCACCACAAAATAGCACCAAGAGCGAGCACATCTCAAAAAATTCCCACTTAGATTCATCAGTGAGCAATCCTTTATTTAAAACCAGTAGCCATACGTATAGTTTACAGATACAGAAGTGTCATTGTGTCTGTAATATGATTTATTCCAATAAAACTGTAATTCATTAAGGAAGACCTTCTGCTGACCCTTCAGACTGATACATTTGAATGCAGAGCTGAGATGGAGTTGCTGGAAAGAGTGAGGCTAAGGGCAGGGAGCCACAGGGCCCTGGCAGGCCGCCACCATCCTGCCCAGGGCCATCCATGCTGGCATCTTGTGTGAGGCAGCTGGGGGGTGGCAGGTGCCTGTTTTGGGGGCCGCTCACAAGCTGTCGATCACTTTGTTGCTTCTGGCTCCAAGTTACAGCGAGTTATAAAGTCAAGATGTCTGGATTTGGCCTCTTTTGGATGCTGCTTAATCATGAGTCCCTTCGATTAGTTAAAAAAGATAACGCCGTATCCTACCAAATGCTTTTTGCTTTTGATGTTGGGGAAAAAGGGAGTTATTGGATGCTTCTGTCGAAAGAGCTGGATCTGAAGAGTTAAGGAGTAATGTTACTTTATTCGTGGTCCAAGAAGAAGAAAATCAGGTTTATTATGCCAGAGGACTATTTTAAAAATGTTAGGACAAGAGCTAGAGGTCTGTGGAATGGGCAGCCCTATTCTTTTGGAGGCCTCATGGCTCTTTCATCTTCCTCCCCCTCCAAGGTCCCCCTCCACTCCAATTGTTCAAAGCACCCTCTGGGCAGCAGGGAAGGGTCCATGCCATTAAGAAAGCTGTTTTATTTCAGACTGACAAAAATGTGCTACAGTGTTTGTGTCATGCGTGTACAACAACTAAAAAAAAGTTTTAGCTTTTTCTGACCAAAGCAGTTTCCTCAACAGCTACTCCTCACAGCAGGAAAGAAAACCCAAACCCTAGCCGCCTTTCCCCCACCAACTAACCTGCTGGCAGCTATTCAGAGAGAGAAATGAACCTCTTAATTTTTAAGTGAGTTTGATGTTTTTTAAACTCGCTGATGAGGCTGGTGATTAAGCAGCATTTACAGTGTGCAAGTTCTGACAATGTTATAAGGAAAAGATAGCATGGGGGGTACTGTTACAGCAGGGAAAAAGTCTACACATTTTGAAAACAGTCACGTTCAGTTAATTGAACATCAAAACATCTACTTATATAGAAAATTATGTAGAAAATTATTTATTATCATTTATTTATTACTATTTATTATGTAGAAAATATTTATAGTAAATGTAAATTTACTATTTTCATATAGTAAATAGCCTTCTCAAGTGACAATGATAATGTTCGTATTAATTAGCATTAGTATTAGCAGTATTTTTCAGTCTGCATCAGAACCTGCATGCTTGCATCTTCTGGTGACATTTACTTGAGATATAAAAGGAGGGGAGAGAAAGGGAGAAATAAAGCTTACAAAAAATCTAATTCACCCTCTTATTTTGTGAAAATGTGATGCAATGTGAAGAAAAAAAAAGCTCATCGTAAAAATGCATACAAAGGAGATACCTATCAGCACTTAATAATGGAATTATGACATTCTATTTACTTCGCTATAACAGTAAGGCATTGTATATTTTCCTGCTTTTGGGACAGTTTACAGAATGTCCATGCTCAGGAATTGCAAGCCATGGGGTTGCACGCTGTGCTGTAGTTACATCAGCAGAGCCATCAAGGTGCAAATCCCTTTGTAGCCACTGCTGTATTACTGTGACTTCTGAAGAAACTTCCTGCCTAGGGACAAGAGGGGGAAGTGGGGATCAGACATCTCCTTTTCTCCCTTATGTAGTATTCAGTTTCTCAAAGCATTGTTTCTCCTGTCCCAGGGGTGGAAGCCACTTCCAGCTTTGGGTGGCTGGAGAACAGAAAGGCCAAGGAGCTGATCTTCAATTGTATGGACTGAGCAGCAACAGATGGAGAAGGAGGAGACAAATGAATTGTTCCTTCCCTTTCTGGATCTCTCTCTGGATTTAATTATCCAGTGATTTTGTAGCTGTTAACTGATGGATGTGCAGTCTACCAGTGCCTTCTGGCTAATCCACTTTCTGGCTGTATTAGATTGTTTGAAAAATGATTGAATTAGAAGATTCTGCTGTAACATAAAACAATAGTGGGAGAATGAGGAAGTCTATGGAAAAAGTATTGGTATCAACAGAAGGAAATGAGTTTCAATTTTTAAGGGGTAAATCTCAATTTCAGTTACATTAGTCCAGCACCACAGAGAATTCGTCTCATTCTTATGAGATTGCGAATTACAAAAAGAAAAAATTAAAGACAAAAAAAATTAGCAAAAAAATAGGAGGATATATGGGCTTGTGGTTTGGTAGGAATCCAAACAGAGGATATTGAATTTGGTTTGTGTAGTCAGTAGCATCTTGTAAACCCAGATGCAGAACATTGCTAAAACAATAACAACTGGAGGAAAAGAAATGGAAAGTTGTAGACCTATCAAAAGAAATACAAGTGAGCTCCTTTAAACGAGTACTTGAGGTTTACATTGCTGGAGATTTGCCTTATGCCATAAGAATTCTTTCTGTCTATGCGTGTGTGAAGTTTTTATCCAATGTCTCATGCTCAAATGAAAAAAAAAAAACCCAACCAACAGATATAAACCCATAATGTTGTATAAACCAAAGTGTGTTTTGACACTTTGTATCCATTCTCATGCTCTTACCTGTCAGTAGTGCTTTACTCTTAAAGTAGTGATTTGGAGTTGTGAGCTGAGTAAAACGAAGGATTCTTAGTACATCTTAAGGTACAAGGAAAATTGTTTACTATTTATGTTTCTTTAATATTCTGTGCACAGTGCAACAAACTGCACCTTGTGGTAGAAGTGTGAAAAGTGTTTCTCCATCAATGGTACGGTTTCATCATCCTGAACTATTTCCTTTTAGATATGTCTACATAACAGCATCACCCTTGTCTTGGTTGAATTGAGTCTGACTCAATTTACTGTTCCATTTTCTGTAAGTAACTGGAATAGGGCAGTGTTTTTTCATAGAGACTGCATAGTGAAAAGTGATAACACTGTCTGTGGAAACGTCAGTGCTCTTAGGAAAGATAGGTATATCATTATTTTAGCATCTTGAGTTTATTAATGAGTAGGAATTGCCACTAAAAGCAGAGTTTGCTCTTCCACAAAATTCCCTGAACAAGCCAAGAGTGTTTCAGGGAGTATCACTGTATCTCACAAGAGACATATGGTGTCTTCAACAAGGTAAGCCTGATTTCCTTACTTGTTTCTGTCCCTACAAGTGAAATGGCAATTTTTCTCTATTTCATCCATATCAGTAGTCAAACATAAAAAAAGGAAGACCTCTTTGGTGAGAACACCAAAAGCAGTCTTCCTGATAAGGAGCAACAACTGATGTGGTAACTACCATCTACAGATGACTTCTTTAGAAGTACTTGCATTAAAAATTGTGGAAGACTGGCCAATACCCTGCCCTTTATGTAAGAAAGTGTTAACAGTCTTGTCAGTAAATAACATCAAAACTATCCTGGTTACCTTTTGCAAGTCATGAAGACAAAGGTCTAGCTCACAGTTTTGGTACTTTTCATTCAGCAAAGCTGGCTCAAACTTCTAAAGAAGGTGGTATAGGTATCCCTTGACTTTGTTATTGGTTTTTTTGTATCATCCAAATCTACCATGATCTGTTTAGGTTTTGCACCACTGATAACACCACCACTGTCTTTCTTAGCAGTATGATCAGGTAGCAGAGTACATACAGAAGGAACTCTCATGAGTGTCCTTATCTTCTCATTGAGGCAGGAGGCACAAGGATGGAAATGACTCACATGAAGTCATTCAATAGGCCAGCAATTCACTGTAGACTAGCACCAGGCATGTCAAATTCAGTATACTCAAATTTCCTCAGTGTTATGAGAAACCACATGAACAATGTCTAGCTGAAGTAACAGATGACAAAGAATTAGAAGTCAGAAGGCACCCACTTGCCAACTCCTTGATTTCTATGGGTAAGCTTTGTATTATTTCACTACTTACCAGCAGGATGCCTTGACAGACAAACAATGTAATAAACTTTAAACAACTGGAACTGAGTTGGTGGGTCAGTATCAACAAAGAAGACCATCAGAAAAAACACACCACTCTGTATGAAAGGTAGTAGAATCTGATTTCAAAAAGGGAGCTATAGCCATAAAAATTAGTAGCAGAAGCAGAAAATTATTCAGTAATCCCTGAATTTCTAAATTTGTTTAGGGTTACACTCTTTTAAATAGTTTTAATTTTTATTTTCAAAATATAGTCATTGAGTTACAAACAAATTCTACAAAATACCAAGGAAATACTGATTTCCTGTATATTTTTAATACAAATACAATGGTTCATTTTACCAAAGTGCTTCTTTTTTTTTTTTTTTTTTTCTCAAAAATCTTTCTTTCTGCCACTCTTATTCCCATCATCACATCTCTTTTCCCTGTCTGCTGATTCTATTCTGCACACCATTTTTCTCTTACATCACTGTTCTTTCCCAATTTTTCTGACATTTAATACCTTACATTTTCTATTAACTTACAGTCCTTATTTGCCAATGTGTAAGTCTAATAGCCACCCTTAAAGCCCTTTGAATACTCACAATCCTATACCAAATTCTTCCAAAGCTTATACTTATGATAGATACAGAAAACAGATCACTCTAAGATGGCACAAAAAAATAAGATTTGTTACTAGCGCGATCTTTACAAGAGCTGACACAATGCAGTTCTGAGCAATGACAGATACCTAAGATTTTATTTTTATATTACAAAGAATAAGTACCCATACAAAAAAGGAAAATGGAATTGAAACTTCTAGAAAATCATTAGTCTACTTTTATTGTTGTTGTTGTTGTTGTTATTATTGTCAAAAGTAAATTGATACCTACAGCTGTTACCCAAAAGATAGAGCTTCTCTCTTATCTCTGTGCCCAACTGGTTTTGAGAGACTTTATCTGTGGACAAAGTGGGACATTGCCTTCAGAACCAAACTGAGCTGTGACTTTCTAAAAGAAGAACAAAGGGAGTGAAAAAGTATAGTAAGGAGACTTTTAGCCAAGAGACTGTGTTTGGTAAAAGCAATAAATACATGAGCAGTTTACTGCTCATAGACACTTAGTAGAAAATGGTGCAGCAACCAACTATAGTTTGAAAGACTCCTGTTATGTCAATCAAAAAGCAAAAGGCAAAAAAATGTATTAGCTCTGGCATCAACACAAACAATCCCATCATGATTCTGTGAAGAAAGTTTTCTACCACATTATAGGGAATAATTTACTCAGCATAACACTCCTTTGCATCCAGAGACCTGGCAGTCATAATGTAAAGTGGTGAGGAACATTCCACAGAGTGGTTCTAGATTTCAGGGCTCTACTTTGGATGTGGAAGGATGTCAAGGACTAATAAATTAATATTGGTAATCAGCAATTATGTGTTGCTGTGCCAGCTTGGGGAGAAGGAATAGGATGTGTAACAGGCTAATGCAGAAAATGAGACAAGCTAGCAGTGAGGATTCCTTGCGTTTTTTCTCAAGACAGACCAGACAGCAGATAACTTTTAAAAAAAGGGGGAATTATCAATGGCTTATGTGCGTTGTGATATACACAGAGACCATTTCAAAACATCATGTTGGGACAATATCATCTGTCCATGTAGATTTTTTACAGAAAAAAAATAAGTAAAGTAGCTATGTTCACTCATTTCTATAAAAAATCTACATGGACAGATGATATTGTCCCACCATTTCCTACTAGCAGAAGCAGCATACATTATTACTGTTTATATAAGTACCACATAAAGGTCACAAAGTTAGTCACCAATTTGTTAACCCTTGTAGGAACGTGTAGAAAAAATTAATCGTCTGCACCCACAGAAGACTGAAAAAATTTCACTTCCACCCACATGTGAAACCTATCCATCCTCCAAGAACTGTTTATACTTTCTCCAAAGATGCTCCAGTTCTTGACTTTTCTGGAGGCACAGGTATGGATACACAAGTACACGCACAGTGGCAGGAGTATCCTCCTTTCTTTTAAAAGAACAGAAATATAAATAGATGGATAGTGGGTATCACAGAATCTGCCAGCTCAGTGGCTTGTAGGATTTATTTTGCCTGTTCCCTTAGGTCACCTGTCCTTGTGCTTTGCAGCTTTCAGGGAGCCCACTATACAGGGGAAGTGACAGGGACTCGTGGCCACACACTTATTTCACATAATCCTGGAATCATAGAATAGTTTGGATTGTAAGAGACCTTTAAAGGTCATCTAATCCAGGTGCTAATGAAGAGATGCAGGAGTGCATGTGTCATGCCAGGAAGGCATAATGAGGAAGCTACTGCCCTTTGGGTCCCTTGCTCAGTAAGACTGTTCTTGGTTTGGAAAGAATTACTTTAACATCTTCTATACTGTATGTCAAGTATGCATCCAAAAAAGTGTTGAGCACCTTCAGCTCCAATGAAGGCAATGAAGGAGTAGAGGCAGTCAACACTACTTAAAAATTAGACTGTGGTCTCTACAGAAATCTTGTACTGAGATTAATCAGACACTGGATTCAAGAAAAGAGTTAAATATGAAAAATAAAGTATGCACTCTTTAACATTCATAAATTGCTTATAACTGCACAAAATACCACAGGATGCATGTGAGCACCCTGACATGAAGCTGAACTGCAGCCAGATAAAATATCCTGCAGCTTTTACTGATAATCCTGATGAAAGAAAAGGCTTATTGTAAGAGAAAGAAAAATCAGGAAAGATTTGTAGATAAGTGATCATTATAATTCAGTGACCTGGGGGAGGACATGACACAAACAACATTATTTGATGAATTGTTGAAAACTGTAAAGGGAAGAGATGCAAACCTTTCTATATTATGTCCAAAGTCTGGCCATTTCTATATATCTGTTAATATATCCAAAGTAATTATATCACAGAACTGCAGTGTGACAATATAGCTAGATTAGTTACTGAACCTGCTACACAAAGGCAAAGATTAAAATATCAGTGTAAGAGAGAAAAATGTTTTGGAAAATGAAGTGTGAGTGAAGGGTTGATTTAGGTGGACACCGCCTTATAAAACTATTCACTAGAGATCATCTTCCCCTGAAAACTTCTTTAATGGGGCAGGTTCTTTATATTTAAGGCACTAGAAATAGATCAGACTCTTACGATGCAGGATGATGAATGGACGCGGAGCTCAGACCTTTCATTACTGGAGCTTTAAATCAAATGCAGTCTCTCCTAGGTATGAGCAGTAGATGGTCCTTGATGAAGGCTGGGTGGAAGTGACAGGAAGCTTAACAAACCAATATCCTCATGTTTGGGTTGGCAACATTAGTATCATCAACCCTGTGTTTTCAAAACTAATGCCTGGACTCTCCCTCTCCCACTCCCATTATTAGATTTACTTTAAAATATCAGGGTAAGAATAGCAATTCAAGATGTGTTTTCTTTTCTTAGAAGGCCATAGTTTCCCCTTCATAGGAGGGAGGAAAAAATCACATTTAGGAGCTTTTCTTGGCATCTCACATGTATGGGAAAAAAAATCCAGAGGTTCTCATCTCATCTATTATTTAAAAATATGATTATTAGAAGGCTTTTGAAACCTGGCAATGATGTACGGTCTAGTGTACATAAATATGGATCATCAGAGTAATTTTTAAAACAACATACACAAAATCGAAAGACATTACTTTTATTCAAAACAGGAGGGCATACTTTCATGCAGATTTATCTCAAAATAGTAAGCAGAATACCATAACACAAAATATTGATTTCAATATTAATAAAGGCCATAAAGTCCTGTATTTTTACACAGAATTGGTTATAAAGTCATTTAATGGGTTAATCTTAGGGAAAAAAAAATTTAGAAGCTCAATTAAAAGATAAAAATATGACCCAAACATATGGCTGCTGTTACAAAGTTACAAAGTCTCTTACTGGTTGCTGAAATCTGTTGAATATTTTCTTGATATGAGAGGAAAAAAAATGTTATTGTGTGGTTTTCTGCACTTACTGTTTGCCGTGCAGAGTATTTCCCTCACAGGAAACTGCACCACAAAGCTAGAGAGGTTACAGCAAGAGACAGATGTGCTCTTTGACTCTACTCTCAAGATTTCTGGGAAACGTAGTTTAGAAATAAGAAAGTATAAAGGCATGTTTTTAGTACAGTTATTTGGAATTACTGAAATTTGAAAACAGTGAAGGCTTTTGTATGCTTAAATGCAGCCATGATTTACTGGTCTGGTGGGAATCCCACAAAGGTATGTGTTTCTTCTGATGACAGAAATACAGTTAACAGTTTATCTGAGAGATTATGGGCATTACCTTTGAAAGCAGTGAGATGAACTGTTAAAGAAGGATCAGTTGATGAAGCTGTATCACCAGTGATACACTGATAAATGAAAAAAAAAAAAAAAAAGGTAAACTCATCCATGCTGTGGTCAAGCCAATGGGAAGTGAGTAATCTCCACATAGCTCCAATTAGAAGTGAGTATTTTCTTTCTCACTGTCTAGCAATGAAGCAGGGACATGGATGGATGGATGGATGGATGGAAATATCTCTTGGAGGGACTCACAGCAGGGCATAAGCAATCCAGGATAACTTCCTCCTACAATTGCAGAGGAGCCAATGAGCAGAGGTACAATGTGTTTTTACCAAGTAGGAGGGGGGAATGTGAAGCTCAAGGGCAGGCTTGGCTGCAAGTGAACATGAGATGGTGGAGTTCAGGATACTTAGGGCAACAAGGAGGGTACAAAGCAAGCTCACTACTCTGGAGTTCAGGAGAGCAGACTTTGGCCTCTTCAGGGACATGATTTGTAGAGTACCTGGAGGGAAAAAGAGCCCAAGAAAGCTGGTTGATATTCAAGATCACATCTGAAATTACTGTTTCCTCTGAGTTTCTGTATCCAATCTAAGCCTCGTCTACACCTCCTTTGGTTAAACTAGATGCTTTCTGAAATGCTTTCAGAGTAAGCCGGGAAAGTTTATTTTATATCTCGTCATGCTTTATGGAGTAGAATTTTCACAGTACAGTGGTTGAAAGCAGAGTCACAGAATCACAGGCGTTGTGTCTAAATGGGACCTTGATGCTTTTAGCCCACAGTAGGATCATGTACTACTATATTTCTGTAGATGCTTAGTTAACCTGACCTTAAATCTTGGGAAATTTTCCCATAATTCTCAAAGTAATTTTTCCAAAAAAATGTTCAAACCCATTTATCCCTTGTGTCTGTGTACAACATTCCTTACCTTTGTAATGTGATTTCCCACATTTGAAGACTATTATCCTCTCATTGCTCAGTCCGTGTTTCTGTAAAATAAACAAACACAATTGACTCAACTTTTCTTTGGGTATCATGTCTTCTACACATCTTCCTGTTATATCTGGGTGACCTCCATCTTGAAGTACACTGCCTAGAAGACACAGTAACTCCATCAGTTCTTTCTACTGCTTCATCAGTGCTTTCTACTGCTGCAAAGAGTAAAAGGATTCATTCACATACAACATATGCATACAACATGCCAGTTTAATCAGAGTATTTAACTTTTTTTTGCAACTATATGATACTGGTGACTCACCTACCATTTAAAATTCTGAACATTCTTTTGCAGAGAATCTTCCAGTCAATGCAATAAGAAGCCTGCTCATGAAGAACAGAAGGAAGAATCTAAAATTATATTAAGTCCAGTGCAACAAAGCCAACAAAGATCCACTTAGCAAGGGAGCACTTAGTAAGAAAGCCTGTTATTCCATTTTATGATAGTATACCAGGCACATGCAATGTATCCAGTTATACACTTCTGAGGCTTGAATACCACCTCTCAGCTTTGATTAACCAAAAAGGAAAAAAAAAAATCAAACCAGTATTAACTTGAAAATGTGTTAAACACATGAAGCAACTTACCAACTTATTAGTCTATTTTGGTACCCTCTATAGTGATGAAATGTCAGGAGGCATAGAAAGACAGATAGATATGCAGAACATATTACTGGTAATGAGATGTAAGAGAAAGAAATAAAAAAGGGGGAGAGAAACAGTCAATGGAAAACGAGGAGAGAACTGAGTCCCCGAGCTTTGTGCTTTCACCTACAGTTGTGTGGAGCAACAGTGCCAGGCAGTGGCTGCCTGGGATAAATGCAGCTGGATTTCCCTCTATCTAGCATTTGGGGTCTGACTACTAGTTACCTGGGACTGTGCAGACAGAAAAGAAAGGTATGTGAAGAAGCCTTTCAGAGGATTTAACCATGTTTTCTGCATTCCCCAGAACTTTCACAGATTTGTTCTGATTTTGAACACTATGCTTGGGAATAAACTCAAGGGAAGACGATGTGAACTGTGACCAACAGTTTAAAATTCCTTTCCCTTTCCACATTGCTCATATTTCCATCTACAGAGTTTTACAGAGGGGTTTTCCCGCCTTGTACTGTGAGGATTGCTCCTCCTGCTGGGACAGTTTCCTGTCTGTCAGGCCCTTCAGGCTATAGCAGCCCAAGTCAGAGTAGCAGCATGGTGTCCCTGTGGCACAGCATGGATGCTGTGCATGTCTTAGGCTGTCTCATTCCTGTCATCTGCTTCTTTTGAGTGACTGACACCCAATTTACTCTTGAGTAACTTGCACACCCAGTAGTTACCAACTGTTGACTAAGCCATCAGACAAAGTCACAGCCTGACTAGTGACCTCTGAAGGTCACTGAGGTTTTCCTCCCTTGGCACAGTAAAAGCCTCTCTAGTTGGAGTGGGGGGAAATGGATTGTGAAAGTCGAACAGGCCTTTGAATTATATTACCAGAGAAGCAATTTTATCAGAAGGTTCTGGGGAGATAAGGGGACCAGGCAGCAGTGTGGTATAGATGACCTTTCCTCCTGTGAGTTTAGAGGAGTGAATGCTAAGCTTCATCATTAGAAAGTTGATACATGGAAATACAAACTACGGATTTTTAAATCTATTATAGCACCTGCTATGCCGATTATATTGGATGAGAAAAAAAAATTATGGCACATCAGAAGAGCATTCAGCAAATGGTTTCAACCCTTATCTACCACTACGTTTGTTTTTATTAATATCTCCTTATTTTACAAAGGTCTTTTAGTATTACTAGAGGTTGTATTTGTTTAGAGTAGTTCAATGAGCTTTACATATTTTGCCTATAAAGTTAAGGAAACTCAATTTTGGAGTGCTAATGTAAGAATTACCTATTTTAATATTCTATGGGTGTTGTTTGTTTTTTTTCTTAAACTGCAGAATTATTAAGCTTCATTAGATCTTCTTATCCTTAGCCTAAAATTTCAACAATAGTTAAACTGATATTCAGAGGAAAAAAAGCATATATCATTTTCCCTTGTCCAGGACCTGCAAATCAAGTAGCTGAAGGTTAACAGAGGTGTAAAATCGTCAAAAATCAAAAAATATTTTGCCCTGAAAACGATGCTACCTCCAAGCTAGTGTAGACACAATGTAGTTTAATTTCTTTTGCTGAAATACTGGATTTGCACGCAAATACAAAAAAAAGTCTCAACCGTTCCAAGCAGGAATTAGTCCGTGCTAGCCTGATGGTTACTGCTGTCAGTGAGGAGATGGGAGGAAATCCGAACTGCAGTCCTACTTCCACGGGTTTTGTGAGGGGAAAAAAAAAAAGCAACACATATGAGCCATCTTTAAGAGAAGAACCAACAACTTGTGCAACTAACAATTGTGTTGCTGAGCCCCACACCCTCCTTTATCCTTTCTGTTTTCTAAACTACGTTTCCCAGAAATCTTGGGAGTAGATTGCTGAAAACTTCCAGTAGCACAGATGTTTAAATCACCAGACAAATATTACAGCTAATTTTTTGCAATGTTTTAATGCATAATTGTGTCTTTGCATTGAGTAACATCTAATGGGTGAGAAAAGTGGGATATAAAGACATGGTGGCAGCTGCACAACACGAAGGAACTCAGCTTGCAGAGCATCTTCTGTACTCAGCTGGCAAAGTGCAGCTCTTGCCCACAGCATCAGGAAAGTAGCAGAATCATTCCAGGGCCAATGGGGAAGCACTACAGAGTTGTTGTTTTATTTTTTAAAAAGTTAATCATGTTAATAATTGTTGTTTTTCTTAATAGTAATCTACATGGGGGAAAGCAATCTCTGCAAGTGTTACCTTTTTTTCACTCAAACCCACACAAATCCACTGTTGTAGAGGTGGAGGCTTATTTGAATTAAGCCCATGCCCGGGCTCCTGCGCGGCTGCGGAGGACAGGGCGGCAGCACCCAGATTCTGCGCTCCTAGAAGCCAGCGAGGGCGGTGGCAGCAATTCTGCTGGGCCCGGCAAGGACGACAAGGGCCGGGACTGTGAACCAGCGGCTCACGATGCCACCAGATCCTGTCAGGAACGGGGAGACCCTTCCCGTGCCCTCTGCCCCCAACGACCTCCCGCAGCCGCCCCTCCTTCAGCTGCCCCGTCCCCCATCGCCTCTCCACAGCCCGGCACGGCCCGAACCGAACCGGACCGGCTGTCCCCGTCGGCGTCTCCTCCCGCCGCCCCTGGGTGGCGGTGTTACCCCGCGGGACGCCGCCGCTCCCTGCGCTGAGGCGGCCGCCCGGCTCCCTTCTCTGCGCCAGGGCGCCGCGCCCGCCTTTAGCGGGGCCTGGGCCAGAGGCTGCCCGCTACTGCCCGCTGGGCAAGCCCGGTGCCGCCCGGCCCGGAGGGAAGGCCTCTGCCCCTCTCACTTGCCGTCCCGGTCGCGGGCAGCCCCCGGGGATGAGCCACTCCATCCAGGGCTCTGAGGGGGCACCTCCTCTTCAAGGGGCTTCAAAAAGCGGAAAAAAAAAAAAAAGGGGGTGTGTGGGTGGGTAAGGAGGGGTAAGGCTGCATCTTGAATGCCTCCCAGGTGTTGATCGAAGAGTTTGGGTGGTGGCTCTGGGTGAAGTTGTGAGGCTTTTGGAAAAACGGTTTACAAAGGGGAAACACGGCCTCGTTTTACCTAAAAAAATCTTTGGAAAATAGTGGAGATGCAAAGAATAAGCTACTGCGTCAGAGGAAAAAAAAAAAAAAAAAAAAAAAATTTAAATACAAGGGAAAGACAACGCTGCGTTTTAAAACGACAAAATCTTCATAGTGAAGTATTAGGGGAAACGTAGCAGAAGGGCCCTGGAGAAGGGCTGGCTTCCTGCAAGAACTGGGGCGTTGATTATTAAAGAATAAAACATGAGCAGTGCAGCAAAACCTATCATCAGGGAGAGATACTGGAGGGCTCGGTGGGGTCGGCAGGCTCGGCTGTCTTCCTCCATCCCAGAGGCCACCCCATAACAGGGCCCTTGTGTCTCCCACTTCACTTTTGCTTCCCCTTCTCAGGGACCTACTTGGGATCTCCATGCCTCAGGAAGACCCTCTTTTCGGGAGCTGGTTGAGTGGTGGCAAGGTGCGGGAAGCCTTGACGATGGGAGTCATCCAAAAATGACCTGCGATTTCACACTGCATCTCTTCAACCATGACAGCCTGGCTGGGCTTTCAAAAATCCTTTGTTTTCTCCGTCAGGATAGATATTTTACGATGAAGTTCTGTGTTCAGCCTCTTTTGCTTGCTTGTCACTGCCTGCTTTCCTTTCAGCCTTTACTGGTGTGTATTTAACCGATTCTTTTTCAGAGAAGCCTAGAGCTATCTTATGTTTACTGTTACTACATGCATATAAATGTATGTGTATGAGCGGGCTTAGGTGCACGAGTTTATCCATATCTATATAACTTACCACAGGCTACAAACTCGCATTTGAGTGCTATTTAAGCGTGCGTATGCATGCTTTAAAAATATGCATGCCCCCAGACAGGCACATATTGTGTAGTAGACTGGAATAGAGAATTCCACAGAATGCAGAAATAAACTGAGCTGCTCAGAAATCAGTGAGAAAGAAAGAAAAGACAGAAAGAAATAAAATACCAAGTGAATGAAAAGACAGAAAGAAAAGGAAGATTTGCTTGACTGTTTGTGTCTGAACTGTCTCTCTGATTAATCTCCCGAGGAGGAGCAAACCAAATATCCAAAACTGGTGTTAAAAGCCAAGTATATCTATTTCTTAAAGTGGAAAGAATGTTTTCTTACTGTAGAAAATTAAATCAAATTCAGTGACAGGCATTTGTGGACAGCAAGATCGGATGGCCAAAGAGACATAATCTGGACACACACACATTGCCTTTTAGGACACAGAGCTGTAAGCAAACGAGGGTTAATGCCTTCCTCGTTTTGATTACAAAGAAAAAAAAAGAGGAAAAAAAAAAAAAAAAAAAAAGAGAGAGAGAGTGAAAAAGAGAATAAAATTTTAACAATCTCTTTTGCGAAGTCCATACATTGCAAATCCAGCCGCGTTACCAAACTGGAGGAAATGAAAAAATGCTTCTCTTTGAGAGGACGAGTCCTTTTTCTTCCTTATTGGATATGTTTCATGTGTTTTCCCCAACACTCCGGCTTAAGGACGTGCCTTCTGAAACACAAACACACGCATAAATCGCACATGCACACAGACAGATAAGATATGTATTAGATCCTGACACACACGGGGTGGGGGAAGAGCAGGAGAGAGAGAGAGAGAGAGAGAGAGAGAGAGAGAGAGAGAAAGATCCTCCTACCTGAAGCCATAGATTGCAAGATACGTAGTGTTACCTGGGGAAGTCAGAACAAGTAAAAACACATTGAACTTCAGGGCTCTATGAGGCAGTTGATCAAGATCAGTGCTTGCTCATTTTCTCCCTCAGACTGTCTGTCTTGGGTTCTTGTTTTACCGTTTTGAGCAGCTCTTTCTGTTTTTTCCTTCCCTCTTTACTTTTAATACCGGACCGGTTTCGGTCAGCATGGCTCTGGGAAGAGCTGCTTATCTGCCTGGTGTTGATTTTTTACAGTGTGGCCGGCTTTGCTCCTGGGTAGCTTCAGCAATGCTCTTGACTGGGATTTAATCGACAAGATCAGTTCGACTTTTTGCGCAATTTTTATGGCTCAGTCCATTCTCTAGATCATGCACAGAAACTTTCGGAAATGGATTTTCTACGTGTTTCTATGCTTTGGAGTCATCTATGTCAAATTAGGGTAAGTCCTTGTGTACGGCAAATCTCCCTGGCTTGGGTCACGTTATTATTGCAGAGATGAGAGCAAAATGTTGCAAAGAAAAAGAAAAAAAAAAAAAAAAAAAAAAAAAGAGAGAGAGAGAGAATATTGTTTCTCTCTCCCCCACCCTGGTCCCCTTCAGAAGCCGCCAGAATTTCTTCAGCCCGGTCCAGGGGGTGGGCAGCGGGGGGATGCCCGGCGGGGCCGCCCAGCTATGGGGTGCTCCGGCAGCACCCAGCCCGCAGGAGCTGGTGGAGGGTGATGACGGGTCCTTTTATTTTGTACTGTTCAAGCGAACTTAAATATTATCTCTGGCGTACCGTAACCTGAGGAAAAAAAAAAAAAAAAAAAAAAAAGGAGCCTGACAGAGTTAACTCAGCCGCTGCTGCTGGGACAATAGAGCAGAGCTTAAGTATTAAAAAGGCGAAAGGGGCGGGAGGAGGGGAATCCCTGCTCTGAACCTGCACTCAGGGATTTGTTTTATGCAGGCCTAGACACAATTTGCGTTTCTATCCATCACACGGACGTGTTGAAATTAACTTGACAACTGGTCCGGCTACCTCCGAGCTGAAGCGTCCGGGAAGCCCAGTGGGCTCCGCCGACGGGACCGGCTCGGGGCCCGCAGGCCGTCTGGCAGCGGGGGCTCCCGGAAAGCCCGCTGCATGCTTCTCGGTATTTGATAACCGCGATCGAAATCCCTCTTCTATTTTGGTTGCCAAGTTTCTCCTTCTGCCGCTCCCCCCCGTACCCGTATGCTCTTATTAATATTGCTCGTCGCAGTAGGCTGACTTGAGTTGAATTTCCACATTCCTGAGCCCCAGCCGAGTCCTTACCTGTCGAGTTACAAACTCTTTAAAGATCCTGTCTTTGCATAGCTGCAGGATTTTTTTATTTTTTTTTTTTTTTTAATGATCAAGAATGCATAAGGTGAGTTGCGCTCTAAAAACGCTCGCTTCCCACCTTGAAATCGATACAGGGAAGAGGAGGGGAGCCAAAGGGCAGCCCCCGAAGGCGGGAGAGAGGAGGGGGCAGTTCCCCGGAGGGACGAGGGGGGCAGGCTGGCCGGCAGCACCCCGCAGCACCCCGAACCGTCCGGGAGCCGGAGGGCAGGGGGGAGCTGCCCGGCTCTGCCCCCCCTGTCCCCTGGCCGTGCTTTCCGGGCATGAATCGTGACGGGGTCATCCCCATTCCCGCTGTCAGCAGCCCGGACAGCGGGCTGGCGGGCGAAGGGAGGGAATCTGTAAAAGGGAGGACGTCAGAGATGAGGATTAAGAGTACACCGGAGAGGGGGGGGGGGTTGTGTGTCTGTTCAATCAGGTTCCTCGGAGATGAGAAGGGAAGCAGCGCTGCCCAAGCACGGCCTCTGCCCCCCCCCCCCCCCCCCAGGAACTCTCCCCTGCCCTCTCCCTCCCGGGCTGCAGGCACCAGGGCTGCCGGCACCAGGGGCTGCCTGCCAGCGAGTCCCCGGCAGGTTGCTCGGAGGACACCAGCCAGATTGCAGCCCTCTGCGTGTGTGTTTGGGTGTGTGTGCTTGTTTATTTATATATTTTTGGCTCTTATCCCGCCCCCACAGACACAGGTGCCGCCGCGGGGGACCCGCGGAGGATGCGCGGAAGCAAAGGGGATGCGGGAGACGCCCTCCGCGCTGCCCCCTGCCCCGTCCTGCCCTGCCCCGGCCAGGAGCCCGCCTCCACCCCTGCCCTGGGGTAGCCCCAAATCCTGCCTGTGGGAGACAGGAGGGTGTTTGCTGTGATCTAATCTCTGCGGGGCTAAATACCTGTGCCGCCCTGTGCCGTAGCTGTGGTCGAGAGCGATGGGCTCTGTCGTCCTCCAGACTCAGATTGACAGGGGTTTGGATAAGAAGTGAATTTGATGAGGCTGTGTATCCATAAATAAAGCGATGACGAGGACGCCCTATCTACTTCAATAGCTGGAGGGCTTCGTACAACACATCCCTCACAGAGAGGCAGGCGAGCTCAAAGAAAATGCTTCGCAAAATCGGGTGATATTACTATACGCTTTCACTGCGGTTTTATTTTTAAAGGGAACAGAAGACTGGGCACGCGTTACAGGTCTGGAAGGCAGACCTCTTTTCCAAATTGATTGTGGCTGTTTTAGATGGGGATTCAGAACAAAAATCACAAGAATGCTGTTGGACTGAGCCTGTAAATAAAACCTAGTGGACAGCAGAAACAGTAAAAGCCCTTACAAAAAAACCATCAGATCCATCACCATGCCTGTAAGGCGATGAGGATCCTCCACTTTCTCTGAACAATAGGAGAGAAATTTGCTCGGAGATCCAGGGCTACTTCTAGGCTAGGCATGTGGGATGCAATTATTTCTTCTTTCATCAGCCACTGGAACTACCATTTTGTTGAAACCATATCCTTTGAGTGTAATGATACCTTTTCTAGTGAGCTCTTTGCATAGAAAAGAGGGTGTGTGTCTGAAATGAAGTGAGATAAAACATAGTTTGTCTTCTAGTGCATTAGGTTGTTTTTTGTTGGTTTGTTTTGTTTTGTTTTTGGCAACGTGGAGGAAAGAGCCGATGTGCTAGGGATACCGCTTTTTTTTTTTTCTTTTTTTTTTTTTCTTTGTTTTTTTCCCCCTTGCTGCGGAGCACGTGTTCATGTCTTAATAAAACGTGCTAAAGGCTCAACTTTCAGTCGCAACTATGAGACCGAGGGGAGAGAGAAGAACGCAATAAATACAGAACTGGACGGGGCGGGGGTTGTCCCACGGTGTGACAGGGTAAGGTACCATAAAGAAGTTCCTACGTTCAGTTAGGAGGAGAGACCAACTTCCTGCTCAGGTAGTCCTCTCTCTGATGAAATCCCCGTTGTTACCATTTCTATTTCCTATCCCCGAGTTTGCCGGAGAGAGAGGCGTGAGGTTAAACGTCCCTTGATGCTTCTGTCGACGTTTCCGTCCAGGCAGCGAAGCATTAAGTGTCTGGAACCCTGCTGACTCCACGTACCTCCTCGTGAAAAGAGATCACAGCAAATATTGACCCTGGCTAGCAGCAGGACTGCAACAGAAATATTTCCTGCGAAGATCGCAGAGCGCTCGCCTCCGGTTTAATTAATACATCGGAAGTTAAAAATCACAGCCGCACCACAGATGCAAATCACAGCGGATGCTCTGGAGATGAGTGATGTGACCTTCAGAAAGCCGGAGCCGCAGGAAGCTCCCGGGTCGGGACTCTGGGGGTAAACCCCCCACCCTTTCTTTATCCCTTCTGCAGGGAAAGAAGGGGGGGCAGCTGTGGCAGCCCCAAAGGCAGCGCAGAGGACACCCTTCCTCTCCTGGGGAGGGGGTCAAGTTGCGGTTCGAGGGATGCAGGCGATGGGACTTGGCGCTGCTCAAGGGAGAAAGGAAAGGCACCTGCACTTCTTCGGAGGGCGGCGAGGTCGATTTCTCCGTGCTCCTGCGGCAAAACCGAGCGGAGCTGGGGGATCATAGGTCTGCGGGTGCCGGGCACCTCGTCTCATCCTGGTGTGGGTGGAGCACGCCGCTCCCTCTCGGGATTCCTGGGGAAACTGTGGCCAGGAACGGGCCAGCTGACTCGGCTCCACGCCTCTTACGGCTCCGTTTGCAGAAAACACCAACGAAATCTCGCTCCCCTCGCCCATCCCCGTGGCTGTCCGGCAGCAAGGAGCCCAGGAGCATCCTCCCCGGCCCGGCTCGGCACCTTCGCCTCTCGGCGGGCAGCGGCCGGGGCTCAGCCTCGACGGCGGAAAGCACGTGGCAACGCCGGTACCGCTGTCGAGGCCGATGGTCCCGAGAGGAGACCTGTGGGATTTAGGGTCGGAGCCCCAGAGGGTGCTGCGGCGGCACGGGGGCTGCCTGGCGCTGTCCCCTCGTCGGCACGACACGGTCCCTTCACGGGCACCCTCCCTTCTGCTGTCGCCACCGCCCCTCTTTGCTCTCCCCGCCAACAGGACATCCGCTCATTTCAAGCGACTCATCATTTCCCCTCCTCTCCCCTCTAACCCCCTCCACCGCTTTTTTTCCCATGGCACTGTACTTGCAGCTCGATGATTTACAAGTAACACACGGGTCAGACCAGAAAGGAGTCCCTTGTGTTGTCTACCGGGCATATCTTCAGAGCTCTTACCGGTGTCCGAACTCTTCTTGTGCCGGACACTCTCCAGGCTTGGGGTAAAGGAAGAAACCGCAGCAGCTGGAAATAGAAAAAAAAAAAAAAAAAGAAAAAAAAAAAAAAAAGAAAAAAAAAAAAGAAAGGAAAAAAAAAAAAAGAAAAAAAAAAGAAAAAAAAAAAAGAAAAAAAAAAGACTTTACTACTATGATGTCGGCAACCATTTTAGTGCTGTTCTGCCCCAATTTTATCCGAAACACACGTGTTGCTGGAAGAAGGAACGACAGATGTCGAAATGCCCACATTAGGTTTTACCAACACTACTCTTTCCTTGAGTGCCACAAAATTTTATTGAAGGAAATGTATTCGGCTTCAATCAACAAAGCAAGTGTACTTCTCACTACTCTTGGCTGACATGCTTATAGGAACCATTTGGATAACATTTAGCAGGTTATTTTTATCATCGTCATCGTTATCATAATTCATTTTCTGACGTAATACCGGCCCATGGTTTTAAAACAAAATTTAACTTCCAGAAAAGAAACTGCAAGCTCTGATCTCTTTTTACAAGTTTCCTTCCACTACGGAGCTAAGCTGAGGATAAAACTAGCTTCGTTCCGAAAATTGTGAAGATTTGCAAACCGTCTTCATTCCAGCTATACTGGGTCAAACTCTGCCGCCATCAGTTCAGATTTTCCAGCACAAGCATTTACTTTTCATTTTTACAATTCATTCTTTTCTTCTTCTTTACCTCAGACACATCTTTAAAGGCAAATGAACATTTAAAAATATATATCCGAAGCTGAACAAATGCTAGAAATAAAACATCAAAAATCTCTCCCCGTTCTCCTGGCTGACCTTCTGCAGAGCTCTCTCTGCCACAGCCTGAAGGTCTGAGAGGGAGAAGGGGCGTTACAGGAGATACACATCTAGGTGTCTGTGATATACATACACGCACACATACACAGTATAAAATATAAATACGACGATGTCAGAATCTCGGGGAATCACAAACAAGACGATTCTGGGGTATAAATAATCGTTTAAAGGATTCAGTTTCTGTCTCGTGTTTATGGAGATGAGCGTTTCTCAGAAGGACTCTTACTGCCCCAGTATATGCCCCCAACTTGGAGATGACAGTGATGCAATGAAACCAACGTCCGATTTTTTATTTTTTTTTTTAATCGCATATTGGCCAGCAGACAGCGTTTTCACAACAATTCTGCAGTTCCCATTCCATCTGAAGGGATATTTCGTTGTGCCACAGAGAGATGCACCCCTGCGCCGGGTCTGGTTACCTGGAGGAGGTACTCCCAGGCTGTCTGGAAGAGCTCTCGGCCAGGAAACCTCCTTCAGTCATTAGGCAATTAACCTGAGACGAACATTTACAAACGCTACAGACAGAGAAGACTTCGGAGCCTGGTTCTTCCTCATTTCGGCCACATTTGTGTTAAAATATCAGCGGTGCACCTTTCTCTTTCGGGGTTCGTTTTCAAACCCCACCCTAGCATTCGCAGCTCACCACTTATCCCAGCACTGCACTAGAGATGTGTTTTTTTTTTTTGTTTTTTTTTTTCCTTCCGAAAGAAAAGGACAAACGCCCAGAGAGGCAAAGAGGAAAAGCGACTGTCTCCTCCAGGACTGCAGCCTACACGGGGCGAAGGTCTCTCACCCGGTGCAGCGGGGAAGGGGCGAGCACTCGGGCTCCTTCGCCCCGGGCGCGGCGGTGCCGAGGGGGCAGGAGCAGCTCGGCTTGGGGGAAAGGCAGGGGAGAGGTAACTAACCTGCCAGGAAACGTCTCTTCGGACTGGCATCTTCTCAGGAAGGAGAGAAGGAAGAGAGAAGACGCCTGCTCTTCCTACGGGACTCGGGAACCAGCAGCAGACGCTGCCGGCCAGGAGAGGGGCTGAGCCCCCGGCTCGTCCCCCTAGGCTGGCTGCTTCACACCAGTTCTCGCCCTCCCCTTCTCGCCAGGAAGCTACGAATGTGCGTGGCTTTATTTCTCATTTAGGCGGGCTACGACAACGTTGTTGTTTTTTTTTTTTTCCTGAAAGAGCCCTCTGAAACCGGAGCTTAATTTTCAACACCGGGATAAAGAAGAGCCAAACCTCTGCCGAAGCAGGAGGGACGGCGGAGCCCTCCAGGGGAACTGGGGCAGCCGCCCATAATAAACAAATTAACCTAGAGGGGATCTGGGATCTGCCAGCTCCTTCAGCATCTCTCCCAGGACGAGCTGAAAGGGTGCCACAGAAGGCTCAGGGAGCCCGCATCCCGCCGGGGGAGAGCTTTAGAAGTGCCCCATGAAGTGGGTGAGGAGCGCTTGCGGAGCGAGGAGTGCGAAGGCTTAGCCAGGGAGCGTGGGTTCATTGCAGCCCGGGCTAGATCAATGTCTCTCCATTGTCATCCTCCCCTTTTGAAAAAAAAAAAAAAAAAAAAAAAGAGAGAGAGAGAGAGAGGGAGAGAGAGAGAGAAAAAAGTAGGCGGATTGCAGTGACTGACTGCCCAATGGCAGCCTCGAGTCTCAGGAGAGTTACAGAGAGAGGGAGAGAGAGAGAGAGAGGCACTTTCTGCCATCCAAATCCCTTAAACCATCCTCATTCCAACACGAGAACCCACTGTAACAACTTCCAACCACTGAGACATGACAGGCAGGAGCCCAGAGGCAGCAGCAGCAGCGAGAGCAGCAGCAGCAGCACATACTCTGCACAGGGAGCAGCATTAGCACCAGGGGAATACTAGACACAACAATACAAACAAACAAACAAACAGACAGACAAAGCCCCCCCAAGCCCAAGGGACTGGATTCCAACTCAGATTCAAGCCACAGCTGACACCAAAAAGGGTGGGGAATTACGACCAGGGGGGGCCAGAAAGGAATAACTAAGGAAGCGAACTCCAAGAGTGTAAACGGGATTCAGCCATGATCCTTTTTTCATCTCGCAGTGTGTTACTCTCAGTGTATTACCCTCAGATTTTCCTCATCCTTACCAGTGGGAGTTACCTGTAAGTGATCCAGATTTTTTTTTTTTTTTTTTTTTTTTTTTTTTTTCAAAATACTGTGTGAAATGACCCCGCTAGCAGCTACCTAGGGGCAATGCGCAAAGCAAGCAGAGGGAGCCGGGAGAAGCCAGCACGGGCGGCAGCTCCGTGCAAAGTGCCTGGTGGTGAGGATGGTGGTGGCGGTGCTGGTGGTGGTGGCGGCGGAGGTGCTGTGCTGGTGGCGGTGCTGGCGCTGCTGGTCGGACCCCGCCGAGGGAAGGTGCACAGCACCGCCAGGTAACTCCCGGGGGCTGCCCCGCCGGTGGGACCGGGGCCCGGCGTGCCCGCAGCGGGGGCGGCGCACCTTGGAGGGCGGCGGGGCACGGGGCACGGAGCGGCCGGCGTCTCCCCTGGGGACTCCGACCCCGACTCCTCCTCCTGCCGAACCGGAGATGGGCATCGCTTGGCGCTCGGCGGGGGAAGTGTGTTTCTGCGAGGAGATCCCGAGGAGCGGGGGGTTCCTGCAGCCGGCGGCGGGCGTCCAGCCCCGCATCCCGGGGAGAACCCCCCGGCGGCGGAGGCTCTTAGGAGCCGGCTGCTTTTGCTCCGGAGGGATCTCCAGTCCCGCAGTTAGAGCTGGCTCCAGGACCTTTTCCTTGTGAGGAAGGGGGTGGAGGTAGGGGTGGGGGAAATGAGAGTCGGTGGGTGGGACTGCAAGGAGTTTCGGTCTCTTTTTTTTAATATCTATATCTGTATCTAACGTTGCGGTGGATAAGTAGCGGCTGCGCTAGTCCCTGCGGGCTGCAGAGAGGGTGTTCGCCGCCCTGCTCCTGCAGGTCCCCCGGCCAGGTCTCTGTCCCCTCCGGGCGCCGCGTTTAGGGGGTCGGAGGTGGCGGGCCGGGGTCCCGGCACCGTCCAACCGCGGTGCCGACGAGAGTCGGGGAGAGCCGGGGAGAAGCCGGGGCTGCACGCCCGAACCCGGAGGGGCTACCGGGGATCTGTCAAGGGCTTCTCTCTCGCATTCCAGGCGAGACATGACCGCGCTTCGGGGTATCTGTGGAGAGACGAGAGCGCTGGGGGCATCAGATCCCCTGGCCAGTTGGAGCTGCTTTAAATCTGGACCTTTCTCCCTCTCTTGAGCATCCCCCCGGCCCGGCTCGGGGCTCGGCGCGCCTCTCTGAGCCGGGACTCGACGATCGGGCCTGGGGGATCTTCGGGAAGAGCAGCGGGAGGTTCGGGTTCATTCCGGGATGGCTCTGGTCGGTGATGGGGAAAACCCGCCTCGGTATCCCCCGACCTCGCATTGCCCTCGGCATAGGGGTCCGGACGGATTTCCTTCTTTCCCACCCCCGTGCCGAGCTCAGACTTTTTTGCATTCTGGTGGGTGCAAATTTTGAGCTAGCCGTGGACTGTGTGTGTATTTCTATAGCTAAACATTTTATTTCTTTCTTTGTATGCATGCACGGGAGCACATGCACATGAACGAGCACGTGTGCGTGTGTTCCCCTGGGTGTGTGTTGTGTATTTTCTGTGGTCTATGGAAAAATATAACCCACTGCTATGGAAGAAAAGTAGGAATAAATACGCCCATAAAAAGAAACTAAACGCCTATTTCTACATTCTTAATTCTTAATGAAATGCATATGCCTTGGCTACTGATTTTTAAAGGCGATTGCTTTATGGAAGCACTTTGGGTTTAATTCGCTTGGATGCGATTGATCAAATCAGATAGTCAGAGATGTGTGTTTCTGTTCACAGGCGGGATATGACTGCCAGTAGGTGACCAATAGCTTGTAGAAAAAAAAAAAAAAAGAATGCAGTGCTATATTTTTTCTTTTTTTCTTTTTTAAACTGCAGGAAGGAGTAATAAATAAATAAATACACCCTTTTAATAGACGCGAGCCATATTTTTCTCAAAACCGTAGGAAATTACTATCCTACAAAGTTTTCCTTCTATAAATAGTTCAAATCTTGAAACAAAAGTTTTAAACCGCACACCAGATGCTGGGATGCTCGCGGTTTCCCTTGCTGTGTGACATAATTATAAGGTCTGAAAGCAAAAGCTATAGAAGTATAATAATAATACTAAGGCGACTGCTGAGGGGAAATACAAGGGAAGCAATGCCTGCTTTATTTAGAGCGAACTGCTTGGGGATCTTTTGAGCACTGCCCCGCGACAATGAGGAGTTGTTGTGGATAAATAATGCTCCCTCGCCTTTCCCTCCACCATCCCCAGTTCACCCTCTCAGCAGCAGGTCACTCGGAGCTGGACCCGCGGAGCCAGAGCCGAGGCAGCTATTGCAGTCCAGCAGAGCAGAAGGGAAAGGGATCAGGAGGTGAAACCCAACAAAGCGGAGCCCCTAACCAAAGCACACCTCCCTCCATCCATCACTCCGGAGGGACGGAGCCGGCTGCCTCCCCAGGGAGAGAGCAGCATGCCTGGGGCTGGTGAGAAGAGCCTGCTTGGGCCCCCCTAGGTTCCCCCGTGCCACCCCTGGTCCCAACCCCTGGCTGGGCTTGCTGCATCTGAGCTGTGTCCCCCTCTTTGCCCCCAGTCAGCAGGGAGAACAGGACACGCTGTGATGCTTCGCCTTGCTCCCATTTGAAAGTTAAAAGAAAGAGAAGTTATTCCAGTGCTTAATGGATAGTAGCCTAGCGAACTTGTGGTGTTTATCTTGTGGGTAAATATACTTCTCTGGCTTACTAATGGTAGCTTTTGAAGATTAAAGCACAGTAGAGCCTGTTCAAGCATTATCTTCTGGAAAGGGGGATGCTTCTCAAGCTGCTATTTACTGAGCTCTCATGCACTGTTAATGGTTACATTAATTGTGCCTGAGATCTCTACCATCTTTTGGCTATGGTAACAGCTCCTCAGCCTTGGTGTTGCTGGTCCTTCAGGGATGAAGATGAACCTATCTACTAGGGACAAGATGCAATGGATGAGCAAACCAAATGCAGGATGTCAGTGCTCTGTCTGTCTCGGTGCTTGTGGGGTGGTCTGTGGCTGGGGGCACATGATGCATCCTGTTTATTCTTCTAGAAAAGCTGTGAGGCAAAAATCTCATTCTGATGAAATGGGATTTTCAGAATGGAAAAGGGAATGATAAAATTAAATTTCATCTTCAAAATGAGAAATGCACCAGGGCCTCAGTTTTTTGTGCACTGGCTGGGAAGGAAGTTTAGTTATAACAGATTACTTTCAAAATTAGTTTAAAGAACCAACTCCTTTATCAAGTTGATTTCTATATTGTAAACATGCTATCTGATAAAGTAATCTTCTTTGGCATGCTTGCCTACTATCCTTTGGCCCTCTGAGACACTGTAAACATTTTTACAAGCAGGAGCAATTAGTGTCTGACTTTTCAAAAAAGAAACCTGACTGCAGCTGGAATAGCTAGTAGTAAGATGATTGATGCATTTTAATACTCTGGACATATTTTGGTAATCCAATTACATATTTTAAGTATAAATCTGACATTTAATAATATCAATGTAATTAGTATAAATGTCTAAAAAACAGGATTATATATAATACAATTTGGCACTGTTTCTTGAGGTGCATGTTTGAGTGCGTATGTTGTGTCTGTATATACACGTACATGTTTAACTTCTTTGAAGGATGATGATGGTCATCTAACTTTCCACTTGTTTACTCCTTTCACTGTTCATCTTCTTTAGGGTTGTATGCATTCACCAGCAAGATGAGAGTTGCTTTTAGGAAGCTTATTTCAGGGATTACGTGCTGGTACCTAGACAAAGTTAATTCAGTTATTTGCTAGAAAGCCACTGGGAGTAACTTGTAAGAGAGAGTGTGTATCTAGTAATAGAAGCATAAATCTTAGCTTTATATTCTAACACTGTAATAGAGTAAATAATGCATATTAGCAAATAATGTACATATGTTACTGACTGGTTAGGAAATATAGAGGGAGAAAATTCCTCTGCACATTTTGCATCTGTTCTGCTGATGCTCCCATGTCCTTACAGTTCCACACCCTTTACAACAGGGCTTCTCCACACTTGTGGGAAGTGGGCTAGAAGAAATGCATATTTTTCATACGCCTACAGGGAAGTAGTCATGCATAATCCCTAAAGATTAGGACTGCTGGAGACCCTCTCTTCATTTTTGCAGTGTGGGAAGGAGCTACATGAGTGAAGAGGAGCCAACGTGCTCTGCGGTGCAGACCCTTCAAGGGGATAGCAGGCACAGCTTCCCTGTTAATATCAATCAGCTTGACCAGTGCTCCTACATGAGCTGGTACACTCAGGGCTACACAATGTGGCTCACTCTTCCCACCCTTGTTAGATCAGGACTGCATTGACCTCTGTGAGAAAACTGGCTGTTATGGGTACAGGATTACCCTGGCTTAGTCACTGGGAAACATGTAGTTTCTCTGCTTCTGCACCTATTGATTTTTGAAATGAGACTGTGCACTCTTTAGGGCAAGCTTGCATTCTTGACTTCTGTTTGTGCAGTGTCCTGTGCTTGAGGAGAGCTCTGCTGAGATCCGTAGGATATTTCTTTTACCTGGTACTGTAATAATAGTAATCTCTAAGAGGATTTGTAATAAGACTTAACTTTACCAGCCCTCAGAGATGTGTTGGCTTAGAGACTGAACAGGTGAACCTCCGAAGTGTATCAGCTGCTTTCAGGATCACCTAAAACTGATGCTTTTGTTCAGCAGAAACAAAAAAAAAGAGATGAAGAATATTTGCATACTGGGCTGTCATAATCACTGTGAGCTCGGCTTACCTGCCTGATACAGGTTACTTCCATGTACTGAAACTGCCACACAAAGATGGGAGAGTGACTGGGACATGACTTATTGTCAGCTCTAGAAGATAAACTTTAGAATTCCTCTGAGAGACCCAGACTAAAATTCCCCATTTAAAAGTGCAGAGCTTTGGTATATCTGTGACTGGACACACCTCTTCTTGCCATGATCTAGGCCAAGCACACTGGTTCTGGATATTCTTGAATTCATACGCATTCGGAAGTAGGCACCTCTCTCAACCCTTACTGGCAAGCAGATTCTGAGAATTAGGCACCTAAAAATTGAAACAAAAGTAATGACTTAAGTAATTATAAGGAAAGGTGGCAGCATAAAGAGTCTGTAGGATGGCAATATGAAATTATTAAATGTACTGCATTACTAACATAGAATAACAAGTGGATATAAAGCAACATGAAAAATTCAGATGAGTAGGTAAGATTAAATGCAGATATGCTCGCACATTAAACAAAGAACAAGGCTAATCCCTCAGAAGACAATTTTCAAAGGAGGTGTTAAAGAGAAAAACAAAGTGAGCTGCAATTATACAGTTAGACTGACAAACACATTTTATGCAATGGAAAAAATGCACCATGTGTACCTGGCAATACAGCATGCTAAAGGCAGAATGGTGCCAAGTGTTTTCTCAGTTCATGAGACTGCATAATTTGGATGGAAATATTGTCAGAGAGATTCCTAACCCCCAACATGCAGTTTAACTATCTAGTCCTCCCAAGCCACCACAAGCAACAGAAAGCTGGAACCAGCTAGAGATCAAAGGAGTTCTGCAGACATGCTGACACCATGCATTACAGAACTTATTAATGTTGCAAGCCTGATTTCTTCAGCCCATAACCTTTGTATGTCATTTCACCCTCAGTGGACTCTTACTGGTGTCTTTCATCTATGCTGGCAAAACACCTCTGCCTGCTGACTACCTGACAGATGGCTTTTTGCAGCTCCAGGGTCACCCGTTAGATTCTTCTCATTATTTTTCCTCTTTCCTCCTTGATGCTTCACTGCCCTCCTGTACAGCACTAGCCCAACCTGCCCCAGGTAGCTGGGGGTACCAGATAGTATAACTTAGGTAGTATTACAGTAGTGACCTGCATGTAAAAGTCATCTGAGAACCATCCAGGACTCCAAGCCATGAGAACCATGACCAAAATATCTACACAGAAAAGCAAAATCTCCATGACTTCTGAGTTCTGGGCTTGTGCCATGCACATGTGAATACCCTGGCAATGAGATGAACAAACTTATCCCTTAAAGCTTCAGTGTTACAGGCCCCAACAGTTTTACAAGCCCCAAAATACTTGGGAGGCTAAGAAGGGTGTGAAATTCAGGCACAAGAGTGCTCTGGAAGAAAAGCCATGGGAGGCAGGTTCCTGGAGAATATCTTTCAGTATCTTAAGGGTTATTAGCACCCCCTCTTTCTCTTTTACTCTTACTTCAATTGTGTCCCAATGGTAAAAGTCTATATTTTCACTCCATTATGCAGAGCTGCATAGAACTTGCTGGCTGCCTCTTGTGAGAACAACTCTTAGGCATGTGATTTTGCTACACAACATATGCATAAGGATCATTGCAAATACTTCAGCTACAGCAAACGTGACGAAATTCTAGATACAAACTTAAAGTATTTTTTCAGTAGGATTTTCTGTCCATATGCAATATATTGCTATGACTTCTGTTACTGCCTAAATGTTCCTAGGACAAACATTTAGATAAAGAATTGAGTTGTCTTTTCCCCGCTTTCCTCTTGGGCTTCCTTTCCAAGAGGCAGTTTTCTTGTCAGTGTAATGGAGCTGAAAGTTAGATGCCTCACTCCATTCTAATGAGTGTAGGCAGCTTTTCTAAAGTTAGGATAGTTGAGGCCAAATATTTCCTCTCATAATAAAAAAAATCTTCTTTTCACTAGGGTCTGACAGCAAGATGATTATCACCTATTAATTGTTTCTACAGCAAATCATGCCTTCTTTAGAAAATCCAAAGACAGGCTAAATTAGAGAGTTACTGTATCTTTTTCTGGAAATAATTTTAATAGCGCAAACAGTTTGTACCCATGTTGTAGTTACAGTTTTGAACATTTATTTTCTTTTCAGCCTATGCTTGTGGATCAGATTTCCCTCATGGCAGAAACCCACAAAGAATAAAATTCACGTTTATGCAGAAATCCCACTTAATCATCATGGTGACATAGTCTTTGTTCCAGCTCTTTGTCCAAGGTCAAATTTCACCCTGAGCTGCTAAGAAATAGGGGAAAAAAGGACATTCAGTGGTATAGCAAGTGTGCAAATGACAGCAAAAGCTTGTCTCAGATGTTCAACATGTGGCAGAAGAATTTTGCCCTGGGAAGTGGCACCAAGTCAAGCCCACTGGTCACAGCATCTCCCAAATTTTTTATTTGACATATAGCCACCTTGTTGCTTATCAGTGGCACCATGTTAAAAATTGCTTGAACTCCATGGACTTTACTGCCAGATTTGTGATGCAAAGATAATGCTGATGAGTTGTGTCTTCCATGAGCACATGCCTGGAATGCACAACAAAGACATTAAAAAATAGTTTCTTCTGGATGGCCATCACTATGTAAAGCGTTTTGGGAAGCTCTTATATCTTGTGTTTTCAGCCCTGAGGGCCTAGGGCTTCTCCTTCCTGGGCTTGTATCCACAGATCAGCAAGTTAGTAAAGCAGGAGTGACTGGTGCAAGTGAGAGGAGAACCAAACAGAAAGTCATCACAAGCCTTGTTCTTCCAGTAACCATTTGAGTACAGCCTTGGCACAGGCTGCCACATTATGCAATTTAAAGGGAATGTGGCCATATTTCCCAGGAACATAAAGCAAAAGCAATATTAATAGGAGGCCATGCCAGACAAAACCCCAAAACAGTTCTATGAGCTATTGAAAGAATCATTATGGCCCCTGATGCCAGTAAGAATCTGACATAAAAACAAACTTTTTTTTTTTTTTTTTGAGAAGAAGCACTTCAAGAGCACTGTGGCATTTGCTTGCTATGTGCAAGGCATTGTGGGGCAGCCCAGCTTTAACTTTTTAAACTTTATGCTGCAAATAAGGATAAGATGTAAAGATATAAACCACTCTCTGCTTGCAAGGAGCACCTGGAAAAAAATTGAGGCGCATTTAATTAAAAAAGTTTAAGTACTGCAGTACTGGGACTGGATATCATATCCACCCTCCTAATCTGGCTGAAGTGAGACATAATTATGAATGTGTTACTATTATTAAATAATAGTTTCTTTCATTCAAGGATGGTAAGTGAATTAATCCTCCCAGTATTCAAGTGAATTGTGCAAGGATCATTTCTCTCACTGCTGGGTTGGAATGCAGCAGCTGCCATGTAGCACCCAGAAGAACTGTAGGGAAATGCAGGACCAGCACTGATCCTAACATCCCCAGTACCAGGGCAAGAAAGCATACAAAAAAGGCCAAGTGCATTTCTTATCTGGACACTGGCCAGGGCAGTGGCATAGCCCCTCTATAGAGTATGCTTTTCCATGGTGGGTTTTGCTCTGTTGTGAAGACAGGCAAGGTCCAAGACTGGACAAACGCCTGAGATGTTGAATAACAGTATCCTGACTTCTGCCTGCCTCATTTTCCCACAGCTTTAATAGGGCAACAGCAACGCTGGCACAGCTTGGAGGTAGGGGAGGGGCAGGAGAGTGAAAGCTGCCACAGCACTTTGAAAATGGAAAATGCGGTGTAAGTGCCACATCATTACTTTCAGTGACTCTTTTCTGACCACAAACATCAGAGGTGGCATCATTGCATCTCATCTGAAACACGGCATCGTTGTCACCTACTTCATCACCATGTCCAATGCAGCCCCAGGCAGAGGGCAGGGGGAAAGCACCACGTACCAAAATGATGTGCATAATTTCTGATGATGCCTTCTCCTTCCATGGGAGCCACCCAGCCACCCAGCCATGGGCACAGCCAAGCAAGGCTTGGCTGAGGAGGGCTGCTGGCCTCAGAGTACAAGGGGACTGGGGGGCAGGCTGGGTAGCAGGCAGGACATGGTTAAGGGAGTGCTGAAGGGAATGGCAGCATCTCTCATGACTCCTTTGGCTGCTGGCCAGGGAACCATGTGACTCCTTGGTTAAAAGAGTCCTCTCAACCATGAGACACTTTTTTTTCCCCCTCTGGTTGTACCTTTTCTTTTCTGAACTTAAAAGAAAACAAAACGTACCCACAAAACTTTCCACATTAAAGTTATATTGTAGTCTGATGACTCAGGGTGAGAAATTCAAGGGGAATGAAGAGGAAGGGGAACATTTCTGAATCAGACCTGTTGTGCTGAGAGCCTTAAAGGAGAGGAGTATTTTGTTGGATGGAGAGCAGCACTGCTGTACAGCATGGTGAGCAGGGAGCAAACGACAGGGCGTAAATCTGTTCCCTACTGCTGTGGGTTACAGCTAAGTTTGTCAGAGAAGCCTCAAATCCAGTGGGTTTTGATGCTATCCAAAGGGCCAAGGGTGGGAGTGCATATAAATATGGCTTCATCTGATTCATAGTAAATTCCTTTTTCTCCACTCCCATGGCCTAAAGGGTACATCACCCAGCTTTACAGTTTTGGGTTGTTTTCTTTTATTGGCACGTCTCATCACAGTATCTGAGCACCACCCATACCAATTAGATTGGCACATCCCTAGTAGACTTCCTGGAGTCTTTTGTTCTTCTCCCTTCTCTAACTCTGGGGAGCTCTGCCCAGGATAGGTGCTTCTGAGGGGAGGGATGGGGTCAGGTTATTGTTGTTAATGTCATTTTGGTTAAGCTGTAAAAGATGTATCAAAGAGAAAGTTCTTGCACTATGACCTAAGGTCATTGGACTCTGGATTAGTCTAATCTCTGAAATTTTGTTCCCCAGACAGATGCTTTCAACTGAGAGTATCTTACCTCTGGGCTCTGAGCTTTGTCTTGTGTTTTACAATCTGTTGTTCCAGAAGAGCTCAACAGTCCTGGCAGAGGCAGGGGTTTGGTCTGTTTTCACTTGCCGGGCCATGATCAACTAATTGCTGTGTGGTGGTTAGGCTTCACACCTTGAACTGGAGATGAAAGAGGAGAGATGGGAAGGACTTGCATGCAGAGGCAATAAGCACAGCGTAACCTCAACTGGACACATGCAACCTACTTTGAAGTCAGCATGCTGTTTTCCTGGTCTAAGCACTTTGGAAGTCATAGAGCCTGTGTCTCACTTTGGCTTTGCCCTCTTTTAGGAGAAAAGGGCAAACTACTTTGAAAATTGCCAGCAGGACAAGTTTTCAGGCTCACCTATGGTATGGGTCTCCTGTAGGCTGCACTGAATGGCTGGAAAAACTATGGCTGGAGATTGACAAGTTTAGGGATGCCCATTAACCAGTAACACACAATGCAAGTGTGCTGAGGATATGAGGGATGCAAGAAAAGATTTGGAAAAAACCAGCTTACTCCTTTTTAATCCCCAAATGTGGACATGCTTTTGAGCAGAACCAAGGCATCATCTCAGTGTAGCTATTCAATTTTAAGGAATGCACTTGAGACAAGGATGTGTACCTGCCCCTGTGTGCTCCTCTCCCCACCCCAACTATGCAGTGTGCCAAAGCCAGCTCCTCAGCAACAAGACTTGGCAGGTGGCACCTGATGAGATAATCATGCCCCTGGGACATTAGGAGGCATGAGGTGCAGCCAGGTGCTCTTAATCTGTCCATGGGTGTGATTTTCTGAGGTAACCACACCCCCAAGTGTTGTCTTACTGCAATTAGGAAATTTGTTCAGTTTAGGTCAAGGACTTCTATTAGGGTGCACTTCTCATTTAACATGTGTTGGCATGGCAGGAGCATGTGGACATCCAGGGTCAGGCAGTACACTCTGCTGAATGGTGTTCCTCCAGTTAAGAGGGAAGACAGCTTGCTTTGAACCACTTTGCTTGAAGCTTATTTCTGAACCTGGACCTTCCCTTCACAAAGACACACTAATCTGAGTATTGATTCAAGTGCAGATGAAACCCACTGGAAACCCTGAAACACAACACACCATTTCATACATGTCACAGACAAAGAAACTTTCAAGATCTTGCCACTTTTGCAATGCTTTAAAAATGAAAATGTATGAGGGCTGAGCTGCAGCAAAGATCAAGTGGCAGTTCTTTCTGGTAGGTAGAAAAAGGCCTTGCTTTCACAGGCTGGCTTGCATTTCAGTCTCACTATAGGTATGGAAGGCAGGTGTTAAAGTAGTCCCATAGTGAAAAATACCAGTCAGACAGACAGATAAAGTCAGATAAAGACTTGATGTAATAAGATACAACAGACAATGAGGTGCTCTGGCTATCACAGAGGTGGACAGTAAAGAGGAGCCTTCAGCTGCTTGCAGAATTTGTTCCCCATGTCTTTACCTAGGCAGAGCTGTCATAGCTTGCTGTGTCTGCTGCCATGCTGTAAATGGTGTAAAATGAAACAGCACACAAGTGGCTTCAAGTGCTGTGAAGGTCTTGGGATGACTTTGGATAAGCCTTTCCCACCTCTGTGCTGTGGCTCCTCTTCCAGCCTTGCCTGCTTGGGCTGCAAGCTGGGGAAGATCTCTCAGTGCCTTCATGTAGGGAAACACATGCAAAACTTGTGCTATTTGCCCTTCACTCAGCCAGCCTAGTTTAAATTTTAAGTTTGAATTTTGGTTCCATCCAACCATTGTCTGGATAGTGGCAGGATTTAGTTCACAGTATTTTGTTAGGACAATGCTGTTTCTTGGGAAGAAATGGTAAAATCCATCAACTCACTTAGGAAGATCTCCTAGGTTGGATAGAGATAAATCAAAAGGACTTGTGCATTTTACCCCTCCAAAAATGAAAAGAACATTTCAGTGCTAACAAAAGTCCTGTACAGATATGTTTTTTGAGGTGTACCACATCTTCGCTTACATGATAGTTGCCATTGTATACCTAGTTAAAAATCAGCTTTAACTTTCTTACTATAGCTGGCACAGATTATGTTCACTCTAAGACATCTTGTGAGATAATTAATGTGATGACTGACAACATAGCACAGCAAAAGGAATGTTTCTCCAAGTAGTGCTGCTTTACAGATTACTTGCATTTTGTTAAATGCAGCCCTGCTATAATTCCCCTGGCTGTGTTGAATTTCCCAGAAATGAATCTGGTACCTTATTTTTTGAGAGCAAATCCTGAAGTTCTCGTTTTCTGACTGTTTTAAAAATCCATGTTTGAATGCATGTACATGAATATAGTGCTTATGAAGGGTGTCTGAATCACAGCCCTGGAAAATGAATTCCTCTCTTTACCCACAAAACCAGTACAGCACAAGCAGAGGGTGTGTGAGCTTCCCCACTCCACCCCATCCTTGTGTCTCATCCATGACCTAGAGGGGCAACCTCTAGCTAGGCATAAGCGGGTGGCTCAGTCTCTGTACTTATTTAATCCTTGGCCAACCTGCTAAGGCTGCCAGTAAGGGTGCCAATTGTGGTGGTGGTTTCTGTGATGTGGATAGTTGTCCACTGGGAACTGGATTAAGACCGTCAACTCATTTCAAATACTCTAGGCCACAAAGCATCTGCCAAACAGTAACCATTTTTTTGGTCACTACTGACTTGGGTCATGTTTGGATCAGCGATGAAAGGCTCCATATCCCAATACCATTCCCCCGAGCTGTACAGTTTCCTGGAATAATTTTTTTTAAAGAAGGAAAACATTACTTATTGCCCTAGATTCTGGTTTGATCTGCTGATTTTTAGCGTGCATATTGGCCATTTAGGGTGCATAATTTTCATTACCTTATTGTAGAGGGTGGAGACTCCGGGAAAGATTTTGGAAGATGTCAGGTGGCAGATCCACATGGTGTGATCCAAAATGAGCTCTCAAAGGTAGTAGTTACGTACTCTGGCACCTCAGTTGGCATTACATTTAGAAATTAAACTGATTAAACACCTTCAAAATTGTCACACAGTCCCTCAACAGGTAACTACCATTAAACTGAAGGTTACATTGCTTCCTTTGCTCTTGTTCTTTTGGAGATACCTACATATCTGTATCAGACTTGTGAGCATAAACCAGCTTTGCTGATAGCTCTACAAGCAGCTAATTATATCGTCCATGTTTCCTGCTGAACCCAGCACAAACTATACTGTGTGCCCACTAGCACCCCATATTGTTGGGAGATTTCACAGATGCTGCAGAACTGCAGAAGGCAGAGACCAAATAATTTGGCTCCAATCCCACAGCTCAGCAGGGCAGGGGACTGGAGTCGATTTTTCCTCAGCCTAGCCCACAAAACACTAGCAATCACAGAATCTTTCTGGTTGGAAAATACCTTTAAGATCATAGAGTACAACCATTAACCTAACTACTGAATCCAGTGCTAAACCATGTCCCTAAGCACCACATCTACACATCTTTTGAACACCTCATGGGATGGTGATTAAACCACCTCCCTGGGCATCCTGTTCCAGCACTTAATAACCCTTTCAGTGAAGAATATCCTTCTAATATCCAATTTAAACCTCCCATGGTGTAATTTGAGGCCACTTCCTCTTGTTCTGTCACTTTTTACTAGTGATAAGAAGTAGCCCCACCTTGCTACAACCTCTTTTCGGGTATATGTAGCAAGTGATGAGGTCTCCCCTCAGCTTCCTTTTCTCTTCTTTGTTTTCTGGTGAACAACCCCAGTTTCCTCAGACTCTACTCCTTTCACCAGCTTTGTTTTCCTTCTTTGGACACACTTAAGCACCTCAAAGTCCTTCTTGTAGTGGGGAGCCCACAACTGAATGCAGTATTTGAGGTGCAGTCTCACCAGTGATCACTACAGGGGGACAATCACTTCCTTCATCTTGCTGGCCAAACTATTTCTGATACTAGCCAGGATGGTGTTGGCCTTCTTGGCCAGCCTGGGTGCACTGTTGGCTTAAGTTCAGCTGGCTGTTGACCAACCTGTTATCTTTTTCGTCTGGGCAGCTTCCCAGACATTCTTCCCTAGACCTGTAGCAATGGCTGTGGTTGTTGTTGACTCAAGTGCAGGACCCGACACTTGGCCTTGTTGAATCTCATACAACTGGTCTTAGCCCATCAATCCAGGTCCCTCAGCAGAGCCTTGCTGCTCTCAGGCTGATCAATGCTCCCTCCCAACTTAGTGTCATCTGCAAACTTACTGAAGGTGCACTCAATCCCCTCACCCAGATCACTGATGAAGGTATGAAGCATAACTCCCTCCAGTCCTTCTCTTCAGCACACCTGAGAGGGGAGCTAAGCCCTGTTGAAATTTTGAGATTAGTTTGCAATTAATAATATTGCTCCCTGTGGCCATGTCTCTCACCCAGAAGGGAGACCTTGTCTCAGAGAAGGCCTAAGATGAGAAACACATTGTCAGCATCCTGAAGGAATGTCTTTATGGCCTTTCTTGGATAATACAAAGCTGTGCAATAAATATTGCCACCAGCTCTCCTTTAAGCTGAAGCAAATCCAAGGAGGTGACTGGGTTTTTTATTTTCTGGGGGTAATTTACATTTAAGCTAGCGTGAAGGCACTACTTTGTTTGTGTTAGTTACTCAGAATAGTGAGTCACCTACCACCTTCTTCTCTATTATCTGTGGAAGCCATGGTATGATATCAAAGGAGTGACTGTTAGGATGACAGAAAATTCTGACCATATTGTTTACACTTATGGGTGCTCAGAAGCAACAGATAGGGGGAAAAATTGTAGTTTTAAGTTGATGGTATTGTGAGGCTGTGGAAGAATATACTTTCTAACACACAAGAGAAGTGTGAGGACCATCTTCCTGGTAGATATCTCACAGTGGTTTATTGATATTAGACTGTAAAACATACAGTTTGAATTTCCTTTGATTTTGTTTAAAAAATAAACAAAGAATTTATTTTATTCATTGTATCCTTTCATTGTGAAAAATTGTCTTTTAAGAGAAATATAAGAAGACAGAAAAAGTAGGGGAAAATTGTATTTGAAAGATGATATGCAGTCTTACAGATATGCGTAGACATCATGATCCTTTAATTCTTAAAAAAACATGCATCACTATGAATTATTTTTTTTTCCTTTTTTTTCTTTTTTCCATTTTTCTCTTTCTTAAGTGTCTTCACTTATTTGGAGCTCTTTTATGCACAGCTTCACTTTCCAAACTAAAAGTTTCCATTTCAATAGCATCTGAGGCTTAAATTCAAGAAAACACATGGAGAAATGTAAGCATCCTGGCTTAAGAGAGCTTGTAGGTACATGCATATTTTAGTAAACCTTGTCCCAGAATAGAAAACATGGGACATATACAGTTCCTAGCACCTTCGTATCTACCCCAAATACAATGGAATTCCAATACATGCTTAACTCTTTCCTAAGACAAGTTCTAAATTAGAGTGAATAACTCTCAATTTCGCTTTCACTCTAGCAAATCCATGAAAAGTAAACTGAAAATATACAATATTAGACTGTCAGTGAAATCTCAGCCTAGGATGTATAATTTTTATATAAGTGAGTCAGATTTTTCCTTTCAGCCTGTTGGTGGTGTGTGAGGACCAAATTTACCCTCTCAGGATGAAAAGTGATGGGGAGTGATGGGTAGCAAGGGAGGGATGGTCAGGGCAGGGCCTGCATGTTCCCCAGAGAGAGGTGAATGATGGAGTGAAGTGTGGGGTGGAAACCCAACACAGGAGACTGAGTGAACTGGGAAGAGAAAAAAAGAAGGAGACCAGCAGCTGGAAGGAAGAAAGTAAGAAATCATGGAAGCATGGAAAACAGAAAAGATGGAGGTAGAGAACAAAACAGGCTTTAGGATGGCTGTCAGACAGGGAGGTGGTTCTTGGGAGTTTCAGGGTTTATCTGAATCATTGTTCAACCCGTCTTGCTGGTGCAATTCATGGTCCTGTCAGTTGAACAGAGATTTCACCAAGTGAGAGCAGCTTTTTTGCAACTCAGCTTGAGGACCATGGTCTGGAGAGGGTTGTAGCATGGAACCAGAAGGCAAGTGTGGAGCTAGGAAGTACAAGTAGAAAGTGGGTGCGTAACAGCTCAGGAAACTGACCTCAGCTCAGAGACATCTGATGTGCTGCTGTGGCTTATTTGCCTCAGCAAGGATGCAACTACTTGACCATTGCTGGTCAGGAAGAGAGAGGACAAAGGACAAAATACAACTGATAGCTGGCTAATTTCAGCTAGCAGGGGATGATACCCCCTTTAGGATGGAGCAGGAGGAGTGGTGCAAGAGAGAGAACATAAGAGGTAAGAGACAAAGTGCAGTTTACATCAATAAGAGAATTTGGCTTTGGAAGAGGATTTTCTGCATGGCCGCTCCACATAAATTGTGCTTAGCTCTATAGTTTCAGGATTTTGTGGTCTCTTATGAGGGTTTGTGGGACTTCTGAGGACAACTTTGGAACTCCTAAGGACAGTGTTACTGCTTATCATCCCAATATGCTACCATCCACACAACCTAAAGCCTTATGTGATTGCATTTTTAAGTTTAGAGATTCAAAAATGCTGTAATACTCATGGATAAAAAGGACAGGGATCAAAGGGTCTCTTTACAGGGTTTAATTTGTGAGTATTGGGGCAAATGTAATTTTTGGTCTGAGATTTCACAGCTGGAGTGTGTAATGGCAATACATCAAATTACAGTTCTTCAGTTGCAGCAAGTGCTGTGTCATACTGGTGTGCAAGGCTGAACTGGAACAGTCACTCCTGAGGGGATGCTCAGCTTTTCCTTCCTCTAGACCATGAATTCACTTCAAAAGCCAAGCTTTCAGGGGGTGTAGCATTGTTTGTGTGTAGCCAAACCATGAAGGATTTTCTTCTCAAATTAAATTCAGCTCTTCCCATCTCTAGAGCTAACTCTTTTTAATATTTCAGCTGACTGGGATCCAGTTTTTAAAATACATATAGGAGCTATTGCTTGGCACAGAATAGAGACCTTGGCTTTTATAGCAAAATCAGGGTCTAATTTATTACTTTGCAGAGTATTTTTTGGGTATATCATTGTTTATATAAAACTAAGTCCACAACCATGCATATTTCACATTTCTCTTTTCTGCTGTTTTCTTCATGAATACGAATATATATAAAGAGCAGATACAGAAAGGCTCTGGAGATGGTCTTTTATGACTGATAATGAGTGGTTTTGAGATCTTATTTTTAGTTTTGTTTAAAGTTCTCTTTCCAAAGTTGCACACAGTTTAGATGAAATTGGTGCCTTACATACATATATGATTCCAATCTGTGTCTCACAATCCTGATTCTCAAACTTTCACTCAGCAGTTTTCACTAAGGACATATATGTCTAGACCTAAGACAAAGCAATGTTAATATAAGCTGCCTATTGTATCTCATCCTTCTGAGGCACTGAAACTCCTTGAGATGAGCAGAGCAAGACCGTCATCTGAAGTAACTGGTCTTATCAAAATTAATCTTGGTGTAGCTATGCTGGTTTCAGGCTTTTCATACAATCACAGAGCTGTACTTTGTTTTTTGTCCCTCTCCTCTGTTTCCTCCATTATAGTTTCTAAAATAAAATTATTCAGAAAGGAGATAACTGATACAGAAACACATGAAACTGAAATGAGGTTCAGAAGCCATGGTGGACTCTGCTCTTTAGAATTAATCTAAAGTCACCCACTTTCCTGGAGAATTGAACCCAAATATATGCTTCCCAGGGACCAGAAAGCACAGGGAAATACCTGTAGGGAGATCTGCTCAGACGTTTAGCAACACATGCTGGCACACGTGCAGTCACCCAGGCAGAGGAATAAATGCTAGCTCCAGTGCTTCCAAGTTGAGAACACATATCTGGGCAAACATAGGTTATTATAACTCTGGACAGCAAACCACAAAGGCATTCAAAGAATCACCACCACAACATTTTACTGAATATTATTACAACTGTCACCAGCAGTTCTGTCAGAAATCTGAAAATTGCAAAAGACAAAATTTAACTACTGAGGAACAGCGAATTCTCAAAAATTGGCACTATGCTGGCACATTTCAGGCCACATAGAAAAATGCTAGACTTTGCTGCTAACTATCCTGCAGAGCACAGGGACAAAACTAATACCAGGATGATACTCATCTACACCTCTTCCTTTGAAATCCTGCATACATTCTCATTAGTATTTTTGTCTGCTTGCTCTCATCCTCTGATTACACCACTTCTAGAGCTAGATTAGCTCCAAGGTCTAATTTGAACACTGTTCTTCATCAAAATTTCCAATCACACTAGAACTGTGACTGTGGAAAAAAAATCTAATTTTATGAGAGAGAAAATAAATGTAGCTGTGAGCATGTGGCTTATACCTGCACCAGCAAAATGACTCTCAGTAACATAACTGTTAAATTATATCTCTGAAGTCACATAACACAAATCAGTAGGCATAACCTCTTGTGCTGCTAAAGGACTTATTTTTTGCATTTATATATTATGACACAAAATTCTTGCTCCAGATTTTAATTATGCAATATTAATCCTTTTCCCATGGCTTCTTAATGCAAGAGGTTGACAGAGTAGAAAGGGAGATCTGGAAACAAGGATATGGGTGTTGGCACTTCTAGAGCTTGGGAAGCTCCCACAGGAAGGAGTTTTAGTGGCTTAAACCCTAGGGATAGCTTCTAGACAGGAGGTGGAGCAAGGCTGTTGTGCAAAGGTGCAGAACTTGAATTCTTTACTTCAGTCCCACAGTAAGCAGTGACTCTGAGGAACCTTCTCCATGATGGATCCCTTTTATCGACTTCTTAAAACAAAAGTGATCCATGAGTACATTTTTTTAAAAGCTTTTGGTTATGTAGTGAGGAGTGAAATTGTTAAGCACACTAATTACCATTTTTACTAGATTTCAGGTAAAGCAGATTTGTGATATGTACCGTGCAGCTTACATTTCTCTCAGAGCTATTGTTTTGGAATCCTTGCAGACTACAGACTGAGGGGAGCAACAAGGTTACAGCAGTTTGTATGTGTAAGGGCTAATGAACTAGAAGATACTGAGGGTCAGAATGGTGCTGCAGCATCCAAGTAGTGAGGATGGACATCTTAATGTAGTTGATCCCAATTGCTCTGTGTGAGAGACTGACACTATATGTGCAAAGTGTGTGTAAACTTCTGCCAGCAAAGACTTGTTTCCTCTGTCATCATGTATTCCAGGGATGGCTTTCCTGGAGCCCAGGTATGGGCATGAACAGACCCTTGAGGCACTCCTGGATGCTGGGATGTGACTGCAGCCAGACAGTGCCCAGAATGAGGCCCAGTGTTTTCTGTTTTCTTGTGTTCTTGTTTGATACCATGTGCAGAAAAAAAACGAGAGAGTTATAAGCCATGCTATTTTTACTACTAGTTATGCCTACCTCCTTCTAGGTGTGCTTTTCATACTAAGAATGCAGAGACTTGTCCATAATATAGCATCAGCATTGTGGAGCTGTGAAAGTACCCAGACATGCAAAATCCCTTCAGCTGACATGGCTCTACTGACTTGATGTGTCTTGGTGTAGATCTGGGAACAGAAGTTCAGCATCATGTCCTCTCACTTTGGTCCTAGTGCTCTATGGGATATTTTGTTATCTGGAGTAGTGATTTGCAACCAGAAGAAAATGCAATTGTATTTTTTATAAGTATAAAAAGCCTCTTACTTTACAGGCCACAGAGCAAATAAGAACATGTTGTAACAGGAGTGCTTTTTGGGAAACCAGGGGACACCATCTACGTAAAAATGTGGATTGCCCCAGAGTCAGTATAATTGTGTAAGGCATAGAAATGGTCAGAAGGTGGTTCCTAGCTCCTCAGTGGTACAGCACACTCTTTTCCATTGGTAATGACTTTTAGGATACTACACATGAAGCCTGTCAATCATCCAAATCTGACTGTTGCATCTCTGATGTCAGAAATATTGAATTTGAAAATGAGGGGGAAAATGAGTTTGTTCATGCACTGCTGATTTGGAGCTCTTCAGAAGGGACAGACAAGGTAGGAGTGGTGGAGGGGTGGCTCTGTATGTTAGAGAGTCTCTTGACTCTGTAGAACTTGAGGTCAGCAGCAATAACGTAGCGTGCCTATGGGTCAAAATCAGGGGGAAGGCCAATAAGGCTGACATCCTCATGGGAGTCTGTTATAGACCACACAGCCAGGATGATGAGAGTGATTAATTGTTCTACAAGCAGTTAGCAGATAGTTAGTTTCAAAATCACCAGCCGTTGTTCTGGTGGGTGACTAACCTGCTGGATGTCTGCTGGGAACTCCACACAGCAGAGAAGAGGCAGTCTAGGACATTCCTGGATAGGATAATTTCCTACTTCTGCTAGTAAATGAGCCCACCAGGACCTTCTGGTTACAAACAGAGAGGGGCTAGTGGGAGATGTGGTAGTTGGAGGACATCTGGGGCACAGTGACCATGAAATAATAGAGTTTTCAATACTCAGGGATGCAAGGAGAGCCAAAAATAAAATCTCTACGCTGGGCTTCCAGAGGGCAGATTTTGGCCTTTTTAGCAGACTGATTCAGAGTGTACCCGGGGAAACAGCCCTTGAAAACAAAGGAGTCCAGGAGGGATGGGAGTACTTCAAGGACCAAGTCCCAAATGCACAGGAGCAGACTGTCCCTGTGTGCCCAAAGGCAAACTGGAGGGGAAGATGACTGTTCTGGCTCAACAGGGAGATATTGAAGGAAATTGGGGTAGAAAGAGAGCTTGTAGTCTATGGAAAAAAGGATTGTCTACTCAGGAAGAGTTTAGGAATATAGTTAGGTCATGTAGAAAGAAAATTAGAGAGACAAAGGCATTTGAACTCAATCTCGCTGCTTCCATTAAGGATAACAAAAAGTCTTTCTACAGATACATCAACGGCAAAAGGAGGGGCAGGGAAAATTTCCATTCTTTGTTGGACATGGGGGGGAAAACATAGTTACCAATGATGAGGAAAAGGCTGAGGCATTTAACACTGTCTTTATCTTAGTTTTCAACACTAAGACAGGTTGTCCTGAGAACAGCTGGGTTCTGGGGTTTGTAGAGAGAAATAGGAAGGTGAATAGCTTCCCTGTAATCCTGGAGGGAACAGTCAGTGACCTGCTGAGCCACTTGGATCCTCACAAGTCTATGGGTCCAGACGGGATGCACCCCAGGGTGATGAGGGAGCTGTGGAAGAGCTCGCCAAGCTGCTCTCCATCATTTACCAACAGTCCTGGCTCACTGGGGACATCCCAGATGATTGGAAGTTTGTGAATGTCACACCAATCCATAAAAAGGGCCGTAAGGAGGACCCGGGAAACTCCAGGCCCGTCAGCCTGACCTCAGTGCCTGGCAGGGTTATGGAGCAGATCATCCTGGGGGCAATCACACAGCACCTGCAGTATGGACAAGGGATCAGACCCAGCCAGCACGAGTTCAGGAAGGGCAGGTCCTGTCTGACCAACCTGATCTCCTTTTATGATCGGGTGACTGCCTGGTGGATGAGGGGAAGGCTGTGGATGTGGTCTGCCTGGACTTCAGCAAAGCCTTTGACACCGTCTCCCACAGCATTCTCCTGACAGCTGTCAGCCCACAGCTTGGACAGGGGCACTCTGTGCTGGGTTAGGAACTGGCTGGAGGGCCGGGCCCAGAGAGTGGTGCTGAACGGTGCTGATCCAGTTGGCAGCCGGTCACCAGAGGTGTCCCCCAGGGATCAGTACTGAGCCCGGTTCTGTTTAATATCTTTATTGATGATTTAGATGAGGGGACTGAGTCCACAATTTGCAAATTTGCAGATGACACCAAATTGGGGAGGAGTGTCAATCCCTACCCAAGGACTGGAAGCAGGAGGGCTCTGCAGAGGGACCTGGACAGACTGGAGAGTTGGGCTGATTCCAATGGGATGAGGTTCAACACGGCCAAGTGCCGGGTCCTGCACTTTGGGCACAACAACCCCATGGGGAGCTCCAGGCTGGGCACAGAGTGGCTGAGAGCAGCCAGGCAGAGAGGGACCTGGGAGTCTGGATTGACAGGAAGCTGAACAGGAGCCAGCAGTGTGCCCAGGTGGCCAAGAAGGCCAATGGCATCCTGGCCTGGATCAGGAACAGCGTGGCCAGCAGGTCCAGGGAAGGGATTCTGCCCCTGTACTCAGCCCTGGTGAGGCCACAGCTCGAGTCCTGTGTCCAGTTCTGGGCCCCTCAGTTCAGGAAGGAGATTGAGATCCTGGAGCAGGTCCAAAGGAGGGCAACCAGGCTGGTGAAGGGACTCCAGCACAAGTCCTGTGAGGAGAGGCTGAGGGAGCTGGGGGTGTTCAGCCTGGAGAAGAGGAGGCTCAGGGGAGACCTCATCACTCTCTACAACTCCCTGAAAGGAGGCTGGAGCCAGGGGGGGGTTGGTCTCTTCTCCCAGGGAACTATCAGTAAGACAAGAGGGCATGGACTTAAGCTCTGCCAGGGGAGGCTTAGGTTGGATATTAGGAAAAAATTATTTACAGAGAGGGAGATCAAGCATTGGAATGGGCTGCCCAGGGAGGTGGTGGATTCTGCATACCTGGAGGTTTTTAAGAAAAGACTGGATGTGGCACTCAGTGCCATGGTCTGGTAACCACAATGGTAGTGTTTTAAGGGTTGGACTTGATGATCTCAGTGGTCCTTTCCAACCCAGCTGATTCTGTGATTCTGTGAGCTTCAGTAGTGGTTTCAGCAAGCCTGGGTTAATGGACTGAGAATACAGGATAAGTAACGTAAGAGGTATTTCTGCAGTCTGCCAGCTGATATCATCACAATGTAAGTGATATCAATGTATGTGCTGAACAAAGCAATCTGTTGCATTGGGTTCCTGCCTAGCTCAGTTCAGCAAGAGGCTGACGTTTTGTGGCCTAATTTCACCAAAGTGCTTAATGCTGGAAGTATCCCACTGGTTCTGGTTTGAACTCAGAGGGAACATATGTGTCTTTAAAACTTTCCACACACTCTTAAGAGCACGTCTAAAGCTCATGACTGGTGTGCTCTATGGGACGAATACTGAAAAGCTGAGTGTCATCAGCAGCCAGTGGTGACGTGTGTGCTTTGGTCACAGAATGCTCTCTTGAGGGAACAATTGCTACACCAGACTGTTTTCAGTTATATTTTTTTTTCCTGACCAGGGCTGCTTAGTTTGTCCCTTTGCTCTCAAACCTTTGTTTGGATAGTCTGTGTTACTTTTCAAGAACTGCCTTTAACGCAGGAGCTCAGACCTCTTTGGGAAATCTGTGTGCAATCATCAGAACCAAAAGGGAAAAATCTGCATAAGGAATATATTGAATGTGTAACATCGTGTAGATACCTAAAGGAGATATGAACTCTTTAAGAAATCAGACTGCTCCTGTACTGGAAATCTGGCTTTCAGCTCTTTGGAAAATCTGGGTTCTGGACAGATTTCCTTTTAATTATCTGCCTCTGCTCTCATCCCTAGCACTGCTAGCAATGTACTGAATGTAATCAACTTTGCTGAAATTGTGGAGAACACTGTATCACTCACATGTGTGTGCTGTTGTCCATACCTCCAGCTGAAGATGCACACATTCCAGACTATGCATAAAGTTCTGCCTCCCTCTCTATGCCTCTTATCCCAGAGTTTTACCTGCAGCTGCCTTGCCATCCTATACACAGAGATGTGGCATGACTCTTTATTTTCAGTCTTCTCCATCTCTGCACTAGGGACAGTCGCTCCTTCATATGTTCATTGCCATTCTAATATTTACTATTTGTTTATTTTTAATCAGGACATTTGCTCTGCAGCTGCCCGTACTAAGTAGCTTCTAGCTGGGCCAACCACCACCATCAGTGGAGTTCATCATCTACCACCTATCCCCGGGTCTAGCAAGGAAGGAAAGAGAAAAGCATATGCACAGGCAAGGTCCAGTGCAGGACAGGGATGCTAAGGCAACAGTAACAAGCATTGATGCTGACCCTGGCTTTCTATATAGGTATTGTTAGTGAGGACAATAATTCCTTTGGAGTCCTCAGAGACTCCTGTAGACTTAAACAGTCCTTTGCTAAGGCCAACTTTTTTTTGTACACTAATTTGCTTATTTGCTTTAATGGGATGAGGCAAATTACTCCATCTTCGCCCCAGTTTGAGACACAGCTGATTGAAGGCGAGTGTGTGGAGACTGCAGTGGGAGGGAGAAAGAGGGAATACTCTAGTTTGAAAGAAAATAAATGCTACCACTCTGCTAATTGCATAAAAGTCAAAAGCTAAGACATAAATGGTCGTGCAAGTCTGAGATTAGTCGGCAGCCCTGTTATTCAGATGCAGAATGCTGCATGTAGCAGATATAGAAGAGCTTAGTGTTAGAAAAGACTCTTATCTTCACTTGTTAAACCATTCATGTGTTATGACAAGTCATCCCCAGCCTAACAGATGAAGATTAGTGTACCACCAGCAGCGTTAAAAGGTATAAATACTAGAAACTGTAATAGTGGACCCAAATGGCCCCTGATCTTTGGAGAAGTGACATCTCAATCCAGTCATACCACAGATCCCTTTCTCAGGAAACATCCAAAACTCACCTGTCTGTCATGTACTGATGAACATGCAAAGTTCTTCTTTTGCTGTGAGAACTCTCTTCCCAGCCAACTGATCTAGTGAAAAGATTTCAGCTTTTTTTCAATAGGCTTTTGTTTAAACCCAGAAGTGGCTGATAATGCACAGAAGCTCTGATAATGAGCTTCTGCTCATGTTTGGTAGGTCCTGTTAAAGTCAAGGCTTACCAGGGTGGCTCCACAGAGATGACTCGCTGTGGAATGGAAGAAAATTGGCCTCATTGTTAATATCCAGAGTTGTTTTCAAAGTCAACTGGAATACATATTTGTGCGTAGGATTTTTCCTTTGAAAAATTCAATATGCGGAAACCACAATTGCTCCACGATAAGAGGTAAACAAAGAGTAGAACAAAAGAAGCTGTGAAAAGGCAGCAGCATGTTGCAATCCATTTGAATGTTTATCTGCTGTAACATGCAGAGGTGGATTCATACCACCAAATTTAGGCAATGAGGAGAGGCTCTCAAACTGGGAATCTGGTCTCCTTGGGTTCCTCCTGTAGTTAATGGAGAAACAGAGAGGTCCATGGTGTAATTCAATCCACCTCCATTCTGAATCATTTTGGGAGGTGGCTGGCTCTTTCCTTGATGGTAGAGGGACCCTGGGGCTCTCGGTTGCCTAACTCAGGCATTTCTGGCAGTAATGTGAACAGCACGGAATATGGAGCCCAGTGAAGAAGGCTACCAAGCATCTTTGTTCAGCCCCTGTTAAAATGCATTACACCTAGCCTGGCTGCCTGAATGCTGAAATGCAAGAGTTTGAAGGGAGCAAATAGAATGAATGCTAAAGAGGCAGAGGACCAAACACTGTTTTGTGCCCATGATCCCATGCTACTTGTGGGCCACAAGCAGTGTAAGGAAAAATCCAGCACTTGGTGCTGCATGGATTTTTGGATTGATGAATGGAAGCTCTAAAAGCCCCTCCTAAATAGTCCTGAGGTGCTGCAGCAGTAGCATCCTTCTTTAGGCTGTTGGACTGAGTAGGGTGATGGCACTGATAGTAGCATTTCTTTGAAGGTGGGATAGTGAAGACCAATTAAAACAATGCATTACTATTCCTGATGAAAAACAACTCAGCCTTTTTTATAGGTTATCAGTGCCACGGTCAATGTACAGTTGAGGAGGAGGCAGAGCAAGATTGTTTTTAACTGAGGTAGGAGGTTCAGCAGCAGTTGGGGTAGAGGTAACACAATCTTTAGAGCTACCAAAGCATGCCTGGAACTTCCAGGTGGCAAGAGTGAGTCACAGGGAGGGACAGAGAGCAAGAGAAGTGAGCTGAAATCTGGGAAGGTAGAGAGTGTGGGTGGATGGCAAATACCATGAAAGAGGAGAGGGTTGCTGTGTGAGTCAGTTGAATTCTATAGATACTAAGAGTTATCATAAATACCAAAGAGATTTTAGCAACCACAAACTCTCAGAAAGTAGTAAATGAAAACTGTTTCCTGTGGTTAGAAGGACTAGAGAAGACGTGAATGGAGGAAAGAGATAGCAGGACTGTGAACGCAAAGGAATGGAGATTGTGGAGTATGACATAATGTAATATGGATTAGGAACAATTATGTGGCATGGAAAACAAGATCAGATGATTAGCTTTTCCAGAAAGATGCTGTGTTGTTTTTCCCAGTAATCTCTTATTAAAAGGGTGCTAGAATGCATAAACAATACAAGAAAAACCCTTCTTATTCTAGTGGCTTTTCTTTCCACGACTCCGTAAGTTTTGCACAAAAAGCATTGCGAGATACATTTTTTTTTTTTTAGGCACTGTTTAATTTCAGTTTTATATGTCTTGCTTGCTTTGGTTTTCAGATGGCACGATAATTTGAGGCTTATAATCCATGCAAAATAAAAATATTTTTAACTCTGAAAGTTCCTTTTGGGGAGCACTGTCAATGTGGAGAACACATTTTCCTACTTTTACTTCCAAACTTTATCTCTCACAGGGGCATGCCCTGTAGGGAGCAAAAGCATGTCAGCGATTCATTTTCCCTCTTTCTTAAGAAAGTGCACTTCAGGATGAAGGAAATTATAAGCATGATAATAATGTTCTTACATAGTGTATTGTTTTTAGTAATAAAAATGGTGGGAAAAAAATTTATAGAAATGCACATTTGAAGGAAAGGCAGCAGTGCCATGTGTAGGAAAATTCAGAGTTTTCTTTGACTCTTTTAGAATGATACAAAACAAATCTACTTTGTGAATTCCCAACATGCAGAAGAGATTTTGTTTTTTATTTTTCGGGAGGACAGATTTTACTGAATTTCAAATATAATGGTCAATGCTGTACTCTAAACCTTCTCAGGTGGTTCCATCTATAGGTTAAGTAGAGCACTATTCAAAATTAATAAAAGGGTGAGAAACTAAGCTGGAGCTGATGTATGTTAGGACTTTACATACAAGCCAAGGCAGAGAGGGATATTTTATCTGAAATTATTGGAGAGATTGTTATGCATTTAATTTGGTCTTGAGTTCTGTGACTGCCTTGGTAATTTCAAACAAGACAGTTCAGAAGAGTCTGAGAAAGGCTGCAGAAAAGAATACTGCCCTGACCTTTATGACTGTTTCTCCCATAATCTCTGGAGTGCTCTTGAACAGGAATTTGCAATTGCTATCAGAGTTGTGTTCAATCTTGACATTTGAAAGCTCCAAGTTTGCGTTAAAATTTCAGTTTGGTAGTTATTTCTTTTTTTCCTGAGAACTGCCAGTGAGTCCTGAGCATGACTCCTGCTTAAGTGTGCGTTAGTATGTGGTCTTCCATTCAAGGTCACATTTTTCTACTGGATCTCAGCCTCAGGAGTGTACTTAGAGTGACTTTGGGTCAGTAGGTTTTCCTTCAGGGGCTGTAATTGGTCACTGGTTGTGTGGGGAGGGGGGGAAAGGGGAGTTGAAGGGTCCTGTGGGTCAACCATTACAGTGTTGCTCTTGGGAACTATGTTCTGTTCCCTTCACTGCGTATGAATTGCTAGATGAATAATTCATTTTTTAAAGATTTTATTTTATTTTATTTATTTTTAAAGTCAATAGTAGCTGTTCCTTGTTTTTATTGTTTGATTCAGTTCCCAGGATGTGAATTGCTGAAGTGGGTAGCAGCCCCAGCTGCAGCAGAAGTCAGAAGGCTCAGTGTTTCAGATAAAAAAACCCATATTTTGAAGGCTGGTATCCTAAGAGTTATCAAACTAAACTCTTAAAATCAGCAAATTCTTCCTAGCTAAGTCTTGCTAAATTTCTAAGGTGCGAGAAAACATCTCTCCTCTCTTCAAGGGGGTATAATGAAATGATTTTTATGTGATTCTTGCATACACTGCATTAATCCGCACTATATAAAAGCCAAGATCAGACTCAGAATTCATCAATTAAATGAAGTTTCAAGTGCTAATAAAGCATGGAGTGTGCACAGTGACCAAGGAGAAAGCAAGACAGAGCAATTCCTCATCAAGGGAGTGCATCTGCTCTGAGCTTGTATGGTTTGGTTTTGTATTTTAGTGAGCAGTTATTTCCATACTTGATTTTCTGAGGCTTCCTCTATGACATATCAAAATATATTGGCTCATTCACTTCTACATTAACAAATTAACCCTACAATTTAAGTTGGGATTTTAGAGGCATTGCCCAAATCCATCCCTCTAATGACTTTGGTGTCTGGCTCATTGCACTTCTTTAATTTTGGAAGGTTAATCCCACTAGCCTTACTCACAATGAAGGGACACGTCAACTTAGCCTGTTACATTGGACTCCTTTGTATCAACAGCTCAGTAAATAAAGAGATATCTTTGGATGCCTTTGTAGAGCAAAAAAACTGCTTTTCTACTTTACATCTTGCCAAAGAATCAGAAACATTTGTGGGACAAATTCAAACTTTGCCACATAGCTGATGGAAAACAGCCAAGTGATATATTCACATGGCAGTTTGCTGAAGACTGCACCCTACTTATAAGCTCTTGGTTAAATCCACCCTAACTCTTGAACTCTAGGTCTTATTAAAACAATAGACTTTTAGATACGTTGGAACACACTCTAATTCCTACAGCTGAGTATGGTTTGTTGGGTGTGTGTGAGCATAGCTTCATGTGTCTTTGTGCATGTGTGTATGTGTATCTGTAACTAAAGTCATGTTAACTATTATTTGAAAGAAAAATCAACCCCTGAAATTTCTGGTTCAGTATTTAAAAAAAAAAAGATAAAAATATCTTGTAACAGGTGTAGTCTGCAAACCAACCAGCTTGGCTGTGTTAGGCCAGGGTAAATGAAGAAGGGTGGTATACAGAAGAAGCAATATATTGTGGAATACATCTGAACAGATGAGTGGTGGCCTGAGGTTGACCAAAGCTCATGGAACAGAGAACTCCTGACTTCACAGTATTCAGCCCAAATTCTATCTAGAGCAGCACTAGTTGGAAGACATCATCACACCACAGATGCAGGGTTCTTGAGGGGAAAATAGATGTTGTGGCTTGACAGCAGCTCCCCCATGGGTTCCACCAAGCCACTTCTGTCACTAGCAGTAATTAACATCCCTATTTCCAGTGTTAGATCCAAGACCAAGAGGCAGGACTGGAAATATGAGAGTTCAACCCCTGAGAGGGCCCTAGGTTGTGGCTAAACTTCTGCAGTGAGCAATGTAATACCCTCTGGCCTTTGAACACTCAAAGAGAGTGGACAGCTGGGAAGAAACGGGTTAAATTTACTGTCTCAGCATTTCAGTGCTCTGAGGAAAAGAAGTGAGATGGGTTAGTGAAGAAAGAGAAAGCACTGTATCTTAAAATGCTACTGTCAGTGTTATAGGGCAGAATTACATTTTCTGCTGTGGAGATTTCAGTTTTCTTTTTGTTTGTAATTTGCTCTTCTGTGACAAAATTTAGTGTCTGAATCAATGATTGGAGGCTGGAAACACAATAATAGAGAATCATCACGTCTAACCTTTAACCTAGAACTGCCAACTCCACCACTAAGCCATGTCCTTAAACACCACATATACACATTTTTTAAATACCTCCAGGGGTGATGACTCAACCATGTCCCTGCGCAGCCTGCTCCAGTGCTTTACAACTCTTTCAGTGAATCAATTTATTCCAAATATGCAATCTGAACTTCCTCTGGCACAACCTGTGGCCAGTTCCTCTTGTTACCTGAGAGAAGAGACTAACATCCACCTCACTGCAACCTCCTTTCAGGTGGTTGTAGAGATCGCTAAGCTCTCTCCTCAGCCTCCTTTTCTCCAGGCTAAGCAGTCCTAGTTCCCTCAGATGCTCCTCAAAGGACTTGTGCTCCAGACCCTCCACCAGCTTTGATGCCCTTCTTTGCACATGCTCCAACACCTCAATGTGCTCCTTATAGTGAGAGGCCCAGAACTGAACACAGTATTCAAGGTGCAGCCTCACCAGTGCTGAGCATGTGGGGACAATCTCTCTCTAGTCCTGTGGGCCACGCTATTCCTGATGCAAGCCAGGATACCATTGGCCATCTTGGCCACCTAAGCACACTGCTGGCTCATATACTGCTGGCTGTCAACCAGCACCCCCAGGGCCTTTTCCTCTGGGCAGCTTTCCAGACACTCTTCCCCAAGTCTTTGGAGTGCATGGGGTTATGATAGCGAATGTTACTGCAGTAGTCACAAGAGCAAACTGCTAAGGGGAGTATTGGGCTGTTCATCTTGGGAAGTGCTCACGTAAAGTCTGAGTTATTCTGGCAAGTGCTTTATTTCTAGGTTTCTAAAACGAGCAACTCGTAACATTTTTAGGGATGAAAAGGGGTTTTGGGTGATGTTACAAACTTTTAGATGGCAGCATGCAGCCATTTGGTTTTTCCAAGGCAGGGTAGTGACAGGTAATGTAGATATGGGCAACCCATGGTGGCACTGGCCAAGGTTTTGGCTTTTTGGTAGGGGCTCAGCTCCTCCAGACCAAGGGGGATATGCAGTAAGGAAGGAGGGAATGTACAGTGGAGCAGAGAAGAGTTGTGTGTGTTACTGCCAAGTAGGGAATCAACATAGCATTTATAAATTCACAAAACTTCTGCTGTATTTATATTTGGGCTGAATCTATGATCAGAACTTGAGATATAATACAATCAGTATTTTCTCCCTGTCTGTAGTATTAGATAATTGATACGTGAATTAACATTAATATCTTAAACATTTAACTAACATATTACTTAATTTTAGACTGTTTAACATAGCTGAATTTGAAAATGGTCCTTAAAATGGTACTGCTGAGCCACCAGACATTTAGGATTTGCTATACTTACACTCATGTACCTTCTCTGGAGCTGGAAAACACTGAAATATGTTTGGCAAAAGTGAAAAGGATGGGTTTGTTTTAGAATTTCTTCGTTGACACTAACATCTTAGCTCAACTAAGAAAAAAACCTATGGATAGCTAGACAGAGAAATAAAATCCCAGCCCAGCAACTTTCTTCTATAAAAATATGTAACAGCAAATAACAGCAACAACAGCAAAAACTGTCAAGACCTTTCAAAAGAGTTTGAAAAGGATAATTTGGATGGCAGAGGCAAGCACTAAAAATGACAGTACTCTTAAATTTTTAGTGCCTCTCTTCTTTGCTGTCACTTTGTGTGTTACCGGTGGTACCTATGTGGGAGTCAGTCAGTATGTGCTTTCTAATTAATTTTTCAACTAAATTAAATCCTCTTACTGAGTCCATACTGTGGAAGAGATTACAAGAACAGGCAGATCACAATCCTGTCCCACATACTGTCTAGGAATGTAAAACAGATGAATGCAAGGAAGCAGGAAAGAAGCACAAGGCAATGTATTGACTTGCCCACTGATAACACAGCAAATCAGAGCCCAGGCTAGGAGCAGATTTTGTTATTTTGATCCAATGTCTGATCCACTGGAGAAGTGGCTGTCCACCTCTTTTCTTTTCTGAACCTTCTGGAAGAATAGGTAAGCAAGAAGAGAAAGTGCAGGCTGTGATTCAGGACCAGGAGAGCCTCAATATCATGCACTCATCTGATAAATCCCTCACACAACCCGACTCTAGTTGTGACCATGGGAAGTGAGCTGTTAACCTAGATGTGAACAGAGAAGCATCAGACCTGAGTCAGGCTGTCTGATTTTCTGAGTCTCTGACTCCAGAGGACAATATCTCAAGTTCCTATTTCAAATTCCAAATATATGGGATGATCTGTCCTATCATCTCCTTGATTTGTCATAGAACTGGGTTATCTTATTCATGAAGACAGTTAGAAGGTAAATGTGGCTAAATACTGCACTAATTATATGCCAGGGAGGCTTCTCATGCTGTTTAGAAGCTGTAAGCCTCTAAAATGTGGAGGATATTGAGGCAGGAAGCTAAACCCAGCAAAACTTGATCTAGTATCTAGCAGCTTCCTGGCTTTGGTCCTATCTAAATATGTGCATCTATTGGAAAATATAGCTAACAAACTTTGCAAGCTCCTGTGTGGGTTTTTGGTCCCTTCATTTTGCATTTTGCTACAGTAGTGGTTCAAACCACGCAGCCCCAAAAGGGAATGGGTAATTCTGCAAGATTCAACAATAACTGAGAGGTGGAGTAAGTTTACTTGGCAAAGATACTGCATGTGACAAATTTCACATTAAGGTTGTAGGAAGCCATTTAAGATATTCTTATCCAGCTTTTCCATTAAGATTAATGAAAAGCTTTGTGAAATAGATGATATTTTGGCTTAATTTCCACATGGAAATTCAAAGTAGTTTTTTGCATAGTTCTGTGCCTCAGTATTCACATTTCTAATGGTACCATTCTCATCTATTTCCATTGCTAGGAATTTTCAGTCCCTGATTTTTAAGACTCTAGGCTTTTCTTAATTTCACACAAGACAGGTTTGAAAATTATTTGGTTTGCCTGTACAGTGTCTCGCCATGCTCTGACAAAGGAGCCATCTGACAGCTGATGCCAATTAAGAAAAAACAATGGAAAGTAACACATTGTAGCAGGGATAAGTGTAGAATTGCTGCAGAAACACTTAATTCCTTGATGAAGTTGCTATGTAGAAATCACAGAAATCCAGCTTCAATTCCTGGCTGCAGTAACTCACAAGATCTTCACAAGGATCTACTTCATCATGTTTTCTTTTTAGTCAGGTTACAGTTTGGCTGCTTTCTGCACAACTTTCCTTAGGACTTAACGCAGGCCAGGAGAGCTGTAAGCTTGCAAGTCAACAACTTGCAATCAGACCCAGGGATCTCAGCCCTTAGGAAGACAGTCTGTCAATAAGACAAAAATAAAAGCCACCTGACAGTTTACAGTGCTTCAGAATAAGGGATATCTAGTTCCTTCCCCTGTGGCTTGAAGGAACAACAGTTTGAAAATATTAGCTTACTCCTGCAGGAGCTCACAGAATTGAACGAAGCGTGTGACAGCAGTGGAATTTGCACTATTTGGTGCAGAATTTTAAACCCAGGGAGTCATAAAGGTATTGCAAACAATTGTTGACTGAGGAGACAAGTTCCTGCAGGCTAATACAATACAGCTTTTTATTTTCACACCATTGATTCAGATTGTGATGAAACTAGTAGTTTTGAACATGGTGAGTCTGACCAGCTTTGCGATAATTTGCAGCAGCCAAGAACACGACAGCGACCATTACCTGCCATTGCCTCAGGGATAGTTTCTACACAGAATTCAAGTTCTGAATGGTTACAGAAACAGGAACTACTTTTTCACCCTCAGAGAAGATTTTTCCAGTTCAGCACTGAATACTGAAGATAATGTGAATGGACAGAGAAATAAGGGAGAGAGAACAGCAGTTTCTAGAAACTACCAGAAGAAATGCATCAATTTTTGTTCTTATTTGTCCTCTCATTCTCAAAAAATATACAAACTATACCTTGGGAGAGCTGGAGAAGAATTTCTTCTTTAACTGCAAAGACAGCATCAGGCAAACACCCACTATTGAATTATAACTTTATCTTGGCTACATATAGTTTAATTTTCTTTTGCAGTCCCTGTGTTTGTGATACTAAGTCATCTCAGATGAAGCAGCTCAATCATCTCTGCCATAGTATACATCTTTTCTGGGATCACTGTTGCTGTTTGCATATTACAGCTGTTGGTACCACCAGAGTTTGCTTAGCCTGGGCACCACTGGCCGCCCAGTGTGGTGCTTGGTGTGGACGAGCAGCCCTACCAAACACAGCTTCTTCTGTATTAATTTCTGCATTTTTTACATTGCTCAATCTCTTGCATAGATCTGCTCATGCCGCTGTCACAGCTGTGACCACAGTATGGACATAAGTGACACTCTAATGTTGGAGGGCAGCAGTGTTGGTCTCTGAAGTCTCTTTCTCCCAGTTTTCTCTAGTCTTTCCTATCTCATTCCTGTAATGAGATCAGGCCAGGTCTTACCATAGACTCCAGCTACCAAAAGTCACTTTAGTGGACTGCAATGTCTTAGGACCTCATACCACAAACTATTTTATTTTTCTTTCTGGGTTTATGCTTTCCTTCTGAGTGACTGATTTTTTTTTAAATGGAAACATTTTTTATTCTTGATTAACTTTTCTCTGTGCTAAATTTTTATGCAGTAATGTTGTGTAGAGACAGAGGATACACTGTGCTGAACATTTGGCAGAACAGAGAATAATCCCCCCCTAAAGAAACTGACAGTGTTTACATCTTTCACTCAAATAGCACAAGGGTGGTTTTAAACTAAATAAGCAAACTGGCTAGAGGACTGATCATGACATTTGTAGTTCAGAAAGATTGTATGGTATAAAAATGATTGCGTGAAATACCCAGTTCTGTGAATCCCATTTTCCTCTACCAGCAAAACAAAAGGGGAGATCATCCTCTTCTGTGCAGTGTGGACTCGTTGCCATTTCTAGAAAGCTCTGAGATCCTCAAAGTACATGATTTAAGTTCAAAAGTAGTAAGCCTATTTCATATGCCTGGTCATACTATAAGCCATCTCTCCTACCAGCCTTGATACCTCCATGGTAGGCTATGGCCAAAGCCTATTCTGGCATCGCTTCACTTCTCCAGTCAGAGAGCATTCTAACAAATACACAGAATCACACACATTTTCTTTCTGTGTTAGACATATCCACCTACATTTTGTATTCATTGTGTATAACTGAATCATGAATATACAATATTTCTGTCCAATCTGAAGGAGTCCCAAAACAGTTGCAGGTCTCTGACACGTGTGCTCAATTCTGCATTCACAGAGTTGCCATTCATAGAGTTAACCACCAAACCATGTCTAAATTCCTACCTAGAATCATTCTGTTAAGGACTGGAAAATACCAGCCATTCAGCAGGAAATGGTGCCACACTTACTCTAGTAATCAGGAGGTTTCTTGCTCCTGGCTTTACCAGAAAAAAGCTAGGATGGCCATGGTGCAGACCAAATGCAGAAAAACTGTATAAACAGAAAGAGGAGAATACAATAAGTAGTTAATTGTTGCAAGAATTTTACACAGGAAGTATAATTATCTGATTTTTCCATCAGTCATCTAACTATAAAAAATGCCAGAGGATTTTTAACACCACAAGAGATCAAGCCCTCTGTTTCATCTCTGGGAGGCAACATCAAGCTGTAGGACATGCGTCATCATCTATCACCATCTATTTTCACTGTGAATTAGGCATTTGGTATCTCCAGAGGAACTGGATTTTGGCTTAGCATGGGATTGCATTGTTTTGTTTTACAACAAAGATGCTGATTCTTGTTAGCTTTTGGGAATTGGTTTGTGATGTTTGGATTGTATTGTCAGGATCATGCACCATATGGGTTAGTTATCAGATCCTTCATGAAGATATAGTTGTCTAAAGACCAAATAAAAAAAAACCCAGAGGGGTGATTTTCTTACTCTTGTACCTATGTAAGACAGAAAGAATGTTGTGGAATTTTTTTGTTTGTTTCTGGGTGACAGGACATTTTGCAGCATAACAAAGAAGATGGTTAAAAGAGACCTAAAGCATACTTAAGACATGACATTAGGGAATTATTTTATAATACTTTTTTTGTGAAATCATTAAAAAATTCTGTTTATTAAAGTTACTGAACAAGTAAGTATGGTGTTCACCCACTGCAACTAGTTTTTTCTTTAAATTAAATATTAATAAAGCATTCTGTAAATATATTTTAGAACACACTAGAAGCCAGAATGAAAACAGCTACCACAGGAAGAACCTTGTGAAGGTGAATTTTGAACAGTGTGAACTGTGATTTTTGGTTTTTTTTCTGGCCATCTGTGGAGTGGGCTCACCCACATGGAAAGGCAGTTTGTGTCTCATGGTCAAATTTTCAAAATAAGCAAGATTTCAGTTGACCCTCCAAATGGGTGGCCAACTCATCACAAAGAGTTGTCTGTCAACTGAGTAGATTTGTGACAGGGGTGAGTGGTCCTACTTATGGACTGAACCCATGACCTCTTAATCCTATCTCATGTGTAATGCCTGCTAGACTGTTTAATGGCCATTAGACCTGGGTGAACAATTCGGAAAAAAAAAAATCAAGCCATTCTGGGGATTAAAAATCCAAAGAAACCAAAACAGAGCCCTCAAAGTTACTTTCCATTTTCAGCTTTCACATAATTTTGTATTAGAGTGAAGGTTTTCCAGTGCTGTTTCTTTTGCCTTGACAGTAAACTTTCATTCTGGATCCTATAGGCTAAGCTAGGAAAGCTTGATGATATGGTATAAGTCCTTTGTGTGTGAGCTAGAGAAACTGGAATTTAAGGATTCATTTTAATGGAATAACGCAATGGTAATCCAATAAAATAAGGCACTCTAATTTTTACTAGGATCAAATTCTCAGAAGCTGAATAAAAAACCATAAATGCTGCCTTAATTCTAGAGCTGTTTATTTTAAGTGGTATTGGATATAAAGTTTTTTACCGCATTCTATAGAAAATCCATGAATTATAGCAAATTCAGAAGTATCTAATGATCTGGACTCTTCATCTAAACTCCTAGGGCCCCTTGAGCATAAAGACTGGCTTAGAAATTAAACAAAGAGAGACTGCATTTCAGCCAGCAACTGAAAAAACACTTTTTCACCAACATATGTAATTCCTTGCAACAAAACTTCTTTGGCTTTGTTTTGAGATACGAGAGAATGACCCAGTGAGGCTGGAGCTGATACCACCTCATTTCTCTTAACCAGTTCAGAGATATCTGCTTAGAGAAATTACCCTCTGCAGTTGTTCTGGTTCTCAGAAGTGCAATGAAACTAAAACTTGTCAAGCCCACTTTGGCTATCACTTACTGGGAAACTAGTTTAATCTGCTGTAATTCTACTCAACACTGCACCTAAACTTGGTTTAGATTTATACACACTCTTGTATTTGTAGGAGCCCACATAAGCAATATTTCTAAGGGTCTTAAAACAGATGTTTTTAAAACATGACCTTTTTGTGTTTTAAATATTCAGTGAGGGTACTGTTACTTGCAGAGTTTACCTTCTCAGAAACTAAAAGCTGTAATGTAAATATCAAGGATAATTTATGCAAATTGTGTTTCTGTACTTTTTACCATACTTGAACTCTGTTTGCTCTATGTCTGCGAAGTCAGATGCTGCAATTCTGCTCATTTGCAAATCAAAGGAGTGCTGATAACTGGACACTAATTGCACAACTGCCATTGTTCCACTAATGAAAGGGTGAGATGCAAGTTCGAGAAGTCAAAATATTTTTGCAGGGCTAATTTGACACAGCTGCAGAATAGCCTTAACACTGGGGCCATGCAGGAACTGAAGAAATCAGCAGCAAGGGAAACTCATAGCGAAATGAGAACTAAATAATCGCTTTACTGCAGGTTTCAACTCTGTTTCTCTCCTCTCTCCACCTGCATGCATTTTCAGTTTTGGCAGTGTTTTGCTTCATTTTCTTCCTATATTGCTATGAAGGATGCAAAGGATGATCTCTGTGTTGAGCCACTCTTGGTTTTGATACACTCAATACATTTTAAGATTTGCTCTCAACAAGATAATGATTTCTCAAATCAGCTCACCTCCCCTTTACCTAGAGGTATCTCAGAGTGTGGAGGCTAATCTAACACAGGCAGTCAGGGAGCCTCAGTACTGCAGATGGCCTGAGGTCTCTGGTCCTTAATTAAGTCAGTGGAGTTGGTTGTCCCCTTTGTATAGGACAAACCCAAGGCAGGAGCCTTTTCTGCTACAGACTGGGATATGATGGAAGGCAGGACGCTTTGGGGTTGGGTTTGGGATGTAATGTTGGTGAGCGAGGAAAGGTAGGAACATAAGATAGAAGATACCCACTAAACATAGCAGTATTGAGGTGTCACCTGAACGAAAGTTAAGCCAAGGTCAGTGAGTAGCCAGCAGTATCCAGAACGACACTAAATGCATGGGGTAATAAAGCCAGTCATCTAATTTTTGTATCCCTCTGAAAAGGAGAAGGGAGTGTATTTCCTTCAGTGCCAGTCATATTCTGTTGAACAGCTTCTGTGAAGAAAAACAAGGACATAGAATAGAGTGACAGAAATCATAGGAGGTCTCATGCTTGAGAGGAAAAGTTGAATGAGGACTGTTCTGCTCTGCAGAAGATTTATAAAAAATGTAAAAGATGGTGCAAGGCCTCTGTGGCCAAAATATTTTGTTTCCATGGAGCATCAGAGAAGAAGCACTGAGCTTTAATTGCTGAAATTCAGAGGAAATTAACTTAGAGTGTTTTTATAAGCAGTACCAAGTATCTGTCAGGTGTGAGAAGTGTGTGGCTGATCCCGCCTCAGGGAAGGTGGATTGACTCCTGTCTGCTTGATGTCACTTTATGTCCTATTTACTTCCTTCTGCTGTTAAAATTGTGCCTTTCCAACACCATTCAGACAGAAGTGATTACATCATTGCTTTCTCACAAGGCTCTCTCCAGAGAATTCAGCTCATTCAGTCTCCAGCATCTGTGGTCTTGTAACATCCTAACAGGCACCTTTCAATGCAAGCATACAGTGGCCAGCTCTGCACACTGCTGTGCCTACATATGCCAGTCCAGCTGACTGGTTTGTCATGTGCTTTTAGATCCATGTGTTCTGCTGGCATGCTTAAAGAAAGTGTGTGTTTTGTTTTGCCAGTGTTGGCCTAACACCATAAACAAAGGCATGCCATGTCATCTGGCTCCCCATCGGGAGAAACTCAGAATGCAGGTTGCAGATTTCACATCTTATAACATGTCCCTGGCTATCCTTGGCTATAATCACAACTCTTTTTAACTAACATCACATTCTGAGTAGTGCATAAATGCTGCAGGGCTTAATGAAGTTTAATTTCTAGGATTTGGGGAAAATTCAGTAGTTCAAAGATTTAGAGTTGATGTTGTTTGTTTTTCTTTAGAATGATTAAATGTAATTCAGACAGAAAAGCTACATTTCTCTCTAAATTGCTATTGCACTTAAGGGTAAAAAGGTTAAAAATATCAGTGTCAGAAGTTCTAGAACTGAGAAAAAAAACCCAACAGAGTATTTTCTAGCAATGAAGAAAGATTTTTATCTAAGAGTGTGAAGCTGACAGAAGATGAAGACCTAGAGTGTGACCCAGATGTAGCTGTAAAGCTATCCTTAACCTGCACTGGGTGCTTGCTCATCAACACTGTGTGTGCAACACCATCTGCCCATATACCTGATAGATTTCATATGGTTCGTTTTTATGCAACTGTTCAGTATCACCTCTGCTGGCTCAGCTGAGAGTTCCAAATGTTTCTTACCACTTACCTCTTTAAGTATGTTCACTCTTTGGACTACATGGCCTGAAAAGGACCTCTTTGAATAATTTTTTGAGAAAGCTTATCTAGTAGGAAGTGTCCTGGCCCATGGCAAAAGAGTTGGAACCAGCTTGAAGTCCCTTCCAGCTTAAGCCATTCTGTGATTCTATGATTATGTTTAGAAAGAGTTTCTGAAGAAAGAAGATGTGCATGATGTCCATAGCTAACAGCATCTTCAGTTTAAAAGCAGGAAAATCTTAATTTGGGTCAGTATAAGCCATAAGAAAAATGCTTGCATATATATGATTGTCAGTGTGTGTATGATCTTTCCAGAGATTTCAGAAGAAGTGTTTCATCCAGCTGCTTTCACAAGCTTATAGTGATTTGCAAAAAGCCAGGGACACACCCAACTCGGGCCACTGGGATAATAACACAGATGCACGATTTTATGGCTGCCGACCAAATTTAGAAACTCCCTCTGGAAAAACAACTCAAAATGGCTTCTGCTAATCCTTCTGAACACCTGGAATAAGCTCAACAAGCCATGAAACCAGAAAAGTTACTGTGTGGTTTACTGTGGTTCTTACATCACTCAAAATTAAAATTTTGAAATAAGCAGCTGAAAGAAGCCTTAGAAATTCATGGATGGCTCTGTAGGGTGTTACATTGTTTTGCACCAGTGTTGACAGTTCAGATTATAAAACACATTATTTCTGTTCGCAGAAAGCCCACATGCTGACTGCAATAGTGTTTTCAGTGTTTCATGATCTGCATAGGAAATACATGTTTTTATATTCTAGAGTTTGTGGAGGGTTCCTTCATTTTTTTTCATCCTCAAAGCTTTCTCAGACTGCAGCCATTTTATAGGAATGTCCAACTTCTGGGAACAGATCTGAAGATCTTATGAGTCTTGTAGGATACTCTCACAACCTAGCCCTGCTTCCCTCTCTTACTAGCGTGAATAGCCTCACATACACATACTATCTTGCAGCTTCAATGGGATAACTTATGTAAGGGTGTTAAGCACAAATTATCTGCCCAATGGATCAGAATTTCTCTTTGCATGATTACCAAGAGGCAGTGGGAGTTTGGCTGGGTGCAAGGAATGCAGGCCTGCTCCATAAAAAAGGCGAGCAGTTTCACTTGGCAGCAATACTGGTGCAGCAAGGCTGCAAATAATTTTGCCGCTGGGAAATAAAGGTCACCAAACAGAATCTGTAGAGGAAATGCAAGATTTGTTAATGCATTAACAGGCTCTTTTAAAAAAATACCTTCACAAGGGCAATTCGGTTTGATATTTGTTTAAAAGTATGCTGCTTTTTTTTTTTTTTTTTTCTTTTGGTTTTAGACAAATACTTATTGAAAGTATGAAAAAAATTCTGAATGCGGTGTTCTGCACTCCATATTAGGTGTCTGTTGTAGTGCAAAGCTTCTGTCTCTTCAATGAATTTTTGGGATTTGGTGTTTGCTATGAAGTCTTTATGCAGGAATATGTTCTGCTACACTTAGACTGACTTGCAGCTTAATAGCAAACATGCTGATGAAGCAAATTGGACTACATGACGAGGAAAGCATGAAGGGTTTTAACTATGCATCTAGCATATTGAAATCTGTGATAGATATCTTGTATTTAATATTCTGGTCCTAACAGAATTTTCCTTCTTTAAATCAATGGTTTGCAAGATCTCATCTGAGCTGTGCAGGCTGAAGGGGACTTGTGAGGCATCTCTGTTTCATGAGCATGCTCATGGCACAGCCAGCATAGTGAACTCATTAAAAGTTACCTATCTGGACATAGCACAACCTCCTGGTTGCCAAACCCATCCCAGGAATACCCAGGCAATCAGGCCATGTCAGTCTCAAGTCTGTGTGTGGTGGTTACACTGCATCTTCTGGCAGGTCACCTAAAGCAAGTCTGGGTATCTTTGGATGAGGCTGAGCTCATGGCAGGGTGATGGTGCAGAAATCTGAGAGGTGGCTTGCTGGGCTGCATCTCCAAGACCAAGGGCTGGAGGGAGGCTCTATCTGCCATGTCATGTAAAACTGAACAGATGCCAATCTGTTGCTTCCATTAGCATGTGCCTATATGGTTTTCTGTGGATTCTCTTTCTGGTTATTCCAGCCTGCCACTGAGTGATGTGACATGGCATTTTGCTTACTGGTAGCAACATGACAGTGAGAAAGGGCAAAGAACATCTGCCTTAATGCCAAGCCTGGAGCAGTTAATGGTTTCTGCTTCTGAGACTGTGTTTCTTTCACAGTTTTTACCACATCTTGGAATCAATGCAAGTGTGTTTGCTATAAATGAGTGCATAGTAACTAGTGTAATTTGAAGGAAAGATAAAAGTGGGACAACAAGGCGGAGAAAGTCTAGGGCTCAAGGCTCTGCAATCAAATTGGGAGTATGTCAAGGAGCTGATGATCTACCTGGTACACTTGGGCACTCTCAAAGATGTTCACACTCCTCACACTCATTTCCTTTCCTCCTACACACCATCTCAGGAAAGGTTGCCCTTGCTCTGGGGGTGTGTCCTCTCAAAGCTTCATCAGTAGTACAGAAAACACAACAGAAGACCTTATGCTCTTCATCCTCTGTGTTGGCAGACAATGGTCTTGCTTCAAGTGGGACAATCAGAGCAGATAAGAACCACAAATGCTGTCATTGGTTTGAGCAATGCACCCATTCCAGATGGAGAAACAGGCCAGTAAGGGAACATGACATCACCAAAAATAAACAGGGTTTTTTGTTTTAATTTTGTTTATGGATGTTATTTAATTTCATAAATTGGTATCTCATGGCATTAGCAAAGATTTACCACCACAAAAATAGTGATGAGGAAAAGAAAAGAAGAAATAGACAATGACTCTGAGTGTACTAGTGTATGCAGTGTATAAAAATTTAATGCCACTGACAAAGTGAATTTGATTTTTTCTCTTCCACTGCTAATTCAAGATCAGTCAGACAGCTTGATTTGTGGTCATATATCTGTGCACAACTAGCAACCTCCAGTGGTCATTTAGTCCAAATTGCACATTGTGTGTGGGGTCAATATGTCATCTCCACCTTCCACCTTAAAAGGACCTCTGAGACTACTTTGTATGGCTGTTCAGGTGTAGCTTAAAGCAACACACTTTTTCATTTTCATAATTAACAGCCAGTGCAGTTTTGTCTTAAATTAACACAAAAGACTAAATTTTTGAATGTAATGGCTCATTAGTAGATTTTCAAAATTTATTATGACTTACTGCTCAGATCTAACAAAAATGAGTTCTGACCTGAACCACCATAACAGTAAAGACAGATGATTTCCTTCTGGGAACCAAATATCTTCTTTTCCTCGAGATCCACTATTACATGCATTTCTCTTTCACTTTTTGTATCATATTCATGGAAGCCCTGTTCATGCAAAGCCAAAAAAAAAAAAAAAAATGAAGCTATATCTTATAATTAAATTTTAAGTAAAAAATATAACAAAATATTTATTTTAAAACAGTCCATCTTTAAGATTTTCAATGCACAGAGAATACCAGCTATTAAACTGAAGGAGATTTTGGAGTGAGCTAACCAAGGAATATATGTTTCTGTGCATGTGAACATGCATATATATTCTCCTGTGGTTTCAGAGACACATCACAACAGTGACACATTTTCATCTGATCTCACAAATTAAGGAGGGTATAGGCTTGTCAAGTCTTGAACTTTGCTCAGAGGATTGCATCTTTCTCTTCCCTTTAACCTTTCCACAGGAGAGAGCAGACTGCTAATCTTTGGACAAAGCCAAAATATGGCTATGCTTACTTAAGGCTTGGAATTAATAAAATTTGGAAAATGCCCATATCTGTGCATATGTCATGTGTGATGGAGAAAACTTATTAATTCTTATTTGCTATATAGAAACATAACAAAAATGTGGATTGTACATTTTGAAGTGCAAAATTTTTATTTCTCTATAATTTTGAATTGTTTTTGTGGAGACACAGAAAGTCTGCTTCCTATCTCTTCCAGCCCTTCTGGTATTTTGAAGTTATATTCCCCCACAGGGGAACAGCAATATCCCACCACAGTTATTATGCAAGGTAATTTTGCTTTCCACTGTGGTGGATCACTGTTCCGCAAACAACTCTGTAATGTTCTGTTAGATATCAGCATGACTCCTCCTAGTGCTAACAGAACAGAAATGTGGTGGAAGGCAAATCATAATTTGAGACATCAGTACCAACTGCAAGTGCTTGGCAGGGCTCTTGGTGTTCAGGAACAGACATTTTTGTTACTGATGGTGGGAGCTGCTTGGTATTTTGCGAGGTATAACCCAGGTGTGTGGATGCTTAGAAAACTGAAATGGCAGTTCATAGGTTAACTATGTTTATATATCCATAAAAAAAAGTGTGAAACAGAAGTGTTTCTATTTGATATCTATCTTATATGGCCCTGAGTTTTTAAAGCAATCAAATAATTTGATATCAACGCTGTTTTTCACAAAACTTACTTGGATAAGTTCAATTATACCACATGTGTCACCACCCCCATCACTGGCAAAACCAAAGCAGGAATATTCCGGCCTTTCACGGATTGCTCTGTGTATGCCAGGAGAGCTGTTGCATTCCTTCAGCTCCCAAAGCAGGCCTATCAGATAACTCTGGTTTAGCAGTCCTAACACTTGAAACCCAAATTACTTTGGTATCAGTGTTTCCCACACTTCAGACATTTTAACACCCTATTTTACTGTTACTGGTTTTTATATATACAGTATGTTAATGTTTTTCACCATAAAAAAAGATTCCCCTAGAATAATATGATTGGAGACAAGAAAGAAAAACCTTGTAACATAGCAGTTTGCCATGCAAACTCAGAATCCTTGATGTAAGGCAGTAACTATCCAATGTAAATGTAAATGTAAATGTCCATTTTTCCAGTGTGATCTATACAAGAGGACATATGAGGCATTGCTGTTTTCCACAAGTCTTCCTTTGGTATAAAAAAAATGAATATAGATAAACTAGAGATGTAATAAGTCTCAAGATATCCTGGTAAGTATCAAGTGTTGCCAACTGACTGATGAATTAAAAATACTATAGTGGATCAAACAAGTGCATCAAACAAGATATGGGTCAACTTACAATCCGATAGTATTTTCATTTTGAGGACAATTCTCAGGAGACATCATGAAAGAAATACTCATGAAAGAGACTCATGAAAGAAATACAGAAGTTAGGTCCTTTTGCTGCCTTTTGCTCTCACATGGCCAGTAAGAATTAGCAAAAGCCCAGTACAAAGCACTATTGGGAACCATGAGAGATGATGAGATCGAGAGCCAACTTTTGTTTCTAACCAATCCAGCCCTCCTAACTTGCCATAATTCTATTTAGATGAGCTTTGGTGGAGCTTCTTGTTTTGGGAAGCCAGTGGGAGTACCCCTCTCCAGCTATCCTCCACTTCGAGCTCAGGACAAGTGGTAATCCTATAGTTTTACACAGCAATTAAGGATACAGTGCAAGCTTGTAGAGGAAAATGCCCTGTTATATAATGGGACTTTTACCATCTCCATTTTGTCTTATGGTGTTCACACCTGCACTGCTTCTTCTGGTTCTCAGTGTAAGCATTTCCTTGGTGTACACTAGAAAACTAGTGGGGTAAATGCCACATCAGCATTGCTGATGCCACACAGGGATTGCCCGTGTCACCTCCAAGGAGTCAGAAAGTGCAGGCCCTAAGGAAATCCCTTGTCAGAGATGGTGCTTGCTGCTGCACTGCAGCCTGTGAGCATGAGCCTTTTGGGCAGCATGAAGGCCACCACCACACTGGTCCTGTGGCCTGGTGACATCTCTCTGATTGGCAATGTCTCCCCTTCTTCCTTCTGAAGCCTAATCCCCTCCTGACAGTTCTATAGCAGCCATCCTGTGCCTCCCAGTTGGCAGGGGAGGGTGTGAATCCAAGGCTTTGCTGGTGTTCTCCCCATTGCTATTGCATACAGGGATGGGGTCCTTGTTCCCACTCTTCTCTAAAACAGGTGTTTAGTCCAAGACATGCTCTGCCCTTGTGTGACTCATCCCTCAAGCTTACCTATTCCACCACTTTCAATCATGCTATATAATAGAGCAGGCTCTATTTTTTTTTGGGGGGGGGGTGACCTCCTCAGAGAAATCTCTACCTTTCATTTAATGTGTCAAACACATTGCTGTCCATGGCCTCCAGGTCTGAAGGCTTGGAGCTGCAGCAGAGATGAGTACACTGCAGGACAGTGCCACGCAACTCGATTTGATTTCCCCTTCACTGACACATGCACCAGACAATGATTTCCTAAAGCCAGTGGTGGAGAACCAAATTGAAAGCCTAAACATATGCAGATGGCATTCAGAGCCTGGGATGCTCCTGCCAATTTCTGCAACTGATGCACGCTCAAAATATTTACTTAGGAATTCTTAATTAAGTAAACTATTCAGTGGTGGTGTAGTGTTTCAGATGAGTTGCAGTGTCACCACGAAATATCTCAGTGGTTCTTTCTAACAAAGACTCCATTGTGGGCATTTTTATCAGAGATGTTGGGGTAAGTTTTCAGTACAGTGTGCTGAGGCTTGAAGCTGTGCAGCTTCTCTGCTATTAATGGGATTTGTGCAGCAAAATCCCTTCATTCCTTGCTGAAAATGAGCCCCCTGCCCAACAACAGCTTCAGGTGAATATCGAGTAGCAGTATTAGGAGTGAGATCATGGTGAACCTATGAGTGCTTATTCAAAGGGGGTGAGCAGCAGCGAGGCTGGCTCAGTGTCTGAGGGGGAATGAATGCACTGTGCTGCTCTTCAACCAGGAATACAACTGAGTGAGGGTGTTGGAGGAGAAGGTGCAGCTCCTGAAGCCACCCCTGACCTGCAATAAAATGCAGTTTGCCCAGGGAGCAAGGATTGCTAGAGAAAAAATTTTAAGGCAGGATTTTTTTTTTTTTTAATCAAAAGATTAACATCAACTTGGTTAAGTGCTTCATCTGTATAAAATGTGTAGTTGGTTTAATGTGTCTGTTTAAAGTCTTTTGCTGTATATTTGTCAAAAATTAATTTTAAGCTCCTTAGAGAAAACTCAGTACACATCTGTGTCTGTACAAGAGTTTGGGGACTACTCTGAGGATTGGTTAGTTACTACTGCTGTTTACCTGTACATACACAATTCTATTTCATAATTTTGTCAAACTTCCTCATGTAGCACATCTGGCTGCACAAGTGTTAGTTATAAGGGTTTACTTTATCTATTACCTTCTTGGTCAAAGACTCTAAAATTCTCTATAAAATATAGTTTAAGTGACATGCTCAGCACTGGTGAGGCAGCACCTCGAGTACTGCATTCAGTTCTGGGCCTCTTGCTACAAGAAAGACCTTGAGCTGCTGGGATGAGTTCAGAGAAGGACAACCAGGCTGTTGAAGGGCTTGGAGAACAAGCCCTGTGAGGAGAGGCTGCGGGAACTGGGAATGTTTAGTTTGGAGAAGAGGAGGCTTAGAGGAGACCTTATTGCTCTCTACAACTACGTGAAAGGAGGTTGCAGGGAGGTGGGTGTTGGCTTCTTCTTTCAAGTGAATAATAGGACCAGAGGATATGTTGCACCAGGGAAGTTTTAGGCTAGATCTGAGGAAGAAATTCTTCACTGAGAGAGTAGTTAGGCATTGGGATGGGCTGCCCAGGGAGGCTGTGGAGTCACCATCCCTGTAGGTATTTAAAAACCATGTAGATGAGGCACTTCAGGACATGCTTTAGCAGGGGATACAGATATTGATACATGTATTTTATTCAGAGGAATTCTGACAGTTGGATGCGGTGATGTTGGAGGTCTTTTCCAACTGTGTTGATTCTGTGATTCTGTGACATTATTCCACTGATGTTATTTAGTTGGATAACCCATGCGGATGACCCAGCATAAATACCTGAAACAGGCAGGGGCTCTCAGGGGCTGGGATGGTTACAGTTACCCCAAACTGATCAAGAAATCCTGACAAAACGCTGCACTCAGGATTTCCTTCTGATAAGAATCAAGGAAGTCTGCACCACAGAGAAGGATTAGATGGGAGAAGATGCCAAAATGTGGCATGGGAATCTGATTTTTCACAGTTATAAGGTGAAATGTTCTCTCAGTAAAAAAAAAATTGAAGCCTTCAGCCTGCCAAGGGGCAGGAGCACAGCAAAGTCCTCCTGAATTCGTGACAGACGCACAAACTGTTGGACACTGCAAGAAGCAGTGTAGAGGAGGCTTGAAATGCTGTTGGGTGCATTTCTTTAATATAAATAAAGTTTTCCAAAACCACAGTTTCATGATTCAGCATTTCTTTTGGCATGGAAATTGTAGTAACAATCTAAAAGTAGGCTAAACAAGTCTGAGGGAATATGCTGGCAAATTCAGGACAGAGAGGGGGAAGTCCTTGGAAGTAATAATAAAAAACTAAGACCCCTTCCACCTCCAGTAATTGCAGTTTAATTCTTTTAATGAGGAATGTCTTAAAGCACTTTCCAAACTCATAATAGCAATATCCTCACAATGCCTTCTGAAGAAGACATGATCATGCTTATTTTCTGGATGAATAAACTGACCCACTGTATTAAAATACTTCAGCCAAGGCCTTCTCAAAAAACAATGACAGACCAAAGAATACAGTCTTTAACCTAATTATGAGAAAGTAGGGATGTGTATGGAGGAAGCAACTAAACTTAAAATTATACATGGGGTAAATACTGTAGCCAACTCTTGTTTGTTTTCATTTGTTTTGAAAGTCATAAGTTTTTGTTGCTCAAGCTGAGATAATAGTGGAAACTGGGAACTCAGCACTTGAAAAAAAAATGTCAGAAACTTATCTTGTAGCTTATACCTACAGTTTCTTTTTTGTTTTTTTTTTAGTTTGTTTGTTTTTAAGTATTTATATTGTATAAAAATAATTATATATATATATATAAAATTTATCAGTAAGATGGCTATGTGGCCTCAGCTGAAATTTTGAATGCTTGTACCTGTCTGTTTCTTAGGACCCAAACACAGATTCTTGCATGATTAGATTTTCCTAAAAGTGTCTGTCTGTGAAGCAGCTCCTGCTTCAAGGGAAATGTGCTACTGGATATGGAGAACTTGCAGGACGCTTGGCTCCTGTTCTGTCCCAGACAACAAGGGGAAAAATCCAGGTGGAGGGGATAGGGTAAGGATGGGGCACAGCCTGAGATGCACCCAGAGAAGCCCTGTATGTGCTGAGCTGGGGAGTTGTTGCTGCCAGGGGGCCTTGGCTATTGTTCTGCTCTGAAGAATGGCTGGAAAAGTTTTCCCCTTTGTCAGATGACCCAATGCCTGTACATTTTGGCAGAGAGCAAGTGGCTGACCTGAGTTCCCTTCAGCCTCCTTCAGAAAGAAAAACCATGGACTAAGATGTAACGTCAGAGTCCCCTCAGCATCTTCAGTTTGCTTACTCTGTACAAGTTATCTTTCCTTTGTCCTAACTAAAACCGTGGAAGGACCAGGTCCTTCCATGATGTGGAGGGATCCTAAAACAATGTGGGAAAGTGTCCTGGCATTTTAGAGTCATCAGTGAGTATATGTTTATGAATAGAACACATCAGCTATGAAGGAAAAATACTTTCTGTTGTGTTTTACTGTAACAGTTTCAGGATGCAAACCCTACCTGATGTGGAAAGTAATGGAAGTAATGGAAGTCAGCGAAATAAAAGCTCCATGAGTAATGAAAAGAAGCAACACTTTTACTTTTCAGTACTGAGAAGTGCCTGATTTAAAAAAGAAAAAAAATATTGATACTTTCCCCTGTGATTTTCCATAACTTTTGAAGCCTTAAGTTAATGTATTAAGTGCCATTGTAAAAATCAGAGAATGTTATTTTCTACATAGAACAATGGGACATGGTTTTTTTGTGGTTTTTTTTGAAGATTATCGTATCTCTTGAAAAGTCCTGATTTAAGGATTTAAATATTTTATTTTTTTTAAATAGAAGTGTGCCAGAAACAAAACAGCTCAAAACCTACATGAATTTCTGGGGACTTGCTTGTCCCAATCGATTCTCCAGGTTTGTTGCTTAGTACCCAGAGAAATATGAAATAAACCTACAGGTCTGAATGCTCCTGTGCTGAACACCGTGACTGGTCAGAGCTGCAGCTCCATTTTGTTCTAATTTTTATTAGGTAGTACCACACAGCATGCGTGCTCTGTGTCTGCAATGCTTTGTCTCTGTATCTATAAATCACCCCCCAAACCATAAATAATAATAAAAAAACAATTAGAGAATTTCTCATGGATTGTTAACTTTGGAAAAGATGCACAAATACCTATTAAGGCAGAGTGAATCATCATTGAATTTCCATTCAATAGTAAAAGTGGTATTTCATTTTGGCCAGGAAAGAGTTCTCCATTTCACCCTTTTTGCTTTGGCTTTACTGTAGTTTATTGAAATGGCAAAAAGCAACACTCTGATTTCACTGAAATGCAGTATTTATGTAATTTTGCAGTTTCCTTTGTGAGTAAGTTGATAATTTCCTATAAAATTCTTCAGTTTTGTTTAGTCAGCCTTTTCCAAAAGGAGAATTTCCAGTGGGAAGTTTTAAATAGTACGAAGAATGCCTTAAAACAGTGTTCAAGATGGAGAAGAAGGTAATGGGGAAGTTAGTCTCTATCCTGTTACTATCATTTATGTGTGGTGACTTCTGCTACTGTGAAATTCCAGTGAAGCCTAAGGTGCTGCAGCATGTTATTGGCAAGCATCTTTACAGTACAGAGAAATTCAACAGCAGGATTTGATGGGAAAATTAAATTATCTGTATTAATGAATGCCAAGCTAAAGAGGGGAGAGGATTTGTGGGTATACTTCCTTGCAGGGACACTTCCCCCAGTTTTCCAGCCAAGAGCAGGACAGTCAGAAGGGCAGCATAGCAGGGGTTTTTCCAGGCTTTGGTTGAGTTTCTGTCTCAGGGTCCATCACACCATGCTGAGCAAGGCTTGTTTTGCTAGTTTAACTATACTGCTCACTTTGCTCCTGCTGACTTGTCCAGAACCATCTGAAGCATCCTGGCATGGGCCTGTCTGATGCTCCGTAGATGAGACCTGATGCATCCCTGAATGTGTCCCCATGGTGTCTTATTTTTCAAAATATTGCCACTGAAAATGCAGCTTGTAAAGATGTCGAAAAGTGAGCATGTAAAGATGTTGAAAAGTGAGCTAAAAAATGAAAAATAAATGCACTAAACTGAAACAGGTGCAAGTTATATGCAAACTTTATAATGTATTCTGAAACTATACTTGAAGAATGAGAAATACAAACGTCTCTAGTCTGGATGGCACATATTACAGATCACTTATATGTGCTTCATGACATTTGCCAGGTCTGAAAGTGCCATTATGCTGCTGAACTTTCATTAATCACTCAATACTCCGAGTGTAGTAACAGGCAAGAAGGTTGGTAATGTGAAGTCATTCTCTAAATTGTGCTCAACGGTTTCAAATGAGGGATGGATGAACTGGCTGCTGTAACTAAAGTTAGAGCCTGAGTCTGTGTAGGCCATTCAAAGCAGACATGGGCTCCAAAGATTCTCAGGCAATCAATTACCACAATATTTTGCTTTTAAATATGTCTTGCTTTTCACATCTCATCAGCTGATGGCTTCATGTAGAACTGGAAGCAAAAGTGCAAAAAATTCCATTAGTTTGTTGTTTCTGGCATAAATCAGATCAGGAATTGCTGCAAGATTTCCAGCCTTATTTGCCAGACCAGAGAGGCTGGGATAAGTCTTCATAACACAGCTTCCAAGCCTTTTTCTTCTGCCCAGCACCTTGCCTGTCACATGGCAACACCCAGCAAAACCAATGAATGGCCTCAATTTGATTATAATGTGTCTTTCTGTTTTGTTTTATTTTGTTTTTGTTTTTTTTCTTCAGAGCTTTGTCATCCGTGGTGGCTTTAGGAGCTAATATTATCTGCAACAAAATCCCAGGCCTGGCCCCTCGGCAGCGAGCGATCTGCCAGAGCCGCCCTGATGCCATCATTGTGATTGGGGAAGGGGCACAAATGGGAATCAATGAGTGCCAGTACCAGTTTCGGTATGGGAGGTGGAACTGCTCTGCGCTGGGAGAGAAAACAGTCTTTGGACAAGAGCTTCGAGTAGGTAAGGGTGTCTCTAATATGGTGCTGCAGTGCTATGTTGGGGACGTTTTCCTTTGAGCTGTCTCACTGCGGTCCTGCAAAGGGTTATAGCCCTCTGGTATTTGCCTCCTGGAGTTGAACAGAGATGCTCCCTGAACTGTAATCTGCATGTTTGTGCTCACTGAAAAGTAACTGGGGAGAGACAGGACATCTTTAGTGATCCCTAGATGAAGTCATTCGTATCTGTGCCACTTCATACCCAGCAATCATGGAGATGCCTGCACAGGCATCCAAGAACACAGTCATAACACCCTGAAAAGAAAATATTTCTAGTTGCTATCCTGTTAGAAGTTGCCATGATAATTATAGTGCATATTATCACCTATCAAAAGGGAACTCAAATCAGCTCCAAAGAAACCTCTGCAGACTTACCAAAACCTTAAGTAATTCCAGAGTCCCAATTAACTGATGGAAGTACAGTGCACATGATACTGGCTTTCCAATACATGGCAATGATATATATCTATTTTGGTGTTGCTATCAAATGTAAAGAAAATACTGCAAGTGATTTGAGGCAGGAAACCCATTCAAAGAAAACAGTACAGGATATTGGCCTGACAAATTGATACCTGGCAGAAGTTAAATTTATTACTTTCCATTTACTCTATGTCTGATATTATTACATAGGGCAGATTATGCAAATTTTTTTCCAGCACTGAGATCATTCTTTTCCTCATCACTCAGCCTATCCTTAGCCTCTTCCTCACCTTCCCTCTGTTTTCCAAGGGCTGCCCACTTACCATCCTCCCTGCTGTCTGTTGCTCAGTGTTGGGATAACATTTTGTGGTGTGTGGTTGTCACAGGGGCCTTTCAGCTTCTCAGGGGAGCTCTAGCCTGGTCTTCTTGTGTCTGATTCCTCTTTGGATGATGTGTCTTTCTTGAGTCCAATGGTTTGGGTGAGTCTTGTGCCTCCCACACAGCTGAGTGTGATCAAACATAAGATCTCATCAAAACTGTGTGAAAAAGGAATAACATTTAATCCCATCTGTGCAAAAAGGAAATGACTTATATGGGGCTTTGGTTGTTACTGGAGATCAAGGCTTTGGGTTTTTTTTTCCAACACCTTTGTGAAATAGATGCCAAAAGCTGAGGTATGCTTAAGTCAATGATGGAACCGAATATTTTTTTAAAGAAAATGCAAGTCTGAGTCTGGCTGAGGTCTGGGCTTTTTAAGGGCACAGTGACACAGCTGTAAAGTGTTGTAATTGAATAAAACCATTGACATCAGGGGAACTTTCTTACACCCACAGAGAATCTGTCATACCCTGTGAGCATTACTCCACACACAGAAGTTGTTTCAACTTTGGAAAAAAGTCTGGTAGAATTTGGTTTTGATGCTAAAATGCTTGTTAGGAGGGCTTTGCTCACCAGTATCTCTTCCCATGTTTGTCCTAAGATATTTCTAATTCTGTTTAGATAATACTTGCCTAACTTAGGTTTCTTAAAGAGTGTAAGTGGAATGCATTAAACATCCTAAGGATGTTTATACAGGAAATACCCTAACATTTGACTTTTACCTTCAACTTGAAATGACACAGAAAGGTATCTAGTCACTTGTCTGGACTATTAGAAGCACAGCTCTTGTCCTTCTTGGTTAGTTTTGTTTGTCTTAAGTTGGTGTCCAAAACAATGCTGCTGCCAGAAAATACACAGTTGCCAAGCATGCAAGTGGTGTTCTTCATGCTGTGTTGGTTTGATCTGCCAGAGCTTGCAGGCATTCTCTGCTCCTTAGAAAAGTAAGTCCTCTTAACTTCTGTAACATCACTTTTGTCCTTTAAGAGGCATACTCTGCAGAGCTGTCATATGAAGCGTTGGTGTCATCCCTAAGCTTCCTTGTGATAAGGCTTTCACCACTTCTGATTTCCTCTTCAGGCTAGGCATCTTGTGACACCTCATCACCTTCTTCCTTATACTAGTGTATTCATCCTCTTCACCACTCAGAGACTCCTCAGAAACCTTGAGACTGCAGTCCAAATGAGCTGAAGAGGACTACAAGTCATGCCTGTGCTTTCATTCTGAACGTTTCTGTACAAAATAAGAGCTACAGGGAACAAAAATTGACATCAGGATGGACCAGCTATCAGGCTGCTCAAACTATACAAAGTCTGAAAAAATCAGGGTGCTCTTGAGCCACTGTTCAGGCCTGATTTGCCAAAATGTTCACCAGATTTTTGACGTCCTCACCAAACCTGGGTGGTTTCTTCCAACTTTAAAATGACTGATGTGAAATTTGGTGGGTTCCTTTATGGCTTAACCCAACAGACAAAACTTGGCAGCTGCAGCTGAGTTCTGCTTTGACATTTGTTGGGTGTGAAACCACACGAACTGTAATGTATGGAGAAGGTTTACATGACCCCTGCCAGCTAAGCCAGATGAGTTCTATATAGGTCTATAAAGGATCCCATAATCCACATGTCTTTATTTGTTTTATTAGTGGAGTAGCACCCAGAGATAATGTGGTCAGTATCTAGGAAAAGGACAGGGTTTAGGAAGAGGTGTTATAACACTAGTGAGGGGAAAAAAGTGGAAAAAAAAATAGGACAAAGCTAAAAAAAAAGTACTTAAAGGTACAAAATACATGTAAGAATAAATGTTTACTTGTGTAACAAAACACATCCATGTCAAACACATGCAGAAACAATAAACCAGACATCAGGTTCAGAGTGTAAAAGCTGAAGAAAGAATTAAGACTAAAAAACTCTTAAGTACTTCATTACAAAGGAGGGATCATCTAGCTTTTCCCCAGAATCACTTAAGGAGATCAAGGTAATAATCAAGGCAAATTTTTCAGGTCATATGAAGGAGAGGGTGCATAAGCTATGATGACATAATTTTAAATGTTCTCTATCTGTATGGGAAAAAGAGGACCTGCTCTTCAGCCAGCAGGCCAAGGCTCTACCATGAGCATTGACAAACGTAAATACAGGGTTATTCTAATTCATATCCTGATGCAGCCCTGCCCCCTCCAAACACCCAGCAAGCCCGCAGACTCACCCAACACGAGGTTTCCCCAACATCTGTGCATCTGTTGCCAACTCCACCTTTTGAGTGACACTGTGCTCCAGCTGTGCCTGTCTTCCTGCCACAACCACACAGCAGCCAGAGGGCATGACAGAGGAGCAAATGTCCAGCATCTGGGGGATGCTACTGTGCCAGGGGAATCCTCAGTAAGTTAGTTATGGTGAATCACTGCTGAGCTAATTTTTCAAAGAGGTACTTCAGAGAATGAGGACTGTACCACCTATAGGATACATGGGAGTCGCTATCAAAAAAGACTGAAGTAGTTCAGAGGACTGAACAACAATTGTAGAAATTATCTTAAGAATGGGGAATCTGTGTTGGTGTGAAAGATTCATAGCAAAAAGATATAAAAAGTGGTGGAGAGAGAGCCAAACTAATAGCATGAACAAAGCATGTAGCATGAGCTGAATTGCCAAACATTGTGCGTATTTTAAAAAAATATATATTTGTAGCTAGGAACTTTTCTATAGACATTCTATCCCCAGAGAAAAGTTATTTTACTCACCCTCTCCCTTTACACATTTTTGTCACCTGCCTTTGTCACCTTCTCTAGTTTCCATGCCAACTTCTCACATAAAGTAATCTTTCACATTCTCTACTCACTCCTCTGCTATAAGCATCTTTTAAAAATTACCTCTTTAAAGATTACCTTTTAACAAATGGAATAAAAATTTAATTGGCTAATGATATTTAATTGGTATTGTTTGATAACCATTGTTGAAAGATAATTGCTTTGAAGGCAAGGGCCCTGGTCTGGAAGAATAAAGCTCTGGTCCTATCATATTGTTGATGCAAAAGTGTTCCAGCACTAGGGGTTGGTCTCTATTCTCCCAGATGGTGGTCAGAACAATTTGTCATGTAGGTACCTCTAAAAGTTACAGATCATTAACACCAGCTGGAAGCAAATAACTTCATACAGAAACGTAAGCAGTGCAGCCTCTGAAATACGGAGTCAGAAACAATATGGAAGTAACACATCCTGCTGTGGATTGACAGTGGATTATTCTGGCTAATAATTTTTTTGCACTGACGATTTTCAATGGAAGCCTCCAAACTGAAATGCTTATAAAGAGACTGCTTTTACCAGTGCTAAATCTGGGTGAGGTATTTTGAAAAATATAGATGTTAAAGTATCAAAAATAATCTGTAGATATCTCTTTTGTCAGGCTCACGACATGGAAATCATGACTTAGTAGTATTCATTTGGTTGTGTCATTGATAATGTTGATATGGCAAACCATTGAAATGGATACCTGACAGGAAAGAATCAGCAAATAAGTAAAAAACAAGGGAGTTCAGAAGTATTTTTTTTTAAATGCCTAACCTTTTGCATTTATCTGTATTTTCTGGCATGTTGTAAAGATACATATGAAGAGAGGTTAAAGACTTGCTGTCTGTGTGACGTTTAAGACAACATCATCTTCAGAAGGCTCCTGTCGCCATGCATTTGCTCAACTTTTGATCCACTGTCCATCCAGAAAAGGGGAGGAGAGTGAGATAAAACTGCAGTTAAAAAGACCAGAAAAAATTTTGCATGAATTCTATTAATTCACAGATGAAGGAGACTTTACCAGCTCCTCTGAAAAACACAATCAGAAAATAAAGTTGAATGTCATGGTGATACACAAGCATGTACTGTTATGTGTTAAGCACAGTTTCAAACAGAAGACTAAGAAAGGGAGGGGAATCTCTTCTGCAGGAAAAATACTTATTAAAAAAAGTGATTCTTTCTCTATTTATACTGGAAGCAGGTAACTACATCCACATTGGTTTCCAATGTTTTAGCTGCAGGCTTGAAAGAAGATGGCAATTGAGCATGAAAGATATGTAAGTGATGGCTTCATGGACAAATGGTTGGCATCTTATCATGCATGCTGAGGGGGTGTCAGTCAGCTTGGTTCAGCCCATATGTAGACTTAATTAAATTTGGATTCAGACTTACATATGAATCCAGTCATTTTTATTCTGGGCTATGATGGTGGTTTAACCAAGATGCCAAATGTTCATAAAGACTTCCTACCAAAAATGGGAGGAGCAGACAATCTCATTATTCTCCAGAAATGGCAATCCACGTCCAAGCAGACACATTAATCTAGCACAGTAGTGTCTAGTATGGTATGAGTATGCCAACTTGGAAAGCTTGGCTTTCAGTTTGAGACAAAAACTTCCAGTACATGAAGACAGGAGGCATTCTTAGGAATGCTTTACAACCATATTTGTGCTTTAATGCTATCAGCAAATCAATAAAGGGAACCATAAATGAGTCCAGATAGTTTGCCTAAAGTAACTACATTTCTGTATCACTTTTTGCCTTTCTTTCCTCCTGCCATTCCTTTCTGTGCTACATTATGGTCTCATTTTCCATTTTTAAAATTGATTTATGTTGTTAGTTATATATTTATTAATGCTAAGAAATATTCTTATGTCAGGTTGACTGGATGTTTATTATTCTTACATCTGTGTATTTATTATGGGAAAATCCATCTTGCGTTATACCCAATAAAAACATCATTGGGGAAAGCAAGGAATCATACAGCTGGAAAGAATTTGAAGAGGGAAAATGAGTTGGAATTAGATTATTTTAAATATGATACAGAGCAGGGAACACACTCTTCACCTACAGAAAGGCAGTAATTATCTTTGTCATAGCAGTAGGTGCTATGATTGGTTTAGGCATTTGTCAGTTATTGTTAACCTCAATTTTACAGTGGCTTTTGGGCCTAACATGGAAAAAATGATGGGTTTCGCTGTTTACATATAGCGTGGTTCCCCCAAAAAATGTTCTTTGAGCATTGAAGCAACTGGTCAGAAAGATAATTATTTTCAGAAATTTGAACTGCATGTCTGCGTTGGTGCTAGGATACGGTAAAAAACATTTCACTGTGAGAAGTGGCTTCTCAGGGGACTATCATCAGCTTTAGACTCTTGCCACCTGGGATGCCAGGACAGAGGTGGAAAAGATGCATTAAATCAGGTTAAATCTTTAGTAAGACTGACTGTGACTTCCAGGAGATTGTGAAGGACCAATACAACCCTGTGTTTACTACTTACACAGCTATCTTGGAGTGAGTGCTGATGTCTGTTTCACAAAATGTCACGTGGAGCCATTGCATTTGCAAGTATGATTCCTTTAAACTAGTAGATGCTGTAAATACCATGGCAAATCTAATGAGCCATGGCTTATGCAAAGATAAATTCTAATAGAAGCACAGTGCTGTATAAAAATATGTATAGTTCTTGATTATTTACAGAGTTTTCTCATTATTAGGCTGAATTAAATAAAAAGCAACAACCAAGGCATGCATAGTGAACCACCTCTATATCAGCTGGGTAGATGATAGGCAGGAAGGCAGAGGTAGCTGGTAAAGAGGAAAAAAAACAAAATCTGAGGATGTCCTGGGTGTACTCATTTTGCAGGAAAGATTTATCCACCCGCAAACATTCATTGCAAATCCTTCTCTCTAAAATGTCTCAAACAGTGCATTTCTTTTCCACAAATGATGTGCTGCTACTGGAAGTAGAAGCAAAAATATTCTTAACCTGAAGGACACCCAGTATATTTATCCTAGCTTATTAGATATCTATTATTTCAAAAGGATTTCAGTTATGGCAGTGACTATTCCACAAGTTGCATTTAAAGGTAGAAAGGCCATGCTGGAACTGAGCTGGGCTATTCCACCTAAAGACCCCCACACTTATATTAGTTACTCTACAGCCAATAAGGCAGATACTATAGGGCATGCAAGCTGCCTTACAGAGACAGTTTTTCCAGTGCAATTTTTTTCCACAGAAGGCTCAACAGGGAGGAAAAAAGACAGTGATAATCCAGTAGTTACAAGGCAAAGTAAGTGTGTGAGCAATTTTAGTTTGCATCTCCTCCTCTTTGGAGAAAATTAAGGAGCTGATTCAAACAGTTCATATTTTCTGACCTAGAAGGGTGGATAAGCTTTTTACTTTCACAAGTAGCAAAGCAAGACAGTAACCCAAACCAGAATAAGAAAATAAACCTCCCAGCTGGCAGCAGCTGAGGTTGGGAAGGATTGGTAAAAAGGTTATGAAACAACTACTGTGAAAAGAATTTATGTTATTTTAACTGAGAGAGCCTATTGTGAGAGTTGTAGGTTCAGACTCTTCTTCATTTTAATAGGTTTGTGTCACTTGGAGGTTTTTAGCAAAATAAAAATATCTTTCTATTTTAAGGAAGTACAGTTGTCTTAAAGAAACATCCTATTTTGAGAAGATGGAGGGTTTCCAGGTTAGTGAATCAATTTGAACATTAATGGATGATAATTTCTCTGTGCTTTAAGTAATTCTTTAGATGCCAGAGCCTCATAATAATCCATGGAGGCATGATTAATGTTTTTGAAACACATTACAAATCACAGACAGAAAAGATAAACATGAATGGACAGTACCATTTGTAAAATATGAGTTAACAGTTTTTATTGGACTTTACTAGAAATAAATGTTGCTTTTCTATATTAATTTTATAATCTCTGTTTTCTTTGTCTCCCTGTAAAAGAAATGCCTATCATATAAAATCTGTAGCATATAATAATTTCCAACCACGAGTAGAAAAAATTTATATCCCTCAATTTATATCCTCTAGCCCCTAGTCTTTTTATAAGGTACTACTGTCTGGTTCAAGAGTAGCTCAGTTGTGTTTTCCCTCAAGCATAACGAGTTTTAGGAAAAGATTAAGTTTTCTTAAATTAAAATGTTATTGTTGCCATTTAAATATTTACCTCTTTGGCAGCAGGCTTGCTTTAAAAGGCAGACATCCTTATTCTAAGCATTGCATTAAAATATTATTTCAATTACTTCATGAACTCTATGTGCCTTGCAGCTGCATGAAAAATGGTAAATGTTGACCTGAATATGGAATTTCTATTCTGAAGGCAGTGCTAACTTATAAAACTTCTGTTTCATTTCATCTTTAAATACAAAAATTAATATTTCCTTGGAACAGATGTTTTTCTGTAAAAATTTTCAAACTAAAATATGTAGATTCTGACCAACACCGTTTTAGTTTGTTAGTGCACTTAATTTTCACTTAGTTAAGCGCGTTGGTGTAAATTGATGCAGGGAATGGAATTGGGATGACTCAAGTTTCTCTGTCTCATGAGCTCCTCTCTCATATGCATCCATATGTATTCTAAGCTATATGGATCCATGGCTTGACATGAGCCACCACGTAGGATGACACATTGCCTTCCTGTGACCTTAAACCTCAGGTTCAAAAAAGCTCTGAAACCTCCTCCCATGAACCTGAAGTGGGATTGCAGCTCATTACATTTTTTCTCGGTGGTTCAAAATTAAATGGAGCTGGGCTTCATTAAATGGAACAGCTTCACTTAAGTGTTGATGTGGAAAAGAAACATTTTTTGGAGAGGAGTGAGTACTTATGGTTTTGGCACTGGATGATCATCCTAATAAATATGTAATTAGCTGTAGTGGAAAAGGGTACAGTTACGTATAAATGTGGCCTTACAAGCAGAGTCTGTAATGACCTGTAACTCTGATCATCTCCAGCTCAGCACTGGCCAGAACAAAAATCCTGCTTTTCTCCTACTTTTAACTTTGTCCTTAGCTACTCAGGATAAAATTTTCCATGTTATTTTTCTGGTCTGCCTTGGGATGAGTGAGTCAGAGGTCCTGTGGAAAAGATAGTATGCAAATTCTAGGCTATTATTTAATTTAATACTGTACCAAAATTTGGACACAACTTTGCATAGCAACATTGTTTGGCATTTCCTTACTTCCAAGTGCCTCACTCGAAACATTACTATTCCTTTAATGTAATTTTTTTCATCTTACTTTGTAATGAAATTGCTGGCTAGAAATGATCCATAGCATGCTGACTCAATTAGTTACTTCCAGTGTCCCAGTCCTATTGGTCAATGACTTACAACACAATGCACATGTAAAACAGGAACATTTACAGTTAAATAAAGTGGTGCTAGGCTTAATGCAGGATGACAGGGGCCAAATTCTGGTCTGATTGCAGGCAGTGGAAATTTCGTCACTCCTTTCACCAGAGCTGGGATTTTACAGCTACTAGAAAGGCTCCTGGCTTTGGGGTACAAGCAGAAGTTTAAGTTGGAGCTGAATTTCATAGCAGGAACTCAGCTAAAACCTAATTAGTTAAATGGAAATCAACTCTACAACATTTGATTTTTTTAAGCACAGAGCAACATTGTGAACAGGCAGGTGCTGCCAAATCTTGCCACTGCAAGGAAAGTTCTTTACGTAAGATGCCGGGTGGCACAGGATGGCAGCTGACCTGATGGTATATGATCCTGTCATAACCTGGAGTTCCAATGACTATGGAGATTCCTTGAACTTTACTGCTGTGGTTAACTATGTTGTCAAAATCTCTTCCCTAGAATTACAGATGATAGGTTTGGTCATCTAGTTCAACCTCTACATCAAGCAGGACAGGCTAAACATAACATTAGACTTCAGAGTGACATGTGTAGCAGCATCCCTCCCTTTCCTCCTCTGTTCTTTGGGATACTTTCTGTTTGGTAAACCATCTGTTTCTAAACTGAAAAGATTGAAGTGTACACAGAGGCATTTTAAAACATTACAAAAAACACAGCTTTTGTTGTTCTGTACATTTTGGTTTGCAAACAAATGTTTTAGTCTTTGGCTTAGATCACTGATCCATGCCGTTTGCTGTCTTGACTCTAGTCACGGGCAATTTCTTTTTCTGATGAAGTGGCTGGCATATTCCAAAATATTACAACTGACAAATAACTTGTTTTCTAATTGACAAAATTTCCTTCCTGAGTATCTTGCCTGACATTTTTGCATTGGGTTAAACTACCCGTGACTGTAGTTTATTTCTTACTGACATATTGTATGTCCATAATTGTGAAGTATAATATTATTGTTACTGATATGAGTAAAGTTAAAATGAAAGAAATAAAGTAAGCAAGGAAGGACTATATCAAATATTATTTGGAAGCTTAAAAAATTAATCTAGCATGTTAATGCTGAGGTAACTTTCCCCTCAGGATTCAAACTGGCCGAAAACTTTAGTCATGCTTTGTTTACCCAATATGTGCTTAACGTTAAATCCTCTATTTCAAGTTGTATTAAAGTAAAAAACGATTTGTGTTTATTTTTTTAATGCATGCCCAAGTATTTTGCTGAGTACAGAAGTCATAGTGAAATCCATTAAAAATTGATGCGTCTCATTTTTAATGCATGCCCAAGTGTTTTGCTGAGTACAGATTAGTGAAATACAGCATGCAAGATTGAGCCAATAATGGGTCCTTCAGCTAGTAGAAACTGTTGCACCTATCCAGTTCTGAACAAATTTGGCCTACAAGAAAAGGGCCTACAGGAAAGATGGAGAAAAAAATTTTACAAGGGCATGTAGTGATAGGACAAATGATGATGATTTTAAGATGGAAGAGGGTAGACTGAGATTAGATCAGGAAGTAATTCTTCACTGTGAAGGTGGTGAGGTGCTGGAACATGTTTCCCAGAGAAGCTGTGGATGCCCCCTCCCTGGAAGTGTTCGGGGTCAGGTTGGATGGGTCTTTGAGCAACCTGGTCTACTGGGAGGTGTCCCTGCTCACAGCAGGTGGGTTGGAACTGGATAATCTTTTATATCCCTTCCATTCTATGATTCTAGGATTAGGATTTAAGTGGAGACAACTTTTAGACACAAGTGTAGTCTGTCGCAATATATAATGCTGTCCCCCCTGCAAAGATTTAACCTCCGATTTCTGGGACTGTGAAAGAAAGATAATTGCTAAGATTTAAACAGTGTCTGGGTAAAATGTGGACTTGGGTGGCTGGGGAGTCTTTATGCAGTCTCCTCGCACCCCAGAAAACTCACTGATGGAGTGGGAGAAGACACTTCTATCTAGACAGATGCTCAGCTGACATTGATGGAGTTGCTGTAGACTGGAAAGCTCTCTTCAAGTTGATAAACTCAACAAAGTCTACTCAGGGATCATGATTTATTTACACCTCTTCAGTCATTTCTTCATGACAACGTTTTCTGGCTGACTAAGCCTTCACTGATCCTGTTCAGAATAGGTCTCCACTGAATGTGCCATCTGACAAGGTTGATGCAGCCTTGAAGTTTCTAGGGGAACGACACAAGAGGTAGCAGTGTCTTCTGTCTGTTGCTGAACTAAAGGACTTCAGACAAGAGAGGCAGAAAAATGGGAAGCCCCTTCCTCACTTCTATTCTTTGGCCCTGTTTCATACTACATAGTTCTAGGCATTCGTGTGAGCTGTTTAAGATAGGAACCTAGTCAGCCTGTGTTCCATGTATATTCAGAGAAGACTGAACTCAAAGACTGAACCTGAACTTGACAGCATGACTGGCTGTAGGTCGCCTGTTGATAATCCTGGGAGCTTAGACTCCCTAATTAGGTATCAAGCCTGTTAATATCTACTTTCAGTTTGTCTATGATACTTTTTCTCCTCTGCATTTATGTTTCTCAGGGGAGCATGTGGTCCTCTCATAAAACCACACCTCCTTCCCCCACATAGCAGACACTGATCTTCATTTAAAGTTCTAGCTATCCTATGACTGATTCATCAGTTGCAAAACTGTCTTATTGAATGACTTAGAAACAGATACTCCCCCCCCCCAAAAAAAAATCATAGAATCATATAGTTGTTTTGGTTGGAAAAGACCTTTAAGATCATAGAGTACAACCACTAACTTATCACTGTTAAGTCCACCACTAAACCATGTCCCTAAGAACCACATCTACACGACTTTTAAATACTTCATGGGATAGTGAGTTGACCACTGCTCTGGAAAGCCTGTTCCAGTCCTAACCCTTTCAGTGAAGAATTTTTTCCTAATATCCAATATAAACCTCTTGGCCATTTCCTCTTGTTCTAACACTTGTTAGTAGGGAGAAGAGAATGACCCCCTTCTCGCAACAACCTCCTTTTAGGTGGTTGTAGAGATCACTAAGATCTCTCCTCAGCCTCCTTTTCTCCAGACTAAACAACCCCAGTTTCCTCAGATGCTCCAGCAAAGGAATTGTGCTCCAGACTCTCCACCAGCTTTGATGCCCTTCTTTGCACATGCTCCAACACCTCCATGGTCCTTTTTATAGTGAGAGGCCCAGAACTGAACACAGTATTCAAGGCGCAGCCTCACCAGTACTGAGTATGTGGGGACAATCACCTCCCAGTGCTGAGGGCCACACTATTCCTGATGCAAGCCAGGATATTGTTGGCCTCCTTGGCCACTTGAGCCACTTCTGGCTCATATTCAGCCAGCTGTTGACCAACATCCCCAGGTTCTTTTCCTCTGGGCAGCTTTCCAGCCACTCTTCCCCACGCCTGTAGCATTGCATGGGGTTGTTGTGAGCTAAGGGCAGGACCTGGCACTTGGCCTTGTTGAACCTCACACAGTTGGCCTTGGCTCACTGATCTAGCCTGTCCAGGTCCCTCTGCAGAGCCTTTTTACCCTCAAGAAGATATGCTGAAACCATAGACATAACTCCACTACTGCTATTTTGAAATTTAAGAACAAGTGGGAGTCCAAAATTACCACCAGATGGTGCACCTATTTAGCAAGTGACAGAGACATGTTCCACAAGAAAGGATAGCCACAGCCTCCAGTAACCCCTCAAAAGTTGCTTCCCCTGCTGTTTATTCTCAGCTGTGATATAAATTGAATGTGTTTGAAACATGGACCTGCTGGTTATACTATTCTGTTACATTTAATATGGAGTATGTTTTCAATCTCTGCGATGGAAGCCTGTCAACTGCCTGGCACGGGACATGAGGAAGTGGGAAAGAGCAGAGCAGACCTACGAGTGCATGTAAAGGGAGAAGGAAAGAAAAGGAGATGGACTGGGAGCAGGAAAAATCCATAACAGTGAATGGCCCTGAGAAGGCTACAAAATCAGAAGTGGTCAGCACAGCTCATCTGTGTGGTTTTGCTTCATTAAGCTGGGCTGGTTCTGACTATTACTGGTAGGTAGCTTGGAGAAGGTTGAGGTCAGGGCATTTCTGAAGGATCATCTTGATGTATAAGTCAGTATTTTGGAAAACTGCCAGGGCTGGTATCCCAAGCAAAACACATGGGATATTTTATTAACTTCATAGTAAAAGTGGTGAACTTTCCTTAACAGTGAAGTGGTTTTTAGTCTCTAACTGCTTCTCATTCCTAAACTCTTGTGGTACTCCACACTCCGAGAAAGATTAGCGCAAGTTGATAAGCATATATTTTCTGCTATACTTTTCAAATGTCATAAGACCATGTGATTCTTTCAACTAGACTTGCTGTAAACCAATACATAATCATGTGTAGGATATAAGTAGGTCTCTTTTCCCATTCTACTTGCTTTAAAGAAAATTCTAAAGTATTTATGTAGGTTGCTGAACATTACAAAATTGATGCAGAAGGAAATATTGTGAGTCTCTTTTGCATAGATGTGTTTTGTACTGTTTTCTATTGTTTTATTTTGGTGTGTTTTAAAGCATGATATCAGTAGAATTTAATGTATTGCTAGTGAATGAATAATTAGAAAGGTTGTTATTTTCACACAACTTTGACCAGTAATGAGAAACCTGAACTGCAAATTTCCTCTGAGTACAGAGCAAAAGTGTTTGCATATTCTTTAACCCAAGAAGTATTCATTTTGAATGCATAAAACAGTTTTTCATTCTCCTTGTCCAAGCTGAGAGGAAGGCAGCATCTCAGAAAGCTCAATACCATTCCCTTCCTACCATATTGAGCTCCTAGTTTGATGTCAGAACTATCATCTTATGGTTAAAGCATGGACTAGGAGATAACAGAATTTGAATCTGTTCTCAGATGTGCCATATACTTTTTTTGTGACCTTGTGCAAGTCACTTCACACTTTGCTGTCTGGAGACTAAAGATGACTAATTTCAGTGGGAAATGTAAAGGCTTACTATGTGGACTAACCTCCACTTAAATATTTGTGAAGTATTCTGGGATCCTTGGAAAAACTGGTTGCTGTTAAGGTCTTATTTTCCAACCAGGAAGCACAGGACAGAAATGTTGTGGAGGGATTTGTTCTTCTAGGAAGCAAGTCCAGGGATGAGAAAAGACCATGATGAAAAATCTCAGTAGAATGGTTCTAGCAAGCTTGTTAGTTTAGTTTGCATAAGAAGGAAGTTTTAAAACTTTAGGCAGTTGTCCATGGAGAGCCTAAACTCAAATTTCAAAAGCAGAAAATACATATGTGTTCAGTAAAAATGTGTAATACTAAAGACAAACAATAAAGCCCACAGGAAGAGTAAATTCTGGTTGCTTACTGTATGCTCAGTGAATGTGTGCTCTGATTCTTTGAGTTAATCTTCTTGTCCAAGGCCCTCTTTTTTTCTAGCTACTGGTGCACAGTGACATCCTGACACCATCGATGGGGCTTGAACAAATTCTCCTGCCTTCTCTTTCTTGTTGCCCTTGCTGTCTCCTATTTTCTTTTATTTTGACAGTTCAATAATGCTGAAACCAAGTTCCCTTCCCTTTTGTTTGCTTTTCCCTTGTCCATTGATCAACCATGTTGCTTTATTACAGACACTGTAGTATTAACTACAGTATAAACAGAAGCTCTTAGCAGGAAAGTTAGCTGGGATTTCCCTGCCCTCTTACACAACCAAAGTTTCTGCTGCGCCACTTTCTTGTTTGTTTTCAGGGATTAGTGGCAATATTCCACATACTGCTGACATAATGAGTCATAAGCTTTGCTCAAAGGCAGCAAGACACTGATTTTTAAAAGACCCAGGACTACTGTGCTACTAGGGATGAGCACAGGAAGTTTGAAAGGAGAGAGACTCCCCTGAAATCTGAGTGGTAGTAAGATTGCTGGTAGGTTTTACACAGCATGAAGTATTTCTGTGAATATTGTGTCCTGCTCAAAGTTAGCTTCCAATTGTCTGTATGGAACATCTCATACAGCAGCATATGCATGCTGTGAGTTTGTGTTAACCAGAGGAACATTACATCATGTGATAGCCAAAAACACCACTTGGTACCATCTAGCCTAATCCAAGACTTTTCACGTGAAACTTTTGTTTTGGTTTGGTTTTAGGACATTTGCCTTTCTAACTGGTCTGTTTTAATTAGAGCTCAACCTGAACCACAAACGATAGATTTGAACTTTCCCAGAGTTCAGTGGTGTTCAGATCTGGCTTTTGGTTTGGCCCATCACAAAGACAGGGGTCAACTTAAAAGTTCAGATCTGAAAACAGACCGCTACAAAGCAGGGGGCTGAACGGATTATTTAGAGACCCACATCTCGTTTTAATGGTGGATTTGCTATAGAGACACTTGCTAGTGTTTTCACATTGTACTTTATCTAAGTAGTGTCTCAAAGACTGGTGTTAATGCCAATCTATTGAAATACTCTTGTATTTATACTGTGAGATGGGAATTGTCTCTGCTTTCTTGGTCACAAAGCCTGGATCCTCTCCTGAAGCTGGAACACCTTATAAATCTACAGATTTTTTCCTCTGATCTATCTTTAAAACTCATCCTTTGGTTTTAGGGTATTGCTGAAAAGCAACGAAAGCTCTTTTTGGGAAAGAAATTTGCTCTTTTTATCCTTGTAACAGTTTTTTCAGCTAAACTAACTGAGCCATCTTTTACCCATTTCTCAAACTCTTGCAGGTGTGGATCAACATCTTAGGGTGAGCTTACTCTCTACATGGCAAAATACAAGCTTAGCACAACACAAATAACAAATAACAACCACTAGTCTACCTAATAAGATAATCTGACCAGTAGGGTTAGATGTGTAGGTTCAGATTAGACACTGATTCAGTATCTTTCATGAGTCCTGGGAAGATTCAGATAATTATTCCTCCTTTATGTGAATCCTATCACTTCCCAACTCCTGTCAGGACCAGAAACTTTGGAGCTGAAAGAAAAATCTTTGCTCTTGTGATGCTTCCAGACTCATTTTGCAAACCAGAGAGGTTTGGACCAGAATCTAAACTTTGTGTATTTATCCAAAACCCTCTGAGCTCTTTACTCTTTTAAATTTCTTTCATATGTGTGCTTTGTGCTGTGTCTTTTTCACTGGGGTTACAAACTTGACTACCAGGCAAAGACCCTTTAAACACCAAGAAGAGCAGACATTATTTGAACTTAGCTCTCCTCCCAGAAAGATTGTCAGGCAACTCAAATGTATCAGAAACATGAATGCAGCCACACAAGCAGTGTAAGAGCATTTGGAAAATATTTAAGCAAATTAGAAAGAAACTTTCAACCCAGCCCTTTCACCAGAACTTTCTCATTTACTTTCCACAAAATCTGAGCTCTGACAGGGGATGCCAGTGACTTATGGGGTTACTGCCCAGCTGTATGCCCTGAAAGACGCAATCTCTGCAGTGAAATGAGCCCAGGAGAACACAGGCTCTGATGATCTGCAAACCCAGTCTCCCCACTGCAACCACCAAGGAAAGGCTGGTTTGGGCTGGACTTCAAGCTAAAGCAAATGATGTATGGCCCTTCTGCTACCATGAAAGATATCGAGGGAGTGATACCCTAAACATCCACATCCAAACTCATCCCACCCCACCCATCAAGCCCTACCTTGCTAATAAGGCACAAGAGAAACACATTAAAGCCCTTGCACCTACAGGACAAGCAGCGAGTCACCAGAGCTAGTACTAACATCATAAGTTTGCATGTGGAATTTGACATATTGAGCTAGTCCTGTAAGTTGTCCTGCCAGTCATTAGAAGCCATGCCAGATTTTATGTGAACAAAAGATTTTTGGGAAACCCCAGTAAACAACATGCAGAATTACCCTCCAGGAGACAATCAGTGATTCCCAGCAAATGTAATGAAAACCTCTCTGCTATGTCTCTTTGCAAAATTTTACAGAAAAATGCAACATTCTGGTGCATTATTTGGTACAACTTATTTTTCCTTTTCTGTTAAGTGTAGGAAGTAATCTTTTGTCTATGCATATACAGTTTTGAAGAATATCTTGAGGCCACTTAGAAGAGCAGTCACTGGACAAGATGACAATGCAATGATTTCTGTGCCTGGAAGGGTCTGACCCAGGAACTTATGAGCTGTTTCTCCATCACCATTACTCTGAAATACTTTTTTCAGAGCCTCCATCCTGCCTGTCACTGTTTGTGAGGTTGGGCAGTATGTCCTCTATATTCATTGCTATTAGGACAAAAGGGTGTGTAGATCAAGGCATGTCTAGATGTCATTATTTCACAGCTCTTGGATGGCTGTTGTAATGAAAGCTACAACGTGACAGACAGTTATGCCATTTTATTTCTCTGGTTTCAGATTGGAAATCTGACACGTCATTTAAATAAATGGTTATTTATTACATCCTATCTATAACAAGTAGATGCCTAGTGTATGTGATTTATAACAGTTACCACTGATCTTCATAAACCTTATTTTAGAAATGTCATGACAAAGTAGAATTAGTACCTTAATTTATATAAAATCATCCTAATTCTGAACTTGATAAAATTGACTTAAATGATACTCTGAAAAAAACCTAGAAAAATACACTAGGAGAAGTCATATTATGTTCTGTAGAATATCTTTATCCTAATCAGTGAAACCAACAGTCATCTTCTGGCTTTTAATGTAATGAAATCTTTTTTCCTCAGTCAGAACATAAAACAGGATAATGGACTGATAGTGGAATATTTTAAGGGTGGGATCTCCTTTTCTAAAACCACCATATACCCTCAGCAATTACACTCAGATGAGTGCTGCCAGCATAGTTGGAAAAGCTCACTGTGCAGAGAAATCTGCCTTAACTCTCTGATGGGATAAGTTTAGAGTCTCTACTTTCCTTTGCGTTTTCTATTCCCAGTTTTGGGGCTTCCCGTGCAGCTTGATAGCTTCTAGAATGCTTTCTTTTTTTGGTGTCTGAGTCTGTCCCAGCCACATGGAAAATACTAAATGGAAGAACATTTAAAGGACAGGCTTTAGATCCAACATCCCTTTGCAGCTTTAGCTGCCTAGCTAGGTGCCTAGCTCTTGCCCTATTGATTTAACTAATTTCCACACTGTAAGCATTGGCATCTCACCTGAAAACAGTACCTCTAACCTCCAAAATGTCTTGGGCTAGGCTTCCTTCATACTTACTGCTCTTGCTTTGCATGTTTCCAAATATATATATATATATATACATATATATATATATTATTCTGTTGGCTAACATAAAAAGCGAGTGTGCGGAAAAAGTCTAGATCCTACTTAAAGTTGCACATGTCTTACTAGTAGTCAAGAAATGTCATCAGCTCCAAATGGGATCATGAAAACATTTTGAACATCTCTCTGAAACAGAAGCAAATGCAATCTCAGCAAGACTCCTGGAAAGACACTTAAATTCATTGTTTTTTCAAGTTAGAAGTAAAGAAAGATTGTGAATCTAATGCTATGCAGGTATGGCACGTGAGGAGGTGTGAGTGCAGAGTGGTCTCGAAGTGTCACGTAGTTCTTTGGCAGGTGTGGTGGGGCTGAGCACTGCTGTGTCCAGATCTCTTTATGTCTCTGGCAGAAGGTGACCAGTTCAACACTGTGCTAGAAAGAGGAGCCCCAGTCCCAGGAGCTGCTCGTTCTTGCTTGGAGCTCTCTTGTGGTACCCTGCAGCAGCATGGACATCCTCGCTAAAAAAAGGGGTTGAATTTCTGTTTCAGTTGTTGGTTAAGCAGAGAAAATCCAGCAAGAGGACAATTTGATCTCTTACAGGTCCTTCTGTTGTATGGATAAATGTCCTAAACTCCTTGTGCCCCTGTGAAGGAGAATCAATAGTGTATCTCTTCTGTTGCCTTCTCCAGCTGAAGGACATAGTTTTTTCAGGCAAGAACTGCCTGTTGCATAAAAAGATTTGTGCCTAACACCAATTATATTGGTAAATCTCTAAGTCAATAATTATAGTGAAGTGGTGCTGGTCCACTGATAGGCCCTGCACAATATATTGAGGTAACATTAATGGTTTGAATAAACTGTCTCAAGAAATTCTGAAGCAAGAGCTGGAATTTCATGTGCAATATACACAGATATTTGCACTCACACACACCCAACTTGAGACACTCTGGTATGCCCAGGTACAGGAACTTAGTGCTTAAAACTACTTATAATTCGGTGAACCCTTTAAAAGGTGTTATTATTCAACAAGTTTCTACAGCAAAGTGCAGTTGTGCACAGTGATTTACCAAAGAATACAGACATGACCACTGCCCTGAGGGACTTGTTAGCTAGGTTTGAAGTGACATACGGTAATAGAGGAAAAGATGACTTCATGCAAATGGCAGTGCAGAATTATTTTTAAAGAGATGTTCTTCAACACAGCGTAGTTGTCTCAGGCCACTGAAATGAATTAAATGAGTTAATTAAAATACTGACCCAGCAGAGAGTCCACTGAGAAGGTATGATTCTGCAAGGCAATGACTTCTTAATATTCATGAGCATGGTAGGAGGAATGACCGAGTATTTTTGAAATTGGGTCCATAGCAAAGTCAAATATAATCACAGAATCACAAACTAATTTAGATTGGAAGGATTGTCTAGGAGACAATATCCATTTTGAACCACTAAAGGTTCAAGCTTAGCCAGTCAACACACCTGAAAATCCCAATGACTAAAATAGTTTGGAAGCAACCTGTCTTTTTTTTAAAATCTTACTACATTGATCATGATGTTGACTTGAAAACAAATTGTGGTAGTACTGCCTTCCGCTTCCCTGGGAGGTTCAGAGTGGAGCTTTGTTTTCTGATGGCTTTGTTGGGTTTCTGTTTTTTGATTTTATGGGGGCTTTTCATTTGGTTTTTTTGTTTGATTGTTTGTTGTGGTTTGGTTTGGGGGTTTTTTTTGTTGTGTTTTTTTTGGGGGGGTTTTTTGTTGCTGCGGCAAATTTGCTCGGATAGCTATAAGTTCTCTTTCCATTTTCTTAAAATATTGTTTTTATTTCTCCCTGTGTAATACCCTTAAAAAAGAACGCCATCATGCACTGGAATCCCTACACATAAGAACTGTTATTGTGAATACCCTGAGCTGACTGAATCATTATAACAACATCTGGTTCCTCATAGCCCTATTTAATGTAAGGACGTCAACATACTTTAGGGCCCGGTTTCTCTGAGATGCCTCCAGGAGTCAATGCTTTGTGACAAGGGATGCAAAGAACTCTTTAAAACCACAGTATGCTTCAAGATGTCTCCAGCTGAGCTTTCACATATTACGATATATCAAACCACTACTCATCACTGAAAATGAAAAGCACCAAACATTCAGCAGGGCATCATTAAGTCCCACAATTAGACATCAGTAGGTCCAGAGAACACAGGCAGGAGACAAACTCTCTGCTCCAGCCATTGCTTCCCACATACTACTTTGACAGTATTAGCAGTAGCATTGTGAAAACACAGCCAGCTGTGACACTGCACAGGCTTTTCTCAATGGTACAGTGTATCTGGGAACTACCCCCTCATGTTTTTAGCACTGTGTATTTCTCAAGCCATGCTCTTGTGCATTCTATAAATGAGTGCTTAGCACCATGTTCTGATTAAGCCTTGACAAAAACAAGCAGTGGGGCTTTTGGATCCAAACTGAAACTCCTCATTTTCTTTAAGAATGAGATGCAGGTTGTTTGTTAGGGCTGAGTTAGTAAGAAACACTTGCTACAACAAATACAGTTTTAGAGGGGAGAGCCCAAAATTTCATAGTTCTCTGGGCACTTCTAAACATCCTTTCAAAAATCACAGCTAACTTACTAACAGGAACTGTCCCAGAAAATTCTACTGAGGCACATATTGTCAAAACACAACAAAATTATGTCAAAAACACAACAGAATTATGCTCACTTTGGAACAGAAATGTTGACTATTGTTTAGGGTTGCCAGGAAGTTAATTGAATATGTTTAGGGGGTCAATTAAGTAAAAAACCCTGTAAATTGTTGGAAGCCTCATTAGAGAAACCACTGTGGAAATTACCACCAAGCCTTTAGAAAATAGCCATGAAATTGGAAAAATGCTTGAAAAAATGTGAAAAGCGGAGGCATAGTAAATAGCTCTCTTTAATAGAGATGGTTCCAGAAGTATATAAATAGTGACAGCAAGGAGCTGTAAAAAGGCAAGTGTGAAATGAATCTGGCTCATGTCCAGCCCATTCTAAAAGAAAATTTGACAAACCAACACGGACAACAGAAAACAATCCAGTTTGCTTCTAGACTGATGGCCAAAATTCTGGCACCTCCAACTATAAGAACTTAGTGGGAGTCTAGAGATGAAAAATGTTGAACAAGAGAAGAATCAGTAAGTGTACCATTATGTCATTGCTCATTCGCAGTTTTGAAATCTGTAGTGTTCTGACCCAACCAAGTGCTGTCAGGAAGAGACATCATGAGCAGTCTAGGAAGAAGGCATGGAAATCATGTCCAACTCTTGCTCTAACTTCATCTGGATGAAGCAAAACAAGGCAATTGTAATTAGACTGCAGTAGAAAAAATACCAAGCTGTTTGAGAGGAGATCAGAAATTAATAAATATGCTAAATAGGACATTACCCCACAGGACCATCAGAAGACTCCATTAGATTTGACCAGAAAGTCCTGCCAGAGTAACAGATATTCAGTCTGCACTAGGTTCATCATCCAGGAGCAATTCTGAGCCCAGATGCTACAAGAGGAACCTCATGACCATGGATGACTGTATCTGGGTTGATTTTTTTTGACAATGGGATGCAGAGTAATCATTCAGTCAGTACTTTGTCAGTATTTTAGATGAAGAAAAAGCTGATCCATTACTCAGTGGAGTGAACCCCCAAGGAGAGCATAAACCAAGGACAATGTCAAGAAGGCCAAGTGCTGCTTCCATCAGCCTTCACGACAGAAGTTAGTGGTGAGGAGATGGTTGTAGAACTAATGTAATCAAAGAGAATACCATCCTAAGATTAGGTAGAGGAAAATGTTTGTTCAGGTTGAATGCTTCCCAGTTAGCTGTCTCTCATCTCAGAACATCTAATGAAAACATTTTAGAGCTGTTAGTCCTGAGAGCCGTTAGTGATGAAAAGTTGTGGAGAACTCCAATTAAGAAGAGATGAAAAGACAAATGTATTGCCTTTGTCTAAGAGAAAAAAAAATGGAAAAAAAAAAAGAAAAGGAAAAAAAAAAAAGGAATTATAGGAACAAGAAACAATCAGCTTAAATTCAGTAAATGAAAAAAATATGGGAACAAAAATCCATTTATGAGCTCATAACTGAGAACAAGGAGATGAATAACAGTCAGTAAGGATCTGACAAGAACAACTCATGTTAAACCAATCTCATTTCCTCCTCTTGCCACCCAGGGCCTCAGAGTCAGGGAAGAAGCAGTTTATATCATGTATATTGGACTTAAATGAAGCTTTTGACACTGCTTTATATGAATTTCTCATACGAAAACTAAGGAAAAGCTAACCATACCATCTGGAAATCATACTTGGAGGTTTGCTAACAAAATGGAAGGATTCACTAAATGGCTTTCCTTTGTGATCTGTGCTCGATCTGGTGTCAGTCAGTACTGTATTCTTGACTTGACCAGTGCTCTTGACTTGACCAAGCTGTGAAGCTGTGAACAAATAGCGAAATGATGTCAGGCTGGGATGTTCTGAAAAGGCGAAGTTTAGGTCAGAATCAAACATGATCATGGAGAAATGGTCTGGAAAAGAGTGAAAAAAGAGAACATTAAAAAAAAAAAAAAAAAAAAGAAAAAGGATCCAAATCAGAAAGATAAATACATGGGGATCTATACGTGAGAATAAGCCAGCTGCACAAATGCAAGATGGGAAACATCTGGTGTGACAGCAGCTGCACAGAATAGGATTGCTGAGTAAGAGTCAAAAATGTCCTGCTGCTGTGAAAACATCATAACACCATGCTGGCATGAGGAAACAGGAGAGTAGCATATGAGTTGCATGAAGTGCTCCTTCTGCTCTAGCCCCAAGCAGGCAAGGCCTGAGCTGGAGCACCCTGTCACTTCCCTAGCACTGCACTGCAAGGCATAAGCCAGCCTGTTAGGAGAGCAGGGGAATGATCAGAACTCCTGAAACTGCTTTGGGATGAGCAGAGGATGGAACACCTCTAGAAAGGGGTGAAAATCTTTCAATATTTAAAGGCTGCTGCTAGGAGAAGGGAGTAATAGGTTCTTAACATCTGTGGGCAAAGAAGCAGTGGGTTTATGTTCAGAAAGATGGTTTCAGGTTAATATTAGTAAAATGTGTACCAGTAGAGGTCCAGAGGCACTGGAATAGACTGTGGAAACCCCCCCACTGGAGATCTTTAGAGATCTTTAAGAACAGGATAAATAAAAAGCTGTTGCAATGGACACCTGTGTTAGTGGCCTATGTTAGGGTTGAGGGATGGACTAGGGACCCTCCTGAGGTACCTGCCAGCCTTGTCTTTCTACAATGTTTTTTCTGCTTCTACAATGTTCAGGAGTCTGCAGTTCTGACAGGCAGCCACAGGTATAGTAAATTAGAGGGACAGAGAAATTAAACCAGTCCCTGCTTTCAGATAACAAACCAAAGAGCCCAAAATGAATTACACAGAAAATGCAATTAGAGGAAAGATCTGCTCCAGACAGTGAGATTTGGATTGCCCTTGGGTTGAACCCAGACAGAAGAGTCTGTACTATTTTCCTTGAGAATTGGTAATGAGTGTGTTGAATAAAATACTAAATTACAAAGGAACTAAACTTTTCTGTTAAAGTCTTCATCCAACCCCACTTAGGGTGCTGTTGTCTGAGTTTTAGTTTGCTCACCCAGATGTATCTATTGTGTTTTGCCCATAAACAATGACTCAATGTGGCCTCAGCTTTCACTTGCAAAAGATGACTTGTTGAAAAGGAGGAGCTTGGCAAAAAAAAAATCAAACTTCTGCCATGGTTCATTTCTTCTTACCACTGCATATGTTGTATTGTGTCATATAATCAATCTGGTGTCTTGTGGAAGTACATGAGGAATTTGTTCTGTTTAACAGCAGTGTGTAGTATTTTCTTCTGTCATTGTTGATCCAAGATTTAGCAAATGACAAGATAAACAGTGTATATTCTATAGTCTCACATTTCAAGTGAAATTGCAGTTGTAATAGCTGACATAGCTATTGTAGTAGCTGCCACTGACAGTGGCAGTCGTTCATCTAGCTGCTGACTAAAGGCATTTCAGAATGATGGGTGAAATAGCAATATTCTCAGCTAGTTAATTAGAAAAATAGATGTCTTGCTAATAACTGTAAAACAGTTAAGTCTTTAACTCTTCACTCACAGTTCAATGTTCAAAACATGTATCTAGTGCATATGATTCTCAGCTGATTGTGATTCCTGATGAAAATACACTGCTAAATATATGCATATTATGGAGGAGTGAACTATAGCCATTGTGGAACTTGTAGTAATTTCCACATCAGACCATGATAAATTGTGTACTCAGCAAATAGTCTAAAACTTATGCATGGATGACATCTAAATTAGAAGTACAGTATAGGTTGCTTCACAACTTCGACAACAGATAAAAGGCTCCTTTCACTCTATCTGCCAAAAAATCCCTCATTTTAGGAAGCAATGCAGGCAGTATCTGTTTATTTGAGCAGCAACTGCTTTCATTGCTAGGTATCAAAGCACTTGTACAAATGAACTCAAGCAAATGGCAGCAACTCAGCTCATCAGACCACAGGCCAGACTTCTCTCATGACCTGGCAGATTACAAGCAGTGACCTTCAGCACTTCCACCAAAGGGAAAAGGCTTAGTTTCAGTTAGTAGTGATGGTGGTCTCATGGAGTTACCAGGTCAGACTGTTACTAGATCAGATAGATTAACACTTATATTAAAACATTCATTCTGTGTTTTGGGCATTAAATCAGAACTGTCTTCTTTGACACCAAGGCAGGCATTGTTAAGAGGGAAATGGAGGAATCCAAGAATCACACCAAAAATTTCTTTTCCACTAAAATAATATTGTGACAGAATTATTCTGCCTACGTGTCAGAAAACATTAAAAGTCAACCAAAATTTTTCTTCTGAGGCACAGATAGTGAGCATATATAGTGCCAAATAACTAAGTGACCAGGATAAGCACCGGAAAAAGAAAAATCTAGCTTCAACGTTGGGTCAAATCTGCTATCTATAATCTTCCCCCACTTCATGAATGTCTCTGGAAAGACCTCTCTGGTTTGTTGCAGAATAAGAATATTTTTGAAATCTCAGAAAATTCCATAAAATGACGTTATTGTTCTTCGTTCAGGTATCACAGCAATCATTACTTAAGTATTTTTAGCTGCCTAACAAAAGCTTGCTTAGAACTGATTCCAAGTGATGACATGCTAATGGAAAGCTTTGTGTACAGCAGACACATTATTTGAGCACAGAGGTTCCCTTCCTTCCCCCATCAGCAATTTGTGATAGATTCTACTGATCCTAGGACTTTAGAGAACTGCTGAGGTAATGTTAACACTGAAGTTCAAAGGAAGTTTTGGAACATCCTCCAGCTAAAAAACAAACAAAGAACCCCCCATGCCCATCCCAAAAAGCTTAATTCCTAGCAAGTCAATTTAACTTGCAAAAGGAATCTGATTTTCAAGTCAGATTTTATTTCTGAGCTCTTCCTATGCTGCATTCAAACAGAGCAGCGTTCAAACTGCTCTAGAGCTGCATTCAAACAGAAGAATAATCTCTCTAGAGATTCAATATGTTTTCCATTTGGTATTATCCTTTGAATTGAGATAATTCCCTCTCTGCTACAGCTCTCAAGTGGGTGAAGGAAAGATATATTCCTCTGTTCCTGAAAATAATCAGCAGTATAATGGAAGCAAAAGGCAGATAAAGACAGGATATTCTTTAGTTTTACAAAACTGATCAAGGGAAGTGCTGTGTGAAAACTCACAGACAAGACACAGATGCTTTGGCCATGGTAAACTTGCTTATCTTCGACTCTGGATACATGTGGAATACATTGAGCTAAAATATAAAATGTAAGTTCTCTCTGGTTAATCTCTGAGTAAATCTACTTAACTGTAGCTCACAGATGTTTTGTTCCCTGACAGGAGTATGTTTCTGTTTGTTAATAAGCATTTCTACATGTGTTTCCAAGGTGTCTGAACTAAAAAATTTCCTGGATCTGATTTGCACTCTCATTTACTCTCAACCTGAAGAGGAAGAACATTGTGTCTATGTATGTAGTTTCTCATATAACTCATACTTCAAATCGTTCCATTTTTATATTAAGAATAGATTGTTTTGAAAGAAGATGAAGGAATAAATTGTGCAAGTCAACAGCATACCTTTTAAAACACAGATCTCAGTTTTGACTGCAGCTGGTGGGTGAAGAGAGGAGTGAATATCAATATGCATTTTTAGAGAACACACTAGGAACTAGAAGAGAAGTTCCCAGACTTTTTTGGATGGCTATCAACCCTCAGAATTTATTGCAGACCACCAGACATCGTTATCATCAAACTTTTAATTGAAAACACTATTAAAAACAGTGTTTAATATGACTCTGCAGATTAGCTGTGAACCCTTTACTGTAGCCTCCTGGACCACCAGTGTTCTGCAGACCACGATTTGGGAACCACTGAACCAGACTACACACATCGTACACCCCAACAAAAAACTTCTGTGTCTGAAAGCAAATCAGTCCTTCTATTGCACAATGTAATCAATGCACAACTCAGTTTAACCTTCTCGGTACTTTAAGAGCATAGCACCCTTTTACTTTTCTCTTACCTTATATTGCTTTTTATTGCTTTGGAGAAAAACATAAATGGTACCAAAAAACCAGTTTATGATTATTTCTTGTAGGATCTTCCTCATGTCTGACAGTGGTGTAACCATTTATGAAGATAGCCATGAAAATAAGGAATATAAACCATAAAAATCTCCACATGGAGCACTGGTCATTCCAGAGTAGTTATGATATCTGTGAATCCTAAAATAAATAAAAAAAAAAATATAGCTTTTGAGCTTTTGGGGATTTTTTTTTTCTTTTTTTTTTTTCCCCCTGTCCTTCCCAAATCCATTAATGACGTCAAAGCTCTATGTGTGGTCATTAAAGTTTTTCAGCTACTTTCTGCAAATTCATTGCAGTTATTCTTTGGCTGCAGTATTACAAGTTTGTCTGGTTTTCACCAGATAAACACACAGAAGAAAATTATGATAGTGCTGAGAAGGCAACATGTAGGAAAATATTATAAATATGAACAACAAAACAGCAAGGACCATGATACATCTCTACAATACATCAATGAGAGAGTGCAATATCCCAAAACAGCAGGAATTGGCTATAGCACCCCTTTTGAATGTCCTACCTTTTAATCTCCTTACTTATGTGCATCCCACAGGCAACTCAGCCAACCTGTATCTAGTAAAGAAAGGGAGTTTATTTGCCTCTTTTCATATACTAAATATCAACAGCTATAACTTGGAATGAACAACCTTGGCAACAAGTGGTACCATAATGGGATAAAAAAAAAAAGGACTTACTTCTAAAAATACTTTTTTTTTAATAAACAAATCTATTGTTCCATGATGGTATCTCACTTGTTTTGGAGAAGAAATAATGGCCTGAAGCTGCTCCAGGGAAGGCATAGGTTGGATATCAGGAAGCACTTCCTGATGGAGAGGGTGATCAGGTATTGCAATGGACTCCCCACGGAAGTGATGGAGTCACCGTTCCTGATGGTGTTTAAGGAGAGACTGGATGCGGCACTAAGTGGTATAACCAGTGTGGTGGTGCCAGGTCATAGTCTGGATTCGATGATCTTGGACATCTTTTCCAGCCTCAGTAATTCTGTGATTCTGTAATGTTGCCACAGCTCTTCCATGCTTCCTGTATGTTCCATAGCCAAGATAATGTGGAGGGTTGAGAGAGGGAAGGGGTGGAAAAGGGTCATTCCAGAGAAACTATTACAGAAGAGATGTCAGCAAGGGGAAGAAGTAGCCGCTACTTTACCTTGAAACATTATAAAAAACAGAAACCTACCTAGATCTTGCCTTGACTGGACTCTTTTGTAATGTTTTAAGTTCAGGATCACTAGTGGGTGCTACTGGAGAATTTATAAAGGTGGATTAATAACCTTTCCCATTTCTGCCCTAGCTCCTGCACATCTGAAAGGGTCTGGTATTTCTTACGTTGTCTGAACACTTCTTTTCTTGTAGTGCCAGTGGTTAGAGATAACTACTATTTTCCAATAGCCAGTGTTTATTATTCCTTTTAAATGAAGTTCAGCTAGTGATCATGACTAGACAGTGTGAAAACAAATTGTTTTGCCTCACCTCACCACTGCCCAGACTCAAATTGTCCTCTGGTGGAGGGGATTAGAGGGGACTGTCATATGGCTGGTGCTCACCCGAGGTAATAAGCCCCAGTTGAGCTAAGCATTTTAAATACACCTGTAATTCTCTAAGAATTACCCACTACAAGCAATTCCTTCCTTGCATTTCTGCCTGACACTGTTGCTGTAGATCATGTGTGTACTATCTTGAGTAAGTAAGTGCCTTTCTGCCGACCCATCAGCTTTTGGCTTCTCTCCACAGGAAGCAGGGAGGCCGCGTTCACCTATGCCATTACTGCTGCGGGGGTTGCACACGCTGTCACGGCCGCCTGCAGCCAGGGCAACCTCAGCAATTGTGGCTGTGACCGAGAGAAACAGGGCTACTACAACCAGGAGGAGGGCTGGAAGTGGGGAGGCTGCTCTGCGGATATCAGATACGGCATTGAGTTCTCCCGGAGGTTTGTTGATGCCCGAGAAATCAAAAAGAATGCACGGAGGCTGATGAACTTGCACAACAATGAGGCTGGAAGAAAGGTATTCCAGAAAGGATGAGGGATGGGGAAATGTGTGCGCTGGAGGAAGGGGGGGAGGCTGGCTTGGTGGCAGGAGGTATTCCCCAAGAATTTACCCTTCTCTCTGCTGTTACCTCACACCCAGATCAAGTTACCTAATGGCATCTAATGTTTCCATTTTATTGCTGCTTCCTTTTATTCAAAGCTGGCTGTGTATTATAGATGCTCCTCCAGCTTCCTCAGCCTTCTCTCAAGTCCCACTGATGATAGAGAGGCCTTTGCTGAAGCTGTTTGGCATAACAGTAAAGCTTTGGCTTTTCATCTCCTGTGCAAGAATCTAGCCAGAGGTGTCAGGCCTTGTGATGGGACTGGACTGACTGTCTGCATGGCTGAACTCCCACAGCACTTGCAGCTATTTATTCCATCCCAAACCAAAACAATTATTTGACCACAGTTCTAATGAAATACACTCTTCATAGCAAAGGTGCAATTGTCCTTTTCGCACTGGTGGGCCACAAACACCTGTGCAAGTGTCACTTGGGAAGAACTGTTTCATGCCCACGGCCATGAATGAGTTACTTGTAAAGAAAACAAGGAGTATCACAGAGCTATGCTACTTATGTACATTGACTAACAATCTTCATATTTCTCAAAGCTTGCCCTTTAAAAAGTAAAATCTTTATTCATATGTACCTTCTCAGTAGAAATCTTACCATACCCATCAAAGTGTTTCCACCCAGGTAAAAAAATTCTGTTTTTACCCTCCAGTGTTTTTAGGAGACTCCAATATACCCCTCCTCCACACCTATCCCACCAAAGTTAGACTGAAATTTTCTCTAAAACAGTGTGTGCTTTCACTTCTAAATCAAGCACTAGCTGCTGAGGTGGGCAGAGATGGTTGAACTGGTGTTGACAGAAGCAGTACAATTATCCCACTGGATAATGCTTATTAACACCCAGTCCATGCAACAACATCTCTCAGGGACTGCTGCTGGCTGTGTGCTGAAGCTGGAGGTGGTGTGTAGGCAGTTATCCAAAGGGATGAAATTACTGTATAAATTCAATATGGTGAAAGAGACCTGCTATAGGGGCATAATCTGAAACACTGGCCCATCCAAACAACAGATTTAAACCAAATAACAGATTTATATATTAATCTCTCTCTCCTCACTGATAAAGAAAAGAGAGAGAATAAGGAAGAGAGACTTATGGGTTGGAAACTAAACTACACAACTTTAATGAAACAGTAATGATAAATAGGAAAAAAATTACTGAATATATACAAATATACAGGAAAAGTGATACCATGTTCCTCCCCCTTTTCCCCCAATAACTCTCACGTCACCACCGAGGCTGCAGGGCAGCCCTGGGAAAGTCCAGGCTGGAATCCTGGGGTCAGCAGCAGTCAGGAGCTGGAGGCAGGAACACACAGATTCAGGCTGGCACGGATCAGGACCACAGGCAGAGGGATGGACGGAATCCTCTCAGGATGCCGAAGGAAGCAGGGAGGAAGTGTTTGACCCTTGTGATCCCTCAAATTTATACCGAGTATGACGTGTGTGGGATGGAATATTCTGCTTGGTCAACTCTGGCATCTATCTTGTCTGATCCTCCCCAGAGGAGGGTTTCAGGTGGGTCCTCCTTACCCCTTCTGGAAGGCAAAATGTTCCTCAGAGCTGAGCAGTGTCCTTGGTTCTGCATACCAGTCTCTGACTGTAACTATAAACATCGAGTGTTATCAGTCCTAGAAGCAGACACTGTCTGAGAAACTTGCTGTTAATTTCAGCAAGTGCAATTACTTGCAAGAGACTTAGCTGAAAGCAAAAGTACAAACCAGAAAATCACCTTTATCCTGGCCCAAACCAGGACATGTGGAAACAGGATTGATACTTGACAAATACTTGTTACTGAGGTCTCCAGCTGACTGAAGAGCCAGTCAGAAAAGCATTCTTAAGAGTGGCACATCTTTTTTTTTTTTCCCCCAAACTTGCTGCCACGGGTGTAAAAGCACTCATGAGTTCCTCTTGGGAGACCAGCAGCTTTAAAGACCAGCTCCAGGTCTGATCACTTCTCTTGGCCTGGGTATTTCACCTTGTGTTTGGATGCAAAAGAAGCTGGAAGCCACATGTCAAACTTGCAAGAAAGTGTTTATTACTGTGAGATGTATTTATCATCCCTTTTGAAATAGGTAATCTGCTGTGGTGGGCACTGTGACACCCCCCCAGAGATAGTGGTGCATGTGTTACTTTGAACACGTCACAGACTAGATGTGAAAGAAAGGAAAAAGAGCAAAAACAGATGCACAGACAGAGAGTAGTGAAGTTCCTCACCTGAGGACAGAAGATGGATCAATATCTAACATTAAATACTGATCCCAGGTCCTCAAGTTCTAAATAGAGTCCAGTTACCATTAGACCACAATGCTGATTCTTATTAAGTACTTTTACTCTTCATCAGAATTTCATAAGCAGGGGGACATAAGTAAACCAAAGAAATCTGTGCTTTTACAGATATTTCTAGTAGCAGCATTCATGAATTTCATTTACATTCCTAAGAACTTAAATTTTTGCAGATGTTCTTGAAAAAACAAATTATAACATTCATTTTAATGTTTATTAGACAGAAGTGGAAAAGCTTGTAGATATTGACAACATTTGTTTTTCCTCAATTACAGTTTTTTTATAAACAGTATTTTGGAATTTATTAACTTTCTTGTTGGTGGCATTTTTCAGTATTTTTCTGTTAATTTTAATTGTTAATGGGTCATATCACTTTCAAAAGCTAAGGACGACTGAAAGGATTAGGTGAGGAATTTTGTTTTTAAGTAAAATCAATCAAATTCCAAGGAATGCACTCATTTAAAAGATGGTTTAGGGATGATGTATAGAAATAATGTTGGTGCTATGAGATACACTCCCATCAAATTAGTATACAAAGTTGCACAGGATATAATACCTGGTGATTTTGATTTGTCTGAGGTCATCTGCTTTTTGTATAAATTAGACTTTCTGAAAAATTCTGGAAACTAGAATAAGTTTTCTTTGGTTTGTGGGTCAAACCATTACAAAAGCAGCTACAGAGTTTTGTGCAATTTCAATGTGAATTCTCAAGTCCCTTCTGAGAATCCAGACAAACTTGAGCTGACCCAAACATTCACCTGAAACTTGGCAATTCTGGGGATCCTGAGTAAATTTGGATTGGATTGTGAGCCTAAAAAAAATCAGAAACAAGGAGATTTTTCTTATGTTTCATTCTAATATACTTCACCTGCTCCTTATTCACACTCAAGTCAGAAATAACTGCAGTTATCTCTGGACACTTGCTGAAGCACAATGCTGAGCCACTACCTTCCTCCTTTTCTCTTCCAAAAATCTCACAACAAAACTCAGAAAAGCTTGTACCTTTCTGAATAAGATTCTGTCAGTACTATCCTGCTGATCTGCAGGATATCTTTACATTTGGAAACAGTTTGAATCCAAGCTTTTGGTTCATGACTACTTTTATTAAGGACCAAAGTACGGATATTTTTCTGAATAGATAAAGGTAAGAAGGAGACCATAGGCAATTCAGGCTTTTTACTTTTTTTTTTCTTTTTTTAACCTCTCTGTTTTAACCTTCTAATAATCCTTAAAATCTAAGAGTGGGAGTGCCAAGATGAGATGTTTTTTAGCTTTCTACAGAGATTCTGCCAACCATTAATGTTTTCTACTTACAGTTCAATCTTATCAAAACTATGACGGGGAAAAAAAAAAAGATCCAACCACTTGATTATATGAACGTTGGTCTGCTTTCCAATGACTTATATTTCACAACACTTTCACTATTTAACCCCCCCCCCCCCCCCCCCCCCCCATGTTTACATCAACAATGGCACTGTTCACAGTTCTTATTCTCTCCATGCTCAGCTCATACTGAAATGGCTTTTTGAGTTAGGTGAGAACAACAATATTTAGCCACTAAATGTGCTCTCTTCATTTTAGTTTTCTCTTTAAATCCCTGTATTTCTCCTAATACAGAAAAAAAGAAGAAAAAAGAATGCAAAGAGCTCCCAACCCCACCTACAGTTAGTTCCAACTTGATCTGAAGTCAGCGGAAGGGCCTTGGTGACCTCACTAGACCTCTACAAGGTGCCCAGAAGATCATTCCTAGGATCATTATCCTGGACTCTAACCAGATGTCTTGCCCCCAGAGTAATTCTTTGGATGCTCTCTTATACTATCACATGGACTTTTTTTATGTCCTTACGCAGTAACTTGCCCATACTCCATCTCTCCTGTCACTTGTCCCAGATCTGTGTGAAGTATTTATAACTATAGCAGTGACTATAATGTTTTCCCCTCATAGGGATGTTCTCAAAAGCTGGCCTGCTGGTATTTCACTGTTGTTAAAAATAGAGCCCTGAGGAATTTAACTTTGAAGAAAAAAGAGCACGGCCTATAAATAATAGTAAAAACTTTGAAAAGAGATGAGGAGAAGGGAAATAGTTCTGTGGGCTCTTTAACTTAAGTCTGGGGCTGAGGTGATCAGCATAACACTGTGACGAAGTACCTTCTTGAAAAAAAAAGATTATATTTCAGGGAATTTTTGATTACTCTGAATAGAATGAAGCCCCTAATTGCCCCACACTGCATTCCCTAATTGCTCTGCATCGCATTTCTAAGAGTAATTGCATTTCTGAGCAAATTTGTGAAGTTTCTAATAAATTTGTAATGAATTGCACCAGAAGTTTCCTATAAAATTGTAATGAATATCACCAAAATAATAAACTTGACACTGGTGCCATTTGGTAGGAATAAAAGCTGAGTGGTTCCTGGTGACATGAGGCTGATGGAAGAATTACTCTTTGGGGCAAAAGGACAGTGTGCTGGGTAAAAGGTGTAGTAACTAATTTCCCCACCAGTTGTGAAATGGCCACTATGCATCAGGAGGGAAAGTGCAAGTGTGGTACATGAAAACAAACCCACAAAGGAAGGCCAGTGTAAGTCTAATGCAAATGTTTCTGAAAGAATGGCTGGTTGCAAATCTAAGTGATTACAGAGATCTGTGGGCAAAACTTTGATAGAATAATGAAAAATTAAATACCAACAAAACCAAGTAAGCTTTGATGCTGTTTTATGAGACAGCTTTCTACCATGTATTTTTAGAAACAAGTATCTTTATTCTGGGATAAATTAACTTAGAAAGAGTAACATCTGGGAAAGCATGCCATTAATCTTAACTTTTTGTTGAAAGCTTCAAAACAATGACCAGCTCTCATGGGGAATCTCAGTTATAAATATGGGTTTTTCTGTTTGTTTGTTTTTAAGGGGGGGGAGCAAAAAGAACAAGCTGACAAATTGGTAGCAGATCACAGCTTTACCAAAAAGAAGAAAAGACAGTTTATCAGTCAATTAGGCTCTTACGATAGACAATGACTGTGGTTATGTGGAGAAAATGCTGGCCTACTTTTTTCTTTTCCAGAAACACACCCACCACACTGACTGCCAGAAACTCAGCCTGGTACCATCCCAATATTTATTTCTCCGTCGATGGGTTTTTTCTTGTTGGGTTTTTTGGAATGCCAAGGAGATGACAACATTTTATTTTACATTTGCAACAATAAGAGAGTGGGTCCGAAAAGGAAAAAAAAAAAATTCAGACTCTCTTCAGAAGAGATTATTCAATTACTTGGGACAACATTTCCATCTAAGCCATGGCTCGTTCTCACAGCTCTTGGCACCACAGCACTGTGGTACTGGGAAGAGTTTTTTGCTGACGTGCTTTAGTGGTAGAACAGCTAATAAGGCGATTTGTTGGTCACCATTCCTTATATATACACACACACATACACAGATGTGCATAAGTAGGGTGTGTGCGTGTGATTATGAATAATTATACAACACTTTTATGTGTTGTCTGTTTATAAAATACGTCAGAAAGTGTTATCTCAGTTTGCCCCACATGAAACGCTTAAATGAATAAGCTCACTTTCACAAGATGCACACACAGAATGCTCTAGTAAGTAGCAAGCTGCCCTCATTGTCACCTAAGAGGACTCAAGAATTAGAAGCAATCCCTAGAAAAAGACTGGATTAAATGCCCCAAAGTTTCAGTAGAGGCTGAACTAATTTAATGTACCTATAAGTTTAAAATATTCTTCAAGGTGTGACTTTGTTTCCTAAGTAATTTCAGTGATCTGAATAATGCAACTTTCCAGGTTTTACACCCCTGAGTTCACCATTTCTTGAGGCTTTCTTTCTCTAAAAGAGAGAAACTATTTCACTGTACCTCCCTTGCAAGACTGCTCATGAAAGAAAAAGCTTCCAATAGTTGTGCCTGATGGCATACTTTTTTGCTTTCCCACTTAAGTTGATTTGCAGACAGATATAAATCCAATTTCAAAAAGTTTGGTGTTACAGCTTGGGTGGGTTGGATGGATAACTAATGCTTATCCATATGTCCTGAATATGCAAGCTTTGGCTCAAAATCTCACGAGGATAGTTCTCCTGCTTCCAGTTGGGCTGGATTTACTAGCCTATTTTTTTCTTCCAGAAACACACCCTTAACATTGACTGCCAGAAGCTACATCTGGTACTATCCTACTTTTGAACATTTTGCTTTAAAATTAGAGGGGAGAAATAGCCAAATATTTTAGGATTTGCTAAATGTTTTTTCATTTCTTTCTAGAAACATGCATGCCCATGCATACCATGCAATGAATGAAAAGTAGATATCATCCATCTAGTAAAATACTACTGCAAACCTCCCCAAGCTGACATGTCCGCATTCCTTGACTGAATAAAAACAGTAATGAAATGTTTTTATCCTTTTAAGATGAGATTAAAAATTTTACCTTTCAGCTTGACAGCAAATTACGTACAAAAGGGAGTACAATCAATTGCACTCAGTTTGGGGATGACTTCAAGGCTGATTCTCAAGACTTTTGCTTTTGCAACTTTTCACTGTAAAGATAAAATTTCAGAAAGCTTTAACCAATTGCAGCAGGTTTTTGCTTAAACTTGGAAGCTATTTTCTCTTCTTCTGGAAAGCAGAGATGAGCCCATCTTCATTAAGTAAGGAATTTCATCTGATGGGCAGCAAGTCTCAAAAGCCCTTATTTTCCTGATGGCCAGGAGAAGTTGGGTAAAGAGAGCAGCAGGCTTCCTAAGGTTTTTCATTCATTCATTCAGTTGGGATACTATGGGAGTGGGTTCCTTACCTAGGGAGGCAGGTGAAGGGCAGGAAGAGATGAATGGATTCCCCTCAGTGTGTCAGGGTGTCCCCAGAGAGTCTTGCTGAGCTGTGGCCAGTGCCAGGGGAAAGCCATCTCATGCTGTAGCTGGATATTATCCACTGCAGAGCAGCGGCTCCCTGCTCCCATCAAACTAAACAATAAGAGAAATAGGGAAGTGAAAAGAGAGGGAGTAAGCACAGTAATTCAGTTCCTCATCTTCCATCCCACAGGATATAAATACTGTTTTGGTGCTCAATGGATCAGGGATAAAAATATGCACCTGAAGCACCTGTATTCCTCATGTTTGCTCCATCTCTTCTCTTCATAGGGCTGGAAACAAAGTGAGGAGACATGGCTTGAACTGCTCAGTTTTGGGCTCTGTGATCTGCTGTTAATGAAGAATATTTTCAGGACAGTTGCATCAGAGGAGTAACATTATTCCCTACTAATATTAGTTATACCCCTGGCTATCTGAGTTCAAAAACAAACCCAACTTAAATTTCACAGATGGGTCCATGAGATCAGCATTTTGGCTGCAGTAGTGGACCCCAGGCTGCACTGGGTTAGCCAGTGCCCACACACCATCAGCAAGCCATGGGCTCTTGTGGCTGCAGCAGTTCAAGTATCAAGGGAGTGGTGACACAAGGTGACCAGGATCCATCTCTTTTGGTACTGCTATTACCCAAAAGTTGATCACTTGCGTATTTGATGGGGGAAAACTCTAAAGTCTTCTATTTATTTTTGATACTGCAGTCAAAAAGTAACATGGATTTTGTTACATTTAACATCTGGTCCAAAAATGTGCATTTCCACTAAGGAAAACACAAACCAGAAAAGGCAAGCCAAAACAAACACACACAAAATGTTACTATTGTTTTTACATATTTTATCCAGATAGGGTTTTTAATATGTTCAGAAACTGTATCTGATGTTATGCAGTTGGGTCTAGATATGGAACTTGACAAAAATGAATTTCTTTTCATGCATATCATTTAGTTTTATTTCATTTTTTGCAAGTCCTTTCCTACTTAACTGGTAGCAGACAACCCTCAGATTGCATTTTCGGTGTATGATTTATATAGGTATAAAAATATGTGGGATAAGAAAGCTTTAACATTGTATTTCACAATTCATTTAACAAAGTAGCAGTAGTTAGAGAATTTTACTTGGCAAGAGGATACTGGGGTGGGAGTGGGTCCGTATGTGGAAAAGAGACCTAAGGAATGTTCCTACGATTAGTCTGAGGCAGCACAGTCCAACGATGGGAATTTGCTCTGGGAGGTAGATCTTGTTGTAAACTGTTCAAGATTAGATAGGAGGCACTGACATATGACAAATGAAACTGCTGAGAGAGTGGGTCGTACGAGCTAATGATTTTCAGTCTTTAATCAGGCACCTAGTTTGGCATAGGGTATTAGATTTGAGTAAATAAGGCTCAGGGTCAGAGCTTTGATGGGAATTTTGCTAGGAAGGCTGAGCTGAAGGGACATTTAGGAAGAAAAACATCAGTTGCTCTTCATCCACATCACTGAGCAAACAGGGTCCAACCCTGCCACCCTTGCCAGGTCTGGTGGCACCTTGATAGCAAGTGGGAAGCTGCTTGAGATACCAGGCAGACAGACATACCTCTGGGAAAGCCAGAGTGTGCTGGCTTCTCAGCAAAGCCAAATGCTCCGCAGCATCTGGGTGGAAAAAATAATCTTGCTTAGAATCTGCTTAGTTTGGGCCTTGTATTCCCTGACCTCCAAGTTTTTGGGCACAATTCTATACCCACAGCTGACTGTGGGCACACAAATTATAGCATTCAGGAATTTAACTACCTGATGATTGGGCCTGCATTCAGTGTAGTAACCCCAAGCATTCCAAATTCATGAGAGAAGCCTCCAAAAAAATAAAAAAAACCTGTGAGATTGGCTTCAGGATCATGAATTAATACTTTTTGAAACTTCTGCTTTTTTGAGCCTGTGTGGCTTGCATTTGCAAGTTCTTCCACCATCGTAAACAGTGGGAACCTTTGAAAAAATACAGCAGTGAAATCAGATTTCTGCACAGCAAAATGACTCAAGAAACTGTATCTTTAGACAGGCAACTAAAAAAAAATACAGAAAGAAAAGAAATCAGGACTTAGGATAAACAGCTGCTGAAGAAGATTATATTACAGAGGGTAAGAGATGTATAGAAATGGCAGCAGCTCAACCAAATGCATACACAAAGGCAAACATATATATACTCACACACATACAAATACATATATGCAAAGGTATCACCTGGGACACCAGAATGGGTGATATCTTTGTCTTTCAGGAACAATGTCACTTTCTGTTGTATCAGGAAAGCACATCAATGACAGAGATGGAGGCTACCTGGGACAATGTCTAGAGCATTGATCCTCATCAAGAATAAGAAGTCTCAACAAGCTCTACCTCCTGACACTCTAAGCGAGTTACTGACTTGAATTTTTCAATCAAAAAATAGACATCACAATCACTTGCAGAACCTGAAAAAAAGACGTTTTCCAAATCACAAGCCTGCTCTTCACCAAGATTTACTACTTGGGAAGAAGAGGAGCAGATCCATCCCATTGGTAACGTTTTCCTGGAAATTCTTAGATCCTACAGTGCCTTGTAGTGAATGTGTAGATAAGGCTGTCTCCATCCACATTTTGTCATGAATTTTGCTGCACTGTTTGTGGCAGCAACTGTTCATTGATCTGTCGTTAAAAGAGAGAGCTGTAGAAATGGTCTAGTTAAAAATAAATCAAATTATTTCAGCAATATGAAGCAAAAAATATCTAATTTGTGTATATATACCTATACATGTGTCTATATACATGTAAGTTTCTACGTCTACATGCATGTGCATCTAAATGTTGATATTTTAAGCAAGATTTATAGAACAAGATCAGAATCTTCTTTGGGATTCTTTGAAAAAAAATCAGATCCATCTACATGGGCATGTAGAGACAGAGTGATCAAACCCCGAGAGACCTTGGAGCATTTCATGAGGTATCCCTCTACTCACTGCAGCTGCCACAGGAGAAGCTTCTTGTTTTTCTGTAAAGAAGAAATGAAGGTGATACAATTTGTTGGACAGCAGTGGCTTTTCCAGTGTCCACAAAAAGCAGCTCAATATAAACTCACTGATTTTCTTTTTTTGAGTAGTTGTAGCTATCGTAGATTCTTCTCTAATCTAATAAACCTTCTTGAAAATCCCCTTTTGAAAATCCTCTGAAAAGCTAATTTGGCCTTGACTTGGGCAAAGCCAGTGGTTCCAGAAGGTCCAAGGTATTTTTGAATAGGATGCTCATCTGTCTTGTACTTCCTACTGTATGCTGGCAAAGGGGAATCAAAAGCAAATATTCTCTTTAATATTGAAACCCCAGAAATTTGGGAAAAAATACAAAACATACAATTTAAGTGAAACTCGAACAACTCAGGAGGGTGCCCTCTATTTGCAGGGATAACCAGATCTGTACAGCTTTTATTTAAGGCCAGTTTCTTAAGCAGTAAGCATTTTTTACTTCCCTTCTACTTCATTATGCCATTGTACTCAGATTTCGACCCTTTTATCCTTTGCCCATTTCAGTCATGTTCTGGGATCTGCAACGAAACCACTACAGGAGATGGTCTGCAGCATCAGTAATGCTTTAAGACAAGCTTGGTAGCTCATATTTCTTTGTTAGCATCGCATTGCAAAGGGGAAATATCAGTTTGCTTTGTTCTTGGGCCTTGATTTTCATGAGCTAACGATGACTGTGGGTGTAATTGTGGTCAGGCTTAAGTGGTAGCATGAGGGCAGAAAAACAGAGGTACTTCTTTCATGAAGATGGTTTCCTCTCCACCATGCACATGGAGTGGGTGGGCATCTGCTTGCCTTCCCCTGGGAATACACCCATGCTCAGGGACAGAGGCATGGTCCAGCCATGGCAAGGCTTGGCTGCCATGGAGGAGGGAGGGGGAGAGCAGAGCATGAAACCAAGCCCCTAACACTTTGGGTCCCTTTTGGGGCCCATCTGATGCTGGATTAACCTCCTCCAGGTTAACTTTCTCTAGCAATACCAATAATTAATACTCCCACTTCTCCTTAGTTCACAGCTTACCAGAACCCTCCAGTGGATTTTATTTCTTCTAATGTGGCACAATTGTTGCCCTGGTGCAAAAATGTATTTGTGGCTGAACAATTGCTTGATATTTGGGCTGGATACTGCAAGGAGAGCTGCTTTTAAAGGGAATAGTGTGCTATCTGAAAAAACTATCAGGTACACTGGCATTTCCACTGCCAGTATGGGTGAAATTTTTAATCATGGAGTGAACATGAATGCCTATTCAGCAACACAGTATATATTGTTCCAGTATAAACCTGGCTAAATTTTTTTAAACATTACTTGAAGCAATTAAGACTAAATATTCTGAATCTCAAAACATTTTTTTGTTTGTTTTTTTCTGGTTTCATAAAAGTGTTTTAAAGTTGCTGGACTACCATTAATTACTTTGACTCTGAAGATGTGTCTTTTTAAAGTAAATTTAATTAAAGTAAATAATTCCCAATAGTTAGAACCAGAATGGTAGATTCCCTTAAACTGGACAGTTTTAAGACTTAGCTTGGCACACTGATGGGCCATCTCATTTAAGCTATATTATTATCTAAAAAGGTTGGACCAGACGATTCTTGACATCCATTCCAACCTGGCATTCTATTAATCCAAGATGACAAAATGCTGTGTTTCCAACCAACTGCCATGAAAAGCATAACTTGTCACAAGCCTTCTGCTGGGGGGTGAGAATACTTATGAGAATGCATTTGAAAAATTTCAAGCAGCAGTAAAGAATATTCGTATGAACTAAACAGACTGACATTTTCCTGCAGTAACAATATGCAAATGTCTGTACACATAGGTTCTGGAAGAGAGAATGAAATTGGAGTGCAAGTGCCATGGAGTTTCAGGTTCCTGTACAACTAAGACCTGCTGGACCACACTTCCTAAATTCAGAGAGATTGGATATATTTTGAAAGAGAAATACAATGCTGCAGTGCAGGTGGAGGTGGTACGAGCCAGCAGACTAAGACAGCCAACCTTCCTGAAGATCAAGCAGATTAAGAGCTACCAGAAACCCATGGAAACGGATTTAGTGTATATTGAAAAGTCACCCAACTACTGTGAGGAAGATGCTTCCACGGGGAGTGTCGGTACCCAGGGACGACTCTGCAACCGTACCTCTCCCAATGCGGATGGGTGCGACATGATGTGCTGTGGAAGAGGGTACAACACACACCAGTACACCAAGGTGTGGCAATGCAATTGCAAATTCCACTGGTGCTGCTTTGTGAAGTGCAACACGTGCAGCGAGCGGACAGAGGTGTTCACCTGCAAATAATGGCATCATGTGCAAACAAACAGAACAAAATCGCCACGAGTGAAGAAAGTGGAGTACAACAAAAGACGACAGCATCATTTTGCACATCTAATCTTCTTTGGGAAAAAAAAAAAAAAAAAAAAAGCAAACAAACAACAAAAGAAAAAACAAAACGCAACCAACACCACAACAACCAATCCCTCCCCATGACTTACACTTCTAAGGATGGTACATTTTGGCTGGGTGGCTGTTGCAACTTCTTTGGAAACAAGGGCAACAGGATTAAGGTGATGTTGACAACCACATTATACTTTCTCTCTCTTTTGTTTTTACTTTTTTTTTACAGTCTGGGTGTTGTAAAGTTCTCCTAGTAAGTGTTTTAAGTTATACATATCAGAGAGGCTGATTGCATTGCAGCTCCTGTGAAATTTAAAAGAAAAAGACACTTTCTCCTATCTTGAGACAACAAAAACACCAAGACCTGTGCAAATAAAGACTTTTTTTTTTTTTTTTTTGGTGTGTGTGGAAATTAAATCTTCACTGACTACAACACAGCAGTCTTGCTGCAAATAAATTTTTAAGAAAGCAGGTAGAAATAAAACAACTGGTAAACAGACCTATGTTGGAAATACTCCACTATCAGTTTGGAAAAAAATAACATTCACAAAATTACATCAGCTGCCAGTGACACTGGAACTCTTTGAATGAACATTGAAAATAATTATTTATGTTTTTAATAGTATCACAAAATCCTAAGCACTAACGGGTAGCTATGACTTAATTCTGTACTAAATGTAAACTTACTAGAACTCTGACTTTATGATTTTTGTATTTGGTTCTCCCTAAGTTCTTCAATGCTACTGATCTGTTGTCACTCCACTATTAGAGCGAGTTCAATTACTGTAGACCTTAAGCAATTACCAGAACTAAGCAAAAAGATCACGCAAAACTGTGGTTACAAATGCTTGATAAAGACTTTTCCTGCTTGCCTCCTGAATAAGAATGACTCTTTTTAGACTCAGGCTTGAGGCATGGAGCACCTGCCCTCAGCTCCTCATAGTGAGTTTTAGGGTACAAAGACATACAAAGGCATGTCAACTATCAAAGCTTTTGCTTTGCTGTCAAATGCACTGGCAGGATCTTCCAAGCTTTCCATTTTGCCTTCAGTGGTTGAAAGTTAATATTAGCAACAGTTTTAAATAACTTATGCTCAGTATGAACTGAGAAGTTAATAAAAATGTGGTAGCTGAGCTCTAGGTTGCTTCAACCTGTGAGTTGTGGTGGTTTCAAGAGCATAAGAAAACTGAAATTCGGGTTAGTCTGTATTGTCATTACTCAAAGGCTGGCAATAACGTACTCCCTGGTAAAGAAATGAAAGTTAAGAAAGAAGCTGACATTTCACACCAGCACTCAATTATCATTTCACACATCTTTTCCCTATGAGAGATTTTAAACAAAATCCTCAGTTATTTTACTACTGTAAAATCTAGTGTTTTTTAGCCCAAGAGACAGAAATGCTTGCTATAACACAGCACATTTAATCACAAAAATGTTTGCTTGTTGCAAGGGTCCCTTAACTGATTTTCTAAAAACTTGGATTGAAACTTTCCTAACATCTGCGCATCTTCAATTTCAGCTTTTGTTTCATTTTATTACTTTTTACAGAGGGGATGCACAGCCATGAGCCCACCCCACCTGAGATGGGAGCACTTGTCATGCCATGTGGTGCTCTTGGGGCAAGGGGCTGGTGGAGCTTCTGCCCCACCAGCTCCAATGGTGGATATGTGAATGAGCCAGGATTACCTCCATATTTTATGGATCTGTATTATCAAAAGTAACTCATCACCTGGGGACCTTCATTTGTACATTCATAAGGACCTGCTTTTCTGGCCCCAACCACTTACTCCCTGAAAATCAGACCCTTTTGATGAGTCTCTTATGCAGCAATCCAAAATTGAAGAGCTCTTTGTTGTTGTTGTTGTGGCTGCTGTTGGTTTCTAAATACCAACCTTGGTGTGAAAGAGTGCAACTCCGCAGAAGTCAACAAGGGCTCCCAAAAACACTAGAGGCACTCCATATAATTTAAAGTCCCTTTGATTCATGGGTATTGTTGTTGAATAATAGTGATATACTGTACTTTCACTACATTCTTGACAGGAAGCAAATAAAGCTCCCAAGCACAGTAATGCACAGTCTTATGGTACTAGATACTGTAAATATATTAGAATAGTATTTGTTAAGTACAATTGAGGAATCCAATTAAGTTATATTATTGTATATCGTTTAAATGTCTATAGAGTATTTTAAATTATTGTGAACTACACTGCGTTGAAAAAGAAAAAAAAAAAAGGTTATATATTATAACACCAACCACTCAGAAAAGTGGACCAAAGTGACACTTTCTCTCTTTTTTTTTTTTTTTTTTTTTTTTTTTTTTTTTTAATACGCCTATTTCAAATAGCTCTGTCATCTACCTTAATACCATTTTGACAGTCCAGTGATTGGATTAGCTGTCTAGAATATAATGTTTCAAAGAACCCTGTAAGAGCTTCACTCATGTGGGGGTGCAGCATTCAGAAAGGTACTAAGCAGGGGCTGACCATAAAGAAGCATGGACTTTGAACTATGTCCCAAGGAAAAGCAGTTTTGGTCAGAAAATATTATCACTACTTATGTACTGAAACATCCCCCCAGAAAGGTGACCATTCAACAGAGTTGTCTATGAATGGAAGTGGGTTACAGAAAAATTTCATTTTTAAAAAATATAGTTTGATATCAAAGATCTGTGACAATAGAGGTTTGAAATCAACCAGGAACACAACATGGTTTAACCATACCTTAGCCATGACAAAACTCCAAATACTGTATGTTATTAAAGAATTTAAGAGTAAAGATCAATTTGTTTACTATGTTACTGTTTTATGGCAAGCAGAAAACAAAAGATGAAATGTGTTTCCATTAAAATTTTTCCCCCTTCTAGCTCCCTTTCTTTTTGTTTGTTGTTTGTTTAAGGAAGGAAAAAAAAAAAAAAAAAAAAAAAGAAAAAAAAAGGCAATTTGTGTACAGGCTTCTCTGGATGAGAAATGATAGGCAGATTCCAAGTCCAAAGCAATTTTTGTGTTTCATGAAAAACAGAAATTAATGCGCCTGTGTTTGGTATTAAAGTCCAAAGTCATCAACCTAGAATGGCATAGAGAAACTGGAACAAGTACTGACCTTACTACTACTGGAGGCTTCAGTTGACTCAAATGAGGAGATAAATGTTTTGTGATAGAAATGTGGCATCCAGCTCCAGAATGATTCTTGAACATCAACCTCATGTAAGGGATTAACAAACAGAGTGGAATAAGAGACATAGTGGAGAGGCTTGAAGGCTCTGACTTCAGCTCTCACGTATGTTCCAGCTTATTCAAGCAAGTTATAGACACAGCTAAAAACACTACTTGAAACTGTACTTAAAAGATTTCATATTATTTAATTTTATCAGAATATTAGCAACCTCCTTAATACTGAAGGTAGTGTCTTCTTACATGAAATCTAAAGAAAATATACAACCTTTGTTGTGTTTGCCCCTCAGGAAAACTATTCAGCTATAGATAAAGGTAAAGCCAAATTCCACATGAACTAAGTCCAAAACAACTTCATTAAGATGAACTGAGTTGCCCTGGGTTTATAGCAGCATAAGTATGCACAGCATTTTACCCATGGATGCCAAAGAAAACACTGAACCTTCTTTTTAATTACATCATGGAAAACCAGTGAACAGAGCTTCAGGAAGTTCTTATAGTAGATGGTGAAATTCAAGTACCTGAAGGGGGCCTAAAAGAAAGTTGGAAAAAGGCTTTTTACAAGGGCATGTGTAGAGATAGGACAAGTAGTAATGGATTTAAACTGAAAGAGGGTAGATTCAGGTTAGACATTAGGAAGAAATTCTTCACTGTGAGGTTGGTGAGACACTGGAACAGATTTCCCAGAGAAACTGTGGATTCCCCCTCCCTGGAAGTGTTCAAGGCCAGGCTGGATGGGGCTTTGAACAACCGGGTCTAGTTGGAGGTGTGTCTGTCCATGCAGGGAGAGTAGAACTTGATAATATTTAAGGTCCCTTACCACCCAAACCATTATATGAATCTATGAATGGAATATTCATTTCTAGGATGACATCTAGAAGAGGATGAAATTTATCAAAAGGTCTGCAAATCTTTTAACAAATCTAAAGTATGTTGTGAGTAGGCTACTTAAAGTTTCAAATGTGTTTCCATGGATTTCTTTTTTACTTTAAGGCTTACACCGAAAATTTGATACTGAAAGAAACAAACCAAGACTGTCCCTTACACCAGCTTTTCCATGCAAATAGCTGGATATGCCTTCCACTGCTGGAGGCACTACTGGCAATCAACAGAAACGCTTTCTATAAAGCTAAAGATAATTTGCATTCATAGCAAATTTCATATTTGGACAGAATGACTGCATGTTTCCTCTGGAAACATCCTGCAGACCTTTTGTTGCAATGACAGTTCCCACAGTGAAGGTCGCACAGTACAGACCCAACATTTTTCTCTCTGAGTGACAGCCACAGCAAGATGTAGGATATACACAACTGAAACTATGTCTGAGGGAAAAACATCAAAGTGGAAAGGCAGGGGAAGTTGTAAGCAATTTCAGTTTTTGATACTGATATTGTAATAAACCTCCTGCATGAAAAACAAACCTCACTGTAGGCTGAACTTTGCCCGCAATATTTTTTCCCCTCAAATCCAAAGTCCTCATCTGCAAGTTTGCACATTTAAACTGTTTCTTTGGAGAACAAAAATGCCCAAAGGCTGGCAAGTACTTTCCTTTTGGTCTTGGAGCTGCTATTAGGAAATTGTAGGAGATCATTTTCTGACAGGGGAAACGCAGTTGCAAATTTGAATTTTGTATCTCGTTTTTTAAAGAGAAAATCTAGTTTGTTGTTTTATTTTTTTTCCTGCGCATTCCTGCAGTATAACTATTTGTTTTTTAAACAATCTGTTTGCTGAAGAATAAAGATGGTAGCTTTTACATAATACGTGGTTGTTTGCATTGTATTGCACAGAGCACTGAAGCAGAGGAAATAATACTGCTGTAAATTCAAAATCTTTAGTCATGATTTGATAGGATGCCCTTTTCCAGAACCTGGTACTATGACAGGCCAAAAAAAAATAAAAATAAAGATAAAAATAATAATAATAAAAAAATAAATTAAAGTTTACTTTCATTCTGGGTCCTCTTATTCTCCCTGCAAACAGACCGTAAGATCAACGAGGAACCAGTTTAATGACATCTAAATTTGTGCATAAATATTGAAAATGACATTTTTTTCACAGGCAAGCCCAAACAAATGTCACTGCTCTAGACACTGGAAATGCTTCCATGGAAAGGTAGATGTATGATTAGCCCTGGCCTTCATTTGCCCAGCAATTTAGAGGAAAACCAGCATTTTAGATCCCATGAAGCTAAAAGGAATTCCCAAGGAGATTACAAGATTTTGATCTTATTGTTTGATTCCTGTGGCTGCAAATGAAAAGGAGCATTCCCCCAGTCTTTGGGTAAAGGGAAACCCAAAGGCATTTTGAAGACTATTCACACCACCCAGCTTAAAAGACTAAAAGACGGGCTAAGTGAGCTGACAGCCTCTCTGGGCTCCCTCCACAATAGGGAGAGTGAACTTTCAGGGGAGGGGGCAGGGGGGAGAATTAGACAGTCCCTCTCCTCATTCTCAACCTGAGAAAAACCCCAGGGAGACAGGCAGGATAATTTATCTGCCGAAATTAAGTGTCAAAAAACGTGTTGTGTGAATGAACTCCCATTTCCCCTCCTCTATTTGACTCAGCTGCTCTTGGACACTAATTGTGTTTTCTTAAGATTTTTTTTTTTTAAACTGCAAGCTTTATTATTTTACACATTGTGGAATAGATATTCTATTAATGTCAGTGAAATTGGCCTTGCTTTTCCTTTCTATTGCCACCGTCTCTCCCAACCAATTTCTTACTCCTAATTTTATGCATGAACCATTTCCCTGCAGAAAGCAGGATCATTACCCAGTGATTTGATGAAGCAGTTTCCTATGAAGTGTCTTATTTATGATTTTGACTTCCTCTTAAAATCTGTGCGGTGCAGAGAACTTTAATCCAAAGGGTGAATGTTTAGAATTATGATGATATTGGTTGTAAAGGATCCTAATGGGTATGCACTGCAATGCACTCCTGTTTTTTTCATCAGTGTGCCCAACATGCTGGTTTTGAGTATATCAGGCTACACCAAAAGGCTCTTGCAGCAGCTGCATGCCAATTACCTGCATGAATTACACGCTGGCATTGGAGCCAAGTGCAGCCTACTGGTTAGGCTTGTTAAAAAGGCAGTGAAATTAAACTGTTATGAATTCTCAGTAATGCCAAGGATCACGCAAAATATGGTTACTTGTCTCAGCACCTTTCTGGGGTAAGTATTATGTCCTTTAAAGAAATGTATATATAGCTACTGAAAAAACCTAACCTACCGAGAGGAAAAAGAGCAGTCTCAAATTGCATCATATATTCCAAATAAAAAGAGTAGTATGTGCACACATCATACACATATAAGTACAGGTAAATCTACTAAAATATATAAATAGATGTGTCTGTATTTGAAAAATACACACTGCAGATATCCAAAGTAATATTTTTAAGATCTTCCCTCAACTTTTGCTTTCTCAAGCAGAGTGGATTTTGTGACTGACTCCTATTGAAACAGAGGGATACCAATTTTCCACATTTCCTTGCAGATGGGCTCTGTCATCAGCACCATGATAACACCAGACAACACTTCTTTCTTTCATTTGTAGGTCTTTCTGTTTGTGGGTATCAAAGAAAACCAAAAAACCCCTCTTATTTTGCAGTTAGGGAAAGTGGAGATGTATGAAACCTCCCTTCCTTCAGCTACTGGGAGAAAGAAGGCAGCCTAATTTAGCTCTAAATCACCTGCCAAAGGCCCTAGCAAAAGCTGAGAGTTAGGGCTACAACTCAGAAATCCTGGTTTTCCATCCAGGGATCTAATTACCAGCCCCACCCACCGTGGTTACTGCAATGCACTGGAGTCTCGGTTGTGATGAATATAAGTTTATTGGCAAGCACCTCACAACTCTTCTTCCTTATCTCTTTCTTTAAAAGATAAGCTACCTAATATTTGCCCCTGGCTGATCTCAACAAATGTGTCATGATAACACACTTACTTTGCACCCGTGTTAACCTTTTGAGCAGATGCAGGCACTTTCAGTCAGAAAATCATCACCGGTATGCTCTGTTAGTACATTTACAGTAATGAGTCAGAGAAATGCTTTCTGTTTTTAAAAGGATAGAAGCAATGCAGCAGGACAGGTTTGTCCACCCACTGCATTTTGTTCCAGCAGATCTGGCACAGAGCTGCATCTGGGATCAAATACTCTTAGGAAGCCAACATGCCAAGCTTGAACAGTAGGCTAATGTAAATATATAATGGCGTGGGAAAAAGTCTTTTGTTTGTTAATATTAGGTGATACAGACTATCTGTTGTTCAGGACAAGGAACCAGAGAGTTCTTGGATTATGTTCAACAGTGCCCTGTTGCCTCTTTTTTTTTCAGTGCATAGGTTGCTTCCCTCTCTGTGCATTTGTGTGTGTGCATGGGCACGTGTGCAGGGGGACTTGGGAGGCATCTAAGTCCATGCACTAACAAACTTGTCATTTTGTGACCAAAAGAAAAAAAAAAAAAAAAAAAAAGAAAAAAAGAAAAAAAACATTTCCTGGGAATCTAAGCAAGAAATACCTGGAGATGGGTCACAGCAGCACAGCAAGAAAATATGTGCTTTGGAAGGTTCAGCTGCCTACCTAATCCAAACCAGTCCTGGAGGAAGGAGAAGGAATGAGGAAGTCAGTTTGTGGTCACCATCTTCTCTGCCTGTGATATCCAGTACATAATTATTACAGGGCTACAGTTCAGCCAGCTTTTGACAAATGAACTACCGAGGGTTTTCTCTGAATGCTTTCTATTCAAGTGTATTTAGTCATAAATATTTGGTTCTAATGACATTTTCTTAGTCAAACACAGCCACTCCTCAGCAATAATAATACATTTTATTCTTGATATAAGCCTCTGAACAAGATTCTTTTATTCAAATTGAAGGTGTCTTTACAGAAGTTGAATATATCCTGTTTTTTTTTTTTTCATGCACACTAATTTTGACTAATTATACACCATCTCAAAGCCCTTTGCAACAGTCCAAATATTCTGTGCTAGAAAGTTTTTATGAAATAGAAATAAACCCTGTAATATCCAATAGAATTACCAAATTAATTTTATAAAATTAAAAGGTCATAGCAAAAGATACAGGCATCAAGCCAGAATATCAGATTTTGTTGTTCCCAAGGACTTTACTCATTCTCAGCTTCTCTAATCTTCAGGTTCATAAAATAGCAATTCCTGTGCACATAAAGCTCCCATCAGCTCATCTAGGGTATCACCATTTTAGAGGTATGTGTAAATGCCAGCTTTCAGTCCCAACAATCTGAAGTAGGATGTAACAAGCCATAAATACTCCATGATAGTGCTACTGTATGATTTGACTGTATTTTCAAACTTAATACTAAAGTGATAATGTTTGTATGGAAAATGTCTATTTTTAATCAGTGTATATTTATTTCAAATCTCATCACTTTTTAAAATGAGGAGCAGTATTCATTTTCATTCAATGCATTTCTACAAGCAGATATTGAGGTTATATTTTTGCTGATATTTTGGTGATATTTTTCTGAGATGGAAATTAAGATTGAATAAGTCAGATGCCCCCTCCTAGTACTGTTTTTGCAGTCTTTGACTCTGTATGAGCAACTCAAAACACATCTAGTAAACATCCTAGCACTGACAATTTTTGTTTCAGGTATTCCTGAAATTTTATTCCCACCCCTAGGTACCCACCAACAAAGAGAACAAACAGATATTTTTTTTTTTAATAAAATAGGTAAATTGATTCTCCTCTGAGAACCCCCATTTGCTTTCCTTTAAAACAGTAGTCTCAGTTTTCTATTTAAAACCTTTTTCATTCAAGAGATGCCTCTTTTCCCTAGATGGGTTCACTTGAGCTTCTTTCTTCACTTCAGCATTTTAGTTAGCTACACTCCCTCACAATCTGATGCCTGTTCAAAAGTCTCTACTCAAGCTGAGACAGATTCAAAAAGCACTTGTAGAGGGTGTGGACCACAGTTGTGAATGCCTTTCTGCTGGCACTTCAGAGCAGTGAAGTGTTTGCCTGCTCCCATCATCTCCAGCTGAAAAAGGAGGGAACTGAGCTTACTCTTCAACTGTGGATGACTGCGAGAGCCAGATCAATTTAAGGAGCAATAAATCAAATTAGGCCTTGCACAAACTCTTGACCTGCAGCTTGTCAAAGGTGATGGTTATCACCAAATTCAGCTCTGACTCTACATCTAGCAGGGCCAGACTAGAGGATGCTGTGACCTAAATGAGAGAGCCTGCTAAACTGGGCTTCAGAAGTTATTAAATCCCTCTGACTTTTGGACACCTCATCCTAAAGATCCCCTTTCAGTTTTGAAAAGTCTGAAACATTTTTTTTTAAAAGCTTTCTGTTGGCCATAATTCCCATGGTTTAATACCCTTCAGTAATTCAGCTCTTGAAAAAAGACCTCTTGACAAGTGATTTTTGTGATTAATCTCAAAATGATCATGAAGCTCACACACCCAACAGAAGCACCAAAACGAAGAAAAATATAATCATAAAAGAAGCGACACAAAGCTTAAAAAATATAAATATGAGCACAGATCCTGCTCAGTGTAGAACTGCAACAGTTATGAGGCTGTCAGGCTTGCACACATTCATCTGTCCTATAGCATGTCCACACACTTACCTTGCTTGAAAAAAACCAAACCAGGTCTGTGAGAGAGCATTGCAAAAACTTTTCCTTGATGAAAACAGAGAGCTTAATGAAGACCAAAATAGAGCTGGGATGAATCTACCAAACTGATCATAAGAATGGGAGACTTGCAAGTGAGAAAACTTTACAGAATAGGCTTCCTCAGTATCTTAATTTTTATTTAATTTTAATTGTATATTTAAATATATTTAAGCTAAAGCTCAGAAAAGGGAAGAAGCAAGAAAAAAATAGATTTCACAATTTACAGAATGGAATAAGTTGTTTGGTCCAAACCAGACCCTATCTTAGAGACAAGAAAACCCAGAACTATACATTTATTTTTGCCCTCCTTTGGAAAGAGAATATTTCTCAGTATTCTTTTTGTGTGTACAAACATGATGCGAAAATCACTTTACTCCTAGTTTAAGGAGTATGTTATCTTTTTTTGAACATTTCTGTTCAAACAGAGCCCATAATCTTTCTTCTCCTCCTACTTCGGTAAAAAAAAATAACCATGCAACAGTGGTGGAGTTTCATATTTCATTTCCCAAAGAAGACAGAACCTTCTTTTTTTCTTCAGTCTAAGCCTCCTCAGATATAGACTATATATTATGTCATTCATCCAGGTTCATCCTTCTGAAACAAACAAAACTGGAACATATCATCCTCTTGATGTTAGATAAATCTGTAAAGCCAAAAGGTAAGAGTATTTTTAAATGTTATTTGGAATATAAACATAAAAGGACAGAAAGAAAAAACAAAAACCAACAAAAAACCACAGCATTTTAACACTCCCATTTAAATAGCAGCAACTTAATATTAGAACAAGGCAAGGTTGTTACATACACTCGCAGCTTTAAAATAAACTCAAGTGGTTAAATAAGAACTTGATGGCCAGGCTTGATATCGCTTTTGTGAAATATTGCCCGATGACAAGATAGCTTTTTTTCATTCAGAAAACCCTGATAAAACAAACACTGGTAGAACTTTGATCCTGGGTTCAGGTGTAGCAGAGGACCCTTCAGGGAAACCAAATCAAACCTGGGAAGCCAGGGAGCCCCTGTCAGCTGTGGCAACACACAGTCTAGCATGGCTTTTTAAACATCCTGCCAGTTGTTTGTGAAACACAAAAATACTCATATCAACAGCTGTACTGTAAGAAGTTCATGGTTAGAGTTGTTTGCATCCATGACTACATCCTGATGTAAAGAGCTCAGCTTCTTGGCGCTGTTGGGTGGCAATTACTTCTGCATCCTCTGGGGGAGAATTGCAGAGAAAGTAAGTCCTCAAGGTTTGATTTTGGGACCTATAGGTGAACTGCTGTAAAACCAGCACTCTTGTATCTGTGTGGGCATTTTGGCTTATTATGGTATCAGCTCAGAACACTTGGTGCCCTTCAATGGAGATATTGAAGAGAGAGGAAGGAGATGCTCAAGCAGAACTCTTCTCAAGTGATGCTGTAGACCTGTTGCAATGCTAACAGTTCCCTACTGAATCCCACAATATTTAGCTGCTATTAAAAGGGAAGCCTTGGGTCATACTTTTTCTTGGTGCTTTCCCTAAAGCTGGCAGCAAGTGCCTTTCTTTTCAAGATCAGTGACAAATCAGTGCAAAATAAACACGCCACCATGAAAGGGCATTGTCACACATCTACAGCACAAGTTGCAGAGTCATCACAAAGGGTGGATGAGGCAAACAAAAAACCCAGCCTTCCAGCTGATAAAGCAAATACTCCAAATTTGTCCAGTTCAGGTGGTGGCATGTGTCAGGAAACGAAAAGCAGAGAGAAGAGTGGACGGGGATCGCTGCCCCTTGAAGGCTGCCCTGCTGCCAGCAAACAGCCCTGGTGTGGAGCAAGGAGCCAGGGAGGTGTGAGGCCAGCCTCCAGCACGCCTCACCACCTCACTCACAGCTCAGGCTGAGGAGCCCATGTTTGCACACCCAGGGCATGAATAAAAGCAAAATTTTCCAAACTATTTTAATGTAAATACAGGGGCGGCCACGGCAAACCAGCATGGCAGTTTGACTGGGATGGCTGCCAAGGAACAAATTTAATGCAATGTATTTCATTTACTCCCAAACAATGGGTAAATGGCACTCTCTTGCTGCTTAAATGGCATACCCACCGCTGTCTACGTGTCTGCCCACAGGTGTTGTGCACTATGAACACTTACCCTCTGTTAACACAAATTCGTTCGCTTGTGTTTGCTCCCCTCTTCCAGCCTGGCTTAAGCCTATCAAACATCCCAAGCTAAACAAGTACAAACACCCCTCGCAAAGTGGGCAGGCAGCAATTAAAACACGCCGAGGGAGGGTGCAGCGTTTTAATCGTGCTGGCTGCCAGCCAAGGAGCTGCAGAAGTGAACTGTGCTTCCCCAGCCTGGGAGGAGGAAGAAGGAGGAGGAATTTCCTTCGTGAAGCCTCTAAGAAGCTGCTACCGACAGCGCTCCTTCGGTTTAGAGCTGCACCTTTGCTGGTGTATTTCTACCTGCTGGTGGATACACGCATGCCTGTTCCTGAAATTTGCCTTCACTGCAACTGTTCTTGCAGCTGTATTAAATAGTAGCAGTAGCCGCATTTTTTTCCCCCTGACAATTATTTGCAAACAAGCTGCTAGTGAAGTAAATGTATTACCTTACTTCAGAAAACACTGACAGCTCATTGTTGGTTTTGCAATATTCATGAAAACTCAGTGCCAAAAAAGAAAACACAGAAAACGGTTTGATATTGCACAACAATGGGAAAAAAAAAAAAAAAATTTAAAATATCGAACTAAGATATATAAATTTACAGGCTTAAAAATAAGCATGCAGAGAACCGGTTTGCTGAATTGTAACCAAAATGTTTTCTGCCTTCTGGGTAGAAAAGGTAGAATCATCGTTACAGCATAGTAATGCTGATGAGTAGCAAAAATATCTGTTAACTATGTGAGTTCTTGGTTTTTTTTTCAGTTATTAAGTGTATGATACACAATAAGGAAAAGATTCAGTTTATGTAGTTTTTCCCTTAGATGTAAATGTGGAAAGAAAATTTAAAAGAAAATCACATGTTTCACTGCAGTGCTCCCAAAACTTTCAGCTTCCTGTTCACCATTCTATTGCTGTGAGATGACGGAATATGTTTCTTAGATATTAACATACAAATAGTATGTATAATTCAGTATAAAATAAATTGTTTATAAACATCAAACATAATTTATAGTGCTCTCTCCCATACACACATCACCATGGAAACAAAGTAATTGCCACACTATTAGGACAGAATTTCTCTGTGCAGTGAGGGAGAATGGCAATTTATCTGCATCTGGGTGGTTTCGAGTTACTGTCTGTGCTAACAGATCTCTCCAAAGCATCTTTTGGATGTGAAGGATGTGAAATTAGTTTTGATTGCTGAAAAAAAGATGAGATCAATATAAGAGTGAGACTATTTGAAACAGAAGACCACATTTGAAAACATTGCAATTGTTGCACAGGAGTGATGTGAACTGTCCACCAGTGGGGATTCAAAGACAAATCGAGGAATTTCAAGCCCAGTTGCAGGTCTCTGTAGGCCAGTGTTTCCTCTCTTGGTGATGGTCAGTGGTTGCTGACATCTGCTTGCTGGTGGGAAGCTTAAATGGAGTAGTATTGATTACAGATTCAAAAGATAGAAAAATGGCATGAAGACACCTCCTTGTTTATAATCCTTCTAGTGAGGTCAAGGATCAAATGAACTGCTGAAATGTTTTCCCTCTTTAAAGAAAATGGAGAATACACTGTACCAATATTTAAGTGTAAACAGAGTTTCAACAGAAGGATATAGGGGCAGAGATTCCTGAAGGATGTATATGCCTGTATATACAGACAATGATCTACTGAGATTTTAAAATGCATATAGCTAAGGATATAAGACACTAATGACACACTATACAGGAGGATAACACACTAAGACTGCTAAGATTCCACTTGTTTCCTGAAATGGATGCAATGATACAAAGAAACGTGTTTTTAACCCTAATAGTGTTGATGACACGATTATCACACCTTGGCATTATAGCTTTCTCCATAGTCATTCCTGTATAACAAGAGCCCTTTAAGAGAGTTAAGAGAAAAAGGGTGATACTTCATCACAGCATCACACCAAACTAAATTAGTCATATATGTTTTAATATTAGAAAACATAATGAAATTTTCAGCTAAAATTACTAGTCCTCTCAACCAAGATGTTTAAGAGGAGGGCTGACATAATTTTGATGAAAGGTTCATGCTGAAGTTAATTTTGCCATATTCCTGCAGGCAAAACTCACAGAGATGTTCAGCCAGGGTAACAAGGTTATTCTTAAAAGACTGTAAGTAGAAAGTCCCAGTATTGCATGGATGGAGTCTATTCCCCAGCTAGATTTCCTGTGAAATGACCTGCATTTTGTCTCATTAAAAAGTGCTCCTGAATTCAGAATGGAAGATTCCTTTGTGTAATCTCTCCTAATAAATGTGAAAACAGAATAGCTTCTGTATTTCTGATAGAGGCTCCTTCTCAGAAAGTGGCACTGGGGGGGGGCAAGAATCTTCTTTCTCCTTGCAGATGGAAATGCTGCAAAGTACTTTGAGAGATTAGGATAAAAAAAGAAAATTCGCAAGCAAACACGGGGTATAATTATCATCATCTGTCGTCTCTGTGAATCCATACATTTTATGGATTCCACTTAAAATAGAAAAAAAAATAATCCGCAGTGGGATGTCTTCCAGAGAACCAATTTAGCTAATGAGAGTGAATATCAATGACTGCTGGCTAATCAGAATGGTATTAGCATAAATTTTACTTAATGAGGACGTATTTGCCTAGCGCCAGGAGCAAAATGGTACTGACTTCGAGTGTGAAATGCAAAGGATGCATAAGTCTGAATTAGAAAAACAAAATAGCAGAGCCAATAAATATAAATATATCTGAGGTCACTGCTCTACTAGCAACCCATGATTTTAACTTGAGGCTTTCCAAACTTTTTTATTATTACCAAATCTTATAAGCCCTTTTGCTGTGATGAATTAAACACCCCGGGGAACAGCCTGGCAAGAGATTGAATTGAACTCTTTTAACCTCATCTTGGTAGGTAGAGTGCTGAGGAAACTCGCTTTCTTTTTAATTTCAAGCACGCAATACACGCACTCTGCTGCACAAGGAAAGTATATCTTTCTTTTGTGCATTGTGTAAGGTTCTTTTCTGAAAAATGCTCGAATAGTACTCTCAGCTTCAAACCCAGCAATGTTACATTGCCCTCTGTCTGTCTGTGAGCGATCTCAGGCGGAAAATTCCCTTCAGCTGCTATTGTCTTGAAGGAGTTAAGTCCCAGCAGCATCCAAGTGCTGTTATGCACACAGCGTTTCTTCCTCTTTATATAGGCTCCATATTAGACAGTCTGAGAAGTCTCCATGAACAATATGAAAGATTTTTGTCTACAGTAACATAAAGGGGTTAGAGTTCAATGCTCTCACAAAATATTTAATCTTGCGAAATGTTATTTGTAGTGTCATTCTTGTATATACCTGCTTTGAAATTCCTAACCTTAGATTCTTCTGTGTAAAGGAATATAGGGCACAAGTGTTCTTACCTTTGATATACTATAGGATCTAACAATATTTAACTGGTGAAGTCATTTTTGTTTCCAAACCTGTGTCTCAAATATGCTTGGGAACGTGGAAACTCACAATGCCCTTATTCATGACATCAAAATCAGTTCCATGGCAACACATTGTGATGACAAAATACACAGATTGCAAGGTCACAAGTCACACTTAAGAACAGGCAGGGGAGAAATTGTTAGTTTAATGAATAACATTAGCCAATTCCAATAGGAATAAAAATAAAGAAAAAATTAAAGTGCCTAAAGTAAACGCCCTTAAATGCACTTCAGAACCATTTCATCTTAAGTAGTTCTTCAAAGGCAGGAGGCTTCCGCAGCTTTCACCTCTGTGGCAAATAGAAGCCCATGTTAAAAAGAAAATAAAGGCTCTCCACACTAATGATGGCACTGCCAATACTTTTCCTCTATATGCACCGAGGGAAACAACAACAGCAGGAAAGAAATTTTAGCAGAAAAGGAGTTATGTTAATTCCAGGCTAAAACAACTAATGATTTTTAGGCTTTGCAAGGACTGGGTTTGCACACACAGTGACGAGCCACTTTTGAAGATTACGTTTCCTCGGTCTATGGCCAGGTATTTGAAATATTTCTGTCACAAAAGTCAGCAACCACAACCATGGTACAGATTCTTCTAATGAATTTGAAGTTATTCCTTCCTTGCTTATATACTGAACACTGTGTCAAGAAAACATTACAAATTTACAGGGTTTTACTGTACACAGGCCACCTCTGAAGTTTTAGCACTTATGCTGCAAGAACTCTAACATATAATAATACAAGAAATTACTGCAACTAGTACATCACGTAAGTAGATAAGGCCTGCAAAAGAGGGAGAGGAAGAAAAAACACAAAAGACAAAATTGCCAGCTCAATATTGGAAAAAATGCCAGACACCTCTGAGACTTTGACACTGCCAGAATTGCTTGTAATTTCTCGGGGAAAAGGCAGGAAAAATTCAGAGTACTTCGACCAAATGAACCAGAAACTCCTGTGGTTAAGGGAATGTTCTTGCATATGGCATATCTTAGATGTCAGGTGGTTGGTTCATGAAGTTACTGTACCAAAAGTAACAGGAACACATTTGAATGAGTTTTTCCTTCTAACTCGCATGATCGAAACCTTCTTTGAAATACCAGCTAAAATATATCATATACAATCTATTTGACGTGACCATGTCATAAAATTGGCACTAGATGTTCTGCGCTTACCACAATCTGAAAGGTCAATGGAGAGGATAGATTTTCTTAAATTTCTTGTTTAAATAGCATCTTATTTTTATTAGAAAAGATGGTGGTGTGTGTGTTTTGTTTTTTTTTTTAACCGTATCATGGCAGACAGCCCTATCCCAATACATCCTTACAGTAACAGAATCACCAAAAAACAAATTGCAACTTCAATACTACAAGGAGAACCTCAGATTAGTTTTCTTCCCATATATCAGAGCAAAAAGTTTGAAAAGCTGGAGCATTTCAAAATAAATTGGGGAGCAGCATCTTTGATTTTATTTAAATGGTGTAAAATCACCGGATTATTCAAAAGCAATGACGTATGCTTTGGAAAGACATGAACATTTTTAACATATTCCTGCACTCTGGCAGCAAAGGAGATGGTTAAATTCCCTCTATATCATATAAAATGGCTTGACAGTTGCACACGTACTTAACCACAGGTGGGGGGTTCTTCTTAATTTGGTGTCTATCATGTGATGCTTCATAAGCAAAGAATAGCAGGCCATGCTGCTTTATTCAGTTGGGTTATGCTTTTACTCTTTCTTCCTGCATGTGAAAAGCATAACAGAGAACTAGCAGAGCAGAAGTAAGATGTGTTTTGTTAGTTGTCTGAAGCCCTGGGGCCCGGAACCGGATAAGTCCTGATATTATACCCTGGATTGAGCAGAATAAATCCATTTTGTTTCCTCCAAACATTTAGCCATTAAAAAAATATGAGATAGAAAAACAGACTTTGCTGTCTGCATGCCTTCTTGTAAAGCTTGTATTGTGGAAATGTCAGAATCATTAGGTCATTGGCATATATTTTGCAAGCTAATGCTTCTACTTTAATTCTCACTGGGGACTGCGTGTCTGCTTTTCAAATAAAACCCAGACTGAAGAAGGTGAAGAGAGCTTAAAATGATGCTGGTAATGCTCTATGATGGCTGATAACACTTCTAGAGATGAATAATTAGGAAATATCAGCCAAGGCTGATACAACTGCAGCTAGTAAAGCACTGACTCTAGTACCAAGCCCCACAAAAGTAATTGGTAAGCGTTAAAATTGCCTCATAAATATTTGTGGCTCCTTTTAAATGCACACAGAGACACGTGACTGAATAAAGTTTTAAAATAAAAACAGCACAAGGAATAAATTTAATATGTGAAATTACGCACGTAATAGAGGAAGTGTGGAGAGTTAGACTTCAGAGAAGACAAGTGGAGGAATTTGCTCCCGAATCACCAAAGACAGATGCAGAAGAAGCAGTAACAAAAACATAAGACCCATTCCAAAAATAGCTACTTGTCTCTCAAAACACATATTGCTGATAAAATCTGGCATGCATTGAAGAAAGAGGTTAATACCAGTAGACATAATATCGCAAGGAGAAACACTCTCAGCTCACAACTGGATAAATAAGTCTTGGACTTCCAGCAGTAACTTCTCTGCCTGGATGCCTGCTCCCCAGATCAGCTTTTCATCTCTTTACAGAAACACACACACACACACACACACACACACACACACACACACATTTTCTTCTTTGGCTGAACACAGAAGTACCTCTGCTCCTGAGAGAAAGATAGATTGCTTCACTTATAGTCCTGCCCTTCCAGAAGCCAGCCTGGCTCCCCTGCATGACTCTGGCAGCCCTGACAAAGGCTCCTGGGGAGGAAATGGGGCAGATTTGTCTCCTCCAGGTTTCCACCTTGAGCTTGGAACTCTGATGAACTTGAAATAGCCAATCAGCCAAAACTACTGAGTACTAGTAGCGTGCACAGCCAGCTTAAACTGTACCAAACCACAAGTTTAGCGTGATTTTGATACTGCTTTATAAATCAACCCAGATTTCTTTCAAACTGAATTTAGAGTCAGGAAGAAAGCTAGTGACCTTGAACAAATCTTTGGACAAATACAGTTTTTCATTCTGAATTTCTGAACAAATCCTCAAACTAAACAAATCCCATGCAGTTTCTGTTTTCATTGTGGACATCTTGCACAGCCGTAACTAGCTGCAGATTTCTGGGTCCATTTTTACGTTTCTGATCCATATTTCGTGGTTGCATGCTCCATAACAATCCTACAGGATAAATCCTGTCTGACTTTCACAGGAACTTCATATATTGTGACACACTGGCTTAAAATTATATTGCTCCAAAAGTCAGAAAAATCATCTGTGAGAATGGAAAGGTGCGATTTCAGCCAGCACTTTTCAAGCCATTAATTTAACTTCTGAGTACTTTGAACTCTCCGTAGGACTGATGTGATCCTCATTAATTTTTTAATAAATCAAAACTTTCCCCTAAACTTCTTTTAAGTCAAAATGCAAAAAATGAAACAGATCACAGGCAATGCACAAGCATCGCCCTGCAGCCATCAGAGGGGAGATACATTGTAAAAACTGAATCATGGTCTGATGTAGAAAACTCAGATTTTGCTGATTCAACCTGTTCTCATTTGTATTTATTTTAATTCAAATCCATCTAATTATACAATCTATTCTGTTTTCTAGACAAATATACAAAAACAGTCTGTCACTTCTCTTAAACTGCAAGAATGAGAATTGTGTTGTCCTTTACCGTTAAAGATGAGTTAAAGGAACTCAGCTTTTACCTGTAAGTGCATCCCCCTTTCTATACTGCAGAAGTGGGTGAGATGGTCAGTAAATAACTCATTAGAGTCCACTGGTATTAACATTAGAAATGCAAAGCTAAGTTTTACTCAAATCTGTTTGTGATTAATGCTTGCCCTTTAAATAATATTTGAGCAATTCAAAGCTTATTGGGGAAAGCTTGATTATTGGAGTAAAGTAATTTTCTAAATGTAAATTGGGGAAATCAGATTTAACACAGTCTCTTGAAACACTGTGGAAGGCAAATAAGTTTGGAAACATTTTCAGAAAAAGAATATATATTTTCACAATCTTTGGAAAGAAATTTCCTCTGATTATTGGCTCAGTGGTACATCTATTTAATCTTAACAGTTGTACAACAAGATTTTGCCAAGTACTGGCCTCCTGCGTTTTCCCTTCCAGATGAAGCACAAGAATAATTGGAACATGATTAAAAAGACAACCATATTATTGCTCCTGTGAGAAGGACAGCAATGTTTTTGTGGCTTGGAGAAAGACACACACTGCAAGAGAACCGGCTCTGTAAAACACATAGAGCATTTTAATTTTATCCTGTCTTTAGATTTAGCTGACTGTTGAGAGCCTTCTGCATCAGTTTCTTGCTAATTTCTTCTTTTCACTGTTTACTTACCTTTTAAGACTCTCCGTAGTTTGTAAGTTGCAACACAAAATTCTCACTGGAGTGATGATCATTATTTGGTACCATAAATTTGGAGACAGTCTCTAGAACTTGAGGGAAAGATAAAGGGCTCATGTCAGTCATAACACTATTCCAAAATATCTGGCAGACAAGTGGAACATGTTTGAGCCAAATTTTCCCCTTCATGAGGACAATGAGTGGGGTGAAAGCAAAAGTACTGGTGCAGAAGCACTAGATTTGATGAAAAGAGAAAACTAGTTGCTATCCTAAATTACAGAAAGCATAATGATACAGTTTTATAAAAAATTAGGCTACGGGGATAGAAATTTCCTAGAAGAGATAAAAAGATGGAAAGACTTCTGGGGCATTTATAACTTTTTTTTTTTTTTTTTGAGTGTGACTGCTTAATTTTGTAACCAGATTTTGATTTAGTTCTGCGGATCACAAAACCAAAGGTGAAGAGGAAGACTGATCTGATTTAGGTGAGAAAAGGAAGCCCATAGAAGGTGGGTGCAGGGATGAGCTACCCAGGACGAACAGAGACTGCTTGAGCTGTCAAGGACAGAGCTAGGAAAGCCAAAACTTAGTTGGAGCTGGCACTAGCAAGAGATGTGGAAGACAGGAATGCTTTCTTGTAAGTGCACTGACAGCTAAAGGAAGGCTAAAAACAGCATGGGCCCATTGCTCATTGGGATCTGGTGACAAAGGGCACCTAGAAGGCTAAGTTACACAATGCCTTTTTTCCTCAGTTGTCAGTGATGGGCTTTGCCCCCAGACCTCCCAGGTTTCTGAGTCTCCTAACAGACTCTATGGGCATGAAGCAGCACTCATAGCAGAGGAAGACAAAGTTAGTGATCACTTCACTCACTTGGGCATACCACACTCCATGGACCAGACTGGATGCATCCAAGGGTGCTGAAGGAGCAGCCCATCATCGTTGTAAGGTTGCTCTCTGCCCTCTTGAAAGGTCACAGCTGTGGGGGTACATTTCTGATCACTGGAAACATGCAAATACCACACCCCTCTGCAAGAAGATGGCAAGGAGGATGGCAAGCATAGATTTACCAAGGGCAAAGGATGGTGACCAACCTCATTGCCTCCTGTGACAAGCTGACTGTTCCTCTGGAGGAATGCAGTGGGGAAGGCAGCACACATTGTGTATCTTATCTCTAGCATGCCTTTGATATAGTCAAATCCCAGGACAAAAGAAAGATTGTGCATGCTCTGATTGTGAAGAGGAAAAGAGAGGAAAACATCATGGGACGCTTTTCATACACAGCTACAATCAGTTACTGAGATACCATGTGTTTCTAGGTTAGACTTTGGTGCTTAAGTTATTCTCACACCCAGACAGTCTGCACAGGCTGCAAGTTAGCTTAAGTTACAAAAAATTGCTTTGAAAAGAAAATCTATTTATATGAAAACAAGTTGATAAAAGCTTGTTTTGACAACACTAGAGTGAAATCCAACCATTATATGTAAATATGAACTACGAGGGAAAGTATAACAAAATCTTGAAGAAATAACATTTATAATTGTTTTCTTATAAAACATTTTCAGGAAAGGGAGTACTTACTCAAAGGCTAAAAATGACAGATACTGGTTGTTAAAAAAGTAAATCCAGTAGGAATAAATAAGCCAATAAAAGGCAGAAAATATATTCACAGATGTTTTTAATGTCATAGAAAACTTATCAATGGAATACAAAATAAAGTTAACATAACTCAGTTTCTCTCTTTTGTGTGTGCCAACACATACTTAGAAGTGTACTTAGACTAAAACTGAAGGAAGAAATTAAACTTAGAGCTCTAAATCCTGTGAGGGTGGCTGGAACAGGTTGCCCAAGGAAGTTGTGGCTGCTCCCTTCCTGGAAGTGTTCAAGACCAGGTTGGATGGGGCCTTGAGCAGCCTGATCTAGTGGAAGGTGTCCCTGCCCATGCAGGGGACGGTTGAAGCTACTAAGGTCCTTTCCAACCCTAGCCATACTCTGATTTTATGAATCTAGCAGTGTACTGATGCAGCTTTAGAATGAGTCTCATCTTTACCAGCTCCAGAAGGGAAAGGGAAAATCCTTTACTTACACACACCTCCAAAGGGGATGAGACAATGCCTGTACAGAACTCCACCTATCTACAAGGAAATATGTTTCTTAATAAATGCATTTTGCCCCTCTACACCTCATCTTATTCTAAATACTTCAACCTGGTTGTGGAAACTTCCTTTAGAAAGAGAGTTCATGTCTGTGAATTTTTAACCTAGGCCCTCTGAACGCAGTGCTTTGCTGCTGTATCATTTCAAAAAAGGATACCCAAGGATGGGAAAATACTGAGTTTACCAATGGCATTTTGCTCTGGGTATAGAGAATGGTATGGTCTTGAGGACATGGAGCTGGTGGTGTGAGTTTGGAACTTGACAGACAGCAATGTAAATGTAGGGGTGAATAATTAACTTATTTAGGAAACCCAGGACCAATCTAGGGGCCCTGCTAGGCCTTGAGGGGCTACAGATGTTTATCAATATTTCTCTGTTTACAGAGAAGGAAAGTACACAGGAATGATAGATTTGGCTGAAAAAGTTGTATCCAATCTGGCTATTAAAAGTTCTGATCTAAAAACTTCATTCTGCAAAAAATGGATAGTGTATGGAAGAGCCTAAGAATAAGAATTAGTCTAGTAACAGTTTATAAAGAAGATGGCTTTCCTTTGATTCTCTGATGGTAATTGCTATACAAAATCACTTACTGCGCCCAATATGTGAGGCCTCACAACAGTTTTTCAAGGATAGCAGGCACCAGAGACTGCAGTTAATGCTGCAGGGAACCTAAGTTAAGCTGAAAGCCAGTGAATATGGCCAGGGAAAAGAAAAGTCTCTGGTGGTTATGTACATGTGTAAAAAACAGTTCCTCTTCTGCAGAAGCAGACTGGGAAGTGATTATGACAATGGAGGGAAAAAGGGTTCCACAAAACCAAATTTACTTAAAAAGGTTATTCTTTCAGTAGCAGCTGTATGATTTATAGCTAGAACATAAACCTGGTAAAAGACCTCATGGCAGCAGACACTGAGCTTTCAATAAAAGAGATCTAATACAAACACTGGATCCTGATGTTCAGGTAAATAGCTTTGAGAAAATTTTCTTGGTCTCAGACAGGATGCAGTCTGTCAATGCAAGAGTCCATAATGCAAAAATGAGACTTTGCAAAGAGTAGTATCAATGATTCAGGTTGGCGGAGCTTCCTAATGTAAATCTACTCCTTTTAACTTCTTTTAAGGAGAAGTTGATACCGCAGAAGGTACTTTACTCAAAGGTTCTAGATAAGCAATGTGGTAAATGTTAATGTAGGAAATAGAAAAGTGAGTTCATGAAAGGTGTATGGATACCAAGAGTAGAGAAGAACAGTGAGAAACACGTGGCATTTGCCTGAGAATTAATGAAGACGCAGGGGTGGCAGAAAATCCCACCATCACCACAACAAATGTCAAAAATAGGAAAATCCAGAATCTGTGGTGGAAAAAAATAAATTTTAATTTTAAAAAAGGTTAGAGCTATAGGCCATGGTTGGTTTGTTTAGGTAAATAGATGAATAACTACTTATGTTTTGATTGTGGAATATTATCTCTAATTTCCAGAAACGTCGCCATGCAAACAAGAAATGTGATCTCACATAAAATTTCTGTTCTCATAGAAGTTACCTGCCCTGGAGAACCAACGATGTTATTAATGTATTTTTGTAAAATTTAATAAATATATTGAAAAAATTAAGCAGAACATATACTGTGACAATAGAACATATGACTTAAAATCTTTGTATTCACAAAGTAGTGCACTCAAGGTATTTGACAGCCCATGAACTTGAGAAAAATCACTTTCATTCATTTTTCGGAGGAGATTACTACTTACTATGAAAGTCTGCACAGATAGTGCCTACCTTGAACCTGCAGAAAAGACAGAGGAAAGACAAACATCCTGATGTTTCAAGATCTGAACCAGAACAGACTAGAAAATAGAGAAAGGATCAACCAATATTGTCTTAAAGGATTGAACAAAAACAGTGTGAGAGGTACAAACAAAGGAGCACCAGGTAAGAGCCTGACAAAGAGCTATGGAGAACTTGCTTCATCATCCCTTAAATTCTTTGTCCTCCTTCATGAAGAAACGAAAGGTTTATGGATCCTTGGTGACACCTTATTTACCTTATAGCTGTTAACATAAACAGCCTGACTTTCTCTGAACTTTTCCTTTGTGCAGCCATTAGCTTATATTGAAATCGTTAAGTGATTGGTTGGCCACCACCTAAGGACACAAGATTAGCCTCAAAGCCTTCAAAGAACTTCCAGTTCAGGGAGACAACCCTGATATTGACAGTCAGGAAAAGGGGAGCAAACAAAGCTGAATATGAGAAGACAAGCAGAGGGAAAGCAGACATACTAATTTCTTTACTGTTTTATTAAGAATTTTCCTTTCCATCTCCCCTAGTCTCTTTTTTCAAGATGGTTTAAAGAAACAGATAATCTTCTTGGAATAGAATCATTAAGGCTGGAAAAAGCCTCTAAGATCACCAAGTCCAGCCATCAACCCAACACAACCATGACAACAAGACCGTGGCCTGAAGTGACACAGCAACATGGTTTTTCAACACCTCTAGGGATAGTGACTCCACCACTTGTCTGGGAAGCCTGTTCCAATGCTTGACAACTCTTTCAATAAATAAATTTTTCCTATTATCCAATCTAACCTAAGGTGCAACTTGAGGACATTTCCTTTTGTCCTATCACTTGCTACTTGGGAGAAGAGCTCAACCCAACCTCACTACAAGCTCCTTTCAGGTAGTTGTAGAGAGTTATAAGGTCTCCTCTGAGCCTCTTCTTTTTCAGACTAAACAATACCAATTCTCTTAGATGCTCCTCATAAGCCTTGTGCCCTAGCCCCTCCACCAGCTCTGTTGCCCTTCTTTGGTGACATTCCAGCACCTCAATGTCCTTCTTGTACTGAGGGTCCCAGAACTAAACACAGTACTTGAGATGTGGCCTCACTGGTGTGGAGTACAAAGTCACAATCACTTCCCTTCTCCTGCTGGCCACTGTTCTTAATACAAGCTAGGATGCTGTTGCCCTTGGCCACCTGGGCACACTGCTGGTTCATATTCAGTCGTCTGTCAACTACCAGCCCCAGGGCTTTTCAAGCTGGGAGGCTTTCCAGCCACTCTTTCCCAAGCCTGTAGTATTTCATGGGGTTGTTATGACTGAAGGGCAAAGTAAGTTTTGAAAAAGAGAGGATAAAAGAAAGTCAAGAGTCATAGTGTTTGTATTTATTTGTTCCAAGGAAAATTGCCCCTTACTACAGGGTGCACTCATTCCACAAAGTCTGCTCCTACTCAGTTGTATTACTCATCCAGAATTGATCAGTGGTGGTAGTTCAAGGTCCATGAAGTAAATGTCTATATTGGCAAGCAGAGACCTATGGTTTTATTAAAGCCATTTGGACAGCTTCCTAGATCTCTGTCCTGTTTTGTGCATTTAGACCTCAGTGAAGGAAAACAAGTTATAAATGTACTTTACTTTAAAGAGGTGATTAAAGCCTACAGACATCAATTGAAGGTAAGCACATAATTACTTATGTCTAAAATAAAGATGAGATTTGTACACTTTAAGTGCATTCCTAAAAGGATTTCTTATGGGAGATTTTCTCCTCTTGTTTTGATCGCCTGCAAAGAATCTAGCAAAAGATTTCTATAAAAAAATAAAAAGAGAAATGGTTCCTTGGCAGGGATGTTTAAGAAAAAGTCAGCATTTTGATTTACTTGGAACACAGCATATTTTAACATTTCTTTCTTCAAACACTTGTAGTATCCATGTGAAGTGGTTTTCAAGACAGTGTAATCTACCTATTGAATGTTCAAGTATAATGTCTATGCCTCTACTTTTGAATCAGGCACAGTTCACAAGCAAGCTTCCTTCCCTTTTTGTAAGGTCTGTTTGATGCTGTTTCTTGATCTTGAATTAGTTGTTGACTCAGATCAAATGCAAATCAAGCCCTTTTACAGTATGAATCATAGTTGCCCTTGGTTAAGGGGGTAAGAAGAGATGAGAAGGGAAACATTACATTTCTGGACAATACTGATGACTGAGGGCTGGTGTGACTCATACTTAAGAAGGCTGATATGCACTTTCAAGTCAACAACTTCAGCGATTAAGAAGCAACTTCAAAAGGGGCTTTCAAAGGGAGAAGAAAACAGAAACTGGAATAAGCAACAGCGTAATGCACACAGCCACATCCTGAAGTCCTCAGTGATGCAAGATTCCCATTGACATTAACTTTATGGTTTGAGAGCACCAAGCTTAGAGTTCATGGTTTAAGACTGACCATCAGTTAGCTGGGAGTTTCAAATTGCTGAAAGTCCACTCAGTAGAGCTTTAAAGTAATTATTTTTTGGTCAGCTTTTGTAACAAACAGGAATCCAGAGAGCTGTATGTCATTTTCCACAAAAAAAGTTACCTTCTCCTAAGCATGGCACTGTTATGAAAACTGTGGACACATCTGTGGTTAAAAGGAAGAGGAAATGGAGAGGAGCATTTCTATTTGCTGATGAATAAATATGGCAGACAACTCTCAAAGAAGTATCAAATTAATTATTTTTGTACCCCATATAATCTAATTCTACATGGGAAATTACTATCTAATTAGAAAAACGTCCACCCATGCAACAAAGCATCTCTTTACTGATGAAAAATAGAGACAGAAACAACACTACAAAATCAGTAAATCAGAAGCATACCCACTTTCGCTATTTACTGCACACAGAAGTAATTGATTTCTTGTAAATGTAGGTGAAGAATACTTTTTCTTCAGTTATCTTAAAATTTGAAAGATTTTTTGCTGTTCCTTTATTGACTTTTTTTTTTTTCTTTCCCCAGGTTGTGTTGGTTTTTTTAAAATTAAAGATTGTTCCATTCATTACTTTCTTACCTACCACATACATTACTGCACACGAGCTCCTTTTGTATTTGGCTGCACCAGATGAAATTGCAGAACCTAAACTGCTCTCTTTGGAGGACAAGGAATCAACATGTCTTTTGTGTATGAGCAAGATTCTGTCTTAATCCCATAATAATTTTGTAATTCCTTTCATATTCTTGTCATGGGTGCTTAAGACAAAAACTTGTCAAAAGTGCTTTAAAACAAACTCAAGAGACTTCTCAGCTACTTTATAAAGAGCAAGGAAGAGATTTTCCTATTTTTAGAGCAGCAATGAAACAAATACTTCAAAGAGTTCAGATGATTTGGTTAAAAACTTTTTGGATTAAAGAGCAAACACCATTAGGATTGCTTAGCAATTATACTGGGGTAATCTGGCAATAATCCTACACAGAGATATCCTACTTTTACTGCTTTTACCCAGAGGATGGCATTGTACTGAATGCCAATGATACAACCAGTGCCTTCTATCAGTCATCTATCAACCCTCATCCTCCAAAATCTCTGGCTGACACCTCTCCACCCTTGTCCCCATCACGTTTGTCAGTGGGTGGGGATCCATAAATTTGCTTCGCTTGGGGCTGCACCATCTGCTGCCTTCAGCCACCACCCTTCCCATTCCTCTAGACAGTACCAGCCAACTGCACTAAACCACACATTCTGATATGACAGATTAAACACCGAGAACGAGGAAATCAAACAGCACATGAAATCAGCCAGGCAAGTTTGCTGGACAAATATTTCCAATTAACTTTGCATCAGGGGCCAAGTTCACTCTCAAGCTGGCTCTGTAACTAGAAACCTCGCGGTCAGCCAGACGGGTTTCATGTGGTTGTGCTGTGCTGCATGCAGTCTGGAGGCGGAGAAGCTGGTCCTGAGGAAAGGACGTGGTGGAGGATCATAGAACTGGTGTGTTTGTAAGTAATTCAGGGCTGGCACTCACTTTTTTTTGGTTGCCATTTAAGAAGGCAAGACAACGGGATTCACGGTCCACTGGGCACCTCTGGAAATGTAGGTGGTACCCAGGAACTGTGATACAGAGATGTACCTCTTGTTTCTTGCTCTGAGCAGAACTTATGCCTAAGCCCCGTCTTTCTGGGACAGTTTTATGTTCATTCAGCATGGACTGAAAGGCACTAAACCATCCGCCTGGCTTAAAATGTTAACAAGCTTAAAATATTCTCTCTGTCAGAACTGCTCCTGAAGGCAAGTCAAACACTCATAATACATCACTCCTTTAAACCAATGTTAGATTTCTGTTTTGCCAGACTTTCAGTAACTGCAGCTTTCAGGTTTTGTTTAGCATCAAGTTTCTGTAGAATATTATACAGATAGCTTTTAATTTTAAACTATTAGTATGAATAACATGTTTGATAGTCTGATATACATTCAGCCAATTATGTCCTTGGTTAAAAGAGAAAAGCGTCTAAGAAGTGTTTGAGAGAATATGTCCACAGGAGGGACCAGTATGCATCTGTGGTGTTTGTTCTTGTCTGTTTAAAATGAGAATAGAAAATCAGCCTGCCTAGGTTTTTCATTTTAATATAAATTTCTAGTTAGCATTGGGTGTCAAGCTGCTAATTACACACAGGTGGTGTAAGATTCAAGTGATGAAAATTTAAGTCTCATGGCACAGTATGCTTACAGATTAGCATAGTTTATAGCATATTCCAGTGAGCAATGCTGTACCAGATTTACAAAACAAAGTCAAGACACTAAATTACCACCTGCAAAGAAGCAGCACAGAGAGCAACAACTCCTACTACCCAGTAGTATGTCCTGAGCACTTCAGATCAGCCTCTGACAGAACTGACACATACAGATCATTCATTTATCTAAACTCACCCACTGTATTTTATGCTTGAAATTTATTTTTTAAAAACATTGATTCAAATATCTTTACATGCACATGGAAATGCTGGGACAATAAGCTCCCTAGAAAAAAAAATCTCTTAAAAATTTAAAAATATTGTCATGTTTTACACAGCATTGTTTTTTATTTCCTAGCCAAAAAGAGATTTAAAAAACCCACAAATGCAGAATCCCACAGTCCCACCTGTACCTCTGCACCTTTCTTTACATGACAGCTGGACACAGATTTATTAAGAGCTTCAAGTGGGTCTTTATTTTTCTCCTTTCTCCACTTGCAGCAGCTGTAGCAATGCATTGCTTGGGCTCCTGGATTGGTGGCTATCTGAAGCAGGGAATTAGATGCAGCTGGATGTTAGGCATCTGCAAGCCCTGATAAGCAGCTGCTGCCCTACCTGTGTGGGTCTGACTCATGGGATCACCAAAGGACCCTGCTTCCTCCAAGCTCACTGTTTGTCACCCATGTCTGCAGATGCAAACTCCTGAATGTTAAACAGGGCTGCACTCAGCCCAGAATACACTTATTTATTCAGGCCACCATATGTAACTGATTAACAGGAAAGAACATTTAATATCAACATCAGGTCAGGTCATTCCAGCCTGGATTTCAGGTTCATTCACACTGAGCTCCAGATCCTGCATTTGTCTGCCCCAAGATGCCACCATTAGAAAACCAAGAGCAGGATTCCATCATGTAAGGCCAAAGACACATACACAGGAGCAGCAGCAAGAAGCAGCAGTGCTCCAAAGATTTGGCAGCTTGGACAAGCCATTAGGAGGCCAGGTGGAAAGACAGATGACAAAGACACAGAGGAAGGCTCTGAAAGGCTGAAGTATCTTAGGAGCATAAGTCTTACTTACTTTCTGCAGTTCTTTTTGAAAGTGGATCCAAAATGACTTCTCCAAGATCACAGAGGAAGTCAGCAGTGAAGTTGATACAAGAATAGCAGTCCTCTACCCATAGGACCCCAAAGCTCCTCCAGGATGGCTGGAGGCAGACTTCAAACAATATAGATAACCAAGCTGTGAGATTAGATCCGAGTCAGTAAAAAAAGTTAAACAGTCCAGCAGGGCTGCTGAAAACAAAGCAATATGGCACTAGCACAAATGCTAGCCTTAGCATCCAAACCACTGAAAAGAAAACCATGGCAGCAAGACTTGCAGAAGTAAAAGGCTCAAAACCTCAGTTACAAGGGAGGGGGAAAAGGATCTGCAAATTCTGCAGTCATCCACACAAAACTGCATCAAGATATACGGCTACGGAGGTCCTCATGGTGCCATGAACAGCATGTACCCCTGGATCATGACTTTGTGCAGCCTAAAGATGAGAGAGTTGCAACTGGGAGAGAAAATGAATGTAACCAGAAGAAATTAGAAAGTGGAAGAAGGGCTAAGGGGGAGGGAACAAACCCAAGTCCCTTGTTTCTTTCATGCAAGCAACAGAAAATCCCAAATTTAAGGAGCAACCTTGAATTCTGGTTTGGGTTTGGCTTTTATTTTCATGTGGGCATTTTCTTTTTTTTTTGGAATACTTTTTATTCTAACATTATGCCAGCAATAGCAAACCATATGCTGCAAGAGGTGGCTGTCCAGGTAAGTAATGAAGTGGTAAAACAAGAGTTCCTAATGCCTCAGGCCCCTGCCCTGCCAAAGGGATGGCCTGGTTCCAAGGTGCTGAAGGACAAACCAGTGTGGAGGCCAATCGGTCTGAGCCTTCATCAGTCAGTGGGTTAAGCACAGTCCAAGGAAACCATTAGGACATTTCAAGACTTTCTCTAGACACTCCTGAAAGACCAGGCAGGGGAAAAAAGTCATGCTGTGTTTGGAGAAGCAATTCAGCTCTGCTGCCAAGATCCAGTTTGCTGCCCAGGAACATCACAGATCTGCAAGTGTGCAGCCCCACATTGTTCCACCATGACAAAGGGGACCCCATGTACTTAAGGAGACAAAGTGGACTGATACATTGCCAGGTATGATTGGAAAGGTTCTCTGTAGGAAAGTGCATGGGAGTTGTGTGTTGCAGTCATGCCTGCTCCAGGCAAGTCACTAGGAGCTCTGTAGACACTACCATGGGGCAGAAGACATTCAAAATTCCACACAATAAACACAGAAAACTGTTTTGTCTTTAACCTTTATCTCCTCCATGAAGCCACATAGCTAAATTCATGTTTGAGGCACAGAGGCACAGTTTATCACAAAGTCTTTCTGCATGCATCTCTGCAGCAGTACATTTTCCCTTCACAGTAGATCTTCGGGTTAGGTTCCTGATAGCAGTCTGGACTTATTTAGGCTCCAGAAAAGCAGTCTGAGGGAAATCAAAATCAAGCTCTCAAAATATGGCCTCTGGAAGGCTGAGGATAAACAGGTCTTGTGGAAACTTTCTATACAGACAAACATTTCACAAAGAGAAGTCCTTAGACATGTCCCATGCAATATAGGCAATATAGACTCACATTGAGTCTATCCTCCAGGTTTGGGGTTGATGGGGGGGGGGCTGAGCTCCAAGGGATTTTTTTAGCACTTACTCTCTAGATGACTTTGATCTGCACACTGAGGCTCATGCTGGTTCTTACACCATATACTAAAATGACTTTGGTAATATCAGCCACACAAAATGTCAGAAGTTTAAACATTTTAGTGAAGTAAGAGACTACAAAAGGAGTATCAGATATTGAGGCATTAACCAGAGAAGCATAACACTGAAGTGGGTTGTCCCAGTCTTTTGTCTTAAGCAACCTAAAAATGCATAGAAGACTTTTAAACACAAACTCTAGATTCATTTTCTTCACTCCCCTGTCACTCAATAAGCCCACAAAGTGTGACAGAATGGAATAACTAGATTATATCCAGTTATTTCCCCACATGATCCCTGTTTTGTTGCAGGGTACTTCTTTTGAGGCTCATTTGCTGTTCACCATTCATTATTCTGCTTACAGTGAGTCAGGACCTACTTGGCTGGCAACAGTCTCAGCACATCTTGAAGCCCCTCAGTATGCATCTGCTCCTTCCTCTTCTCAGAAGTCACCCACTACCTGCTGCTTTAAGAGCTCCCAGACTGGTGCTCCTTTTACTGCCCCTTGGCTGGCACTTGAGACTTTGCAGAATGTGGACTGCTGTCCTGAAAATTCCATGGAAAGGCTAAAAAAAATGAAAGAAACCCATTATTTTGTTGTAAAAGATGATTCACAACACTTAGGGGTAACAGAGTTTAGAGTAGTCATAGCCCTCATTGAAAATTAAAAGTCAACTATTAAGTTAAATAAATGAAAAGTACAGTTTTGCCACTTTCCTAATGGAATAAGTACAAATAAATTTGCAAAGGGTGGTGCTGCATTACTAGGTTGACTCAGAAGCCGATTTTTGTTGAGAAAAGCTGTCCTTGCCTGGTAACACAGAGAGCTATGGGGTATGGTGAATTTAGTAGGCATGTGCATGTGAGAGTGGTATTAGGAAAAAGGAGTGGACAACAGAAGATACGACTGTGGAGATTGCCCTGAGGAAGAGCTTTTAGAAAATGGAGTGGGGTAATGTGGACCTCCTCTGGTGATGGCGGTATGCATCTTCACTGGGAAACAGGACTGCACACAGTTTCTCCAGATACACAGATTTGAAATAAAGAATATTCTGACTTGCACCACCAGTTTCTCCTCCCCATATAAATGTTTATAATTGGCATGGCATTCACTCCAAAAAGCTATGCAGAAACACTCGGAAGACTAGTGCTCTTCTGTCCATTATCCTGTTAAATAAATCAACAACTAGTAATTTTATTCATTGAGTTTCCAGCTATGTTAGTCTGTCAGTCCTGCTGCCTCTTGTTCAGCTACCTACGTGATGGCAATGCCCAATGGAAAACATTCTTTTCTTTTAAATAATGGCAGGTATGTTCCCCTGAAAAATCCAGTCCTGCAATTTGGTTTTGCTTCACGCATACCAACTCTCAGGAACAGACTCTAGGGACAACTCTTGAGCTGTGCTGTGGGAAAGACAGGATGCTTTTTCTGAGGGATGTTTAGAGCCTAGGGAAAGTGAGTGCGAAGAAGCACCCAATCAACAGGGAAAATAATTCAAAATAAGGGAGCATTTAAAAATCCTTTCTTTGGCTAACACTGGCAGTAAATATCTTGCTTGAAATACTGCAAGGAAATTCAGCTTGTCTGCATGGGAGAGCTCTGGTGGAGCAGGAAACTAAATCCATTAATGACCAGTGTGATTTTAGCTCTGACAACATAAAACATAGCACAGCACCAGGCACTTTCTAATATTTTGCATTTCTCTATAAGAACAAGGGCAGAGTTTAAAATAATGCAAGGGACTTGGGTGAAAGTTAATCATTCAACAGCAGCTCCTAGCATGGATCCTCTGACCCTCTTTTGGAACAATGCTGGGCTCTCTGTGGGCACTCGGGTCTACTATAGTAGATCATGTTTTGCAAAATTGGTGCCTGCTGTCCTGGCTAAAAGAATTCAGCCTTATTGCTTATGCAAAGAGTGATCTGAAGTAGACAGAATAGAAGTACAAGGGAAGGGATACAGGACTTGCCTGATCATTCAACCGTAAAGGTGTGCTGAAAGATTTCTTTCTGAACCTCCTCCGGCACAACCCCAGAGTGAAAGCTCCTGCATTGGGTCTGCAGAAGTCTGATTGCTGTGAGCACCCTGCACTTGCTCAGCAATGAAGTCATTCAGTAGTCTGATTAAAATAACATCTTCTAATACCCTTTTTGTTGCAATTTACAGGCTCTCTCCTTTGGCTGAACCTGCCAGCCATCCTGGAGGTGAACAAAGAGAATGTGCTAAAGTTGCCAATTCTGGGGCCTGGTGTGAGAGAAAGCTTTTGTTTCCAGAGGTTGTATTTACTCTGGAGACAGTTAATCAAAGCTCCACAGAGCATTGTAATTCTTCCGTTCCTTTCGTACGGGTATGAACTCTCTGGTGGCTGATCCCCATGACTGTCTTTCAAATCCCCACAATAAGCTCACTCCAACGTAACTTAGACTAGTTAAGAAAGATTCAAGATTTTTCAAAATGGCTTTGGATAATTAAATTACATTCCTTGTGTTGTTGTATTTCATATTAGCACCATGGACACCAGCTAGCTTTCATACACAGCTGAAATGAGTATCAGAACTATTTCAGCAGAAGGATGTTTTAACACTCACATCCCAAAAGGGGACTTGGATGGAGCCAGTTCCACTGGGGAAGTGAGCAGTTGGGACAATGTGGTTATTTTGTCAAATGCTTAATGTAAAATCAAGGGGCAATCTGCAGAGAGATATCCAAAATGAATGGGTGATAAAGGTATGTGTCTTAGAGCTTCTGATCTTCTCAATTTGTTGCCCTCCTTGAACAATCCCCATTGCCTGTGACTGTACACAAAGACTGCTCATACAGAATTGATGCCTGATAAGTCATTTGTCTATCATCTAAAAATCACACAGAAAGCTCTCTCTAAAGTCTTCTGGTAAAGCCAGGATACTCTTCTTTTTCAGGTACAACTGAATAAAATAATAATAATGTATTTCCAATAGCCAGGTAAGAACCAAGTCTAGAGGCTATGATGAAAGATTCTAAGGCAAAACAAAACCGGGGCTATTTGTGCTACTGAGACTCTGAAAAATCTAGCTGATAACTTTGTTGCAAAGCACAACATTCTTTTCTCAGCATAGAATTATATAGAGAAGGAACTTTCTTGATAAAAGAAATCGTGTGCTACTTAACATGTAAATACTATAAGCCTCTTTTGAAAGACAGATAGTAGAATAAACAGATTCATAAAGCCAGTAGTTTTTTTAGCATAGACATGGATGCCAGTTATACTAAATAAACACTGAATATGAAGATCACTCACTTATTTTTAAACTGTTATTTATTTTTTAAATGGTTCCATTACACAAATGCAAACACAGAACACCAAAAACAGAGCACTCTAAGACAAGTCCCCTGAGCACTGCCTGCGTGCGTATATCCAGGCCAGAATATGCCTTATGGCCAATGAACTCCGGATAATTTCAGACTGTCTCCTTGGAGAGGATACTGCTGTATCTAGGATCAGTTCTGGGTGGTCTCCAGTTGCATTGGAGAAACTGCTCTAATACAGCTAATTAAACATTGTAAAGCATTTTTTTGATCTCTGAGGAATGATGATAGTGAGAAAATGGTGGTATTTAACTCAGTTCCTTCATCATCTCCTTGAGAAGATCCACGACAACACCTGCCTACGTCACCTTCAGCTTGTTTGGACTGAACTTCAGCCAACACGTTCCAGCTTCAGTCAGGTGCTGACACTGGGAAAAAAAGCACTGAACACCGAAACTACCAAGTGTGGTGGACAGGCTATTAGACTGGGATGCAGAGTTGTCCCGAGTTTACTGCTGACTTGTGACTTTGATTCACTTTACCTTTACTTTGATTTTAGCTTTGGTAATCTTGCAGCACACTTTTGTAGAAATATCTCCAACTGACACAAGCTGGGGTCTCCTGTGTGCTACAGTACCAAATTTGAACAGCAGTACCAAAGCACCATAGATGCCATGCCATGAACTAAAATGTGGAGGTTGCTTACAGACTGGAGCACAAAATCAGCTCAGGAGCCAGATGCCCCCCTCTGCCACTGGGAAAGCATTGAGGTAATGCAGCTACACTCCACACTCCCCAAGCTGTGGTCTGCTGAGAAGTGCCTCATCACATGGCATTTGCTCCTTGACTTTTGAGAAGTGGAAACCATGAGCTGACGATATAGAATATCTTTTCTGCTTTTGCAGTATTGCATTTCAATTAAAATCATTGCAACAGATACTACAGAAGCACAATCTATGCTCAGAAACTGCAGGAAAGGTGATCTGTGATACCAGCTTTGTGCTAAAATGTAGTCTACCACATGAATGAAATCAAGTCTCTGAAAGGCAGCAGAGGAGAGCAATACAACCCCAGCCCACAAGCCTGGGCATTCAGATGCACTAACAAAAGATCATGGCCAGTCACAAAAAAAAAAATACTTGAACACAAAGCCCTTTTGTATCATCAGAAGATGATTGTGATCTATTGAGTCCAGCTCAATATCCACCTAAAGCACTCTCGGGTTTGCTTCTATGCTTCCTCACTTTTGCTTTCTAGGGTTAGGTCCATGTCAACGTTTCAGAGAAAGCTGCTTCTCATTAAACATGCAAATTCTTATCCAGTGCACTTAATTCCCACTGTGCTAGCATGCACAATGCTGATAAAGTGACAGAAGTGATTCTAAGACACAAATGGTTAATCGGGGTCTCCTTTCCTTTGCAAAATGTCTCTCTTTGAAGTAGCAGGGTTTTGACTTATTCTGCCTTTGTTAGAAGCTAGGATAGTGCCACTGAAAATCTATGATGAAATCTGTCCCCTGCAGAATGGCAAAACTCCCAGCAGCTTTAGCAAGGCCAGGAACAGTTTTCATCCCCTGTATCTATAGCAACTCAGAAGCATAAATTGCATCCATGGGATCTTAAAAGTCAGAAAGCAATGGGTGGCAATCATAAGAAAGCTATTTTTCCCAGGATTCTTAGAAAACAGAAGACAACTAAATAAAAATCCAGAATATTTTAACATTTCATTTCCCCAACCCCTCTTCATGAGCACCTACAAGTCCTCAGATTTTCCCACTGCCAGTGGTCAATGATATCATTCATGATGATTTTTCTATACCCTTCATTCCCTGGCTTTTCTTAAGGCTCTTACAGTTTCCTGTGGGCTTTGGTTTAATTTTTGTTTTTCTTGGCCATAAACTGACCTGCTATTTAAGGAAAAAATATCAAAAAAATAAAATAAAGTATTTATGTCCCTATGGCCACACCCCTATGCCTTCTGACATTCTGCTCAGTCAGTGTTTTAAATACACACTGTTAACTTATTTATTTGTGCATTCAATTGAAATTTCACAAGTACTTTGGGGCAACCAGATTATAATTACACAGGATGTAAATGTGCCAATAGAAATCAGGCTCTTTCAAAAAGTGCTTCAAATTCTTGCAAAAAGAAGCCATGCCACAAGCAGCATCTTGCTTTCTCCCACCATTGAAACAGGACTTCTCTTGCCCCAGGATGCCACAGCAAGGCACAGGTTTGCCCTCTCGACCAGCAGCACCTTCTTGCACAGCCTGGGTGTTCTTCTGGGGTTTTCTTTCTCATCACTTTCCCCTTGAGCAGGCTCTAATGAGACAGCAGGATTAGGTGATCCCACAATGTGTGCTAAAGGCTGCTCTTCCAGCATCCCCTTTCCATCTTAGAAAGTGTTCCAAGATAGCCATAGTACAAATTGACATATTACTTTAACAGAGTATAGACAGCCAAACATATAATTGACGGAATATTCTAATATTCTATTAGTCATTTTTTCAACTGGTAGGAGTCTAACACTGTAATCATGACATTACAGGACACTTGCATAGCTTGATGTGGTCTTTTTATAATAACATACAAGGCAATGGCATCATTTTGTCCTACTGAAGATCTACATGGTGGCATTGAATCTAAGTTTTTCCAGTTGCTGAAATGAATCTCACTGTTCAAAGAAAAAGAGAAGCAGCCCTGGAGTGAATTTTAATTTGTTGAAAGCTGCACATAAAACAAAACAATCTTCCACCCAGAGGCCTGCAGATTTTTCTAGTCCTTCCTGCAGGATAAGGTGCAGTCATGAAACAACAGTAAAGATTAAAATTCCAGCTATTGTGACCGATGCTACTTGGAACTGCAGTCCTCCTTTCTGAAGAAAGGAGGCACTGAATCGCAGAGCAGTCTGCAAAGTGGTGCAAAACTACTTTGAAGTAAATGAAATAAAGTGATTCACTAAAACAGGAAGCAATTTTGCCAGTAGGATGTGGGAAGTACCGAGTGTGAGGTACTCTGAATTTTGTCCACTGTTGTCTGATAGATTTGCTAGAGAATTTGCTTCTGCTACAATACAGTGAAGCAGGTGAGGATGCAAACCCCACTCTGGTGCAGAGATCATCTGAGTCATCCCAGGGGTAAAGGTGGGAGCCTTGGAGGGCATCCACAACCTGGTTGCTTCCTGAAGAATTTTAACCCAATTGCTGCTTTGGAAAACAACCACTTTGTGGTAATAACAGTCTACCCAAGCTCATTCTATGACCAGAAATCTTGTGAAAGAGCTATTTCAGATAAGGCCAGTGAGACAAAGCCCCTGGCTCTTGAATCCAAATAAACAATTTGGCAGCCCCTCAGTCCCACAGCCAGTCATCAGACATCCACAGCCAAACATTTTTGTTGCTGCTCAAAGAAGGCTTAACATTGAACAGCAACCATTTATACCAGTCTCCACTGAAGAGCCCATCAGGTGCTGAGGCTAGAAGGATGTCCTCTGTAACAGAAGCCATAGGCCATCAAATCCCCTAGCACCAGAGCTGGTAACTTATATCTTGCCAGTGTAATCTTCCAGAAGAGGCTTTGTCTGAAGACATTTCAATTTCACTCCCTTTAGCATCCTGTTGCAACACGTAATTACTGCTCATTTGATCATCTGCTTCAACTGCTCCAGTGACTCATTAGGAACCCAGTGATACCCACATGTATGCAAACTTTGAGGGCTTCAGAGAAAAAAATATGAAAAGAGTTTAGTGTCCACATCTCATCTGCAGCTGACTTCTCTCCAGGCTTGCTGCTGCTCCTTTGATCTCAAGTTGGCCACCTTCCATGCCATCTTTCACTTCTTTTGGGGAAGAGTCTATTATTTCATTGTCAGGGTTATTTTATGCCAGGCCCCTACTGTTCAGAGATGAAATTTCCTAAAATGGTGCCTCCTTTGCTGTTCCTAAACCCTTATTCGACCACTTTGGCAACTGGCTTTGGTTTTCTAATATTTGGAATATGAAGCATCTTGTGACAGGAGTTACCAGGTGCAGACCCAGCTTTATGGAAAACACAGATCTTGTTTTCATGTTCCTGAATAAGAAATTAGAATTACAGGTTTTCATTCGCAGTCCTAAAGATCTTGACAAGAATGCCTACTCACTGGATTATAATCCCACATCATTTGGCAGCAATTGCTCAAATTGTCATGAACAGTTTAAATCTCCACCAGTCACGCAATTTGCTCCTTGGGAAGCAAGCAGCTGCAAAAAAACAGATGGCACGGGATCAAAATGGTGCCCACATGGCACAAAGCCGGGTCTAATGGAAATAATTATAAGACCTCTAAATGGTACCAGAAGTAGGTGCATGCCACACCATGGTTCTGTAATTTCATCAGTTTTTTAAGTATTTCTGGACTGTAGAATATTACTTAAGAATGGGTTTCCAAGCTGTCATCTAATGTATGTATGTTGCACAGTCATAATAATCCATTTAAAACTGTTTCATATATTTATCTTTAACTCTGTGACACACTAACTTTTAGAACTACCCTGGATTATTACCCTTACTGTAGAGTAAACCTCATTGCTTTTCTGGATTTTAGATTGACAGCTCTCCACCTTCTAAACCCAATGGAATACTGTAGATTCAATGATATCAACACCTGAAATAGCTAAATCCCCTGGAGCACTATTTAGCCACAATTTGTTAGGTAGGTATTTAGGAAAAAGCCCCTCAGTACAAAAGAAAATAATCTACAGCCCTGAAACCATACAGTAGTGTAGGAATAACACAGGTAAGCATAAGCATTGCTGAAGAAATGCTTCTACTGGGGCTATGTTAATTTAGAAGCCAATTTCCAGGGCTAACTTTGCTGCCTTGACCATCCTTCCTTGCTAATGACCTCTGTGGTAAGAGAAGGAATTTATGATGACGCTGAGAGTGGAAGCTGCTTATTTCACTTCTGATCTACCCTTCCTCACAACAGTCACTGCTCAGTGGTGCTTGTTGTCACCAAAAATAGCAGCTTGCGCACAACTAAGCTATCCAGCAGGCAGAAAAATCAACACGATGGTAACCATACTACACTCTTAACACTTTCAGTTAGCAAATGGTCTCCAAACAGAGGATTGGCCTCCACATGGTCCTAGTGGCTAACTTCCACCAGGTAAAAAAAAAAAAAAAATGCGCATTTCTCTAAAGTCTAGTAAATTCTGTGCTTGACCTATCCCCACTCCAAAGTGGCTGCTCCTCATGGGATGGGTGTTGGTTGACTTGACATCTTCTCCTGACACAAGCTACACCTTGACTATTGTGAAGTCTCCAGGACAGAGGACAAGATCTTCTCATCAATGTCCCTACCAGAGAAACTTGGCTTCTCTCCATCGGCTTCCTTAACAGTGGTGGGTGTGCAAGATGCACTAGCAGCCAAAGCCTTAAAAAAGGCCAAGAGTTTCCTACATTGCTGTTTTTAAGCTACTGTTGCCACTCAAACTTGGACTGGGTTGGATGGAATAGACATAACAACCTGACAGAAGTTACTCACGAAAAGGGGAAACTTTTTGAACATCCAAGTACCCTTGTCATCATCTATGATGCAGGATATGAGTTGTTAGGAAGCTGAATTAGATGGACGAAATTTCGTTCATGTTGCTACCTCTCTCCTTGCTACTCTACAGTAGCCACAGCCAAGATACTAAAAGGAGGAAAACTTAATCTTGATCATTGCCTGCCAACAAAAACCTCTGGGCTGACTGGTACAAGGTTAGGACATTTCCCATGTGTCTGCTCAAATTAATGGCAAAAGATGTCCTAACAGCTTATTCACTGTAATTTTTTTAACGGGAGGCATGATGTGAAACCGTATTGCATTCCTTCTCAAAAACTTTACTAAATATTTATATCCTATAAATGAGGAGTAAATTTAATTTTTCGTATTACTTCAGGTATCTGATTAATAAAGCACTTTAATGCTCATTTCGACTTACTAAATAAGTATTTTTCACTTTGGCAATGCCATAGAGAGATAAGTTGCATGGAAATTACCATTTCTACTTCTTACAATGTATAGCATTTCAGAAGGAGCATAGAGATTTTTTGGAGGGAGAAGAGTGAAGGCTAGGTTGGATGAAACCTTAAGCAACCTTGTCTAGATGAGAGTCGTATGGCAGGGAGGTTGGAGTAGTTCATCTCTAAGGTCCCTTCCAATCTAAGCCATTCTAGGATTCTTTGATTCTATGAAGGTATCTTCTGTCCCCTCTACAGCTGGAGTGGTCAAAACCCATGTATTTCTATGCCATGTGATGCTCATGATCACTCTCAGACTCTGTTATTGGTCTTTGCAGACGTTGCTTAGCCAGGCCAAGGTAGTGGAGATGAGAAAAAACATTCTTCAGGCATGATCTTTGAGAATCACTAAAGATCAACCATCAGGATGGATTTGAAATCAGATTATGACAAGCTACTTTCAAGAGAGCCATTGCTCTTTCCTTTTCTAGCTGTAGGTTAGGGGCTTGTTAGCATGACATCTCTGTGATACAGGATGAAGTCTTCTCACGTGGGTACTAAAGTAATATCATTTTATATGCTAATAATTATCCTTAAAGTCAGATAACAACTGTGGCCTTATGCATTACAGCCATAGGGATGGAATCTCAGTGCCTTTGGTTCCCTATAGCCCGTGTCCTGTGTTAATCTAGGATAAGATCATGCTACTCCAATTACTGAAAGGCTTCACAGAAGTTAGGAAAAAAAAAAAACAAAACAGATCAGTGTTAAGTGAAAACAATCTTGAACCAATGTTATGCTACAGCATCAAAATGTTCCAGCTGGATTGTAATGACCAAAAGAGCAGAATGTCAGCTATACTGGAAACTTCTGCTGAGTTTCCTTTGTAGATTTTTCTTGGTTTCCTTCCCCCACTTTGGTTTTCTTCACCCCCACCTTATTTTTATCATGTCCTTTTACCAGTGTTCTCAAAAATCTCCATCTGAGTTTGATTCCTTTGGAACAGAGCCCTGAACATAAAATTATCTAAAGCAATCTTCTTTTTATTCTAATACTGACATTCATAATCCTCTAAGGACTTAAAAGAAAAAGAAGGAATAATATCAATTATGGGAAAAAGGCTTTTATAAACTGAAAAGAGGTTTTGATCTGTTAGAATAAAATTTTTTAAAAATCAGCCATTTGTGTAACATTTCCCAGGCTAATCCCCAACTTAATTCAAATGAGATGGTTTAGCATATAGAAAATAATAGAAATTCTTTCTGTGGGACAAAAACACAAGGTTTTGTTTATTTAAAATAATTGCAGCTGTGGGATTAAGATCTTCAGCTATATCAAACAAACAATCTTCATTCAGATGTTACAAAAATTGTTTCTCCTCTACATTCTTCTTAAAATAGAAAAGAAAGGTGATTACAAAGAAAAACAAAAATTCCAGCAAATCTGAGTTATTGACTACTTCAGATCTTTGGAAGACACAGGATAACCTGTACTCCCTTCAAAGGTACAGGAAGAGACAAAAAAAGAAGCCTGGCACAAGTAAAAGGAGGACACCCTCCTCCTCTTTCCCATACAAAATGTATTAATAGCCCTCTGCAAGATGTCTCCTGAGAGCAGGCTTGTCTAGTGCTGGTCTCTAATGCTCTAACTATCCAGCCACCCCACTAGAGCCACGGAAGATGCTGTATGTGTACAGCACTAGGTAAGATCCTCCAGCACCTGAGGCATTTTTAATTAAAGTTTTGTACTAAACCTCCATTTGAAAACACAAGTATTTTAGAAATAGACCCAAACCCTAAGAACCATAGTTCCTCTGCCCACTTCTATCTCTGTTTCTCTGCTTTCACTCCAGCACATATCAACATAAAAAGATCACATTTGCAGTTGCACTTACAGGTTGATATTTATTCTTCTCCTCTACTGTGCTCTTGTGTGACCCTATCTGGAGTACTGCATCCAGCTCTGGAGCCCTCAGCACCAGGAACTGGAGCTGTTGGAGAGAGTTCAGGGAGAGGCAACTGAGATGATCAGAGGGCCTGAGCACCTCTGCTATGAAGATAGGCTGAGCTGGGGGTGTTCAGCCTGAAGAAGAGAATGCTCTGGGGAGATATTATAGCCTCTCAGTACCTAAAGGAGCCTACAGGAAAGCTGGGGAGAGACTGTTGACAAGGGCATGTAATGACAGGACAAGAGGTAATGGCTTTAAACTGGAGAAAGTTAGATTTACGTTAGACATTAGGAAGAAATTCATCAGTCTAAGGGTGGTGAGACACTGGAACAGGTTGCCCATGGAAGTTGTGGATGCCCCCTCCCTGGAAGTGTTCAAGGACAGGTTGAGTGGAGCTTTAAACAACCTGGTCTGATGGGAGGTGTCCCTGCCCATGCAGGTGGTTGGAACTGGATGATCTTAAGTTTCCTTTCAAACCCAAACCATTCTAGAATTGTTCAAGATTCCACATTTCTCCATGTTCACTGAAATAATTTGTCAAACAAATGAAAAAAATCTTCAAGTCATTTCCACTTTCCTGAAGAGCAAAAAAAAAGAAATCATGAAGTCTGGTAGCCATGTTTTTTTAAAGCTGGGACAGCTCTAGTAATTGTGAATCTAAATGATACTTCTGTATTGGGGTTTTCTTGTTCAGACTACAAAGACCTAATCCATTCTCTGAGCACCTGCAGTGAGAGTCAGAACTGGAACTAGAATTCACATTTTTCCTGTTCTTCCTCTTGCTGCTTCTCTACATGAAGACATGACTGTCTCACAGTTGCACATTTACTATCAGATGAGGTACTTTCCTAAAGCTCATAAAACCTCTCTTCCCTACCTGAAAGAACCCTCAAGCCCAACTTGGAAAACTGCTATGCAGGTTGGCAGATGACAAGTAATTCTGAATCAGCTGAGTTCTTCAGCATTTCTTCTATGGGGAAAACGTGGGAAAAGGAAAAACAGATGCAAATGCAAGACAGCAAATGCACTCAGCATCATCTAATACAAACCAAGCACCAGCTGTGGTCAGTGTACAGGGCCTAGCATCACTCCTGCTCTCTGTATGATGCTAACTCAGAACAGTCCTCATATGAGGCTGGACAACTGAGATTCCCTGGGAATATGGGTGCATATGGTTTTCTCACAGTATCTGCCAGCTGAGCAACAGGGTTGGCTGGCAGGAGTGGTGGAGTAAAAGAAAAGCTGAGGCTTTTCCATTTCATGCCTTTAAGAAGGTTGGACTACTAAGGGACAAGAGAGAGATCATAGAATCATAGAATAGCTATGGTTGGAAGGGACCTTGAAGATCATCTACCTCCAAGCCCCCTGCATGGGGAGGGACTCCATCCACTAGACCAGGTTGCTCAAGGCTCCATCCAACCTGGCCATGAACACTTCCAGGGAGGGTGCAGCCAGAACTTCCTTGGGCAACTTGTAGGGTCCCAGCACCCTCAAATTAAAGAATTTCTTCCTAATGTCTAGCCTAAAGCTCCCCTCTTTGAGATTGAAATAATTTTCCCTTATCCTCTCAATATACACCTGTGTCAAGCCCCTACCCCAGCTTTCATGCAGTCCCCCTTTAGGTACTGGAAGATTGCTATAAGGTCACCTTGGAGCCTTCTTTTTTCCAGGCTGAACAACCTCAACTTGTTTAGCCTGTCTTCACAGGGGAGGTGCTCCAGCCCTCTGGTCACTTTAGTGGCTCTCCTCTGGATGCATCCCAGGAGCTCTATGTCCTTCTTATGCTGGGAACTCCAGAACTGGACACAGTACTTACACAGTACTTACTCCAGGTGGGGTCTCACAAGAGCAGAGTAGAGGGGGAGAAACACCTCCCTCGACCTGCTGTGTATGCTTCTTATGATGCAGCCCAGGACCCAGCTGTCTTTCTGAGCTTTCTGAGGTCAAGACTATGGACAACGTCCTTTCCATTAAGCATCAATCCACCTTCATTGCCAGTGAAACTCAATTTATATTGGAGGATCACAACAACTTGTCTAGGGAAACTTTAGATCTCAATGTTAAAAAGGGATGGGGAAACCTCAAAAAAGCTACCCCAAGCTATTTTTTTCCCTTTCACCTCTCAGCTCAAGTTATCCAGCTTTAATCTGTCCCTCTAATTCCCAAAAGAATATCCTGGTCTTCTGCCATATCTAATTCCACTTGAAAGTCAGAGTTTCCAGAGTTTCAGTCAGTTTAGACACAGACTAAAAAGTGTAGAAGCAACTTTAACACTAGCTTTCCCAAAGAACAGTTCATACTAAGCTATCAACAGGACAACCAAACAGCAGCTGAGGACTAATGCATTCGCTTTCCATTAACAGGCTTCAAACAGTTAATTTTTTTAAGAAGATAATATTGCAGTAGTTCTTTAAACCACATAGAAATAATTTCTGTCACATGAGCATTTTTCAATACGTTTTGATAAAGTGTTTTCCTATATTCGGGTGAACATGGACTGCAAAGCTGACAGTCAAACAAGGAAATTTTTTTGGCATTAATTGGCTTCTATTGAGTTGTGTTGATATATATCACAGGATTTGATGTTGATAAATTTTACTTGAACTAGGAACATGGACTTTTAACTTTTAAAGAAAAATGTGTTACTGAACTGGATGTCTGAAAAAAACCCCAAGAAAGTATAACCAGCGTTTGCTTCCAAGGTTCAACCCTTCCAGTTTTATACTTCACATTTGCAAATTTTAATCCAATCATATTCTTATTAGACTCATGATTCCTGAACACATAAGATGCCACAAAGGACTCACAAAGCTAGCTGACTGTAGAATTCCTGCCACATCTTTCTGCTGCTTCATTGCTATGGAGTAACCAGAAAACTCTCTCCCTCTCTTTCTTGCTACTGTATACCACACACAACACAGTATGAACCACAGACATACTCAGGCTTCCTCTTTCTCCCTTAAGTTTAGTAAATGCACTTAGAAACACACTTAGAAATATAACTTTCCAGACTTTAAAGCTCACTGCTCTACTATTAGTTTCATCTATGGATACTCTGCAGCCAACTGGTTCTAAGCTTTTACACAAAAAGAAATATAAAACCTTTAGACAATTTAAAATGCATAATATTTCTGTAAATTCAGGATTTCAACAGTCTAGGGAGCATAACTGTGAGGAACTGTCCCCATCAAAGGCAAACAGATGTTGCTATAACCTTTTAAAAAAAAAACTGCTCTTGAAAGTGTTATAGTAAATATGTAAATACACTTTGAAATCTAATATCCTTCCTGAAGTGGAAGCCCTGGAGTACAAGAGCTCTTTGAGAGTATGTTTTGGTTTCATGGGATCATACACATGTGATACTGAGCTGTGACAAGCAAGACCAAGAGTCATCACAACCATACCCTCTAGCTAGAAGTCTGCAGAGAGCAAAACTGTCCCAGTGAAAGGAACAAATAATGAATAGGATTGTACTCAGAGAGCATTCAGAGGCCTCTGACCAGGCATTAAGAATCTATTACCCATTATTCTGTTACTCATACCATGAGTAGATGGTTTCTGCCTCAGTATAAAACAATCTGAAACATTTTCTATGTCCCCATCTCCTTCATGTGGGCTTCATCTCTCACAGTTTTTCACTTGTCCATTCAGCAAGTTTCTTTTTCCAACAGTTTAAGGTCTTGGAGTTGATGTAAATTACATTGCCAGAGAGAGTTGTTCTGCTCTGCATTAGCTGAGCACCTGATGTCTCCCTTTCCTTTGAAAATAATTCACTTCACCACCCCTTTCACCACTGCAGTCCACACGGGCTGGTGGCTCTGATGAGATTCCCAGGGAAAGGGATCTTTAGGTGAGGCACAGAAAATTACTGCCTTTTCCAGGCTAAGTCTGAACTGCACAAAATTTTCTCCTCTAGCTGTACTGCACTATCAGAAATCAGATGAACTTTATTTCTTTGTCTACTCTGAAAGAGATATGAAACTTTTGTTTTTCTCCTTCAAAGGATTCTGGCTCCAGCCCATCAGTACACTGAAGAGGACTGGGGAGGAGGATCAGCCATCCATCTTTGTTCTCAGAAGAATATTTCTAATTGTGGGACAGGGGTTGGTACTGTTACAGTGACCTGTGTCCCAGCTGCAGTGCAGGAAAGCACATTTCTGGGCCAGAAGAAGAGCAGAATAAACTCAAAAGTTTGACAGGCTTGGGTGATCCAGCAAGAGCAAAAACATGCTACACATGTAGAAGAGACCACATGGTGCTGGGTCCAGAAGTTTCTCTCCAACAGGAAAGCACAGGTTGATGATGTTTTCTGCCAGGCCAGTACACTGAATGAGGATGCTATTTTGCTCTCACAAGCAGCCAGTCTAAACAGTTGGTAGCTCAAGATCAGTTTGAATGACTGAAAAGAAATCATGTTACAAAGCACTTCATCATTTGTCCAATTCATGTCCCATAATTTGAGGCAGGGGATTAATAACCTACCCATTATTTGTAAAGTATCTTCCACACATGTCCCCTTGGACTATCTCCAAGGGAAAGAGCTCTCTCTTTTTCTGTGCTGTCTTTTAACTCCTTCAGAAAGCTACACATGGCATCTGGTGAGTTTGTATGCAGCAAACTATGGGTGTAACCCCAACATTTCAGAGGGCTTTCTCCTCTGAAGGGTCTCCAAAACTCCCTCCGTCCCCAGACAGGCTCTGTGGATCATGCAGTGACATTCACACCGGTGCCTGCAGCTGCAGGACCGCGGGTGAGGGCTAGGCTGAGATGTGATCCCTGAGCAAGGCTGGGAGGCTCCCATCACAATTCTTTCCCTGGTGGCTGCCCCACACCAGCACTTTCCTGGAGCACCAGCAGGAAAGCCCTGAGGAGGAGTGGGGGAAACAGCTTCAGAAAAAAGCACGGGAAAGAAAAAAAACTACTGTTTGGTTTTGCTTTGAGAGAAAGCACAAGCAAGATAGGAAAGTTGATTTACCCAAACATGCTTCTAATTTTCATTAAAGAATGACAGGGCACATTGACAGTGCTGGAAAATCCATCACAAACTAAAATCACCCAAACTCCAGCCTCATCCTTTATTTTTGCCTTTTCTGCACTCACAGAGGGTCTGGAAGTTGATTGTGGGGAAGGGCCTTCATCTGCACTGTACTGATTTGCAGAGGCAGTCATCCAAAAATAATATTCTGGGTTGAGTTCCTGGAGAGGGACGTTGGGGTTTTGTGGTGGGGGAAAAGCTGGCAACCTTGACTCTGATCTGAAGAAATCTTCCTTCGCCCCTTACACATTTATTGGCTTATTTTCACACCTTGCCCTTTTTGAGGGATTATATACAGTAACATGATGCTGTCTGGAGCTTCAGATTTTTCCAAGGTGTGTTCAGGCTTGAAGCAACTCCTTGCCTCTCAAAAAAAAAAAAAAAAAAAAAAAAAAGAAAAAGAAAAAGAAAAAGAAAAAGAAAAAGAAAAAGAAAAAGAAAAAGAAAAAGAAAAAAGGGTTGGATCTGCCTTGATTGCCTTCCTAAGCTTTCCCTGCCTTTTTGTTATTGAAAGAACTGTACCACTTATGTGTATTCTAACATATCCCTCTTAACTCAACAAAAATGCCATATCTAAAGCTTTAACTGCCACATGTCCTATATAGACATATGAAGTATATTTCTTTTTTATTCATATTTTATTGGAAGTCTTACAAAGCATACAGAGCAGATGCCAGTACATCAAATTCATCATGCTGAGCCTTGATTATACAGACCCCGAAGCCCCAACACTGCCATACAATCCTTCCTTTCAGGAAATAAAAGCCAAAGACCAGTTTCCCCACAGGACCACTTGTGGGTATAAGCTGAAGCCCTTATTACCGGAGGTTCCTTGGATACGATTTAAAGTTTGAAAGTTCCTCATATAGCTGTTCACTCATCATAAGATACCTCTCAAAGTCTAGGCATGCTGCTAAAAGTAGGAACACCCATCCAAAACCAGGGAAGTACTCAGCCAAATATTTGCTTCCAGCTTAGTAGCAGCAGTCTTCTCTTTTTCTGAGTGAGAGTGCAGAAGATGAGGAGAAAGATAAGTGTAGAGGGAGTGCAACATCCCAAATATCCATCACTGGAAGCTGCTACTACATTCAAGGAGACGTCTTCATATTCACAATGAAACAAGCCTGTCAAACCTGAACCAAATCTACTTTGCAAAGAGAAGAGAAAATAGTTCCCCAAGAGCTGGATGTGCTATGCCAGGACAAAGTAGCAATTAAAAATATATGAATAGAGCAGATTCTCATTGGCCTGACATTTCCTCCTATACTTTGTGGTGTAAATCAAAGCAGACATGACATTCTCCGAAATTTTAGATTTATTTGCATGTGTTTGGGCTGACCATATTTACTCACTCGGGGTTTCACCCCACCACTTGTTAATGCATTTGGTGTGCTCTCATGTAAATACATCTAGGATTTCAAAGGAAGGTCATTCTCTATTCCCAGCTCCATGCAGAGGGAACATGCCAGAGCTATGCTGAGGATATGGAATGAGATCACTCGAGATCAGAGTCGCCATGGGTGGGTAATGATGAGGTTACTCTTATGGTGTGCATAGATGTGTTCCAAACCCTCTTTATAGTTACGATATATTTACAAGAACACAACAAACCCATCTTTGAAGCTGTTCCTTGATTTTAATGCTACTTGCTGCTTTATGGAAGCCACTCCTGCAGTGATTTTCTGCTGGTGTAATGCTAAATGGCAGCAAATAGGGAAAAAAAGATGGCAGGGAGGTGTGTATGGAAGTGGAAGAATATAGAAAAGTGAATGCAAGGAAAGGATAGTGGGAGAAAAGGATAGAAATCCAGGGCTAAACCATGTATTTGAGGATGTAACTTCAGAACAATTCTAGATCCCTCTTTATAAATCACTATTAGGAGTCAGCTCTGTGTGTACACCCCAATACTTTCATGTCTTGCCAGGTCAGGGGAGACCTCAGTGCACTCAGAATCAAACCCTGTCAACCTTCATGCTCCTTTTTGTTATTTAGAGTTTTTTGGTTAAATTCAGCCAAGCACTGGGACAAAGTTTTCAGTTTCTTGAGCAAAAAAGGATTCAGTGTCACACAAGAGAGGAGATGCCTCTATTAATCATAAAATGCCTTCACAAATTCACAGAATCACAGAATCTTTCTGATTAGAATAGACCTTTAAGATCACACCTTTAAGATCACCAAGTCACTTCCTCCGTGAGTCTAGGCAATTGTAATGGTCCCTGCTCAGGCAATACCCTGCAATGCAAAAATATCAGTTCTGGTCCCATCTGACATGTATTTGTTTCATATTTATACTATGCTGCTGTGGGAATAAAGTTTGTGTTGGTTTTTAGCTTTATTTTTTAAACTTTATGGTGAAGAGTTTTAAATTTATTTTACTTAGAATAGAATTTTCTTTCTTCTAAATACATCTGGATAGTTGGCATAAAAAATAACTATATCTGGCTGAATCCCTAGAGTTTAAAGGAATATTTCTGGTCACAGGGGGTTTAGCTCAAATGTTATTATTCAGGATTAAAACAAAATAAAATCCATGCAACACTTACTATTTTATATTTAAAATTTAGAAATTGCTTTGAAAAACTCCGCCAGAAGAATTGTATTTTTAAATTGTTAAAGATGATTGTTGATCTTCAGAGTTTTTATGCTGGAGATATATTTGCAGAAAACTGTGAAATGCCTGTTTGCATAAAATGACATGAATTGTTGAAGTCACACTTAAAATGGGGGTGTTTTTTGTTTTTTAGTTTTTACCACACTAATATCCCTAACTCTTCTTCTGTACTTAGGATGGGATTTCTGAAAGCATTAATATTGTGTCTAACTCTAGCCCAGTTCAATCCCAGTGGTGGCTTAAATGGGAGCAGAATTAGGTCATCATAGAAGATTTCTGAAAATCCCAAACTGATCCCTACCCTTACCTCATTTAGGTCACGATAGCTCATTTTTGCTGGATAATGAACTAACACTCTTAAGAATACAGATTTTCACAGCTCAAGAAGAATGCAAGAGGGAACTTTAACATTTGGGTTGATAAAAGCCCAGAAATACTGGACTTTTACCCAGGTCTCAGTGTCCAATACCAGCAGGAGGAGGGATGCCTGGTGCTGTGCAGCTCATGTGACAGGCTGCAAGCTGGTGTAAAAACTGCACCTTCACTGAGACCAACATTGTTTTTTTCAGAGAAGCTCTGGCATCTGAGCTGCTTATGTCTAGATTAAAAAACAAACCATTTTTGTAAAATGGTAAATTTGGTAAATTCTACTGAAGTCATCTTATTTGACATTTTGCCATCTTGATGATCCTCAGGAGGAATCCCTACAGACAACTATTCAATAATAGAATGGTTTGGGTGGGAAGGGACCTTAAAGATCATCTTGTTCCAACCTTCCTGCATGGGCAGGGACACCTCCCACTAAATCAGGTTGCACAATGTCCCATCCAACCTGGCCTTGAACACTTCCAGGGTGGGGGCATCCACAACCTCCCTGAACAACCTGTGCCGCTGTCTCACCACCTTCACGTGAAGCAGATGGTCAGAACACCTCCCACCTCACAGAACTAAACAGCAACAGATCAATATAATAAACCAATACTAGATCAATACAGGTTTACAAGGGGATTACTAATAAGCGAAACCACAAATGTAATACCCAGCCTGTTTCCTGGTTTCCAGCATAACTCTATTTCCCTTCCATCATATTCAGCTCCAAATATTCTCTGCCAATCTCCTTTCACCCTGCTCCCACTGGAGCTGACCACAGCAAAACTAACATGTCTCGTGACCTCACTGCCAGGCGCTGATTCAGCTGAATTAAATTTTTGTACAGAACTACCCAGCTTAGCTGAGGGCCACAGTTAATAGTTCTTGGAAAGTCAAACAGCAGTGCTAAGAAGGATACAGCACTTCCAGCAAGTAGCAACAAAAGGAGAAATACACCAGAGAAATAAATCACACCAATGAAAAGTGTGAGACTTGACAGAACTGTATTTAAACGGTAGTGAGAAGCAGCCATGGTGGCACATCCAGTTCTTTGCTTCCCTTTTGTAAACAGCATTCTTTAATTTTTTTTTATTTTTTTTTTCATCTTTAGTTAAGGTTTGATTGCAATTCATCTTAACCAAGCCCATTCACTCACCCACAGTTTCATAGCATTGTAGTTGTGTTTGAGAAGCATGAGTGGTTTTGCACAGGGTTTGTGGATACATCCGCCGGGAGGAGGAAGGATTATTTTTAGACATATCCTGATGCATCATGCTGTTTATGCAGAAAATTTAAAAACAGTTGGTCAGAGAAAATTTTACTTTTACCATGTTAGCACATGAGTGAGAGCTGACTCACATTTTTACTATCTGAGTGGGTCCCATCTACTGGAACCATCATTTCCAGTAGCCATTTCTTATACTTCTCACATCATCAGTTCTCCCTTTCCACGTCTCTCCCACATATATTTCAATTTTCAAGTATAAGAATAAGGGAAGTGGGAACACCCTATTCATTCGAGTATGCAAAATAAACCACTATTTTGGGGTTAAGATCAAAAAAGCAGTTGCAGGATGTAGATAGTAGTCAGTTAGCATCCCAAAGACTCTGTGATAAGGTGCTATGGAAGACACAAAGAGAAGCCTCAGCAAGAAAAGGATGCCATGATTTTACCAGAGAAGTCTTTAATAAATTATTCCAAATAAAGTAAACTATGAGTGATCTTTAAGAGACAAATTTCTTTTCACTGAGGTATTTTCATGTGAACATTAATATATCTGTGTTTTGTTGCTTGAGACAAGTAATCACAGAATCCTAAACCTGGAAGCTCTCCCAAGACACCATGCAATGCACACTCCTGCCCTGCAACAGGACCCGCCCTAACTTTATCAGTTCTTCAAAACCTTTATCTAGCCTCTCTCATTCTCAGTGATGGAAATGTCAGCATTTTCCCAGGTGTTCCTGTCCCACCAATGCTCTATTCTTACTATTCATTTTTGTTTCTACTGTCTATTTAATCTTAGTCCTTCTTGTCCTAACCACCACTAGTGTGAGAACCAGAGTTTTCCTTCTAACATTGCCACCTACTATTATGAAAAACAAAATTTTGAATACCAGGTAACCTGAATTTTTTCCAAAAATTTAACCCTGTACTTGAGATTCCACAGTATGAGTTATTTTTTTGCTTTATTTTAATGCACGCTTTCAGTTGATGATTTTAGTCAAAAGCATTATGAAAAATGCTGACTTTATGGTGTCTCAGAAATCCAGTCCCAGTCTTGGTATGCAATAAATCAGAAAAGACAGACTGCTCTCAGAGGACTAGAAGGCTGATTTCTGGACCAGAATGGTTTCAGAAAAGTTAAACTTCTAGATTCTTATCTGAACGGAGCTATTTGAGGTTTGCCCATCACTTGCTAGTAGTCTAGATTTTCACCACCAGAGACTTCACTTTAAATCCTGGTTTAGGTCATAGTGAAAAGGAGTTTGGTGGTTTGCATCCTGGTGGACTTCTGTCAACATTGAAAAGCCACCTTACAATCCTGCACAACTGGAAATTTTTGCTTAAAAAAAAGCCTGGACTAGAATACCAGAGGTCAGTGCAAGTTGAGACAGAAGTGTAATGTTACAGCTAAATGGAGAATCTTAAACAGCACCTGACACAAAGAAGTCCAGTGACAAGCAATATAAATTAACTGCTAGCTTAACTGGGACTTATTTATTGTTTGTCTAAACTCATAAATTTTTGATCAGTACCTTCACATACTATTAAAAAAAATCTGATGAGAACCTCATAAAGAGCAATGATGACAGAGAAATCAATCTCAGACACTGTATTTTAAATTAAATTAAAGAGCTAGCAATATGCTTTACCATCATCCGCACAGAAACTAGTTGTTAGGAAAACTATTTGTTGTATAAAAATACTTCTGTATGAAGGTATGTTACAAAGTTTGATGCTGCTGAGCTCAAGGGAAATACAGAAAATAAAGAAAGTCAGAGATAATGGCAAGTTTTAGATCAGAGTAGTAGATTTTACATTTACATTTTACATTTACATTTACCATACTAAAAATACACAAGCCAAAATAATGCAAATAATGTCTTCCTCATCTTTCAATCCTGTTGCCATTTTCTCCTGCAATCACACATACACAAAATTAGTTCATAGCTGCTCCATGGACACATAGACACAAAACAAAGTAGAAACACTCTCATATGTAGACACGAATGAGTTTCGTGTTTCAGGTGTTCCAAAGCTGCAGATGACAACAGCAAAAAAGAGCTCTTTTCATAACTCAAGGGACTAAAAGGATTTTCCACCAGTTTTCAGATGAAGTTCACATATGGTTTTAGACTAGATTTGAAAAGATTTTTCCTCCCGCATGAGAATTTGAGGAAAAAAGGAATGGGAATGAAGAGAGTTTTGCATTTAGAGTTGATGTCACTTCAGCTACAGACAGAACACTGTGAATTCAATCATTTGTGCTGCTGGCACTTGCAGCACAATTCATCACTGGCTAGAAGTTATGCTCCCAAATATCAGATTTTATTAAATAGAACCAGAACAATCACTCTTCCTCCCATCTCCTTCCCTACCTATGGATGCAATGGTAGGCTTGTATTTTGGAGTTCCACCTAAGCTGATAGAAAATTTGTTTTCCTGAGTTTGTGGTCTGCCTTAAGCAAGACTGAAGTAATGTGAAATGTCACATGCACCTCAGCAGAACATCAGCCACAAAGAAAAAGGAAGACAGAGAGACTCACACCATCTTAAAAAGTGGGTCTCCACTCCAATACTCAAACTACATTTAATAAAAACAAAGAAATGACCCACATGAGAAGTCTGGCACTGATTTTCATTCATTTGCAAATTCAAATTTAAAATATTATTTTTCTGATGGTATCACAGCTTCATCTACAGGTAGATTTCTAAAGAATTCAAGTTCAAGATACATGACACCTTGATGACAGCTTTCTCATACAGGGAAATCTATTGCATAACACAATAATCTAAAAAACATGTTCCAACAATAGTTTCCATCTACTCATTTAATTTCACAATATTAATATCTACCGCCTACAGCAACGTGCCAGTTGTGGAGCTGGATCAAAATCCAGCTCTCAAGCCCCTTATTTTGATGGTGAAAAAACAAAACAAAACACACCAAAAAACCCCCCCAAAACTCCAAAACAAACCACGAGATCCCCTCCCCTTCCCCCGCCCAGGCCCCCCCCCCAAAAAAAAAGATTTACTCAAAGGTAAAATCATAGGAATCTATTATTATAGAAAAAAACCAACAGGAAAATAATTCAAAAGGTACAAGCAGGTCCAGGCAAATGTCATGCAAGGTCTTCACTATTCCTTAGCAGGAGAGAAGACAAGTTCCAGTGTGAAAACAACTTCTTCAGAGAGTTAGAAATTAAAGGGGTGCAAACAAATCAGAAACCAATTAATATCCTTAAAGTATCTGTACTGACAAAAAGACACAGAAAAAGCACACCTGACTTCTGTAGGTGAGGGGCAGTCAGAAGGACAACAGATGCACAGCTAGACTATGAATGTCTGCAGGACTATGAACTGGAAAATAAGAGATGATGGAGCCAATTATTGACTATGCTATAATAATTTGATCCAGAGAGGGCCACTACTTGCTGTCAAAACCATGAGGCTCAGGTACCACGATTTAACTTTTTTTCTCTAATATTAATGCCCTAGATGAGAAACCAGTCAGAACATATGTGGCAACTGCAGAGTACTTGCAAAAATGGCATTTAGAGAAGAGATGGTAGCATTGATTCACATAACAAGTCTCAAGCCCCAGAGCCTTCAAGGAATGACCTACACAGGTTCCCCTAGAGAATTCAGCTTTTTGGGAGAGGCCAAATTTTTTTTCTGTCTAAAAAATAATTTAGTTTGATGTTGTAAATAAGCAACTGGATCAGTTGATGTTGACGGATTATTGTTTGTATTTTAGGGTTGGATCAATTTAGAAAGCAACAACAGCTGGTTATAAATACCTTGTGGTTCAGTCACAGATATACTTATCCATATGGTTTTTGACACTGAATTTTGATGATATGCAATATATATCAACTGAGAACAGTTAAAACAGTCCACTTTCTCAACAACAAGATCAATGATTTTATCAAAACAGTGAAATAAAAACTAATACAAATGTCAAGAAAGATAAAGCCATTAAATGGTATAGAAATGGGAACACCAAAAAGCAGTGGTAAACAAGTAAACAAGTAAATTGTCCTTAAAATGAAATGTTCTTATAAACCTCTTCACTGCAAGAGCAAAGGTTCTATATAGATTAATTTCTGTGTTTGCTGATGTTCATCTCTGAAAGAGTAGGGATCAGTTTGATGAATTTGAAGGAGCTTATCACAATCTCATTAGCTGTTATACAAAGTGTGTGCACCATGTAAATCTTCAAGGAGAAGACTGGCTCTACTAGCAAGCTCTTGCTCTCCTGTTCATAGCCCTGTTTAAAGCATTTATTTTTGGATGAAAATTAATCAGAAGCCTTGATTATTTTGGGGCTTTAAATTCCTCATGGTGACTTTTTTTCTCCAAGAATATAAATCACCACAGGGCATTTCTGCACCAAATTTTAATTCAGACAATGACAGCTTGAGAAAGACCTACATGAACTTTTGGTTTGATATATCTTTGTAATTGCCAATATCATGCAATGCTGTCATTTCCAACTTAGAAGAAGATGCATTTTGGTGACTGTAAAAAGTTCTCTAGAATGTTCAGGATCTTCAGCAATCTGTGGCACACACCTCCAGCTAGAGTCATTAAGAATACCTGGGTTTCCCAAGCAGTCCCCTCTTTAACTGCTCACAAAGATAGAAGGTAATTCCACAGGATGCAGGTTAGAGAGAAACCTCAGTGCTGATGATCAGTTTAGCTTCAGAAAGAATCTCCTGGAGGGCAAATTCAGTAATCAGCATTAGGATATGTCTGTGTATCCCTCAAAAATTACATAACAGAGGAGGACACGCTATGTTTGCAATGTTGGAAAAAACTATCATCTATCATCTCTAATGTGTGATAAACAAAAAAACATCCTAATCACAAGTGCAATAAACATGGATAAATTCTGTACTATAGTCAGCATTTCCCTAGCTTCAAAGCAATTCTGTTTATTGTACACATTATTTACTCAACTGAATACTTCAGAGGCAAGAGAAATTGGGATGTGCACATAAAGTCACTTGGATAAATACATCATATTACTTCTTCATAACTTTTCCACTGTATCGACTTCCTAGGCCATTTCCTAATGTGATATCATGACTCTTTCTGAGTCAGTGGCAAAAAATCTATGAAACATAACTCCACATAAACTATTTCAGGACAGACTGGATGTTAAAGTGTCAAATTATACAAATAATTAAGATTTTTTTAGGCTCCCCTCCCAGAGATAAGAATGGCTGAATGAGCAGGATGGGGAGGAACTGGAGCATTATGATACTCGGGTTTGTCTTTCTGCAATTATAGGGATGAATTTAGATGAAACCATTCTGCTGTTTGTGGCTTTAATGAAGACCACTTGCCTTGCCTAATCAGAAAAACAAAAAGTATATATTTGAGAACCAAAAATATCGTGGTTTAATGACGCATATAGGCAGAAGTTTATATGTGGGTAAACTTCCTTGCTGCACAGCCTCAGTGCACCTGTGCAACAGCTGGATTTAATCTCTCGAGGACTGTGTTTTAGAAGCCATTGCCGGATTTTAGGCTGGAAATTGAACAGTGCCCCACCCAGGCATGTGTCAGTCCACAAACTACTTTTAACATTTCAGTGAGGGTAGAACAATTGAATTCTGTGGGTTAAAGAAATCCAGGGATGATTTATGTGTTGTTGGGAGTTTAAAGAGGAGGAAAGCAAACAAGCGAATTCAGCTGGCAAGAAAACAACCCAACCAGTTGGTCTACTGCAGGGAACAGAACATTTAAATTTATTGATAAATATGATTGATATCTGTGCTAGATTCACTACAGAACAGATATGTACAAACAGGATTCCGATCAATACCAGCTAAATAAATAAGATTCACAGCCTCATCAGAAATCAGAGCTTTACTTCTCTGTATCTCACAGCAGTTACTTATCCAAAGTCTGTACCAACAACCATACAGATCAAACACTGTGCCCAGGGGCCATGCACAAATAACTAGCAGCTGAATGACAGAACAGTAAATAAGTGAGGCTTTCCCAGAAGCGATTTAGGAAACCTCTCTTAGGACACTTTTCCTTTTTTCCTCCTTCCCCTCCAATCATGGGTAAAATCTTGATACCACTGACCTAAGTGGAGCCAGGTTTTTAACTGCTAAACTTACCATACAAATCCATCGGTTAAACAGATGGTATGAGATCATCTTCTTGGGCCCATTATCAAACCCACGTGATCACACCCAAAACATCTAAAGTAAAGGATCTGGATGTGAGAAGACCATCTCAGCACCACAGCTTCATCATGAAGATAAGCAGAGATCTCTTGCAAATGGCAAGTTTTTCAAAAAAGGCTATTAAATTGTTGTCTTGCCTTTCCAGTAGTTTCTGAGACTCCATGACACTGTTGCTAAGGGTAAGGGTTGGGCAGACTCCTTGATACACTGCCCTTTCTTCTATTATTGAAGCTGCTCTGCTAGCATTGAAGACCACTAGACTGAAAAGTGAAACACACTGTAACACAATTAACCAAAAACATTACCCAAAAAATAAGTCCTCTGTAACATTGTCATTAAATGGTCAGTTTATGGCTATCTGGAAATGTATTCCACAAACAGTGCATGTTTGTGTCATGTCTAGTGACCCTTTATGCTCTAAGAAAACATCTTAATACTACTCAGCAATGTTCTGCTTTATGTAATTGGTGAAGGATTTGGTTTTTTGGCCATCAGCTATAGATCAGCATCCCACCTCCCTCCCTGGCTCAGCAGCTATCTGGTAAAAAGTGAAGCTGGTCCTCCAGAGAGGCCGATGAAAACTTAGCCCACAGGCCCGGACACCCCAGTGGTTAGACATCCATCTATGGGTAGGAACCTGGATTGCATTCCTTGTTTTGGGGACTTATTATGTGTGACCTAAAGAGTCATCGCAACCAAACTGAGAAACCTCCTGAGTCCAGTGACCAGGACCTAGCTCTGAGAGAAGCTCTGCCTTAGATCAAACAGGTCATTCAAGGATGAATGAAGTGGGAACACTTGCTTTTCATTTTAATGAGGGAGAGGGAGGGAAACTATCTGCAATTGACCTGGAGCAAGAGTTTTTTCTAAAAGTTTTGCTGAACTGGAAAATCAACTTTTCACAAAGCTCCTAATCAACACAGGCTTTCATGTTAAATACAGATGGATAAACCTCCCTATTGAATATTACTATTCTTTTTCCCCCCTTAGAAATACTATTATTTTCTTCCTTTGTTCCACTTTTTCCTGGAATTAGCTTTTCTGACTCTAAACTAAAAGTTTGAGCTTAGACGCTTAGAGGTTCAAGGTGAGTCTACTAATCCCATAGCGCAATCAATCTATGGACATCAGAAAACCTTCTAATTCTAAAGATTTATCAATGAGTTTCCATTAATTAATCACAAAAGATAGATCTCAGGCTGCATTTAATTTAGTGCTAAAAGCAAAAGCAACTTAGCAGAAACATGCGTTTGAAAATATTGAACAAGCAAACCCTGAACCCTCTGCCCAAGTAAAGCAGCAGATCTCCAAGTCACCAAGGCTGTGAGGTGAGAAGACAAAGTCAAATTCCCATGGTGTGAGAATGAGTGTATGCCAATTACATGTAGAAACACACAACTTGTGGTATTATATGGAGTCTGAAGGTTTTGCCACAATAGAATGTGAGAGGGTCTTTCTGACCATGACAAGCCCTTTCACACGTCCTTGCTCTGAAAAGAAAGGAATGCCAACACAGAGAGTTGCTTCTGCATCTCCTGTCACCATATTTTTCTTTCCCATGCTCATCTCAGCCAGCTGTTACATTGTCCCAGCTCATCTTTATTTGAACAGCTTGATGGTATTCTGGAACAGCAAGGCAGCCTGCCAGGCAATTCCCATCCTAATACACAGTTCTTGCTGGTTTTGGTTGTATTTTAGCATGCAGGTTGGCAGGGAGAGACAAACAGCTAACTCACAGATGGACAGCTGGTGGATAGTGAAGCTCTCTGCAAATAAGTGTGGACTCTGAACTTAATTTTTTCTCATTTTACTTCTTGGTGAAGGCCCCAGCACATTTTCTAAGATGATTTCCTTAACAAGCTCTGCAGAAATTCCTTTTGCCAAAATTCTCAGGAAGAAATTTCAACACAGCTTTATGCAAATATCTTTAAATAGCAGCTGCTATTCTTCTACTCTCCAAGACTTTCACAAAACAACTAAGGATTTTGAAAGAAGCTTAGGTGCTTACTGTATTTCACCATAGCTACGACCACATATGACCATAATATTATCATGCTTTTTTTTTTTCTTAAATATTTATCTTAATAATACCCCTGAATGGTTAAGGAGTGTTACTAATTTCTCATCTGTAAAATGGAATAGGCACAAAGACATTAATGACCAGGTACTCCCTTTGTTCACAGCCAACTCATGATAAAAGACAAAGTCTGAACATAAGCATTTAATGTTCTCAAGGTGCAATTTGGACTCTCAAAATATGACCACATCTTTCACTGCCCAGGCAAAACTTTTGTTAGTAAAAAAATATTTTTTAGGTACCTAAAGTGTTTCCACTGTGCTTGCACAACACTGCAACCTTGTTGTAAGAAAAGGGAGTCTTTACTCTCATGAAAAAGCCTGTTTGGGAATTATAAATCAGGAGGAGTCCTTAGACCTAAAATCTCTTCAGGAATCTGAGCATACCCAACCCACATTTCCTATATTGAGTTCAACACCAAACACAACAGATTTGCTTTTTGCATCTAAAGAAACAAATTTACACCTGGCAAACCCTCCAAAATGAAACTATGGACATATTGGCATGTTTAAATCACCTGAACATAACTTTAGATGAAATCCATCTTCAAAACAAATGACAACAGAGATTATTTCTAAATATGACAGGATTCAGCACAGGTTACAGCACAAAAAACCAACAAAGTATAATCTCAAAGATGCATTTGGAGAGGAATAGGGTTAACCTTCCCACAGAGCATTGCTAAGACACAGGGGCACCATCTACCTGCTCTCAGCTCACAGCTACTTCTGGGAGGTCTCAGTAAATTTTGCAATAGAAAACCTTAAAATCACAGCTCTGTCTCCTGTACACATGCCATAAATAAAAAGAATTCACTTAAGGTTCCACCTATCCATTTAAATAAAAAGAATTCACTTAAGGTTCCACCTATCCATTAACCACTAAGGAACTTGTATTCCCTTGTCAAGTACAACAGAAATACCCTGCAAGAGCACTTTGATTTCAAGCTCATATTGCAAAGGAGACAATGATAAATAAGTAAATGGGGAAGTAAAGCATTATAACACAAGTGAAGTGCATTCCTGTTGTTGAAGGCCCAACTACTGCTGCACCATTATATTTAGCTCTATTCACCCACCTCACTGCAGTTCATATTGTCATGCAAATCTTTGCAAAGCATGTTCACAGATATTGGATAAATATTCCCACTTTGGTCTAATAGCATATTAGCAGCTGCAAGTTAAATACTAAGGGAGGAACTCCACTAAGACCTCTGCTTTACCTAAATCTTCTAAATCAGGCAAAGTTATTCTTAAATGCAAATGGATGTTACATCTTCTGTAGTTTTAGAAGAACAGGGGGGACTGGTGCCATTCGAGCAGAACTGAGATGGGGCAATGACTGCTTTGACCTGCAGCTTCAGGCAAAAAGTAAGTCCTGTTCCACAGAAGAATGAAAAACAAAAATTTTGCCAGCCTCAGACAGCACCAGGCTGTGTTACCTAGAGGATGCAAGCACTGTAGGGATGGATATATAAGCAATATGGATTATTTTGCCACGGGAAGGTGTTATAGCACGTGTTACTGACCCAAGGCACTTGCCATCATGCCGTTCCTTTTCCACAAGAGAAAACATAACTCCTGAAGAAAATTATTGCCAGCCTGCAGATTCTTCGCATCTGCTCAGGCAATCACAGTCAGTGTTCAGAAATCTTGACTGGCATTAACAAAAGCAGATCATGTTGGACAAGTCCTCCCTCTTGCTAGAAGTGAGAGCCCCATCTCTCCCTGCTGCAAGCCCTGCTCCCAGCACTCCAGCCGCTCATCGCGCTCGGTTGCGACACATGTAACTCCTACTGGCAACCACCAGCCCCTATCACTGTGCTTCCTATGCAGCTGCTCATAACTCTGGGCCTCTCCACAGCACTGAGCCTTCAATCAAAACAAATTGTTTGTTCCTTTCTGACCACAAGAAGAAGTCTGGTTTCATCGTTTACTTTGGCTACGTTGCCTGAGTAAAAACATGCTCTAATGCTAGGAACTCCACTCAGCCCTCTCCGGAGCTAAAGCCATAGGGTTGCAGTTTACAGTTCTGACTGACAAAGCAAAATAATTTATAACTGCTTTTGAGGCCGTGGCACTCACCAAGGAACTTGTCTTTGTACGTTTTATTCATATACTGAACTCCCACATGGGCACGAATGTGAAGATACTCACTGAGGGGTTTTGAAGGCTGGCATGAGAACAGGTTTCCAAGAGTGGCTTAGTGCAAGAGCTAGGGATAATTGAGCTAGCACGGGAATTGATAGCCACCCAACTGGCATAGCATGGGACTCCCCAGGCACCAGTTCCCCCTGGCACCAGTTCACCCAGCACCCAAAACTTCCTTGGGTCATCCTAGGCTGCATTGCAGGGTAGGCACAGCCAAGTTAAGTGATTTTCTTTCACTCCTCTGACAGCAGGTTGGGAACAGAAAGATAAATAACATTTGGAAATCTTATTTTCTGACTTCAGGCTCTTCCTGGCTGTTGGAAGAGCTGCTCTGAATCCTGTTTGTTCTTCATGCTCTGCTCGCTAATGTTGCTGCCTCTGCCCTCCCCAGTCCCCAGCTCCCTGGCACATCACCTCATTGTAAAATGAAGCCACCAGCAGAATCTTGTGATAAGCATCAGCGTGAGTCCAACCCCACAGCTAATGGAAACAGAGGAAAACTACACTGAGCTGGAACAAATCTGTAAATTTAACCTCCCATCTTTTGTAGCATCTAATGGTACATCAAGATCGTAACGCAGTCTGAAAGAAGGTAACACAATGTGGTCTTCTGAGGCTAGAAGGGACTGGAGCCAGTGACCTAGGAGGTCCATTCCCTTCCCAAGCTCTTCTTTTCTTTTCTTGTTCTTTTCTTGCTGCCACACATCTAAATTTAGGCTGTAAATTAATTTTAACTGTGAGGGGCATGGGGTTGACTCCTTTGAGTGTCTGACGTACTGTAGGAGCAGGGTAACTAAAATACAAATGCTTATGTAAATTCATCTTTGATTTTGTAATCAATTTAGTTCACTAATTTGTTGCAGGGATTGGCTGAAGTAAGATGCCAGAATTTTTACTGCCTCTCTGCCATAAAACTGACAAGTGTAGGTTTTCTGTTTTTGTTTTTACTTCCTTTCAAGTGTAATAACTTCCCTTTTCATAAAATGCCAACATATTCTTTTAAAACTGTTGGGCTGCCATCAGCCTGGTCATGATCCAGTGCCAGGCTATAGCCAGACAAGATGAGTTACAAGGCAGTCTTTTCTCTGCCAAACAATACAAAGATATTGGCACCTTTCTCACGGCTGCAAATCAGCTCAAAGGGCCACAGAAATCAGAAACCCAGGAATCCCTTCTTCCTCCTTTTGGTGGTTGCCTTGTGAGGAAAGCAGAGTTCTGCAAGGAATCTGATGTTTTCCCTAACAGAACACAGGCTTCTTCCCTTTCTCCGAGCCTTTTCCTCCTCAAAAGTCCTGGATATGATTTTAATGAACTTGAGGATACCCACCCCCACTCCAAGTTACACATTGGATTCGTGTAGACTGGTTTCAAGGAAATGCTATTCCTGAGATGAAACACATAGCAGCTGCACAGCTTTGTCAGAAGAGACTGCACAAATGCTACAAAAAAGTGAATTGCTGTCTCAGCCTAACTGAAGTGTGTCAATATTCCTGTTCAGGAAGGCCATGCAGCAGTGGAGACCACCCTCTGCAACATATAGAAAAAGTAGTATAAAAGGCCACAGAAATGGAGTATTTTCCATCTGGCCGACACTGAGATTAAAACTTTTGAAATGCACCAGCTGGTAAATTAATAGATCAGTGTAGTCAGAGGTTTATGGCAGGTCTTAAAAACAGTGGTAGCTTCATAATAATTTTGAGTCTGCATCTGTGTTTTTTTGCTGCTGCTGTCCACCCAAATGCCTCTTGTTTTTAAATGACTTGAGATATATGAGAGTGGTACCAAACTTCCGGCTCCTACCTCCATCCCTCATAGAAATTTCACAGGAGGACACATCGGTGTCTTAATTTCATTGCTCTGAAAGGGCAACAGGAATTGTGATGAAAACAAGCATCTCCACACAATAATTCCTATTCCCTTCATCCCAGTAAAGGCAGAACTAGAAGCTTTGCATGTGTAGAGAATGGGTAGGGACTGCAAAAAGATCCAGTTAGTGCTGCTGGGAGACTTTTCCATCTCTTAACAATTTAAATTGTATGACCATAAATATACACAGTCAATCCAGCAGCATTAGTTCATCAATCCAGCCTCATACCAATTTATTGAGCAGGATGGTACTAGTTGCCAGGCTGAGAAAAGTTAACCTGGACTCTGACTGAAGCCAAGCTGGTTTTCATTTGGCCTACATAGCACCCCCACTAAGAGAGATTCCTGGAGGCCAACTCTGCCCTCAACTCAATGTGGACAACTCCCTGTTTCCAGAAAGGTAGAACAAGAGTCAATTAAAGAAAAGATTTGCATCCACAGTAGCAAAACAGTTAACAATGCCAAGACTTATTCCAAAATTGAGACAGCTGCACACTTTGGCAATGCTTGAAGCCATAAAAGTAATAAACAGTAAATTCTTTCACTAAAGCAAGCATATGGGGATACGTTATCAGGTATTTGCTGATCATACTGTGTTATGGAGCAATAATGGCATGTTATGAAATATGGAGGAAAGGTGAAATTTTTTTCAGAATGACTTTTCAAAGTAGAAATATCCTCTGGAAAGCATTGTTTTAACTAATGTGTCACTGATATTTACTATTATTACTGATAAGTACTTGCTATTAGAACAAATATGCACATGTGTCCACACATGGCACTCATATGGGCATTTTTTGAAAGTGTAGTATTCATTACACACATCCTTTTTGAAAACTTGGACTATTGTTGGAATTTAGTCAGCACTGGATTCTACAGAAACTAGCAATAGAAAATAGCCATTTAATAAAGGATTTGGGTGAGGCATTATCTTTGGGAAGTGAATAAGAATTTATATCAGTAGGTTACAGCTCCCCAGACTAGTAAGGGTACGTAACTCTAGTATTCACAATTTTAGTGCCTACATCCTTTAATCCAACACAAAGTATCATTAGAAAGGTAGTGTTTGCAGTCACATTAGAAATCACAGACCCTGAAGAATGTGTAATTAGAGAGATGGTAGCTGAATATCAAACACAGTAATTTTTAAGGTATGAAGCTCAGGACAAGCACACAGAAGACGATAGTAAAACTTTCACAATACTGCAGCTCAATCGTTCTGGAAGCATGAAAAGAATGATTAAAGAAAATAAAAAAAGAGAAAAGTGACACAGCTCGCTGAAAGCATGAAGTGATTTGGGAGTTTGCCTAGTTCTGCTCAGGAAGCCAAACGAACCACTCACCAAGGGAAAATGATATCCAGTAATGGAAAGGAAATCAGATGAATACACAATTTACACACCGTCTAGATAAGAAATATTTACCTTCAGATAACTTTAAATTCAACCACTGAAATCAAGTACTTCCGGTCTCCAAAACTCTTGTGACTTAGACCAACATCTTAATAGCTCTAATCCATGTAGTTAGAGAGGAAGGGAAAAAAAAAGAAAGAAAAATGAAAAAAAAAAAAAAAGAAAATCAAACAGACCTTGATGTATCTTTTGCTTAAACTCAATCTGTTACTGCATACAAAGCAAGATAAGGTACATTCAAATAAGGAAGTCCTCAGGCAATCTTCTGCTTATAGAGTACTCCACACAGAGTAGTCCTCTTATTCCTGCTCAGTATACTTCATTTGAAATGTTTAACTAGAAAATGGGTTTATATAAAAAAGAAACTTCCAGGAAGAGTTGCACTTAGGCTGCACTCCAAATCTCAGTACAAAACAGACATGCAGTAGACATGAGGTTATGATGGTGGAGAAATCAAAATTTATATAGCATAATTAGTAACAAATTTTCTCAGAAAAATATTAAAATATTTTAGTGGTTAAGCAGTACCTTCCTTTCTGATGACATACTGCTATTCTTCACATCTAATCCAACCTCATTTACTAGTTGATTTTGAAGTAGAGCCTAGCAGTATTAAAGAATATTAAAACTGATATAAAATTTAATTATACATGCTCTTCAAGGCATCTTTAAAAAGTGGTAAATGTTTACTTGGTGTTATTGGAACCGAGTTTCTTTGCTTAGTATGTGAAATGCCTTTAAAGATTCCATTCATCTGGAAAGCAACTACATATTAGCATAATAGTTGTCATATAAATCAAAAGAAAATAGACCCACTGTTATCTCAGCAGGTCAGGAATCAGCTCCAGAATCATTCTCCTCTTGATCTCTTTGCTTGTCTCCATAAAATGGTCTATGATAGTTCCAAAGAACTCACGAGGACAAAGCACCAACAACCCCATTTTGCACATCACACCCACAGCCCCGAGGGTTTTGGACAAGAGTGTGTGGAAGACAGTGGGCCAGAGGTAAAGAGGAAAGCCCACAGAGTATGTCCTATCAGTGAGCTTGCCAACTCTTCTTGTAGTTGAAACATCATTTAGAGGGACTACTGCTTTTCTGCCAAAGCTGTAACATGCAAAATTAATAACTATCCTAAAAGACTAACCTTATGGAAGACTAACCTAACTCCTCTCTTAAGGACTCATTTTTCTTAGAAAGTACCATATGCTGTTGGATGTATGGAGAGTAAGCATAAATTTTGGGCAAAGGTGTAGGTGCTGTATGCATCTAGAAAGTAAATTTGGTTCTTGCCTAAGAAAACTTCCAAATAAAGTGGTCAAGAGAGACAATGTAGGTTCAGGCAGACAGGTGAAGTAGAAAAGATGCACAGAGTCAAAGGAGAAGAGTCTTCTGAAAGTACCATCAGCAAGCTGTAGAAAAAAACTTTACTTGTAGGCATTCATACAGAGTAGGCTCAAGGAAGATTTGAAGGAAAATAACATAGTATGTGAACTGGTGTGAATATGGAAGAATCCCCTGAGATAAAACAGCAGCAGTAGAAGGAAAGCTTGACAGATTCAGTATAGGGCAAAACATTATTTTTAATAGCCTTCACTAAAATAGCTCATGAAATGCCATCAACACACCTTGAGCACAAGGTGATATTTTAAAATTACCTTAATTTATTTTGACATTTCAGCCTTTACTATTTACATACTCTTTTAATACTACTGTTGAACCACTCTGGCTTTGCTTTAACAGGCAACATTTTATTAACACTCCAAAATTTCAAGTTTCCTCAAAAATACCTTCGACATGCAATTTGGATGACAGCCAGGCTTGAAAAGCCACCTATAACTAAAAAGTGCTGAAAAATGGAATGGAATTTGGAATGGAGAATAAGTATGTGCAATACCCAAGTACTATGAATGTAGCAAACACAAAGAGGAGATGGCGTGCCACAGGGGAAAATCTCATAAAGGTTTATTACCTAATCAACATTTCTTTCATGGATGCACTCTCATCCATAACATAGTGGTGAGTAAAGCAGTGACAGTGCTTTGAGTTACATTCACATTCCGATTCAAACTTTAACTGTATTTCTCACATTTCCCTCAGAAAAGAAACAGTAATCCCACAGTGATCTCACAGTCTACTTCAATCCCTCCACACCAGGCACCCTACAAATGGGAGGGGATCACTTTCTGAAAAAGAACGGGAGTGAGCCTAAGTACGATTTGAAACATTTATCTAGTAACTTAAAAAAGTATTTTACCTTGAATATGCATCCTGTTTCACCCCATGCTCTATCAGCATGGCAGAGCTCACGGCAACCAGTGGTGGTGACTCTCCACTTCTATTCCAAGGGTAGCTGTAAACCTCCACAACCACGTTTTGCCCTGGGTCATTTGCTTCAATGAGAAAAGATAAAAAGAAAGTAGAAAAAAAGAAAATAGAGCACAGCATTAGCACTGCCCTTTTTACTCCTGCAGATGACCAGAAGTAAGGATTAGCTTCTTTTCAGAAATCCTCTAGCCTTTATCCATTACAGGCCCAAAGAGAAATAATGAAATTTTGCTTGTTCCTCTTCCCGAGGGTTTAAAACATCACCAGATTTTAGGATTTGAACCAACAGAAGAGGGAAAGTGTTCTCACAACTAAGCACCTTCCTTACATTCTTTCCCAGCATTCATGGGACAGAAAAAAAAGAAGCCAGAATAAAGTACCTACTCTGCCACACCTGGTCATTATTAATTACATAGTTAATCAAACTGGAAAGGCCACACAAACTAATTTAAGCAGAAACTTGGACAGAAATCCTTTTTTTTTTTTTTTTTTTTTAACTGCTCATCTTCCACTGCTTTGTATGTGTGGGCAATCAAAAGCTGTCATTTTCAGACTGCACAGACAGGCAAAAGCCAGAACTGACATATTTAACTTGGGAGGAGGAAAGGGAAGATTTATGTTGAATGGCAGAAGTCAGTTAAAAACTAAACACCTGTCGTATTAAACAGAAAGAAACATGCTATCTACCGAAACTCTACTGAGCAGAGCCTGACCCCACCTACAGAGAGCTTGAATTACAGGATATTTGTTACAACAAACAGAAAAATACTAGGGAAACCAAGCCAGGAGTCAAGCTGGGCACTATGTTACTGCTCTCTTCCAAGGTGACAACCTTCCTCCAAGTGCAAAGAGCAGCTTTGCCAAGGAAAAATTTATTAGTAGCATAGCCAGCCACCTTTTTCTTCTTTGGCCTCAAGGCTAGAAAAGGAGGCAGCTGTCCTGCTGGCCTGCATGGCTACAGTCTCATGGGAAGTGCTCCTCATACAGCAAACTGAAAATACGTTGTGCATCAAGTGCAGAGGTTCTTCAAAAAGCTCAGAAAAGGGAAAGGGTAGGACTATTGAAGGGAAGAAATATTCTGTAATAGACATAAGGAGGCTGAGGGAGCTGGGGCTGTTCAGTCTGGAGGAGGCTCAGGGGAGACCTCATCGCTCTCTTCAATTCCCTGAAAGGAGGCTGGAGCCAGGGGGGGGTTGGTCTCTTTTCCCAGGCAACTTTCAACAAGACAAGAGGGCATGGATCTAAGTTGTGTCAGGGGAAGTTTAGGTTGGATATGAGAAAGAATTTCTTTACGGAGAGGGTGATCAGACATTGGAATGGGCTGCCCAGGGAAGTAGTGGATTCTCCATCCCTGGAGATATTTAAAAAGAGACTGGATGTGGCACTCAGTGCCATGGTCTGGTAACCACAGCGGTAGTGGGTCAAGGGTTGGACTTGATGATCTCTGAGGTCCCTTCCAACCCAGCCGATTCTACGATTCTATGACAGAGGGAAGTGGGGAATGTCCCTGCTCCTCTGCTGTCCTTCACTTGCAAGAGAAAGAAATTTTAGTGATGCTGAAGATATCCAGCAGCAGATGGCCAGAGTAGGTGTATGAGGAAGACAGCAAGAATAAAAAAATCCTCCTTGAGATGCTCCTTCTCAGTTTCCAGCAATCCCAAGTATTACTTGGGGAATTTAGAAAGCAAAGAGATCGCATTCTTGCAGATGTGCTTCATGGACCTGTGCAAATCATTATCCTTCTGTGCCTAGCCTGGTTCATACTCTTTCCCCCAAATCTTTCTCCTGTGAAGCACACCCGGGCATGGGTTGCCTTGCAGGACATATGAATGACACTTAGTACAAATAAGACCTCACCTTGGATGGCCCTTAACAAGATCTACAGAAGAAATTGTAAGTTAAGCCCCATCTTCATCTAGAAAAGTCAGATGAAAAGAGAACATGAAAAATTCATGTTCTGCTTCTGCATGCAAAGAGATGGTAGATAAAATCCCTCACTAAAAGGGATTATCTTTTTTTTTTTTTTTCTGAAATGAAAACAAGGGAACAGAAAAAAAATTCACAACTTTTTCACTTTCAAACAACATCAATAGCATAGAACAAATTCAGCAAATAAGCTGAAATACAGCAGATAAAACAAAAGAGGAATTACTGCTGCATTTGCAGGAACTAAACCATATGATGATCCATTAGAGAAATAAGGTAGCAGAGAGGACTGAGAGGCTAGTCTCTTCCTTCTGTATTCAAACTGACTGTGCTACATTTTTTCTCATCTTCTTACTTGCAAATAAATAAATACTTTATTTGAAGGCATAGCTAGTCTTAGGAAGCAATTGCAAGTATAAGCCACAGCCCTAGTGCAAAGTACTTGCTTTCCAGTGTATTTGGACACTATTATCAAAAGTGTATGCATACAGCTGGAAGGTTGAACAGCTATAACTGAGGGGAAAATTTGGCCTAGTCTCTACAATTAGATTAAAATGATAGTTACATCCATATTAAGTACAGACTATTTTTTTTTTTTTTTTTTTAGAATCAAACCCATCAGATTCATTGCTTAAATCTCTTGCTGAAAATGCACTTTAAAATCTGATACTAAGCAGCCCAGCTATAGTCCTGATACAAAATACAGTACTACAGATGACACACTGGGAAAAATAAAACAAAATTAACATACCAGTGTTTGTGGCTGGACCACTATACCATTACTGGCATTTTGCTTATGTAGTGATTCCATTGGTGTTTTGCATTACACGGCAAAACCATAGGTTCCCCTTCTAAGAAAAGAATTGCTTAATGTGCCAACTAGTACATCTGGAGAGAAGTATTGCCAGCCTGCAATGATTAAAAAAAAAAAAAAAAAAAAAAAGAAAAAAAGAAAAAAATTAATCTGATGTCTGCAGATTAGACTTCTAAATGCTGCTTCTTCTCACAATATTCCTATTGAGAATCATATTTTGGTAATATATTGTCTAAAGCTTTCATGCGAGAAAGCATCTTTAATCCATTATTCTGTGACTTTTTTTTTCTTTTTTGGCAAATCCTGCAGCTGCAGGGGAGATGACTGTGGTTTTGGTGAGATAACATGTATTATTAGTGCTTTGCTGTAGCTTTTTAATTAAAATATTCTGCTGCCTTCCATTGTCAGAGACACCATCAGTCATAGAACTTGTTTGATCTTCGAATGAGTAATGTAAAATGAATCTTTTTGCCTTATAGAGTGGATTTAGTGTCATGAATTAGTTGAAGTTCAACACATGCATCAGAGAAAACAGGTAGGAAGGATCTATTAGATCATACATGATCTGGTATAACATGTTTTCCCAAAGTACATTACACTACTGTGGTATAAAGTCTAGTTGGCCTTTCCAGTGAGTCTGCTGCTTCTTTAGAAGGTTTTTTCACTAATTGAGCTGTTACTGGTAGTAGGATTTCTGCAGCAGGGACCTCTGTGCCCCTGTATACTCTTGCAGGGCCCTAGTGAGCTGCAAGACTCTGACTCTGCACCTTCAAGTGGAGTCACACACAAGGTTAGCAGACCTCCATCTGAAGTTTTTAATGTAATTAGCTTCAAACCATGCCTCCTTTCCAATGCTATGTCATTCTTGGGTTTTCTGCACAAAGAAAAAAAAAAAAAAAAAAAAAAAAAAAAGAAAGCAAGAGAAAACCATCTCAAGCACTTCAGAATCTGAAAACCCAAGTTTGTTCAGAATGGTACAAGCAACAGCAAGATCTGCTATGATTTAATTGCAGTGATTTAAAATATGACCTTTTTTAGCAGAGGGAATGTAAGATGTTGTGGAAGATGCAACTGTAATGCACACAAGTAATTGACCATAGGCTCAAGATTCAAGGTTTGGTAATTCACCAAACACATCTGTCCCAGCAGACCAGGCAGGGATACAAGCCACCTTGAAGCAATTACTCTTGCATTGGCAAGCTGTCATTTCACACAACTGTGCAAATCTGAAACAGTTTCAGAAGCTGAAGGAGCTCTTTGGTTCTGAGGTTTGTAACAGTCCCTGCATTACAAAAGGCCATCCAAATAATACAGGTTATTATTTTCCACTAAAAGTGAATGATTTCCCCCTGGGTACCTCCCTGATTTGATGCTTCTAGACATGCTTTCTGGACATTTTGGAAAGAGGCTTACATTGTAGATCTCAATAAGTTCTCAAAAACATTGCTCTGGAGTTGTTCATACCAGGTCTGAAATAGTCTGTAGACCATGTTAAATACACAGTGGAGAAAAAAAGGTAAGGCCTTTTTCCAAAGAGTATTTCACATAAAAAAACCCCCACCCAAACAACCCAGAGAGCAAGATGAGATAGCTGAGACAGGGTACTTAATACAGCAATACAAATGCTTCAGTGATGAGGCATCAGCACATGTGACAACGTAGACACAACACAGGTAAAATATTTCAAATTCTATGAAATGCTAAGGCTCATTGTTATTAGTTCAGACTGGCAGGTTGGGCTGGGCCGAGGGGAGGTGAGAAGGGATGTGACTCTCAGGGTTATATCCCTTGGAAGCTGCCTTTATGCTGTCAAGATACTGTTAGACCTGGCTTGGTCAGACTGCTGGTTTTGACTGGCACATCTACAGCCACACTTTTGGCTGCTTCCCTGTCAGTTTAGGCATTTTTAACTGTGCTACAGATGTCCCTGCAGCTATGCTGAGTAGACGTATTAGTCCGGTCTTCCACTAGGTAATTACTTCTTCCCATAGTATTAATGAATCATGGAAAATAGAATTAAACCCATATCAACCTTTTAAAAAAATCTCGACGTGTCATTATCTCCCTCAGCTGTCCCGGGAGGCTTCCATGTTTCATGATGTGGGCAGTACAAATTGCTCAGACTTCAATCTGTGTTTCCTATGTGAGGAAGCACCTCCTCACAAGCTGACAACACACATTAAAACACAGACCAGACATTTGCAGATAAGTCAGATTTGGTGAACTCCCCCGTCCTCCAAATATATTGACATCTTTCATCTTGCACAGCAGTTCCTATTATTTTACCAAAGATCAGAATTTTTACATTCCAGGTGGTAGTTTTCACGATTGCTCTTTAGTCTCTTCCTGAATAAACACGTTTGAAAATTGATCTTATCTAAGTTATTTCCCTTCTCTGACACAGAATATTAATGGAAATTTGAACAAAGAATTCTGAGCAGCATGCCTGTTGAAAAGTGGAGGAGGAGTGTCTACACTGAGGCAAAAGCTAACTTTCTCAACACTCTCTTTGGGGGATTGATCTCTACAGAGCACGATCTTAGTTTAATTTCAATGGACCAACCTGTACTCTGAAATCTTTCCAGTGGCATATATTGTGCATCCCTACTTTGAGCATCCAACATCAGATCTGGAAGTAGGGCTCTCAAGATACATACGAATTTCTGCATAGGGAAAACATTGGTTTTCCTGAAAAACAATGTAATAGTAAAAGAACAAAGTTCCCAGTGAAAATAGATGTGGCATAGTTTTATCCTACAATAATATAATGGTTCCTTAATATTTAACTTTTGCAATAACAGATAAATTAGACACATGCTTTCGGAGACACAAACTGTTCCAAGCCTTGCTGTTTCACAGATGGTGGATGCAGAGATTCAGTGACTGGCTGAAAGTAACACAGGAAGTCTGTGGCAAAGTCAAAAACTGATCCAGGAACTCCTGATTCCTATCCACTGTCTGAACCACAAGACTATTGTGTGTTCCAGCCTGTAGTACTACTTTGTACCTGTACATACCGTTTTTCCTCACCAGGCTCTGCTAAAAGATCTCTTGATACCACCAATTCCTATCTCTGATGACCCCCATTGTTCAGCCTCAGAAGCCCCTGCTCAAACCTGGATGGAGGTCCAGGATCTTCCACCACCATTCCCAGACACATAGCACTGACAGCTCACCTCTCACCAAGCCTATACACACATACCCAAAGGCCTCCTACCTCTTCCCGCCCTCTTGAAAACAATCAGCCTCGCAAATTATTTGCTAAACCTGCCAATCCAGCAGCATAGCTGCCAAACTAAGCATGATTTGTGGGTCTTCTCGGTTCATTAGTGTCTTGAAGGTGCTAGTGGTTCAGAAACTCCCTTCCTATCTGGTTTGGGAGGTCCGTGCTCACCCAGGTGCCCACCAGCTTCATCTAGCCAGCTCCAGATGCAGGGGTGAGATAACACTCCTCTTGGACAGACCATGCAATAATTGTTATTTCTGCAAACTTATTTTTTCAGAGCCTGAATTCCAGGGAAGAAAATCGCAAGCTTTCACCTTTTATTTGGGATAACTGAGAATGTGAAACGGAAAGACTCTGTAGGAGGGATTCAGAAAAATACAATTGTCTGTTAACTGCTTCATGTTATTGCGTCTCAATGGGAAATAAATACAAGACATGAGTGTCTTCAGAAGCCTCCCTGATGTGATTAGTGTAGAGCTGCAAAGGAAACACCAGAAATGCAATCAAGGAATTGCATGCTGTTGTGTCCTGGCACTGATCACCACAAAAAGCTCTGCACCTCACATTCACATGTGGAGTACACCTCAGGTTCTTGCTAAGTGAAAAGAAATCTCCATGGTTCAGAAGCTATTTAATACAGCTTCCACAAATCTGCTAAAAAGGCTGAGGGAAAAAGAAAAGATTAGTATAGAGCAATAAATTAATACAGAAATCTACAGTGCATGTGTAATTTTAAATTAAGCACCATTTCAAATACAGTGATAATTTGCCTTTAAAAAATCCTTTAATTTTCACAGATGCTTATACCTGAGTAATTGTTTCATAAAGCAGTTCATCCAGATTTGTTCCTATTCGCCAGATTCTACAGCTTACAGTAAACCAAAAAAGAAAAGCTGGATCACGTCAATTGGTGCCAGACAACTTGTGATTAAAAAAGATTTTTGGGATGAAGTTTTCTGAGTAACCATGAAAAAACCACATATTGATCATTTGAGTTCAGTGTTCTCCCTTTCCCAAGGGAAAGACCATAAAAACATGCATTTGTTTACATTAGTTAGAAAGGAAGTGGTAGAAAGAATGACTGTAATACTGCCCTGTCAAACATTATTTCCTGGCTCTCTCAGCATCTGCTGATGTTTGAAGTGAATCTGTACAAAGTACACCTTTGCTAAACTTCTCAAAATATATGAAAATCTCAACTATTTCTAAACAACAAAATCAAAATTAGGTGATAATGGATAAGCAAAACCAATGCCACATTCAATCTCTTTCTTATTCTACCAGTAGAAGTTAGCCAAGCTTATACAAATTCCTACTTAAACTCCACCAGCACAAACGGGAATGTGTTATTCAGAAATCTCAGAACAATGGGGTTATTTTAATGCAACCACTAATTTCTGGTCCTTGTCTCCAGTTTGATCAGTTCCCATAGGAAACTGAGGAAGATGGGGAATGACATGAGCTGTGGCAATGACAGTAGATAAGGAAAAGAGACTTACCTTACAGTGATGATTTGTCAATATTTTAGTTGCGTCTTCCATTACCATAGCATTTGCCATATTCTTTATATTGAATCCATAGAAATAACAAGGAAATACTGATTTCAAACTACTATATTATTCCAAGGGTGATAATTTTGAAAAAAAATAGAATACCTTACTTATGCTACTCATGAATTTGGTAGCACAACATGGAAAAACAGAACTGCACTCCTCCAAACAAGCATAAAGTGGAAAAAAACAGGTCTCATATGGAGACTCATGATATTAATTTCATCAGTTATCCCTGGAGCGCTCCCAGCCATTAATACATTATCCTCCTGTTCCATAACACATACGACAACTTATTGACAATTTATTTTCCCTTTTAATAAGGAGTTATAGGAGATGGAAGGCCAGCAATGAATAAAGTAGAACATATCTGTTTGGCAATAAGTGTCTGATAGTTGCTAATGTTATGGGTTGAAACCGTTTAATTGTGGATTTGCCTTAAAAGAAAGTTGAGGGGTGGGTGGGGGAATAAAAAATAAGATAATAAATGAAAGGAGTTATATGACAGTGGTGGAGGAACTCTTGGGATCCAGCATTTGGAGAACAGTCAGTGGACTGGGCACTCAAGGAGAAGCAGCACTATTCTTCCCTCCATGCCAGCTTCCACACAATCTTCCCCCCCACCATCTCCAACACATCCTTCACAGCAACAAGTTGTCCTTGGCATGACCCATATTTCCAGCTAGTAAAGTTCTCCTCTGTTCCCTCCATTCCCTCAGAAGGCATCAGTTTTCTATTTTAAAAATATCAAGTCACCCTATCTCAGCTGCATTATAAACAAAGACAAACAAAACAACCCGAAACAGTTCTCTGTGTGTGGAACAAGAACAAAACACTTCAAACCCAAAGAAGTTTCCAATAAGTCACTCATTGAAATTCAGGAAGAAAAAACCCCAAAGGGTAAAAATACCCCCACGTATCCAAGTTCTCCGAGGCCATCTATTTCCCTCATCTGTATTCCATCATCTTCTTCCTTATCCAAAAAAGTTGCGGTGTCCGTGGGAGTATGAAAAAACATTGGTGTGACCACCAAAAGGAACTCTGTCTGGCAGCACAAAGCCACGCGTTATCCCGTCTCCAGGAACTCAGCCTTGCTTCGACTGTCATAAATATTCTCTGATGACAAAGCAAAGGGTAGTCAGTCATCCAGACCAAATAATACTTTAAAACCTTGAAAGACACACTGGGATCCGTGCTCTGTCCCTGGCCAGAAGGTAAGATCCCTGGAAACAACCCCTGATTGGCTTTCCATGTCGGACACCCAGTCCTGCCCACCTTCATCTTAATGGTGATCCAGGCAGGAAAGAGTGCTGGGCTTTTCCCTTTCAGAGGCCCCGACCCAGCTGGTGGCCATTAAGTTTATCTGAGGACAGTAGGAAGCTTTAAAACTTTCCAAATTACCTCTCTTGGAAAAATACTTTCTGGGTTTGGGGTTTTTTTTTTGTTCTTGGGTTTTTTTTGTACTTGCAAGCCTCATCCCATCTTGAATGTATATAGGAAGCATCTCCACTTTATAGAGGCATCACTGGATGTAGCTTCACCGGGTAGCAAATTAAAATGAGTGAAAAATTTAAAAAATTAAAATAAAATAATTAATTTTAGCAGATTAAAAAGAGGGATCAGCCTCAACTGCCTCACCGAATGATACCAAGGCTGAAGAAAGCACTGAAGCACAGGGTATCTGACTAGTGGTAGGTAGCGTATGCTAGCAAAGCATCCCCAGGAAGTCAGGTCACCTTGTTACCTCTGCAGATACACTCTGCCCTTGGAAGTTTTCAAAGCTTTACAAATCATTTACACTTGTGCTTTTAAAAGGGAGAGGGGAAATCCTCATGGTATTAACGATAAACTGTGTATAATCAGAGATCTCCTTATTTTTGTGAGAGTTTTGCATGACATCTTGTTGCATAAATATTCTGCTTGTGCAAGCAGATCCATGAATGATCAGTAACATACATCACAGTCTTGCAAAAATTATTGGTGAGAAAATTATCTTTATAACTAGCTTTAATTTGGTCATTGGGAAAAAAATGGATCTAAATGTAAGTCACTTACCTCTTTAAGCCTCCTTTTCCACTCCACAATTAATAATGTATTTACAGTGAACAAATAATAACTTCATGCTTACCTATATGCCTTCACCTTTTACAGCAGCCTTTTAAATTAAATTTAAACTTCTCATTCAAGGTAGAAACGAGAAATAACCCAAACCTGTTTACTAGTCAGTATAGTTTTAGAATTATATTCACATTTCTTCCTTTGAGAATGTAACTGTTGACACAACAGAGGCCAAGCATGCATTTATGGTGCATGATATCATTGTGTGGCTAATAGAGGGAGTTTACTTATTCCACAGATGACTGCCACAAGAGAATGTAATTGCTCAATAATGTGTCAATGTACCCATGGGAAGGGTTTAAGTCATCTGAGACCTGTATTGGGAATGTGCCAGGGACCCCAGAAATACCTCTAATTTGCACGAAATGGAGGACTTGTAGCCATCTACTGTAATATGAATAAACAGAAAGAAGGAGAAAGGAAGAGACAGAGAGGCACCCCAAATCCAAAAACTGGTTAGACTTTCATCTGACATGAATGAACTGGAACTTTTGTGATTTTCTTTCTTTTTTTAAATCAAGTTTTAAAATTTCTCATTTAAGAAGAAAATAATAAATTTTTTAAAACTTTTTTGAAAAAAATATTTATTTTTAAGCGGTCCAGGATGTGTAGGGTATTACCACCTAGCCATAAGATCCTAGCAAACATCAATGTCTCCTCATAAAAAACTATTATGACATGCTACTTTAAAAACAAAAGACAAAATAAAAAAAAGCATTTTACATACTTCTCAAGAATGCAGAGTCACAGGATGAGATTCAGCTTGTTGGTTGCTTACTTTTTATCAATGATTTTGAGAAGGCTACTCCCACAAGATCCATAATAATAAAAAGACTACTTAAAATGAGAATGACCACAGCCCCCACTGCCTAGAGCAGAACTAGAGTTAAAGCCTCTTCCAGTATTCAACTTGAGAATTTTTCCTGAGTTTTCAAAATGGTTTATGGGATATTTTCTGTCCACCTTTCCTCATGACACAGTTCAGAAGAACCTGCCCACTCTTACCACAAAAGAGTTCAGCCCCAAATCCCACAAGTCAAGTGATCTGATTCAATGAGATGCACTGTGTCATGATGTGATGCTCAGCTCAGCTCAGGGCTCATATGTAACCTACTACACTTAAAAAAAACCCCAAACAACAACCGCCAAAACAACTATTATCCTAGTTCAGCTAATTTCATGTTAGCTTTTCAAATGGGTTCTTTCCACCAGCCCTCCCTCTGTTCTTCCCACCACCCCGATCTGATTTTCTCATTTTCAAATAAGATTTAGAAATCTGCCCGATGGCAGGTGGGTGGAGGCGCTCCAGAGACTATGTTTGTTGGTAGCCCAGCAGTTATTTGTGGTTGACTTTTTTGGTTGCCCACAGGAATTTCCAGGGTGGTGTAAACAGACAGATGTGGGTTCTCTTCTGCTATATAGATCACACCATAGAGAGATATCAAAAGGGAAAAACAAATCCATGAATAATGCATTAGTGGTAGCGTTTGAAGCTCAGAACTTTAAAGACTGGCCTCTGAATTTATTGGTTTAACTGTTGGGAATGGACATTCAGGCCACCAAATATCTTTTGAAATCAAATCATCATTGAAAGGTTTCCCAAATACTTAAAAGTTCAGACAGAGTAAAAGTGGATTCAACTGACAACTCAAAGCTGCTCCTATTCTGACAGCACTGCCCTAGTCTTAAATGTTAAAATTGCTCTTTCCTTCTTTTCTTCAGTGTTATATTGGTACTTCAGTGAGGCATCTCAACGACTCTTTCATGGCTCTTTGCTCCTGTAGCATTGGCAAACTAAAGGGGAAGGCTTCAAGGGTATGGGTGTTAAGGCAGACTTTTGCTGGCACAGATGAGTAAAGCTCCACTGATCTTGGGCCAACTCATACTAGCCAGGAAATTTTGCTTCTTGCTCTCTTTTTCTTTTTTGTTTTCACACATTACACAATAATTACTTTTGCCATGTGATTTTTGTGTGCCTTGTGTTCACACAATAGACACAGTAGTATTTTTTACTTTAACAAGCAACAAATGATTAAAATAATGTTAACTCCACAGTGGAACTTGCTAGTCATTCTTATTCTGGAATTGGCAGCTAGAGCTTTTTGTATGATTCATTTTTTCAGGAGGCTTTGCAGAGGTTTCTGTCAGTCTATTTTCGAGTGCGGCAGGTTAAAGAGGTGCTTTGATTCATGGCTGGACATAGATTATTTTAAGTAGAAAGAAAAAGGACTTTTGGTTTTAACAGCCTTGCACTGTCATCTTGCGGTTGCAGCACTCAGTTCCTAACCCTTATTTGGAAATGCCCTGAACAAGCATTTGATGTGAGCAGGAAGAAACGGTGATTGCCTCACTCCCGGGGCTTCGGTTTGTTTGGAGGCCTCCTTCCTGCCACTCTTGTGACAACAAGACTGACCGACCTTGCCAACTGTTTCCACTTCAGTTCTTTCCATCTCCTTCCTTTGTGAGAGGAGAGCATGACCTCCTCCGTAAATCCATCGTTATTAGATTTAAGACTCCATCTTCTCCAGACTTACAATACTTCTGCTATGAAAACTTATTTGGACATTTTCAGGGTAGTGTTGTGGAGTCCTTCGTCTCCGAGTTTTAAAGAGGGAATGCTCTAAAGCTGTCAGCTCCCTATTAGTTATACATCTGTTTCACAACTGAGGCAAATTCACTTCAAATATAATCTTGGCTTAATTCACTTTTTGCAACTTATGAACAGCAACCACTTCTGCCTCTTTTTCTGAACTGCTCAAGATATCAGCCAGTGCAGGATTCTCCCTGCAGAACGTACGTTCTCCCAGTCCAAAAGGTAAGAGAAAGCCCTGAGTTAGGTTTCCCTTTACCTCCCATGGGACTGTTCACAGGTAGAGCACTGCTCTCTCTCATCAGTCTCCTTACACCCTCCTGCTGTCTGGAGAAAAACAAACCTGTATTCCAGAAAGATACAAAACATCAATTCTGTCCCAGTCAACTCTGACATAATCACCTACCAGTGAATGAATAAAAATCATGAAATGGTAGTCAGTCTAACTGGTTACTGTTAGCACACTGTAGCACAGTGACACCCTCAACTTAAACCACAGATTCCAAAATTGGTGACCTGATCATGCTCCTCAGAAGAAAATATATAAACCCCCAGTTATAAAGATTAATCCTTACCCTTTTATCAACACCAGGAATTAAAAGCTTATAAATCTAGGTTACGTGTTGCTATTTGTGCTCTTTACTTTAGCAATTTATGTCAAATTAGAGAAGAAAAACTAGTAAGGTCACTACTGTTACCTTCAGTTTTGTATTGAGGCTGCTCATACCTTAAGGGAATGCTTATTTTTTGCAGAAATAACTGATAACATTAAAACCCAGGAATTCGTCATTTTCAGAAATGCCTTCAGCTTAAAATGTTAAATAACATGTTTATTTCAATTTAGATGTGTGAATCTTCATGATCTTGCAACTGGATTACCATAGCTTGACTTACACATCGACCCAAAAATTCTACCAGCAGAGGGATCCTCCGTGAGCCTTGAAATGCATTAATGCACCATTCAGAGTACATGAGAACTACATTCTAAACCTCACAAAATACAAGGTATTTATTGCAAGATTCTTCTTTTTCTTTCAGCTATCAGATGTTTTAAAAGTCAGAATTATGTATCTTATCCTCACACTTTCAAAATGGCTACATTTTGGTTGAGCTTCAAAAGTGCAAAAACACTTCAGAAAGTATTTGAAAAACGATGAGGATAGCACAGTAACTTTCACAACTAACAGCTACCATTGCCAACAAGCAGACTGAAATGTCACGAATCGTATTGATGGTAGATTTAGCAGAGGTGGTAGGGTGCATGAGAAAGCCTGACCACCAGGTATTTAAATGCCCCTAGGACTTAATAAACTGCAGAGGGCAAACCACACCAGAACAGAACACGTCTGACAGAGAAAATACACCAGATGCACAGTCCAGTGTCAAATCCAGCTGCTGGTTCGAGACTCCAAGAGCAGGGTGCCTTGGCTCTGTTTCAGAGAGACCACCTCTAACAGCAGAAGACAGCTCAATGGCTAATTCAGTCTTTCCCCTCACTTACTGACACTGCCAACAAGGCTGCTAATTAGTACTAACTGTGATGGTGGTTTCTGTGATGTGGAGAGCTGTTTGTGAAAAGCTGGACGGAGACCACCAACTCGCTTCAGACAGGCCACTAAACACCCATCTGAGGGTAACCACTAGGTCGCTAGCAACTTGGGTTAGATTCAAACTAGTGACTTCGAGGTGAAAAGGCTCCATATTCAATTACCAGTCCCCTGAGTCATCTCATCCACCCTCTATAGTTATTTCAAAGCGCTTTGGTAAGCAGTATCGGAGGACATTACATGTGTTCAAAATGCTAAAAATACACATCTAAGAGGGCAGGGAAGAGATCAGATTACCCAAAAGTAAATTTTCTTCTCTGTTTAAAAAGAAAATCAAAGGGAAAAAACAAGAATCACAATTCTAACACTTTTAGGTTTGTTTTTTTAAAATTTTCAATTAGTTTCTTGAAAATATCGTTCTAATACTAAAGAGAGGCTGCTCTTAGAAAAAAAAAAAAACCACAAACTAATATCTATTTTACCTTTGTATTTTCTGAATAGTTGAATTAACAGAAGAAAGAAGGGAAATGCATTTGAGGGAGGGGGTCTGACAAGGCGAGCAGGAACAAAACAAAATGCTAAAAGATGGATTAAAAAAAGCCCCAAGCTGAAAACGACCAAGGCTTCTCAAACTTCTCGGATTTGTTTTAAGAGCGACGCTGCCCTCTGGTCCCCTGGCACATCGTATTTTCAATACATCTCCAGAGGTCCAGCAATCTATTTTTGTCACCTATCCTGGGATCTGACAACTCTCACCAGGGGCTCAGTTAAACAAGCCTTCAGTTTTTAAACAAAGTGGATTTTAATTGAGAAGAACCTGTGGCGAGAGACTCTACTGGCTTTATAAAAAAGCAAATTTATCACAGTGAATCATAGAGGCAGGGGGTAGAGGAGTGAGTGGGGAGGAGGAGGTCCAAACATACGTCATACCTGCAGCACAGTACCATTCCTTTCATAAAACTCCCTTGAAGAAATGTGTAGGATTTGACTGCACCCCATGAAGAGTGTTTTTCCCAACAAGCTGTTCCCAGGGTGTTGAAAAGCTATCATTCATAAAAAATTATTGAGGGGGAAGGAGGTAGCAAAGGGGAGTTCAGAAGGCCAGGGATGCCAGTGGAAAGAACAGAATGAGGCCTTCTGTAAAGCATGCACCTGTTTACGGCCACCAGAATAGCTTAACTAGAAAGATTAAAGTTCCAAATTGGGGGGGTGAGGGGGAAAGAGGGAAAACATAATGAAAGCTTGTTCTAATATCAAAATACACTTTAACCCATGAAGTGCAGGCTCACAATGAATGGCAGCAATTTAAAATAAAGCACTGACAATGCAAAATACACAGAACTCAGGAGGACACTCTTCAGACGCGTCTTGTTATCATTAAATAGACACAGTCTTGGGCCAAAACTTGACTAAAACCTCCTGCTTATTAAATAATTAATGTTTGTTCAGAGAGCAGCTGAGCAGAGAGTAGGAGCTAAGATCTGTATAAATGCAGCAATGAACAACTCCTGTGACAAAAAAAAAAAAAAAAAAAAAAAAAAAAAAAAAAAGCAAGCAAGAAAATTAGAATGAAGCTACCCTTCAAAGACTTGGACAATACACAAGTGTTTAGAATTACAAAGAACATGCTAAAATTTTAATGAGACAATTAGTAAAACCCCTTGGTAATCTGTAACAATGTCAGGTGTACACTTTGCCCTCAGTAAGAGGTCAAAATTTCATGGTCTAGCCTGTTGGTCCAGCTGAGAAGACTTGGCATTAGGAATGAGACTCCTTATACCGTAAGAATGCTTCTTCCCCAGTACAAGCTAAGCATTTTCATCCATAATTCTCTTATGAAGTTGTTTTGTTTCCAAGACTTCTCAAAACATTTCAAGAAACATTTTGAAAAAACAAATCTTGAAATGAACTGAGGGAAACTACAGGCAGGGGGAACACACACGTCTCTCAGTGAAGCTGAATTTAAATCTTTTGAGTATTCTGAGCAAGGCTGGAAGGTGACCTTTAATGCAGAGGGCTCAGTCTTGTTGACAAACTAACACTCCTGGCAGAACCTATCATGAGGGGCCTATAAAAACCAGAACAGGAAGGCTGCCCTCAGGGTTTGAAGGGGAAGACAGAGCAACACAAGACAGTTGTATGTTACATTTCAGCAATAATGTTGGCCCAATTTTCCCATTTCATAGTGAACAAATAACACTGCATCTTTTTGTCTTGTACATATTAATCTGCCTACCAAATGTCACTTTTCATACTAGTAGAACAGTCTATAATGTGCAGAAGAAAAGAAACATGGTTCAGGATAAAGGGGGTAAAGAACTGCACAGAAATATCACCTGCTCTACAACAGATGTCTGGAAAACATGATTTGATTTTAAAATCACCTCTACCCAAATTTAGTATAACTTCCTGACATTTCCAATAACAAAATCTTTTCAGGAATTACTGGGATCATCACTTACCATTTAAATAGTCAAGTTGTGAATTATGTAGGTTATTAGCCAAAATATTAGCCTCAATAAAGTCCTTTGTCATGAGTACTTACTTCCTTGATTCTCCCCAATTTGCCCACAAGCAGTTTATCTTACAGAAGTCCATATACATTAGTTTCATGATCTGTTCTGTGAGAAACATGTCAAACAACATGCTACATGCTAATGCTCTGTGTTAAACTTTCTCGCTGAAGTTGTTTAAATATATTTAAAACAAGCAATATCTAGAAGACTTATCATGAAAACTTAGGATTCAAACTATTCATCAAATGCTCACAAAAATAGATTTTTAAAGCTATGTAATGATAAAAGGATTTGGCTTTACAATAACTTCCAATAAAACACAATTTCAAGCCCCAAGTTGCTCAGGCTAACAGCTGAAAATCCCCTCCATATCCAGACTTAGGACTTGATATTTAAGATGAATTACATAATCCATCTTTTTTTCTTTCTTTACTATCGTGCTGTGAACAGAACATAAACATGTATTTCTTTAAAAGAGGTCAACAGTAGCATATCTATCATCACCAACAGTTGCTGTGCTTATGTTTTAGACTTAACAACACCATTGAGAGGCCTGTTCAGTTTACACATTTCAGATGCATTTTTGAGTTGTTTTCCTTAGGCAACATTGCTTTTGTGTCTGCTTTGATCAGATTTTTCAAAACTCTATGAGAAGAAAAAACCCTCTTAAAAAGAAACCTCATCAAAAAACAAATTAGAGAGTGGACTGTTAATCTTCTAACAAATATTGACAATGAATGTGTGTCAAAAAGTGCTAAGATGTTCAGTAATCCCAAACTATTACAAAACACCTCATCAAAAATATAGGCATTGCACAACTCTGTGAGTGGACAGGCAGGTTGAAATACTGCTTGAATGACAAAGTGAAAATTAAAACAGAAATCCCTTTTGTGCTATTGTGTCTCTAACCTTAGGTTTGCTTGTACTTAAAAAATTATGGGCAACTTTGCACCTCAGCATGAATAGGCTGTGGAAGCAACCTGAAGTTTAAGTAAGACCAAGTGCAAATTACAGTGCATCTTTCTGCTGAGCTGCAGTGGTATCTCCTCAACACTGCTCATGAGGCATCAGTTGTGCTTCTGAACTGACCTCACTCTGGAGATGGCAGGGTTGTCTAAAGGATACTTTTGGATAGCAAACTTCTGCAGGAACCCTGGGAGGAATAGTGCAAAATAATCATACTCCCTTATTTGCTTTACCATCTGGTAATGTACTCCCCCTCATCCTCTGATATAAATTTTAATTTGTTGCTACCACCTCCAGTCTAAGCAGTTGCTTACTCCACATGAGATGAACATCAAGCAGACAGCTCACAAATGCAGAGGATCTTTCAGCTCTTGATTTCCTTTGCCAGCATCACACCAGTTAGGAGCAGTAACTGTAGAAAACAGCCTGTACAGACCCTGGATTCATGACTAGAAAAAAGACAATGCAAAAGCAAATTCAGCAAATTCAGTAGCTCAGCTCTCACAAGTCTCCACTTACAGAATAAAAACTAAGGATTTTCAGAGATTACAATGTGGCCAAATTTGGACTGGATTACAACAGAGGAAAATGTATATTTATATTTGGAATAGTTAGCTGTTATATAATAGGGATATATTAACATACACACACACACAAAAAACCAATGACAGTTTGTCATCCTCAAAAATGTCTGGATCTTACCAGAAATGACTGAAAGTTCCTATAAAGACATCAATTAAGCCTAAAGCAGCATGGAAATTTTCCATTTTAATGGTTATGATTTGGCCAAGCTACAAGAACCAGATCTTAACATGGAAAGCATCATTTAACCCTAAACAGAGACACTGCTAATAGGGCTGCCTATAATCAACAGAGCTAAATATCTTCCACATGTCACACAGTAAGCATCTGAAAAAACATTTGTCTTATGGTACACTTTAAAAGCAGCATGCCCAGTATTGCCCAGAGGTAACCTCAACATACTGCAGAGAAACTCTAAAGGAAATCAGGAAAACAGTGGCAACTGAACAAGGGAATCAGTCACCATGGGAAGGACTCAGAGGGCTGCAGAGCAACAGGCATAATCAGGTCCTATCTGCACATTTCCTTTGAAGACAAGATGAGAGGGTTGGAGTTGTTGAGGCAGAAGAGAAGGCTCCAAGACCTAAGAGCAGCCTTCCAGTACCTAGAGGAAGCCTACAGAAAGCTGTGCAGGGACATCTAATAAGGCTGTGTGGCAACAAGACAAAGAGTTATGGCTTTAAAATAGAAGAGAAAAGGTTTAGGTTTGACATTAGGAAGAAATTCTGCACTGTGAGGTTGGTGAAACATCGGCACAAGTTACCCATTGTGTCTGCCCCCTCCTTGGAAGCATCCAGGGTCAGGTTGGATGGGCTTTTAAGCAACCAGGTCTAGCGGGAGATGTCCCTGCCCATGGCAGGGGGGTTGAAACAAAATCATCTTTTAAGGTCCCTTCCATCCCAAACCGCTCTGTGATTCAGTGATCAGCACCTCGGACAGCGACGCAGGGATCCGCAGCCACCGCCCCGCTCCGCCCCGGGGCTGCACCCAGCACCGGCACCCAGCACCCCGCACCCAGCACCCCGCACCCAGCACCCCGTACCCAGCACCCACACCCGGCACCCAGCACCCGGCACCCAGAACCCGGCTCCCAGCACCCCGCACCCACACCCAGCACCCAGCACCCGGCACCCAGAACCCGGCACCCGACACCGCGAACCCAGCACCCTGCACCCTGAACCCGGCACCCCGCATCCAGCACCCGGCACCCGGTTCCCAGCACCCAGCACCCCGCACCCGGCACCCCGCAGCCGGCACCCCGCACCCAGCACCCGGGACCCGCTTCCCAGCACCCGGCACCCCGCACCCAGCTTCCGGCACCCCGCACCTAGCACCCAGCACCGCGCATCCCGCACCCGGCACCCCGCACCCACACCCTGCACCCACACCCGGCACCCAGCACCGGCATCCGGCACCCGACACCGGGAACCCAGCACCCACACCCGGCACCCAGCACCCACACGCGGCACCCAGCACCCGGCACCGGGCACCCAGCACCCTGCACCCGGCATCCGGCACCCGGTTCCCAGCACCCGGCACCCCGCACCCAGCTTCCGGCACCCCGCACCTAGCACCCAGCACCCACACCCGGCACCCGGCACCCACACCCGGCACCCAGCTCCCCGCATCCCGCACCCGGCACCCAAACCCGGCACCCAGCATCCGGCACCCGGCACCCAAACCCGGCACCTGGCACCCACACCCGGCACCCAAACCCGGCACCCAGCACCCGGCACCCGCACCCAGCACCCACACCCGGCACCCAGCTCCCCCCATCCTGCACCCGGCACCCAGCACCCACACCCGGCACCCAGCTCCCCGCATCCCGCACCCGGCACCCTGCACCCACACCTGGCACCCGGCACCCACCCCCGACACCCACCCCTGACACCCGGCACCCTCCCCTGCTGCCACGTTCCAGCACCACAGCAGGCTACAAGGCATAAAGGAGCCTAAGAAGTTTTAAGAAGGGAGTGAAAAGGGAAGGAAAATTGGGTTCTTCTGAGTTGCTTCATAAACTCTCCGCCTCCACCATCCCCCAAAATTTAATGTGTTGGCCTAGAATCATGTAAGGCAACAGCAAATTCTATGTACGTATGAAACAATAATAGAGATAGGGCTACATACAAACGAAGATTTAAGATCATTTTGGGTACAGACTCACATTATTAACACTTTCTCATTTGTAAATAGAGGGGAGCTTTGTGCAGTCTTGCTCTGCAAACATCAAGCTCAAAATATAAAATAAACAGCTAAATAAAGACTGCAACAATGGCACTTTAAATGCCTGGGATTTTATTTTTGGGTTGGTTGCATTTAAAAAACGTATTTTACAAGTGTTTCAAGCAAAACAAACCTAAATTATTAGAAGCAGTAAAAATTCAGGTCTTTGCAAAGATTTAAGTTTCTTTCTCACAATTTAAAAGAAAGCTTTTTAAAAATCTATCCACTCATGAAAAAAGTAACTCCCTGTTCTCTTTTAAAAATTAAAAAAAAAAAAAAAAAAAAGTGATCACTGTTGTTTGAAAGCACTCTAAAGCAATAAGATGGTCACAAGACTCGATCTGACTGTTCTGCCTCTTTACAAACTCAATAAAGCTTGCTTTTTATGACTGATTGCTGTGCTGTATTAATCCCCTAGCATATAAAACAAGCCCATTGGAGACTGGGACTCCACTGGAGGAAGACAGGGAAGCTGTTGTGTTCTGTGAATTAATCCATCTAAGAAAATCAAAAGCCAGCCACTCACAATACAGTAATCAGTATGTTCTCCACAGTGAAAGCCCTACATTTCCCATTTACAAAATACAACTATCACTCCATTATGTACTGAAACATACACCCCTTTTATTTATTTCTGTTTGTTATTATTTGGCTTATATTCATGCATTTGTGCATATTCCATTGGTGGGTACACAACCATCAAGTTTTAAAAAAACACAACCCTGTCTATTCCCAACTACTTAAAAGGAAAAAGGGACTCCCACTGCTTTTTCCACAAGCAAAGTTCTTCCTGGATTTGCTTTGTGAACAGGATTTTAACTCTTCATTAGACTAACTAGAAGAAAATTCTTTGCATTTTTTCCCCTAAACAAAGTTCATTTTCAGAATAATCATGCTATTTTTTTTTCTCACTTTGTAAAATTATCAAACATGAGTTTTTTTAGTACCTATGCTAAAATAAAAATGTTTGAGGTTTTATAATTACTCGATTGAAAAACTTTATTACTAGGTGCAATTGTATTTGATGCTCCTTTGTTAGCAAAAATTTAATTCTTTCCTTTTAAAGTTGAATTATGTAGCCTTCCAAATAAAATGAGTTGTTGCTAGGGTTTTTTTTTGTTGTTCTTTAAGTGTAGTATTTTCTTTTTTTTTTTTTTTTTTTTTTTTGTGACTTAGCTGCACAAAGTATGTATTTTCAATTGAATTTTGAAGATAAAGATTAAAAAACCCACACAAAACAAGCTGTAGACCTTGTGTGACACAATAATTAAACTGCTGAATAAATTCCAATCTAAACACAAAAATAAAGGCTTATGGAAACCACTGATAAACCACAATCTCATAGACCATGTGGAAGGTCCAGGAAGAACCAAACCCATATATTGTTTTCCACTCAGCTACCTAAAGGCACCTACCTGTACAAGAAATTACATTATAAACCATCACCTAAACAGAAAAGTTTTCCATACCCTCTGAAATGTTCCTATCCAATTATTTTAAAAAAGCAGACGAGGCACTTTGCTTACATTCAAATATATTCTTTGCTAAAACACAGAACATTTTTCTCCCACATTTGTTTTTAAAGTAAGCAGTCACTACAAGCAGCCAAAGTCAGAGCCTTTGCTCCTCTTACCATTATTCATTTAGATACATCCTTTACTTTGAAAAAAGCTAGGAGACAAGTTTTACATTGTGGCCTTTAAAGCCAGCAGGTCTCTAAAATCCCACTAGGTCAATTCCATACTCCCACCTGCTTAGCATGGTGGACACTGAAATGTTATGTTTAACTTGAGAAGATCTTAGTAGTCCAGCTACAGTTAACATTAGTTTTAAGCATAACTACACTTTTCCCATAGTTCAGAGTTCCACGTGTTTTTCCATTTTTAAATCGAAAATTGAAGGAGCAAAAGCTGATACACGTGGCTTAGTGTCTGCTACATGCACATATATTTTTAGGAGATAAACCTGCCTTTCCATTTAATAAAGAGATTAAATGATGACAATAACGTGAACAATTCAGCTCTTCTGGGACTTCCTTGTTAGGCACAACTGAAGGTAACCAAATTACAGGAAAGATACACAAATGCTAGTAATATTAAGCTGAAATTCTTGTTGTGTTTAGACATGGAGGATAGAATTTTTTGGCTGCCAGGCTAAAGCTATGGCACACACAGAGTTAACTGTGACCCCCCTCCCTTTCCTTTCTTCACCCCCCTTCTCCCCCATCTCATTCATGCCACATTCCACAGTGGCAGGGTCCAACAACAATATAGGAGGGTACCCAAAATGAAGAGGCAGGGCCTTCCATTCTTCTGCCTCTCTTGAATTAATTAACTGGAAATGAGTTTTGTCAATGTTTTGGAAAGGCAGAGGGGTGAAAAGAAACTGCTAGAATTAATCACAGTGAGAAACTACTTCTTCAGCAGTCTGCCAGAGTTCAGAAAACCCATGAGAAGTGCAAAATAAAAGGAAAGTGGGCTGACTTACCATCCAAAGGAACAAATAAAATTCAAACAAACACCCAAGTCTCCAAAACAGAGACATGCCCCAGTGCAAAGGAATGTAGCATCTGTTGCCACAACAGCTTCAGCTTTGTTTTTAACACACTTGTCATGAAGACTGAAAGGTAACAAGGTAGAAGAGACAATTTGCTGATAATTTAAAAACACAGAAGGCACATCGCATTTAAGCCACTAAATATTTATGTATCTACAATGTTCCAATGACTCTTACTAAGTACAGATTTAGGCACCATGATTGAAACTGGGTAGCTCATTGTTTAGCTCTGACTCAGCACAGGCCTTTTAAACAGAGAAGACAGACTGCAAAGCAGTTATTTCTTTGTTGAGTTTTAATGATAGTTATCTTCAGCAATGGAAATTGTAACAACTCAGTACTACACGCATGACATCTTTCTACTAATAAAACAAGAAAGCAATGAAATTTCAGCCACCTGAAAAGAAGGCTCTTTTTCCATAGATTAATTTACCTAGGTATTTTAGAAAATGTGTAGGTGTCCTTTTGTTTACAACAGTGAGGCAGAAGTATAATTTGGCAGTTTTTCTGAGAATGGATGTAACAGTTGCAGCAGACTGGAACTAAAGCTGAAGAAATATTTACTACCTGAGCAGGAAAAAATATTTTAAAAGAGAAATCTTCTTTTAATGATTTGACTGTTCTTAATTTTTCTTCATGAAGGTTTTTTCCTGGCAGATCTCAGAATTAACTTGTCATCTTGTTTCTCAATCTCTAAACCCATACTCTTGAGGGCAGAATTGTCTGCTAGGCCCTTCTGCTCCATCTGGGCAATAAGCTCTTGGTTTCTCTCATTCTGCTCAGTGAGATTTCGGATAGCATATATTGCCCATTGGTTCACAACTGTTGGATCAAGTTAAGGATCATGTATCTAAAGATAGCACAATACTTATTTTAATTCATTACCCGATTACCCTCCTCCTCCTCCCCCTGTCTCCCTCAATCCTCAAACCCAGAAACCCAGTAGAAGGCAAGAGTCTGAAAAAGACATTTACAGGCTGTGACCCTGTACCTGCAAATACTTGAATATGAGGCAAAGCAACTTTAAATGAGGTATATTCATTAACTCCAGGCAAGTTTACTATGTTTTCAATTAAAAAACCCTACCAAGCAACAGAACACAAAGGAACTGCAGGAATTAAAAGGACATATTGTTCTAAACCAAAAATTACAGTAAACTAGAATGATTCAGTGACCTTCCTAGTGAGATTAAGATAAGTGTTTACAATCCGAAAACTTCCAGCATTGCACTTCCAAGGACTGGCAATTAGAGCAAGCAGTAAATCAGGTACAAGAAAGAAGGAAGTTATTATTTTCACTGTAAAAACTGAAGAAACATAGAAGAGAAACATATCCACATTAGTAACTGAAAACAGCACAAATCAAGTAGGAGACATAAAAATATTTAACTTCCAGTGTTATCTAAACTGGATTTTTTGCACCTGGGTACTTTTACAAAGTTGCCACCAGAAGAGTCACCAAGATCACCAGCAGGTAGCTCTTGCTTGTGTTTAAATGGGCACAAGCTGCAACTCATTCACCTTCTAAGGTGGTCCCTTGGGGCCAGGATTGAGGCACATGTGAGGGCTGCAGACAAAGGATTTAAATTCCCAGGATTATCAGTCAGGCATCTTCCAAGTGAACTACAGTGTTCATTTTACGTAGTGTCAGAGATTTTAGCCCCAGTTCTGCAGCTGAAAAGCTATGTTATGATATAATCTTTCCCAAGTTACCCATATGGGAGGAAAGCCATTCTGAATCTCACAAAAGTGGTTTGCCTGCAGGGCGCCAATTATTTACTACATGTAGCTTCACATCCAGTAGAAGAATATGCATAATTTACTCGTCTCCTTGACGTCTTTTGGGTTGGACAGTGTCTAAGCTCAGAGATAAGAGCGTGCTTACGGGCATTTGCCAGTGGGTGACTGGAGGGGAAAACACCACAGTTATGGAAGATGGGAACTTCAGCCAAAAGAGTAAAATACAGGAACTGGACTTTCCTACACAATCTATCATGACAGCATTTGAAAAATCCAGTACTACTGCATGCACATTCTTCCCGTACCAATCTGACCCTTTTCTCTGTGCACCAGGCACTGACTTTTGTGCCTTCCTCATCAGCTCCAATGGTGAAAATAAATTTCAGAATAGTGAAGTATGCAAGCTGATGAATGCACATAACCAAAGAGATGAACAAAGGCTGATACCTAGCAGGTCGCTCTGAGGTCTCATTTAAGGCATTTCATGAGTGCAAAAAAGGAACATGAAGTTCTCCCAATGAAGTGTGAGAAACATGCTAATATGCTCCCTGGCCCTGCTCCTGGGATAAACAGCAGACTTCTCTTGTTGTGTTCCTAAAATAGAACTCTGCATAAAATACAGCACTTGCACAAAAGTTATTTTCAAAGAGTGACAGTTCTCAATCAGACAAAGTGCTAAACAGAGAAAAAGTATTCTCAAAATAATTTTGTTATGTATTAGCCTTGGCAATAATCCTGTTATCATCATCTTTATGTCCTTCAACACAAAACCACTGCTAAACCCCACAGCAAATGATGTTTTCCTATTATCATATCTATTCATGCTTACATAATATCTAAGAGACCCCCATTATCTTATGAACTCTATCATCATTATAGTATTTATCATTATTGACTACTGTAGCTGAAGCTGCAAAATGGTTTCAATAATGTTTTCACTCACTCAAAACCTCTTTTCTGTATGTAGGTTTTCCATTGTAAATTCAGTAATGAATATGCATGATTTCCCTTGTTCACATGCTGTGTGAGGCTAAGACCTTTGGATGGCTGTGTGCAGACCTAGACAGATTTAAGTGTCAGTGGAGATTAAAGCTAGTCCCCAGCTAATATTCACATTACCCTCTTGCTCCTCTCCAAAGATAGAGACACAGAGAGAAAATTAAACATATTCTAGAGTCTCTAATCCTACCAACACTTTAAGCACTTGATTGTATGCTCAGCCTTAGAAAGAGAGCTTCTAAAGTTTCCATAGTTACCACAAATAAGAGCATGAGCCTGTTTGTTGTGAAACTGCATAGAAGAAAAGAAATGCAGCAGGCACAGTAGATCTGATTGCACAGACTTGTCTAGATTTTTCTGAGACGACAACTCTCAAAATAATTAATATTGAAGACAAGGATGTGAAGAATACAATATATTTGGCACAGTTTGGAAGGGATACAAAAGAAAGAAAAATTTTTATTTCATTTTGCAGGAGCTTCATTACTATACTACTCGTGTTTAGGGAATGAAAGTGAATATTTGTTGGCATTTATAGCAACTCTTTTTCAAAATCCATCAGTACTGTATACTATGGGATTCCTATGTTATTTTGACTGATACAAAACAATAGCTGATTCCACTTGCCATGCGTTCTATACTTGTGTAACACCTTCATGCAGCAATTTAAAATTTATCATCTAAACTCCACTGGATCATAACTTTATTTGTCAGGGAGGGGGGCACAGCGGGAGAAGAGAGATAGAGAAAACAGGCTGGAAATCTGCCCTGTAAGATGACAATTTTTACTGTCTGGAATCAACATACACCCTGAAAAAATATGCCTCTAAAACCTGTGGGTGGAAGTTTCGCCACTGACTGCAAAGGAAACATTTTACAATTTTTTTGTTTCTTTTCATAAATGGATTCTGCTAGAGGTAATGCTAGCAATAGCACTGTGACTTTTATAAATTTAATGGTGTGTAAAATAGCAACTGCATACTGTCAGAAATTGCTGACCAATATCCTATTGCGATGCACTTACACACCATTTCCCACAGAGAGTATTCCAACTTTCCAATATTGTATTAAGAGGTCCAATTTGGACTAAATGCTATTGGCAAGTCTGTTATAGCCATCAGGACCCTTATGCAGTATTCTATAAAATGATTTGGATTCTGTGTATTCATAATTTCTAATGAGGCCTGACTTGGTAGATACACAGCAATGTGCAAGTAATCTTAAAAGTACATTGCTTGAGGAAAGGCAAGTAGTAAGTTTTAAAGGTTAAGTATTATCATTAACTAATATAGGATACTGAAAAGTGGTGACAAGGAGAATGAAATATGTAAGTCTGTTTTAAGACCCCTTGATAGTTATTAGTACTGAGGAATTTCTAAATGTAACATCCTTGGTGGAGAGTTTGATTTATTACATAGAGTAGGTAATTTTATTTTTTTTTAGTTAGACCTTTTCTTGAGCTACAGTTGCTTTTCAATGATTAAATAGTTACTACTCAGGAAACTTTCTTCCTTACAAGTTATTTGGCCTAATGAGAAAAAGAGGTTATTCTTTGCCCAATTCAATTACTTCATTTAAATATATGATTTGACACTTTAAATATTAACTGCATTTTCATCAGATATAGGAAGAGATAGAAAACCTTATAACAAAAGACAACCCACACAGGTTGGAACCCTAGTCAAATGGGATGCCTATGCAACAGCTAAAGCTACTTAACTTGTCTAGGAGCTTTTGTGGAGCAGATCTACAGGGCTAGAAACCAGAGACAATGAAAATACAATTCTTGTTAGTTGTATTTCTTTCTGGTCTTTAAAAAGTAACCCAATTATGACTAAAACTTCTGTACACAGTAATGAAGTACTGAATGTCACATTAGAAGAATCACTTTCACTAAAAGTTCTGACTGGACCACACTGAAATAGGCATAAACCATTTCCCCTTCAAGGGTTTCAGTCCTTTAAAGTACTTCTGTTTCACAGCAACATGAAGATAATTCTTCCCACCATTAAAAGAGGTCTCTAGACAGCTCCTGCAACTGTTAATCACAGTTTGGATCAATGTGTTGTGACTGGCCACACGTAGTAGACAATCAGGATTTTGGTCCCTCACAATCAGTCAAATTGCTTACAAAACTCTGCAAGTTTCTTCCTGTTGGGGGTTTCATGAAGTCCTAGAAGCTGTATAAGCCCCCTCCTTTGCCTTTTTTTACATAACTTTAACTTTTGTTTAAGATGTTGCCAGAAAAGTAATAACAGAAAATGTAAAGAACCAAAGGTATTACATTAATCTACTTATTTTAAAGAGGCTAATTCAGTTTTTTAGAAATAATATTTTGGATTCTATTTATAACAAACAGTAAATTATCAGCATCAGAAAACTTCAGGAATTTAGCCTATAGGAACTTAAAATACTCTGCCTAAAAGTTAGAATTAAAAGGATTAAAATATTTCTGCTACCTTTATTTTTATTTATTCCATATCATTTATCCCTATTATTTATCATCTCTGTTACTGTGGTTGTCACGTTCTGAGTTTAAATGCTAGAACCAAGCTGTGTTTTATCAGCTGGGAATTTCCTTTCCTCCCTTATTGACCTGGCTCTTGTAGAGCAGACACAGCACAACTCATCTCATCCAGAAGCCTCCAAGGTGGACAGGTACCACTGGATGCTGGAAGAGGCATTTATTCCTTAGAAACCTTTTAGGAATACGATTTGTAACGCTGGAGAACCTAAAGCAGAGGTTCATTTCTGCAACAGGTAACTCTCACCTTGTCCAAGAGAGAAGGAGGAAGGTGGGACCATCCATCACCAAACAAACTTCACACTCCACCACTACGTGGCAGCAAAGCTTCATTGGACATCCATGAAGTAAGAGCCCTGCAGCCAGCCCTTTCCTACTTCTCTTTACTGAGACAGGAAGACCAGGGTGGGTGACAAGAATGCCCTATATGAATTTGCCTCCACAAAATAATCTGGTAAAAACTGAAAGCTTATCCTCAAAAACCTGAACTGGGGTTTGTAGCTTGAATTCCACTCTGCAGATGAACATTGCTTTGCTAAGACAAACAGTTCAAATGGTACTATCTCAGAATAGACTAACAGGCAAAACTACTCACTTTAAAGTAACCAAAATAGTTTCACTACTAAATCAACATTTTCTGCAATTCACGGCCTGCAGAAGTTAGGCAATATTGTTAGCAGAAAATAATTGTACAATAAATATTTTTTCCAGTTCTCAAGCCTTCACTAACCCCCACACCAGTACTTCTCTCTTCCTCCAGCAGACCAATACCAGCTTTCTGGCAACCTGTATTTTTATCAGTCTCTTAACATCCAACCTATTATCTCCAATGATTAATCCATTTCTTAATGTGAGCTTTATGAGACAGAAATTCCTCAACACTGGTCTGATACCTTCTCTATAATCATCAGGCAAGTATGTTATATCTCGTGTATAACTTTCAGTAAAAGTTCAACCACGGAAGTATCTCTGTCTGATACACTTTAAGACTAGAAAGGATTACTATACCTCTCTGGCCCAACAATTCTGCACAGAACACAGATGACCAAAGGTCACTCACTCTTCAAAGCAAGCCTCACAATTCTGTTCCATGAACAAAATATTTTCATATTTTTCTGAAAGACATCCCATGTTGACTGGAAGATTTCCCTAATTAAACAGTTCCAGTGGGTAAATATCTCATTCACTATAGCCTGTGATTTATTTCTAGTTTAGATTTGTTTAGAATAGCTTCCAAACACTGATTTTCATCATAGATTAAAACAGAAATAATTCACAGATCAAGATCAGGGAAACTGAGGGAGATACTCCAAGCTTTGCTTAATTCTTTTACTTCTTCCCTCCACTTGTATTTTTCAGCATCCTTTTTGAAGCACAGGCACCACAGCTACATCACAAATTCTGCCTAAATTTGCTATATGGCTGATTACAGTTGCAACACAGTTATCTGCTTCTCCTGGCTATTAATAACTTTTTAAAAAATGAAAAAAAAAAAAAAAAAAGCTCACAATATTCAGTTTCCCTCTCACTCCTAGCTACACTCCCATAAGTAGAGTCCAAACTCTCCAGGTCATTCAGAAACACATTTTCAGCACTGTCCAACTCCAACAAACAGTCCCAAATCATGAGGCTCATTCTGGATTGCAAGGCTTTTCTGCTTTTAACTACATTCCCACTTCAGTGACATCCAGCTGAATTGTACCCCATGTTCATTACAGTGCTGTTTACTCCTATAGCAATTTGTGTTACTAAGACTTTTCTTACCTTGAGTAATGTGGGGATTTTCCTGCCTGGATCACAACTATTCTAGGTTAATAGATTACACAAGACACTACTGAACAGTACTGTATATCCAGACTGCTCTTAGTCTTTAACGTCTGCCAGATAAACTTTTAATCCATATTTTATGGGCCTTCTTTTATGCTCTGTGGGACTTGAAAGCACAGTGCCAACACACCTTAGTATACTATGAAATTAAACACAAAATTCTGGTCAATTACTCCAGAGCTACAAAAGCCATACTACATGTTTAGTTTTGTCAAGCTATTTTTATTATAAAGTCTCTTATGCCAAAACTCATAGAGCTTGAAAAAAAAAAATAATTAAGCCATAGGCTCTAGTTTGCTTTACTTTTTTTTTTTTACTTGTAATACTATCTTAAAACCATGAATATGATACATTCATTTTTGCTGCTTAGGCTGCCAATTTTTTTTTTTTAATTATGACTTACATTCTTAATAGAAAACCATGATTTATGAGTAACTATAAATCATTTGGTTTTAAAATAAAAAGAATCCCACTCTTGATCAATCTCAGGATAATGCATCACAGTTACAATATTCTGTTGGTACAGTCCCTTATATTATACTAATCCCATTTTAGGAATTCATGACAACTAAGCCTGTTAGTTATTTATATGAGGTACTGGAGAGTTATCAGGTTATTACATTAAACAGAAAAAGCTCCAATTGCTGCTACCTAACTGTTAAAAATGTCTTATTTTATCTTCCTTACCCATGTACAGAAAAAATGCAAAATTCCATTAAGTTGAAACTCATGTATCAAATTATTATTAACTATTATTAAAACCTAGAGCAAGCATTAAGATACAAAGCACTAAAACATAGGGGGATAGTAACTGTGTTCACAAAATTATTTAGTATCAGGCAGACTGTAGTGATTTTAAATTTCCCCGGACATGTAAAGAAAAAAGCTCCACCTAAACATAAAAATAGACATTTATATGCACACAAATAGAAATAGAGAGATTTTCTAAAAGGCTTTAAAATTATAATTATAAAAGTCAAAGAAAACTTTCAAACATTTATCACTAGAATCAAAAATTCAACTTAATAACTGAGATGTGGTCAAGATGATTATAATTTATCACTAGGGTAGGTGACATGACAAGCTGACTCACAATTTGGACAGAAGCTCTATTTCTCTTTATAAACTATATATAGAGATTAATCTTTTTATAAAATTCAACAAGGATTTGTATGCCATTTTATCTTTCAGCACTGTACTTGCATATTTAATTGATTCAGGACCTCTGAATAACTTATGTGGCATAACTCCCACCCCTGCTGGTTCTGGTAATTTTACATGTCACTTTATGACAAATAATCAAAACAATGAAGGTAAATGAAACTCCAATTCCAGTCTCATACAGCACCAGATGATGTCTAGTGTGTATCCAAAAATAACAACTGTTTAATGAATAGATGTTTTGAAAGATGCAACTGCATTATAACCAGCTAAGGTTTTTCTACCATGTTTGCAAAATAGCCATTAGCCACAGCTATACCTACTATAAGTTCAGCAAAATGGTTACACCTCCTTGAAGAAATCTCTGAACAACAACAGACAAGATTAAAATCAGAAAGGTCAGTGGAATGGACTGTTAACTATACCCTTAGCAAGAAAGGAAAAGTTAGATTTTGGAAAACATTCTGGAAATAGAACAAATTCTCAGCAAGTATCTGGGGAAGTAAGGGAAAATGATTCAAGGATCAGGAAGGAGCAATGTATTTGCCAGTCAAAGTTACAGATTGTTTTAACATTAGTGACCCAAAATGGGAGAACAGAAAAATGTCAGAATAAAGATACTGCGTACGGCATTGGCCATTTGACATCTGAATATTCTTCGGAGGCATGCAACAAACAATGTCAAGAAGACAGAATGAAATATGATAAGGTGGTTGTAGAAGGCATTCCATTCTCAACAATATTTTTTAACCACTCCTAGATTTATTAAAAAAAAACAAAAACCAAACCAAACAAAAACCTTTGGGTCTCAAATTTCTAGTGCTCTGTCACAGCCCAGAGGGGAATTTTTCAAAAGAAAGTCTACAGAAAAATCAAGCAAGCTTTTTGAGCAATAAAAGAAGTGAAATACTATATTTTCTCTGTTTCTTTTTTTTCTTTGGTGTTCCTGGTAACTCAGGATCTGCTTTCTTTTGCAAATTCAAGCCTGTCATGGATTTAAATTCACCAAGAGGATTAGGGCAGAGCACAAATATAATAATATTTGATTTAGAAATAAGAGTTAGTAACTTTAATTCCTTATTTTTACATGCATGAGTTGGTGCCTACAGAGATTACCCTTCTCAAGGGATTAGAAATATCCTAATGTAACATTTGAAAGAGCTTGCTTGCATTCTGTATACCTCTGTTAAACTTTCTCCAGATCTAAGAGGGGCCCTGTTCATCACACAGGGTTTTTAGTGACAGTACTTGTCACTTACTGGAGCTGGGTAGAAGCAAGATATTGAAGAACAGACTTAATATTTATATCTCTGCAAATCTGCTGTAGTATTTCAAATACTTATAAGAAAGTTAATACACCTCTTCTGCCAGCAAACTCTGAATTTCAGTATTTTCATAATCCTGCAGATGGACTAAATAAACTGCCCCCTGAAATTATGAAACCAGCAACCTGAAATATACCATTAGGAATTAAGTTAATTAAATGTCTAAACACAAATTTTAATATGTGGTAATTTTGAAAGAAAAAAAAAAAAGTGATGGCACTTTCATTTCCCAGAGCATCTCTTCCTGTACTGTACACTGTATTGTTACTGTGGTCATAGTCTTTTTCATCTTAAGGGGAACTTTGTGTTTCAGAAGAGGAAATTTGTTCCTGGGGAAACTGTGGATTACTGATACAGTTAGAAGATGTAGAACCATCTCACCAAAAAAAAACAAAAAAAACAAAAAAACAAAAAAACACACCTTTGTTAGCATTCTAATATAAACATATTCTTACAACAGACAGTTCAGAAGTGCAATTTCTGAGTCAGATGTAAAAACTACCAAACATTATGCCTAATCCTGATCTTGTAGGTTTATTTTCTTGGTTCTTCACCCTTAGGTGAGTCCTGCTCCTAAGAGTTTACAACATACAAAGAAGTTACACAGTGAGTTAAGATATGGAAGTTATCATAGAATCATAGAATTGGCTGGGTTGGAAGGGACCTCAGAGATCATCAAGTCCAACCCTTGACCACTACCGCTGTGGTTCCCAGCCCATGGCACTGAGTGCCACATCCAGTCTCTTTTTTAATATCTCCAGGGATGGAGAAGCCACTGCTTCCCTGGGCAGCCCATTCCAATGTCTGATCACCCTCTCTATGAAGAAATTCTTTCTAATATCTAACCTAAACCTCTGTCAAGAGGGGTTTAAAATAGGATTAGGTCACAGGAATGCCTCCTGTATCCTTTTTTAACATGGACCATGCACTTAGTTCCACCCCCACAGAGCTTCACAATAATGTTTTTATTTACACTTTGGAGACCTTAATCAATATTGGACAGAAAAATCCCACTTAGAATTAAAGCCAGACTTCTTTAGTCCATTAATGCTTCTGTATGAATAAGCCCAGATCCTCACAGTGCTTCTTTCAAGAGTGTAAAGACACCTTGATGCATAGTGACAGAATAAGCATTGGAGGCCAGATGATCACAGAATTGTTTTTGTTGGAAAAGGCCTTTAAGATTATCAAGCCCAACAGGTAACACAGCACTGCTAAGTCCACCACTAACCCGTGTCTCTCAGCACCACATCTACATGTCTTTTAAATAACAATCTTCCCAAATTAAACTAAAAGCAGTGTCTGGGAATAGGTGTGTTTTCCATGAGCATGTTTTCCATGTTTCTACCATGAGAAATAAGAAGGTTCAAGCCTCTTTGGAATGACTCAGGAAGCTAGCCCACCACTGCAGCCTGGGATCATACAACACGAAGGGATTCCCTGGTGAGCCACACAGACCCCTAAGCTCCATTAGTATCTAACAAAATGCAGCTATAAAGAGTGCACAGCAACTTGCAGGAATGGCATAGGCTTTGGGTCTTCTGAGTAATGTGAAAGAAATAAGGCCCTCTCACAGGCTGCTCTTTCTCAGTGAATAACTATATTTATATCTGTTTCTAGTCTGAAAAGTTAATCTGAATATAACTGTAAGATGCAGAGAAGGGTTTCTGCATATGATACAAACTAGAAATACTCCTATCTCTCCAGGGTTTTGCAGATAAATTCTCAGCATGTAGGAGTTGAACTGGACTGAATTAGAGTATGGCAATACAGCAATTTCTTCTTGCTTGACCATTTTTTTTCCCTTCTAGCTCCACCGATGGTAGTTGGCTGCCACTCAGTAGATATTTTGCATTGCCTTTGGCATTGAAATCTCAAGGTTCCACTAATGACTTTTGTTCTTCACCTGTGCTGACAAGCCACAGCCAACCTCAACCACTACTAGGTCACTGAAAGCTTACTATATACCTTTTGACTGAAGTGACAGTGACAATCAGTAGTGGCTTACAGAAAGTAAGTTTCCAATAGTGCTCCGTGTGCGAGGATGAGAACTGCAGACTTCAGACTTGTCCAGCAAGGCAAATGACAAAGGGATGAGGAAAAGGGAAATGCCTTCCAAGGGGACATGAGGAGGTCATTACTGTTTTCCTTAGTAGTCTAGGTCCTTTGCACTGATCATATCCACTGAAATAACATGTATGCTTACAAAAATACAGAATCAAATAGGTCAGTTCAAGCTACTAAATATATAGGCACTGCCTAAAGTGAACTTTCCAAAGAAAGGCAACCATGACTGATGTAACATTATGCTGTATTTTCCTGCCAACATATATGTAATAGCCACATTTACATGAAAATTGTTCAACTCTGATGGTTTACTCAGCAAAGTTAACTCAAACTCCTGTTGTTGCACTGAGCTGTGATCCTGTTTAACAGCATGATACTTATTTTAGGTTGCATTCTAACTTAGAAATGTCTGTTAGTTCCCCGAAAAGTGTTTGCTGGCATCTTGCAAAAACAAACTGCCATTGTTGTAGACCAAAGCAACTTGATTTCTAGCTTTAGTAAGAAGTTTCAGGAACCACAATTATACTTGCTGCTGCCATTATGTCAAAAATATTTTCAATCTACCTCTCAGATGACTTTCAAACTGAAAAGAAGCAGCTTAGAGAAAGAGTATCTGAAAACTAACTTAGATTTTCTACGTTTTCATCCATTAGTCAAACTAATGGGCCTAAGTATAAATATCCACAGCAACCATGTGCTTTCCTTTCACAAATGCTGATAATTCTTATTCCTAAAGCATATCTAAGCTGGGAGTTTACTCATGTGTGTGCATATATATAGGTGTGTACATACACACTACACAGCAGGATATTTTTTCTTCAAGTATGACTGCACTTTAAGCTACCAGAAACCCATGCTAGATTAGGGGTTAATATAATATGGATACTGACACAATGTTATTCCAATTAAATTCAGGCAGTCACAGAATCAGTTTATCAAGAGACCTACTATAAGAACCTCAAAAGATTGGCAAGCATCCTGAGAAAACACGAATATTCCATCTTCAAAACTGCATTTCACTTCTGATTTTCATTTTTGCTCGAAGGAGCAAAAAACAGACATCTAGTTAAGGTAAACTGAGAAATCTTCTATAATAAACAGGTTAGTTATCTAATATCTTTGATGAACACCTTTTTTAATTACTAGGGTCAACAGTCTTTTAATCAGAATTGGCTGGTCTCCCTCCTGATGTTTGCCTTAAGCCAGTGGAATCTATGAAAGCTCAGAAATTAAGCTAGAAGGAGCAGTTAGATCTTAGGATAAGGTAAAAGACAAGAACAAAAAGAAGCATCTCTAGTATCTCTGATGCTAGTGCCTGTCAGAGATTGTGGTTCAGAGAACAAAAGAGAAGACATTTTTATTTAAAACACCATTTCATCCCAAATAACCTGAAAAGCAGATTCTGGAGTAAAATTTGTACTGGTATTACCCTGACACGTATCTCCAACAGACTCTGCTTTTCTGTGGCAGGTTTAAAGTATTTGTTTTCAAACATAGGTTACGTAAGTAAAACACAACACTTAATGAATTCTTAACTCTAGAGCTTAGATGTCTCCAAAGCAGATAAAACTCAGACAAAAATGTACATCCATAATGACTTACAAATTGAAGAAATTCTTACATAAAAGCAATCTGGATTAAACTTTTTCCAGTCAGCTTTATCCAAAGAGAAATCCCAGTAACAGAGCCTGAAACCACAAAAACAGGCACTAGAAACAAGACGTAATGAGAAGTTTCTGGACACGAGTCTCTGCAAGAGAGAGCTAGAGCAATCTTTTCTTTGCAGCTTTCCACATCATCTTGGAAAACTGTACCACCACTGAGTGATCATATTCAGATTTCAACAGCTCTCTACACACCCTGCTCAAGAGCTGTCTAAATACTTCCTTTTAATTACTCATTCCTGAAAAGTGATAAAATATACTCACTCTGGATCACAAAGTTAAAACATGGGCAATTTCAAGATGTTTCAGCTTTAAGCAAGTAGGCTGTCCAGTCTTACCAGGCAGATAGCTCTGGTTTTCAAGCATCACAAAATGGATTTGTACCAGACAGGACTGGGTGCACAGAGGGAGGAGAGAAATAGTTGAACCTCTTCAGAGATTCAGTTGTTAGTCAATAGAGTGAGGCACCTACATGCTACTAGGGACTAATCTCTGGTGTCTGGAAGAAGCAGAATATACTGCAAAGCAGGTGAAAGTAATGGCAGATACAAACTGAAAAACCCTCCTCTGCCCCTCCCTACATGAGACAAGCTGAGAAAGCAGCAGATGAGGATCATTAGAGGCAGGAAGGCTTTAATTTCATGTAGCAAAAGAGCATCTGGAACAGCTCTAGGTCAAAATGATAAACAGAGTAAAGGCCAGAAGCTGTGCTCCAAAAGCTGATGCAGCAAACTTCATCACAGCAGGCTGGTGCCCCCTCTGCCCAAGTGCTGCTTACTTTTACTTGAACAGTCTGCTATGGTGGCAAAAGCTCATATTAAAAGGTGTCATTATGTTCAGTAAGGCTTTAAAAACCAAGTAAACAAAGTTTTATCTTATGGTAAAAAACTTATAGTCCAGCCCTAAAAATGTCAGCCTGCATCAAAAGGTGCAAGTTGCACATTGCCCAAATGCAGTAAAGGCTCTCAGGATATTTTATTTTCATTTCATTCAAGATCATAAATTACAACTCCACCCTTTGAAGGCTTCAAATTTTATCCTTTTTTAATAGCAGCTAAAATGAAGAACTAATCCTAGGAAAAAAAACTAAACATCATTGCACAGCTCTGATTTCCAGAAAAGCAGCAGTAACTGGGGATCAAAACTCCTTACTAGGTTTTGTCAGGGCTCCTTTTCTGCTTAGCAAAGGGTAACTTTCTTGGTTCTTCCCACAGCATCCAGCAGTGCCCCACACCAGAATCGGACCATGGAAGTCCAGTTCTGCTATTTGGCATTGTCATGAGACCCACTGTCAGTGATGAATGTAAAAACCTTGCTTATCAAGCCACAAAGTGAGTAGCTCAGAAAATACTTAACACCCACTGCTCCTCCACCCAGCATGTTAACAGTTTGCTAAATTATTTCACCCTTCTAAGAATTTTTAATGTAGATCATGTTCTACTGCACAGAATTAGGAGAATGTAACATTTTCACAACCTTTTTTTATTGTTGTTATTTTTATGATAGTTGTTAAAAGGTGTTTCCTGAAAAAGTAATTAAAAAAAAACCTGTTTCATATATTCAAGTATAAGAAAGCTGACATTACTCTAGATAGAAAAAGCATTTGATTTCCTGATGCCCTTACTAGACACTTACAAGGAGCTAATGATTATACAGCAGAAAACTCACCCAGTGAACAAACCAGGAGGACTACTAAGCAGTTCATGAATAAGTCTACTTAACAACTGTTTACATTCCATATGGAGTTATTTCCCTTTAACAGCAAACTACATTGCTAAGTCTATGCTCTTAAATCCCAAATATCAAGCCATTTACATTAAAATGTAATATTTCAGTATTATGTACTGAAATATGTATATATGAAATACATATATTTCAGTAATATGTATCATTAATTTTCTTAATTATAAACACTTTCATTACAGATTACTAGTCTTGTCTCCATGCTTACAGTAAGTTCTCCAGTCAGATTTAACAAGCTTATGTAATTGATGGGGCAGTAATTTCAGTCTACTGAGTAGATTTCAATTGAAGCAAAAGCTCCAAGACCTGATACAATCACCTAACTCTTAATTCAGATTTCTATTAGTTTGCTCACTCAACTGACACCCATAAATCAGTAATATTTATTATTTTCAGAAATATAACCACAGTTCAACTTAGAATCCAGCTCATGAAAGCCTATTTATGAGCTTGCTCACATGTAATCCGAACATTTAAATACAACCTGGAAACTCATGAGGTCAGTTTCACCAGCACCAGGTGAAAGCAGTACTGGCATAAATATATTAAATCTCCTCATCTCTTCATATTCAGTAATTAGAATTATTTTGTAAAGGATACAAGGATTGTTGTCATCGATGCTGCAGTTGTCCAGGATCAAGGGGATGCCATCTAACTCATAGACCTAAATAAAACCAAAAGTTTAAACTAAAGATATTGCAGCAATACTATTGGATCTTTCGTGCAAGAAATTTCTTAAAATGTAACAGGAATGTTTGTTTAATCAAAAAGATTGAACAGGTTAACATAAATTGCAGCAAAAATCTATTATCAACAGTATCACAATATAGTAACACAAGAAGACATTAATTTCACATTCTTCCTTTATTAGCTCATGTTATACTGAGGTATTTTCTGTGTTGTGCTTCTCTCACTGAGCCTGAGAAGCCAGGCCTATTGACAGCTCATGCTTGCTTCTTGAAGGACCAAACACAAAAGTCTACTGAGTGAAAAAGATAAAAATTTGAAAAGTACATATACACATTCACACAGATTGGCCTGGGGCCAGGTATCTTTAGTATCATGCAACCTTCAAAAGCAATGTTCTACCTGTATGCACCTAAGCAGAATATTGACCTTTTTTTCCTCCCTTCAAGAATGTGTTCATTATGTTACTAGCAAACCAGCAAAGGTAAGATTTGTCGTTTTTTGTTATCTAAATACACATACACATACACATATGAATTCACAAATTAAATAAATGCATTTGGTGAATGTATGAGCTAAAGTATAAACATAATAGACACATACATACATACATACATGCTCACATTACTAAGAACTTAGGACAAGCTGATGCTAACAATAAATTTGCAGCATAATTATCTTAAGTATATTCTAAAAGAAATTTAACCAGACTTCTCAAATACATCATACATACATCAACAACATACATCACCATGCATATTTATAGCTTTAGAAAGTGTTATTAAATGAAAACTTGCTCTAAATTATTTTCAAAATTTCTTGGAAATTTTTAGTTACAAAAATGAGGATTATTTATTTATATTATTATGCCCATGTATTATTTATATTCTTTAAGCCATTCTGACACTGTCTTGGACAGCTTCATCTGCATTTAAGATGGAGGTATAAACAAAAGTTTCCTCCAGTAGTGTCTTCCAACCTCAACTATTCAGTGATTCTGCAGTAGCCAAAGTGTACTTGTCCAGATCTTAAATTCTTCAATTGCTCAAAATTTAATTTCAGCCCATGAACTAGTAGGGCAAAGGAATTTAGGCAGAATGTCAATTTAGGCTGTGGCTTGATGACAGGATTTTCTCTTCCATCTTTTTTGCTCAAAATAAGATGCATTTTTATGTACCATGTAAACCAAAAAAATCACAAAGTTTACACTGCAGGATGGATCAGTATTCTGAAGTGCAAATTCTATGGTAAGAGGGGACAGCTGGAGAGCAGCAGATTTAGATGTGAAATCCAAAAGCGACTACCAATCAGTAGAACTGAATTCAGAGACTAATCTGAGCACATTTCACCCCTCTTGTAAATTCATTTTCAGATAATCTTGTTGTGGAGTCTCAAGTTATAACACGGGAAAGGAACAGAGGCAGATATACAAACAAGCAGGGCTTGTAAGAGCAGCACAGAGCACTGCTAGTTCTTCATCTAGGTTAAGTGCTGTCAACTGAAATAAACCATGCAATCTGTTCCAGTTCCATTCAAACAAGATGTCTGGTTAGAGGTGCAAGCATTTGAGAAAGTAAAATTTTATTTAGAATTCGCACATACTTCAAAAAACTACTGTGGGTATATAATGAGATTCCTTTAAAGTTAAGTGTGAGCAGAAGCAGCAAACCACAGCGTTAGTAATACCTTGGTGTAAAAAGTATTTGCTAACTTCGACTGCCTTACTCACCCACTGAGAGATTACTGAAGAGCTTACAATAAAACTGTATCTATAATTTGACTGTGTCAGGCATAGCTCTTGTTATCAGTACACCAGCTTTAGGATGATACTGTGAGCTACTACACAGTGAAATGAAGAAAAAAGAAACCTTACAATATGCCCATCTAAGACAAATCTATATACTTCTCAGAGTGACCCGTGAGGTGATGAGTTCAAGTTCCAGTTCCTGCCAGCTGTTTGTGAATCAACAGTGATCCAGCATCTTATGGTAACCTCAAATTCATGCCAGTGTATTATAATAAATAAAGCCCTGAGCAACCTGCTCTGATTTCAGTTTTGAGCAGGAGGATGGACTACAGATCTCCTGAAATCCCTTCCAGAACAAATGACTGTGGAAGAGTAAGAGTTTTTCACCTCACTCAAAGAAAAAGAAAGGGCTAAAAAAATGGAAAAAAGAGTAAGGCCATTCTCTTCCTCATATTAGTTCAAGACCAGATTCTTTCTAATACAATCCTTTTTTGGTTATGAAAGCTGGAAAAAGTTGACAGAAACTATCAGTGCAGGTAACAAAGTATTGTAGAAAAAAATATTGTGATTCTTGTCCACCTGTGGAATAGTGCTGCATATTCACTGGCTACAGAGAAATCTTAGAATAATTTGTGTTTCAGGTGCTGGACTGTTAATATAAATTTATTCCCATACACTAATAAAACTTTGTCTTAATGCTTGTGAGTGAAAAATAAGTATTCTTCAACTGTTGAAACTAAGATGGTTTCATGTTTTCTAAAGTAGTTAGGAATTTTGTGCAATTCAATATACTAAAGAAATATCTGGTCTGGCTGAGAAAACAATAAAGAAAGGAATAAAAGTGAGGTCTAAACCACACAAATAATTAAAATAAAAAAAGGGGGGGGGGGGGGGAGACTATAAGCAACATGGTTAACTTAGAGTGGAATCTTGCTAGTGTACAGAGTAACCTTTAATAAGATTAAAGGAAAAGAGTATGTTCTATTACCTACATCCAGGAGGATTAGAAGTAATGGACCTAACAAACAGAACATCCACATAACACATCCAGAAAGTAGTTTTAATGTACTTTTAACAGTTATGGTTAGTCAAGCACTGCAATATTCAGAAGCATGAGTCTCAAAGTCTCCAATATTGCAGGTCTCCATAAATGGCCTGACAGATCTTAGCCATGATTACTCTAAGCAATTCTGCTCTGGACAATTGAATGGTGAAGACCTGTTGAGTCCCTTCTGCCTCTAGTCTGCACAACTTTCTCAGACAGAAAATAATATTAGAATAAATTATGCCAAGAGAAAGTGATGCAGTTAAATACATACTGGGGATTTGTTGCTGATCTTTTGTCCTCATTAAAGATACATTAAAGTCTTATTCCTTTTGAAACTACCACATGAGGACTACATAATGACTATGTAAGTGAGAAATCCATCCTTCAGGCACTGCCACCAAAGAGGCTGACCAAGAGGAGTTATTTTTCTTCCAGGATCTGCTCAACAAGATAGGTAATTAGTAAGTAGACATCTGGGCAGAATCCAGCAGTTGATTTGCATTACAGAACAGCTTAATAAGAGTAGGAATGTATTAACTGGCTAGGTTCACAAATTGCCTTTGATGGTACTTAAAAATATTATTCCATTTCGTTCACCTGTGAGTCTGGGTTTTGGGTTTTTTTTTGTTTGTTTCTCCAAGCAGCAGAAGTGACAGGAGATTCTACTTCAAAGGACAAAAGAACACTTTAATCCCTTAGTGCTAGTGGATTCCTAGGTCTACTGCAGGCTACAGGCACTTAGGCTTAGAATAGAGACAGCTGTGGCTTGCGGCAATCAAGTCTATTATTGGAGTTCACCACATCCTGCAGATCTACTGAAATACTTGTGGACAGAGGCTCCTTTCTCCAGGACATCACAGCAGACTTGCTGAGCCAGTTTGAGAGCCCATTGCACCAGTGTCGTCGACTTTGAGAGCAAAAAGAGATCTTTCTGAAGGCAGTGTATCTTCAGAATATTCTTCTACCTTCTGCAGTGTTTAGGTAAGCATGTATTTAACATTTTAATGTTTGAAATGCAGAAATCACAAAAACAAAACTTGTTGCTCTTGCTATGTTAATTTCAAATATATTCTCCTTTCTATTATTTCCTGGAGGAGACATGAGGCTTTTTTGAACTCTCCCATGCCTCTTTCTGGGGAAAAAAAAAAAATTAAAAAATTGTAGAACTGAAAAGGAGGATCACTTTGTGATGCCCTAAAACTGTCCAAAGACAACTGGCTTAGAAGATGAAGGTTTGAGCCTTACTGAGGCAGAAAGGAAGAGAGAACGTGAAGGTACCAAGCACACTATCAGGACTGAGCCAAAACAAGCAGAAGCTGGAGTGTCCAGCTACTAGGAGAGGGTAACGACAGTTGCTGACTAATTTCTTTCCACTAGCCTTTCCAAGAGCAAAACACAGGAGTTTCCAGACATTGAGATGATAATATAAACACTGGAGCATTCAGAATAGGTTCCCCACAAGAGAAAGTCACATTATCGGTTCATTTGTTATTTAAACAATCAGCTTTCATCATTTACTTATTTTCAGTTCCTGAAACAGAAACTACTTTTCAGTAACAAATGGATGTTGCTATGAGGAGTGGGCTCTTAGCTCTTTTTAGGTTTACATCTGCTAGTTAATACAGATAAAGCAAGGTCCAAAACTAGGAAGAATTTAGTTCGAAACAAGGAATATTTGTTGCTCTGGTCTTCACTTATCTTAGCAGCAGCAGTAAAAGACAACAATGGCTCTAAGCATCAGCCAGTATTAAACCCTGGTCCTTTATATCAGCTGAATTTGTACAAATTTGCATCAACAACAGTGTACATGCTTCTCTACTTCTAGTCACTATCTCCTCCTCAGTCCACTAAAACTCGAGAGTCTTAGTTAGCTTATTTTCAAATCCCTGCTACAAAAAAAGATTCTTTCACGAGAGCTAAAAAAGAAAGTTAAACGAAATTAAATGTAAGAATTAGCCATGTGACTACAACTGGGCTGAGGACAAAGCCTATACAAGATCATTAAAATTTCAAAATTCTATTATGTTCCAAAACAGACTGAAAACAAATGTCAGGGAAGTCACATGATTCATTTCAGCCATTATAATAACCATTGCAATAAGAAGTTCCAAGTCCTGGCAAGCTGCCACCAGTTTGGTGGCTACAGTATTTTTTGTTTTCCGTGTCATGCTCAACAAAGCATTTTAAGGAACTCTCAACTAAAATGAGGGATTCTGTTTTGTTGGCTATGTGAATTGGATGCCATTTTTTTTAGGGGGATTGTTTAGTTGGTTGGGTTTTGTTTGGTTTTTTTAATTATTATTTTGTTTGATTTGGTTGTTGGTTTTTTTCACTTTCTGCGTTGGATTAGCTTTCCCTTTTTAACAACATTCCAGGCATTCCATGAAGTATCCCAGTTTTGAAATCCATTGACAGGAAAATAGATTACCACAGAAAGTTTTTGTTGAATATTTCCTTGTTGATGTTCTACACATGATCACATGCATTTCTAGCCAAAAATCAGTGCAACAGTCTTGTGACTCTCTATTAAACGTCTTCACTCCATTACTCATGCCAATTTTGGTACTTCATTTCTCCCCCAACAGCCCCACACACCTGCTTTGCTGCTACCTTCTCAAAATGCAGGTCAGCCAAAACATCCCTGAAAACTGCCAACTGCTTACAACTTGGAGTGAGTGGGAATGGGAAAAGAGGGAAAGCAATTCAAATTCACACACTCTTTTGATGGATACACATCCTCACTGAGGCAATGTCATCAATCTTCTGCATTACTGCTATATTCCAAATTTGCTTCCACTCCCAACATCAGAGATTAGAACTCTTCTGCTGGAACTCCTGAATTAAGCAAGCTAAAATAAATGCTAATCAGGTGTTCTAATGATTATTTTTGTTGTGTTCAGCATTACTTAGCTTTCTCCTTTTACTTCTTATTAAACCAAGGGTTTAAAAAAATTCAGTGTCAGATGTATAAATTAATCTGTGGCAAAGAATGCACCACACAGTACTCATATGATGCAAATAACATGTGAGAAAAGAGCTAGGATTATTTTTAAAAGTATAAGGATTTGTGCTAGTGATTGCTCCATTTCATGCTAGGATGCTGCAGCTACATGCACCAGCATGCCACCCTGAACTTGGGAGTGCACTGACAGACACAAGCCTAAAAGCAAAGTGCCACCCAAGTGGTGGCCATTTCCCATAATGACACATCCCAGAGTTTCCTATTGCAATTATGGAGTGACTTTAGTAGTGATAAATTTTTTTAAAGGAACTCTAAAGAATAAGTTACTGAGTATATTTTTATTAACCCAAATGTAACTGCCAAGGGGGTGAAGGAAAATAAATTAGGAAAAAAAAAAAAGTGGAGAAAATTACTAGTCTTGAAGATTGAAAACAGCCGAGAGACATTACTAATGGTATTCACTATTCTCTGTTTCCACATTCCCTTGTATGCAGAGCTTCCAAGCTTTTAGTAACGGGTCAAAGAACAAGCCATTTATTTTCTAGTACATGTGTAAAGGACATGCACTGCATTACATGCTAACTACAAAGCTATCCTTAAGGATAATTGTATTTTTCACTAGGTTAAAGCACAGTCTTTCAAGAAAGGACTGTAAAGTGCCTTTCCAGAATTCTACAAAAATTGTAAATGGTAGACTGCGGGACCTGGCTGACTGCTAAAACCAGAAGACAGTTTAATGGTGTTTGCTGCTTGTGTTCAAATCAGACTAGTCAAGGAAGCCTTCACAAGTCTGCAGCAAGCCATGCAACTCCATCACTTAATACCAGAGTAAATAATACTTCTCACTGACTTAATGCCAATTTCATGCTCCATTTTATAGCAAATGTTACATTTTCCAAGAAACCTACAAATAACAGAACTATGGTCCTTTTGAAAGGAAAAAAAACAACAAATCTTGCAATTATAACAATTGCTTTGTTTCAGGACTAACATGTTTCAACTTACTGCAGAGCAATCATACATCTTACTGAGAACAATTTCACAGGAGGTTAATGGCAAAAAAGCAGGTGCACATCAAGTGTCAACAAAGGAACAAAGAAGCAGTAGACATACATTGTTCTGCTCCGACCAATTCCTATCTTCTTCCCAATATCTTTTCGCTTTAAAATACCTTCAAGTCACAGAGTATTCTTCATCCAAAATAGAACAGGTGGCGTGTCATTTCAAATACAAAGCCAGGCAACTGTCTTTACTTTTTCCGCAGGAATCTGCTTGCTTCATTTTATAATCTTGTGCAAAATATCAATCCTGGTCTAAGTCTTTCCCAGCAAAGCCCTTTAATTTCCTCCTCTAAGTAATTTTCAGTAAAAAACTCAGTACAGTTTTTATTTACTCAATGCTTAGTACACAAATAAATCCCAAAAAGCTTCAGTGCAACACTTAGGAAAGCCAAATGAAGGCTGAGATGTTTAGCTTAACTTCTTAACAAGGACTAAGTCCTCTTTTAAACATGATCAAACACCAAGCTTTGCATACTTAGATATCAGTTTCTGACCAAATTACCTAAAAGAGCAGCAATTAAAACCTGCCATATTTGCTTCATGTGTAGCAATAAGGGTGACTAACAGGTCCTGGAATTTACATGTGTATATTTCTTATGTCTCTTTTTGGTACTGTGGTTTTGTAGAAAGCTTCTACTGCAGAGTAAAACAATTTCTTTGTAAGCAGTGTCAGAAATAAGAAATTACCATACATTGATTATAAAATTAGCAGAATAACTTTTGCTTCAGTTCAGTATTGTTTACAAATCAGACCAAATTAATTTTTTTCCTGACTGAAATAATGCCACAAACTACCTCAGAAACATTTTACTGAGAAAACTGTATTTGTACCTTTTATGAATAAAAAAAGCCTCGTGGTCATCTTTGCCTGAAGAAGATAGTCTCTTGAAAACAGAGCGCATCAGACAGAATAAATTATTTCTCACATACTGAAACCACACATTACAAAAAATAGAAAACTCTAATTGATGTATTTTAAAGGATTTCATCATCTTAATGCGTGGGATGCTGTGGCATTCAGGTTAACAATCAGTAACATGAGGTGTTCGTTGTTCTCAATTTGTGCCACCCTGCAAAAAACAATTAGTATTTCAAATATTATTTTACAAATTATATTTTTAAAATCAAATTTGATTTCCCATTAGCTATGTTTTATAAAAACTAGTCAGTTAATGAGAAGCAGAAATATATTAATGAAGGTGTTCTGAATTGCCAACTTATTATGGACTGGTTAGCAGCACTGTATGTTCATATGGACCTTGGAAAATGTCAGCTACAAAAAGATGACAAAACAGCCTTTTCCAGCATTTAAAGAGAAAGATATTAACCTAAGATTTGTGAACCGGAATAGTTGCATTAAAGTGTTATTCTTTATCAGCTTAACTAAAGAAGTGGAGGAAATCCCTGTGCATGCATACTATGCAAGTATTTAATGTTCCTCTATTTGCAGAACAAAAAAAGGTTTTACTCTGGTTTGGAGTATTTTTTCCAGCTTTTATACAAACTGAATCAAACTCTCCACAATTCCAGGGTTTTTCTAGCAATGGTGTTTCATTTTTAACTAAAAAAAGAACTCTTTTAATGACTGTTCTTCATCCTGACACTTGCAAATGTTTTTGCTAACGTAGATAAAAATAACTGCTACACATTCTAGCACTGACAATCATTACAAAGTGTGATTCTGTTGGCATAAAGTTTACATAACTCTTCCATTATAGTTTTGGAAAGTCCCAAATTGTCATTAACAAACCACAAAAGGATTTAGGAAGCAAGCCAAATTATACTCTACGTTACACTAGTGTGTACTACTACTAGTTCAGTACTTGGCCCCTTCCAGCACTTGTCTACAAACATACCAATATGTAAGAGCAAAATAAATCCTTGCACCTTAGACTACACCCCCATAGCAGTTGAGCAAATCAGTGACATTGTCAACTTGCTTCATAACCCAGCTCAACTGTATTCCAAAATGCCAGTGCCAACTCTGAATGCCTGTTTTCCTAGGGCACCCTTTGACAAACAGATAAATATTTAATAAAGCTTTCTTGCAGGTTGAGAGCTGTGTTGTGAAAACTATTTTCACGGAAAACAAACTATTAAAAACTTAAGAACCAGAGAATGTCATGAGGTTAAGGCAGAAGCAGAGCCTAGGAATTTCAAAGTCATGTGCTTCAATCCAAGAGATCTGCAAATGAACTAGCAATGAGTTCTCAAGGGTCTATCAATACAGAACATCTTGAAGCCTGGGTCTCCATGGCCCAAGCTCATGCCAAATGGGCTCTAATTCATCTTACTGTGATCAAAATAAGTGTAAGAATCATTCTAGGAGATGCAGAATATAGGGTGTAAGGAAATAAAAGAATCAGCACCCTCATCTTAGGTGAACAATACCCTAGAGAAGTCTGAAGTCCCAAACTTGAGTCATGCAACTCTTTTCAGCAATTTCTAATTGTATTATTAAGAGATGAAGAGCCAAGGTGCCAGGCTTCAGCACTGGCTTGCAGTTGCCCTTTCTTGTTGTACTTTTTGGATGGTCCCAATGGAGCTGCTGGCTCATGGCAACTAGCACTCCTCTGGACATTCAGGAATGGTTGGGTCTATGGTGTAGGTTATGGCTTCCTCCCAAGGAGAGGTATGGGAAAAGCATTTCTGTGGTTTCATTTCAGTGGGGGAGGATGAAGGTAAAGAGAGAGAAGCCCACAAAGGAAAATTCTGTCACACAAATGTGAGCCGTGCCAAACTGCAGCTTGCCCTCAAGAACTAGGAATGGTCCCTGCTGAGAACTGGTCCAGTCCTCACATGAGACTGCCTCTTTCTTTGCAGATGATTCAGACTTACAGAAGATGAGCAATTACTCTCTGCATTTACCTGAAATTCTAAGAATATGCATTTTCTTTTAATGATTCACCAAACATAAACTTTGCACAGGATCAGATTCTCTTATTAAGATAAGTCTAGCCACCTTGTTGAGATTAAGATCAACTTTACATTTAGAATACACAAGAATCTTGATGTTGTGATTTATATGTCTATAAAAACCATGTATTTAGTATGCATGTTATACAATAACTCAGGTATGCATGCTCTAGCTCTGCATTTCATCCTGAAAGCTTACTAATGCCTCAGGCTATTGAGCGAGATGATACATGAAATTGTACATAAGGAGACTGCATACTAGTTTCTTAATTTACCTCTAAATTACAACTACTAGAGGGGTTTTTGAGTATTTTTGTCTCTAAATGTCTTGCTGTCTGGTAATAAAACTGCAGCTACTATGAAAGTAAAATTCCCAGCTTCTAGCTAAAAGCATATATCCATGTTCTAAGTTTTTAAATTTGTAAAAGTGTTGTTCAAATTGTTTTAAAAATTCCACAATATATCCTTTCATACCATCAGTTTACATGAAAATATTATTGTGCAAAACAAAACCTGCATATATATCCTCAGGCACTAAGCCAACTGTTTATACAATTTTAAATGTTCTGTTTAGCTTGATTTGTATTGTTATTTCCTTTCTTGCAACAGATCATTAATCTGATTACAGGTCTGTACTTATAAAGTCAAGATTGCAGGTTCTAAATGAAAAGTAGAAAGAGTTCTTGTTTTAAGACACAGGTTCATTATTCTACATTAAATATATACACACACCACGGTATTAAAAGGTCTTAAAAGGAAGACTACACATATACAGCAACTCTTCCTAGCAAGTCCATTTTCTTTAAAAATAGACCTCAACAACAGAGGGGGAAGGCACACTTCAGCAGCTGAAATTTGCAGAAAAATAAATACAATCATAAAAGTAGAAGTATTTTTCTAGCTCTTGAGATCTACAAGTAACTATTTATTTGTTTTAAAAAAAGAACAAAGACAATGTCTATAGCAGATTTTATTAATAAGCACTTTTTACTTTGAAGTTGAGTTTCAAAGGGACAGGTCGACACTTTTATAGAAAAGCCTGCAGGAGCAGCTTGACAGTAATGGTAGGTCAGAAGGTGAGAGGAGAAAGTGTTGAATCAGAACCCCAGTCAGCTGCCACCAGATTGATCTATTGTAGAGGTATTAAAATGACATTTTAATTTTTAAAATTAAGAAAGATTTTTTTTTTCCTCAGACAACAGAAATTCTAAAAGCAATTTCAAAAAATGCACTAAATGGTGAATTGCTCATGAAAGTGTATGTCTTGAGCTGGACATGTGACACCCCCAACCACCAAATGCTGCAGCTGGATCACAAGCTCCAGAAAAACTGGCAGCAGTGAATGTCCTCTGAAATTGCAGCAGCTTCTCATGACCGGGGCTGAGGTGAACAGGCAGAGTTGTGACAAATAGACCTGGCTGGAAAATACCAAGTGTAGTGATGTCTAATTAAGTTCAAGAAAACATAAGTTAGACACAAGTTCAAGGGAACTTACCAGTTCTATTATTAATTTTTAATGAGCTATTTCCATTTTTGTTGCAGGCAAAACACTATGTTTCTTTTTTCTTTTTAACAAAAATACTGAGTAATTATCTGAAATAAAGCCCTTCAATATTTCCAAAGCCAAATGCACACACAATTTTGGGATTATTTTTTTTTCCTGGACTAAATGGTGAATGGATTTTTAGTTGGAAACTCCCCTATGGAAAATTCCGAGCCCTGAACAGTTCCATGAGTTCCACCCCTCCTTTTCTAAAGACAGGAAAAAAATTGATTCAGAGGTAAATGTTAAAGTTTACTCTTTACTAAATTTCAGCAGAAATGTTGAGAACTTCAATATGAACTCACTGAGCTCCGTAATTGTGCTCTAGAACAGTAATTTCTACACCAAAATCTTGAGTCTTAATTTGCTATAGATAAAATTAATGCCAAACGAAATCTAATCTAATCTTCATTTTAAGTCCAGGTCAATATTTTACTTGAATCACACACAGAGTCAGATTGTAATGACTTAATACATTAATGCAACCTGAGATATTGTACGTATCATCTCAAAAAATAATTGGTCTGGAACAAAGCACATTTTTACTTCAGAGACAGTCAATGATCTAATGGTACAATTATTTTTTTGGTACACTTAAAAGCAGCAAAATTATACTTCTTAAGTTACCCTTACACTGGGTGTTCTGTTCCTCAGGAAACAGTCATCCAGGGAATATAATTTCCATGGCTTGCTTCATATCTGTATTGCACAGTGGAATACATATATTGTTCAGGACTACCACACTTTTGGCATTTGTAGTTTTTGAAGTACTGCTGGCTTGCAAAGTAAGATTCTTCAGCTACTGCAAAATCCTATTTATGTTCATAGGATTTTTTTCATATTTTCAAGTATCAGTGATGTTTTTTCCTTTTCACATAATTAAGATTGCTCCATAGCTTATTTTTTAACATCTTATTGAGAGATGCAAAAATGCAAATTCTTACCACCAATGAAAAGAAGATCTTAGAAGTTACATAGAAATTATTCTATTCTCTATATATTTTAAGTTAACAATCCAACTTTTTTTCCAGGAGTGGAACAAAAGTTATGGTTCTTACTGGAGATTAATCCATCTCATATTTGAAAATCTCTTTCACGGTGTATTTATAAGTAATACACTCTAAACACCATTTGCAGGAAGATTAGTAAATCAAAGATGTACAATGGAATTAGTTGCAACCAAAGTAAACACTCCCCTTCTGAATTTTTTTCAAAAGTAGCCTCCACACTGTACACTGAGGCAAACGATCCTTTTGTGTGTCTATCTATATACGTATATGTATATATATGTTTATCTAGAATGGTTTGGGCTGGGAGGAACCTTAAAGATAGACCCTGCCATAGACAGAGACACCTCCCACTAGACCAGGTTGTTCCAAGTCCCAACCATCCTGACCCAGGAACACTTTCAACAGTAGGGTACCTCAGGGGGGCAACCTGTTTCAGTGTTTTATCACCCTCAGAGCAAAGAATTTCTTCCTATGTCCAATCTAAACCAACTTTGCTTCAGATTGAAACCACTACCCCTTGTCCTGTCACTACAAGCCTTGATAAAAAGTCTCTTCATCTATTTTAAAGTTCCCTTTACGTATTAAAAGGCAACAGTAAGGCCTTCCCAGAGCCTCTCTTAGCCTGTTCTTATAGGAGTGTTGCATCCTTCTAATTTTTACCAGAACAAGACGGAACAGCACATGAACTGTTGGTATAATTTTTCCTTTAGGAGAACAAAGGCATTTTTAGCATTTTATCTCATACTGTCCAATGCTAGCAACAGCAAAACACAACAGATATGGGAAAAAAGTTAAGTGATTTGTAGTAGCTTAATCTCCCCATATGCTTATGTATGATTGGAACTATTTCCCACATCTGAAATAGGCAATTCTTCTTTTACCAAACCTTTCTGTAGGAGCTCTACTGAAAAATTTCAAACTTCTAAAGTAACAGGAAAAGTCAAGTTGTATTGACTATCTACAACAGTGAGGTGACCCTTTTTGAGGACATATTTAGAAGTTGGTAACAAAAAAGTGAAAAGAAAACCATCCTGGAGAGTACTCTTTATGCTGGAAATGGTGCACAAATTCACAAGACTCATTTCTTTTATGACCTAACATGCTTCTATCATGCAGGAAAAACCAAGCTTACTAATCACCCAGGTAGACCCAACCTGTTTAACAAAGCACAAATTAAAAAAAAGAAAAAAAGGAAAAAAAATTAACGGCGATTTCCTCCACCGTCTCTCTTATCCCCCCCCCCTTCTTCTGGTTCTGTTGCATTTAAAGTGCCTGGGTCCCCCCCCCTTTGAGCACCAGTACCACCAAACTTCTCTCAAGCATTGCCCCACTGAAAAGCCAGGAGCAGGATAACGCAGGTCTACAATTCAGAACAAATAGCATCACCCAATGGCAGAAATTCAAAACTGCAGGTGAAGGTCTGCAATTTCTATCCCCGAAGACACAAACTAGAATAGGATAAAGGGAGGAAAAGCCAAATAAAGCCAAATGCTTGGTCTCTAACTGAAGACTAGATGCCATGGTATGGCCTCATATGCTTTAATGTGAGTTTTAGCAATCCATTTTCAGAGCTGGTGACAGGAATTATACTGCCTCGAAGACACACACCAAGGGAACTGAAGGCTCACAGCTGCTTTTTTGATAAGGCAAAGCCAGGATGAAGTCTGCAAGATATTAACACCTCTTACTGTACCTGATGATGGGAGTGGAGGGAATAAAGTCACTGAACCCCATCTCAATGAAAAAGAAATCTTACCAGACATCTGTAAGCACATTTATAATCTTCTGTCTAGCTTGATGTTCACTGATTTTGGAGGGAAAGTATCAGGACAAGGTTGCATATGCTCAGTGTCCTGCTAGCTGATCAACGGTGCTCAAGGTTCTTCCACCACCCCCTTCCACAAGCCTTTGCACAAAGTCTCCACGCCCCCCTCACCCTGATTGCAAGCACAGAGTTACCACTAAACCCAAGAATTAGCACTATAAATTCATCACAAAATATAGTTCATCACATATGCCATCTCATCTGCAAAACTATGTTACTGGTGCTTCCAAAATGTGAGCTGAACTGACAGATTTTGAGTACTGATGGCCAAATCACAATACCAAACAAAACAGAAAATCTTTGACTTTTTTTGCTTGTACCTATGTTTAATTAAACTTTAGGATTGTCATAAGAATGTAAGCTGTGAAATTTTAATATCTCGCAGTACACTAAACTTAGTAACCACCCAGGAACAAGATTAAAAGATGATCAATTCCTGTGCCTCATAAAGCAATTAAAACAGCAAAAGCAACATCTGGTAAGTGGAAAAGAAGAGAAAATTTTATGTATCCAAAACGAATCACATTCAACACAGAATTACATCAGAACAAAATTCTATGTGGGATGGATTTAAGAAAAGGTGGGGAATCTCAAATTCAAGCTGAGATTAGAACAATGAAAAACAAGATAGAAAAGTCATGCAATTCCTTGTTATAGTAATGGAAAATATATTCCACTTGTATCTGACACCGGTAAAAGTGGAAAGAATTTGGATTAAGAGTTCAGATCTGAGCTGGAAAAGAAGTCTTCTAAAAGGCAAGCATTTGTCCACATATGGTGGCCTTGCGCCCAGCAATCAGTAACACTGGCAAAAAGCAGGAAACACAGATAACCCTCCATGCTGCAGTACAGGGTAATGTATGTCTTCTGAGCTTTCTCTTGTAGAATTATATTAACCACATCAGAAGGTAGTTATTTTAGTAACATTTTTCCTAAGACTGAATACACCAAATAAATTCAGTGCATCACCACTTAGTAAAATAGCAAGAAATACTTTTAGTTCATATGGTGCTTTTAACAAAATAAGATATAAGGAAAGCAACAACAAAAATTTCTTAATGCCTCCAAATACTTTTTACAAGCTACTAAAACTTTACCATTCTGTGTCTTACTAAAGCTTCTGAAACCAAGCTGAGAAAAGAAAAAAAAAGCTGTCATGACTCCCAGTCTCCTTTTTCTAGGAGCCAGGCCACATCACCACCCATCTTTATAGGCCTCAAAATACACACCTGGAAAAAGAAATGAGTGTGATCAAAAAAGCAAAGATTTTTTTTTTAATTTAAGTGGATTTAAAACAGAGCATTTGCCCAACAGATACTGAGACTATTCACTAAGAGACAAAGTGCCTGCAAATCCAGGAGCACACTATTCTATTTTATAAAGGAGGTAACACACTAAGAACCACCTGCAATATCCACAGCATAGCTGTAACCTCTCATTATACAGGTACCAGTTCATTACAGTTATTGCTCCAAGCAGCAAGGACTGCCACACAATGCACCATTAAGGTAAGAAGTACATCAGACCATTCTGCAAACCAACAAGTCTTAAAAAGCCTGCAATAGCACGTGAAACAATCTCTAGTGAACACCAAGTTTAATTCATGTCTGTCACACATAAGGTAAGTACCACTCAACTCATCAGACTGGGAAAAGAGTTGTAGAAATCTCTGTAAATTCTTCCGCAGAGAGGTCAATACCTTATTTTTATATTTCAGTCTGGGTTAAAGTATTTTTTAACAGAAGCACATCTTACACAGGCACATTAAATAGCAGTGCTAAAGACGCAGTTTCAACACTTACTCTAAGTGCTTCTTGTGAGTTTGAAAAAGATCTGGAAATGGCTGTTTGACAATGGTGTGCTGAGCTTTCCTTTAAAAAGGGAGTGCTGTGCTGTGCTGTGCTGCAGTGGTAGTAGGGTTCAACACCAAATAGGGTTCAAAAAATTGTTCAGAGTAAAGAAGAGGCTAACAAGCCTATATGTTGGTACTGACTGTTCGGAAATGTATGCACAGCCAGCTTGTTTTAATTCTCAGTGTAGAAGACATCTAGTCATCTTGCTCTCTATCTTCCCTCTCCACTGTAAATCAAAACAATTAATTTTATTTCTAGAACTATCCAACATCTTAATTTAAAACACTATGAACTTCGTGAGAATCATCCTCCTACCACAATCTATTACTCCAAAATGCCCAAGTCCTCTTCCTGCTTTTGTCAAATTTATGTTGCATAAAAGCAGCACACTGCAGACATCTTCACACTAGCAGAACCCACTGTATTTTTTATTTATATATATTAAAGGTTTTATCAAAGTATCAGCCTATGATTCATGAGAACATAATAATAATACACAGACGGATGTATTTTTTTTTTTTGCTCATCTGTTAGATGGCAACTATGGCAATCCTCCATATGAAGCAGACTAATAAACAGCATACTAGAAGGGAAGTATGTTACTGTGAACTTGTCAGCCTTCACCTAATCATGGAGGATACCCAGACAATCAATGTATGAAGATGTGTCTATATACTATGCAAGTCAAATATCAAATGGAAGCTGTTTAAAATAAAACGTAAGCAAAAGAATAGCTTATGCACTATTGAAATTATTTTTAATACGAAACTGATTGCGCCTAAGTTCCTTGCAAGAGGGAACTTCCTACGTATTGTATGATCAAGGCTTCAAGTTGAAATTCATCAATATGGACAAGTCATAAGCAGTGACTGGATTAACTACATGAATTGTGACAGATTGGTGGGGTGGAAGCAGGAATAGGAGCCGGACAAGAGGAAACACTTAACTTATTGCCTATAAAGGGGCAACACAACAGAATAAAGTTTTATATTGCTCTCTAACAACAAATGAATCAGTTATAAAAATAATTCAGCTCTTTAGAAGCTATTCTGCATTAAGCAGGCAGCTCTGACCTCAGGGCCAAAAAACCCCCACACCAACCCTTTATTACTCATATTGCCCCAGCACTTAAGAGATCTCATGATTCTTTTTTTGTTTAACAGTTTTAGCACTTTGATTAAAATCTTGGAACTTCATTAAGGAAGGATTCATTACTTCAACAGAGCCAAGGACTAATATAAAAACTGCATGGGATCAGGACTAGAGACAGTTACCTTATATGTCACAACAGATATTGTTAGAGAGACTCTTGAACAACAGACCTATTTCTACTTGAGGTATCTTTATGGTAGGCAGCGATCTCATTTCCACATTAAAAGTGCTTTTAAAGCACTTCTCTAAGAAAGTCCATTTCAAGCTTTACTGCTGATTTACAGTGCTATATAACTAGACAAAATTTACCAATTCAAGGGCTTAGCCCTGCAACACCCTGAATTTTTAATCATTACCTAGAAAAGCATTAGAACATACAGATAACTACAATGTTAGAATAGCTCCATCCAAACAGTGGAACCATGCAGAACTTCACAGTTAGGTGTGCAGAAGCTCAGCACTTTGGAGCATCCAGATCCTACAGTTTACAGTTGAACAAAAATCTTCTCTGTTTTAGCCTTATGTTCAATATTAGGAAAACAGAATAATCACAATTATGTAGGTTACTAATGAAGGGGTTTATTTGTCTCCTCCCTCTCTTAACAGCATATGCAGATAAATGTGGGATGCTCTTCCTTGCAAGTACCTCCAAATCCTGCCATGCCTGGAAGAATGTAATTACATTAAGATGTTAAACTATTCCTGAATAACAGATAAGCTCATACAGTCTTTCTGGAAACATTAGGTGATAGAGCCAATTGTAAAATAAAACAAGGTATTGATCTTTGGTTTGAAATTTTCTATTTTATAATCACTGCAGCAAGTTAAGGAGCCGAGTAGTGACAATTTGATCTCTAGATGCTGTCTGGCACCTTTTTCTAACTGTATTCTAAATGCATTCATTGCACGCCCTGCCCTAGTGAAAAAAAGAATGGAAAACTGAATTCCAAACAAGTCAAATCTTGTTTATACTTTCAGGCAGAACAGTTCTTCAGATTAAGAAGCTAGTCTCTTGTATACCAGTTTGGCTTAGATTTATTAAAAAAAATAAATCCAAATTACACACTAAACACATTAAACATACTGAACAGCATCCACATCTTTTACTTGCTACTTTTAGTAATTTTAGCTGCAGAAGCTTTTTTTAACCTTTTCTCTCAAAAAACTTCATTTCTCAACTCTGCATTCACACAAACCAATACAACTACATTTGAGGAAGCATTGCTGTCACTTCAAATAAAAAGCTGGCATGTGAAAAAAATTTCCCTCATAAACTGTTTACCTGATTAGAGCAATTCCAGTTGGGTCTGAAGGTGCCAACCATCAATACAAAAGGCAACTCTGCATTTAATTATTTTTTTCCCCTAAATAATCACAAGACAACTTTACCAATAAAAGACACATGTTCTAAGACCAGTATCTGATCATTGGGCCCACCAGCATCCCTAGTATCTGAAACGTCCTTGGCATAAGAGTATAGATTGCTTTCTTTACCTGAGGTGATTAGCTTTGCATTTAAGAGACTGATTCAGAGAGATCTCAAAAATAACTGTGTGCATTCATTGTTCTGCAGGGGACACCTTTCAGTGTGTATCAAACTGTCCCAGCACAGCAACTGTATTGCTAGACAAAGTAAGGAGGTAGCAATAAACTACTGATCCTACCAGTGATAAGACTGAGTTAAAGACAGCAAGCCAAGCAACCAGATTACAGCCCCAAACCCATGGTAAGTGCTTTGTTCTTAATAAGTTAGGCTTAACTTTGCCTTCCGAAACTTCACCATTCTTCCCTTCAGGTTTACCTTCAAAAGAAACAAGCATGATCCCAGCACATGGATATTCTGCCAGCTGTTTGCCTCCCCCACTGTAAGAAGCAGAGCCTATGTCTTGCATCTACCTTGCTCCAGACAAAGCTGCATCCTTTGGGAAGGGTTTTCACAGGACAGAACCCGCAGGCAGTTCAGATTCCCCTGTTTGATCTCAGAGGTAATAGTGAACTGAAGTGAATAGTGAATAAAGATTTAAATTGATCTTTGTCAGGCTTTCTACTACCTTTCAGTTTCCTAACTCCAGCAAGATTATGTGATTGAAGTTCCTCTTTATGAGAGGAATTACTTCAGCTTTTATTTCCTGTCTTGTAAAGAAAAAGGGAAACAATGAAGAATAAGGTCTGCATTACTCTATTCCTGCTAACACTTGTAATTAAATCAAGTATTTTCAACTAGTCATACTATATAAACACCTTACAATATAAACATCAGTTTTAGGGAAAGGCAGTCAGATTGTGCAGAACAGTGCTATCTGTCACAGTAAGATAGAGATTCCTGATCTCACCACCCAGTGCATACTCTTCTAAATGAACAAAGAAATAGTGGTGAAGATTAATTACTAGGTCTTATTTTGTATTTATTTTATTCCTACAATAAAGGATCATATTCTCTATACTTCATTCATGAGGTTTCTTTCATAAGTTTTATTCTTTATTAAAGCAGTTCTACTATGGTAAACCTGCAGGAACTGCTGTATTGAATCCATCACTTCATAGCTTTAAAAATGAGAGTGGAAAGTAAGTGCTGAAAGCCTCCTCCCAAGAAAACAGTATGAATTCTGTGCAGGTGATAAAACCAAGGTGTTTAGAAGGCAAGTCAAAAAAAGTGAGTGGAGTATAGAGGAATTTTCACTTTTTCCTTTTGATCAGTTCACTCATCAACTACCACCCAAAATCTTCATTCCTTACCCAGCTCAAGAACCTAATCTCTTTCCTTCAAGCATATTTAAACAAAAACATACAATGCACCTTTGTGAAGCAGTCAAAACAAAATACAGACCAGAGGACTGCCTCACATGTATGACAACAACTCTCCACAGCTCTTCCTCCAACAGAGAGAAAGCTCAGGAGAGCTTCACACCCATTTCAGGCTCCTGCCATGTTCAACACTGTAAGCTCAGTAAGTGGCATCCTGAGTACAGCACTTTTCTTTCTTCTTTGCTCCTCTTTATGCAACAGTGCGTGCAACTTAGGACATGCATGTATACAACATTTATCATTCCAAAAGAAACATTTTATCAGACACTTTCCTTACAAATACCAACTCATCCAGCCTCACAAAACAAGCAAGCAGGCAGTAAACCTGGTAAGACCCATTTTAATAACTGCACCTCAGTTTACTACAGCTTCAGTGTCTTTCCACTTCCTCATAACTTGGACTTAACACAACAGTGCAAATAAAACTATGAGGAACCAAAGATGTAAAGAATGCATTTCTAATGCCAATAGAGTACAAGCTAAAGAATGCTTTTTAAAAACAAAGAATGGTTTTAAACAAAAAGTGAAGAGGCAATAAAGCACTATTAAGATATTTTTCTATTTAAAAGCATGACAAGATTTTTCACCACTGCCAACAAACCAGTGCACTAATCCCCTGCAATTATTGTTCTTATAGCAGGTGGAGACCACAAAGAGAGATGGAGATCTCTTGGAGAGCAGTTATCCTCCCAGCCTAGGCATTCTCTGCTGCTTTACCTCTGTCATTATCACTGTCACACTTCAGTATGCAGGTGCTGCATGAGATGTAAAGGTGGCTCAAGACCCACTTTCCAGAAAAAAAGCAGCTTGTCACTGTAATCTTGAAGAAGGTTATTGATGCCACTCAGTCCATTGGGACCACTTATATTTTCAGAACAAGTCAGGCTGACCAACACCAAGTACCAAGGTTAAATTTTAAAAATAGTGTCTATATTTTTTCTTAATTAGTAGTAGTAGTATGCTATTATTCCATTTATTAATGCATTATTATTCTTACTGGGAAAAGAACTCCACTGGGGCTGGAAATTACAGAAAAGTGTTAGAGAAAACGAGTGTGAAAACCTCAGTTCCTTACAAAGTCAGAATATTAACAGTGCTGCTCAAGAACCTTCAATAAGTGATCTGCAGCCCTCCCACACCAGACAACCAGCTGAACTGAAGAAAAAGCCACCTCCTCAGCTTGTATCTACAATTTACGCAGTAAGGCACACAAAAGCAACAGCCAGTGGTAAAGCCCAAGGCCTCAGATGTATTGGTCAGTTGGCTTAATATATAAAAAAAACAATATACCCTGTACTATGTCACTTTTGATTGAATATAAAAAATCAACTCCATGTAAACCAAAGAATGGATATAAAAGATCACCTGTATATACTACTCTGAAGAGAGACACAGCAACCCAGGAACTAGCCCCATCATTATTCATTTCTAGGTCTGACACATGTGCCACTTTGAACAATTGACTCCCATGACAAAACTTGAGGTTTTTTTATCTGTGTAATGACATGAGCTGCCTGCCTCTACTTACAAGCATGTGCTTATTCATGGAAACTGCCTTGAAAATGACAAGTGCATTTATTAGAACCAATTTAACAGTATGAAAGAAACTGAAATTGCAGCCTGGATATCATACTATTGGCATTTATAAAGTTTCAACGGCACTTAAATAATGTTTCATAATATCACAGACAAGAATCTAAGTCATTTCCAAGACAGCATAAAGCAATAATATTTGCAGGCAGTTTAAGGCAAGTTAATACCTAACTTCCATTGAAAACACTAAGCCTGCATGCCTAATTGCTCCAGGGGCCTTTGAAAATCCCAGTGAAAATGAACAATAAGCAGTAAATCAGCCCTTTCAAAATTAAAGCCCCCCCCTTCACTATCATAAGGTATTCCACAAAAACCACATTTTACTTACACAGGCACATATTACATCATAAGAGGTCAGAGCCAGAGCTGTGCAAGAGTGACTAATAGGATTAATATTATTTTTCAGAAATATTAAAATCTTTTATTATACACTCTAATATGAATGAGGAAAGTGAGAATCATTACCTTATTTCCCATCTACATGCCCATATTATTAGCATTTGTCAGACAAAGAAGCTAGCATTCCTGAGATTTTCCACTCCTCTACCCTCCAGAAAAAAAACAGCAAGGAATGGGAGTGCTCCCCTCATATAGAAGTCTGGCTCAGTAGACACTTTAGCAGCTAAAACCAGATTTAATGACAGCAGTACAAAAGAATCTATTATCTTTGTAAAATGAAGTACTCAACAACAAAAAATATTTAGGAAATTGAAAGCTTCTGACAGATTGTTTCTGCAGTACCCAATGCCTCAACAGCTCCTTGGCAACACAGAATTAGACTCAGAATATGAAATCATATGCAACTTAGTGCAGAGTTAATTACTCTGTTATTGGTACTTTGCTGACATGCGTGTCATTTGAAATCATAAAGTAAAAATAGTATATTATTTGCTTTACTACTTCTTCGATATACCCTTTCTGCTGTTTTTCATTTTCCAGCCTATACATTGCTTGCTTAAGAGCGGGTGAAAATTTTGATTCAAATTAATGAAGAATGAAAAACAACCTGAAATTCCCCTATTCACTAACAAATATCAATAACAAAGATTGCTCAAGACCATTTTCTTCCAGGACAAGGCTGCTACAGGGAAAAACATCCAAGGAAAAAAACAGGAATCAACTGGAATCAACAGAGGGGTTTCTCTGTAACAAGAACCTCCCAAGGAAGAACTACAGAAACAGAGAGCTTACACAAAGATAAGGCTACTGTAATAAACTACATGGCTGCTTAGGCCAAATTAGGCACTTTTGAAGTGCTCAGATGAACCAGAAGACAACATTATTTCTTGACTGCTTTTCTGAAATTAGGTTAGGAAAGCAACTGTGGAGGAAACCAACATCTTTCATCACTCTAAGAAAAAAAATAGTATTTTGTATTCAAGAAGACGCTGCTGTTTCCTATTTTTCCTCATTGTGGAAAAAAACCCTGGTTTTCCATAGAGGAATTTCCAAGACAAATGGTTCAAAGCTATTTGACAGAAGCAAACCTACACTTTTAAAGTGGCATGAAAAAAATTTATGGAGGGAGAGGGAAAAGGCATTGGAGACTAACAATTCAAGGATTTCAAATTAAGTTCATGCAACATTTCCCATTCATTTCCCTTAAAAGTGAAACCAAAGTTTAGATTCAGGTGTTTTATTTTCAAATGTCAAAACAAGGAATTAGGCACTTGTTTACATTTTTTAGGACTGAAGCAAAAGCTAGACAGGCACACATCACACTTTTATTATAAAGTTAAAAAATCCATTACAGTAACTCAAAGACATTAAAAAATAAATTTACCTCCTCTACATGAACAGTTCTCTATTCATAGATCAACAATAGATGTACATCACTAAAGATGTGGTTAGGCATTCCTATCTGCTCACATGTCAGAGTCCTGCCAGAAAAACGTACAAACTTACCTTGTCTTGGTTAGCCTTATTTTTGTAACACAAATTTCCAATCAAACGAATGAGATGAGATTTAAAACCCACAGCTGGATGTGAAATTTCTTCCTGCCCTGTCATAGTATGTATGGCAGTAAAAATATTTACAGCCTGTTTTCCAGCAAGATGTGTCAATCTTAGGGTATCTAAGGAAAAAAAGAATATTTTAATTAATTACCACATAAAATTAGTAGCCCTTTCCACAGAGTTTTACTACAAATTGTTAAGTTCAAAGTTAAACAACAATTTCAAATATCCAGCAATATGTCAAGAGAGCTTTGAAAGCTTTCTTAATTTGAGCTAGTATAACCATAAAAAGCTGTCCCAACATCAGAAGGTATTCTTGCAGCCTTTTAAAACACTTAACATAGTTTAGACATGGAAGTCTAAGGGCCAGTGCTGTCAACTTCTACTTGAAGAATGAGAATTTGTAGGCTGTTGATGATTCCAGCACAGTAAACATATTTCTAAAAACAAGTTTTTTAGAAAAATTCCTGTAGTTCAAATCTGTCAAAGCAACACATACTAATTAAGAGAATTACCTTTTTTCTCTCTTCTCCAGCCTCTTCCCATCTCTGTAGCATGAGAAAAGATTTCAAGCACATCTAGCAAATTGACTCATCTTCACAAATCCTTCACTGCCATAATGTTATCAGCTAAGAAACACTCATGGCAAATTATTCTATGGCAAATGTTAGTTTACAGGAACCAGGATTTTTTTCTACAGCTCTCCAGAGTGAAATCTGGGAGAGGGGAAACTGAAATCCGTGAAAACAACATTCCACAGATACTACAGCCAGAAGAGTAGTCAAAATCAGATAAGTCAATTCACTAAGGTAAGTATTAAGAAGTATTTCTCATCTAGGTGGCCTGCAATACTAACAAATGGCTGGGCAAGACATTGTCCCCAAGATGCTTCTTACACTGGAACAAAAAAATTGTAGCAAACCCAGGTTATAGTACAAGGTAGTAATTAATCCCTATGCTCCTTCTGCTCCAGATGTGACAACATTTATAGTGGGTGGAATGGCACTAGATTCTCTGGATTTAAATGATAAGAAACTTCACGAGTCTTTGTCTGTTTCACTCCCAGATGGCCGATACATTAGAATTTTTTAAATCTTTGTGATGACAAAAAGGTAACTACATTTTTTGTAGGTTTTTTTTCATTTTTTTTAACATTAAACTGTAATATGGACTAGAGGCTTCCCACTCATCTGCTGCCGCTTACACTTGTTCATGTTTTGAACTAGGAAAAAAAAAAAACCCAACCATCTCTTGAGATGCCCTTAAAACATAATATTAAAATAGCTTTTAAAACAATCTACCTTCATACAAATATCTTTGCTTTTGTTTATTCATAAAAATCAGAAGTGTCATATCCTTCTAATGCCATTCACTTTGTGACATTCTTTGCCTCATTATCTTATTATTTTCCCACACACAAACACACAAGGGGGAATTCCATGGTCTTCCCAAACCTTCTGCCAGATATTAAAGGGACCTATGAGCAAAAGGATCAAAAACAAAGCCAAAAGACACACAAAAAAAGTAAATAAAACTCTTAAAATTTTATTATTGGGCGGACAAAAATGCAAAAAGCAATGCACTCACCTGGAAAGAGCTGTACAGGAAAAAGTGAAAGAAAAGCAGCCACCTCCTATGCATGATGCCAGCCCTGAGATAACAGTGCTTCTCTCAAACACTGCAACTGCTTCTGGGATGTCACCAATGCTCTCAATTAAAGGACAGCCCAGTCTGCTGTTCTCTCATTATCCAAAGAGAAACTCTTCCAGAATGTTGAAGACATTCTAAAAGACATTCTATCAACTCCCTGTTGATACTCCTCAAACATTCTGCAATTAAGCTGTTGAAAACACTGAAGATATTAATACTGCAGTATTACTGTCTAACTTAACCCAACAATTCCTGAAAACAGCAAAACTCTCCCCTTAGTTGATACTTAAAAGTTCATTCAGGTATTTTTCAGATCTTTCAATCAATCTGTTAGTAATTTCCAACAGGAAATTTCTTGTGATGTAAACCGAAAAGAAAAATGGATTCATGAAAAGACCCATTATATGGAAGTCTTTTGCATTATCTATCCTTATTCTTCTGCTTTTCAGAACTAAATACTGAAGGTGATATATAACACACAAATACAGTTTTATTGCAGTCTTTGCTAATACAGGACTTAAAGGCAACTTGTAGCCAAAAGGTAGGCAAAATACTGCATATTTCTCTTTAAAATCCATAAACTTTTACAATTTTCTCAGAAAACTGTGGAATATTGTAAAAGTTTTCTAAGAAAAGTCTCAGAAAGTGCTAAGATTTAGGAAGGCACAGGTAGTTACAGGTACGCTTCCTTCTCCTTCCTATCCAAGTATATAGGATTTCTCTGGACCATGTATCTTAATTTTCTTTGTGTACAGCACTTCCCTGGCTGCTCCTTAGCACAAGAAAGTGCCTTTCAAGCTGACCTTTAAAAGTCACTGAATCTGGTTAAGAACTTTTAAACTATACTTAGTTTCAGTTTTCAGGAAGTTTGAGAAACCAAAGGGAACAGGCATGGAAAAGTCCTTTTTCTACTTTTTGAGGAAATTCTTCCACACACAACTAGCCAGTGGAAGAACATAGGAACCAGCTGTCCTTTGCACAACTCTTACTGTATAAACAGCACATTGCTGACAGCTGAATTGAGGCACTGTTGGGTTACAGGAGCCAAAAGAGCAAGTAGAGAAGCAGAAAAATTCCAGGAACAAATCAAATATTTAAAAATGCAGATTAACTCAATCTCCTATTTATTTATTTTATTAAAAGGTCAGAATACTAATTTCCACCAGTTGTGAAAAACATGTTTTCATTCACAGAGCAACATGATTTTGCAGCAAGCCAACAGTTCCTAAACCTCTAGCATTTTACTCACCTATGGCTGTTTCAAGCAAAGCAGGCAAAGCCTGTAGATGCTCTAGCTGTCCATTGTTTGATGTCATTTCACAAAGAACGTCAAGAAGACGAATTGTAACCAGTGCTTGCTGTAAATAAAAATTACATTTCTGAAAATGGGTTATGAAGGATATCATAAGAACATAAAAGTGATGATCTAAATGGAGGACAGGAACTCTCAGAACCTCAGGTTCTTTGCAAGTCTTCTAAACTGCGAAGAATAAATCTATATAAAATGAGGACATCTCTCTACAATAACAATAATGTATTACACTGCAAAAATTTATTTTCTACAGTCAAAGAGGGTTATATGTGCCCTGAAAAATCACGGGGAAACCAAAACAGAGCCATAAGGGATAAAATTTTAACAAAAACACAGTAGCTTCCAAAAGCAGAAATGCAGAAAATTACTAGCTGAGAAAATTATTTCTGTATAAATGTTTTCTTTGAGTTTATTCAGAAGGAGCGTCCCACTTTAAAGACACAAACACTGCCTGCAAGACACCAATTTGTTATCCGCAGGAATTCTTTAAAGTTCTGTGGTCGCATGAACTTTGGCTGCGAGAATTTACATTATTCTTGGGTAAATATGATTGGGATCATAGATGCACCATTTTGGTTAGGTATGAGACACAATTTTATTTGCATATTATTTATTCAGCCAGAGAACTATTTTTTCTCACAGACCATGTTGATGCATGCTTGTAATGACAATCCAGCACTTACAGAAAGTACCTTAAGAGTGTATGGCATAATTTGGAACACCACATATTGCTCAAGAACCAGACTGTGACTGCAAGATGATTCCACACAAGGTGTGGTACATAAACTGCAAGTAGCTTTGAAAAGACTCAGACGTAGGTCACAGTAACTATTCTTGCCTTGTCTGGTCCAAGACAAAGAGACATTTACTTACCAACAATTTAACATTTTTGAATCCATATAATCAATACGACATAATTGAAATAATGAACAACAGTGTTCAGTAATTACCTGTCATAACTATTCTTTGCTCCTTTCGATGCTCCTTGAAGACAACAAATCAGTAAAGAGTCCAGGTGCTAAAGTCATATTTAATTTTTTTTCCTAACACAGATGTAGGAATGTGTAGGTTTTGACCATTTATTCAATAAATTGCTTTCATCAGCACAAAACCAGCCTTCGGATATATCACTCATTGTCCTTTTACAAAATAAGAATACCTCTCTTGTATTTCAGAAGCAGTAAGCAGGTATTTACAATTTTTAAACCATTTTGTTACAAGACAGCAGCTTAACCACAAGCCTACTCAGCTCATCACACCAATGAGACACATCAGCCCTTGCTGCCTATGTGTACCCCACTGCCCATGTACATCATGTAACCTCTGTAGAAGCTGGCATTATGAGGGATACCTTTTCCTTTTGAAGTCTTGCCCTTTTTCACCCTCCTCCCTCTTTTTTTGTTTTTTAAATTACTTTCTTCGATGTCCTCTATATACTTCTTCCCTGGTTTTTATACTACCACCTCTCCCTTTCTCTTGTCATCTGGCTCAGTTCAGCAACTGTTCCATCTAGATTTGAGAACAGGAACAGATTATTTTAAAAGCAATGAAGAACCTCTTGATTATTATCTATATTTGAAACTTGATACATTCAAATACTGTTTAAACATCTTAGATTTGTGTTCCCCTTCCCTAACTTTCCAATTTTTTCTTCACCCTCTACCTTTACACAAAAGTGAGGCAATAAAAAGCAAAATACTTCCTTTTTAAAAGTTCAGCAACAAGATGATGTTCAAACCCCAAAATATCTTAAAATGTGACAGACATATTGAAAAGTAAATAATTGAAGAGCTTTAAAATACACATATTTCAAAAGAGACACAGAAAAGATGTTCCTTATAAAGAGATGAAATAAAAACTAAAATTTAGGGAAGGGTTTTATTTTGGAAGTATGGTTGAAAGTTAATGAAAGCAAACTGACATTCAAGTCAGGCTTATAATGGGAAAGATATTTTAAACATTGGTTTAAGCACTGTTCCAGAAGCATATGATTAGTTTTTCGTTGGTTTGAGATGGAAGCTATAAGACCTGAAGTTCCTTAGGGAAAAAAGGCAGTGTCTACTAAATTAAACAGTGGACACTCAGACAACACTTTGGAAGTCAGGCCAGTTCAAAGCCTGTTCCCAAAAGGCAGTTTTCATATGTGGCCTCCCAGTTTTGGAGGCTAAGACAGCATACTAGTATAGACATAGCCTGACCAAGGCACTTGGCTTCAGGGCCACAGAAAACTCCAGGCAGAGTTTATTTAATAGACAGATATTGCCTAAAGCATTTTTAATGACAGGCTCTACATGAACAATTGCATTTTTTTCAGTTAAGTACAACTCTTATGCAAAACCTAAAATATTTATATAATTGAGGAGAAATTGATGCCATTTTTGATCACTTCTAGTAAAGAAACAGTTTTATGAATTTAAGCTGAAATTTATCTTTTCCCATGGCAAGCATATATTCTAAATAAATGTATACACACCATATGCATATACACATACTCTTAAGAAGCGATTTTTGTCTTTATTCTCATCTCCATTTATTCAGCTAGTATGACTTTTGAATATCACTTGTGGAAATGTACAGCTTCTCATATGAGATGTTTCAGAGAGAAGATAAAAAGTCAGTGTTAAGCAGGGCAAGTTAGAGAATATTCTTCACTATACTTAACACTGCTACCCCAGCACCTTCAAGTTGGACAGAGACCTCCTTCTGGTAGATGCAAACAAATATTTCTTTTCCAAGAACTGAAACCACAGAATACTTGGGAATTAGCCACTGAGGATTAAAAAAAAAAAAAAAAAAAAAAAAAGAGGGGGGGAAGAGGGAAGTAAGGGATGAAGGGATTAAAAGAAAAGTAAAAAGAAAGCAACAGTGAGAAGAGGGCAAGGCAGGGAAAGATGGCAAGATGGTGTTGTTTCAGTATATGTCCTCTTACTGCCAAGATGATACCTTTGGCAAATAAAGTCAATTAAGTTTTCTAACATAACAGACTAAGCAGCTGGAGAGGGGGGAAACTGCGCTTCTTGCACTCATAAGAAGCAATTGCCATGTGGTTGTTGGGTTTTTTATGTATCCAATTATCATCATCTCAAAAAATGATTTTTGATATCTTTTCCCAACACCTCTCAACATATATTTCATTCTTTTGCCTATTTAACCAGCCAACCACCAACAACAAACAAAAAGTAAAACTTTGTGAAATATTATCATATAAAAGCATGTAAAGATCAGAATTTTTTCATTCTGACAGTAGATTAGTTATGACAGCCATTCTCAGGAGTTTCTATAAATTAAATTATTACAGGCTAATATTTTGAACAATAAAACGCTTCTGATTACACATATATTAGGTAAAACAATTTAACATACCACTGCAGTCACTTGACAAGACAGAAGCTAGATGTGACCTTTTTATTAATTCCTTTTAAGATTTACTAAAAAAACCCGCTAATTACACAATGACCTAACGCAGCATGAATAAGGTCACTGCAAGCTCTGATGCAAGTTAGACTGTCAAGTAGCTTGTTTAAATTAAAAATAGAACACAAGTTTATTTGAAAAGGCCTAAGAAGATTATTTGAAGGCCTAAAACTCCTTACTGCACTATATGGTGTGGCATGTAGCAAGCAACTCTTGGATACTTCATAGAGAGGAAATAAAATAAGGCTATCCAGGACTTAGCTCTTCATCAGAGGTTCCCAAAGTGCTACCCACAAACCAGCTCTGACCCATAAAAGCCTTCCTATTTAGCTCGCTAAGGGACTTCATTGTGGCCATCCTCAACAGAACCAGTTCATTAAGTCTGAAGCAATAATAGACTCTTCCCAAGTGGACTGGAGTTGAGGCAAGTGTCTGAGTGCTCAGGAGACAGAAGCCATCTACCACTAAGAGCCCAGCAAGCTCTGCAACTTGATGCTGTGGACACTAGCTGGCCACAGGGATGCCTCCTTGTGAGAGCCATGCAAGGTCCACCAGAGAGCCTCAGTTCACTGGGAAATGTGGAGCAGACAATAATGAAAGCCCTTGCTTGCAGGGAGGATCACTCCACATTTCAGACAATTCCCCAGCAATGAGCCCATCACACACATACTAGAACACCCCATGATCAGAACTTGATGTTCCTGAACCCAAGCAGACCAGGAACACCTGCCTTACAAGTAGCCAAATGCATTTCCAACAAACTAGTATTAGGAACCTTAATTTATTAAATGTCAAGTCATGATCAATTATTTAATTTTTTTAAAACCCACAAAACCCCTCAAGATTTACTGTATCAGTGCTGGAAGAAAAGCGTTAACTCAAGTTTTATCCTCAGTTACAAAAAAGAAAGGAAAAAAAAAAAAAAAAAAAAGCTAATATCTTACAGATTCTCCTGGGAACTCTACCACTGCGTTCACAGAAGGACCATTTGGATAACAGTGGAAATGATGATTCAGTACTTCAGATACTGGTGCTACGTCTTTTTTATCTATCCTACCTCATCTTCTGCATCTGCTGCAGAAGTTAAATTGAGCACAGCTTCACATTTCTCTTGGAAACAGCCTGCAAGGAAGTCAGCATGTCTGATGAACACATTAACTTCTTCACTGGTAACTGGGTTCTTCTCATGTACTTTCTCCATTATCATCTCTAACAAAGTAACTCTAGAATCAGAAAACAACTCATTAATAAAATTGACCAAGTCAAACTGAATTATCAGTTGAATAAGCAGATGGGGTTGTTAAAAAGGATGTAAAAAATCAGCACACAGTAACAGAGCAGATTTCTAAAAATTATGAAGTCTTATAAACATTGGCAATCAGTTCCCGTTTCCTGGCTTATTTTTGCACAACATTAATTTAATCCTTCAATTAATGCAATCTGGCAAGACAGTCACATTAATAATTTTCTCAAGACTATTTAAATTTTTGACTTCTTATTAGAAACATAACATACTGAGTGAATATTCTGTATGTCTGAAGTTTCAAAAACAGCTCCTAAAAGCTGTTAAGGTCAGCAAAATAAACAAAAACTATTTGACAGCTTCCATGTGAAAATACCAGCTTTTAACAGCATTTGCCGTGGATGCAGTACTTCATTTATTCTCCTCCCCAATCCCAAACCAATTCTGAGCAGAAAAAGGAGAAATAAAAATTGATATGTACAATTGGTTCTTTACAGACAGTAGGTGGACTACAAGAAATCTAAGTTTATTAGTCATATACTCAGTAATTCAGTTTATTAAATCAGCAAGTAAGTGGATACATAACAAATTTCCCAATTATTTCACCTTTGAACAATACTTGTAAGCATCCGATTAAATGAATATGGGCACATTTGAAAAGGGCTCAATGCTATCTTTAGCTATTCTGTGTCTGTGAGCATTATAAACAAAAACCCACCACAACATTGAGATTAGCAGCCCTCTACCTGAAGGTAAGCAAGAAATCAAACACGCAGCACCAAAGAGCTTAAATTTGCTTGGAAATGAAAGAAACAAGTTTAATGGAATCACAGGATTGTCACAGTTGAAAAGGACCTCTAAGATCACCGAGTCCAAACGTCAACTCAGAAAAAAACACCATGCCCACTAGAGCATGTCCTCCAGTGCCATCTATGTGTTTTTTAATACCTCCATGGAGAGTGACTCCACTATCTCCCTGGCCAGCTCATTCCAGTGCCTGACTAACATTTCAGTAAAGAAATTTCTTTCTCAGATCCAGTCTCAACCTCACCTTGATGCAATTGCAGGCCATTTCCTCTAGTCCTATCACTACTGGGAAAAGAGGCCAACACCCACTTCATTACAATCTCCTTTCAGGTAGATGTAGAGAGATCTGAGGTCTCCCTTCAGCCTCCTCCAATCTCAACAATCCCAGTTCCCTCAGATTCTCCTCACAGCACTTGTTCTCTAGACCCTTCACCAGCTTGGTTGTTTTACTCTGGACACACTCCAGCATCTCAAAGGTGTTTGTAAGTCAGGAATTTGTCTTTTAATTGAGAATTCAGTTTCCGGATCCACTTCCACAACACCGACTTCTTCATGGCTCACACCATGACTAGAGCGGTGGTATGACAAATGCACTGGATTTCAATTACAGGAAATACTCTGAATAGTGAGAATACTATGAATAGTGCAAATAACTGAGGTTATGCAACTGCATATACTTCAGTTATCTCAGGCAACTGCCAGCTTTAACACCACTAATGTAAGTATTCACAAACCTTCTCGGCATAGGTAATTTCGTTTCAGTAAATATATTTAAAGAAAGCATACTTAATGTGCACGATAGAGAATACTGGAACTGAGTTACCATTTATTCATGAGCTCAGGCTGCTTTCCCCAGACACCTCAATACCACATCTGTCCTTTCTTCATTCCTATGACTTAGTCAGCTTTACTGGACGCCCAATGCAACAACGCTTGCGGTGACGGCTCCTTGTCTCTTTTTCAAAAAGTGAATTCTCTATGCTTTGGTTTATACAGTTACTTTTTTCTCCAGTTAATAACAGTCAAAATGTTTTTTTTTTCCGAATAGGCTTTGTCTCCTCACGTATCTCAAAAGAATGCATTCTCAAATATGCTAACACTGTGTAGGAAGAAACCCCAGCAAGGTTTTCTTCTGTAGCTCAGATGCAAAAGGACTATTTCTACATCACTTATTTCCATCTGTTTGACAGTAAATTAAGCAGTATTAAATTCATAATAAACTGTACTGTTATGTTTTTGAAAAACTTAATTGAGTTTACTTGATTTGCAAAGCTCTTGGGATTTATAATAAATTCAGTGGACATTCTGTGAATTTCCATCCCACATGCAATCATCTATGTGATGATTTTACCAAAAGCCTTTCAATTAAGGTAGCTGATTACCATCTGTAGCACAGTGCATGAAACAAATCCAGCTGAGACCCTTCTAGGAACTGATTACATTTATTGCTTTGCAATTGAACAACCTAACCCAGTCCTGCCTGTCCTCAAGGGGATTACAAAAACATACAAACTGCCACTCATGACACCCTCCAAAAGAATGAGAACTAGCTTGGTACTTAAAAAAAGCCTTTCCCTGCTAACTGCTTAAGAAGCCCTTACTTCCAGGTACAGTAAGCACAGAGCTCATATTTGTTCCCATTTGGTCAGCCTGAGTAAAGGAAGAAGACAGCATTTCCCTACTTGTCATTCCCATCCCTTGTCTTCCATCCTAAAGCTATACATTAGTGATGTTTTATCTATGGTTCTCAATCTAACAAATACTCCTATTTGCCTGTCATCCCTCCTGTTTCTTTATAATCTCTGATCAGCATCTGTGCCCCATTTTTAATAACATGGCAAAACCACAGAAAATTATAATCAGGGGACTGCTTTTTTTACTGTTTTGTCATGCAGCTGCAAAATCTATAGGGGGAACTTGCAGTTTCACTGGGCAATGGGGAACATAGTAGCCACACTGAATACCAAAACAAAGATCACAAGATCTTGAAGTAGCTGGAGGAGCTGTAAAACTGTAGTACAGCTTTTTCACAAAGTTGATTATTTTAACAGTTTTTTTTAAATCTTCCCTGTTTCTTAATTAAAACAATTTTAAATGAGCATAAATTATAGCAATAGATATTTCCCATCAATTGAACATATATTTACTCAAATACCTCAAGAAAAACTAGCTAGTTGCTTTCAAGGTGACGGTTTCTTGCAGCATTTTATATTTTAAATAGCAGAAATACTAAAAGCCTTAAATAATTGTGGGCATTTGCATATCTACATTTTTTAGCTTCTGCTAATCAGTATTCAATACACTTCCAACTTTATTAAAGGCAGGAGTACAAACAGCTGAGGACATTTCAAATACAGCTGTAAAACACTGCAGGGTGTGGTGCTCTTATGAAATCAAGACATAGGCACGAAATTTTGTCTCTCTCTTTTTTTTTTCCTTTTTTTTTCTTCTTTTTTTTTTTTTATTTTTTTTTATTTTTTATTTAGAAGTATTTCTTTACCAAGTAATGGCGCCAACCTGGATTCTGCAACCCTACATAAATCACTGCCAGTTGTGGCTAAGCTGTAATGTTAACCAACCAATTTAAAACCATTACTGACATAGAAACATGTATTTAGAGATTTTGTGCCAACTATGAAACCACACAGTTTTTCAATCATGTGAACAGGATACTCTATATGGAATGCTAAATACTAAAAGCCACATTGGTTTTTGGGGTTACCTTTCTTGATTGCTCAGTTTGGCATAGAGGGCTTTTACCAGCTCTGGGCATTTCAGGAAATGGTCTGTAACAATCAAGAATCTAAAGAAAAAAAGAAAAAGGAAATTAGAAAGAAGTGTTACTGGTGCTACAGAAACAGTGTCTACATTTACTCCAAATGGTGATGGTTATTTTCCCTTGTTGATGACTGTGTGACATGATTCTGGTCCTATTTGCTAGTACATAAAAATGTCACAAAATAATTGCACATTGCTCTGCAGTATTTCTCCTAATACAGCAATGGCTGTTTCCCACCATTTCAGCACACTTTCACTCAAGTGCTTCAAATGAAGCTGGTTACAGCCTTTTGCCCATTATACAAAAGGCACACCACAGTTCAAGTAATAGAACACTCATCCAAGTGTTTATGCATCTCAGCAAAAAGACAAGGTTCAAGCTTGAAAACTATTAAGCTACTCATTACAACACTCTTTAGGCCCAGCAAACAGTCAGAAAGTACCCAAATAATTTGTCTTTCAAAAAATACTCTAGCAAAGCATCAAAGCGAATGGCAACTTCTTTGTCATATGTGAGGCAGCAAAATACTTTTTTCAACTTACGAAAAATACCCTACTTGTGTAGCAGGAACCTAAGCTGATAGCCAAATCTAACTCCTTGCTCTACAAGGCAGGAAGGTATGGTCAGTCTACCCTTGAGCTAATGCCAGAATTTACACTGATCACTTTCCCAAGCACCATTCTCAGCAGTCAAAGCAGATGCCAGTCATGTTACTTCAATACAGATATGCACTCTTAGCATTATGGGAAAACACAGTGTATGTAAAAATAATTTTCTCCTCAAATTATATTCCAGGGAGTACTGACAGTATTATATATGCTGAACAGGTACATGCATACTAAACCATGCATTGTGTCTACCTATTAAATATAAAATAATTACAGGTCAAATCTCAGAGCATCCTCTGAGCCGAGGAAGCTACCGAGAATGAATAGCTAGAATAATATTAAAACCAACTTATTTCAAAATTCTTCTTCCCCCTCCTTTTCACTTTGCTGGCAGCCTTTTGTTCTGTATATCTGTAATAATCCACTACATAGCTAACAGGAAGATAACATAGAAGCCTTCCAGCTGCAAAAGTATTTTTTAAAAAATACTTAATGACAATTGGGGAAATAGGAGAACAAGAGGTTCAAGAGATTAATAGCTATTATATTTCTAATGGTAACTGCGGATTTAGCCAGCATTGGGTTTAGTTACTGTAAACTACACATTTTTAAGAGAAGGAAAGATATTTTGTGTTGTGGGTTTTTTTAGTTATAATTGTACACATATTCAAGGAAAAAAATAGCAAAGGCTCAAGGAAACATCAACTTAAAATTTGCATTCTGAGCAGTGTAGCATTAATTCAAGAGTTTCTCAACACGAATCTGAATGCACGGACTCCCACCAAAATCAACAGCACAAATGTATTCCAAGTGAGCAGCACAGACTCAGCTAACAGCTGAATCAAGCCATCATCAGGGCAGTCAATGGGAACACTATTCTACAGTTCCTGAACCAACAATTCACAGCACACAAGACATCCACAGTTAAACCTTGGTAACAACTGCCTTTATCTTTCAAGAATGTGCGTTGAGGCAAAGGCTTTCATCTGGAGCTGCTAAAAGTGTAATAATTGGAGTTAAGCAGAACACAGCACTTAGACTCAGTGTACAAATTTCAACTGACAATAAAGGATGGTAAAAAAAGCAGGTAAGGAGATAATCTGAAGCCTGATTTTTCAAATTTGCAGTTGGGACTATGAATTAAAATCTTTTTATAACATTAATTAGAGGAAATCTTTTTTATTATTTGCCTTGTAGTTAAAAAGTGATCAAAAATTATTGCAAAATGCTACTAGGTGCTTATTAGTGATTACTACTGCAAAGTGCAAGCCCTGTATTTTAGTGGTTACTTGAATCTATATTCTTGTATTTATTCACACACATCTTTCACATTCTGTAGACTAGACCCTCCACTTCAAAAGCCTGAAGTATTTTGCAGTAAAGTTTCTGCTTATGAAGAAGCACAGACTTCTGTGTATGTTTCTTACACTTTTAATTTCATTACATGATTTAACACCTCAGAAATTTCTGCTTCTGTATGAGTTCCACTTTCACCTTATCCGTTCCCTGTGTTACTGTATCATAAAGAACAGAATACTAGCAGAAGATGAAGAAGTGGCATAAAGCCAATTCTTGCCATCACACCCAGAAATTTTCGTTAATTAAGCAAGAATGCAGCAAATTAAATCATGAATCTTTAGTCCTCAGCTCTCTCGTTTTTCATCTGGAGCAGAGGAGAAGAAGAAGAAAAGCAAGACCCTCCACAACCCTCTGAAATAAAAAGACATTCAGTTTTGGGCTACTGACTGAATATGGCATTTCAGATGCACAAAAAGAAATAAATGGTAGGAGACTTAAACTCTCTTTGGGGGCCAACAGCAGAACCACCGAGATAAACTGAGGACTACTGTAATTTAGTGAAGGAAATAGTGAAAATTAAAGTTGTTAAGCAAGCATAACGCAGTAACAAATGAACAGTGTTAAATATGCCAACTTGCTTCATTTTTAAAATTGTTTGGATAAAATCCTAAAAAACTGAAGTGCTTACATAGTAGATAAACACAGGAGGAGATGTTCAGTTCAAACATTCTACAATAACACAAGGGCTGCATTGTACCAAATTGAACTTGAGAAGCAGCCAAGATTAAACAGCATAAGTTCCACTTGTGCTCAGTATATTCCCAGTGACCACTAAGCTTGCTAAAATCGAAGCCGGGTGTAAGAAATCAACTTCGTCATCAAATGTCATTCTCCATAGTAATTTGATTGATCCCATTAGCAAGTTAACAGTGTTCTCAGTCTCAGAAATTAAGGAAGAAAGCCCCACAAATGTTTTAGAAGGAAGAAAAAGACACAGCAATTCTCTCTTTAATCAGCAAACTTCTCTTCCTATCTCAAAACAACAAGCATTTTTCATATATCAGTAATGCCACTCAATTAAAAATACTTAGTAAAAATGAAAGTGATTTTTACTGGAGTTTAACAAATGCAACAGATCATCCAAATTATATGAAGAAAAAAAAAAAATTTAGACAGATAATCTTTCAAAGCTGTACCTCTAGACTTTTTAAATTCTAAAAAACCGATATGCCTACTGAGGAATTTCTGGGACCAGAATATATTTTAGAAGCAGAAGTAATATTTTGTCCTTGTGCAAGAATATAAGTATCAAAACGATTAAAAAAAAAAATACCAAACAGTTACAAGTATAAAGCTATGTAGTAACAAATGAAACACATCTGCTGTCACAAAGACCTGTACAAACCAAATAATTCATCCCAAGCACCAACACTTCTCATTCAAAAGAATACGGAAACACATTTCCATATTTAGGCTCCACCCCACTATCAACAATCATAACAGTCCTCATGAGCTGAATTAAGCACAACAGAGAACATCTTTCCATCTTTTATGGGCATTACCCATAATGAATGGCATCTTTACAGGCCACCATACTGCCCACCAAGTCAGCTCGCAGGCCTAGAAGACTGAATTCAGATTACCTGTAATATTTCTTTGATTCAGAAGACACTCATTCAATTTGATAGCTACATCTGAAAGGTGCTAAGACGGGATTTATTTTTACTTATGAGCAAAGTGGGAATATTTTTTTTCTGAAGAGCTACCAGAAAAACCCTGGAATATGATTAGCAATACCATCACTTCCTGCTCCCTTCACTTCACAAAATATACAAGAAGAAAGAAGTGACAAGATAAATAAATGTGTGAGGCTGGGCTTTGAAAGATTGAGGAAATCTCTGCCAATACACTGCTACTGCAAATAGAAAGTAGCAGCTACTCAGATCTCTACAATTAAGGAAACTTTTCCAATTGTCAGTACTAGTTAAAACCACAGTTCAACTTGGAACCTGCAACATAACTCCAACTTTCCTGGAATTAAAAATAAGAATTACTTTCCAGAGAGTAGAAGAAGGGGGGCAGGGAGACCTAACTTGTCAGAGAGAAGAAATAGAGTTGCCATCCCAAAGTGAAATAAAATTTTTTAAATATTAACTTTAAAAATATTAACTAAATTAATATTAAGCAATATATTGATGTTAATACAATATTTTAATTTTAATTATATATTATATTAATATATATTAAATACATTAATATTAAATCAAAATACTAAATTAATTTTTTTTTAAATAACATTTTCTGGTTTCTGCACCAAATGCATACCAATTAAGCAAGAAGCACTCTACTGAGCAGTTCCATCTTTGCCTTAAAATCTGTGCCCATGGGCAAGACTTTTTGCCACAGAAGTACTAGTTTCTGTCCACACTTTTTTCCATAAACCAAGACAAAGTAACCAAAGGCAAAAAATGGGGAGGGGGAGCCCCACATCCTAATCTTTATAGTCATCATTGAGCTGTGGTTTCCAAAAGAGAAAGTGGATGTTCAGAAAATCTTACTTTCAATGCCAAACAGCTGACCACACTCTTAACATCGTTTTTCGGGAAGCCAAAAGGCATATTATGCCTCTTATATTAAAATAGAGGATTTTTGTTCTTTGCTCTTCAGGAATCAAAAATACAACCTGTTTTTTCTTGATAGTAGCTACACTGCCCCATGCATACACTTGGAAAAACTGATGACACAAGCTACACTCTCATCTCCAATGGAACAACCGAAGTATTTCTAAAATAAACAGCTTTCAGAATACACATTGGTCTTGGTTAGAATAAATTATAATGTAATTTTGTACTACTTTTTCCTAATTATTTTACAAAACACATGTTTGCAGGTTCAATATTCTAAAATAGATCTCATGTGGCATTCTGTGCTGGTTTCTCTTCTAAATACAGTAGCTTCTAAACTGTGACATGCTTTTTTGCTCTTGGTTAATACAAACCCATAAGGCAGTGGATGTGTAGAGAAACAGAGAGAAATAATTTTTTAAAGCCTCCACAATTTTCCAGAGCGTAAGGCATAGCTCTCTGCCTGTTTTAGGAAAAAGCTTTTTACTATCAAAAAAAAAAACAAACCCAACCACCAAAAAAACCACCAAAACAAAAAAACCCCACAAAAATAATCACTAAAAAACAAACCAAAAATTAAAAAAAATAATTAAAAAACACTAAAAGCAAAAAACCAACAAAGCAAACAAAGAAATAAACAAACAAACAAAAAAAAAAAGCCAAAAGCAGCTCTTCGGAAGCTTTTTCAGTATACTTCACATAGGATACTGCTTGTGCTTTCTGCTTCCTGTGGAACTGCAAGGGAATTTGTGATAGGGGAACTCATCAGATATTTGTAGTAATCAAAGACACAGGGTGAGTAGGAAATACATTTCAGTTACCAAATTGTGTATTTCAACTTTGTTTCCTAAAGGATGGATATCTCCAATTGCCAGATAAATTGGCAGCCACTGTTGGAAGGAAGCAGCACTGGAAGAATATTAGCTTATGAAGTAATCATATCCTTACATATTTAAGATATGTTCTACTTAGTATGTCAACACTTCAGATAGGATTCAATCAGCATAGCATTGCAAAGGTATGTTGGAAATGTTAAAGATACACAGAAAATCCATTATTGTCTCACAAGGGCTTGGAAACTGTGCTCATCCCTTTGAACAGAAAGATGGAACACAAGGATGGAGGAAGCAGAACCAAAAAGATGCACCATGCAGAAAGACCTATCAAAGTTTAAGAGACAGATCTTCTGCTGTTGGGGAACTGATAGAAAGGAGCTAAGTAGTAATACTTTAGTAAAGAGGGGAAGAAAGGGGGGGGGGGGGGGGGGGGGGGGGAAGATTACAAGAATGTGGAAGAAACAGAACTGAAGTTGTGTGGTTTTAAAAACTTCCCATGTGCAAGGAAGCATTTCAGAGGGAATGTTAATCCCACAACTGTGTCTATGAGCAGGGCAAGCTGGAAGCAATGGAGCATAACCAGTCCCTGAAAGGGGAACTCAATATTAAGGACAAGGTTGTGAGACTAAAGAGGGGACAGGAAAGGTCACTTCTGCACCAGGCCATGTGGCAGCTTGCATGTTTTTCACCAAAGGTAGAGGGCCTTTATTCTTAAGCTGATAGCCAAGAAAATAGCTGCATATTGCAAACGTGTTTTCTAGAAGACAACTGCACAGCTAACAACCATCAAGAAGATAGGATCAGTTAATTAGTGTACGCCATAAATTAAACCAAAGAAAGGAAACTAACTTGTTTCTGCAGAGGCAGTGTCTTTGCAAAGACAAACACTTTGAAGTACATTCTGTAACTCCTTGAAACATTCCAAGAGCAGCAAGCTCTGGGTACTCTGCCCAAGCCCAACTACAGGTCCAGGCATTCAGGAGAAGACAGGTATTTTCAAGGGCTTTCAGTCCTTAGAACTTCTAGTTTCTTCTTGCTCTAAGATTTTAGCCAAAAGCTACTAAACAAAACAGTATATAGCCATTTAGGCAATGTTTTGAAGAACCTCAGTGTGAGGTTCTTTTGGCAATTAGACCAGTAGCAGCAACCTCAAAAGAGCTCCTAGTATTCAAGATCACAGAATTGCTAGCCTGAAACAAGTTCAGAGGCTGTGCTGACTAGAAGTTTATAGGCAGTTTAAAAATACATTATCTAATATATGATAATTAATAATACCTTTAAATGACACTCAGCATCTAGTATTAAAGATGGCAAAGGTAGCAATATTAAAAAAAAAATCTTGGAGCTGTTTAGAGGATCAAGCTTCTAAAGAAAAGAGAGGAAGAAGTATCGCTTCTTAAATAAAGAGCTTACTTATTTTATGTGTGAATTACATTCTGCAAGTTCTCAAATTTTAGAGACAGAAGCATTTCTGATGCTTCCAAGTAACAATAAGCTTAGTGAAATACGATTTCAGATCACCTGGTCTGGATAAGCAAGTACAATCATAGAAGGACTGAATACAAAATTTAACCAGGGCATTCCTTATAGAACTGACTTCTTTCTTAAATTTGTAAACTGTATCTTAGCTCATAGCATGCCACAGAAAATACTAATAAGTTTATCACTTATGATGACAGAAGTGCGTATCACAGCAGTGTTACCTCCCTATTTTCCACATTCTGAAACAATTTTTGTTATGCTGTCAATCTACAAACAGCTGAAAAAAGCTTTGGTGGTTATGGTCTCAAAATCTCACTAAGCTGATCTGGAAAATAGCTCTCATCTGTTTCAAAAACTGAAAGTGAAGTGCTTGACTTTTCATCACTGATTAGATTCAGAAGTTGCTAAACTGAGGCTTTATCTCCCATAACTCACTCCTCTCAGAAAGCATAGCCAACACCTGAGACATTCCCTTTTCCCCAACAGGAGATTCTTGCCTTCTACTGAAAGTTTTGGAATTTGAGAAGTAGGCAAATGTGACAGGCAAATTCCAGAAAGCTGTGCCTTTCCTTTAAAGATGATTCCTCCACTCTTTAACTGGGGTTCATGGTGGATGGAAGAGGAATTGTAAAAGATCCACTACCAACAGCTGCTTCTTAAAAGGAAGCCCTGAGGAACTCAAAATAATCTCAGATTTCCTCAGATAAAGCCTTTTCCCTGAAGAACTGCTTCAAGAGTGGAGGGGTTCCTCACAAACTTTCCCTTAGGACTTTTCTAGCTTGGAGATGGAAAAATGGACATTAAACAAGAATGTGGAATCATGGACAGAGATAAATTGACAAATCACTGAAAAAAGGTTTTAAAAATGTGCTTTCCCTCCTGTGATGGGTGAAGAGCAGAAAACAGTATGTGTGAGCCAGATTTTTCCATTGGAGAGACAATAATTCATCCAATGGTCTTAAACTGAAATATTTATCCTGGATGTCCTCTCTTTGTCCTAATGGTTCATAGCAGCAAATGTAAAAATAACTTGAGCATCATATTTGTTTATTTGTGGAATTCATTGGATGCTTACATAAAGGAACATTAAGTATAAATTTCAGTGCTAAAATTTAAAAAAGAGAATAAAATTGTAAATCGAAATTTTGCCTATAACCCAAACTCAAGAAAGATTTTCAATATCTAAAAGCACCATCTGGCAGCAAGATAGCCCAGCCAACAGAAATAAACACACAGGGAATTCGCTTTTTCTTTGGTGTAACACAAAACTGGATGCTCCATTTTGGACACAAGTTAGGAAGGAATTAAGTATTTTTAACTTCAGAAGAACTTTTGACTTCCTAAGAAAAGAGACAAATCTTTTTATAAGCTTTTACATTACTATATCACATGTATACTCTTTCATAACAGAAAGTAACATAATTACTCAATGAAGGAAAAAAAAGGTGCTTTAGTAATGACCAAGAATTAGTTCAAACCAGAAAGATTATATGCAATGTTAAAAATGGACATCAAAGCAAGAGCAGTGATACACTAGAATCCAAACTTACTCTAAACATATACTCAAAGCAACAGTGAATTAATGTGTCTGTGTTTCACAAAACTAATTGTAGAAAACTGCATTTCATTCAATATCCAAAAATGTTTTAGAAACAGAAGACTCTAATGAAAGAACAGCTATTATCAGCATACAGCACATGCAAACCTACATAATTTCAAAATTTGTCCTAGAGACAGCAACATGTCAGGAACCACAATGACCCAAATACTATGCTTAGCTTTTCACATATCATTGTCAAAATACCCCAGCTTTCTAATATCAAAGACACATCAAACATCCATTATTGGACATAAGGCATTTTCATTGCAACAGCAGCAGAATGCACTTCACACTGGAAAGATAAGGGAAATGGATACCTCAGCATTTATTTTGATGCTGCATTTATTCTGCAATTACTTTCAAAATGTAAATTTAAACACCATGACATCTTCCATCTCTCCCCAGCTTTTATATCTCAGTCAAAATACATTTCAGTGTTATCTTCTAAATATAAAGAAAATGAAGGATAATAATTCTGAAAAGCAATATTTCTTTCACATGCGCTTATATTGACAGATGGCAAACAAACCCTCAGTTTGTCACTTTCCAAATGTAAGTCTGGTCACACAACTCTGAAACTTTTAAAGTTTACTTTCTGAACACTGTTTATATTCTGAGAAGAATAAAAAAGAGGAAAAAAACCCCACATTTTATGTGGTATGCATAAGCATTAGTCTTGTACATCTTCCTAGCATGACCCAATATCTGAAGTCTGTAAGGCTAAATACTGCAATAACTTTATTTCAAATTCGCCACAAATCAGTACACAAGTAAAAGTTAGTTTGCTTTCTAGAACCGTCTTTCATTAAAAAAACAAACCAAACCAGAACATGATTTTAAAATACCTCTCTAGATCCTCAAAAAGAACGTAGTTTTATTTTAGCAGCCATCAAAACAGTCCATGAAAGTATAATGAAAATTAATCTACTTTATCTCTAACTTCTAAATAGATCTTTGTTTACTCCCTAGGAGTGTCACAATTTTAGACATTTTAATACATATTTACACTAGAAAAACATCTAATTAAGAGGAAGGAAAGAAATCTAAAGATACATACGACCACTCAGACTCCAACTGCTCTTTGTAGACTTTCAGGACATGAAGAGCCACAGTCAAGTTTCCAGGATCCAACAGTTCTCTCACTTTTTCTGAGTTAAGGCAGGTGAAAAGGACCATACAACAATAGGCAACAATTTTCTCATCACTGTACGTTAGGCATGTCCTTCAAGAGAAAATAAGGAGTTAAGAGAGTAAGTTACAACTGATCCTGGAAAAAGAGATTACCAGCATTCAGCTCATTGAGTTGTTGTTCCTTGCCATCTTTTAGAAAATCATGAGTTTGTCATTGACTAAGAGGGGCAGAAGTCATGTGCAAAGAAAAACATCCCACTCTTACCTGAAGGTCAAGCTTAACAAGCAGTTTACAAAACTAACACTAAACTGAAGCTAGCTGGAGATCTAGAAAGTGAGTGAAACCATAAATATTATCTGCTTCTGTTATCATGAGGTATGTATATATCTAGTGCTGATGACTGGGCTCCAATAAACACACTCAGAATGGGTATCCAAATGAATTCATGTGCTTTTGTTACTAGATCACAATGAAAAATGTGGCCACACATCAACAAAAATGTGATGTGATTGCACAAAATCATTTATGGAGTATTTCATTCTACATGTGTCATCAAACCTCCAGAATATGTCCTGGTGAGGTTAGGATGACATCAAAAGGATTTGAAGACAGAGATGAAGTTACACTTGCTGATTACATCTGATCCCCAAATACTGACAGGTCATCATAGCAGCAATGTGAATACTGAAAAAGCTATGTTCTTGGAAATGAGTATACTCAAAAACACCTCTGAAATAAACCGCTGAAGATCATAATTTGAAATAAGAGTTTTCTTGCAGTTTCTGTTAAATGAAATCAGTTTACAGTTAGTTTAGAAGACGCAGGTTTTTAAAGGTCCTGACGCCTCCGGTTGACTAACAAAAAAAACATCTACAGGATATGGTCTTAACCAGCCCATTCTCCCCAAAGTTATTTTTCAAAGCTTTATGGTGCCAGTAGAGGCACAACTATCATGTACAAAAGATTTGAATATAACCACAGAAATTACATTATTAAAAAAACACTCGTCCATGCTTACAAGAAGAGATCTGGGAAAGCACACTTCCAAATGCTATTCTGGGAATCTCCGTTTCCTGCAGCAATATTTCCAAGAAACTGGAGGCTACAACGAAGAGCTGAAAAAAATGAGAAAATATATTAATAGGAATTCAAAGAAACACAAATAAATTCCATATAAATGACAAACCTTTCAACAGTACAGCTATATACTACAGAATCCATCTCAATTAAGATTTGGGTGCAATATTTCACTGCTACTGTCCATAAATATTTGCATTTTCTCTTCTAATGCAATTAATTTTACAAAGTATTGTAGAATTATACCCCTCCCAAAAAAACCCAATTTTTTTTTCCTCAAGTTAGACTTACCTGACTGCCAAGCATTGGTTACAAGTGTACAAGAACTAATTGACACTGTCAAGGTTTAAGACAGATTGAAATCAATAAAAGACTAGAGCTACAAACTGAAGCAGATGTATGCTGAAGCAGTGTCTGCCACATGGCAGTACCCATTTTGTCTCTTCAGGATCTGAGGTGGCTTCCTTCCTCATTTTAAATTAACACAAATAGGCAGCCTGTCATCACTTGAACTCTGCCAGAGCAGCTCTGCCTGCTAAGAGAGCTCCCCAGGCAGCTGCCCTAAGCTGGCCAGAGACAGAAAAAGTTGTAGTAGGTAGAGCCAGAGCAAGAGAACTGAATCTGTTCCCTTGTTACCCACATTGAATTCTATTTAGCTGAACAAATGATTATATAATATGACAATGTGCTCAATACTTTGATTTCTATCCCAGAAAAACTAAAGCCAGTACTCCAAATAAATGTCTCCGATTTTAACGTTGAATGTAATATGGCAGATTTTGCTATTACTACAAAGGACTTATTCCAGCCTTCTCTCAATACAGACTTAAAATAGGGCAAGATGATATTTCATCATACAAAATAATATCCTATCCTAACCATGCCAAAAGATGCAAATTGGTGAAAAAGAGGAGCATGAACCCAAAGACCTCACAAAATTAAAACATGTTTTTTGGCACTATTGACAGCTCTTAATGGCCTAGCTCTTATTAATGGGTTGGCAAAGAAAGTTAACACTAAGTGTTAAAATACAGCTTAACAGATGCTACAAAGAGCAGGCTACTACAGATGGAAGTGGCTGATATTTGCAAGTTCTGTAAATACAAAATTAGGTCTCTTTGAAAGGTGCTGTGCCAGCTGGCAGCCAGATTTCCTACAAAGGTCCAGGCATATGTCCTCTTGGTAACCAAAAGGAAGCAAGTCTAAAATGAGGTCACTTGGGCTTAGGGAATAGTAACTTTTTTCCATATATATTTTTAAGTCCCAACTATATATACCTCCTACATGCTGCATTTTGAATAATCTTCTCCTTTAAGCTTTAGTTCTAAGATGTCTGTGTTCTCTCCCCACACATCTGCACTTTTTTATTATTTTCTGCCTGTCATTATGCTTCTGCTTCTCCCATCCATCTGGTTCCCATTCTGCTGATTCAGAATTTTTCTGAAAGACAGCAAGCACAAGCATGCTACTTTTCAAGCAGACGGTTTATGGGATTACTTCCCTGCTAGAGAAAAAGCTTACAAGGCAGTAAATCATAGGAATAGATTATTTCTCTTGGTGAACTCCTTACCTACTCTACTATGAGAAAGTTCTCTCAAATAGACATGAGTTTGGTTGATAATACTCTCTCAAATCTTTACTTCGAATTTGCTTGACCTTTTCAGCTATCAATTACATTTTGGTCATTAAAGAACATACTACAGTCCATGAAACAAACAAACAAAAAGTTACAGATCTTTTAAAAGCTACCGCTCTTTCTGTAACAATTATCACATAATGGAGTCTTAATATTTCTGAAAACAACCAATGCTGTCCTTGTTCAACTGTGTTACTCTGAACAAGAGAGACAGATTCAGGAAAAAGGTCACAATTCTGTTGATATACCGTAGGAAATAACAAGTTTCTGTGATGATTTTTCACCAGCAATTGTTAACGTTTCTCTTTTAATTAGAAATGCAATTTCTATATTTAATTTGAAACAAATCAATATATTGGAAAGCAGATTATCTGTGAGACAAAAGCAATTGTATCTACTGACAACTACGCTAAAGAAGAAGTTGTCTTAGTAATGCAACATTCCCCCATGAAATAGCCTCATATGATGAATCACAGCAATTTGAAAGATGTGACTCTCCAAATGTCTTCAGTAATTGACCTACACCAAGACTACAGACTACACACAAGACCTAGCTCACCACCCATCCAGTTAATTAATGTGTTCTGTCTCAGCTACAATGCAGCTACAATGCACTGCTTCTGCAGTGTCTTAACTCCTTTTCCCTATGAAAAAAAATGCAATTCATATTACAGAAAAACATAATTTCACATGACACAGTGTGATGCTAGATCAAACACCAAGTAAGGTCTGTGTACTGGAGCATAAATACTCATGCGTCGGTTTCTCTGATCAAGTTCTACCTCTGAGCAGCTGGGTCTGTTGGGAACTCTTGGGATTCACCTGAACAAGAGGGACAACAGGGTCTTCATCAACAAGTTGGTCAAACTTGCACAGTGAGTCCTCACCTGAAGTTCCACATTCAGATTTTGGGTCCCCAGTACAAGACAGACATGGAACTGGTTAGAGCAGGTCCAGAGGAGGGGCACAAAAGCAAGCAGACAGGTCGGAACACTTCTCCAATGAATAAAGGTTGAGAGAGTTGGGGTTTTCAGTTTGGAGAAGAGAAGGATCTGGGCAGATCATGTTGCAGACTTTCAATATATACAGAAAGCTTATAAGAAGAAGCCTTTTTACCAAGGTCTGTAGTGACAAGCTAGGGACAATGAATTTAAGGTGAAAAAACAGAGGTTTAGACTGGATACAAGGAAAATATTTTTTATGTGTGTGGTCAGACACTGGAACAGTTGCCCAGGAAGATAGTAGGCATATAGAAATGTTTAAGGTCAGGTAGGATGGGGCTCTGAACAACATGGTCTTGTGGGAGATGTTCCTGCCTATAGCAAGAGGGTTGGACCAGGCCCCTCTAACCTAAACCATGCTATGATTCTATTTGCTATGACAAATGGAAAGCCACCAATGAAGTGGAGCAAAGAGCATTAAAACAGAATGAAAATTGATCCTTGTGGGTCCCTTACAACTCAAGATATTCTGTAATTCCATGGAAAGTCATTAGAGCACCAGAGTAGCTCATCACAGTGTGTTCTGTGAATCATATTACAGCAGCATCTGTATGACTATGCTTATAACAAAGAAAAAAACCCTCAAAAGCCCACAGGTGTACCTGGTGATCTTTGAATATGCAAATATCTCATACACAGTTTCTCTCCAAAGATGATTCCATATAAAATGTACTAGCCTAGCACCAAATTACCAAGTGACAGCGAATTTTTAGATGAGCACTGGAAATTTAGACATTGTTATTTATGCTTTAAAAAAGAAACACCCAGGAAAGATCCACTGAGAGCTGTTAGTTCACAGCAGGGTATGTATGTGTTAAAAAATGTAAATGCCAGAATAAAAGTGAAGTACTGCATTCCCAACTATAGAAGTCTTAACATTCTCTTCTTAAAAATCAATTCCCATGTTTTACTTTTTTGTTTAATTATTGGATTTGACTGCTGCAACATATGATTCAACTATGCTTTGAAATCTGTAGAATACAGATACTGCTTTTCTCCTCTCCAGCAATTTCCTTACCCTTACAGCAACGACCAGAAAGTTCATTGCACATAAGCCAATTGAAACCATTTTGCCACCCATTCAGTAAGCCATGTGATTTTTGAAAAGGAAAAAAAAATTAAAGAAAAAAAGAACCAAGACTATTTCACTTTTACCTTGGAAACTTACAGACCTTTATGAAGCTAAAAATAATCAACTACTCTTTCCAGTTGCATTAACTAGTATTTGGGAACTATTTCTCACAACAGTTGCAAATGTATCTATATTTTCCATAAGATTGATTTATTTATCATCTTAAATCCATCCCCTGGCTGCTTCTGTCTATAAGCACTGACTTTAATAAATAATTCTTTAGCTATCAGCACAGCTAAATTTTAATTTAAAGAATGTTACACTGTGTGTGGTCAACAAGACTATTTTTAACCTGATGGTCAACCACTGTGAAATTACATGCACTAAGATGTAACTTCTGATGCACAGAGTGATCCTAGAGATGAAGAAATTTCCTTCTCCCCTCTCCCCATTGACATTTCATTGGTTCATATAAAAGCAGGGTGGTCTTTAGAAAATGCAAATGCTCAGATTACACTTTGCCTTTACAATAAGATGGCAATGGGTTTTGAAGAATTTTCTATGTTATACAAAAATAACCTCTTAATACAAGAAGGAAACATGTACAAGGGGAAACACTGACTCTTAATGAATTTTGGTACCTAAATGTTTGTTTATGTGTACACTGATCTTTTAGAGTCACTCAATGCTATCCATGCAGAAGGTGAGATAGCTAGTATTATTTTATGGCCCTGTATGAGGATGCAGTTCAGCAGATCAGTGCCTATAAGATCACAATTACACTTATTTCTTTCATTCTATTATGATCTCAAACTAACCTAATCAAGCTCTGGCACATACTTTTAACCATTATATTGCATTATTACCCAACTAGTCTGAAGAACACGTGAACTTTTCACAAGCCAGACCCTGCATCGTGCTCCTCATGAAAATGTCATTTCACACAATGTCATTTGCAGAATCATAGTGTATTAGATTAAAACTTAAAAGATTTACATTATTAGGAGAAAGATTTTAAACACTGTGATTTTAAACCACAGTACAGTATATCCTTCTGCTCCACATCATTAGGTGATAAGATTTTTTTAAAATTATTGAAGTTCCAGTAGCAAAATTATAAGAGTTTACTGATGGTAAGCCTCTATAAACAAGACTAAGACTAACTGCAATTTCTCCCCCCCCAATATCTTTCCTGATTAGATTGCTACACACAACCATTACATTAGTCTGCAATGTATTTTGTTGTAGCATTATTTAAATGTTTATATTCATACACACTTTTACATCTTCCTTACAGAAGGTGAGTTTTTTCCTGGTGGATAATGAGACTTACCTTTCAAATTCCTATTACAATTTCTGCAGTCAAGAATAGGTGACCAACAGTCCTGCTCACCAATCACTTTGAAAAACCTCAACCTCAGTTGCAGAGGCTTCCAACAGTCAATCAAAGAGACCTCCTTTCTCTTTATTTGGGGCAGACAGAATAGAAAGTTTTAAGTACAACCTTTTGCTTTTACTGGAGTTAGAGAGAGAAAATAAACCCAACCAAAGCATGTATGAAGCTGTACAACATCACTAGCCAGACTGCAAATGTAAGTCCAGCAAACTTGTATATCACTCTTTAATGCTTTGCTAACCATTAACTATGCATGAAAGATATGGCTGGTGTGTCCCTGCTACACTGGGGGAGTACACATAGGTTTATGAGGAAAACAGCCTCCCAACAGCCTGTACACCATTTAAGTTGCCTGTGAGCACTGCAAATCTAAACTGTGGGCTGCAAACTCTGGTTGTTTGCAAACAATGGCAGAATGTTATGTGATATATTGCTGTCCTTGGAAAAATAAAACCTTCAGCTCAGCATAAGGTGTAGACCTCTATTACTATAAAATGTTAGTTTCCACCACTATCATCCGGTCATTGACATGTTTCCTTGTGGCTGCAAGTTAAAGCAACTTCCAGTCATAAAAAGTTATTTGCTTCTTCACCACCATGAATCATACCACAAATACTGATGAAAATGTATTTTCCTTGGAAAACAGTCTGTCTAGACTACTCAAATTGAATGTACAATACATATATAGGCTCTGTCATTTAAAGTTATTAAAATACTGCTTAGCATTTTATTTCTGTAAATAAAATTAATGTCTAGCAACTGATTATTATTTCCACCTTGAATATACTGCACTTGCTGCAGTGCAGACTAGTAACCTATTTTTACCATCTGTGGAATACCAAGAATGTTGTGTTTAATAAGTTCCTGTTCCCACTCTTCACCTCCTCTACCTCCAAAAGAAATTAGCACTCTTTTTTATTTTTTTTCCCTTTCCTTTGCAAGTGCCAGTTCCAATATCAACAGGTTAGGTATGGTGACTGGACAATCATCTTGTCCTTGGATGTTAAACATCTAGGCAAAATATCAACACTTTGTTTTGACTAAAAGGAGAATTTGACTCAAAGACAAGTAAAACCCCTACCAAGCTATTAAAAACATGGAGTTACAAGTAAATTAGAAGAAACTATCAGTACACTCATCAAGTTAGCCTATAATACAAATTAAGTTCTAATGAGATCTCATCATTGCAAAGTAAAAAAAGTTCATTTGTACTTTTACTAGGAAAAGAGTTTGACAGCCCACTGCCTAACATGAGATTATTTTCCTGCTGATACAGACTCACACAGCATTAGCAATGCTCACTAAATAGAGTTAACAGCACCATTCTCATTATCTTCTGGTATTTTAATGGCATCATTTTATTTTTAGAAAGCAATCATAATTGTGTTCATGTATTTAATAAATTATCTATTAAAGTCTAGGGCATAATAAATGGGACTCCTGTTTTATCCCCACAAGCAGCAAAAACACATGCCTGAGATTATTCTCCTATGTGAAGTAAAACACGTGTAAGTGCTTGCAGACTGGGAACGGCGTTTATAAGCTTCCTGCATGTTAGGATGTAAAGTCTTTGTCTGGAAACAACCTAAAAACTGAGCCTAAACCTAACAGTCAATGTCTCTTTAAAGACACTGCTCTAGCAAAATCAGCAAATTTGAAGTACTGGGGAGTCTCAACCTGGACTTAAACCATGCCAGGAAACCAAGAAAAATAACAAAAAGGACCGGCCACCCACTATGTGTTATTCGTGGTATCTAACCATATGACACACTACTACATGATACTTTGTACAGGTCTGAAAATAAAATAATTATTAACATGTAAAATACTAACCAAAATTATGAACAAATTTCTCCAATTATTTTTTATGGCATACTGTGGATGTTGTTTCATTTAAACCAAAATTTCCATTGAAGTGCTTATATATTCCCTAGAGTAGCAAATGATCTTTTTCTCTGGAAAGGATACTTGGCTTTTTTTTTTTTTATCTTCTTGGGCCACTTCTATTTCTATCTGGCTACTAGTGGATCATGGTCCAGATCAACAAGTAGAATTTTATTTAATATTTTTACTTGTATATCCACATTAAATTACACCAGCAGTTTTAGCATCCATGTTTTCAGGCATTATTGTTTGGTTTTTTTATCTACAAAGGCAGCTTGCTTCTTGTCATTGCCTTTTCATTGTCTGTCCCTTCTGTATCCCACATGTTGTATGTCCAGAGGATGGAAGAAAGGGCAAGGCCTTGGTGTATCCTGGTGAAAAATCTTATACCTTTTCCTCCCTACACTGGCATTATTCCCTAAAATTCTAACTAAAAAGTGAAGGGTGGGCACGAGACATTTCTCTCCCAGCCCAAACCTGCTAGCAAAAAGGATTCTGCAGAATGGTGCAAAGTTTTACAGCTTGTGGCTAAAAAGCTGGTTGCAAAAAGCTCCCTGCTTTTCCATCAGAACATTGCTCATGTAACTGGAGAGTCTAGAAGTTGCATCGTGGCAATGATAATCAAAAAGATAGAAGAATGCAATAGTGATCTTTTAAAATACTTACAAATATTTGGATTTGGATTTTGCCTTTACCCTTAGACAAGCAGATGCCTCACGTTATTCTCTTTGCTTAGATTTTCCTCCAGTTCCCTTCTACCACCTTCCAACTTCACTTTCCTTGGAGGAAAAACTATAGCACTATTGAGCCTCTGTGGGAGAGGCATTAACTAAGCTTCTTCCTGCCACATCAGGATGCTCTGTCTTTAGGGAGCTTTCTGCAGTACAAGGTTTGTTTGCCTCACTCTTCCACCTTGATCCTATGATCCTGATGCCCCTGCTGGGGACAACAAAAACAACCTAGATCTTGTCATAACCTGCAACACCACAATGTAATCTTTACAATTACTTATCATTTGTTTCTCTCTTCCATCTCAGCCATAAGATGGGGAAATATGTGACCTGCACTATGTCCATCGAAGTCTAGCAGCAGGTTGAGATATACTAGTGCCTCTTCCTGCCTTTGGTGTAGAGAGAAGCTAGAAACATCCACTGAGCAGATGCTGCAAGGTAAGATGATCAGTCACAATGGCCCTGACCACACCAGAGCTGCCCTGTACAGCTGCTGATTCAGCACACAATGTCAGAGCAAAGTAAAAACACCAGAACCTTTACATCAACACAAAAAAGGCAAGAATTCTCAATCCGTAATAGAACAGTCTTTTTTCCCCCATGCCTTCACAGTCAATGAAAGCTGACCATCTTAAATCTAGAGATTTTTAATCTCTATTTTTAGTTCACATATATTGATGCAGATTAGAAACCTGTCTCATTATAAAGATTGTTGACATTATTTGCTGGTAGGGTAGGGGACAGTAAAGAACAAGGAAGGAAGGAAGGAAAGGGCTTACAGAACACTGTATTTAAAGGTCCACAGAAACATAGGCATTACTGTTCCTTTTAAGCCTCAACCAAAGTAACCAGAAACCATTCTAATTAAACAGACATCAGCAAACTCCCATTTCCTTTGTGCTCCAAGTGGGTATCAGTCCACAGTATAAAACCACTGTGCATGTGTCATAAATCAGCAACATCTTGGCAGGCTGTACTAGAAAGCCTCCAAATTGCAGGAACAAGGGGAAAAAAAGAACAGCTATACACACTGCCTAAAAGCAATAGCAACAACTAGAAAATGGCACTCTATAAGGCAGCTCATTCATCTACTAATTGTTAAAACTTAAGGGTATTAGGCTCAGGTTAGTCTCTCTCCTAGAAGAAGCAGAATGACTTACACTGACTCTGAGACAGTCACCATCTCTGTCTCCCGGTAGAACAATTTTTTTTTTCATATTATGGAAAAAGACAGTTTTGATTATCAGTGCAACCAACACCAAACTACTGGAAAGCATCAACTTTTTTGTCATTATTCCAAAGCCTGCTTCCAATGCTATCCGTGTCAACACCATCAGACAGATGAACATTGCTACTCAGGATTCTGCCTGTAGTTCAAAACTGTGTCCCAGCAAGCTGCTGCAGCAATACACTTTTAATACTCACAGTTCATGGTAAAGAAAGCAATTCAGCTCAGCACAGCTTAAATCAGTGACTGCAGAAGCAACAAGACTCAAAACAGGGAATAAAGCCCAAGGTAGGAAAAAAATACTGTCAGGAACAACAGGATTCCAGCTTGGTAGGAAATTTCAACTGAAGTCAGGAAAAGGTTTTTAAAAGGGGAGGAAGTGTAACAATCTTCATAGGACAAACAAGAGGTAAAGAGAGAAAGCTGAAGCTTACACAAGATTCTACATTTGACAGACCCTGCTCTGTCAAGAGCCTAGTAATGATGATGCAGGTCCTGCTTCAGCTTTTATTTTCAAGTTGGAAGCCCCACTACTACCCTCCCTTCTTCCCTTTCCCCTCTCCCTCCCCTGCCCTGATCCCTTTAACCTAGGAATATGTTGTCTTTAAATAACATTTCTGCCCCTAGGGCTGTACTTCTCCAATGGATCTGATCTTAAATGTCCTCAAACCTCATTCCACTCCGGAATGTTGTGAAATGAGAAAAAAAGAAATTAAAGCATTGTGTAAAGCTTCCATATTAACACCACAAGTCACAGCCAAGCCATATGTGCAAACACAGATGTGTGAGGCTGAAAATAATACTTAACACTGGCACATACAGCTACTGCTAAATCACATAAAGATAGCTTACTGTACTAGCTATGCAGGGCACATCTCTGAAAAAACAAAACCAAAGAACAGCAGCTGTGCCCAGGTAGTTGTGCTTGTGTGCATGGCAGAAGATTCAAAGTGCAGTGCATGGGGCAAGAGTCAACCACTGCAGGAAGGGGCAATACTGCACACAAAAGAGCTGAAGAGAATTCAGAGTTTGCAAACCCAAGACAATTCATCAGTGTGACTCAGCTTAGTCCAGGTTTGTCTCTTTTCCTTCTGCAGATGGCTGAAAGAGGTGTATAAGTTCCCTACTTTGCAGTTTCGGAGAAAACACCAAAGAATAAAAGCCTGGAAAAAAGACCTGAACCAAACACCACTGAAATCAGTCTTTCCACAGCCTTTAATGGATTTTGGACCCCCACGAGAACAGAGGGTTCACATACTTAGGACAGGTAAAGTTTGCATGGCTGTATTTCTTCCCATAGAGGTTATGAAGAAGTACAGTTCATTAAAAACCTGTGACAACAGTCACCCTAACACAGCACAGCCAGAGCAGTTACAAAGTAAAACTGCAGTACAGGGCAGGACTTAAGTATTTTCATACCTGGTTAATTACCAGCACCCAGGAGGAAGAATGCCCAAGTCCTAAACATACCATTGATTAGCAGAGGGGCAACTGCATGTTTTTAGGAAACCTAGCATTTGCGTAGGGTTCTGGGAGGTGCTCACAGTCACTTTTCAAATAAATAAACAAACAAATAAACAAGAAACCTAATGAGCTAAACACAAAGGAACAAAAAACCCCAAACTCCAAATGGTACAAAGAGAACAAACTAATTACTTAAAACTTTCCTGTTTGGTAAAGTAGTAAAATGTTCTGAGCTATAATAATTAGGGGATAGCAAAACTCAGAAAAACACAGGATTTTCTTAAGCTATGGAAACATGAAACCAAAATCCCAAAACAAGTGCAAATAGCAGTTTACTTCTACCAGATAGTGTATCAACTGACTGTTAGGGCATATACTCTGCGAATGCTACAAAGACCATGAAAATCCCAATATTATTTTTACAGATTGGAAAAACACAAAGGCCAAAAACAACACCAATAACTCAAATAAAAAACTCATGCATATGTTTACATAAAACTTTGATGAGTATAATATATTCGTCACAGTCCCACAATTATTCCCCGAAAATACTATAAATATTATTTTGACAATGTAATTACAGTTTTTACTTCAAAAGTGGCAGCAAAGCACTGGCACCAATCCCCCATACAAAAAGCCTAGATAGGCAAAGCAACGATCGCACATGGAAACTGGTAATTCTTAAGATCAGGGCTGTCCCTTATTTATATGGTTAAAAAAAGTCTGTTTAAATTAGCATCTGGTTTATTTAAACTGTAAAACGTAAGTAGTTTAATTATGCTAACAGTAAGCAAAAGGAAACCCCAAATATAAAAATAAATGGAGGTTAAGATTTTTTCATTTTCTTTTCCTCCAAGCAACTAAGCCAGGTTCCTTTCATGGTGCTTTTTGGGAACGAACCCCATGGACTGTGGGTCCATTCAGGAACCACTCTCTCCCATTTCCTCTCCCTTGAAATGAGTATGAACTTAAATTGAAAAATGTCACCTATTAACAGCTCATGATGTTTTGACTCTGTAGGACAAATAAAATTGTTCAAGTTTTATAACCAGTTAGTTTCTCATTCCATTTGAATCAATACATTAACATATGACTTGCACAACTAATCCGCAGCATGATAATTTACAGTATTTGCTCACAAAAAAAAAAAAAACAAACAAAAAACCCTGAACAAAACAAATCAACAACAAAAAGCCCAAGTAATACACCCCTCTACCCCCAAATAAACAGTTTACCTCCTCCTCCACAGATAAATACAGAGGGCAAATATAGAGGGCACTGATGTGGGAAGAGAATCCTTCCTCAGTCCTGCTGGTTTAAATTTACTAGCCATTGTATTTTAGAGTCTCCAGGATACAAATTAAAAGTGGTATCTTCTCCAGCTGTAGTCACACTAACCAAGCCCGTGTGGAGACACTTGTTCAGACACCAAAAAAAAGAGCTCTGCTTCTAGGCAATGAAATTAAGCAATAATTCCCCATATGCATTGGAAATTGACTCTGTTCTGGGTATTCACCCTACTATGATGTCTGTCTAGTAAAACATTCACTGTTCATCACATTTTTCAGGCATATTTTTAAATATTTTTCATATAAAAAACACAGGTAGTAATTTAGAAAATAAGCCATTCAGTGCAACAAAGAACTACAAAAACAGTTAATGCGGAATGCAAGTTTTTTAAAGAATAAAACAGAAACATGAAAGATACTGAATGGAAATAAAATTTTAGACACAGGCTTCGATCATTATGTAGTACTTAGGTTATACCATTCTGTTTCTTCTTCCTGTTCATTTAAAGCACATCTCTGAATGACCTGCCACTCTAAATGATAAGGTACAGAAAAAAATAAAGTATTAAAATTAGGCCACTGATAGACTCCTGTGCCAGTATATGAGCACTTAATGCCCCGATTTTCAAGCTAACTGGTTCTGCAAAGGTACCACACTCAGATGCATTATGAAAAGGGTTGAGTATTTATTTCTAGATCATTTTCCTATTGCCAAGATATAACCTTTTTCTTGGGATCAAAAGTGACAGTGATGCTGTTGCCACTGCCTTCTAGGGGAAGAAAATATCTGAAAAGATAGATAAATATTGACAAAAATTCAGAAATTGTTAAGGATACATGGCTTCCCATTTAAAAAAGAATAAAAGGAAATCAATTCAGTGTTCTTGTGGAGGTTCAAGAGATACCTTCCCCTGTTTTTCCATACCCTCAAAATTAGCCATTCCCTGTTTTCCAGTGCAATTCCAATTTGCAAATGGTTGAGTGCAGAACTATGAACAGGTAAGAGCAAAGAAATATGTTACGTGTCATTTCACTGAGTGAGGACAGATCTATAAGGTTTATTTCTCTTAGCCTCTCTTCTCCAAGTAGAAATCACTCAAGTCAGTTAATTTGTTTTAATTAATTTCTGCTTTCAGGAATACTTTTGTAAACAAAACAACTCAAAGGTCCCTATTTTAATCAGATTCTTCTTCAGGAAACCAAACATTTGATTACACAGGACCTTCACTGCAAATCCTTGAAAATTACTTTGAATTAATAACTTTTTAGAAGAAATAAGCTACCTGGAGCAGCTCCAGGGAATTTCTTCACTTCTCCATTTCTTTTAAGGGATCTCTCATTAAGAAATGTCAATATGATTTTCTAGTACAACATGAACTCCTACAGATTATGATTCGGTGACTTTTTAACACAGCATGCCTTCACCTTCAAGAATTAACAAAGAAAATGAGTATTTTTCTGTACTCAGTTGTGTGATGTTCTCCTCCTGCAGACCTTAAGAAAAAAGGGGTTTTTTGTTATTCCATCAAGGATGAAATGCTACCATCCCATCTGGCTTTTGCAGGAAATAGAATGGCTGGAAGCTATATATAGCCTAGGCTCCTTACCTTTTATTTTTGAAGCACACATGCCCTTAAGTCTTTTTTATTTTTATAATACCTTAGAGGGAGTTATGTTGTTTTGGTTTTTTTTCTATAGAGTTCTGAACTCCAAGGCTACTCTGCAAGAAAGGGCAATAAGTACTTCTCTTCCTCATTGACAGATTAATAAATATTTTCCAATGCACTTTCTTCATAGACCACGTTGAGAAAGCAGTGGGTCAAGAGCAATAGTTCTTTCATTAACTAGAAGAAAATACACGATAGCTGACTAGGTTCAAATCAGTTTGAATATTTCAAGAACGTTGACAGAAACTGAACTCAAGTTATTGTTAATGCTGCTGACATTAAGAAGATAATTTAAAAAAACAAACTACAACAAATCCACAGACTTTTCAGATTATTTCTGGTCAATTTTACCTAATAAGTATCATGGGCCTTCCCCCTTTCTGCTCAAAAGCAAGAAACATATATTTATAGCTCCCTTGTAAGTACATGGCATTTGGAGTATTTTTAAAATGTTTGGAACAAGCTATTCTATATTTTCCCACACATCCCCTCTCAAGAAAGGCGGTGTGAACAGGTGTTAAACATATGATATTCACATTGCTGAACATCCTACCAGAAAATACTCACGTTACTATAATAAGCCATGTATTAAAAAACAAAAAACAAACAAACAAAAAAACCTACATAGAGTCATCCTTCATCTCTGCTTTTAAAGGCATGTTTTAAGTTCTGTTCTAAACAGAGCACACATAGGAGTTTAACTACACCTAAACACTTTCCAGAAAACTGAAAGCAAAGTCAAATTCTTGTTCAAGGATTCAAGCTTATCATCCACTGTACTTTCCCCAGTGTTTTCTGGGCTTCATAATATTATGAGCAGCAACCAACCTAAACCTTTGTACAACAGCAAGCATGTCTGTACCCTGATTTTGACAGTGATCTTCAGGAGCACCCATGACATTAACATAGTCTGTTAACACTTTCCCACTAATACATGTTTATGCAGCTTGCCCTGGTTGGTTAAAACCCCTAAAAACTTAAGAAGCATGGCATCAGCACAGCATAACAAAAACAATGCCAGTGGTCCTTGGTTTAAAGTTATCTCAAGCATCACTCAGAGCACCTCTCTCAGCACACACAGAGCAGTATTGATCTGTGACTGATACAGAGCAGTTGCACTCATTTCTGCTCAGAGAGGACAATCAAGGCATTCAGAGAAGTTGCACAACAAACTGTCCCACACAGGGCAGCTATCAGTCATTCAGTGCCTTTTCATCCTAGAAGAGAGAAAAATATCTTGGCAGCTCAATTCTTTTCAAGCAATTATATTGGAATTCAAAGCACATTCTTCACTATCAGCAATATTTTGAAGCAGTGAAAGGTTTGAGGTCTATTTACAAACAAAAAGATTAAAGCACCTTCTGTCCAGGATGGGATGGGGGTGGGCATACATGAAAAAAATCAAATGGGACACAGCCCATTGAACATAAGCTTGCTTCAAAACTTTGCTTCACTGCAATTTATTAAAAAGCAACAAAGCTATCTATTTTTCCTAGATTTCATAGACAAATCCTTAATCCAAATCTCACACTCTGGAATCTAAAGATCCATCATCTTGACAAACCTCAGTGTACCTTCCCAAAGGTCTACTAGATTCTGCTGGAAAGCTTAAGATTTGCCATAGGAAAAAGGTAAAAAAAAACAAAACAAAACACAACCCCACAACCAAACCAAGACATATGCTATGAAGTGAAGGAGATTTTCTACTTGGGCTTCTGACAAGGGTATTTCCTATGTCTACTGCAATCCCTCACATACTGAACTACTTCTTAGCTCTTAAAGAGATCTGGGTCTGCTTTAAGTTCAGTTAGAGTTCATCTGGCAGCTTTATCACCCTACTCCTCTGGCAAGTATTCTTGGTCTTTGTACCCACTGTAGAGAGAAAAAGCTTGCTATGATGAGAGCTTTTTTTTTTCTTTATTTTAATTAAAAAACTAAATAAAACAAAAAGGATGTGGAGAGGGCACTATGAAAATTCCATTAAATCTATATTCTGCAGAGAATTTTCTTTTTTGTTAGACTCAAAGTAACAATTTGAGTATCTTATTAGCTATTTGCTAGAAGACGGTGGTCTCAAATCAATTAACAAAGAAATGTAATGGACCTTCTTGAATTTCCTCAAGAATGCATACAATTCCTACACCTTCAATCCCTATTCAAATTAATTCTGAACTGGGGAGAGGGGCACAGCATTTGTTATCTTTTCTGTCTTCCCACCAGGAATATCCGTAATCTAAAATCCTTACTCGATCACACACTTCCTAGATTTTCACAGTGTAGAGTTTTAAGAACAGAGTCCAGTTTTCTGATACTGTCCAAGAACTGTAGCACTTGATTTTTTTTCTACTTCTCTGGGAACTTCTATCTCTTGCTGAGATAAGGACAGAGGACTTCTGGAGGAGTTAGACACATCAGTATTGATGCTGTTCAAAAGAAGGGCTACAAATATTTAAATATCTGTTAAGCATCACTGTCCATCTACCTCCTACATTCATCTAGCTGTTGGCTTTCACTGTGCAACTTCTTAGAGAAGGCTCCCTTCTTCAAGTATTACAGAATATGAATTGCTCAACACAAACTACTACTCTGCATTGTAAGAAATTATATGAAGATAAACTAATCTATGGAATGCAACTAAAACTAACTTGAAAAGTAAGAAGGCAGGAAGAGTGGGGCCAAACAGCTATCTGTAGCAACACCATAAAGGAAAGTACTCTTTTAATTTAAGTATTAAAAAGAAGTAAAATTATTATCACCCTTCTAGCCAAAAAGTTTCTTCATACTGAGGTGGAACTTCCTGTGTTTCAGTTTGTGTCCATTGCCCCTCATCCTATCACATGGTACCACTGCAAAAAGACTGGTTCCTTCTTACACCCACCCTTCAGACACTTACTGTAAGATCCCTCCCTCAGTCTTTCTCCAGAGTAAACAGCCCCAGGTCTCTCATACGAGAGATGTTCAAGTCTCCTGATCATCCTCATAGCCCTCCCATCATTTTTCCTTTTCTCTTGCTGGTCTTCGAAGGGACACCACCACTGTGGAACAGGACATTCTTGTCCTCCTTGCTTTTTGCAGTCCTTCCTGTCCAGCCCCATGACACAGCTTAGGAACCATTTGTGTGTGCTAACAGTTCCTCCTCTTCACAGCTATTAGAAAAGTCCTCTTTTTTGCAACCCAAAGGGTTTAGTTCTGGTCCTCCCACTGTGCCAGCACCACTGATCCTTCCCTGAAAGGATTCCAGCAATGAATAAAGGATTGAACGTGGCTTCAGCATAATAGCTCCACATGCCTGAAAGGCTTCATTTTGAGCCAAATACAGTAGCAAAAGGAAAAACATTATTCTAGACTTCACTGCTCCTTCCCAGCTTCATAAAGGTGTTTGAGGGCAAGTTACTGTATGACAGTAGTTTCACTTGCTCTCACAGAATGATTGAAGAGCGGTAACAGGAACCCAGTAAAAACCTCATCCAAGAAAAGGGAGTGAAAAGAAATAAAAGTAGCAAGAAACCAAATTTTCCCTACTCTGCAACCACAGACAGTAAAGAGTGGGATGTGACACCCTGAACCAAGCTCCACACGCACAAACAGAGAAACACATATTTTGCAGAGAATTACTAAAAATGCCTTAATATCCAGAGAAATTAGATTGGTAGAATTCAGTAACAATGACTGACATTAAGGAAAAAGGACACTATAGTCAGATTTTCTCTTCACTGCATTAAAAAAACAACTCAGCCATTAAGGAAATGGGAACACTACTCGAACCAGTACTCAGGTCTTGGCAGATATTATGCAGACTGGCCAGCAACCACAGTACAGAAATGAAAATGTAAAAATAATTTTTAGAAAATCACAGCCCATATTTGTTTCATGGATCCAGGTAAATAATTTCAAATGCCACCAAAATAAAAAAAGGAGTATTTCTTCATTTTACTACGTTTCTAGATCAAATAAAAAGACAGTAAAACAGCAGAATGTATTTTGAATTGACCTATTACAGGAACTTTTCCGTTTTGCAATTCAAATATCCTGGTTAATTTCAAAGAAGTTTCCACATTCCTTTCCTTTAATAAGCTATAGGGAATGGCTGAGGGCAAATACAATTAGACTAGACTTGGGGCCAATATTTTTTTAAAGCAGCATAAGAGAAGGCCCTCCAATTCTCACATGTAATCCAAGAAACAATTAAGCTTATTTAAAATAACCATCAGCAAGGTGACAACCACAAGACTCCCCACATAAAAAAAATACAGAGCAGGCTATATATTTAACAAAATTCACAGTCTTACCAGTCAATAACAATTCTTCTTTGATTTGTATACCATGAAGTAATTTGATCAAATGGACAGATGTAGAGATGAGACCCAACTGCCTATTATTAAATTGGGAGAAGAAAAAAAAAAAATCACTCAATATGAAATACACTCACATAAAGCAAAAAGGCATTTCACTGAAGTTAAAAGCAAGTCTTTAATATCTTCAGAAACTCTGAAATAAAAAGCATATGGATAATATTGGACACTACCTTCAGAGCTAAGTACCCTTTCCTCTCTTTTTGCTATTCTTCTAAATGTTATAAATTAGCACATTATTCCTGCAATTTAAACACCATTACTTGTGCAAAAACTTTGCTTTGCTGGAAGTTTAAGTGTGCAGCGAATGTGTAAATGTACCTTACTTAGTAATAAACTTTGAGGATTTAAATACCAATGAAGCAATTAGTCACTTTCATCAGCAAACAAGCACACAAAACTCTGAGGCAAACAAAGAAGCTCAAGAAGTCATTTATCCTTTCCACAGTAAAAAGGAATCATAGGGAGAATCTCAGACTGTTTTGGGTTGGAAGGAGCTTTAAAGATCATCTAGTCCAATCCATCTGCCTTGGGACCAGGTCTTCCACCAGACTAGGTAGTTGAAAGCCCCATCCAACCTGACTTTGAACACTTTCAGACATAAAAAACCGTGGTGATAGTGAGAATAAACATCTGAAGTGAAGCCCTTTAGAAAAAAAAGCACCAAAATAATTCTACAGCCAAAGATCAACAATTTTGGAGGTAGAAAACAGACATACCAGGATGAGCATGCAACAGGAGTAAAAAACTAAAGTCAAAGAATACAGTAAAAACAGATTAAGATTTCAGCTTTAAACTCAATAGTACTTTAGCAATCAAACTTTTTGTGAAGAGATCAGCCAAGTCAGGGCAGCTGGAACTTCAGAACACAGTAATACCATCTCTACCAACCCCAAACACTCATGCACGAAGTTACTTAAATATATCTTACCATCACATATGAATGCTGATTAATTCTCTTCTGTATATGTTTACTAAGCAAACATATGCCTTTTCCCATTAAGTTATAACACAGAAGGGAAGCCAAAGATACATTTGTAATTATATAATACACACATAGGTATATATAAATTCTATTAAAATGAAAACATTTCACATTCTGTCAGACCCTAAATTTCAACACAGCACACAAAGCAGAAAAACTGACCTTGGGAAAAACAAAGCTTCATATTTCCCAATAGTTTAAAAGTTGTTATAAAATCCATGTGTTAAAAATTTTTGCATTCTTTCCTAGGAACAATCAGTTTTCATTCAGTTTTCATTTTGATCAAACAATTTGTAGTTTGGGGGTTGGGTTTTTTTTTTGGAATATCTGAATATTGTGCACTTCAAACCAATATCAAAGGCACATAATTTTCCTTCCAGTCACAACTTCTGATCATTCAGGTCATACACCTCCTACAGAAGTTGTGCATTTGCAACTATTTAAAACCAACACAAACACATGGCTAACATACAGCTGGCTCAAAGCACCCACTGAGGTATATAAAAAGGAGCACAGATTGGTCTGCTGCTAGAGAGCCAAAACAGTACCCGAGGAGTGACCCAGGAAACCTCATTTGTTAAAAACATGGTCAGAACTTTGTATACACACAGTCTTTCCTCCTGCAGTCTAAAGTACAATTATTAGCAATCAACTTCCTAAACTAACTGCCTAGTGAGGGCGAGCAGGCAGCATAGGCATAACCAGTGCAAAGCAAATTTTTTTCAGAAGCAAGCTGGACATCTGAATTCCATTTGAAGTAAAAACTTGGTTGTATTTGTCATGCTACTGAAAAGGGCACCACGCTGTTCCCCCTGTTTTGTTAACAAGTGACTATAGAGCTACAGTAGGTAACAATAAGTAACACAGTCTGGCTGAACACCTACCCAGCAAAAATTCATAAATAAACATACATATTTTCTGTCAGATCAGTTCCTTGACTCTCGACATCATCATCAGTGTTAGTGCTGTCAGAAACAAAAAGGTAAGAGCCTGAAAAGTCCTGTAACTTTTTTGGCATTCCCAAAATTCTGCCCCATCACAGAAGCTGTGCCTTTGTCCCGTGTCAAAATTTTATTTCTTTTAATAAACCAAATTTGACAAGTGCCAAGAACTACAACAAATTACTAGGTTATACTCCATAACAGTTCTTCATGATGTAGTAAACTTCTAATAGGCTTCGGGATTGGTTGGTTGGTTTTCAGTTCTTGAGGACAGGGGAAGAGGGGCCAGTTTGTTGTTGTTTTGGTTTTGTTTTTTTAAAATAACAAGTAGACTACCAGTTTTTCAGTAACTACAGCTGCTTGTATTCCAAGCATACCTTCAGTGTTGCAACAGACACAGCCAAAAAAATAGAGGTTAAGTAAATTAAGGAGTCAGATGGACGTCTTATTATCCATTAATATCAGTTTACCTGTATATGTGTCAGAGTTGACAGGCAAAACTGTACACACTATATCTTGCCATGAGTGCCAAACATCTAAATGTACATTAAATGTACATTAAAAAAAACATACTAATCCTGTAACTGATAATGAAGGTTTTTATGTTACTAAAAAAAATTAAATAAATGAAATAAAAAAAAAATATAGTTCTCCAGTCAGACTTCCAGAAGGCTTATATTGTTTGCATAATCAGCTTCTATTAATGACACAAACACTTTGCACTATTATTCAGCAGTGCCCCAAACTCTGACCTACAAATATGTCAGCTATTTTTATTCCTTGCATACTTCTTTTGAAGTGATTGCATCAAGCAGGAAATATCAGTTAATAAATCAACTAACACAGCAGTGTAAAATAAGAATCTCCATATAAAACCACACACATATCAGAAGGTTATATTTCTGTATTGGCTAAAATGGATCATAACTATACCTCATGACATGCTGGTTCTTGGCACATTCAACACAGGCATTCCTCAGACATCTGAAACACTCTGCTATGAGCAGCAGGCAGGTGTCTAGATCTACCAATTCACAGGAGTCCTTGTAGGCCTGCTCAATTTCACTTGAGGCTCCCATCAGGATTTCCAGGAGATTCCGAAATATACCTTCTTCTGCCATTGCTCTGAAATAAATAAATCTGTAGTGAACAGAAAAATAGTGCTGGTATCAAAAAGCATCACATTATGCCAGTTACATCCCTTATTGTAAACCCAAAGATGTCTCTTCACATGTCACTATCCTTAGTATACAATGTCTTTCAAGTAGAAAAAGCAGAATCACCCCATCAGCTTTTTCAAGGAGTGGGGGGAGTTCTGTTGCCTTAGCATTTCTACAGCTCTTTCGAATCTAAAAACAAAACAAAACAAAATTTTGGGGAAAAAAAAAACAAAACCAAAAAAACCACAAAAAGTCACCCTAATGTATATAGCTAGCATGATTATACAATGAAACTTCATGTTGTTTTAAGGATTAGAAATTGATTTAATTAATGAAAACGGTTTAGCTGCCTCACAGTAGATCCCTCAGAAGAAGGAGCTCCATTATAAAATAGCCTACCACAAATTTCAACAGAGGGAGAACAAGTCATGAAGAATGCCATAACTCTGATGGGAATCATAGGCAAGGGAGAAAGTCAACTTTGGGTGGCTTTTTGATGAAATAGACAAACAAAAAAAATACCATGCCACTCCTTATCATGACCTAGGAAAACAATGCTACAAAACCATAAGCACATAGCTAGATAATATTTAAATGGCTGAGAGCATTGATTCTACTCCGAGTAGCTTCACCAAGCTTCCCCAGGATAAACACACACATCTGCCCATCAGATGTCACACAGATAAACAAAGTATTTCCAAAGGACAGCAATTCACATACTCACTCCCCTGATTTTATGCTCAGAAAGGCGATGAGGGCAACACATTACACACATTGTTAACTCAGCTTTGATAATATATGCTGGTGAAGACACACCAAAAAGTCTTTATGACATTGCTACAGAAACACTCATCAAATGTGCTCATTCAGTACTTCTTATCAGAGACCAAAAAAAGGGAAAGAAAAGATGCAGCTTCCTTGAACCTTAAACAGACTTGTATCATACTCATGATCAAACAGGAAAGTTAGGATCTGGGACATAAGGCTAAAAACTATCTCCTAAGCTACAAACAGAAGAAATTCACAGGAAGCTGAACATGAGCCAGCAGTGTGCCCAGGTGGCCAAGAAGGCCAATGGCATCCTGGCCTGGATCAGGAACAGCGTGGCCAGCAGGTCCAGGGAAGTGATTCTGCCCCTGTACTCAGCCCTGGTGAGGCCACAGCTCGAGTCCTGTGTCCAGTTCTGGGCCCCTCAGTTCAGGAAGGAGATTGAGGTCCTGGAGCAGGTCCAAAGGAGGGCAACCAGGCTGGTGAAGGGACTCCAGCACAAGTCCTGTGAGGAGAGGCTGAGGGAGCTGGGGGTGTTCAGCCTGGAGAAGAGGAGGCTCAGGGGAGACCTCATCGCTCTCTACAACTCCCTGAAAGGAGGCTGGAGGCGGGGGGGGGGGTTGGGCTCTTTTCCCAGGCAACTATCAGCAAGACAAGAGGGCATGGACTTAAGTTGTGCCAGGGGAGGTTTAGGTTGGATATTAGAAAGAATTTCTTCACAGAGAGGGTGATCAGACATTGGAATGGGCTGCCCAGGGAAGCAGTGGCTTCTCCATCCCTGGAGATATTAAAAAAGAGACTGGATGTGGCACTCAGTGCCATGGTCTGGTAACCACAGCGGTAGTGGTCAAGGGTTGGACTTGATGATCTCTGAGGTCCCTTCCAACCCAGCCGATTCTATGATCCTATGATTCTATGAAAGTGCAATGAAATGGAAAATAATATCAAACAAATATGTTCACAAAGAAAACTTTTCTTAAAGGAAAACCTAAAAAATATCTTTATTGAGCTTTAGTGGATGATATAGCATAACCTGTGTTCTGCTGCACGCACATCTGCGCAATTAAAAATTCTGCCTAACCTTCATCATGTGGTCACATGTCCATATACCAAGACATGTTCACAAGAATCATTAAATTACTACAACATTAGATATGAGATTTCCAGGAAATACGCATTTTATTCTAAAACCTCAGAGTCGATCAAGACCAATATACTTGCACAATCTCCAGCTCATTAAAAAAATTAAAAAAAAAAAAAGTACCTGTCCTCACTGCAAATGTGGAAGTAGATAAGTGTTTTTATGTATTGTTGAAGAGTAAAAGAACTCCAGATCTATCTCTAGCACAGCATGAAATTCATGTGCTCAAGACAGATCCTTCTGGGCAGAAATCAGATTTCTTCCTACAACAAAAACCTTAAGTGGACAAGCAAAAGTTATTCCTAACACTCAAGGATTTACTTAAAGGCTCTTTGGTAAAGCAGGATTCTATTCAGAGAAAATTTACAAGACATTTACTGTACTTAAGCATCAATTTGATGCAATTTGTACTAAAAAGAATTTTTAGTTAAAATCATCCTTCTGCACAAAAAAAAAAAATTCTCAAATTTGTGAGGAAAGCAGGAAGTGTTTAGCTAACATTAAGAAATCACAGAATCACACAGAATCACAGAAAGTTAGGGGTTGGAAGGGACCTCAAAAGATCATCAAGTCCAACCCCCCTGCAGAGCAGGGTCACCTACAGGAGGTCACACAGGAACCCTATGAAGAGAGACTGAGAGAGCTGGGGCTGTTCAGCCTGAAGAAGAGGAGGCTCAGGGGAGACCTCATTGCTCTCTACAACTCCCTGAAAGGAGGCTGGAGCCAGGGGGGGTTGGGCTCTTTTCCCAGGCAACTATCAGCAAGACAAGAGGGCATGGACTTAAGTTGTGCCAGGGGAGATTTAGGTTGGATATTAGAAAGAATTTCTTCACGGAGAGGGTGATCAGGCAATGGAATGATCTGCCCGGTGAGGTGGTAGATTCTCCGTCCCTGGAGACATTTAAAAAAAGACTGGATGTGGCACTCAGTGCCATGGTCTAGCAACTGCTCCGGTGGGTCAAGGGTTGGACTTGATGATCTCTGAGGTCCCTTCCAACCCAGCTAATTCTATGATTCTATGACATCCAGGAGGGCTTTGAGTATCTGCAGAGAAGGAGACTCCACAACCTCCCGAGCAGCCTGGTCCAGTGCTCTGTCACCCTCAGAGTGAAAAATTTCTCCTCGTGTTTATATGGAACCTTCTGTGCTCAAGATTATATCCACTGCCTCTTGTACTATCGCTGGCCATAACTGAGAAGAACCTGGCACCATCTTCCTGTCTCTCTCCCTTTATGTATTTATAAGCATTGATGAGGTCAGCCCTCATTCTCCTCCAAGCTGAAGAGCCCCAGCTCCCTCAGCCTTTCCTCATAAGGGAGATGTTCCACTCCCTTCATCATCTTGGTCGCTCTGCACTGGACTCTTTCAAGCAGTTCCCTGTCCTTGAACTGAGGAGGACAGAACTGGACACAACATTCCAGATGCAGCCTCACTTGGGCAGAGTAGATGAGGCAGAGAACCTCTCTCCACCTACTAGCCCCCCCCCTTCTAATGCACCCCAGGATGCCACTGGCCTTCTTGGCCACAAGGGCACACTGCTGGTTCATGGTCATCCTTCCATCCACCAACATCCTCAAGACCCTTTCCCCTTCACTCCTCTCCAACAGCTCAGTCCCCAACCTCTATTGGTAGCTGGGGTTGTTCTTTCCCAGATGCAAGACTTTACACTTGCCCTTGTTTAATTCATTAAATTTCTCCCTGCCCAACTCTCCAATCTGTCCAGGTCTCTCTGAATGGCAGCACAGCCTTCTGGGGTGTCAGCCACTCCTCCCAGCTTTGTGTCGTCAGCAAACTTGCTGAGAAGACACTTTGTCCCATCATCAAGGTCATTGATAAAGATGTTGAACAGGACTGGACCCAGCATTGATCCTTGGGGGACTCCACTAGTCACAGGTCTCCAGATGAACTCTGCTCCATTGATCACCACTCTCTGGGCTCTATTTTGTAGCCAGTTCTTAACCCACCTCTCTCTCCATTCTTCTATCCCACGTTTCCTGAGCTTGCTCACGAGGATGTTATGGGAGACTCTCAAAAGCCTTGCTAAGGTCAAGCCAGACTACATCCATTGGGCTCCCTGAATCTACCCATTGAGCTACAACATCATAGAAGGCTATGAGATTAGTCAAGCATGATTCACCCATGGTAAATCCACACTGATGACTTCTGATACCCTTCTTCTCTTCCATGTGCCTAGAGATGACCTCCAGAATGAGATGCTCCATCATTTTTTCAGGGATGGAGGTGAGGCTGACTGCTCTGTAATTGCCTGGACCTTCTTTCTTCCCCCTTTTTGAAGATTAGAGTGACACTGGCATTCCTCCAGTCCTCAGGCACCTCTCTTGTTAGCAATGATCTTTCAAAAATGATGGAGAGTGGGAGGGCAGTAACATCAGCCAGCCCTCTCAAGATTCTTGGGTGCATCCCATAAATAAATCAAGAGTGATTTCAGGTAACTGTTCCACAGCAATACTTACAAACATGTTTTAGAAAAATATTTTCCCAGCAGTACAACAACGATTCACATACAGTTAAAAACAGTAGCTGTAAGTACTTAATATGTATTTTGGAAAAAAAAAATATTTTGTTGCCATAACCTGTTCACTCATCTTTAAATATTAGTCTATAAAACTGGCAAAGAGCCTGTAAAGTATCTTTTAGATTAAAAATACATTCTGCCTTAAACAGGCCTTGACATTCATTCAGAAATATTCTTTGGCTATTCCACAAACTTCTGTTTCTTATGTTTTGATGCCCAAGACAGAACCTTGACCATTTGCTACTGCTACCTGTCCGTGGTTTCCACATCAAGTGCAGGAATACAAAAGGAAGCAGAAGGGTAGAGTAGCCTAGCTCTCAGACCAGGAAGACACACAGCTTCTTCTGAAGTCAAAACAAAGAGTCAGAATTTGTGTGTTCATGCCAAGTGGAAGATTAATGTCACTACTTGTCAGACCTAAGTGCTTGACTGCTAAAAACAGAAACTGTACAAGATAACATCCTAGTCGTACAACAGAGTTAAAACATTAATGTAATTCTGTACAGCCAGGGTTCCAAAAATCATTAAATTAGTCAGGAACTATGCAAAAAAATCCAGAAGTTTGTAATTCTGTATTTCTACTCTGTGTTCTAGGTACTTATAGAATTCCACTCCTGAAAGCAAAGTCTCTGAAAAGCCTTTCAAGTATTTATCTTCACAATATTCCAGGTAATAGAATAAAGCCATTTTCTTTGTTTCTTAGATTAGTAATAGAAGCATACAGAAATCACCTAATGTGCTCAAAAGCACTGGAAGCTTAGAGTAACTCAAGGCTCCCAAATTCTACCTCACAGTCTTGCAGTTGGGGAATTATTTTTCTTACCTTATCTGTTTCTGAATTCCAAACCACTATAATACACTTTTTAAATTATTTTGATTCCACAAGCACTGAACAATCATGTAATAACAGAAGAATTGTCACTGGATATCACAACTTCAAATACCAAACACCCATTGGCTTATGTCTTCTGATTCAACAGCACCAACAATAGTATTTTACAAAGGTGACAAACACTGCAAAAGTTGCTCTCAGATCCTGTAGGATGTAAGCTAACACCACGGCCTTGCCCTTATGGAAAGGTAACTACGTCATCTCTATTTAAATCCACCTGGACCACAAAATTTGGCTATTTTGGGGAATATATACTCTTCTGTCAAGCACAGTAGCAGAGGCTTAAGGCAAAAAATAGGCAGAAAAAGCATGTAAACCCAAAATTTGCACAGGTCCTGCTGTCTTCCTAGAGAAATTGAGATGAAAACCAGGTCTCCTGTACACACAAAGACCATGAGAAAACATTTGTAAGTGCATCTTTCCCTCACCCTCTGACTTTTAAAGGTGATTTTAACAAGAGTACTAGGATTTTTAAAGGGGAAAAAAAAAAACACCAAAACACACAAACTCCCCAAAAAACAAACCCACACAAAGTACAACCAGCACCACAATTTTATGCTAAGAAGTTTGATTTCTTCTTTGTTGGGCATCATAACCTTCAAACAGCTACTGTCAGGAGTGAACACAAGCTCCACACCAACCTGTGCCACCTCCCACCTTCCAGAAAGAGCAGAAACCTTTCCTGAAAGCTCTAACACAACTGAACCTCTACATGCCTGACCTCTGCCAAAGCCAACAGTGCTGTGTGGTATTGCGGAGGTCCCCCTAACCATACTGGCATGGCAATGCTCTATACCAGCCCCTTGCTTTCCTCACTAACCCCATGCTTTCTCCCTCTCCTTACCTCCAAGCTACTAAAGGGCATCCAACCTTTCCTCCCACTGATGCTGCTGCAGCCCACCCTGTGCCCCCCGTCGCCTTGCCTTTAACACAGGCACCCAGCAGGACCTCACACACTCTCGGCTTACTCGTTTCTGCCTGCCCTCCTGCCCTCACCGTGGCTTTTTTACCCCCCAGCATCCACTCCCGTGGCAGAGCCTGAGGAAGGCAACTGCTGTCACCTGCGACCCTGGTGACACCAAGCTTTCCTCCCTGCCCTCGGCCTGCCACAGGCTCAGGGACGTGAGCCGACTGCCAGCCCCCCATAGGGCCCCCAGGGAAAGGAGGGGAGAAGGGACAGGACACGCCACTGCTCTCGGCCTCTCAGGGGACCTCCGGCTCCCACACCAACAACCCCCGGAGCGCCGATCTCAGAGCGCTCAGCCGCTCCGCTGTGAGCACCGGGAACTCCTTCCCAGCCATATGGGCAAGACAGTGCCCGAGAGGACGACAGCGACCGCGCTGCCTTCCCCTACGCTGCCGCCGTAGGGCCCACCCAGCCCCGGCGGCACCGCCGCTTCCCGCGGCCGGCCGGAGCTCCCTCCCCCGGCCCACGTGGCCGCAGGCAGCCCCTCCTCCCCGCTACCTGGGCTGCGCCTCCCGGAACAGGCCCGACACCGCCCGCACGCTCTCCAGCCGAGCCTCCGGCGTGGCCGTCACAGCCCGCCCCAGTTTCTCCGCCGCAGCCGGCAGCCTCTCCGCCGCCATCGCCGTTGCCTGCCCCAGCCCAGCCCCGCCCCGCCCTCGCCGCTCGGAAATGGCGGCGGCACCGGCCCCGAGTGACGGGCGGTGCGCGGGGCCCAGCAGGGCTCTGCCGGGACTCGGCGGTAAAATGGCGGCCCCAGGAGGGGACTAGGGCCGTGTCCCGCTTAGGTCTACGGGGCGTTAACCTTGCCTTCCCTCCCCACCCCCCGGGCTGAAGGAGCCGTGGGGACATCCCCGCCGGGTTACCCGTGGTTGATTTCCCCTTGTGCTCGGGCCTGGTGAGGCTGTATCTGAGAACGGTGTTCAGCTCTGGGGTCCCCGGTTCAAGAAGGATGGAGCTGGTAGAGAGGGTAGAGCAAAGGGCTATGGAGATGGTCAGGGGAAGAGGACATCTCTGATGAGGAAAGGATGAGGGGCTTGGGTCTTTCTAGTCTGGAGAAGAATGAGGGGGATCTTGCCAATCCTAAACACAAGGAGGGTGGTAACATGCACAAATGTGAATACAGGGAGTTCCACTAGAAGAGCTTTGGTTTGAGGGTAGCAGAGCACTGGAAGAGTCTGCCCAGAGAGATGGTGGAATCTCTGCCTCTGGAGATATTCAAAACGTGCCTAGATGCCATCTCTAAACCTGCGTGAGATAAACCTCCCCTCACAGGGTGGTTGTCTTGATCTCCAGAGGTCCCTTCTAACACCTAACATTCTGTGATTCTTTGGCAGCTTTCCATTTCAGCTGCATCCCCTTGTGGGTCACTCCTCAGGGAGCAGGGTAGAGGCTGGCAGTGCATCCCAGACCTTGAGCGGTCCTTGCACTTGTCCCACCGGCTTTTGGAGATGCCTGCCTCCAAATGGTCCAGATACAAAAAGGTAACATACATTGAGAGGAAAAAAGATTCCCATGGACAAAAGGAGTTTGTGGCCAGATGCTATAGGAAGCCTCATTAGTTGGAACTAAACTAATTCTAACAAAGATAGCTTGCTATAGGAACTTTTCTGCCATCCCAGCCCTGACACACCTGAAGAACGCAGACCTTTTTTGGAAATAAACTTGTATGTCTTGGATTACCAGTGAGGTCAGCTTTTTATTTAGTCAAATGCAGATCTTGTTTGTCAAGTAGTTAAGTGCCCTTTCCAGGCCTCTTCCTGGTAATTACTCTGTGTTACCTGTGAATGCACAAACAAGCCACAGTTCTCAACAGCTCTACAGCAAAAAAATACATCATTTCAAGTAATAAGTAGGAATTAAGTGAATAAAAGATGCAAGGAAAGAACCTTTGCAAGTTCTGCCTTTTAACAGATCCCATTAGTTTTAAGAATTGCCTCATCATAAGTAAAGAGAGATTTGTTTCTTCTGCAACAGAACTCAAGACTAAGAGTAGTGAAGCATCAGAAGTATTCTGGCTGCAGATGAGAATGTTGTGCCTGACAATCATGATTCCAGGAAAGACATGTCTACAGCACGTAGCATGGTTCCACATGGTTTGGCTGACCATTGATTCAGTATGTTTGGGCAACCAGCAGATTACAACTTAAATGAAGGAAGTAGTAGGGTACACTAAAACCCAGAAAGACAGTCACACGTGTTCTGTGAACATTATCTGCAAATATAAAAGTGTTTATTTGGGTTTATCCTACCTTGTTTGAGAAGGGACACGGTGTGCCCAGCAGTCCAATTTTGTTCAATCTTCATCATTTTTACTTGCCATTTTGCCTGTCTGCCCATTATAAATATTTCCCTTTGTGGATGTTTTTTTTTTTTTTTCAGTGACCTCTGATGCTTTAAGGCAACAGTTAGCCAGCTTTTACTCCATTAAGATTTTCACGTAGAGTACTGATAAGTTACATTGCAAAATACTTTAGATCACATAGCTAAAAAACACATTGGGGTTGTATTGGTTCTGTAATGCAGACAACTTAAATATCCACCTAGATCTAGCATCTCTATATGAAAATAAAATTATGCAGAATCATTTTTCTTAGAATTCTTCACCAAATTAAGAGGTGGAACAGTCTCTTGAGGATGGTCATGAGACCAGTGTTTGAAGCTGGACACAGAGAAAGACCCGTCACAGCTGAGACTCTGGAGAGAGACATTTGCCCCATTTCAGCAAACACTGGCTCTGCAGGAGGCACAGCAGGTCAAGACATCTCAAATGTTTATAGATGGCCACTTGTTTAATCACAGGATGTATACCAGTGTTTTCTTTTTTTTTCTTGGAGGCAACTTCCATCAGAAGATAAAGTTTCAGCTCTGGAAAAAGTTACTTTATGCTAAAGAGACAAATCCAGCAACATTTTATATTTCCAGCATAAATACTAGTTTTCTGTCTCTTATTTTGGGCCTGTATTAGATTAAGTATGGCTTGGGCCAGAGAGCTTTGAAGCTATAGACCAAAGCTTTTATTTTTGGTCTAGTGTTTAATAGGATCCGGTGAAATTGATTGATGCCCTTGGGAAAATGCTTTTGATTAGCCTTTGTTGCTGGGTTGCATTGAGTCCCATGGTGGATTCACTAAGCTGTGGAGTACACTGCACCCTCATGCCAGTCCTCAGTTTCCCACTTATACCTAGCAAATTACAGTAATTATCTGAGGAACTCTGATCAACTTTGTTTAGACAAGGAAGAGCACATCTGAGAGGAGACAGCACCACCTTCTTAAGTAGCAGAAGTAGAACACAATACGACTTCTATGTTTTTTTTGAGGTATTCAACAGCTATGACGAATATATATGAAATGGATACTGCAGATTGTCTTAATTGCAAAAATAGCTATTGCAGTCCCAAGCCAACAACTTGAGAGATTACTTGGCTGCAGATGAGATGTTACACATGTGTCCAAGTGCCATAAAAGATTGGTTGCATTTGATGTTGAGATGTACATGTCACTCCTTTGTTATGTAATAACAGAAGTAAATTTAATTTTTCATAAGAAAGAAATAATTCTGTCTGAAAAGAAAGCCTGCGGGGTCCTAGAGGAGAGGTTCTAAGTGCTCGCAGTTTGACACAAAAATAAATGGTGTCTTCCAAGAAGTAAATAGGAATAAAATGCTGTCCACTGTACAGTCGTCAGGTTCAGAATCACTGCAATACTCTTGCCTCATTTGTTAGATGCAGTCCAATTTCCAGAGTGAATGAGGAATTTCATAACTGTTATCTGCCCTTCACAAAGTTTTTATGCCACATCTATGTGGACTGTTTTCACTGGGATCAGCATTACCATTCTCATGTTGGGCAACTGCACAAGCGTCTGGAAGGACACAATCCTTGCCCCTATTCAGCTGGATCAGAGAGAGGTTACTGCTCAGGATATCTGATACCCAAAGTCTAGTTCCTTCATCACTGGGGGAATTTCATGGTACATGAATTTCACTTCAGTTACGTACCAGCTGATTTATGTTGTGTAGAATTCAATGTTGGGTTTTGGTGTGGTATGGCAGGAAATGCAGCTGAGTCATTGAAAGTGCTAAGTTAAAGGAGGTTACATGTACATTAACTTAGAGTGTGCAGCAGTTTTCTGTGGGTAGAGGACATGAAGATTGCCTTACACATCAGTAGTGTACATATCAGCCATGGGAGAGGGAGGGCTGCAGCCCTCAGGAGCAGGAGCAGCATTGTAAACTTAGCTTATCTTAATCTTAATCTTAAATTTATTTTAAGCTTAAATTTAAGCTTAGCTGCTTAAAACCCCAGTGTCTGACAGGCACAACAGGATCCCTTTTGTCTTGCAGGACACAGCACCCACCACTACAGAACTGGATGTCCTCTTCTGTTGGTGCACACCTGCATGAGTGTTTGCACCTGCTTACATGTATGAAACCACATCATGTGGCAGTATTAGAGACAGGGAGACCTCTAAAAGGCCCGGGGAGTTGTTCGGTGTTATTGTGCAGTATACACTAAACCAAGACTCAAGTTGGCCCATAGGGAGTGACATTCTTTTTTTTTTTTCTGGGAGCCAGGCTAATTATGGACTGGGATGACTAGGGAGGTGAGCATAGCCAAAAGAGGAAATGGATGTGTAGAGGAGAAGATGGGATACAGTCCACTGTGCTCTCTCTTAGACCCAAACGTATGACATTTTTCTTTTTCCTGTACACTGAATTATACAAATTTAAATAAAACTAAACCTTCAGAAAGTCACCCATTTTTGCTCTTTCTGGGTGTCATTTGACAATAATACAATTTAACACTGTGTCAGGATTAAAAAAAAAAAAAAAAGTTGATCACTAGAGTTTAATATCTGTAGGAAAGGACTGAAATGCTCCAGGCAATACAACAAAGCAGGGAAAGACATCTCTCCACAAGGCAGGCTGATAATGGGACAGAGGAAGAAAAGATGAATGTGGGGAAGGTGACAGTGAGCAAAAGCTTTACTGAAAGGCATACCCAGAAACTGACTGTGCTGCACAGAGACAGGATAGCTGAACTAAGTTACATTTTGTTTAAAGCTATATGGGAAAAAAGAATTCTTGAGAAGGATTCTGAAGGTGAGAGTGTGCAGTTAATAGTCTCCTCTTCTGAACTTTTCAACTACCCAGTGTTATTTTAAGCCCTAGACTCCCATGTGAAAATACTCCCACGAGGAGTGCTAAGTTTGAAAGTTGTGCCATATAATACAGATTTCCCGTACAAATAGGATCAGATCTCATCTCTCATGTGAAGATCTTGGCTTTTCCTGTGTTTTGATAGTGGCAACAGTTTTTCTGGACTTCAGCAGCCTGGACAGCTGAGCATTCAGAAAGCTGCTGTTAAGTACATGCTTATAAATCATTCCTGTGCTCTAGACTGAGCAAACTACACTTCTGTGTACACCTGGAGTAACTGTGTCACAGGACAGAGAGTTCAAGCAAATTCACTGCCTGTGCATGCAGTGTGTAGTCACTCTCCACAGGCAGATTAAACCAAATGTGCTGGGCTTGCATGATGTTTACAGAGCTGCATATTGGTAAATTAACTTTTTGGGGCTGCAGAAGCCAACAGCTAGCGTCTGTTCACAAAATCCTCCAAAATCCTGTGTACAGTGCTGGAAACATTATCCTGATTCTGCCGCTTGGGGAATTATTCATCTGTTAAGCCTGCAGTCAAACCTGGTTCCTTCTGCTTTCTGAGAAACATACGACTGAAGTGTTGTGAATACTTTCTGAAATTATATCTTCCAGAAAATAAAAATAAATATTCCTCCTAAGGAACAGAACCAAAAAGCTCCTCACCACCTGGTCACTGTCAGGGAATAAAAAGGCATGCACTAAAGTATTTTTGAGGAACTCACAAGAGAAGTAGTCCTTCTGAGTAGATGTGTCAAGGTGGCCCCTTATGAATGGATGAGTGAAGGGAAAAGCCCACAGGGAATTCTGCGTTACTCAGCACTGCTCCCATTTATCAGCATCGGTGGACCTTGTCAGTGTTGAGAAATTTGCTGGAGGGAAAAGACAGGGGCTAAAAGAGCAAAGAACAAGAAAAAACAATATAGTGACTCAGAGTATCTCCTGGTTTGGGTTACTGCTGGTAAAGTGAAGGCTGTGATCCTGTTCGGGCTCCTGTGAAATAGGGATAAACCCTTCCAGATCTGTCCACAGACTGACATCTAGTGGAGGTAAAATAAGGGATTGCAGAACCTAAAATCATCTGAGTGACTATACTGAGTCTATATTGTTCACCACAGGTGCTCAGTTTGTTTAGTTTGTTAATTCCATTTGAGAAATATAAATTCATGACTAAATCTATAGCTCTTTACTGTAAACTTAAATTGCATGAGATTATAAGTAAATTCACAGAGTTTCATTTAGCCTACACTGAAATAAGATCAGGAGCTAACTAAATCACATAAAAACAACACTTGAAAGGTTTCTGAACGTGAGATGCTGTGTCAGCAGATAAGCTTCATAAGACAAGGGCAACACTTGTATCTTAGGTGTTAGGAAACAAAGACCTAGGAAACGAATACCTGCAGAGTTTGTTTTCAGAGCATTTATGAAAGCCAGTCTTATGTCACCTTAAGAAATACTATTTTAGAAGCTGCTATTGGTAACTTCAAAGCTGCCACATACATTGTCTCTCTCTCTGAAGACAAAATATATCTTATTATATAGAGGGAGCTGTTCGACTGACAGATACAGAACTGAGAAATAATGTGTTGAAACTTAAGTTCTCCAGAATCTTTTTAGTTTTTTGTTAATTTTTGCAACTCTAGGAGCAGTTTCATACTAATGAGAAAAGAGTAGTTAAAACTAGTGAGTATTAATTTTGGTATAATACTACAAAACAAACACAGATCTAGTTAAAAATCACACGTCTTATTTTCTTGGAATTGTCCTACTCCAGCTTTATATTCCTTTGAAAGAAACATGACACCTAGAATTTACAAAAGGGAACAAGTATTGCTATTAATATTAATTAATATTCAGAAAATTTGTGGAGATTAGGATATTTTACTGCCTGTTAATTTCAAAAGTTTAACACAACAAAGAAATATCTGATGAAACATTGCTGTCATACCTGAGGACCTGAAATAAAGAAAATAATCTTTCTTTTAAACCAGTATATAAAGGCTGTCCAAAAAGTCCATCTAATTACATATCCAAAGGGAAGCTTTGATCCATTCATGGGTTTTTTTTCCCACAAGCATGTCAGTAGGCTAAGGTTAAGTGATATATAGATTATTATTTTTTTTAAATCACTATCTTAACTTCCTTAAGCAGCCATAAATATAAATGAAATTAGAAGTTTTCTTCTGCATGTGCTGATTATAAGATTTGGTCTCTGCAGAAGTCATTATTTGTATTTATATGGCAAGATGCTAAATTTTTAAGTTCAAAAATTCTACACTCTTCAGTGGCTGGGAGTAATAATGTTATGGAGATATAAATTTCCCTCCTCACATGGAGATAAAAAATTTTGAAGGAGAAGGGTGTCCACCTGTTCACCTGTGCAGTGTCCTCCTTAAGCTCTAAACACACAAATAAAATCAGCCCACTGTGTCTGCATCTGTCTGCCACACATGAGCTAGCCCCAGAATACCCAGAATGGGTTTTACAAGCCTCTCCCCACACCATTTACCAGCCTCTGAATCTACCTAGTATGTCAATAACACTGTATGAAGTTATTAAGTAATATAAATTAATTATTAAAATAAATATTAACTATTAAGACCGTACAAACACAGACATGTTAAAGACCCTGTCAGGGATGGGCAAGCCTATTTTTGATCTGAGCAAGTGCTGATACTCACTGAATACAAATACTGGTTTCACTGGAGGGGTAAATAAGCAGAAGACAGTGGTGAGGTTGGAGGTGGAGACTTAGTTGGCAAGCACTGCATCTTGGATTATGTTAATCTGAATCCCCTCCTGCATGAGGGGGGGTTTCTTGCTTTCTCCTTGCCCATCATTTTTGTTACCCAGGATCTTCCCATTAGTCCTGGGAAAATATCTCATTTGTCTCTCTTTCTGTGTGTCCTTATTTAGAGGAAGGAATAGAAGGGAAATACAGTAGAATATGGCATTCATGTCTGCTCGACTTCATTTTTGCCATTTGGCTGTTCTCACCCCACACAGATGAAATAGCCATCCTTGCCTGCTGGGTGAATTGTCATGACAGGCTCATCACATCCCTGGGACTATGCTGAGAAATAACAGGCATTGAGATTCATGTTGTTCATCACCCCAGCACCGGGGAACTTGCAGGACAGCTGCAGGATTGACAGCAGGGTGAGATATTTCTTGTGTAATCAGTGCAAGGTAAGAGGCCTGAACTCTGCGGGCCACAATCTCTGCTCTTCTGCTTCTGTTTTACACCAATGTCATTGAAAGCCTGAGACATACCTTAGACAAAATCTGGTTAGTTGTTTTTACAGCTGGAATTTCTGTCCAGCTACATCCGATATAACTTTTCAAACTAAGATCCCCTTACTTCCTAAATTGTTCTTTAAACCTGTGCACACTTGACTTGTGAATATGGAATGTAGTCTTCCAGCATTGCCACCCTCAGTTGGGCAAAAGAGGAGTCACTTGGTAAATAAAAAACGAGTTACAGAATCAGTTTTTCCTAGCAGAGGAAAAAGATTAAGGCCATCATGGTAGACGAAGAGTCTGAGCATGGTGTGTACCTTCATTCCTGAAGCAAGGAGTGCCTGTGCTGAGGAATCTATTATAAATCACATTTTTAGTGAGACTGGCAAAGCTGCATAACTCTGGCCTCAGGGAATCTGTCTAATTTGTCAGCTGAAATTCAGCCTCCTGGTAGAAAACTAGTCCATTCATGCTTCATGATGGCTAATTACCCATGGATGGAATCTGCTCAGGGAACTGTCAACAGTGATGTGGTGTGGCACCATCATCCATCTGGGAGCTTCCTAGGGAAAGTCAGTGAAGTTCCCCCTTCTCCTCCTCCTCCTTGTGCTGTGCCTGAGCTGTGCAGCTGCTCTCCCACTACTCTTCTCTATACTTACACATCACTTCATGGCAAGGTCAGCAGGATGACTTGGGAAAGAAAGGTCCTGATGTTGCTCTTTTGCAGGGAAACCTCTTGCTCCAGTAGCAGGCGGTCCTCTGCATCTGGAAGTAGCAGGAATTAGCTTTAGTCAGGATGGTCTAAAAGAGTTAAGAAAAGATATGTTTTGTTAGACCATTAATAAAGTTGCAGAAACCAGAGGAGTTTCTTGCAACCTTGCTGTCACTTATGTTTTAATACAGAAGGGACACAAATAGCATACAGCAAATAGAAGCTTCTGAAAATAATCCAGGGAAGAAACACTCCTTAAATTCTGAAGAACTTATTTTTGTACATTATGAACTGTAAAAACTCCAGCATCGAATACATTACTACAGATTTAACACCTCCTGTATTGGAGAAGAATTTTTTCTCTGTTGGACGCATGAAAGCAGTGTTTACCTTACTTTTGGAGCTCCACATCAAGCAGTTATGAGTGGGTCTTCTGGAGTGAATTAACTGTATAAAAAAGGAAAATGGTATGAATAAGAAGATAAAAATTGATTGGGAAAGAGTTATGCCCAGTCCCAAGCTGCTTTTTAATGTGTTATTATAGAAAGACTGTTAAAAAACTGTTACCAAAAATTATTCACTGCAATTAAAAAGTATAGTGTGGATTGACTGAGTAAACCGTAATTCAGGCAATGCAAATATGCAAAAAATTGAGCATTCTTAGGATGATTCACAACCTTAAAATAATGTCTGTGTTTAAGTGTCTGAAAGTATCAAGGCCCCTCAGTTATGTTTGACTCCATCAAGTTTGTGTTTGTTCTATTAGATGGCATCAATAACCAGTCTCTTCTCAGAGTGCTTTGTAGAAAAGGGAGCATAATTGTCTGAAAAGAGGTCTATTAAGTGTTTGTTTTTAAATCAAAGAACACTTTTGAAATATTAAATAAAGAGAGACTACAATATATAAGTCACTCCAACCCATCTTAAAAGTACTGATGCACATTAATGATTTACTTTGGGCTTATACATCTATTTGCTTTTTTATTCAAAACATTGCATTGTTTCCCTAGTAACCCAAATATCTTACAGAGTTTAGCTTATTCTCCATCTAAAGTACACCCTCTTAAGGAAATTAATACAAGTTCTCATCAGAGCACTTTTCCCTTTTGCCCCCATTGTTTGTAAAGGAAGAAATAATGGCTGAAGGGGACATTTTTGTCTTTCTTCCTCCACTCTCCCATCCCAATAATGATAGCTGAGATTTAAACATAACAGCAGATTCAGCCACTGTGTTCATTCTTTAAAAATGTTCTCAGACTTAACGAGTTGGGCTGCTTTTACGCTCTCATATCAATGCATATTGATGTGCCATAAAAAAGTCTAAGAAATTCCTCTCCTGTTTTTAGAGGATAACTTGGTTATCTTCTCCTGTATTCTTTAAACAAGAACAATGCAACTCTGCTCTGATATATTGATATTTTACTGGAGTATCATTAACTGGGGCATATTTCACCCCTTCTTACCATTCAAGGCCCCTTCAGCCCTTGGTGCGAGGGCAAACATCAAGAAGAGGTTGCCAATGAGCCTCACAGCCCCCCTGCTTCTGCCCTGTGGCATTCCCTGGCAGGTCAACAAGGATGGGAGAAAGAGCAGTAGATAGCCTGGGGGAGACCATGCCTTACCTCTCAGAAGACAGAGATTACTTAAATCATCTGCCATGAAATTGTCTGGTGACTCCCTCCTGCACTGGTGGGTGACTGCTGGTGACCCAGCTCAGGGAGTTGGTCCAGGTGAAGGTGGTGGCTGCAGACTGGTATCATGCTGCAAAGCATGACAGGGCAGGTGATTCTAGGGAGCCAGGTCAGAGCTGAAAAGCAACATAAACCCTGCAGTTGGTGCTGAGCAGACAGCCTGCTGTACTGCTGTGTCATGGCCCAGAATTACAGTGGACCTACCCCAAGCTAGAACTCAAGCATGCCATAGGCATCTCCTGAACTAGAAAATACCATCCACGTCCCTCTGTCCCATCCTGGCACAGGCCAGCCTGGGGCTGCCCGCACCTGATTGCCCACACCAGGGCAGGAAGATGCCTATCAGTGAAAAATTCTGAAGAAGTAAGTCCAGGGAAAATTTTTCCCAAGAAGAGGAGGACGGAGAAAACCTGATGGAGTTTGTCCCCTGAGCAGGTAAAGCACAACCAGAGCCACACACTAACCTGCAGCATCCTGCTAATCCCAGAAATTGACAGAAGAATTGCTGAGCACTGTGGTTTACATGAAAATATATGTTTGTTCCAGATGTTGATTTATTTTTTAAATTAAGATTTATTCAGACTGATGGAGAAGAAATGAAAGAAGTTAATGTGAGCTTAAAGCTTCAGAGGAGTTTCAAAGCTTATTACTCGATATTATTTACTTGATGCATAATCTCATCACTCATTGACCTCCAGCAAAGAAAGAGTTAGCTGAAGGTAGCTTCCAGCTTCCTTCCTCATGCCATGGTTCTCAAAAATACCTTCTTTTTAAAGTTGTATTTCATCCTCTACGGACACTCTGTCCAAGAATCTCTCTAAAAAGCCCTGTCCTACTTGTCTTTTGCATCAAGAATCTTATGAAGAGGACTTCACCCTGAACTGGGTAGGTAGATTGTTTCCTTAACAGAAGGGAAAAACTTCCAAAAGAAGTGAAGCCAGCCTGCTTGTATAAAGATAAAACTCTCTTCTTGATTTTTTTCCCTTTGATTTATAAAATCATCTTGTTAATCACTGCAAGGTTTGTAAGAGAAAAAATGGCTGTGATTGCTACGCAAAAATATAAGTTAGAGTCACGTGAAGCAGAAAAGATTGACTAATTTAATGATTAAACAAAAAGAGAATGTGTAAATGACTGAGGAATGTATAAGGGAAACATATTAACTGCAGTTTCTCAATGCTTCTACCTTTGCATTCTTAATAATTCACTTAGAGGAGATTCTCAGGGACACTAGCTCAGTTAGCTCTTGCTAGCATTAAATATATAGAAGTTTTGTCTGTTTCAATAGCAACAAAACCCAATCAGACTATGCCCACTTTTTAGCTATCTATAAATCTTAACAGTCTTGGAGCTGGTCAAAGCTTTCTACATTTTGTATTATGCTATCTTGTTAAAATTAACCTGGATTAAATAAAATGTTTTTCTGATATTGGCCAAAAATACTAACTGACTCTCAGAGAATTCTCTGAAATTGTTCATGTTTTGAAGTGGGGATAAAAATGCTTATGAATACTTTATCGTCAATTAGGAAGGATACTTCCATTAAAAGCTTTGTAGTGTTTGAATAAAACCAGAGAAAGTGGACTGCATTCTAATCTGACATTTACTGCATAATCTAGGTAGAAATTGCAACAAACAGCTACTCTTATTATCACAGTATAAGCCTGGAACTGCAAATATTAAGTGCCATAGATACAAATTCAAAGAATATTGTGAAAAAAGTACAGAATTAATTTGCTAGTGTAGCGAATAAAAGACTTTCACTTGGTCAAACGACCTTAATGATCTCAAGCAACAGTATTTTTTCCAGTTATACTGCAAATTAGGGTATTTTATAGGAGTTAACTCCAGGAGATGAACAGCCTTCTGCTAAGCACAGATGGAAAGTAAAAGGCTTTGAAAATGGAAGGTAGTTGGACACCTAGCTGGCCAAAACAAGGACAAGCACCCCTGTGACCACTGTTTACAGGTGCCATTCCCTTCTAACCCACCAATCACTTCCTGCAGCCCCAGGCATCACTGGTGGCACACAGGACTGAACCAGTTTGATTTGTGCAAGACCAGTGTATCTCAGGCACGCTACCAGGCAGGAAGGTGTTATTTGTATAAGATGTGGTAGCTGTGGGAAAGGCATGATTCCCTGTGAAAGATGCCCAAGAACAGCAGAGTCTCTGTTTGGGGGAGTTTGGCTGCTCAGGTAGGATCTGAATATGGCCAACAAGTCAGAGGTTCTGTGGGTTACTTCACACACCAAACCTTTCTGTCGCACCATTTTGGATTAATCTGACTAGAGAACTCACCTTTGTGTAACTCAGTGGAGTTTTGCTCACTGGAATGTGTTAAGGTGAGCGACTGCTAGCTGGGGCTAGGGCCAGAGCTATCCATACCAGGGATCAAATTGGGATATGGATTTGTAATCTCCTTGGAATAGTCTCTCCTCCTTGTTCTGTTTGGGAACGTGCTCAATTACTACCTAATATGGGTATATTATCTTGTCCTCCAGGAAGCTTAGCTACGTTGTCTTGCAAATTATTGGAAAAAAATCCAAAGCACCATCCATTTATGATCATTTCCATGTTCCTCTCATCCCTGAAAGCCACACCCCACAAATCCCCTGACCATCCCCCATTGCTGTAAAATGCTCTCAGTGTTTCTTTGTCCAGAATGTTGGGGTTTAAGAAAGGAAGCTGTTGCTACAAGTTAGAAAGGAGAAGCTGGAAGTGCACTTTCCTCCTTGTCTTATTGGTCTGGAAATGGAGGGGTGGGAGGAGAAGGTAGTTTCTGGTTGTAGCACACATTCTCCTAGCTCAGCTTAGCTGGAGTACGCATGCTTGTGGTTTCATCCTCACAAATGCCATGTCAGGCCCTGGGCCAATACAAACACCAAGTCTGACTTCAATATATATAGTGAAAAAAAAATAATTCCAGCTCACTCCAAATTAGAGTGTTTTTGCAGAGAGAGGGAGGAAATGAGGAGGGCTCTGGTAGATGCAGCCGAGTAATTCTGATCTCTGCCCTTAATAGGTTATGAAAATAGGTTGTGGAAAGCACAGCTATTTTCCCAAGCTTGCATGCATTAGAGTTGTTTATAATACAAATAAAATTCTATTCAAATACACCTTGACAAAGATCTCAAAGGAACTTATCTTAATTCTGTAGGATTCATGGGACTATGTGGGAATTAAGGTGCCACACGCCCTGTAATTTGGGGGAGATACAGGTGCTTTATGCCACATGTCAGCATGAAACCTCCAGTGTTCATTCCTGATACAGACACATTAACAAGTGACATGATATTTGTTGATTTTAAAATATTCCTTTGTTGTAAAAGTCTGCAAAACCACCTCCCCCAAATTCAGGCATCAGTAAAAACATTCAAACCTGACATTTAAATAGGCTGAGATTTTGAAATCTTTTTAGTTTTCTTGTGCCTGGAGATCCAGTCATCCATGAAGCAGAAGAAGAATGAATAAAATAAAGTAATAAAACTTTTAAAAGAGAACTTTTCAAGAAAGGCAACAGCTGAAATAGAGCCTGATGACTGATCACAAGTGAAGGTAGGACGAAAAATTTTAAAAGTGAACTTTTTTTGCAGGTGGTCAGTCACTAAAAATTATTTTTTTTTAAAAACAGACCATGTAAATTAATAAATTATTCACAGCAATTAGTTAGCCATGCATAAATCCATGCAGTTTTCATTGAGAATAAAGATCCTAGTCTGGTTTCCTGGCCTGATTCCAGATAAGGTAATTACATTCTGCCTACTTAAAGTTCCCCTTCAGTTCAGTATGATGTATGTGTCTTCCTCCCTGAAAACTGTTGTCTAACAAATCTAAAACCTGCCACTTGCCTTTCAAAGTTGGATAACTTTGGGCTTTGCCTCAGGACTCTTTATACCTCTGCCCCAGTAGGTGTCATATCTCCTAGCCTGAGAGGACTAAAAAGTAGACCTCAAGCCATAGTGTTGCTAAATCGTAATATTTCTAAGCTTTTCAGACAATTAAATATTTCTATGCCCAGGAGTGGTAATTTTCAGCTATATCAAAACCACACAATTCAGCCCAGAAAGACCACTGATTTTACTCAGCCTCCAAAAGCAGCTGTATATTTTTATCCTTGGTTAGGAACCAGATTTTAGCCAGGCTGCCCTCTGCAGATATGAACCTTGCATATTAATGCTTCCCCATGGGTTGGGGATTATCTCCATTTGAAGTTTTAGAGCAAGCTTAAACACATTTCAAAAGCAGCCGAAGGCTGTTCCTACAGCTCCACCTTTCGGGAGCCTGGGATCAACCAGATTGCTTGTCTTGGATATTTCTTTACTAGAGAAGGACCTAACCTTGTTGTATTTGTGGCTGAAATTAATTGCTAATATGTAAATAACAAAGTATCTTGGAGGTTTTAAAGATGCATTGATTCCTCACGGAAAGCCCCCAAAAAAACATGAGGCTGGAGATATTTTTATTCAGAATAGTTTCTGAAAGCTACTCAGTGTCAGGAAAGACCCTGATATATGTACTTCAGCACCAAAATGTTTTCATCTGGCCTTTCTGCTTGAGATTCACTTGAAATCATTGTGCCAGATTGAGCTTTGATGTAATTAGACTATGTCAAATATAACAGCTCCACATCAAATTCAATACTTTTCTTATATGTTTGAGTTGGATTTGGTTGTTAGTCCTCCACTTGCACACTCACAAATGATTGCAGCCTGGAAACTTCATGCAGTAAGTGCTGAGTGCCTTCAGTACTCTTAGGTCATTTCTTTAGTGCAGAGGGAGGTCAAATTATCTGCTCCCTTTTAAAGAGGACCCGACACACAGGAGGAGGAGATAGCAGCCTGTATTGGTGAGATGAAGACATTTGAAACATGCAGAAAGCATCCTGAATACCCTGAGCTTCCAAAACACCTGGGTCTGGACTACAGCACAAGTCTAAACTGATGAAAAAAGCAGGGGGATGTTGGAGACTACCCAAGGAACTGATCCAGAGCCCACTGGAAGTTATGGCACAGACTGTTCCAATTGGGACTTGAATCAAGTCTGTGGTGAGCTTTAAGATGAAAAGACATTGCAGCAGCCAAGAGTGACCTTTAAGAGATGAGAATGCCCCCAGAATAAATAACCTCACTTGTTGGTTCCAGAAAGTGAAGGAATAAGTGAAAAAAATTAATAAATCACAGATCAACAACATAAAACCCTTTTTACCTCTTTTCACTATTCAGCCAGGGATTAAATTGCTTTGATGAATATCAGACATGTATTTGCCTTTCATCACTTTTCATGGTCTAAACCTTGCCCTCAGACTCAGCATCTCTCTTTCAGACTACTAAATATTATGTGTGCAGAGGAGCAGTTTGGAGGGTATAATGATGGGCATGATTGTTAAATTGGTTTCCAGTGTCTTTCAGGCTGTGTCCCTGCAGAATTGCAATTAAACACTTGACAAACCACAAGGCTATGCTAATCCTGCTTCCAAAATCTCTGATGGCAAGGATGGCAGTCTGCCTTCCTGCTCCACTGAAAGACAGAGAGACCCAGCCTTGCTCAGGTTCTTCTTAAAAATACTCTGTTTTTCCCCTTTGGCTTGGTGGTTCATGTTTCAGCTGTAACATTCTGCCCGAGTTTGCTATAGCTATGTAACAATCTCCTCTTTGTTTAGCCCTGCTACCTCATTTCTCTCTATTAGCCTTTAATCCCTGTCAGGGTTTCACCTTTGCAAAGATGAGGTCACAGCTCACGTTGATTGGGAAAGGAAATCCTGATGATTGTTGCTGACAGAAAGCTGATAATGCTAGTTTGGGCAGCAATAAATTCTCAGTCTCTAAATGAAGACTAATCTTTGAGCCAGAAATTACCTCTTTCAGTAGTTTTTTTTTGGGCCTCATTCACAAATATTTTCCCATGCTCAAGCTGCTTGACCTTTGGAGCATTCAACGCACCTATGTTTTTCTGCAGAATTGTTTTCCAAAATTAGCAGCCATCTATCAGTGAGAGGCAGGTGAAGTTATAAAATAAATCAATTATGTTACCCTCATTGGGAATGCACCACTTGGAGCTCTCCATAGCCTCTGCAACCTGAAATGCAAAATTGGGATCTGCTGCTGTGCAATTCTGTCCTGTCAGCATTTCTATTCCTTCAAGTGACTGTTGGTGTCAGGGTTTTTTTTTTTTATTTACTTTTAGGGCAAAAGTACATCATGCAGAGAGGTAAAAGAGGTGAGCAGGAGGGGATTGTGCCATTAAATTCATGTTGCTGATCCAGTGAGTGATTCCATAAAGATCAGTCCTAACCCTGAGCAATGCTGATGCTTCTTGATGCCCCTTCCCTGGAAGTGTTCAGGGCCAGGTTGGATGAGAGCTTGTGCAGCCTGGTGAAGTGGGAGGTGTCCCTGACCATGCAGGGGGTTTGGATCTTGATGATCTTCAAGGTCCCTTCCAACCCTAACCACTCTATGATTCTATGAAATGCTGTCTTTGGTGCAGTTCACTACTTCAAATCAAGTATGGCCATTGAACTGGCCCTTCTCTGCTGCAGTATCTTTTATATGCAAACTCCTTGCACCTCCTGCAATGACACAGCTCCTCACCAGCAGAAAGCAGCAGGTATGTTCACCAGTGGTTGAACAGGAAGAACTTTGTTGGTTATTCAGTAATTCAAACAATTGACAACGCTATCCAAATCTTCTGCACATTATATTGTCTTTTTCTTCCTACTCCTCCTGCTCTTCCCTAAAACAAATGTCTCTTCGACACACTGCAATCTAATTTACTCCTAGTGCCTACATAACAGACCATCAGTGCTCCCAAATGCAGCTTCTTTGTGTACCAATCACTCCCTGACATCTGTATCCAGCCTTGATTCTCCAAGAAATGAGAAGCTGGTGGTTGAAAGCTTCAGCTCTCTCTCTGCCAGTTCAGTCTGACTATTTTTTTTTTTTCTCTGCAGCAGGCTATACTCACTCCTTTGATCAAAACAATCCTGGATTTTGGCCTGAATGCAGATTTGAACTTTACAAATTGGGTGTCCCCCAGCTAACAAAGTGGGCATTTTATTCCCTTTCCTGCTAGCAATAACAGAACTCCCTCCTCCCATGCACAGCTGGTAGCGTTTTAGTCAGACAGTTCCTATGTAATCTGTTATAATTCTTTTCTTCCTTCCACAGTGTCTTCCTGATGGTGGAAATCCACCATTGCCTAGCCATAATTCTCTCTGAATACTCTCCAGCAGAGCTTGGGAGGGGAAGAGCAATTCAGGTTCCTGAACACAGATGTGAAGCACCAAAATAGACAATTTAGGCCAGCCAAGGTACCAGCACTGGGCTGGCTGATGAGGTGTGGGAGCTGTGGGAGACACAGACCTTTCCAAAGGGGTAGTCAGAGTCCAGGAAGGCTGTAATACACACCTGAAATGGTCTCAGCTAATTTCAGACACTTACAGCTTGTCCAGGCAACACCATCAGAGGGGCTCTTCTGTGCTCATCAGCTGAAAGGATCAGTTTGCTCCATACTTTATCAAGGGTCAAAAATGGATCATCAGGTGATGATATGGAAACCAGCACTTCAGTGTTTATACTAACATTCCCACCTTTGCAAGGACAAATATCACTATGTTTGTATTATAATATTTATGCCTACAGCTAACTACTTTATGTGTCTTATACATGTCTGCATCTGTCTGAATGTATCAGATTTTTCAATCCTTTTGTCAACTGGCCTGTGGGAAAGGGAAGCTTTGCTTCTTGAATTGTTTTGACTTCTGGATTCTTTCTGATCTTGGTTTAGTGAAAACTCTAGTATTAGCTACACTTTCTTTGTGTGCAAGAGAACTTTCTCATTAGAAGAAACTGACTGGACCAAGACTTCTAAGGTCTAGCTCTCCATCTTGGACCACAGAATGTAAACAGATAGCTGGGTCATGCTTAGGTGAACTCAGGCCCTGGGCCAGGGGAGTTCTTGGAAAGCAGAGGCTGAGGAGCTGGCCCACATGAAGTGGAGACTCAACATCTCCTTAGGGCTGGGGGAGCAGTAAGCAAGCAGGAAGGGTAAAAGAAGGAAGGCATTTGCAATACAGAGAGCACAAGCAGATACTGCAGCCTGCTTAACCTCGTTTCCATTACCTGTCTTGGCTCAATAAAAGTGATTTTCCTTAATTGCAAGAACATTATCTCTGCAAGGGATTGGGTGGGATAGCCAGGCTCTTGTTTTTGCCCTTCATTTGTATGCCTTGAGACCTAGGTAAGACAAAATACTGCATAAATGCATGGGTAAATACACTGCAGTGTAGAAGCCAAACTCAATGGGGCCATGGCATCATCCTTCCTGTGCTCCCAGGACTCTGCTTCAGATCTCACTGTTTTGTGCTGACTCCTTTGAGCATCTGGCCATGTTCTGCCCATACTGCATAGCTCCATTTCACAAAATTTAAACCTCAAACTGCAAATGGCACAGTAATGAATCTGGAAGGGAGATGTGTGTTGAGATAAGATAATTGCTGATGGATAAAGCCCCAATAGATGTCACTTATTTCTCCTGGACCAGATCAAACTTCCTTCCGTGCATTGCCAACAGCTGTTCCTGTGCATCCCTTTAACACGCAGCTCTTAACCACAAACATACTATCCTGCTTTTTGGACGGATATGTTGCTGAAAAGAACATGTATTATGGTCCTTAAGTCACTTTTTTTTTTTTACTGTTATATTTTATATATCAATGCACCATAAAGCTAAAGAAAAACAAAATAATCCTGATACTGCTGAAACATATACTTAACCCATCCAAACTGGCATCTTGAATCTTATCACAAGGAAAAATTAGACATGAAAACTCATTTAAGGAAGAAACACTGGGATGTGAAGTACAGTGCCACTATTCTGCAATGCATTTTAATCCAGTTAAGCAACTAGAACTGAGTAATTAAAGTCATCACAAAGCTTTCTCCAGATCCACACTGAGTTAATTATTTCCATTTCAAAATGTAATCACTTTAGCTAAAATAACCACAGAATTATTATCACAGCTCTTTGCTGCTGCAGTTAGATAGGATACCTTTAATCTTTCTCAAGCTAGATAGCTGAAGGCAGACCTGCAGCAGAACAATTTGAATGCCGTGTCATGATTACATGGCAAGCTTTGATACAGAATTGCCTTGGCTTTGGAATTTTTTATATAAATAAATGCTCTTTCTTGAAAAGCAAACAGTTAACTTCATCAGTGTTTTAACCCCACTGACTGCAGGCAGTGTTCCTTAAAACCACATTTCCCATTTCTTCTTATCATTTAATCACCTTTTCCTGTTCAAAAGCTTTAAAAAAAATATGTCCAAGTCTCACTCAGCATATTTGGTCTATCCTAGAAGTGGCATATAATCAGTCTCATCTAGTGCCTGAGAAGAAAAGGGCCTGGCACACTCGACAAACTGGATTTTCCAGGCAACAGAGAGGCTGCAGAGATGGCCAACCCCTAAATCCCTTGTGAGTAAGGCAGGAGGCAGAAATTTCAAAGGTCAGATTGACACTTCAGTGTGTGCTCCATGGTAGAGATTTAAGCTTCTAGTACACTTGATGATGAGAACTTAAGACGATTCAATACCAAAAAGCCTTGGTGAGATCTGATGCTTTCACCTATAACAGACGTGCACCTAAATTTTACCTGTTTAAAAAGATGTAATGGCTAGGTGCTGAAGTCTAGCATATCCCTGTTGATTAATCATTTCCAGACTGCTGATTTTCAAAAGTTTCTCAATTCTTGTATTTTTGTTCATTTTCCTGGAGGTGGAAAAAGTTACCTTGCCCGACAGACAGGCCATGCCATCTGGAATGTAAAGCAGAGCAGAGGAGCTGTGCCTTTGCCCCTTACTATCAATTTAAATATATTTCCCATTTTTGCAGCACAGGATGTTTTTTATCTGTGCAGCATTCTCCATACTTGTATCTCTGACAAACAAAAAGAATGCACTTTCAGCTAACTAGAAAGTGGTTAATTTACCTCTGAATTTGAAATCAAGTTTGAAATCAATTAGTTTTAAAGTATGGGGTCAGGTTTTAAAAGAATTTACTCAGGTTTTATAAAGTAGAAGGCTCATAAGATGACTTTTTTTTTTTTTTATGATGTTAGAATTTATTAATCCCTAGCATGCAATAGATCAGTAACATCTGCTTCACTTCTACTGGTGGGATTTCCTAATTTCCACCTCCTAGAAAGATTTTTGTGCCTTGGGATAGACAGATCCAAAATGAAAAAAGAAGTGCCAGACCTCACACAGTCTGTGGAAAAGGGGTTAAACTGTATTTCTGACAATGTCAACCAGGTTCTAGCCACTGTTGTATAAGAAGTCCACATTTTGAATTGCACAAAGAACATAACTGTGCATGGGACTGTGGAGGAAGGCTGCTTGCTTCAAGGCCAAATTTTGGACGGGGAATTGTAGTCACTACAAATATAGGCACACCAAACTGTGTTCTTTACTTACCTATTTCTAATAACCCCTTCCACAGCAAACAATGATTTCTTTTTTTTTAATGTAGACCATGTAAAAGACCTGGTTTACAACACAAGCATAATGATGGGACAGTGAAGGGCCTGAAAAGCCTCCTGAGGAGCTTGAGATTCTCAGACCATCTTTGGGAAGGAAATGTGTCACAAGGTATATGATCCCTCAGAGTATTACTAATCGGCTATCTCAGACCTGGATTGAGTCACCAGAACTTCTGATCCCTTGGTGAATGTGGAAAAGTCTGAGCTTGGCCAACAGGGACACTGGCTGCCTTATAAGTCCATATAGGCTGTAAATATGTATTGCATTATATGCGTGCACTGAGGCTTTCCATCAGTGGCAGACTAAAAGCTTCAGTGTGAGCCAGTAAGGGTTTTATTTGCTGTTTGGTAGGATGCTGAGATTTGGACTAAACAGATTTGTCTTCATAGAAAGCATCTGGGTTCTGAGGAAATCACAGTTCTGTGTAAAAATGTTAATGCCCAGTCTCCAAAATATCCAAGGCAGAAGCAGCAACATCATTGAGACAACAGAGTTTATATCCTTTTCCATCATGGACAACTTCCCAACTTTAGGGGAAGACTAGTGGTGCTATTGTGAGACTGAGTCTATAGAGGCATCTCAGCTATTCTGGAAGGAGGAATATCCAGCTTCCCTCTCCCTGGGGATCCACAATATTTTGCCAAAGAGATACATTTCAAATAAAGATCATTCAAAACCTTACATAGTGATTCTTCCCAAACAATTAGCACATACTGATTCTTCCCAAACAATCTCAATACACAGGAAAAGTCATAGAAAAAGTATCCTTCCGTGAATTCTGGGAATCTGTTCAGCCACTTTGGTAACCTTGTGAAGTTTTAGTATGTACAATATCCCGTAGCATGGAACCCCACACCTTGATTATCCATTGTGTAAAGAGCTATCACCTCCTTGTTAATTTTCAGTCTAATTTCTGCTAATTATGCCCTTACTAAATATCATTTAATCTTTGCTTACTTATGGTCAAGTGAATGCTGAAATATTTTATGATATGACACTATCATATCTGCTGTAATTATCATAGCAGCTAAGCAGATCACACATAAATGGTCCTAGAACAGCAACATCTCTAGGATAAAGCAGGAGTAAAAGAGTTAGCAGCACTGGCATTTCAGTTTGCACCATTGGCACTCTTGTGAAGTTAATCTCTTGGTTATTCCCATCTACTCTGCCTTGCTTTATACTGTGATGTTGAGTAAGAGATGGATTCACCCTGAATGACACTGAACTAAGATTCATGCCAAGATGGCTCCTGATGTGCTCCAGCCTTTTGGATGTTTGGTACTATGGTTCAGAGTAGACTTTTTTCACAAAAAACACCATACCTGTAGGATTTGTGTTTTTGTGGATGGTGAACATCAGTTTCTTACCTTCAACTGTTCAGACTGCAGATCTTTTTATGCTCCACTGCTTGCTAGTATGGACAACACCATCAACTAGCTCAAGACCATAGTGAAGAACAAAGGCAGCACAAAGATAAAACTCAGTCCTCCTGAGCCAATTCTTACCTCTGGAAGATGTGTAACACAATTGTGTTACACACTGTGCAGTTATAGCCCACTGCATCCAAACATCTCAGGCTACACATAACCTTCAATCAGGATGGACGTCTGATCTGTCATCATCTGCAGTCAGGCAAGATGTCACCATCCCCCCATCACAGGGACCTGTCTCTCATCTTTATTTCCCAGAGAAAAGTGCTTTTATTTCCATCAATGAGTTCCACAGTAACCTGGGACAATTCCACTCACTGGCTTCTGACAAACCAACTTAGTTGTGGATGATGATATAACGTGACTAATAGTAGGTCAGCAGTGCAAATACCGTGAAGCCAGGAATAATATAGCATGGTGATGGCAGTCCCTTTGTGCTGAAAGGATAAGTGGCCAGTCTTACTTTTCAAATGAGATACATTGACAGTATCCTGAAGGTGAGGAGGCTGCAAGTTATTCCACCAGTAGAGTTTCTTTCACTGTTTAACAAGTGATTATTTGCTGTGTAGGTGGCTTACAGTTAGTTAAATTATATTGCCTTGGTATCTCACAGAATATCAGCATTTCTCCATCCCAGATGAAGTGACAATACCATTATCAAGTTGCTTGAAGTTTTACATATATCATGTCTGGTTTAAGGGTGGGCAGTGGGAAAGTACAATATTACTTTATAGCAAGTCCAATATATTTTATTTTAATGCTCTAGTCAAGAATGGCATTTAACAAAATAACTTTCTGTAAATACCTTAGCACATACTTTCTTATTTGCTTTACAGCCAAATTTTTAGGAGATTAAGGATTAGATTTTTTTTAAGAAAAAAAAAAAGCATAGACATACCTAAATATCACAGATAGCTAATCTGACTTAACTCTTATGACAATCTCACTAGGCGTCTGCAGATCTTGACAAGGATGGCAATGTAGAAAATGGCTTTGAAAGTGTAGAGCCTATTCTCAGATCTCTGTGGTTTTGCTCTTCAGGAGTTTCCTTTCTGGTAAATAAAAAATAAGGTTGATATGGGGGGTCTAGTTCATTTCGCATTTTATAAGAGTCAAACAAAAAGGAAACAGAGTGGGGAGCAGAGTGGGGAGAGACAGACGGAAATGACATTAAATTTTTTGGTCAGAGCTAGTGGTGATGCTCCATTGAGTTCAGGAAAACAAATTCAGGCCATGAACTGCAGTTGAAAGTAGAGTGTAAGAGCACATTGTCTGAACAAGACATATGTGCAATGTTAGTTTAGAGATGGATGCTACTCATTGATTTTAGCATGTTGCATTTATGAGCTAAACCCAGGGCTGCAATTACCCAAGCACTCCTTATGTGAGTGTGAATTACATTTCATGTAACATTTACTCATTGCAGAGCAGCACTTGTTTACACTGACACGGCAGCTTACCTGATGTTCCAAAGAAATGCCAAAGAGCACGGCAGGTACAGAAGAGCAGTGGAGGGCAGAGAGGAAGAAGACTTGTGTATGTGATTAGAATTGCAAAGGAAATTAAATTAGCAGAATACAATTGCCAGTTTGATATTTAGCCTGTAAACAGGTTGTAATATACCTGCTTTTACCAACTCCTTTAAAAAAATCTGATGTAAACTCCTTAACATACTGGAAATAATTACATTCTTGGATTTCCTTTAATCTCATGTGTGGGACTTAAAACTTTGAGGCACCTGCGGTTTGGAGTTGATCTGTTGAACTTATCTGTATCTGATAGTCCCCGATACAACATTGCAAATTAGTCATGGCTAATTTGGTTGTAACTATGTTTTATACAATTTATTTTTTGCTATTATGACGTGTCTCTCAGAAAATGAGCATTGTTTTCACTGCATTTACCTCATCTGTGTTTATTTTTCCAAATATTCATGATCAGGAGCAGAAGTGAAGGAAAACAATAATTTTTAACTCCCTCTTTTCCTGTCAAATCAAGCCTGCAGCCTCCCTCCCAGTCTGGGGATCTGTCATTAGAATAAGATTATTTTTTTCAGACTCCTCTTTCTGGGCAAAGTCTTCAAATTCCAGTTAAATGGAGCAGAACAGGGTGATTTAGAGTTTCGCATTGAAAGCTCACACCAGTTTCCATAAAAAGGCCCTGATACTAGAGTGAATTCAGTTCAACAGCCTTTTTAAGAGGATTCACTTACAGACCCTGGCTGCATCTCTGGTAAGATGCACTATGCCACAGAGATTACAGAGAGAGTTCCTTCAATGACAGTGTCCTCTGAAAAGCCATTGATGATCTTTATTTCTGGCATGCATTTCACTGCAGTGTCCTATTTATTATACTTTGTTTTTGTAAAATCTGTCTGTGTATTTTATATGTATAGTTAATTTTTTTTTCTTGCATGCAAATTAACTGAGGCTGATATAGTTACTTAGAAGATGAGATTTGTTGCATTTGGGCTTTGTCAATAAGTCATTGTGACCCATAATTTTGGTGTTTTCTGTGAATGGAGTGAAAATTTTTAAAATTTAAATCTGAGACTCTCAGAGGCACTTCATGCAGATGTCTGCCTCCCTGGGTACAACTTTTGGCAAACTGGGAGGCCTAATTGTATTTTTGTCACAAGAACCAGACGAGTTCCAAGTTATGGCACCTCTCACTTATGCATTGGACTTTGTTGTCCTATAAATAACTTGTTATCTGATTTACGTACAGGTAGCTATCAAATGTTCTTCTTTCACCTGAGCAGTTTCATTTGTATTATCTGGCAGCCACCCAACCACTAAAATGTAAAGGGAAAAGCAAACCCATAATCTGCCAACTCTCCTCAGCTCCTTGTTCCATCTTTCTTTCTGCCTACATTGTTCTTCCATTTTGGTAAGTTCTCAGTTGAACATTCTCAGCTTCTTTGCCCAGTCACTTCCCAGTCTGCATTTTCTATCTTCCAGCTAAGGATGATAATACTGAAAAAAACAATTCCTTCAGGTTTGCTTCATTGGTTATAGACACCTTCCTCTACTGATAACATCTGATTTTGCTTATCCCCTCTGAGGAGTAGGGTGAGATGACAGAAAATAGCTTGTTTGTTTGTTTGTTTTTGTCTACACAGTTCTTTATTTTCCTGTTATCTCTGTTAGATTAAACCTCATTTTCCCTTTTACTTGTCAACAAATGTTTGTGAAAGATCATCAGCAGGAAGCTGCACTGGCTTTTATTCTGCTGAATTCAGAGGTGAAATTCCTCTTGACACAAACAACTGGATGCAGTCCTGCAGAAGAAAAGCCAACTCTTGCCTATTTGAGACAGAGAAGAGCACCACGAGTCTGGTTATGGCCATACTTATTTGTGCCCATCCTTTATCTTCCCACCAGGCTCCTGGAGGGCTCAGTGCTCTAGGGTGCCCTTGAATGGGACCCGGGGATGGAGTTCAGATGCTGAAATCCAGGCAATTAATGACAGCCTCAACACCCCTGGTCTCCATCCTCATCCAGAACGGTGTGGGTCTCCTGGAAGTCCTCTGTCATATTCCAAGACGCATTTTCCAAGTCTTGGAAACCAGGTCTGGACCTCTGGCTCTGAGTGGCACACAAGTGTTTGCCCAGCACATCCCATCTAGAAGTAAATCCTGTTGGCTTGCATTTTTCTTCCTCCTTGCTTTAGTAAGCATGTTTGGACAATCCACAGAACATAAGTAAATGTCATGGAAGAGAGCCCTAGCCAGGTGTTTCCCAGTCCATCTTACCAACCCAATGACTTGTGTTTCAGAGGAGATAGGGAGAAGAGTTTTGCTGCAGAGATCAGAGGCCCTTTTGTCCAAACTGTTCTTTGAATTTGCTCATTTTCCCTCTGGTCTTTTTACAGAAAGCCTCCTGCAGGGGCAACAGCTAGACCAAGTGTCAAGTAAAAAACCACCTCTGAAGTGCAGATCTTTGGATCCAGACTCAGCTGATCACTAGTACCTGTTCAGAGTTCTCCTGCCATCTAGGTACACCTATCTCTAGCCAAGACATGGGGCTCACTTTTAGCTCTCATCTCACAGTGACACAGTGAGCTGTTCATCTGCAAAACTGGGAGATCTTGGGGGTTTAAAGAAAAAAAAACCTGCTCATTTTGTCAATGCCCTTCAATGAAAGCAATCTTCCAGCCACCCATGCCTATGAGCTGTGTTTGGCCAGACATCAAAAACAAAGTCAAGCATGAACCACTGACAATTACAATCTAACTTTTGCCTAGGAGGAGTTCAAGGAAGCCCAGATGTTTTCAGACTGCATTAATACCTGCTTCTGGGCTTGCCAAGGTAGATGCCATGCTACATCTAGCTGCCCATCTCATCCATGTGACCACCTTCACTGGGTATCCTGACATGGAGCCAACAACTCTACAAACACAGGGGCTTGTGGGGGCAGAGCACCTCGTTTAGGTTTGACTGACACAAACATCAGCAGCTGAAATACTCTTTCCATCTTCCCAGATGTTCCATATCTGAGAAAATTAAGGAGGGCAGAGTAAAAGAAGGGGTCAGGTGTGAACCTCATTCAAGGAATGAGTAAAAAGAAATTACAATAACAAAAATTTACAGAGGGATCAGCAACCAAAAATACATGAGTTGGAAAGAACAGAGTTGCCTGCAGGAATTGAAGAACTGTCACACACGATTCAAGACAAAATATAACTCACTGTTACTAAAGAAAGTGAAGTTTACCCCAACCTGTGAACTGATGGGGTCTGATATAAAAAAAAATGAAATTTAGTGTCTGCAAGTGAGGTTTCTAATCTGTAAGATGTGAAGTACATCGTAAGTACAGAGTCCATTTTTCATTATGTTTTTTGCAGTTGTTCTAAAAAGTACTTTGTCATCTATTGATACAACAGATAATCTGATGTTTTCTGGTACAGCTGGACAAATGGTCAGCAGCTCAGTACTTACAAATGTACAGGAATTTTTCCACTTTGGAAGGAAAAAACATTTTTTTCTAATTTCTAAATACTAGACAGCTGGCCACACTTAAAACACCATCTAGTACTTTCTGGTTAGCCTTACTTAAACACATATTTGTAATTTTCAAAACCTAAACTGTAGTTATGGAGTTACGATGGTATCCATTACACTGGTGCTTTTTTATCATTATTACAACTTCTACCCAAAATGTTGGCAGTATTAGAACAATTCAGCAGCATGTAATTTAACTTACCTCACATCCAGAGTTGAGGGTGGTCCCTCTGATCAGGTCAGAGGTCACTGATGGGGCAGGGTCAGACAAAGTTGCTCTTGCCTTTACCAGGGTCAGCCTGTCTAGAAGAACCCAAAGGAATTCTCTTTTATCAGCTCTCCCCCACCTGCATCAGATCTGTGTGACCTGCATCAGATCTCACTCATGTGAGAACCACCAGCTAATGTCAAAACAAAAGAGATAATCCCCATCTCAGGAATTAAACTGCAAAGGTCACTCTGATGGAATTGGCAGTCCAAGATATTTATCACCTGCCATGTCAGACATGATACAAGTGGTTTTCTTTCATTTGATTTTTATTTTTTTTTAATAAAATGGGATGAGATAATCCATTTCCATCAGAGCACTACCAAAACTGGGCTTAAGCTATCTGTAATCATAAAATAATCATGCTTTGCCCTCATGGAGCTTCAAACACTGTATGTACCATTAAATCCCACACTGCAACTCTGTTCCATGTGAATCATCTTGTACCAGCTGGTGCCCTGCTCCTCTCCCCTCAGAGCAGAGCAGCTCCTGCATCCCACTCATCACTGTGAAGCAGAGAGGAGCAAGTCCTGACTCCTGTCTTCTTGCCCAGTGGGAGTTATGAGGTTACTAGCACCACTAGCAGATGTGTAAATGAAGAGATGGAGGGACTGGCTATGATACATCCCGTTACCAGAATAGCATCAAACAACCCAGATCCCTAATCCTCACTTTTAATCACTGCCAGACATCATTTCAGCATGTGCTGGGGCGTAGCTCAATGCTATAATCATATAACTTCCAAGCTGTTCATAGCTACCTACATGGCATTTATTTTACATATAGTTCAGCTATTAAATGCAGTTTCAGGGAAGGGCTGTCCCTATGCTTCTGGACCCCAGTTCCTCTGGAATGTGGCTGAAACTGGTTGTGGGAAGGGAGAGAAAGTCTCACTTTTTTTCTGTTCAAAGTCCTACATCTTCTGATGGGACAAGCCAGCTCTGCCTGTTGCCGTTTAGCTCAAGTAGACCCTAAGTGTCTTCTAAGACATCAGGAACTTGATTGTAGAATGAATTTGGGGAGAAGCCATCTAATTTTGTGGCACATGAGAATGAACTATCAGCAGGACGTGGGAACTAGGGCAGGGAATCTGTGTCTGCAGGTGGTTCAGACTCCATGTGGTGGCTCCCACACCCCTGACCCAATGCCCCTAGCTGCAATACATTAGTCTGGACCTATGATGAGGCACTGGCTCTTTGCTTCATTAGTGCTGGCCAAAGTGTAACCTGGCACTGAAGCTGAAGTCCTCTGACCCAGTGTAGTTGAATCAGGATGCTTTGGATTAGAAGGGACCTTAATAATCATCTAGTTCTGACCCCCCTGTGTGGGCAGGGACACCTTCCACTAGAGCAGGTTGCTCAAAGTCCCATCCAGTCTGGCCTCAATCACCTCCAGAGAGGAGATTCATTCACATATTATATTTACTACAGAGGCAGGAAGCTCAAGCAACACCTTGTGTGGCCTTTCTTCCTCTAGGCTGTCACCAAGTATCATCCCAAAGGGGAATACCTGACAGAAAAGAGCTTTTGAGTCTTCTGTACTGTTTCATGTTTCACATTGGCTATGGAATCTTAAGTGATGGGGTACACGGATTGAATTGTAAGAGATAAATTTAAAAGGGATTGCCCATAAAATATTGCATGCAGGTGTCCATCCTGGCATAATCTGGGTCTGTTACAGAGTGAGATGGGAAAACCTTTGGGATATGAAAGCACAGCATCCCCTTGTCTGTCGGCAGTGATCCCAGGGTATTTTTTCTTTCTGCAAGTCTTCAAGATCTCTCTTCTGGTTCTGGTGGACATGATTAACTTCAATTGCTCAGATACAAGTAAACACTCAGTGACAGCAGAAAATAGAAAGATGGATGTGGGGAGTGAAAAATAAAGAGAGGGAGAAAAAAAAAAAAGATGAAATAGGAAAAGGTGAAAGCAAAAAAAAAAAAAAAAAAAAAAAAAGGGGGGGGGAGTGGGGAGTGGGGGCTTATTACAGAACAGATAGCGCATTCTTAGCCACAGCAGGAATGAAAAATCTTTCATCAGATCAATGGTTTTGGAGACTTGGTAGGTGTACTTTATGTCTCTCTCGTCTAGTAGCAGCAATTTCCACGCAGCCTCACACCTCCTGCGCTCACCACAGGCAGCAGGGAACAAAGACACTCAGAAAGCAGAAGTGATGTTGGGAAGGAAGGGCTTTGGCATTCCTTGCTGTTGCAGAGCTGGGAGGACTGTGCAGCTTCAGACCAGAGGGATAATTTGAGGGAAGGGCGTCCTCCACAGGCACGCAGGGCCGCCCGGGGAGCCCTGGCTGTGATGGGCAGAAGCTGAGGAACACAGAGAGCAGCCCAGGGTGTGGGACTGCCTGTGGCACACAGGTTTGAAACCCCAGCCCAGCTCAGGAGCCTGAGATGTAAATCAGATCCTGGTCCCTCCATTTGTGTTTTTAAACTAATGGCTAAGCACACGTGCTGGCCAACCAGAAGTGGCTCTGGCGTTTTTAGCAAAACTGCTTTCTCTTCATACTCGGCCAAGAGAGAAGAATGAAATGCTATTTTCAAGGACAACTGACTGCACACCCTTGGAATGAGCAAAGCTAGGAGACCTCAGCTGACATCTTTAAAGGAGCCAGCAAAAATCCTCATTTAGGGAAGAGAAGGAGGTTTGGATTTTTTCCTTTGAGAGAGAGTGCCTTTTCCACAAATCAAAATGAGTATGTTTAATAGTCCCGACTGTGTGTTAAATGTACTAATAAGCAAAAGTGAGGAGGCAGCCAGTGTGCCCAAACTCAGACTTTGCTATAGAAAACAAATACTTTTGAAATGACATAATATCAAGACAGTAGGTATGTCCACAGCAGAAACAAATAAACAAACAAAACCCAAACCAAAATGCTGCTATAAGCAGGTTTTTATTTTCTCAGAAAAAAAAAAAAAATACTAAGGAGCACATTCATTTGTTTGAGTCTACTAAATTCCAGCAGCCTTATCTTCGAGTCTTCTTGGAACTATCTTGGATTCATTTTGAAGCCTCAAAAAAAAAGCTATTCTGCTGTCCTTGGCATGTCCTTATTTTGAGATGCACTAGATCATTATGTAAAATGTAGACAAAAATGAAGGGGTTTTTTACTATGCAAAATTTTCTTCCTGCAGTTCTTACAAACTGTATCCTCAGAATTCACTAGCAAAAAAAAGTTTAATAACACAGATACTGGGGGGAGGGAGGAAACAACCAATTTTCATTGTTAACTTTTCCTTTTATACTGATCTAATGCAGCAAACAAATCATACCCAAAAGACAAGATAATTTTCCAGGCACTTTACAATCTCATATAGACCAAGTCAATTAGCAGAACTAACCTGTAATGGCTTTTCTCTGTAACCTTCCCCTGGAGCCACTTCCCTACACTCCTCCTGGGGCTTGGCCAACAGTCCTCCAAGACATCTCTGATGGGAGGTGGCTGGGAGATCCCCGTGGGAAAAGTGGTGTCAGGAACTGCCAGAAGCCTCACACACACTGGGGGCTGCACAATCTGTCTGGGAGCTGTACTGGGGCCCTGAGCCTTGGTCCTTGGTAAGCAGTGTCACAGATGTCAACCATGACCAACCATTGCCCCACAGCCTGGGCATGGCCTTGGTGCTCCCAGCAGCAGCAATATGGTGCTTTCTGGCTGGTTCTTAATGCTTTGGATTTAGCTGACCAATAAATTCATCAAGCTGTCAAGTAAGAGCATTGTCTTGCTTAAAAAGGATATAATCTGGCAGCCTTTTTAACAGGGACAGTACTCAGTGTGTTGCTTTTACTTACGATGAAATAAATTTTTAAACAACTGTCTCTAAATCTGGAATTTAACAGGAAAGACACAGAGTGAGCTTCCCCTGGCTCACCTGTTAGTAGCAGGTACTCCTGATTGGACACAGGTTACACTTTTCTGTATGAGATTGGACACAGGTTACACTTTTCTGTATGACATGATATGAAAATAGCTTTGTATGTAACATACCTGATTGTAAGGGGAACAGATCCTTTGTTTAACTTCTGTGAATGAATACCTACCTGGGAAAGCCCACCCCACAGACAGCAACCCTGGGTTTCTTGTCCAGTTGTGTTAGTGATCTTGCTAGTGTCAAGAGCAAAAAACTTGGAAATGAATCATCAAGGTCAGATGTGTAAGATACAGGCAATACAGTCACAGTCTGAACAGCTCCCCTCCAGCAGATGTGAATTGCTCAACAGGCATCAGGATTTCTTGTTCTGAAGAGCCTATAGCAAGCTACACCTAATACATACAAATACATAATTTTCTTATGCAATACAGATCAACACCACCACAGAATGCAGAAAAGTCATGTGTCAGCATCTCTGAAAAAGCTTTTATGGAATACTAAATCCAAGCTGCTAAAAAGTCGGCTATCTATCTATCTATTTTTTTTTTTTTTTTTTTTTTTTTTTTCCTGCCACAGCTGGTACCTTCTATTTTCTGCATCAATAACATCAATACCATTTTCACAACCAGAACCAAAATACATATACTCATTTAAAAAACAGATACAGCAATATGGCATTCACTGATGAGCATAGCATGTTTTCTGTATTCAGTGGAACACACATCTTCTGACACTTGCTGCTGAGAGGAGTTGTTTTCAGAGGGGTACCTACATACCAGCCAACAGAAGGCAGCTGGTGTTGAATTCATGTTTTGTGCCACTCTTCAGCATTATGTATCAAATAACAATTACATTCACTTCAGTTACCAGTGTGTAACTGGCTTGAAATATGGGCTGTCAGCACATACACTTGCTAATTCAACTACAAAACATTACAAAAAGTTGCTGTGTTTAACCATCTCTGTTTTATTGGCATGGATGTGAGAACACAACAGCATTGAGCCTGCTTCAGTAAAAAAAAGTGCAGCCTGTCATGTGTTGGTGACACTGGGGCAACTCTGCTCCAAAAGTCAGCTTGGGCCACACTCTTCCCTCCACCTCTCATTTCGCAAGGCCAAAGATTTCACCGAGGCTGCATCCGCAGCACTGATTGATTGATTGATTGCATCTGTTGAGGTATTGAAGCAGTCGTGAACTGGATGGGCAAAGTGGGTGCTGTAATATTTTTCATGGGCCAAACTCAGGCACTGCGTGATTTTGTGGTTGAGACAGGAACCCATTAACACTGCACGAGCTCCAAATCATGGACATATTCATATTGCTGACACACAGGGTTGAAGCCTTGCAGTGAGTCACCACTGTCAGACTGTAGTAAGGACAGTCACGCTGGAAAGGCACACAGTGTTTGTCTCCAAACCATGCAATAACTTTTGTCATCACTGCATGTCACTGCATCCAGCTATCATACCTGGAATGGACTGATCTGAACACTGCTATGAAACTTGTTTGCTCTTCACTGCTATTGTCCTTGACTGTCATGCCCTCTCTCTGTGAAAGGAGTAACTGTAGGAGAGTTACACACACTAAGATCTTTTGCCTTCTCTATCTGCTCATAAATGACAGATTCATTAGGAAGTGATTTTTAAACTGGAAAAGTAGAAAGTGGAAGGTGTCCCTGCCCATGCAGGGGAGTTGGAACTAGATGGTCTTTAAGATCCCTTCCAATCCAAACCATTCTATGATTCTATGGAAGTAGATTCATCTATTAGCAAGCTGATCTGAAATATTCCTGGTTTGTTATTACTTTATTTGACTAAGGCTATGACCCCCATTATTCAGAACACTATACACAGACTGACTGTTCACTCAGGCAAACTGTCCTAATACCAGTAGAAATGACTGAGGTAATTTTTCCTGCCCTACGACTTGCCCTAAAAGCAGTCCCTGTAGCACATCAGAAGTCTTTCCCACCTGTCAGGGTCAGGGTACCTGACTATTGATAGAACAACCTGAGACCTGTTAGTAATCTGGCTAGCACATGTGAGACTTCAAGTGATTTTTGTCTCTCCATACTCATCCAGTGTCAAGTAAGATAGTTTTACGGGTAATTTGATCCTGTATAGTATCTGTAATTGTGTGGTATTGTGACCTATTCTTTTAATGGTGTGTGCTTGTTTTTGCAAGACACATGGTATCATTCTGTGTATGACTGAGAAGATGACTCCTAAAACGCAGACTAATGAGCGCTCACCAATCTATTACTTGTTCACACCGTTTTCTTCTAAATACTTATTTTCCTGTGATTCTGTTTTCCCACAACTAAAATGATTTGAACTTAAACCTAATCAATCCAAAGAAAGCACAAGGAAAGATAAATCCTCAGACTGAGTGGATCTCAGTGACAATTTCATCAGGATGTGCTCCCACTTGAACAGCTTTAATGATTTGCCAATAAAAATTACAAATAGTTTTACTTTATCCCATTTGCTACATAAGAAGGACATGGAGCTGTTGGAGTGAATGCAGAGGAGGGCCATGAAGATGATCAGAGGGCTGGAGCACCTCTCCTATGGGGTCAGGCTGAAGGACTGAGTCATTCATCCTGGAGAAGGGAAGGCTCCCAGGAGACCTCATAGCAGCCTCCCAGCATCTGAAGGAGTCCTACAGGAAAGCTGGGGAGGGACTTTTTACAGGGTCTTGTAGTAATAAGGAGGAATGGCTTTAAGCTGGGAGAGGGTAGATTTAGATTAGACATTTGGGAGAAATTCTTTACTATGAGGGTGGTGAGACACTGGCACAGGTTGCCCAGGGAAGCTGTGGATGCCCCCTCCTTGGAAATGTTCAAGGCCAGGTTTGATGGGGCTTTGAGCAACCTGGTCTGGTGGGAAGTGTCCCTGCCCATGGCAGGAGGGTTGAAAATAAGTGTTCTCTTAGGTCCCTTCCAACCCAAACCATTCTATGATTCCATGAACTTTATTGTCACAGGTTTGGATGAGAGAAATACTTAATCTTTCTTATCACTTTAATTTTATTATAAACAAAACATAAAATCATCTACTGGGTCAATGTTCTCATAGGACATCAGGACGACTTAAAAAGCTGCCTGCAATTTTCAAAGATTATTTTGGACAATGTAGGAAAAAAATTCCCAGGAAGTAGGAGCACAGTGGTGGTGTGTTGTTTCTCCTTTAAACACAGACAAGTATAAATTAATTCATTCCTGAGTTTGATTATAAAATTTTATTACTGCTATCCTGATTTTTTTTCTACTGAAACTAAATACCTCTCACAGAGGTAATAAAGGATCAAAAATTACAGTCTAGAAAATGAGATGAAAACAGTTATTGTATTTTTGGTACTTGGCTACTTACTTTTCCTATACTGGCAAGAGAAAGAACTTGACAATTTAGGGAGTCATCTGTAATTTTCTTGGACTTTTTAGTGTAATAACACATTTTACTTTCTGATATAAATCAGATTTACACAGGCTAGTGATCCCTGAAGGCAACAGTATCTCTTGTACTTGGGAGTTTTCAAAAATATCCATCAGTTAGTTGAATGAGGAAGGTCATCTGCTATAAATATATCTGCTTCCTAGCATTTTTCTATGCAAATATGTAATTATTTACTGAAATAGTAAGGACTGTTGAAGTGGCCACTAACAACGCTCAACATGTTTTGAGGTGACAGCATTCTGAAAAGCAGGCCATGCATGGGGTTAGGATGCTCTGTAAGTGTTGGGGGCAATAAATACCATCCAGAGGGTACCCTTCAGTCAAATTCTATTTATAAGAATATGTTACCATAAAATCCTCATTTATGGAATGAGAACACTGCAGACAGAGAAGCTTCCCTGCCACAGAGAATGTAATGAAGACTTTTCTAAGTACACAGTAAAATTATTATGGTCTTTTATTTGCAATGGATCAGAGAGGTGGGTCTTTATTATCAAAGAGCATTCGGGTCAGCAAAATAATTCCCTTAAGCTTTGGGTGCTTTTCTATAAAAGGAAAAGTGCCTAACACCAATAATGACTGAAGAAAAAGTGAAAAGGTTTGAGCAGAGAATGTGTAATATATACACGTTATCAATTTGCTCACAGGAGATATATATTTGTATATTAGTTTTATGGTAAGCAGAAACTGTAGCAGCTGTTTGAGTATTTCCCATGTAACTTTTTTTAAATTTCCTCATATCTTAACAAACATAATAAACTGAAACAGGAACTATTTATTTTTTGTTCTATAGTGAAAAAAAACACGTTCATTTGATGACCAGAAAATACATTAAACATTCATTTATTTGTTTGAGTTTCATTATATTATTACATATGCCTTGGTTTGGTGCATAGGAATGTACAGTTTATCATGCTGATTTTATTTAAAGTTTTAAAGTTTAAAAAAGGTATGGAACTCTATAATGGACAGGAGATACAGCTTTGAGTTTCCCAGGTCTTGACAAGTACAGATGAGACTGTAATTTAAGCAATATGCCTTATCCTGGTAAAAGGTTAATTTCAATGAGAGGTATTTGCTTAATTAAAATCAAAGATAAACTTACAATAAAAAATAAGTACAAAAACCGAGTATTTTTTAATTTGTGCAATAGCTTGTTAGTCTCTTGCTATTTCTAACTCCTTTTCACTTCCTAACGTAGCCATAGCTGAATGAGTCTTTTAAAATATCTAGGCTAAACTTTTCAGAAATTATTAGCAATTCTGGGTGCCTGTTCAGAGTTATACTGCCAGGGCCCCAAAGTGATTATTTGGCACTTTCTGACTATCTGACTCCTACAAGGTAGTTAATATTGAGGTGAAATTACTAATCCTCACCAAACTTCTTCCATCCAAAGATACCATATATTCATCCCAACGAACTGATATCTATTCTGTTCCAAAGCCTCAGTCAGTCACTCTGGCTAACCAGCCAAGGAGCAATAGATAAGATCTGCCTAATCATTTAGAAAAGTTTTACATTTCACTAGGCAGCTGAGCACATTTACACACTACTTATTTATACAGACAACTACTACATCAGGCTCACCTTATTTGCTCCACCCTATGTCTAATCAACGTAATAGCTTGTTATTTGTCTTAAACTATAAACCAAATATTTAAAAATAAAACAAACAAACAAACAAACAAACCCCACTACTGGGTTTTACAAACAACTATATGACATAATAGTTTGTGGTAATGATTTAGGTTGGAGTGGCTTCTTTCTCTGGGATTTTGAACACCCTCTCAGAACCAGTACTCGGAGACAAAGATGTGAACGTTGACAATATTCCGATGAGAAACCACTCCACCCATGACATAGTTCATCTCCAGTTTCAGGATGGCATGAAAAGGTCCAACAATGGGCCTCACCTGGCGAACTACACCTGTTGGGATAGAAAGAGGTTGCTGAGATTAATAGGGGGATCAGAAGGGTTCGGATGTTCTTCACCCTGCTCCACTTCAGAAAGAGAAAAACTTTTCATCATTTTCAGTATCGTTGATGGCAAACTATTTTATCTATTGGTTTAGTAAATGGCTTGCAAGGTAGTTAACAAAGAAAGAATAAAATATGACTTTTCAAACAAAATATCTTGCAGGTGATCTAGAAAAAGCACTAAAAGGGTGCTAATGGCAGAAAACCTAAATATTTTGAAATTAGAATTATTTCTTTTTACTTTTTATTCAGAGCAATAAACTCTTGAGAAGTCTGTGACACTTTTTAAGGAGGACATAGGGACATTTTCCCTAGGTGAGCCAGCACACACATTGCCATGAGGAATACATAAGCCTGCACTCATGGGAATGCCATGCAATTTCTGGTACCATGTTGAAACTCACATTTCATTTGGAACAGTAGAACAATTATTTGTAATGGCAATTATGATGCAGCAATAAAATCAATGCTTTCCCTATAAATATCTGTTAACATAATTTGTAAATTAACAGTGTGTTGCATCATGGATGGATAATCCCACTGGAAGAGATTGGAATATTGAGTTTAATGAGAATAATTAGTATCATGAGGAAAAGGGGTATGATCACAGCACCTGTCCCTGTGTCATTCCTCACATGGATGGTGGCCAGTCCCTCACCAACAGCAGGAACTGACAACAAGGAAGGAAATGGCAAAGGGGAAATGAGCTGTGTCTTTTAGGGCTCTGTCTCTTGGTTTGTTTCACACAGAGAAATCCCAGAAGCACAGTGAGTTCCTCAGGGGTGGGGCAGGGAAAGGCCTCTCCAGCCAGGGCTTGCCCCACCACCCTGGCCCATCATCCAGACTGAACTAAGGGCACAGATCTCTGGGCAAGGTCATGCAGGGCCAAAGCCAACTTAGGAAGGCAACAACATAAGGGTCAGGTCCAGAACAAGAGAACCCACAGCTGTGATGGATCTGGAGATCAGCTCCCTTCAGTCCAGCTCAGGCAGGGACTGATGCTGAAATGGGGCTCCTGGCCTCTGTCCAGGATGTGAGGAAGGACCCCAGGGAGATCCATCTGGGCTATAAAGTCCTATCAGTGCATTGATTTGCATTGACTGACATGGTCAAACAGAATAGCATTCCAGCTTCAGACCTACACAAATGAAAGTCACCAGGAGCTTTGCCATTGCCTCCAAAAGCTCAGGATCAGGCTGCGAACATATTCTCTCTTCACAGTTGTTTTCTAAGATTGGTGTTTAATGTATGGGGCTACCAAATGGCTCTTAACTGAAAGGATGTATCCAAAAGGTCAAAATCATGTAAGCCTGAGGTCTGTCATCAGGCACAGGGAGTCTGTCCAAGATCCCTTCCTCAGACCCCTCCTTCTCCTTGCTACAGAAGGAAACACACAATTTAATATTATTTAAGACGTATTCCTTCTGCATGCTGAGGGTTCTGTTTCACACACAGGCAGCACACCAGCATCCCAGCCAAACTCCTGCAGCAGTCCCCTGTGAACACATTGGCTGAAGATCTGATGGGAGAGATAAACGTTTGCTTATGCAGGCTGTCAGCACCTTTTTCGAAGTCAGTGATGACATTACAGTTTTGTTCTGTGTAAATATAAACTAATAACTTCAGCATGCAGTAAAATTGCAAACTTTTCACCACATTTACTTTGCTTGCCATATTTGATGAATTCACTTTTTCAGTATCGTTCCCTCTACAATTTATATGTACATACATATATGCATACAATTTATTTATGTTGTTTTAGTTTCCTTGGCTATTCTCCTGCACCTTATAAAAATGACTGGGCTTGGCAAATGGTATATTTAAAAAGGAAAGCCTTGCTAAAATTGTCCTCCCTTTAGGGCAGCATTTAAAGCATTCTGCTAACAACACATCACATTATTGCAGGCACTGCTTTAACTGACAGCCACGGAAACACGCACCATTGGAATCACTCAGTACTGGCAATAGGCTTAATACACCCTGTTAGCAGTTCATGCAGCCTCAGATGGCAAAGGTTGATGTTTCCAGTCAGCAGTATTTTTATAATGCTCTGTACTTTCTTACTCTGCTCTAGTAGAGTCTGCTCTAGTCTAGAAGTGGGATTGCAAACTTTTTTTTCTGACACAATGCAATCTCTCTGCACGTTTTTGATGTAGAATTCAAACCAAGTAGTAACTTTCTCATCCTTGTTTGAATGCATTTTTCTAATAGGCAGGAAAAAAAAAAAAGGAACATTCTTTTATTTTCAAGGTGGCAAACACATTGTGATCCAAGTGGCAATGCTTTTCCACACAGCTCTCTTGCTGCAATTTTAAAATTGAGCCTACTAATGGTCTGGGAAGTCAATGTTGCACATGTTAAGACAGCCATACTGAAGCAAGAAACTGATGGAACATACAAAGAAACACAATGCTCTCACAATATTTATTCTGTTTGTTGTGACAATGACCAGCACATCCTTTCATCTTCTATTCTAGTAAATAATAGGATTATGCATTTAGATGGGTTAGCACTACAGTGTGTGTAGAAGGATGCAGTCATTCTTAATGGGAATAAGAAAGAAAAAGAGTAGGAAAAATACTTTGAAATGTTCTACTGGACAAAAACATATGACAGGTTTTCAGCTCTTGGCAGATTTACTCATCATAAGCTTTCCATTTTTTTGGTGCAAAGTGCTAGAATGGAAAAGCTGAGTATTTTTCTCCACCGAAGTCAAGGTCAAATGCAGGTGGAAAGCATGCAATGGCAAAGCTGATGATAGCCTGAAACATGCTGATCCAATACCCAGCAACCCTATTGCAGTTGTCCTAGAACTTCTCTCAGAAATGCTGTTAAGGGCTACCTGCTGTATTGTGCTTTGTTTTGCTGTAATGCCTTTTGATGCTACCAGTGTCTGATTCTCTAATATTTTGTGCCTTTCACATCAGGTACGATGGAGGTGCAGCTATTCCAGACCCAAACAAGACCAGCAGTGCCTCGTGCCTACCCTTAACAAATAGATGTCTAAAGAAAACCCTGAGACAGGCCTGGTACATGAAATTCACATATGTGATTTAATGAATCAGCCAACATCTCAAGTGCATTTAGCACAGCACACATTTGAAGGTTCCATGTGTAATAATCCTGAGTGTTTTTAAGCAATCTGGATTTGTCAGTTACTGAAACATTTGCATAAACATGTTGTTCCACTGTCCCTTTTGGCAGAGTAATCCTGGGCCCAGATTTGTGGTCTGGCAACCTTCAGCATTTATATAGCTGAATATTAAGTACAAAACCATACTTCATAGTAATAGGAATGCTGAAATTTTTAAATATACTGAAAAGTAAAGAAATGTAGGAATTAAGCAGCTGCTTTTTGCTTTCTTTTTTACCAGTATAATCCAAAATAGCTGGATGGAGCAATTCAAACTTGACATGGGATACCTGCTGACTGGGACTTGGTCCTGGATCACTGTAGCAGTACACACTGTCCTGAATCACTATCTATAGGATGCCAGGAGAATAACAGTGTTCCTCATTAACTGACCTGAAACCACAGCTCTCTCAAATACCACCATAAGCTGGTACTCCGTGGGACCAATGCTGTAGACTCTAAAGTTGATATACAGGGTGAGTTTATTTACACATGTTCACCCTAGTCCTTTTCCAGGAAAATCAGATTTCAGGTAGGTTGTCATTTTGCACACACACACAAACACACACACACACACACAAAAAAAAAAAAAAAAAAAAAAAAAATCTATATTAAAACAGTGTGAATCACTGAGAATAAATGGAGGAGATCTGCACTGCTGCTGAATCCCATGTGACAGGGAATCTGAAGCATCTGTGTAGGTCTTGCCTACAGACACATCTCTGCAAGCAAAACACTGATACCCTGCAGTCTGATGTGCTGCTGTTGCTGTTTATACTCTTTGGTTCATAACCTGTGACCCAAACACAGATTCAACCTACAGAAACCCCTATGTGTCACAGGCCAAGCAGACTTCTTTCCATCAGCTCACCTTTGTTTGCTTTTGCTTTTTTGTTAACTGAGCAGAGATGTTATTACACATCCTAAATCTGCTTGGGTATCTTCATGGTTTACTGACCTCCTTTTAGAAAACAATGATAAGACTTCTTTTTCTTGCACACTTTACCCTTATTGTAAACAGGATCAACGCCAATCCTTTCCATCTGCTGATTTGTGTAAGCAAACAGCCTTGGCTTAAGAGGTTGTCAGTTTTTTCTACAGTGATAAGTCTGACCATATCCCAGAACTTTTAAAGCTCTATAATTAATATAATCTGCTTTCTTGCCCTGTTTCTTCATGTTTCATATTTCAATTTTGTTTAAGGTAAAAGTATGTCACCATGTGTAGTGAAGATATTAACCTAAATAATACTTATTTTCAAGTGAGAAAAATGACAAAACACAACAATTTTAGAGTCACTGTCATTGGATTACTGAGGCTTTGCTTATCAAAGAACATGGGATAAATAAGACAGCAAGGCTAATATTGTTAATCATCCTAAGCCTTTCAGCAGAATTTTTATTATTGTAATCAGATGCCACAGGTATTCCTTGGCTTGTCTATGACTCTTTAAGATAGCATTACATTTCTCTGCTTTGAAATATGTGAGACCCTCAGGCAATTCACCTCTGTGTCTGGTTTCTGCTTGTATTTTTGCATTAGGCAGCTGATTTGCTACGAAACTCCATTTTGAACTTAGGAGATACACTGCTGGTTTGTTACCACATTAACCCATTCTGGATGATAAGACTCTGTGTTAAATCACATTAACTTTTTCTTTCTCCAGAAATTTAGACTCCTGATTCTGTTCTCTGTGCCAAGCTCATTGCCCAATAGGTCAAAGGAACACTTACAAAACTCTTCAAAAGACTTTAAAAATCCCTCTTTCTTCCTTCTTTTTCCACTGCTAACCACAAAATCTGCAGCAATTACATTTGCAATAAATCTGGGTCATTGTGTTTCTTACACCTCTTGCTGAACACTGCATTTGCATTTTCTCTAGAGAAAGTTTCTCTAACAGGGATCTCCATGGCTTGCCAAAAAGCAATGCAGAGGCTCATTTTCACATTGCCACTAGAAAAGACTGTTTTGGGTTGGCAGAGACGATGCGTTATTTTAGATTTTCTGTTCCAGGATCTTCCACAGGGATTCCTGAATTCCTAGATTTTTTAATATAGTCAAATATTTATATCTGCATGATCATAAGAACACAGCACAGATATAAGTTGCACCCATTCCTCAAGACGAGGGTCTCACATAACCTAAACTTCTAAGAACCCCCACAAAATCAAGCTGAGAAACATTAGCAGAGCAGGCAAGGAATCAGAGGTTGAAGGGAGAAGGGACAGGAACTGAATCTGATGACTGCTGGAGTTGGGACATGCTGAAGTAAACCTCCTCTTGCCTTACCTCCATATGCATATGCAGGCATATGTACTTGTGTATATATAAACAATCCAAACTACTGCCAAATTAGAAGCTGTTCTTCCAGGTAAACTGTGGGCTATGCTCAGGAAAACACAATGAACACAGTTATCAAAAATGTGATCAATTCCCTCAACCACATTTCAAACTCTGCATTAAGTAACAAGCACAGGAGCTCTTTTTCTTTCCACCTTGCCATCTCTTGCCCCATACACAGAGCTACAGCTATAGTGTTTTCTTCTGGTCATCACATGCCAAAGGGTAGTAACAAAAATACTTTTTTTCTTTTTACTTTTGTGCTCACAGCAAGCTACAGTCTCCTCTGATTCTTCTCAGCAAGTTAACAAAGAGACTCAAGAATTTTTATCAGTTGAATCCAACAGTATTGCCCTTTTTTCCATTAGTTCAAGACTTCACACTTGATATCCTAGGCACTTACTAATTTAGCCAGTTTTTCTGGGAACAAATAATTTACTTTAAAAAATTTTTAAATTTTAATTATTTTTGTATATATATTGTTTAATTGCATGATCTGTAGTTAGCTAAAAGCTGACCACAAACTGACTAAACTTGGGATAGATTGTGTAGAGCTACTGAGAGAGCATGAAGCACCAAAAAGAATAATCTACTTTTCTGAATCATTATCTACAGTTAACATATTAGTCCAATCCTAAACAGAACAAAGCACATCTTTTTATTAATTCTGAAATCTGTGCTAAATTAAACACGCTGAAAAAACTATCTAAAATAATAAGATTGGCATATCTATTTGAAATACCAAAGGCAGCCAAGCAAGTCTGAGCATAGCTGATTGTTTGCTTTTACTTTAAAATAAGCACACACTACTTTTTTTTTTTTTTTTTTTTTTTTTTTAATATATTTGCACCCTGGCCAGGCATTATTAAAATTTGCTTTCACAGATTAGAATCTTATAGGACAACTGAGAATTAAGTCTTCATTCACTCTAGTGTGAGTGGAACTGCTGACCATATATATCTATATATAAAAGAATATTTTGCATTAGTTAGAATTAACAGCAGCTTGGTATATAAAATCTGGTATTAATTATTGTGTGGAATATGATTGCATAAGAATGTTAGTATCAGCTCCACTGTAAAATGCAATCATAGATACCAAAAGGGCTAAAGGCTGAGGAAAGCTAAAGAATCTCCTAGGATCTTCTTGACAATTCCTATGTGCAATGATGTTTCTTTGGCTCTATATACAGCCTGCTTCACTGATTACCTACCTGTGAGGTCCCCAGGCAATTTCTAATCAAGTACATGCCAGCAAGGCAGGCAGGACAGCAGGGTCATACAACTGAGCAAGGTATGAGACTTAAGAGGTGAGAGGAAGGGAATACATACTACGGCTGAAAAATGTGTAGCTTGTTCATGCATAATGTATGATACTTTGATAGCCAATACATTCAGTTCTATTCCTCATGAGAGGAATAAGTTCTCGTGTGAGGTGCATAAACAGTACAAGAAAATCAGTTTTTCCCTTGAATTTCCTAAGCAATAGATCTTCAGGAATCAGAAAATATAGCCTTTAAATAGTCCACTAGTCTGAGTTGGGCTATATGGATGTAGCCTCTCCCCAGATGTTAGCAAACTTCTTAAATCCCATGTGGACGTTGCTGTAAAGAGGCCAAGAGGTTTTGTACCGAGAAGTTTTGTACTGAGAAGTTTTGTTCTCAGCCTCCTGGAACTGAAAGCCATCACATGGCTATTAAAGAAAAGTAGCCCAAAACACTGGCATGCTGGCAGTAATGTGTGGTGAACAACTGTTTGTAGGGGAAAAGCACCTTTATGAGCTTCCCTTAAGCAATACAAGAAGACCTATCTCCTCATGTCAATGCAAGATCCTGGACTATAAATTCAAGTTTGCTTTTCTCCTCAAGGCCTCTTGCTTTAAACTGCTGGCCAAGATTTTCAAAATTAAGAGTAAATATCTCAGATGCATCAGTGTTACTTAGGAGCCGAATCAGTTTCAAAAGAGATGTTTAGCCAATTAGGAAGTTTAGGACTAGGGAAATGATCATTGCAGTGGCTATTTTAACAGGCAAAGTTGATAGGATCATTCCAGAAATGAGCAAGAGAAAAAAAAATCCAGCCATGAATAGACCAGTTCCTTGGATCAAACCATAGACAACAAGTTGCAGGTAAGGCTTGAATACCTGACTAGCTCAGCCTTCAGCATGTAAATACATATCTATAGTGTGAAGCCAAAACTATATAGCTGAGTTGTTTTTTGGCTCTGTAGACCGCAACTCTGAGAAGGCATATTAAGATTTGTAAGAAAAAAGTTATTTCTTATTCAGTACTCATTACAAATATATTGTTATTGATTGAGGTTAAGTTATTAACCATATTGATGAATAAGGTGAAAAATAATTCACATCCTAGTCAGCAAAACCGGAAAATACGTATTTTAAACTCTTTTATCCATTTTTTTTTCTCTAAAAAGCTTTCAGGCTCTGCATACATTAAAGCTTAATTAAATTCCCTTTGAAAAGGCTGCTGTTAATTCCATAAGGTCATGACAAAGTAATGATTTTTTGTGATGAAATTGCTCTGCCAACATAGTTACTGGAGTACTTACTGACCTATACCATGCCAGGGTAGAAGAGAAGTGAATCAAATGTTGGCGAATTGCTTAATGTATTCCTATCTTTGAAAATACTCTTCAAACATTGCACATTAGGGAATGTCTTCCTGCATTTGGTAGAGTGAAAGCCATAAAGTTTTTCCTTTTGTAGCAATCCAGTTCTGTCATGTTTTCAACACCACCACAATCCAGAATCAGAGTCACAGAATAGTTGAGGCAGGAAGACCATCTGAGGCTCTGAAGACCATCTATGCAAATCCCTTGCTCAAAGCAGAGTAACCTAGAACATGTTGCTCTGGGCTGTGTTCATTCTGGTTCTGAGTATCTCTAAGGATGGAGACTCCACAGCTCTAGGCAACCTGTTCCAGGATTCAACCAAGTTTACAATAAAGAAGTTTTTCATGTTTAAGTGGAAAGTTCTAGGTTCCAGTTTGTGTCCATTGACTTATCCTTCCCACACCACTTGGAAGAGTCTGTCCCTGTATTCTTTACTTACTTCTTCTCCAGGCTGAACAGTCCTAGTTCTCTCAGCCTCTATGACAGATGTTCCAGTGAACTCTGTCCACTATGTCCATGTCTTTCTTGCACCAATAAGCCCCAAACTTTTAAGTTGGACACAACTCTCCAGGGATGACCTCACCAGTGCTGAGCAGAGGGGAAGGATGACCTCCTCAACCCGCTGGCAACGCTCTTCCTCATGCAGCCTGGTGGCAGTTTTGGACATGAGGGCTTGCCATTAGCTCATGATCAACCTGGTATCCACCAGGACCCCCAGGTCTTTCTCTGCAGCGCTGCTTTCCAGCTGGTAAGCCCCCAGTGTGTACTGGTGCATAAAGTTATTGCTCTCCAGGGGCAGGACTTCACACTTCCCTTTGCTGAACTACATGATACTTCTGTCAGCCCCCAAGCTCTTAAGGTCTCTCTAAATGGCAGCACAACCCTCTGGTGTTTCAGCCACTCATCGCAGTTTTATTTCTTCTTCAGACCTGTTGAGGTGCACTCTGTCCCATCATCCAGGCCATTCATGAAGAAATTGGCCCCCGTATTGATCCTTTAGATGCACCACCAGTGACTGGCTGCCAGCTGATCACAACCCTTTCAGCCTGGCAGTTCAGCAGTTTTTCAGTCCACCTCACTGTCCACTTAGCTGGTCTATACCTCTTCAGGTTGCCTATGAGGTTATTAAGGGAGTCAGCCTTGAAAGCCTTACTAAAGTCAAGGTAAGAAATCCACTCTTCTTCTCTCATGCACTAATCCAATTATCTCTTTGTAGAAGGCTGTCAGGTTGGTCAGGCATGATTTCCCCTTGCTAACTGCTCCTGGACACCTTCTTGTTAATGTTTGAAAATGGTTGCCAAGTGGTTTTGCTCCACCACCTTCTCAGGGACTGAGGTGAGGCTAAGCAGCTTGCAGGTCCCTAGATCCTTCTTCTTGGCCTTCTTGAAGACTGCAGTGAAAGAGGGAACTTCTGCTTACCACGATCTCTCAATTATAATTCAGAGTGACCCTGCAATGACATTGGCCACTTCCTTCAGAACTTCGGGGGAAGGAATCCATCAGCTCCCATGGACTTGGTTATGTTCAGTTTGTTCCAGTGTTCCCTAACCTGATCCTCCTCTACCAGGGGTGAGTATTTTTTGCTTGAGACCTTCCGATTGCTCTGAGGGCCCACGGTGTCCATCCTGAAGGACAGTCTTATCAATCAAGAATGAGGCAAAAAAAGCATTAAATACTTCAGCTTTCTCCATGTCTTTTGTCTCCATGTCTTTTTGTTTCCTGACCCATTCAGAATCAGGTCCATATTTCTTCTAGTCTACCTTTTACTATTTATGTGTTTGTAGAAGCCCTTTTTGTTGCCCTTCAGAACAATGGATTGTGGCTCCATAGGCAGTCTCACAGGCATGATGTTCCTCCAGTCCTCTCTAGTTCATGACTGTGCCTAAAGGCACAATCTAGCTGTCAAAGTACAGGCATTTCCCAGACCACCAGATGTCTGCTGACTTCAGAAAGTTAATGTACACCTTAGATTACTCCATCTTTCAAAAGCTAAATAGTCCTTTTCATTTTCTCCCTCCTTCTTCTTTTTTTTCTTTTCCTGAAAGCTATATATACTTCTCTCAATTATTTGTGACAATGACAATGTAGGCTCCTGCTATGTGGTGCTTTATAGCTTCTGATATAATCTGTTTTATTAGTAAGTGGCTGCTCTTTGGAAAATGAAATATTTCTTGGTAATCATCACTGCAGGCATCAAATCATATACAGAAAATAGCTCTGAAGATATCATTAATCCTTGAGCTGCCACACCTGACAAACATAAATATGCTTAAAGGATTCAGAAACCTCATTAATCAAAATACAAGTACTGAAATAGATTTCCTCTTGCTTTGAAGTATATTGCCCTCATAACATTCTGAATTAGACCTTCATTCAAGTTTGATGGTGAACACTTAAAAAAATAATAGATTTCCAAAATCAAGTTAGAGTTGGATGTTAACAAGGTTTCCATACAGATGGAGAACTGCTTCACAGGAATGCAGCTGGCTATGAGTATCTTTGCTGAAGTGTCTGGGGACAAGATTTTTTTAAAAATGTACTTTTTAAACATGGATCTCACAGATCCTTAATCAGATTCCAAAGAAAATGCCCTAATTTTCAATTGTTGAGCAACCAAGTGTTTTTAAAATTCTTCAGCAGTCAGGCTGAACACATAAAGTCACACTTTCAGAACTTACATGACACTCAGAGTAATTTCACTGTGTGTTTAAGCTGATCAGAAACAGTGTTCCTACTGTATAACCTACCCCTTCCCTTGGATTAACACCCAAAAGAAGAGAACCAAAAATCTAGCTTGCCGCACAAGCACTAATGCTGACAACAAGGAGGTAGACAGGAGAGAGGGATTTCCCTTTTGAGCACCAACAAAGCTGCAGACCACTTAACATAACCCCAGTGTCCTGCATTAGGGGACAGAAAGTCAAGGGTGGTTTAGGGACTGTAGTAGTGAGCACAACCAGTGGCCCCAAATGCCTTGGGACAGTCAGTGCAGTGCTCATCACAGCAGCCTCTTCTCTTAGGAACAGGCAGAAATGCCTCTGTCGCTATAGCAATTCAGTAACAGCTGCACTGTGTCATTCTTGGAGAGGTGTAAAAGAGGGTAAGGGGTAGAGCAAGGCAGCCCTCAGAAAAAAAGAGCAGTGTAACAAGGCAAGCCTGCACCTGAGCGCAAGCATCACTTATTTCTCAGATGTCTCCCATACTCAGAGTATGTCCATTGACCATAGTAATCATTTATAAGCCACGAAAAGACAATGTTCTCTTTTAAAGACTGTCCAAACAATTGTTTCTAAAACCTTACAGACACTTACAGTCTTTGAAATTTCCACCTAGGTTACAAGTATTAGTTTAAGTTTAGCTAAAGCTAAATCTGCTTCTCTTTTTGCCTTTCACTTCACCGCTAAAGGAAAAAGAAAAAGGAAATTATAGTACAGGAATTACATGTCAGCATGATAAAGGATCTTTATTATTATTTTTCTTATTCTAGAGGTCAGAAATTTGGGATTCAATTATAAACAATATCCTTCAACCACTCAGTGAAGTTTAATTTAATTAACACTTGGGCTTCTCTAGAAGCTCTGACTGCTGAAATGCAACAAGAGGCAATAAAGAGGTCTCATGGTATTAATACATTTTTTGGCCAGAAACAAATGGTAAATATTTTCAAAGCTATTATCTGTCATGTTGGATCATATGGAGCCTGGGTATTATGAAAGAATTAAAAACAACCTTTGATTTTGCTGAGGTTTGGCTAGTTTACAAATACTATGCTCTTTATTAAGGATACCAAATAACTTCAGAGAGATGTGCTCTTATCTTGGTTTGGCAAACTTGAAGTGCTTTTAGATCTCTGGTTTGCCTTGCAGCCAAACCTCGCAATGGGTTTTAATGTTGACAATGCTGCAAAATCACTCATGCCTAAAATGCAATAACTGTACTCGAAGTAGCCTCATTAAAAAATAGTTTCCACCATGTATTTTTTAATCCTTCCTCTTTCACCTTTGAGAAAGTGACATGCTTTATGTAGCATAAGAATTTTACTTACTACAAAAACAGGTGGAAAAACTTCAAGCCTGAGAGTCCAAAATATGCAAAATCACAGACATCAGCCTCCTGATACTTTATTACCAGTACCTTATTTACAGAGTGTTCAGCATCCATCACAGTACATCATCACATGCATGCAATCTCTCCATTTACTGAGGGTGGTTTAGTTTACCCTGTTCCACAACCACACCATTCCATTTCAGCCAAGCTTTGATACAGTACCATATCCATGACACCTGGGCATTTAATTATTTCAACCCTAAGCATTTCTTGGCAAAGAGCCACACTGTGGCACACAACACAGCATGGTTCTGTGATTCAGTTTACCATGGAAGAAAAAGTACCTAATCCTGAGGATTTGACATGAAAGCCTTTATATAGCTGCTCAGTCATCACCTAGAGGCGACAGCTCTGTGGGTATTGTTAGCAGGACTTCTGATGCGGGAAGCTTTCTGAATCTTCATGTGTGTTAATCCTTGACCAAATTCTCAAAATAAGGCTGAAATTAAGGGTCTCATCACCACATTTAACCCTTTTAAAAATAAAAGTTAGGGTGGCTTTTTTCTTAAGTGAGCCATGCATTTATGCATCATACTGGGAAAGATTTACGATATGCCACGAGTCTCTTATCATCTGTCTCCACTTTTATAGGGTGCGTAGGTGCTAGTGCAGCAACGAGATGGTTGCTCTCAACACACAAACTTAGGAGCAGCAGCAAAAGCAGCTGAATCAGTCACACAAACACTTCACACTTCACACCCCAGAAAAACAAGTCTCTGCCTACTCAAAACCAGGGCAAAGTACCTTAGAAGGCTGAATTCACACACAAGACATCTTTCAGAGAAATTGCTACAGTATGTGTCTCGGCGTACCGGGTTCCAAATCTGGCTTTATTTGCTCATTTATGTAACATCTCAGCCCACTGTTTAGAATTAATACCAAAAAAATGCGTGCTATGTAATCTGAACCAAGGACTTTTGGCGGTCCCCTCAGCTGTTCCCTGACTCAGTCCATTTCTTTCCCAAGTTGGCAGCTTTTAAACTTCACGCCACAGTTCACAAAACTTCCACAGATTTGCAGTGTGATTTATCTGTCTGCTGGTTTTATGGAAACTTTAACCAAAGGTGGTCTGTATGACTGGCTTTGAAATGCTGTACACCTTCCTACCCGAGGACTGAGATGAACATTGATCAAGGAGGAGTGTTTGATTAACCAGATACTTGCAATGTGCTAGAGTGAAGTTTGGCATCAGGAAGGTTGTTCCTCTCGAGCACGAGACTCATTCTCACCAGGAAAGCACCCTCAGCATTTTTCAGATATGAAATGAAAATTCACCTCCTGCTCGCTTTGCTGCTCTGCCTCCAGAAAGCTCTTCAGCCTGACATTTTTTCTGTAGGGGAGGGAGGGTGTTGAGAGATTTGACTACCGAACAGCACAGTCATCAGCATCCCGAAAGGGCAGGTTCAGGCAATAAATCTAGGATCCCATTTACCAAATGGCTTCTGGGCACCCTTGTCTCACATGCGTAGCTACTAATTTCGACAGGGCAACCTGGCATAGAGAAAAACTCACAAAATATTCTTTGCTGAGGGGCTCCTCTTGGGAAAGGGGCAAGCCTAGATGAAACCAGAACAAAGATACTGAAAGGGACTGTGTCTTTTTTTTAATGTAAGGCTGCAAGAGCCTGTTGAAAAACCTGCTGAATTATGTCCCTGCTCTGTGTGCTCACTGTGAATGACTGGACAGCATTGGTTTTGTATTGCCAGACACCATTGTCATTTCATGCTAATGAAACATTGTCGTGGTGACAAAAAGTGGCTATTGTTGCTTACTTTTACTTCCAGTAAGAGTATCCACAAGGATATATAACATACGTGCTGAAATCCTCACCCCTGTGAACAACAGAGCTCCCCTGGACGCCCTGGCTCTGCCTACACCTGGTCTCCATTTCCCCACAGAAAAGCTATTGTAGGTGAAGTGCTACTTTCAGCACCAGAGCCATGCCAGGAAGCTCAAATCAGTCCGGGGATCTCATTATGCTAAGCACTAATGCACAGTAAGAGCCAGCCAGCCTCTGGCCCAAAGATGAAGGAAGAAGCAGAGAGGAATGTAAAGGTGCTTGCCCAGCACTGCAGAGTGAGTCCAAGGACAAAGTTCAGAACCAAATCTTTTGCAAACTAGTGACTCTGAATTTAATGTCAAACCATGCAAACATTTACATGGTGGACTAAAAAGTCTCTACCGTACTGGAAACAGCCAGACTTATGAGACACAGAACTACTACCTTTGTGCTAAGGACAGGTTTCCCAAAAAGTCAAATGAATCTCTATTCTATTTCTCCTGTTCCCAAACAATCTGGGATCCCTCAATCAGACTTTCTTATGCTATCTGTTGTTGTTTACCTTTTGATCATTTTTTAGAAGTCTGTCACCAGCCTCTGGAACAAAATGTGCAATCATCATACCATGGTAGAAATTAGATTACTAATAAATCCAGTGTTCTCCTATGAGTAGTTGAGATACTTTCTGTAATGGTTCAAAGGTAATATCATGAACTATCCCACATGTAAAAGAGGCTAAAAAGCCAGGACAGAGCTAGCAGTGAAATCCTTGCAAACAACAATGGAGAGCAGTAGACCTTATCTGTAAAATTATGAGCAGCTGTTGATTCCAGGTTATTCAAGCACCAGAACAACACTTCTGAGAAACTCTATAGGGTAGAAGTGAAATTTTATAATTGTGTTGACTCTGGGTTTTTTTTACAAGCATTCTGCTTAATCGGCAAGAATACATGCTTATATTAGTATCAAATGCAATATAGAAGATTTCAGCCTAGCAAAACTACTTCTAGAAAAATTTTTATTAGCAATTTTTTTAGCTGTATTAGAAAATTTTTAAATCTTCCTCAAGTTTACCAGAGTGCAAGGTGATATTACAGTCACCTAAGGAAATGAATGCATAGCTGAGGGGGGAAATGTTTTACAGTATCTGGTAATACCTTAGGCATTGATAGGACATTTTTGTACAGGTTGAAAATGCATTCTTCATTTTTCACTGACAGCTGGTTAAAAGAGGAATGCAGAGAAAAGTCTATAAAAGCTTTTAAAAAAAAATGACAAAACTGGATAGGTCTGCACTTCTGTTTTTCTCCCACTCATGGTAATAAGTGATGTGCAATTGTTAACAAGTTCTTTTGGATTCAGTGTCACCCTGGCCTGTAACCACACTAGGCAACAGAGAGCCTACAGCACTTCTCGAACCAGGGAAGAACAGTTTTGTATCTCTTTTTAATACAACAGTGCAGAAATATTGGAGGCAACTTTTTATATAATTCTTTCTCTCAGCTTCATTAACACCATTCTCCTTGATGTCTCAGTGACAACTTTAAGGGATAATGGCTCAAGCTGTTGACTTGTCTCTATGAAGTCTACAATTCTCTGTCAGTGTTACAGTCCTCACTTTTCTTCTGTAACTTTCTCTCTAACAGCTCCTCTCACTCCCTAAACCTTTATCAAAAGAAACCTGTAGCTTTTCACTTTCTTCAGTGTTTTGAGAGCATCTTGTTCCTTCCCATTCACACAAACGTAGTGCAGATGCAGATCCTTCTTTGGAAGTGATCTCTCTTCTTGTTTTTGACAACCTAGCAAAGGTAGTTTACTAATTATGAGCTTCCTGCAAGAGCATATTAACTCATCCCTCACTTCTGTCCCTCCTTTCCTAGAGCTTCCTCTTTCTTTGGATCCCTTCATTGGTTTTATATGCTCTGACAAGTTAAGGTTTATTACATCCACCTATTTCAGCAACCCCAGTAATAATTTTTCTGCTTTTTTCCAAATGCTTTATGTATTTTATCTGTCTCTGAGCTAGTCCATATCATTTCTTTAAAAAAACAAGCAAAGCAACAAACTGATAAACAAGAAAAAAAACCCTAAAAAACAAACAACCCTGCTGTAGAGGTTTTCTATCTTTACTTCTGTAGAGAAAATTTTTCTTGTAGAGGAATGATATTTGTTGATCTAATTTCCATTAGCAGGTAAAATAACTTTGATACATTAGTCAATTGTTGAAATATTACAACAGAATGAACATGCTTATTATTCCTTTTATCCATGCATCTAAGATTCACTACAAGAGTAAATGTATTATTTTATCTACAGTGTAGGCAGGATGATTCAAGGCCTATGTCCATCAGTAGTCATAAGGTATGATGGTCCAGGTGTGATTTCCCAGTAGCATATAACTGATGACTGCAGCAAGATGGAATATTACATTTGGAGAGAGATTCTTGTGTACTTCTCTGTGACTGGCTTGCATCTTGTACACAGGTTACTGGGCTACTTGGGCATTTGCTCTACTGAAGTGTCTATGTTACATCTCCACAATTGTAACCTGCCTACAACTTAATGAGATAACCAATTACTCTTTCTAGGGAAGTGACTGTCCTCCTGTACTGGGCAGGAGGACCTTAAAGGTCTTTTGCAACCAAAATAATGTCTTTTTCCACCCTTACGCAAACCCTTTCCTTTTCTTCACAAGAGGGTCTCACTTTGTAACCTCCTGTGGACTGTGATCTCAATTTATATGTCTTGAAAACTTCCCAGCACTTTTATGAGAACACCTAACATTCTGATTATTAATAACATGAAAAAGGGTATTACGATGAGAGCAGCAGAACTGCTGCTGGCAGAATTATTTGCAATCCTAATTTCACACATACAACATGCTGTCCTGAACCTCTGCTCCTCCAGGCAATATCAGCTGGAGTTTTGTTTTGTTTTTCCTTTTCCAGTTCTGCTGGAGGCAGTTTACTTTGCAGCTTCCATCCATTAATCTCAAAGTAGTTTTACATAGAGGAATTAATTAAGACTCTAACACACAAGAATTAATTAAGACGGTAATAGGCATGTTTTATCATCTCCATGTTGCACACGGGGGAACTAAGGGAAGAGTTGCCCGGTTCTTTTGCAGACCTGGGAATGTACTTAGGCATATATCATATTCTCTCAGCCTGGTGTATAAGAATATCCTTTCTCTCCTCATGTTGTGAGGCAGATATCCATTTTACCAAGTAAAATACCTTTGACACGCAGTCCTATTATTCAAAATGGAAACACTTCCCTCAGGCGAATACCTTGGCCAGTCAAATTTCTAAACACATCCTTCTTTCTTATTTCAGACAGAAAGAAGCACACAGCATGAAAAACAAACTACTGTAACTACTGTGGGATCTGATAACATTTATACTCCTTTAAAGAATCAACCCAATACCTGAAATCTGTAATCTTATCATTCTGCTTTAACAGACTCTCCCTCTTTCTCAGCATTCACATGTATACTTCTGTTTGATAAAGAAAGAAATATAAACCTAATTGCTTATGATTTTTATCTACAGTTCATAAAAACTTTGCACAGCTGACACTATACTATTATGCTTCTGAAATGCAACAGTGCCACCTTCAGATAATGCCAAGTAAGACTTTTTCACAAACCATCAGTGTGGAAGAAGCACAGCAGTGGTTTTTCTTTTCATCTGGACAAGTCCTGCTAGAAAGCCCAGATGTACATGTAGGAACCTGAGCAGAACCTGCATACTCACATACTGAAACACAGGTGTTCACCAGGAAGAGTGGTCCTTTATTTTCACAAATAAACATTAATAAAGAGTACTCAATTACTACCTTTTAACACCTGGCACATCCATTCTCTGAGCATGAGAATCACAGCATATTCCCCTGCCACTGCACTAGCAACTCACACTGGGCAGAGCAGCACATCAGCTGGGACCTGCTCCTGCTCTGCAACCTGCACAGGTTTTGCCAACTACTCCTGGCTATGTTGAGTCACAGAGTAAGAGCCATGGTACAGTACACACTAGAAATATTTCTCTGTAGGCATGTATGAATACATACTAGATATGCTATGCACATTATATACTGGATACAGGATGCATCGTATCCCCCCAAAGGACCCTGGTCTGAGAGAAACCTGCCACAAAGTACAACCCTGGGTAATGCTGCAACCTCTCCCTGCTTCATGAGGAGGTGCATGTTTAGTTTATGACCCATCTACACAGGGATTCCTCCTACCACATCTCCTCTCTGCCAAGCTGAGACTGGAAATCAAATATGTATTTTCCATTCTGAAGTTCCTTCTAAATCACAGTATTTGGCAGAACCCTTTTACCCTCAACACAGGTCAAAACCGAGCCAGTCTGTTAATAAATATTCAAACAAGTAACAGTTTCAGTAAATTCAATCCCACTTTAAAAATTGATTATTCTACAAAAAGGGGTGCAATGCTGTTAAAACAAGAAAGAACAGTTAATTAAATTTACAGCATCTTTGCTGACATACTACATCTTTTACATTTGGTTTGATTATAATGGGCAAACCTCATGATTTTAAAGCCGAGCCATTTGCATTTGTAATTAGAGCCTGTTCTGAAAAAAATTAAAATACTTCTCAAATTAATTTTAGGCCTTGGGTATTTTGAATTAAAAAATCATCTGTGATATTAGTTCAAATTATGCATATTGGACTGGAGAATATTAAATCAATGGAGGCTTGAAAATCAAGGTGGGAATTAATTATGTGAGTTAATTACTTCAACCCTGTTCTGCAATCTTATTGAGAGAAAAAAGTAAACAGGAACACTCTACTTACCCACTGTCATACCATCCATGTAACGCTTGATGATATCAAAGGAATCTCTTAAATTTCCTTCTGTTATGTCAAATATGATATCTGCCTGGTTGGCTGGATATGTAGGTGTGATGGCACGAAGAAAAATAATCTCTGCAAATAAAGAATGTGCCAAGAAGTATTTGAAAACATCACCAAAGAACCTGACAGAATTTGATCTAAAATGACTTGTCCTCAGAGCTGATAGAGGACATCCCTCCTCTATCAGTATGTCCTTTAAAATGGAAAGAAAGAAGAACTGGGGGAAGGGAAGATTGGGATAGATACATTTTCTCTTTCTGTACCATTCAGGAAGCTCTGAAGCCAAAACACTATTACTTTTGGAGTTCAGAAAGACCATGCTTAGAAAGCAGACTTCCAGCATGTACCCAAACAGGACAACACTAAGTATCCCCAGGGTGGGCAGTGACAAGAGACCAAAGAGAGAAACACCTGAACCCTGATTCCCTTAGATGATTATACACAAAGGACTGCAATTACAAATTACAGAGTCCTCTTAAAGGACTGGAGGAGGTTTTTTAGGATTTTTTTTTAAAAAAGAAGTGAGACTATTTCTCGATCCACTGATGAGAGAGGTAAGTATTATTATTCTCATTGTTCTTGCTCTACGGGTGACGAAACTAAACTATGGGGCTGTAAAAATTCACCCAAGGCTGCAGTTTAAGAATGTCTCCTGGGCTTCATCAGTACTCTCAGATCACTGGGCCTAATCTCATTTTGTAAAATCATAAGGATGATCTAAAGAGGGAACAGTTTGGGAAGCATCCTGGGCCAAACCCTTAGCTCTGCTGCCACTATACCTGAGGAGTAGAAGTGGCTATGGGACATGTTTCCATTCCTTATGAAATAGGGCCAGACAAGGCCTGAAACAGGGCTGATACAATCCATAGCAGCTCTACAAAGCTAAATTATTGGTGGTTAAATTGTTCTTATATGAACAAGGATCGGCACATCTCTTGCCCTGCTCCTACCATTTGCCCGGTTAGAAAGTAAAGAACCAGACATTTAGAACAACTTTCTGAGAGAGCATGGCTGATACTCATTGTTCACCAGAAATAGGGCTTTAACTTCTTTAAAAAACCCTCCAAAACAGTCTTGGTTTCCTCAGTCCCCTTCTCTCTGTCTGTGCCACACAGTAAGTTTCTGAGTGGCTGATCCTACAGAGACACAGGGCTCAAGGCAGTCATCCCACCTATGGATGAGTAGGTGATCTCAGTCAAGCTGCCAGAGAATAAATACAAATGCTAAGGGTCAAAAATTCCCTCTACATCCATAAGTTTATATGTGAACTAAGAAAAGCAAGTATGATTTTTATGAAACTGCAGGATTTAAAAATTCAATACTGCAAAGGCTGAAGAAACGAAAGCAATACAGGAGTGCCCATAGAAGTGCAACATCTGGGGTTGGAAAACTCACTCTGGGTGACTGGACAGACACTCAATTGAATGTTTTTTGAAAATTTCAATTTTAAAACTGTCTGTCTACCCCTTGAAATTTCCCTTCCCTTATTCCGTATTTTAAAAACCAACAGGTGGGGTTTTTTTTTATATATAGGTCAAAATAGGTAAATCACAATACTAGATAGTATATTCAGTATCGTGTTTTTTGTGATTAATGTTGATGTGTAGATAAAGGCTATATTCTTGGAAGAAGCCACCTGTCAATGGCAAACAGCTGACAATAAACAGATGAAAGAAATATGAGCACCTACTTCCTATATCAAAATCTTTAAAAAAAGGAAAAGAGACATGGGGCATACAACTATTATGTGAGTCAATGTGGTAAACGAGCACTGAAATTCAGTATTTCCTTAGGCTGGGAAGGTGTATAAGGTAGAGCTCAGAATTACTTTCTTTGCCCCATAACATTAAAAATCCTGGATATTGAAGGTTTTAATTAGATGAATAGTACACTATAATTTGGAACCGTGCAGACATTTTACTGCACCAGTTGGTAGTCTGGCTTTAGGCAAGGATTTCCGGTGGAGGTTTTGTATGTTGTTGTCTATTAAATGGAAAAAGGAACAAACCACTTACCTTCAGGTCTTGTAAACTCTCTGAACGTGGGCAGGGAAATGACAGTGTGGGAAATTGTGTGGACTGGATCCAAGACACAGTTGACATCATTTAGTCGACAAGACTTAATGCAACGGATAGTATCTGTCTTTTCAAGTCTGACACTGAGAGAAATAAGAGGAAGAGAGGCATAAATATCCTGAAAATTAATTACTTCATGTTTTAAAATCTGGGGAGGTAGAAACTAACATTGGTATGTGTTCATGCCTCACCTCAAAAGCTTAGACAAATGCAGATCACCAGAATTGCTGGACCACTGAAGAAACTGGCTTGGCTAAGAATTGCAGTCAACCCCCCCACACACTTCAAAGCCAATTATTCAAGCCAGGCATGTAAGAATAGGAACAACTGTAGTGCCTAAGATGCCTTGTAAAGTCACTGTCACCAAACAACTAGGCCCAGCTCTTCAGATGCAGTGCCCTGGCATGTTATCACTAATTTAAGTGGAGCTACATGTATTTGCACAAATGTTTTTGTTTTCCATACGGTATCAATCATATGAAGCAGAAACAATTGCTTCCATTTTGAAAATCTGGCAGAAAATATCTGAAGGGCCAACTTTCTTTCACGATTTTCAGCACCGAAAGAGCCAGAAAAGCTCTCTGTTTATTCCACGTTCTCCCTTTCCATCTAAACAGAGAAAACAGAGAGGAATGGAAATTGAAGGAGATGAAAAGTTAACCACATTATTTAAAAACTCAAAGATTCAATTCTGAGTTTGGGGAAATGGTAAGGGTCATTTCATATTCCATCTCAACCAGCTGCTCATTCGTCCTTGAAAGTCTATTAAAAGTTAAATGACTTCTTCTCACCCTTGTCCACCAGAGTGAATTTAAAGTCACTTACAGTTCAAGAACTTCACACAATACCCCGTCTGTGTTCACCAGAGATGAAAGGGCTATGCTGGGTCTTACAATGAACTAAGCCCCACAAATGATCTCAACTTTGACCTGCCCATTTCTTCATATTTCTAAGTGGAAAAAAGAAAAGACTGCAGTGTCAGAAGAGGGGGGGGAATTAAAAGATTAGAAGGAAGAAAAATTCACTGAGTAAAAGGGAAACAAAAATGGAAGCTTTAGTTTGTCAGATACCTCTAGAAACAAATGGTTCTTGCTCTTTTCAAAACTCCTTACCCAAGTCTACACCTACAAGCCATCTTTTTTCAGATGTTCAAAGGGACTTTATGGCCCTATTAATAATAAACACATCAGTAACTTCTTATTATATGCTACCCACATTTGCTCATCAAAGAAAACAAAGCCAAATACGCTGATATTGTATGAAGCTAAAATAAAGATAAAAGAGAAGACATGAATCAACATTAAGGAAATCATGCTTCAGCAGATGTGAACTGGCATAGTCCACAGTAAGGCAACGGAGCTGTGTTAATTTACAACATCTGAGTCTGGCTTATTATTCTCTGTCGTTGATGTTTTGAGATACAGGCCAGGAGATACAGGCCAGGAGAGACGCTTTACTTCCCACAGCTATCTGGGCATAAAATTTCATTATTTCCTAGACATATCACAGGGAACAGAATAGGGCTCGCTGTTGAAATGTCTCATGCTGGTCATTTTAGAACAAACTAACTCTCGATTTATGGACGTAACAGATTCCATTCCCTTTTTTTAAACTTCAGCTGCCAAATTAAGAAAGGACTCTTGGCTAGATGACAATGCCTGTGAAATAAGGATCAACTAAATTACATAATCTAGTTCCAGCATAAAATTATCTATTTCAAAATATGTAACAAATAAAATTGATGCAAAAATATACATCATTCATGTTTGTTTTCCTCTCCCCCCCCTTTTTTTTTTCCTTACTGCATACAGAGGGGCTTAGTAGACATTGACATCTATACAGCCATGCAAACAAACACTGCATCTATCCTCAGGAAACTGCTGAGCTGAGATGACAACAGCCAAGTTAGATTGGCTCTACTTCCAATAACATGTTTACAAATTCTGAAAAAATTCTTTGAAAGTTATCACCTGTGTGTATAGCACAAATCATAATGATAGCACCATTAAACATAGAAGGGACAACAACAAACAGGAGCTTACATAACTCATTTTGGGACAGTATTTTGTATGAAATACTGATACAATACATACAGCATCCTGAATTTTCATAGCTGTGTTTAGATAATAGGATTTGCATGCCAAAACAGTGTGGTAGGAGCGTCTGAGGTTTTCAATATTTGGTCTGCTTTCGCTCTTTCTGGGGAATAAATAGGAGCTTTACCCTTGACTTCAGCTGGAAAAAAATTGCCAAATGCCAACATTTCTGAAATTCTAATCCAATAAAGCCATGAATGTGTTTAATATGAAGCCCTAAGTAAGGCTTACATTCATAGTTCTCGCTGCTGATTCACTGGAGTACAGCACTTTGATATGAATTAGTTACCCTGCATGTGGAAATGGAGGAACACAATGAGTGCAAGTGATGTGTGTTAGTTCCTAAATTAAAACTGGTTTCTAGATACATCTAGCCGGTAATAATGTATGTGACACATAAACATTTGTGTCACCTCTATTATTTTTTTTTTTGCATTCTCCACCCACTCTGCTAAACTTAAGTACTTTCATTGTCCCTTGCCTGAATATTCATTCTCTTACCCTTTTTCTTTTGATATTGCTGCTAATTGCTTCAGCACATCTGAAGTGCAGTTGACAACACTTTGGTCTTTTTGCTTCCACAGCACATATGTAGTCATCTTCTGGAGTAACTTCTTTGATAACTGGCATCTATTTTAGCTCCTGACATTTGCGATTAATAGTGTCCTCAGATCCAATTTTTAGTTTTATCCCTACACATCATCTTTGCATATGATCTTCTGATTTGCTGACATGTTTCTTTTAGCTCATGCCTACTTATAGCAGGGATTGCGACTGCAAAATTTTCTTCCTAAATGCTGAGAACTTTATTAAAATCTTTTCTTCAAGTTTTCCCTTTCTAACAAAAATTGCAGCTTTGGAGACGGTACATCTTCCAGGCCTTTTTTATTTAAAAGAGGAAAAAAGTTAACTAGCTCAGCTGCTCTGATTATTTTGCAAATAAACCAATCCTTTCCTGAATACAATTTTTGCTTCCTTTTTGTGTCCTGCTGTTATTCTTTTTCATACCCACTGCTGAATTCAACTACTAGGTTCTTTGGGGGCCATTATTTCATTTTCATTTGGAAAGAACCATGCACATAGAAGGCACTACATAATTACATATATATCCTTAAAAGTTCTAGCTATACTGCAGCATTAAGGCACTTAACAGAAGAGAATCTGAGCTCCACGTTCTTGAATTACTTGCTGTATGCAATTAATATGGTTGCATTTTACAACACTGAGAGCCAAATTTCCACACTCTCTTCTTTTCCTGCCAAACAAATATATATTAATGCCTGCAAAAATTAAGTTTATTTTTGAATCTTTATCCTACTTAATTAGGGCTTCATAATGAACTGGTAGCCATAGGGCATTTATATACAAGCATCTTCTATGGTGGTAAGAAACCCCATTAGCTCAAGTAGTATGGGCTTGTGCTTTCAATATTTAAAGCTGGGACTCTATCCCCACTGGCAACTTCTGGCAGCTTTATAAGAATGTGTCAACAGACTTATTAAACATTGGCATTCCTCATGAGACTTGAACTCCTGTCAGCCAGCTGGGATAAACTTTGCCTTAAGGAACATGTAATACTTTGCTGGCAGAGGCTATGATCATGCCCCAATCTAGTCCCTGGCTGATGATGAACCCAAGAGCCTGAAGCTTACAGCTAATAGAGTAATTCCTTCTGTTCAGGTGATTAAGGCTTGTGATCTTGCTTTAGAAGGTTCACAGTTTTTAACCTTGTACCTTGCCTCTGCTGTATTAACATAGTGAACCTTTTTTTTTTTGTATGTGCATAGACATGGATTAATCCTGATTCATGTATGGACTGCTCTGTTTTAGGACTGGGCAGCAAGAGATATCTAAGACCAGGATGGTGTAAAAGAATGTTAATTTTCAGATCATACCTCTGGTAGTGAGATTTTAACATGCATCAACAAAAGGATGGAGGAGTAAAATAAATATTTCTCCAGTTTAGAAAAGAAAAGAATTCCAAAGGAATTTCAGTTGTGTTGTCTGAATTGTGCTCGATTGCACAGAAGTAAGAAAATTATAGCAGTAAAGTAAGAAAGATATAGATAGTGTAATTCTGACTGACATTTCAGAGCTCTTAGGTTCTGGTTGGGGATGTTTTGGTGGTGGTGGGCTAGGTCTATAGAACCTATGGAAGTTGGAGAGCCAAAAATGTTATGAGACCAAATAAATCACTTTTACACATGTTTCTGTAGAAACTTCTCAGGACATAGCCTGTGAAATAGAAAGGAGCTCTCTGCTACTAGCTACTACTAGTTCATTGCTGTTTTCCAATTATTAGTTTTTCAATTAAGTGGAAATTCCATAGTACGGAAAATGGAAAAATCTCTCAAATAAATGTTTGTTAGAGCAAAGTCTCTTTTGTACCATCCTTGAAAGTTAGAATTGGGATTTTTATCTGGTGGAAATTAGCACAAGCTCACTGGCTACAACACAGCACTGATAACTAACACAGCCTGAGAATCTGGCTCCCCACTTTTGAAGTGACCTATGTGCTGGGGCACCTATGAGGTGCTAAAAGTTTAAGATATGCCCTCTAAATTGATTTTCAGCAAATGTGCAGTAGGTGATGAAACTCTGTCTCAGCTGAGACAGTTCAAATTATGTTACTATTTTGTTTTGAAAATTTAGACCTGAACAGAATGAGCTGGGTATCATCAAGTGACACCAACTCTGCTACTGTGTAAAGTAAATGAATAGTTTTCAGTTCTTGATATATTCAAGTAATAAGCTTTTGGACACCGATTTCTACTTATAATGATGCAGAGTATACACAAGCATCAGCCCAAAATGAGATGTTCAGTGATAAAGGAAAGAGAACTGTGATGATGATGGCAAATAAAATGCAAGTGCAGGATGCAAGAGGTGAACTGAAACTTTATTAAAATTGGGGGGAAAAAGGTTCTCTTGGAAGAGAAAAAGTAGCCAATGATGCCTGTAAGTTAGGGATCAAAGCTGTTCAGAGACAAAGATAAAAAGTTTGGCAATAAATGTGTTGACAGTTCCATGACGGGAAAGTTGCATTTGAATTGTCAGAAGAAGGTCTCTGGGCTCTGTGATTTGCCGCTGCATGACCACAATGCCACTGTGGTTGTTCACTTTTTTTGTGGTGAAAAAACCCTCCTGGTTCCCGCTGATGATGGACAGCAGAATTTTATCCCCAGGGACAGCATTGGAAGGGCCCATGCGGAAAATGTCGGTAGGTACTTGAATGTTGGTAGGAAAAGAGAGGTGATAGTAGGTTATTCTCAGAGGCAGGCTCTGGCACTCCTTATTTTCATTACAAGGCAAGCGCTCACAGCGACTGCAAGAAAAGTGAGAACACAAGACAAGAGGAAGATTAGCATACATTTAGCAAGCGTGATAGGAGAGCAAGGGCAGTGGGGGTGGGAAAAGATATGTTGACTTGCATACTGTATCCATTCTTCAGCCTGGCACCTCAGTCATATTGCAAACGGACATGTATTAAATAAGGATCAACTTGTCTGTAGTTGGTGCTTTTGGTGAAGTGTTTCCATTTTTAGAAGTGTTGCCCTTTCTTTGCATGTGCAGATGGATTGAGTCTGGCACCTCAGTGTGGGGGAGAGTTTCTTTGCATTTAGACTGGCTAAACTCTTCCTGGTGACAACGCTGGCCTTCCCCTCCATCCCCCACCTCTGTCACTTCCCCCCTAGTTTTGTTCTCTTTTTATTGAGTTGACTGTGTCCTACACTCGAGATGTCTGTCCAGTTTTAAGACTGAGCAAAGTATTCTGAAAACTAAAAATGTACACGGAGTTGGTCTTTCTGAGAGAGAAGAGGTGCTCTAGATACTGACCTCTGTGTTTTCATCACCTGATAATGTACAGAGTAACATAAAATTTATTTCCAGGGCTTCCTGGTTGTTAAGGTTTATTTGCTTTGAAGACAAACCTCCTTCCCACTGATATGGCACAGTATTTATTTGTGCTTCCAGAAGAACCAATATGAGTCAGTATAAAACCCATCTAGGCAGGTACTGAAAACAGGATCCAATGGTCTGATGTCTCCAGAGTGTGCCCTACACATTCAGTCCACTTTAATGTAGCCTTGAATCACAAGAATGATGCTGGTGAGTGAGCAAGTTGACTTTTGTTGTTTGTTTCCCTTATCATTAGGCACTGTACTACAGTGAAAAATCCAGAGAACAAGGAAGAGATCACATACAGGCTGAAAGTGAACAATGAACATCAGCAGCAGAAATCATAATCTGCATGGAGGGAATGATCTCCTCCCTTTCTGTAAATGAGAGAAGTGAAGTTTGTCCCATAAAATATGGCACAGACAGGTATGGGTATTAAAGTCACTGCTATTAAAGAATGCCATAGTTTACCAGCACATTGATGAAGATCTAACATGTCATGATACCTGATGGATTTGACAAATGTATAAAGAATTGCAGGCAAGAAAACTTTATATTGATTGCAGATTAAAGATATGCCCAAATCACCATATTCAAGCTGGTATACTCAACCGAACAACCTCTCAGACAGGTGCGTGGAAGTAGGGGGAGGCATTATCATCTCATCTGGATACTGATGTTGCAAAATTTGGGGATTATCAAATTTTGCATATTGCTGATCTATGAATCAATCAAATTATGTACAAGAGTCTCTGCACTCAAAAGCAATATTCAGTCCACAAGCTGAGCTTTTGGAACCTAAATTATTTATTTGTTTCTTTATGAGAAATGCTCCAGCATGAAAGCATTGTTTGCTTCTTACTAATTTAAGGAAATCTGAGTGCCCATTTCAGGTATTTTATTTTATTTTGACATATAAAACTGAGCTTGTATGAGGAGTACCTGGTATCAACAGAACTGAGTCTCAAGCAAGCCCAGCTTTGTTGCTAGTGAATGGTAACCTGAATTCCAGGAACTTCTCATTACACACAAAATAAGCATTTTCAAAAACAGTAGTTAAAAGCACCCTCAGTTCTTCAGTTAATGTGTTCCTTGGGGTTTTTTTATACTACTTGCAAATGAAAGTACAAAGCAATTCTTTGAAGACTTAAATGCATTCTTATTTTTATTCATGTGTGTAAAGAGCACACACAAGTCTTCACAGGATGGCCAGCTAATTAGATGTGGATACTCTTGGAATATTTTCAGGTATAGTGAGTTCTGCATTCTTTTCTGAAATGTCATCAGTAACTCCACTAAAGAGAAATTACTTGGTTTTGTTGAAATCATGAGGCTACCTGGTTTTGCTGAAATTATGAAGCAAGTCAAGACAGTTAATCTTTTAGTTGGAAATGTTTTCTTCATGTAAAACTTTTTGGAAGCATGCACATGCTCTTAAAGATGCACTGATTTATTATTTTATAAAAGTAAAATACATTTGATAGTATCCAGAATTTTTAAGAAGAACAAAATCCCAAAGCTTCCAGCTTCCTATGATTAGAAGAAGGACATTCTGCTGATTCAGAAAGTTATTTGTGGAGACAGATGTGCCTGCGGCTAGGAGCTAGAGTTATTCAAAGTTCCTCATCTTTTATCTTATTCTTTGTTGGTGCGCACTACACACTGCACACTTCACTACAGGTTTAGTTAATGTGCACTAATTGTTCCATCAAACAACCACAAAGGAAAGATAGCAAATATTATTGCTTTCAAGAACCAGAGTTCATTCTGGGGTCATGCACCACAAAGGCAACAAGCAACGAGCATTTTAAATCCCAGGTTGCTCTCTAGACCTTATTTAAATGCTTCCCCCTTCAGTGGGCAGAAGAAAATCATACAGCAGGGGAATCCAACTGCAAGCCCAAGCCCCTCGGTGCTGCTCCAGCTCCATGGCATCTCAGGATGGATGAGCTGGCTGTACAGCTACCATGCCTGCCACCATGCTGTGCTGCTGTGAGGGAAAGAAGAAGACACCCAGTGGGAGAAGGGGAGGACTGAGGAGGCAGCAAGATGCTACCAGAGAAACCCTATGTGAAGCCCAAGTAAAAAATGCACTGCTTTGCAATGAGGTTATTTTATATACATCTCTGTAAACCTCTGCAGTCAGGGGCCTAGACTAGGAAAATAAGCAAATAATGCTGCTAAACACTTGTTTCTCTCTTTGTTCCTGATTATTTTAGCTCACTTACTACTCTGTACTCTTCGGTTTATTTGTGTGTCTGAAATTCCGGTTTTGAAGAAATACTTACAGATTGAATTTGATGTACCCATAAAGGAAAATAAAACTACCAGAAGCAGAGCAATTTCATTTTAGATAATGAAAGCAACATTTACTAACCAGAGAAACGAGGAGAAAATATTTTCTGCCTTAATTCCTGTTAGCTTCTGAGCATGGTTTTCATATGGTACAGAGGCAATTTATTCTGCTGTGCCCAAAAGAGTTGAATGGTATACAACAAATCCTCATGCGCAGAAGGGAAAAAACTTTTTGGCAGGATTTATGGCTTTGCAATTTTTCCACGCAGGGGAACCATCTCAGCATACTGAGTGACCAATGAAGTATTATTACTTAACTATACACTACACATATCTGAAATTCAACCCTTTAGATTTCCAGAGCTGCAACAATTTTCCAGACCTCCCAGAACATATTCCATTACAAAGGTGCTTGACCATACAATCATGCATGTATTTCTTTTCAGCAGGTTGCATCCCACCTTGAGGCCCAGATGAGCCATAAGACAGGCTGTATTATCATATTGTGAACTTCTACATTTATGTTAATAGAGCAGCTGTGTAGGGAAAGTGGTTCTTGTCTTTAACAAACCAGAACTTAAAGGGAATGAAACAAACAGATGGTCGGGTTTTACAGGTATTTCTTAACTAGAGATGACTCTGGAGTCCCATTTCAGGCCCAGGCAGGAATACAGAATACAGCTGTACATGATGACAGGATGGACAAATACTCTGCATGTTTCTCCTGCCTAGAGCTGGAAAGTCTCATGGAGTTTTTAACCTCCTTGCAAGAGGAGACAGGCCCATCTTGATTTTGCCCTCTGCACTGAGCCTTCATGTTCCACATTTGTCTCTTTCATTTGTTTCTCCCAACCTGGCTCATTTTTCCTATCCCCCTTCCTTGTCTACTGCCCTTATGCCAGCCTCAAACATTTGGCATCAGGACTGTCTCTACTCAGCCAGTGCCATGACAAAAAGCTAAGAAGTCATCTCCTAGAAAATTTCAGACTTCTGTTCCAAGACATGATAGCAAACTATTAAATGAAAAAAAAAATCACCAAAATGTCTTAAACATACAAAACAATGTGTTCCTCCCTACCCTTCCTCTTGGAAACGAGTAAACTGCTGTGGTTTAAATTGGCCAAAACTTGAGCCTGAGTCAGATACCTGGCATGAAAAATTTCAGCCATTTTGGCAAAATTCTAAGCAGTTAAAAACAGGCCTTAACAGTGAGAAACATCAGGCAACCTTATTACACAGACATGTCTAGAATATCAAAATATTTCCTAACCTGGCTCAGTGCAACACACATTTCTGACATATTGCAATCTTTTTCACTATTTTTCTTGGCTTAAATTTTACAAATGTTAGGCTTCAGTGTCACATAAAGAGAATTCAATTGTTATGCAATTTGAAAACAAAAGTGTTTGGCAAGGTAGTACAGCAAGTTAAGTCCCATAGTGAGTAGCAGTAGATCTTAATTATCCTTGGAAAAATACCAAGCCTATAGGCTGATCAAGGGGAAAAAATAATTAAAAAAAAAAAAAAAAAAAAACAGAATTTAAGCAAAAGAAATATGACTTTCAATAAGCTTGCTACTATTAAGGATCAGACCATGCCAGGCACCATGCTGGTCTTTGAAGAAGGTTACAGAGGATGTTTCTTCCTGAAGCTCAGAGTACCTATAAAGCATACTGAGCTTTCAGCCTGTAGCATGGGAATCATCCCATTGATGATAATCCCTCTGATTACTTCATCTGATGACAATCACCACTGCAACAGCCACCATGCAAAAATCTCTGCTCTGAAGGTATAGAGGAAGCTTCTGGATCATTGAGGGCTGTTGCCTGTACATAAGGATTTTAAAGAAAAGTAAGACTTGCAGGACTTAGGCCTTTTAAATTATAGCTGTTACAAAAAAAATTGGAGAATAGGGTAACAAATCCCATGAGGTAACAACTTGATGGGAATAGAAAATGTGTTGTCTTTCTTATGACATACCAAGTTTGTGAAACTGGAATGTGTTTTGAATAAAAAGGAGAGGAAACTGGTATCAGTAATAGATATGATGTTGTGAAAAGGCAGCTATAGGCACTAGGCTGGGTTAAAAAGTATTTTGGGTTAAAAAGTATTTTGGGTTAAAAAATATTTAATGTCAGTATCATGCAAAAGCTAACAAAGGTATGCTAGCTATCAGCTATGCTGGGTTACATTTGCCAAAAATAAATGAATCATAAATATCTAATTAGCTTGGATGTAAAAAGGGAGCTGAAGAGATGAGTTATGAAACTGTTCCCCAGTGGGCACAAGGTAACTCAGTACAAAAAGTTTGATTCTGACATGTTGGTATAAGGCTTGTGTACAGACCAAGTATGAGAGTACCTCTCTGCCCACTGAACTAAAGTGGACTTTTTGCAATAAAAATTATAAATTCAAATTCTCTTTGGTCTATGCAAACACATTTTTGACAACAAATTTAGTAACTGCGTCTGTAGCTGTTGAGAAGGGAAAACCTAGTAAATCCAGCAAAGTAAAAACTCAAGGAATTAAAATACTTAGAACTTCACTGAGCAGCTACAGGATTTGTGTTTGACTCATAGCCAAATTATAGCCCTAGCACATCTGAAGAATCTCTCCCTGTGAGTCTGAGTTAGGCAGAGTAAGCCATGACAGAGCCCCATAACCCAGACACAGAAAAACAATTCAGACATTCTACTACTTCCCTAAAAGATTCCTTCCATCTCAAATAGCCATTGGTCTCAACGCACGCATAGTAGAGGAAGGAAACATTAAGTGGAATGTGTGTGTATAAAGCATATTTTATAAACTGAACTTTGGAACTCAGGGTTGCTCATAAGAGTAGAAATCTGATAATTCTTCTTAGTGGCCAATTGCAAGTTACTTTTTTTCAATTAGGATACAAACGAATCAGCAATATTACAAAGAAAGAGAACACCTGCATCAAGAGGCACCGTTTGTTTATTGATGTGACAAATAAAACTTAAATATAATTACTCTTGATACTTCTCAGAATGGAAGTATATTTTAAAAATATGTTGTTATACCATGAACTCCCTCTATAGCATTCTGATTTAATACAACTGCTGTGCCACTTATATGGCTAACTACTGCCCATAAAGTCCTCCTGATAAAAATTAGCATCCACAGAGGAGGCACAACGTACTCATTTTTATCTAAAAGATGGTGGATGTATGGACATTGACTGTGAAAAGCACTAGCAGACTGATGACAAATGTGATTTATCAGCTTTCCTCCCTAGCTGGTGGAGCACAGGCTTACCTGGGTATGAGGAACTTGGGGGGGACCATGGAGTAACCTTTGGAAGAATTGCTGGAGTAAAAGGTGGCCACAGAGCCACAGGGTGTGAGTAAAAGCAGTGATCTGCATCAGCCATAAACTCTAGCTCTGCAACTGAAATTTTGCAGCAACTTCTCTGCTTTCTTAGCTCCATGTGATGGGTATACATGAGCTGCCAGCTGCCCCTCCTCTCATAGCTCTCTCATATTTTCAGTACCAGAATGCACAGGCTTCCTCTGAGCTAGGCTGAGGCAGCAGCTAACATACCACCCTCACTAGGATTCCAACCTTTTTAACAGAGGTTAAATGGTACTAAAAAAAAAGACATTCTGACAGTGCTTTGCAACAACACTGCTAAGAATTCAGAGCTGGAGCTAAAATGATCTCTCGCACTGGAGTGTAATAAAGAGTGTAATAAAGTAAAGAAAGACTATGTGTGAAAGGAAATAAAAGTCAGAATTTTGAAGCTGAATATAACTCTCCTAACAATTTGCTTGCAAGGTAGCCAGAGAACATCTGCTTATGGCTCTAGAGATCATTATGATGAAAACCACTGACACATGAAATTTCTTAAGGGAATATCTTTTTTTTTTAAGACTGAAAAAGGAGCATGAGAAAGGAACCAGACCTGTGTGTGCAAAACATAGGGTAGGCCAACCAGCAAAATAGGTATTTGCTAGAATCTGTTACGTATTCAGCCAGCAGTGGCATGACATAAAGAAGATTAAGTCACCATAAAACTGCTCAACCTTGGGAAAAAAAAAAGAGTACTTACGTGTCTCCTGACTTGCGGTAATTTTCCGGACATTCTAAAGACAGACAGCGAAAGCCCCCCTGGATGTTAAAGCAGGTCTCATTGAAAGAGCAGTTGTGGCTTTCTGCAACACACTCATCAATATCTGCCAAATGGAAAAAGGGGAGTGGATTAAACACATGGTTTTCCTCTACTTGCAGGTGCCAGATGAGGAAAGTATGATATTAGGTACTACAGAACATGGGATGCAATTAAACATTCTTACAGGACTGGAAGGCGAGGGCTGGAGAACAAAAAAGAAGAAAACTAACCTGAACAGGCAAAAACAGGAAAAGGAAGAGCAGCAGTGCCACTAAGTGGACAGAACTAAACACTTGCTGAAATCTTTAGAGCATGCTATTGTCTTTTAATGGCTAAACTAACTCATACCATTTCACAGTGGGAATCTTAATCTTCCATTTTTAAAATAATTCTTCAATAAGGTTATAAAAAGGATTTTCTACTGCATTTTGTTGTTTATAAGAAAAATTTCCTGTATATTTATTAAAAGATACTGTTTTCTTGAGATTTCAAGTTGATGTTTACCACTTACTTGTAATGATGTAGGAAAGTAATTTTTTTTTAAACATTAAACCTTGCTAGAACTTTTCAGAAGTCCACAATCCAGCTAGGTCTCCCTGCAGGTATTTAACTCACCTTGGCAGTTGCGTGCATTGGGTGCCAACCTGTAACCAGTGGAGGGGCAAGTACATTGAAAGCTCCCAGGAATATTAACACATCTAAAAGAACAGATATGCCCTCCGGTAGGCAAAGCGCATTCATCAATATCTGCAAGAAGAAAACACCACTAATTTACTATGTGTTCATGACATTCAACCATGGACACGTATACAGTGTTCCTGCCCTGCGCTTCAAATGCTATTTCATTATTCTAAAATTGCTGGGCAAGTATAAAGATCACCAGCTAAGTGTGGCTCTAGTTAATAAAGGCTGTCAGGAATAAATAGAAGTATGAAGAAAATTAAAAGCAAATTAAGGGCCCAAGAGATAAAGTAAATGGGTAAGAGCAGTGATGTGTATCATGGTATTTATACAAAAGCAAGAGAGAGGAATAGCTTTATTCTTGTCCTTTAAAAAGATGAAGTGTTCTCCCCAAGGTCCTATTGTCTAGTAAGCCCTGGAGACAAAGTCCAAATTAAGGATCTTGTCCACAAGGAAAATAGCACCCATATCCTTTTTGTACTTGAGGAGAACCTACTTGCACAGTAGTTCAGAACAAGACACAAACAGTGGATATATAAAATTCTGACTAGTAATACTATGTGTTACATACATGACATACAAACACATTTGTATGTTGACTTGCTGAAGACTAGAAATTCTGTTAGTTCCACCAAAAAAAAAAGCAAAAATCTGGCAAGTTACAAAAGGATGTGAAGCTACATTAAATGTTAACACCAAAACTGACACAATACAAGCAGAGCTATTGCTAGACTAGGACATGGGTGGAAGATCTTCATTAAATACAGAATCTAGATTTATAACTTTACAGTTTCACATGAGGATACCAAAGAGAAACAAATGTTAAAATGAAACTGGTGCAGGAATATGTAACTTTTCATGTATGTTATGGTAAGAATAAGAAATATTCACTCATCATCCATCTGCAAAATAACAATGCTTACCTTCACATGAAATCCCATCTATGTCACTAAGCTGAAAGCCACGGCGGCAGTAACACTGATAGGAGCCATACACATTGGCACACTCTTGACTACAGGGGTTGCTCTCACACTCATTTAAATCTGAAATGCAAAATTAGATACCTGGGTCCCAAATTTCATTCTGTATTCATCACTCGTATAACAGGACTCAGGGAAAAGTTTGGAAGACAATTTTTTTTAACTAAAAAAGGACGGTATGCATGTCACTGTGTCAGTTGGTTGTGTTACTCTACACAGGGTCTAGCAGCACAGGTTAATCTGCTAGATTAACACCTTCAAGGTGTGTGACTTGGAGGGAGTCTTCAGGAACACACTCGCATTTCTATATCTGGGTATCAGCAAGGCTGATCAAAACCTGATACCCAGGTTTTGAAGGTCTTGAATCTGATCTGGCTTCAAAATGTGGTAAATGCAGACCACTCATACACCTCTGACTGATCCTGCCAAAGGAAAATATATTGAAATTATGGACTACAGACACCTCAGTCATAACAGCATTCATGTAATCAAAATGACCACACTGGGTCGATTTCTCATGCCATTCCAAGTGCAGTGTTACAAGCTAAAATCAAACAGAAAAGCTGAACATCAATGAGCTGTATCTCACACTATATGACCAAAGCCTATGACAGCCATACCTTCACATGACCTGCCATCAGCTGAAAGTTTGAATCCCATGGTACACGTGCAGTAGTAAGAACCAGGAGTATTCTCACACTTGTGAGCACAGAGGCGGCCCGGATAGCGTCTGCATTCATTGATATCTGCAATGATAAATATAGCCAGAAGCTTATGGATTGGCTGGCTTCACTGCAATTGTAGACTCAACAAGAATCTGGTCAAAAAAGTTTGATTTTTATTTTCTAGATCTTAATTTCATGCTAGAGAGGGAAGGACTTGATCAAAATGTTCATTTAGAAGCACACCGGTGCATAACTGAATTAGATCTATAAAGAAGAAAGTTGCTTTGATCTTCTAAAGGAATGTTTTGCTGTAGGTGTATATAAAAATATCACAGAAAACAATTACACACACTCTGATAATATTAACTTTTAACAGGAAAACAGATAGCATGTTGACAATACTAATGCTTCTTCCTTTGAAGTATCAGCAGCTCTTTAATATGGTGATAGGTTTATAAAATTAATGTAGTAGTCAATTTTAGATTCAGATGAAAGAGCGGGTAGTAAAATTCTTTTTGCAAGATCATTTTTTAAAATGGTCTGACTGCATGTATTTCATTCAGTAGGTGCAACTTACCAATACAAGTTCTACTGATGACATCAAAAGAATAGCCAGATTTGCACTCACAACGGTAATTGCCTGGGGCATTTATACAAACATGTCCTTCTCCACAAGGCTGATTAGAGGCTGAGCACTCATCCACATCTAAAAAAATAGGAGAAAAGTGATTGAAAGCACAATTCTGAGCATGCAAGTTGAGAGAAGAGCAATATGTTAACAAGTTTCTGTGTCCCTTAGTAGTTATAAAGTGTTTTGAAATAGAAAGCAAGATTTTATCTATCTCTCAGCTTCCACAAGAAGATCAGAGTCACAAATCCAAACTATTTTTACTGAAACAGGTTCTCTCTCAGGTGTCCTGTTAATGTTGATGGATGTGGGAGGGAAAGAAATCAGAAAACCTGACAATCTTTGGAGGCAATCAGGTGTGGAGCTGCTTTATTAAGCACACTCAGTATTTATGGATCAGATCTTCGGCTACTGTAAGATGTCTGAGAACCATAGTCAGTAGTGGTCTGACAAGCCATTTACAGAAATTGTAAACACATGCTAAAATACCTCTCTTTGCAAAAGCCACCTTAGTTAAAAGCCAGACAAAGCCATATATACCTTTTAATATTACTTGAATGGCTTCTGTGTGACATTAGGTGGGCATGATATTATACCTTCATACTGAGGAGAACTGAGATCACAGAGCATTTTTCCAATACACTAATACAATCACAGATTATGCCATTTTGGAAGAGGTGTGTTTGATTATAATTTCTCATCAGAATATAAGGTTGCACGAATAATATGAAGTCCAAAGAGTGGATCCTTGTCATTCTTCACGTGTTGGGATGGCCATGAGGGAAAGAACAGGAACAAGAATTGACTGTGGGAATGAGTAAAACTTGGGAAACATACAAGAAATTGGTAAAAATAAATCATAGATGTGACCTGTTTTCTTTAAACTTGTTTTTTCTTCAAAACTATTACTTACCTACACATCTTGTTCCATCTTCATTGAGGTGATAGCCTCGGCCACAGGTGGGTGAGATTCGCTGGCAGGTAAATGAACCATCAGTGTTAATACATATCTGTCCAGCTGGGCAAGGTGTGTTGGTGCTCAGGCATTCGTTGATATCTACAAGAGCACAACAAGACATTGTAACTATCTGCTGTCTGAAATTTTTTAAGGCAAGATGCTTTCCTTATGTAACCCTTTCAAGCATTACATCCTGATTATTATCCTTCACAATTTCAAAGGGTCTGCCCATGGGAGAACACGAATATTCAAGTCATTTAGCTTCACCAATATAATGGTTCCAGGAGAGGTCTGAAAGGCACAGATCCCACTGAAAAGAATAGCAGACTGTGTACAGAACTTGCTTTTGCTTAAAAGCCTTCAGGAGTTTCCTCTAAACACATGAAGAGATGATCAGCAATTCAGTTCAGCAGCTCAGTTATGCTGCAGCCTGCAGGTTGGGCTGTGGCTCACACATTGGTGGCAGGTGCTCACAGAGCTAGTAGTGGATTCCATTTTTACAGAGATAAACTACTGCTCGCATGTATTCACCTTTACTACCTTACCTTGTCATATCTTAAGTTGTTCATGTATCTTAAGGTGTCCAGTTGTTTACATGTAAGAATGTGAATTAAGTATTTCCAAGACTGTGCAGCTCTCTATTATCCACCAAATGTATGTCTGGTTTTTTTGCACCATAAACACCATAACACTTTGTGACAAAGATACCCATTGCCTGGTAAGAACCCAGGATAAAGTAAAATGTAATGAGCTAAGACTAATAAGGTAAGACTAAGCTGTGTTAGAGTATGATCTGCTGCAGTGTATCCAGCCAAGAAGGTAAGGAACCCATAGTTACACAAGGTTAGAAAAGTGCTGTTAATATGGGGTAAAGGAGTTTCAGAGTCAGGAATCAGCAGCTACAGCAGGTACTGAGGCACCCTTTGCAACCTGGAATTGTTAATGTAACTAAACCTGACATTTTGTAGGAGCAGCACTGCTTGTGAGTGCATGTTCACAGCATCCAGCTTGTGAAATGCTGGCTGCCTAAAGACAGGGAAGGTGACTTAGCATAATGCAAAAAATTACAGCTAGGACTATCCCAGTTCAAAAGAGCGAATACACCTCAGCACCACATAGGGCTGCAGCATTTGATTCACAGTGTGCAAAATCAGCCTGTGGAACTGTTTTGGCAAATATTTTCAGAAAAATGCATTTCTGAGGACTAACATAACTACTGCTGCTGCAAATTGATGTGGCTTTTCTAATGACAGTGAAGGCAAGTGAACTGCTGGCTGCCATGGACCTGGTGCTAGCTACGGCAGGGATCCTCGAAGAAAGCATTTGCTGTGCACAAGCACTGGCTCCCTTCATTTTAAAGGCTGCAATTTTGTTTTCAGCCTCCGTGTTTTCAGTGTCAGATTTCAGCATTACAGGGTAGGATCTGGTCAGGAGAACGAGGGCTTGACAACGAAGTAGACTTGGCAGTGGCTGCCGTTCAGCCAGTTCCACAAGTCCAAGGCACGCTATGCCGCTGGGGGAATTCAAAGTTAAGTTGAGACTTGAAAACATCACTCAAGGGAATAACTGATAGATTTGTAGGTCACATTAGGCAATTCCATTTATAGTCTGCTGGAAAACAGGAATTCTGACATATTTATATAAAGGTTATAATTCTGTTTTGTTGGCATCTTGAAAACAAGGCATTAGCCTGACACTGTAACCAGTCTTTAAAATAAAACTCTCCACACTGTATTATAATTGGCCTATCATTCTTACACATAATAAGGACCTTGTTAGGCTATAACTAACGGGGGACAGGTTTGGCAAGACCTATATACCTGTAAACACACGCATTCTAATATCAACAAAGTGTGTTACTGAGGATGTCATAAATTACAGCTTTTTATACTACACTTTAGCTAAAACAATTTGGATAGAAGGAGATAAAACGTATCACAATTTTTTTACAAATTTTTTTGGAGATAAAATCCCTGAAGACTTAAGGAAAATGTCTGGAAAGGATCTGGCTGCAGATCTCATTAAAAATAGAGATCTAGTACTTAAGACTTATTTGATTTTCATCTGCAAATTTTACCTGTGGGATCAAGCCTGCCTGAGCAGAAAAACCACACAGATAAGCAATGCATACATGCATGTAGAATGACTTGAGAAGCTCAGAACTCATCTCATAAGCAACACTTGAGTACTCAGTGAGATAAAAAAGAATCTGTCTTACCAATACAGTTGCCTAGAGCATCTTGTATAAACCCACTCATGCACTGTAGCTTGGGTCGGCAACGGAAAGATCCTGGAGTATTCTGACAGATAAAATCGGGGGGGCAGTTATGAGTACCAGTCTCACACTCGTCAATATCTGGTACATCATAAAAAAAAATTGTTAGCAGGAATCTGGCAGAACCTTTTTCACCATATTTAAAACACAAAACAGAGTTAAAAAACATTGGACAGATTAAACCTCAGTGTACCTTCATGCAATTCAATGCAGTGAGCCAGGATCAATCTGACCTACTACATCAAACAGAATCTCAGTAAAAACAGGTAGATTAATCTAGGAGGTTTTTTATTTTGTTGTTGTTAACATTATATATAGGGGTGCGGGTGTATGTTACTTATGCTCTACAAGCTTTTTTCTCAACTAAATGATTTAGAATTATTACAGAGCACCCAAAGCATCATCTTCAGCAGTGCTCAGCCTTGATTCAGCACTGTGCTTTTACATGGGCTCAGTTTGCAAGTCAGCAAGATTTAATTATATGTCCAATTGTAATTTTAACTTTAGATACAATGCGGATAATGTTAGTTTCTTTCATAAGTGAATTGGCCTTGATGTTTGTACATACAATTTTGCTCACTCTAATATTCTATTCCAGTTCAGAAATATTTGAGAATAAATTATGGTTCAGATAAAACAGGCCAGGGCAAATGGGGCTAATGAAGTTTCATGCATGAAAGTAGCCCTTTCCAAATAAAAGCAACTCAAATTTAGCATTTGGCACCTTGTAATGGGATACAGTCTCCTAAAGCTATTAAAATACAGGAGCATTTTAGCAACAGGATTCCTCAACTTTCCCATTTATACAGTGGACAAAAAAGTAGTGGCAATCACTTATCCCTAGAGCTTTCTGAGACCAAAATAATGACTGTGGAGACCATTATTTTAGGATGAGCTAATACAAAACAGGGGTCAACAGGTGTTGGGTTCTACATGTTTCACAACTGCCATTTTACTGGGCATTTAAAATCATACAGAAGAAAATTAATTTTCTATTTTCAGCACTATTAACATAATATTAATAATTAACACCATTAACATCTTATCCATAATTTACTGCCTGTACTTCTTTTTTGCACCAGAGAAAGATTGTTGGCACTTGCTGGTAAGCTATTTGTTGGCCTAAATATGATGTCATCCAAATCAGAAAAAATTTTACATCACAGGGATCAAACTTAGACCATGATACTTGGGAAAACACTGACTGTAGGTTCTGCAAGTTTTGCATTGGAATTTACTCCTCAGATTTGTTATTCAATATATTATTAATCACTGCTCAGCTCCTACAATAAAATCTTACTCAGAATTAGGATTAATTTACTCAGTGGAGTGAAATTAGTCTGTTTATAAATTATTCTAAGATCTGGGAGAACAGACTTTCTCGTAGCTGAAACCAATCCCACAGTAAATGGAGTTCGCTTCTAATTTGTATCTCTGTAAAGGCAGTATGTCGGGTGAAGTTATGGATGCACTTAACAGCATACTTTGAGGTAGATGCAAACTGAAATCAGTATTTCCTTAGCAAAAAAAAAATTTAAAAGACTATTACCATTGTGCTCAAGCATAGCTAGTCAAGAACGGTGATTTTATCCCTTTTCCATTTTTAAATCCTTAAGAAGTTGGGATTAAGAAAATAATTTTTTTGTAACATACTTAAACTTCACAAGGATAAAGGCTTACTTTATTTTAAAAGCTTCTAAATGTACTTCAGCTTTTTCAAATTGAATTATCAGGTCACTTCACTTGCCACACTTCGTTTCACACTCCAAAGTGTGCAAACTTGAGTCTTTCAAGTGAAACTAAACCATTAGATACGCTCCAGGAGTAGGACTTAGGCACTCCTTAGGCACTAATAAGCAACCAATTCACAGAGCCTGACTAGAGCTACCCAGAAGTTAACACCAGAAAAATGCGGATACTCTGAGTGCTGGACCTTCAAACTCAAACGTTTCAATCCCCAGACCAGCTCCTGTTGTGCCTTGCAAATTACAAGTGTAAAATAAATGTAGTTATGCCTCCTATAAGTCTCTGTAGTAGTCCATAGACATCCTGACTTGGCATCTGCAAGCTGACAGGTGTAAAACTACTGTCCCTAAAGAACTAGCACTGTCAGCGTGTCCCGTGTTACTACAGCTCCCAGAGTAAAAGAGCACAATGTGATGGTGTGCTTTTTTTTTTTTTTCTTTACTTAAGTCTGTATGATTCCAGTTTCTGTGCCAAGGATGTACCTTTGCAGCGACTGTCATCCGTCAGCTCATAACCAGTGCCGCAGCTCGTGTCCCGCTGACAGCGAAAGGACCCCAATGTATTGACACAGGTTTGTCCAATCCCACAGCTGTGAGTCCCAGTGATACACTCATTAATATCTAGAATATGAAAATTAATAAAAAACAAAGCAAAATAAGAGTGAATAAGAAACATGAAATCACTGGGAGGAGATGAGGTTGAAACAGAACCCATGACTGCTGATACACCGTACTGAAGTTGCACTGAATGAGAGCAAAGGGCCAGCATCACCTGAATGAGTCCCAGGTGATTATAGTGTCTATATGAATGAGGGAAAATTCCAGAAACCCTTCCCTTGCTCTGCGTCTCACCAACATATGGCTCACGGACATACTGAGCCACAGGTTATAACTTTCTTCATTCTAGCTACTGCTAGACATTTCTTTTTGTGAATTTTTTTCATTTTCTTTTTGACTGCATAGGAAAATTTGGCATCCAGGATCTGACCAACCATCAATAGCTCCTTTATACTCTGAAGTTTGTATCTGACCTTCTTACCTAGACTCCCTTTTCAATGACAGAAAGAGGTACTCCTGATGACTAATGCTTCTCATCCCAGAATACCTACGTGGGTTCTTGTTTCTCTCAGCAACCCAAGGAGCCTAGGCTGGCTAGCTCAGAAGCAAATGTTCACATTGCACATGGCTGAGCTCAACTGTGATGAACTCTATCCCAGACCATTTCATTTGATGTCCCTTCTGTTCTTCTTCTGGGAGAAATTTAACAATTCTTCTTGTCTACTCACATGCCACTCATGATATCCAAAACTTTCATCCTTGCTATCAGTTGAGTCCCTAACAAACTGAATCTTATCACAACACTCATTACAACACTTCATTTAAAGCAACTTCTTACAATTTCCCACCTTGGCTGAGCTGGCATAAGCATATTCTCATCTCTTTTTTCTGGATCTTTTTTAATCTGCTCATGATCTTTTAAAACAAGGATGTTGATAATTGAGGCAACAGTTTACTTTTACCTTCACAGTTGACACCGTCTGATTGAAGCTGATACCCAACAAAGCAGGAGCAGATGTAACTGGATCCTGTGTCTCTGCACTGCTGAGAGCAGGGACCACCACCTAATTGGGTATTTTAATTACATGATTAAGAAGCAAAGGAACTGACACAAACCATAAGCTTACAGGATGCACACTGATTTGTTTAGAAAAGCAGATAGCTAAACGCACACATATATAGAAGGAAAGGGCTGAAAGAAGTATTCATAATTACTAGACTCTTTTAGCTCAAAAAAAAGCAAGAGGAAGGAGGTTAAGGATTCTCTCATAGCCCATCATTGTTAGAAGCTGAAGGGGAAATTATGATGACATTTTCCCAGACTTTGGCTGGAAAGTTAAAACTTCTTGCAAAATAAGGAAGACAAAATTCATCCCTGTAAGTTAATTTTAAAATTCCACTATTAGCTGCATTAGGTTTTATTTTTTGCAAATTATTATTAGGATCATACTCCAGAACTTGCCATAGCATGTGCTCTTTTCCTACTCAGTAGGCAAGAAACATGAAAGGAAGACAATGCTGTGGGTGACAAAGGCTTCAGAGAACCTAAAGGAACCAAGACTTCCTACTAAGGTACTAAGGACCTAGTGAGGTGTGTGCATGAGTCATAAAGGATGTGAAAGAGAGCTGGGGTCAGTCTGGAAGACAGAAACAGAGGATACTATAGGAAATATACATAAAATATGGCTCATCATTAAGAAAACATAGTTTTTCTGATCTTTTAAAAAATAAATTAATGTTAAAACCACTTAATATCCTCAAAACAGAGAAAAAGTTACATACTTCCAACTCCTTTTTGTAAGAATACTAGTTAGTAATAACAAACTTTTCTTACATTTTTCAGAATGGCTGGATAGTCATTGACAAGGCTTGAGATAAGCACAATCAGTGTTGGTAAATGCAGCTATAATACTTTGAAGTCTAAGTGAAGGAAAATAATTTTTTCAAAGTGCAATAATTTCTAATGTGTTCTAATTCTGAATAAGTAAAGTCCACCATGGGTTTTTTGGAAGGACACAATTAATTTTCTCATACACCATGAAGGTGCCACAAAACAAACTTCTGTAAGTTCTGCTGCCTAGGAAATTTAATTTTCCCCCAGTGAAGTTTGGAAAATCACAAGAGATTTTGGCATGCCAAGTTTATCACAAAATATACTGTAGACAGAAACTCTAATTTGTAATTAGTCATACCAATCCATCTCTCACAGGCAGCTGATTAACTGACAAATGCAACAACTGATTACATAAAGAAATAATGCTAGGAAAATATGTAATACATTTTTCTATGTCATCTCTTTTAATTAGCAGCTGGAGACAAGAAGAAATGCCAGTCTTGGCTTTGAGTAGCTAATGACCTAGCAGACATTTCCATGCTCTCTAGAGTGTATTAGCTATGCAACATGCAGCACAGTAAATCATCTCTCAACTGGAATATAAGTCTATTAAATTGGTTTTATCCTAAATACATTACTTAGCTCCGAAATGCTTGTAGAAAATAATAAATCACTGCTGGTTTAAGTTTATAGACATGTGAATCACATGTGACAAGCAATAAATCAGAATACTTAGCAGAACAATATCCCAATAAAACATTCTTCCCAGGAGGCAGAAAAGCCTGACTAACGATGACAATCGATGCTTTTCTTCCTTTTTCTCAGGTGAGGCATCTCAAAAGGAACAAGTTGCATTTCATATTTAACCACTCTCATTATCCCAAGAGGAGAATAAAAGAATGCACATATTTAATAGAAAATAACCATGTTCTAAAGAATTTAGAGTATTCTGTGGGTTCAATGGGTAACATCTCTGAGGTCTTACCCAAAAGAAGTTAAAAAAAGTTAAATGTATAGTCCAAGCTTCAGCTGGGCAAGACAAACTCCACTATGGGAAAAAAAGGCTCCCTTGTATTTAAGAACCATTGAAGCATCACATAATGGCCTACTATTTCTTATAAACAACCTCCATTCTGTTATTTTTACCCATAACTAGTCTAGGCTAGGTTTTGACTAATCTCTAGATCTAAGTTTGCTTCACTTTTATGGGAGGCAATCTGGAAAGAGCTGGCTAACAGGACTAGTCACCTGACTTACCTCTGCAGCCATCATGTAGATAAGGATCTTCTTGGTCTAGCTCCTCCTTTGAAATTTCAACTAAAAAGACCAGAGACAGGCATTAGAGGAGAAAGCACTTTCTTCTCACTGTAAAAAGCTGCTTGCTTGGGACGGGACTCAGACCAGGGTTTTGGATAAACCAGGATAAAATTAAAGAGCATTATTTACATATTTTACAGCTATTTCATACTTAATTTTGACATTCAAATGCACACAGCCACGGGGCATTTTCCATCTGACTGATTCAATATGAAAGTCGTGCTGTGATCACAGATTACATATGGTCTGAGTTTTTCAAATGCAGGTTCTTAACATTGAGCTTTTAGCAGAGCTTAACCTCATTTTCATAAGATGTGTTGTTGAGGCATGCTTGTCTTCCACTGACTTTATAGTAGCTTGGGGTACTCACAGATTTAATGAAAATCAGATTAACCTCAGTTATTCATCTAGACTTCATTCCAAAAAGAAATCCACACCCAACTTTAGGGCACCTACTTACGGCATTCTTTCAAATGTACTTCATATACCTGAACTTGGAGAGTTTTCATTAGCATTACTTCTGCTACATGCATGTGTCCCAAGAGTTTTCTCTCCACATGGAGGACATAAAAAGGCTGAACGCATCCATTGCCTGAAACCATTGCTTGTCCAAAGGCCCAGCCTTCGATCCTGTCACTTTGAATGCAGGGGAAATGGCAGGTTGGTAGTGAGATGTGTGAAAACACAATCTCAAAATACTCCAGTTATTGAAAGGAAACTTAGGCTCATTTCAGTGATTGTCCATAGGACTATTCAACCAGTGGTCACTTACCAGCAAATAATACATCATACATGTGAAAGCAAGTTTCTGTGCAGTGGTACAAGGCTGTTTTGGGACACTGAGTTCTAAAAGCCACAGGGGTATATTTTTATCATATAGAAGCTAATGAAATCAGTTTGCTCAAGTCTGGTCTGATTTTGTAGAATTTTCTGGGGACACAGCTCTTCACATGACTATGAAAACATCATACAGGAAATCATCTTGCCTTACCCTCTGCAGCAGAACAGAAAGTGACAACTGTCCACTGCAACCAACACCCTGCCACCAACTCTCCAATGTACTCTTCTACAGGACCAACTCTCAGCTAGGAGATCAGGGTTATCAGCAGATGACACATGGTGCTGTGCTGCTCCTCCCTGCCCAACTCTTCCCTGCCATGTGGTGCTGTGCTGCTTCTCCCTGGCACCCAGCACTGCACCGCTCGTCCTCTTTGCAGCATCATAGCTGTTTGCTCCCCACCTTTCCAAGCAAAACCCTCCTGTAGTACCGGGTACCCCACTGCTTTCCATCCCACCTGTGCATAGTTACGCTGGCCAAAATTTATTTTTTGTATTTCAAAACAGTAAAGCTTCCATGACAAAAGGGCAGGCTCTCCTGCCAGGCCATGCTCAGGTTTCCATCCTTCCTTCCTGTCTCCCACACTGCTCATCTCCCACTTCTTCCCCTAATGTCATATGTACTGCAGGCAAGGCAGGAACAAGCTCTGGGGTGGTCCCCTTTCTGTGAGAGGGGGGGTGGTCCCCCTGTGAGAGACCACTTCCTGCCAGGCACGTGGGACTTCTGTGAAGCACAGCACAGAAACCTCACTGATGTTCAGGAGCTTAGGAGGAGGTCACCCTGCGGCGATGGGCAGTGTGGTGTCACGAAGCAGGGAAGGCTTTTTTGGTGGCCCTCTGAATGATGCAGCACTGGGGAGCAGGGAGGAGCAATGCAATGCCATGTGTCATCTGCCAGTCCACATAGAGTTGTCCTGGTGAAGAGCTGTCAGAATAGAGAGTTGGTGGTGTAGAAGCATCCAGTAGAGAGTTGATGGTGAACAGCTGTCCTAAACCCACAAGAGAACATCTTGCATGCCTTGCTATCCACAAACACAAAGTGCTAGTCCAAGAAGCTGCCTTATAAAATGGAGACTGATCTCTCCTTCATGACTGAAAAAAAACATTTATTCATGTTGCTTGCTTTGCTTTTCTACAGATAATTTTTCATGGACAAGGGAGATTCCCCTGCTAAGACAGTGGTACACAAAAAACTGTCAGGGCATTTCTAAATGTTCCTTGATAAGACAGTACACTGATATAAGCCAGGTTTCAAAGACCTGAAACAAGTCTGGTAACACATCGGCTCAAGCAGACCAGTGCAAGTTTTTGTGTTGGGGTTTGGGTTTGAGTTCAGTTCATTGAATAAGATTTTGCCTTGCAAAATCTGTCACTGGTGATCTGCAAGCCAGACTGCATGTTTTCGGTGCTTAACAGCACGTGAAGCAGGTAGCACTAGACAGCGTGAATTTTCTGCAGTTTCAGGTCTGTTTGCAAAGTGAAAAAGACAAGAAAAAACCCAAACCCAGGTCTTAAGGGTCAGTATGTCCACAACCATTCTTTTCATCTCCGTGGACTAGGTATGGAGAGCAGTTATCAGGAGCTGCTGCCATCTAGGTGCCCCTCTCATGATAATGTTGAAAGAAATGCAGACACCACATTTCCTAGAAATATCCAGTTCTCCTGAACAGTCCACACATTTCAAATGTCCACAGTTCATGGGTATTTGTCTCTCACACAGAAGGCAACATTTGAATTCTGCCAAGATGTCAAAGGCCGTCTGGCTTTTAAATCCAATTAAAATAATCAGTTGTTGATTTACTTTTTAATAAAGAATTCATCAGTGGCCAAAATGCTATTAAAAATTGCAAGCTTATATTCATTTTCCAAGATAAGATCATTAGTGGCCAAAATAATCTGCCTTATAGTTAAGTTTTGGCACCAGGATATGAGTGACCACTTTCCAGTCCTTTAGCCTCCTGTGGTAGACAACATTTAATCTATCCCTAGACAAAAAACTGACCTCCAAAACACACGTCATTAGATTATTCAGAGATCTCAAGTTAGAGGAATTCCAACTGAAGTAACTTAAAAATACAAGAACTCCTTGTATCCCACATCATTTTTCATCTCATTCATTTATAATTCTCAATATAAAATACCTTGCTCCTTTTTAGGAGCATCATCGCTGACGGACACATCAATGCCTTCTTGACCCTTCACACAGCAAGCTCTGAAGACAGTTCCACACTGGTATCCTATCTTTGGGGTGGGTTCACAACTCTGTCCTTGAACCTGGGCAGTCTTTCCCAGCAAACAACAGTAACAACATATCTGTTAAAAAAAAATAAAATTGTCAGTAGTGTCAATAGTGTGATCTCATCTGGGCAAATACCAGTATTTATTCTAACTGTGCATGATGCATCTTGATTTAACATCTTGATAACAATACTAATTTATGTAGCTATACCACAGCCAAAATGATGCAGAGATGGAAAGTGCCAAATGTTTTCTTAACTGATGCCTATAGTAACTGGCTTTTAGTATTGGCTGTAGAAGTTTCTGGGCTGGCAGTCCTAAAGGCTAAAATTTCCTATTTAACTAAAGAAAAAAGATGGAGAGATGATGAATGGCCTTCTGCCCAGAGTACAACCAGGACTCTGCAGACTGCAGACATCTCCACATATCTCACCTGTGAACTTGGAAAGTCACTCATTTTCCTTCTATTTCAGCTCTCCCATTGTGGAATGGCAATAACACAGCAGTGGTAAGGCTAATTTAACTTGTGCTCACAGAGCACTCTAGTACTCTGAGACACAAAGCAGTACACAAATCTCTGTCCTGCTAAGGTTAATGTCAGCCATTTCTTTTTCATACTAGTTCTTTTCAGAGTTGTTAGCCTATTCTGAAAGACTTTGAACCCTCAGGCCAAAATGCAGTCTAGACTCCATATTAGTTCAGTTCTTTATGTTTTTGCAGCCCTTTTCCCAAGGTTGCTAGCTGCTCTGGGGCATGTTGCAATGGCCATTCACACATTTGCTAGAACCATTGCTGTCTTCAGGGATGATACAACCTAACCATCAAGTTATTATACATTTTTGTTTCCCATAAGCCTTTGCTTAAGTGATCTCGATAATAATCTCAAAACATTTTTTCCTTTTGCCTCTCCCCTGTTATTAGCAAAAGACTACACAGCTTCAAAGCCATGTTTTGATCTTTGTGTTTGGATAGAAACCTGTGCGCTACTAGAGGTCCTGTGATCCCTTAACTGCACTTACACCTTGCCTTCTCATAGAAAGGAATAAAGATGGAAAGAATAAAGAAATTAATAGTGAGAACGTTGAAGATTCTTCTCTAGTTGTGATTAGGAATCACCTGAAATTACTTTCATCGATAATATCTATTAATTAGTTACATTTTATGCTAATTATTTATGTCACCATTTAAGTTACCAGATCTGGAAGGGTGAACTATGTATTAAAATGGCTTTTGTGTGTCTGACCACAAGAGGTCTCTCACTTGCTGAAATCCAGAGTAACAAGCTATGACATTAAAAAAATTCAGATAACTCAGTGGAATTTTCAGAACTTTTGAAGATCTGAACAAAAATTTAAAAATATATTCAACAGTACAAAGCAATAACCTCATCAAGTATACACAAAGTATTTTGACAAAACTGAGGATATAAGGCCCTATCTTCAGAAAAAGTACCTATGACTAATTTTGAGGAAAATGTCTGAAACCTTAAAGAAAGTCAAACTTCTATAAGCTTCACTCCCTTCTTCAGGGCTTTTGTGGTAGAAACTTTCATAAAAAACATTTATAGGTCTCCTATACCAGCAACAAATCTTGAAATTGATTACTGTCTTTTGATGAAGATTTTAAAGATTAATGTTAAATTTTGCATCCTTTTTCTCAAGGGAAAAAAAGCCATGCTTAAGAAAAAAACAAAACAGGAAAGTTATGCCCATCCTATGTCTACTTCCTCTAAGTTTAAAAGTTGAGGGAAATGTTTCCAAAATACAGTGTTTTTATCATCTTTCCAAATACAAGTTTTGGATTAAAAAGAAAGATTAGCTGCCTCATTTGCTGCAAAGTGTTGCAATTAATCCTACTAATTGAATTACTAAATCACTCTTTCTGCTTCCTTGAAGGAGACAAAGAAAATCCAAAAGATTTCTGGTGCTACTTAAGCTAAACAAAACCAGACCAACTCAGGCAAAATGACATTGAAGCCCATCCAAGCCCAAGCTTGGTGTGAACATAAACAGGGCACAGTTGCCAGGTACACTATACATCTCAAGGTCATCTGCACTTAAGAAATTATTAACTGTTTGCTTATATTAGACCATAATTCATCTATGTCCATCATGGATCAGAGATTATCTACAAAGATGCTCCTACAGCTAACCTCAGTACAGTTATTAAGTGTAGGGTATTCCTATTGGGGAGTGAGGGGGCAGAATATAGCTCACAAAGATTAAATAAAACTGGTGATGTTTATTACAGTAAATTAAACAGGGTCAGAGCATGGGTTGAGGCACTGTCCCACAGTCTGCAATTTTGAACCATTAGCAAGCTCTAATGTCAACCAACATTGTCTCAGACAATGCTGCAGCATACTTTGGGGTTAGGGCAGGCCAGCTCTCATGTACTGAGTACGCAGGGGAAAGGCATGGGTTACGTGACATGAGCTGTGCTGAGCCATTTATTTCTTGGGGGCAGAGATCAAGGCCCAGTCCTTTTTGTTTACTAATACAGCTGTCACCATGAAAGCCTGCCATCTTCAAAGAAGTCTGGCCATTTTAAAAAATATTAACTTTTTTTCTCATGCTGACAAGCCTACATGGGGAAATATTAGTCCACTGAAGGGAAAGTCAGTTTCCTTAAACTGTTGCATTGTATTTTAGAGCTGCCCCATTGCATGCTTTTAAAATAGTTATAAACCAGTTATAAACCTGTCCTGGGTAGCAAGCACCTGGATCTGTAGAATACTTGCTATCACAGTCCTTGTTCATTTGTTCATAGACCTTCAAATTACTGGCGCAGAGGGCTAACAATTTTTTCATGCCAAATTCAGATTGGGGTGGACAGACTTCCTATCAGTAAAGTTTGCTGAGAAGAATCTCCATGCCAGAAGCAGGGCATATCCTGAACATGGTCAACACATGACACCTATCCCCTCTCTGGGACACACTCCACCATGTGACAAAATCATGTTACACGTACAGACAACTTTGTGACAACCCAAAAATGTCAGACTCATCATCATGTGGTATCTTTCTTCTAGTCACAGCAAGAATATGGATTACTTCACAGCCTTGGCCTCAGTGACATCCTACTGCAAGGAATGTGATCAAATAGGCACTTTAGAGAGATTTGCAACTTCTAAGTCAGATGTTGTCCCCCACCTACTGAACAGTATATTTTTTTTCAACTGAAAGAACAAATACATTTGGCATCTTCGAGCAACGCGCATAAGTAAAATCACTCTCATCTATTTTCACTGAAAGAAATCTTTGATAGGACCAGAGCTTTTTATGGAAGGATCGTGCTTAAGCTCATGATCCTACTGGTGGAATTTTCTTCAAAAATATTCTTCAGAATTGTACGGATATACCCACTTCTGAGAAAGGAGAGATAAAGGTAGTAATAAAACTGGAGGACAGGGAACAGGTTAATTAAAGATGCCAATGATAGGCATTTTTATTCTAATATCAAATGCTATTAACATAAGCTTACCGATATCTCCATTTAATTGTAAATCCAAGTCATGTTAAACAAGGATATGTACACAAGATAGAATTATAAGCACCCTGATAGGATAACTTCTGTCCTCCTCCTTTGGACCACCAATACTGAAAACCACTGAATTTGACTTCAGGCCATGAAGATCTAATGAAAGCTGAAGTCTGAAATGTGTCAGTGTTTCTCACCCATCACTTCCTACAGTGCTGATGTCTTCTCTCTGTGCAAAAGTAGTTTCCCAGCCAATTAAGGTCAACTCTTAAAACAAATCCATTTCCTGAAGGTGAACAGAAGTAGCTCAGATATCTCACCTTGAAGTATTCAGTTTCACAGGTGGCATTTTCACCAATATGTGAGTCACACTCCTCACGCACATTGGCAAATTCAATCCCATCTGAGCAGTATTGCTTCTCCAATTGGTTGCGGCAGCACTGCACCTGAGTCATGCTGACAAAAGGATGGAAGCAATGGAAGAAGAATGTCATACATAGGTCAAGAACCAATAACGCAAGCTTTGGCAGCTAGCACTTATACTAGTCTTGTGGCAAGTGTTTCCTGTGGGCACACATTTTAGTCATAAAGTAAAAACATTCTCTAGGAGTAGGCAGGATGTCGAGGTGATATGTCGTATAGTTCAACTGCCTGTCTACCTTGCAGTCTGTCCTAACAATTTTTTTTAGCGAATGGGTAACTTCAACAGGGATCAAGGTGTCCAGTACCTGTATTCTTGCATGTTTTGTGAAGGCTGGCGGCCAAAGAGGGGATGCTGAGAATCATAATTGGTGCTCAGACTGATGAAAGGGAGAAGTCACTATAAGAATTTACAGAATCCGACCATTGAGCCCTACCACCTGCTGCCCCTTGCTCAAACAAAGAGGTACAGCATGTTGAAGGAAGCTCAGAGGGTTGCTCTGTGGGACAACTTCAAATATGGGGAAAAGAGAAGATGCCAAGGAAACTCATAGTGAGAAGAAGTGTATTACAAGCAAGACGTGAAGAAAAGCAAGGGAGAAAAGAGTATTATAGGGCAGGAAGATGTGCAGAAGAGACTGAACAAAAATCTCCAGGAAACTCAGCTTTGTTAGTTCCACTGGTTATAAAATCATTCAATTTTATCTCAGTTTCAGCGAACAAATTTAAAATTCCTGTGGAAAAAAATCTGTGTGGGGAAGCTCTCAGCTTCTCTGTTCCTGTTGTGACAGCCACCTAAATGCAAAGCCCTTTGAAGGAGATACCTTCCCTCTCTCCACTTAGTTTTTACGTGTAACTTTGCTTTGTTGGGGAGCACTTGAGTTGGAGCTTACATTTTAAAGCTTTTCTGCTGTTCTCTCCTGTAACTGACACTGGGAAATGGAGAAAAAAATTAAAGAAGACTACACATACAAGGATATACACATATCCATGTGTTTTGTGATAACTCACTAAGAAAAGTGCTAGTTGAGTTGCTAAGGGGAAAAGAAACTGTCCCAAAGGGAATCCAAACCAATAAAATTCTACTTGTAGCACAACATGGGCACCTAAAAAGGCATACTCTGATATGTTAGAGCTCTACAAGAAATGCACAGAAAATCCCTGTAATTGCACTTCATATATCCATGAAACATGGAAATCTTTCCATATAACATGGAAAATGTTATAAATCTTAGAAACCAACAACACTGAATGCATTCTCTTTGCTGTTAACAATATTAAACTTTTTTTCCACTCAACTCTAATTGTTTGAACTGATGAGTAAAATCTTTTCAAGGGCTACCTAGAAATACATAAAATTTTGTAAAGATATTCAGAAAACCAATACCCTCTAGTCTTAAAAAGGCTTTTCTTTACATTGTTGGAAATGTAGGAATTACAAGAAAGAGGGGTGGTTTAGCTGCACCACTGAACTCCAGTTTTCTCCTACTGTCCTATAGTAAGTGGATTCCCATGCATCACCTCTGGAGGAGCTTCCCTGCTCACAATGACCACAGGACAAGCTTTTAGCTCCCAAGTAGCATGGTCTACCTCATCTATAAGGTCAGGACAGCCACTCTACAATACTAAAAGCAGTGGTGTTGGGCTCAGATTCTGCATCTCTGTGCATACTAGTGAGATGAAGTTGTCAAGCTACATTCCTGAAGATTCCTAATTTGTATTTATTGGATTTTGTAATGATCTGACTGTGCGGTTCTTACTTGTACACAAACATGTATGAGATTTCAATGCATAAGAACAAAATTCAGGATAAGGTCATGAATAAAATATACAAAAATAGACCCTAAATTCAGAGCTAGAACTTAAGCCCAGGACAGTAACTTCATCTGGCAGAATATTTTAAGTTTTTGATATTTGCTGAAGTTCCAGTTTGGAAGAGTATGTAGCTTTTTTGTTGCTAAATTCCCTCTGAAGCAGAATTTCCATTCCCTGCCCAACTCTGGGGTGGTCTGACTCTGAAGCCTTTGGAAGACTGTAAAACCAGAACTCCAAGCCCAAGTGTGGGAGCTGAGACCTTCCAGCTTCTTTAGTCCTCCAAGTCCTGTCGAGGAGTTAGATATGTCAGCCACAGACAAATAAACAAACAAGCAAAAGAAGTCTTTCAGTAGATCTGTTTGAATCCCAGTGGGGCTTTTTTTTTTTTTTAATTCAAATACAAGTCATCTCTTTGAAATGTCTGACAAACTGGCAATTTCAACCAAAACAAAAAAGTGTCTTAAAATGTTTCCCACAGTTGTATTCATAAGTCATGTGGCCCACCCTAACTGTAATAAGGAATTAAACATCAAGCAAATACAAGATTAAAATACCATTCTCAGAATGACAACAATAAAATCACATTTAATTGCCCAAATCCTACAGTGAAGTTGCACTGGTAGCAAACACTGCTCAGGACTGTAAACACTTATGTGGCCATAACAGAGGAAGAAATCCTTGAAAGATGGCATAAAAATATGATGGAACAATCTGTATAGTACTGGTCCTCTGGCTGCAACTTAGGCAGCCCCTGCTGAGCATCCTTTTCCCTTTATGTATCAGCCCATGTACTGACAGTCACTGGAGGGTACCACCTCCAGCTCTACAGACTCCAGTACTTCTGAGATGAAGGTTACCCCTCCTTGTCTTTGCTAGGTCTCTCTCTGGCTCAGACCCTAACAAAATACATCACCACTTTCTACTTGACAGCAAGGTAAAGGAGCCACCCCTCCTATCTAATAGGACATCTAATAGGACATCTAGATTTGCTTGTTTTGTTTTGTTTTTTTATTACTCCTAATATTTAAAAAAGCCAATGACTACTTCTTCCTTACATACCACCTTCTGATTTTCAGAAGAAACTGAAACAGAACTTTGCTGAAATAAACAGGTAATCATTATATGGATGAAATTTAAAACCACTAAATATGGAATCTCTAGGAGCGTAAGGCCTCATAACTGACTTTCATTCAGGAAATTTCAAGTAAAATCATGCATCTCTGAAAGATGAGTTTTATTCATGGATCACTAGTGAACAGAAATAACTTACAAATTCAAAAACCAGTTGTTGCAGATGCTGATCTAAAATTAAAGTTATTTTACTGATACGCAGTTTCACCATAAATCAAGTTAAGAAACTATGGTTTATATTCTCATTTTTACTTTCTATTAAAATTTAACCAATATATTACTGATTTTCATGGAATAAATTTCCAGACAAAAATCTACATGCCCATTTACCTCCACAAATCTTTCACATATGTTGGTTTTCTTCCTTTTCACATATACTGTTCTTCTTCCCTTTTACATACACTATCCTCCTTCCCAAGGGGTACACTCCTAACCACCAGAATTTTCAAAATATCTGTTTTGCCTTTCATTTCTTTCCATAAAAGGCATTAAAATTTAACTTTGCTCTGGAAACAATGTCCTTGCTGTCAGCCTAATTTCACTGCCCTCTGCCTCTCTCCTCCTACTTACCATCTTCAAACTACGTCTGTGTTATTCACATGCACAGTAAAAGGTCTTGGACAAGTAATATTAAAATTAAACAGGGAATGATTCCACTCCAGAATTATTTCGCAAAAGCAAGCTGGGTCTTTCACTCTTGGTCCTTTCAGTTTGCAGTTTAAAATGAAACAGAAATGAGTTTAGGAGAATTAAGAGCAAGATGTAGTATTATAAGTGACACAATATGACAAAGGAAAATAACAGAGTGCCTCAAAAATGAAAATACCTACATTTGATCATGTGTTATAAATTAGCAAAGGACTCAAGTAAAAATAACTGATTCAGCAAGCCTTAAAATTAATCAACTGCAATCCACAAGAAACTCAGTGGATCATATAATAAGTGTATTCTTGAAAATAAAGAGTAAAATTACATTGGTATCAAATATTAAATAGAGAAGCAGTACTGATAAAATTATGTCAGAGGAGGACTGAGTTTCAGATCATTCACAAAGTGAGCAAGTTATCCTAAATGAGCAGCAATAAACCCCTGACAACTTTACAGAGTGTTCTTCTATCCCTCTGTGAAGCCAAAAATCTTTGTTTGTGAGGCACTCTTAGCAAGCTACGAAGAAGAGATAATAATTAATAAATACAGCTTCTCCAAAAATAACTTTACACAGCTTTTTTGGACATAAAACTGTCACAACTATGATGTCAAGAAAAATCTCAGGCTCCTACAGACTTACAATGACATAAATCAATAAACATCCATCAGCAGTTAAGCATCTGGTGCCTATCACTCCAAACACTCCTGGCTGATTACTTCCTTGTGTTCCTGCCCGAGTCCCTATCCGAGTGCTGCCACTTATCTCTGCTTGGGAACATGGATTACCTTTTATTTCTGGTTTTGCAAAGTACCTAGCAGAGTGTTCTGTAGCTGCTTCTTTCATATATTTTTGCAACACTAATAATGTACCTCCAAAAAAGACTTTACACAGTGCTAAAGGCATGTAATTCTCATATGGAGACAGGCTGCTTCTAACCCAGCAATTAAATCCACTTGCTAAGAGCTCTGGGCAGGGGAAACGCTTCATTGTGAAAGGAGAAAGATTTATTGGGCAGGTTGAGTTCCAAAATTAAATGGCAGCTGTTTCCAGCTGCTCTGAGTTTAACCACATCACAAGAAAAATGATGAATGAGCAAAAACCTTCTGACAGCCAAAGATATAATTCATTAAAACTCCATACTCATATTTTCTGAGTCATGAAGACACAGAGAAAAATAATGTCATTTTCCAGAGTGATAATACAATGAGGTCTACACATTTGTGGGACAAGCAACCACAGTAAGAGACTGCAGATACGACCTGACATTAAGCCAGGAAACTTGTTTCAACTTAAATATAACTGAGGAACACTACCCAGGCAAGATCTTACCAACTCCTGGGAAGTTCAGACAAGAGGGCTGGCTCACCTGTGGAATAGGGCAAGAAAGTGAGCACATCTGCAGTTTGAACTATACCATATTCAGCAAGTGATGTTCACAGAGACAGCAAGCCTCTCAAGAACCACAGGAGACTTTAAGGGAGGGATTCTGAAAAGAAGCTGAGACCCAGAATTGTCAGCTTCTTTCTAGGATGCACAACAGATACAAGAATGTCTGTGCTTGTGCAGAAACCCTTCTGGATTGCTATGAATGTGCCTTAAATGTCTGGAAAAAGGTCAAGGGGGTGCAATTCTAATTCACTAAGGCAGCTTGTTCCTCACACAAGAAAAAGAAAAGCAGAAGATACTCTACCACTAGTCTTGCCTTGAAGGAAGGACTGAATCTGAGACAACGCTAGGTTATTACTATTCTGAGCACAGGACTCAAACAGCATGTAAATTCTTTTAAAGTGTGTTGGGGAAAGTATATCCAATCTGTTCTGTGCTGCACAGTCTTTGCAAAGTAACTGCACAAAATCATTTTACTTCAGCAACTTCATCAAATCTGCTCACTATATTTTTCCCTTGTACTCAACTGAGAAACTTTCAGACCCACACCGGAATGCTCGGCTCCATATGGCATGAAGCAATGTGAGTTTGCACACCCAAGAGGCCATATTTTTTTTTAGAGCACTCTAAGGCAGATGATATACATTGTCCAACACTGTACTGAACTAGACAGTCAAAAGATCCCATCTGGTGTTTAATCAACCCCATAGAAGATTAGTATCTGTCCCACAGCAGCTGCCATTGCATGAAGGTGGATAAACGGTAAGCAAGTTCTTTTGAAAACCTGAAACCCACGAGGCATCCTGTGACATAGTCTCTCCTGCCTGAACCTGGTTTTGCTCACACCTCTGCAGAGTAGGAATAAATGCACAAAATCAAGTGTCATCACCCTCAGGTGGTTGTGAAAGGAATCATGATTCCTCACTGCTCATTCTGTCTCCAGTTGCAACAGCAATTGGGAGTAGAATTTGGTAGTAATTTTTAGACTGAAGCCAAAGATGAGGGGGAGCTATGTTTATTTATTGGATAGTCATAAATAAATGCAATTAAACTGCATTCATCCACTGACTTGCTGTCAGTAAGTGCTCACATCTTAAATAGAAAGTGTGTCTTTACCTATTTCTGATTTACCATTATATCACTATAATTTTCTTAATTACTTATCAGTATATATAAAATACAGATGAAGTATCAGTAAGCCTTTTTTCAGTTCCTATGAAGTCCTGAAAAGTCTCTAAAATGGCAGTCTTTAAAAGGCTAAATTGCATTTACATCAGAATTATAACCCACATTAATCAAATAATCACTAAGTCATCAAGTTTCTTGGTCACAGATTGTTCACTAAATTGGTTTCCTGTTTTTGCTGGCTCTGTTTTGTCTGTAACTCTTCTGACTCTTCAAGTATTTCCTAAATTGAGATTTAAGTCCTATCTGTCAATTCTTCTGCGTAAGGAACAGTTTTTAATGCCAATATAACTGCAAAAGTCAGAAAACATGGACAAAATTGCCTGCAAGACACATTCTTTCCATAATAAAGATCAATCCAACATTTCTACAATTACCAAGGTTAAATCACTTTGCAATCCATTTGAAAAGATGGAGGGAAGCAATGTAATGTGTTTTAAACACAAAGTCCTCTGTGAAACTTGCCCTTCAAACTACCAGTCACAAATTCTTAGCTCCACAAATTATATGGAACAAGTGAGTCTAACAGGTAAACCACCATCACTGACATTAAAAAAGATTCAGTGTTACCAAAATATGACTGTGCAAGTAATTTTAACACTTCATTACTTCATTTGCTACGTTACATAATAGGAATTAGTATCCTGTTAAATGTCAATACAATTAAAAAACCTGTTAACTAAAGGTTACTATTTTCTTCAGTCAAATCCATTTGACAGAAGTTGGACAACCAGGAACTGCAGGGCAATTATCTGTGCCACAGCACAGTTTTAAAAGGCTATCTTACACACATACATCTTTATGCATTCAGTCCCTAGATTTCTAATGTACAGGGTCTTGTTGTGTTTCTTGATAAAAATTTGCCCAGGAGTTTGGGCCACGGTGAGGCTAGGTTCACAATCAGCATAAACTCAAAAAGTTTTGATGACAGCGCAGCCACAGTGAGATGTATTTATTGGAGGCAGAGGAGTCCAAGCCCTGTGAGTACAGTGGAAAAACTTCTGACTCAGACACAGTGCATGGCAAACAGATCAGAACTGGGTGACTCTACACTAGACCAACAGCAAAAATGTAAGAAACTTAATGGAAGAAAAGTAGGTACTCAATACGTGCTCCCAAAGGGCTGGATTTAAGAGCTAGTTGCTTCATCTTCTAAATCAGCTTTTGTACCTGCCATTCCCATGGTTTGACATGAAAATATAAATTACAGAATAATATAAATTGCATAGCCATATACCTGCATTCTCTGGACTCCGATATTAATGGTAGAGAAGTACATATTCTGTTTTTATTTGCCCATTCAATACCCTTGTCACAGCATTCTTCCACCGAAAGATCTGCAGAAATGAGGGAAGAAAGAAAATCACAATGTATTTAATACAACCTGAGCAAATGGCAATGCATCTACAGTTAAAAATACATAAAGTGAAATAACAGAAAGCGGAAGGGGAATGCGAGAGGAGAGAAGAGGAGAGGAGAGGAGAGGAGAGGAGAGGAGAGGAGAGGAGAGGAGAGGAGAGGAGAGGAGAGGAGAGGAGAGGAGAGGAGAGGAGAGGAGAGGAGAGGAGAGGAGAGGAGAGGAGAGGAGAGGAGAGGAGAGGAGAGGAGAGGAGAGGAGAGGAGAGGAGAGGAGAGGAGAGGAGAGGAGAGGAGAGGAGAGGAGAGGAGAGGAGAGGAGAGGAGAGGAGAGGAGAGGAGAGGAGAGGAGAGGAGAGGAGAGGAGAGGAGAGGAGAGGAGAGGAGAGGAGAGGAGAGGAGAGGAGAGGAGAGGAGAGGAGAGGAGAGGAGAGGAGAGGAGAGGAGAGGAGAGGAGAGGAGAGGAGAGGAGAGGAGAGGAGAGGAGAGGAGAGGAGAGGAGAGGAGAGGAGAGGAGAGGAGAGGAGAGGAGAGGAGAGGAGAGGAGAGGAGAGGAGAGGAGAGGAGAGGAGAGGAGAGGAGAGGAGAGGAGAGGAGAGGAGAGGAGAGGAGAGGAGAGGAGAGGAGAGGAGAGGAGAGGAAGGGAAATTGGTCATTTTTCCTCTCTCCAGTCTACCCACAGATTAGTGCACCAATACAAAAGGCAGCCATGGCCAAATGAAGCATCCATCAGCACCCTGCAATCAGCCCAAGCACCGAGGGCATTCATTCCTCCATGGAGCAAACTGCAGTTTTCCTTAAACTTCCACATAAAGACACAGCCCAGGGAATGGTACTCCATTAGAAAGTTTAGATAGATAAAATCCAGCACAATAAAAGGATCTGTTGGATTGTACTCCATTACTATCAAAAGTGGTAGCAACAATAAGTGACCTTTTAAAATCCTGAAGAATACAGGATAAATGAAATAAATGTCTGATATGAAAGACAGATTAATATAATCACAAGTTAATTTTCAGAACTATTTTTCCTGATGTGATTATCTATTTTTTTGTTTGTTTGTTTGTTTTAACTTATGTCTTTAAATGCAAAAGTATTTTGCAGAGAAACATAAAGGTTTATGGTATTTTGGTCACTTAACATATCAAAGAATACTTAATACAGGCACCAACTGCTATCAACACTGAAACTTATTTGTGCAGAGTAGGATTTTTCCAAAAGTTTGTGGTTTAATAAAACTAAATACTGTTAAGGAACTGACAAGCACAAAAGGTTTGCTTTATACTCCAAGTGCAAAAGTTCACTACACAGCAGGTGTATCAGAACTTGGAATAAAACATGAGTCACATTTTCCTACTAATTATCTTGTAGTACAAACAATGAACAGCTCCTTGTATAACAAATACACAACCTTTATATATTAAAAAAAAAAGCTGATTATCAAGGGAGACAACTTTCTAATGCTTTTCTTCTGTTTTGTAGTTGTTGTTTTTTTTTCTGTGGCCTTACAGGCTGCACAGGAGTGCTGAGGGAGGTAGCTTGATGTCATTGCCATAATATTTGATGGATCATGGTGAATATGAGAAATTTCTAAATAATGGAAGAGAAAAATGTCCCTCTGCCTTCTAGAAGAACAAAAGAGGAGAACTGAGAAACTACAGGCTGGTCAACCTCTTGCCACTGCCTGGGAAGGTAATGGTTAAAATGGTCCCAGAAACAATGTCAAAAAACATGAAGAACAAGAAGGTGGATCAGGACAAGTCAGACTGGATTCATGAAGTCGATGCTGCTCCAGCCCACAGCCTTCTACAATGAGCTGGCTAGCCTGGTGGATGAGGGGAGAGCAGTGGATGTTCACCTTAGTATCAGTAAGGCTCTTGACACTGTCTCCCATAACACCCTCCTAGACAAGTTGTGTGTTGAGGTTAGGTAAGGGGACTGAAAACTGGTGGAATGCTGAGGCCCAGAGGGATGTGATCAGTGGCACAAAGTCCAGTTGGATGGAAGGCACCAGTGGTGTACCTCAGGAGACAATATTGGCTCCAACACTGTTTAGCATCTTCATTAATGACCTGACCTCAACAAGTTCACCAATGACAGAAAAGTGGGATGAGTGGTTGATGCACCAGCTTGTGCTGCCATCCAGAGGGATGTGTCAACGTGCTGAAGAAATGTGCAGTGAGGAACCTCGTGAAGTTCAGCAAAGGGAAATGCAAAGTTCTGCATCTGGGGAGGAATAAGCCCTATCCACCAGTACACGTGGAGGGGGGGGGGGGTTATCATCTGGAAAACAGTTCTGCAGAGAAGAACCTGAGTGTCCTGGTGGACACCAAGTTGATTATGAGCCAGCAATGCACCTTTACAGCAAAGAAGACCAACACTATCTTAGGCTGCATTCAAGAACTGGCAGCAGGTTGAGGGAAGTTTTGATCCTTCCCCTCTGCTTAGCACTGATGAAAACATACTTGGAATGCTGTGTCCAGTCTTGGATTCCCCAGTTCAAGAAAGATATGGACTTACTGGGGTGAGGACAACCTTACTGCAGGACAACCAAAATCATTTATGCACAGGAGTATGCTTCATATGAGGAGAGACTGTGAGAGCTGTGATTGTTTAGCCTGCAGAAAAGAAGACTAAGGAAATGATCTGATTGATGTTTATAAATACCGGGTGAGAGGAGATATGACAAGGTAGCCAGACTCATCTCAGTGGAGTCCACTGACAGCAGAAAGAGGCAACTGACACAATTATACCCTAGGAAGTTCCATTTGAACAGAAGAAAACACTATTGAAAGATTGCATGATCTCAAAAGGTCCTTTCCAACCTAAAAAATTCTGTGAGATTCTTTTGAGTGATCACTTAATGAAAAATAAGTAAGACCCTTCCATCTGTAGGTCTCTGTGCTACACAAAGAAAGGCACATATCATTTACTCCTTTTGGGGGCAAATGTGAAGTAGAAAAGGATGAAATGACTTGTCCAGATTACACAGCACACTGGTGGCAGACTAGGGAGTGCATACCAGGTCATTCCCAGATTCTCTCATGTCTCACATGATTGTCTCATTCTCACTTTTGCTCCAAGTGCATCTAAAGGGAGCAAAATCCAGTAAGCAGCAGCATTACAGTCAAGACAGACTGACCACCTTCACAAACAGCTCCCTGCTGTCTAGTAAGGGCAAGCATCTGTCACCTGTACCAGTTACAAAGCATCATTCCTCAGGTGTCCCTGATATATGGGGGTTGCAGCCTCCATCTCTCCACATATCCACAGGTCCTAACCTGTTGCTGTTATCAAATAAGCACCAACATTTTTTAACCTGCTCATGATCACACTTTGGGATACATCACAGAGTTGTACAAGAGTACCTCAACTGGCAGATCTGCATACCTGGGAAAGTAAAAAGCGCCTAAAAGCAAGTCGAGAAGATAAGCACCTCCAGTAACTCAGTTATTTTCAGGGAACAACACATATTCCAACTAGTGATTATAATCCATCGATTCAAAGCAAAAAGGAAAGATTTAAATGAGATTTTAGGATGCATCAGTTATCTTAAGGAAGGTCTTCTTAAATTAGTTATCAATTCCACAGTGCAAAGCTCTGGAGGACTCATCATAATTCTGGCTATCCCTCTTCATGAAGAATTATATCAAAATGGAAAATGTGTAAAGAAAAGCTAGGAGGATGGCCAGGGGAATCAAAGCCCTATTATATGAAGAAAAACTAAAAGAAATAGATCATTTTAAGCCTAGATGAGTAAAGCTTGTGGAAGCATCCAGTTTATGTGAACAAGTATTGCAGCAGTAACAATAATCATTATTATGGGATAAATAAACCAAACATTTTTTATTAAAAAAATCATTACACTTATAAATGTACACATCAGTTTATAACAGAGTTCTGTACTCTATGACCCAGGTCACTCTTCTAGTCTTACTTACATACGCCAAATAATGGTCAAAATTCTCTCATTATGAAGTCAAGGCAGTATTTCTCTTTAATTCCTCAATGTGTCCAGAATTCATGCCAGAGCCTGAAAGCTAATTGAAGTTTATAATGCTTCAGAGAAATCAGTCTTGTAAATAAATAACTGCCTGTGGTGAAAGACATGAAGTTGGCCTGATCTCTTATTTGGGAATAGGGACCCTGTCTGCTGCTCTGTCTGCCAGTGTACTGCTAACAAACACTATATGCATCCCATTTCATAAAATGTGTTACAAATAAAGTATTTTCAGTGCTGTTGTCTGCAATTAATCTTAACCATGTTGAAAAATGATACACATTTAACTGAAGTGCAGAGCTGGCTGCAGGTTTTTGCAAAGCTTTGTACAAATGGATCTTTGGCCAAGTTCCTCCCCAGAAGGACAATCCCTGGCTCTGGACACCACTTCGTCCCTCCCAGCTCTGGCAACACACCTCTTCTCCAACCAAATAACTCAAGAATACAAAGCAGGCCACGCTAAGCAAACTCATCTGTAGGAATGCATCCAGATGAAAAAGGATTTCGAATAGCTTGTTGAGGGAGAACTGTGGTTCAGGCTCATTTTTTTGATGACATCACAATTCATATCCTCCAAAGATCCTGCCAAAAATCTCTTGAGAATACAGGGAAGTGAAAAACAAGCAGTAAAAAAAGGACTCCACCCCTCAAGACCTTTCTGTTAAAACATAACAATAAAACAGTGAAAAACATTTTCTCCAGTTTGCTTTTAAAAATGGTCATTCATTGGCAAATCTCTTTACTCTTTCAGACTCTCATAAATGATGTGTCTCCCACTTTGGTGTCAAATCCTGCTTGCACTGGAGTCAATTCTCACTATTTTGGCATCAGGAGTTATCAATGAGTATTTAGAAACAGGACAGGCTTGTTGTCTCATAACTGTATTTTTCCAGTGTAGTGGATTAAACTCTACATGTGCTTATCCATGTGGCTGCCTGTTGGAAATCTCTTGGCAAGGAGTTCACACTGAGATGTTTTGTGTTTCCTCACACCCCCTTCATGGGACCAAAAGCACTGGGGGGGAGGGGGGATAGGGCCTTTCCTCAGTTTCTCACAACTAGAATTTCACAATGCAGGGCATCTGAAAGGAAGAAGTAGTGGAAAGCAGATGCTAGAAGCTGCTCTGGTTACAACATCTCAAAGAATCTCACCTACTGTGAAGAAAAGTGATGATTCATTTGCCTCTGAATGTGATCATGTGTCTTTTACTGCAAGTGATGGCCTCATGGCACCCCCCAGAGCTGAAGTCTCAAGGATGGTAAAAGAGGAATTACAGTACTGTTCTTCTGAACCTGGTACCACTTGCAATTGCTTTGCCAAGTGCAGAAAGTTTCATGCAAATCAGCCTGGGAAATCACAGGCATCTGAGACACAAAACACATTTGGGATGTCTGATGATATTGTCTGTGTTTGGCCTTTTATTTGGAGAGACAACACCTACAAGAAAGTTGTAACAGGGAAGAATACACTGTCTGGTCCATTTTTTTAAGCTTGTGAAGCAATTTTTCAACTTTTTGACATCACAGGACAGAAAAAAAGGAAGATAAACCCTAGATCTTTTAAGATGGTAGCATTTTCACTTCCTTTTCACTCAGACACAGTGATTTCACGTGCTAACTAACTAACTGAGAAAATCCAAGTCTACTTTGGATAAAATCAAATGCAGCTTCATCCCTATCTTGTCCCTGTAAAAAAGGTATGTGCAGCAGAGCATCCAAAGGAAGCTGAATTTTGGTAGTATGACAGGACACACATCCTGATATTATGTGCTATATGTGGCATTCTGAAAGAGATTTCAGGAGTCTCTGGAAGAGGACAGAAGAAAGACAGCTGGAACTCAGATCTCTTAATTTTACAAAAGCTGTCATGAAGACCTATGAGATAAGATGCAATTAAAGGTCACACAAATGAAAACATTTTGTGCACGCCATGCATTCATGTGCTAGCTATGAACTCTGCTTACACTGATAAAATATGTACAAGCATATGGTTGACTTTAAAAAAAAGTGGTTTTGCTAATCTTAACAGGATTGCAATACTGTGTGGGAGTTCAAAGCAAGAAATGTGGTTAAAATCTGTATAACCTTAGACTTTTATGATGTCATAATTGCTTATTCAGCTGCTACAGTGAATATTTTCTGCAAAAGAAAGATAAGCTTAAGAATGTTGCCTAAAAGCATGATTCCTGGAATGAGAAATCCTGAATTGTTTCTTGGAATTGTGCAAAAAATAAGCAGAAGTAAGAAGGACTGGATAATTTTCATGGCAGTAGCATTACAGCTAGATCAAAAAGGGGCAGATTATTTTAGTAACAATTTACAAGAGCAGCTTTTCCATGCAGCTGCTAATGTTGGAAAGCCCCATGCACAACCCAGGATTAAATAGCTGTTCATTACTCAGTGCTGATCTATGGAACAGTTATAAAGATGATGATAATATCAAACCAAAGCTACACCTGAGTCTAGGTGGGCTAATCAAGCTAGTGCTAGCAAAGCTTTCCAGCTCTTTGGTGGTGTCATATCACTAAGTGATGTGATTGTCAAATTCACTGACTTCCCAGGCCACATAACCAGGGGTGGTTTGTTACAGATTTGGAATTGAGTCCAAGCCAAGGGGTCAAAATCACCTTCTTATTAAGCTGTTTTCAATCTTTCAAGCACATGAACTGACTGAGTTTGTAAAATATGGTGCAGATTTTGCCCTTCATTCCATTTACCCTGTAAGACTATGGAATATGAGAAAACAAAACATGAATATCACCCTTCAACATATGCAGATACAAGGCAGCAGATGGACCCTGTGAAAGCTCAGCACTAGTCCAACAAGTTTCAGTAACAGTACGTCATCCAGAATTTTTGGAACTCATGCTTACAACAGATATGCTTTGGTTTAGGCTTCCAGTAAGACAAATACTTTCAACTCTCACAGCATACCTCTCTGATGAAACTTTTCTTGTCCTGTCAGGACAACTGTCTTACTAATGATGCTCATCCATCTGTCAGCTGAAAGCTACTCAAGTCTACAGATGGAAGTTGACCCTCAAGATGACAGATCAGCCATCCATATTATTCAGAGTCACATTCTTTGTCTTCCACCTCCCCTTCCCATCTGTCCTCCTGACACAAAACCGGAGCAACTGAGCTCGTTGGCCAAGGCTCCCCTGTGCTGTGGGTTCGGGGCAGACAAAGTGCGCTCAGCCTGAGCTGCCAAACCTGAAACCAGGACACCTGGATGATATTAGGTGGACAAGCCAGCTGCCTTTGTAGCAGGGACAGCAGTCAAGGGCTGGCAGCTGGGATTTGTAGTGTTGGTTTTTTTGGCCATCTGTACAACAAACAACTGTGGAGAGGCTGTTTCTGGCAATTCAAACACACTCTGTTTGGCCACTTGAGGCATCTAGACCCAGAGACCTGTTTAGACAGGAGGGAAGCCATCTGACTTCAAAGGTCCATCTGGTAACAGACAGATGTTATTATAATACGTACAGCCTTGTTGCATCCTGATCTTGTGCATAAAACTAGGGATTAGGCACACAGAGTAGATGAAAAGATGAAGGAGACCTCAAACTATGAAAGAGAAAGACATACAACAGAAAATCTGGCTTCATGATTCCCCAAAACGAATACTTTAAGTTGGGAGTAAGAGAGAAATGCCAGAAAGCATTACCATTCTCCATCTGAGACAATGTGAGGGTTTGGGGGATCTCTTCAGACTGGAGCAGGAATGAAGATGCCCCTCCACTATTTTATATGCAGAGAAAGAAGTAAAGTGTATAGGAGCTTTTCTTTTTCTAAAGAGATATTCTCATTTACCTCAAGACCATACATCAAATACGCCAATATACTGCTGGAGTATGAGGAATAGACACAGCAGAGCTGTGGCATTAGTTACTTTTGGACAGTAATCTATTCTTAGTTCTTTCACAAGGCTATTCTTAAAGACAAGGTTTCAGAGGTTCACTTAAGGTATACACCAGCTTGAACTCTGTAACAAATACGTAAAACCTGGAGCCAAGATGCTCTCTCTTGTAATCCCCACAACAGCATAAGCCAGGAGGCACTCTCCAATGCATCTGTTGCATCCTGCAAGGCTGGGTTCATCCCCAATCGTGCCCCTCCAGCACTACTCCAGAGTGCTATCCCAGTGATGTTTCTCTCTCCCCAGTATGAAGGTCATACTGGATCTTTATGGACTGACAGTCTATCACTCCCAGTTCACGTGCTGCTAAGAAATACAATGTCCTCCCCAAACAGGCTTAAAGGGTTTGAGCCCCCACCTTCAGATGAATTCTCAGCAGAGTGTGATTACTTTAGGCCAGCTGAAATCACTGAAGAAGAAACCCAGTAAGGAATAAAGTAGCAGCACTCTAAAGGAAATGTCTGGTACATTAGTGTGTTTTGTGGTTGGTTTTAAAACAGCCAACATTTTACTGGAAATTTTCTTAGGTCTGGAGAACACTCATTTATGGGGAATGTGGCTCTGGTAGCACCAGCAGTGGCCATCACACAGTGAGGGGGATTTTTCAGATATGGCCAAACCTCATTTTATGAGGTGTCTGTTTGCAGTTAATAAAAGAAGCTCTTAAAATCCTTCATGGCTATAACCAGTGATGAGGTGGCTGCTGTATTTGGTGATAGGGACAGGCCTAAGGGAGCCAATGGCCTGTTACAATATGCCTCATTTTCTCTGCTTGGAAAAGTTAAGTGTTTTACTTTATTTTTGTGCTGGTTTTGTTGTGTTTTGGCTTTTTATTATTATTACTTTGTCTAAATTCTAATTTAAAAAACTCAAAAAAACACCAAAACAACTTTCAAAACAGGTACATCGCTACTGAAAAATTAGAAGACTCCAACTATTGCAGGAAATACTGTAAGGCATCCTATACATATATATATATGTATCAAAATTCCACAGAAGACAGGGATATAGGAGCTGTCAAGAGATTACCTTGCCCTACCCACTACAGTTAGGCAGAACTAACAAAATCTTACCAATTCTAGGCAAATTTCTATTTCGTTGTTCTTAATGATATAAAGTGAGGCTCATTCCACAGCCTCTCTAGGCAACTTGCTCTTGTGCTTCAGTGCTCCTAATAACAGCAAATTTTTAATGCTCTGTCACTGCCTACTCAAAAACCCCATTTAAACCTATTTTCTTACTGCTCCTTCTTATACACAGGCTCAACGACCCATCTCTGAAGACTGCTAATTCACCTGGATGCCTTTTCAAATTAATTGAATTTTTTCATCATTCTGTATAGGTTATTTTTTGGACTTCTGTGAGGAGGCTGGAGTTTGAAAGATACCAAGACTAGAAGACTCAAGGCTGTTCTGACAATTTCTAGAAGACATGATAAAACCGAGAGAAATTTAATAGTGGAGTCCACTGAGTCAGCATCATATCAAGAGTTTATTATAAGTCCTGGGTGTCAAAGAACATGAAAAAAGAAGGTACACTCACAGCTCTGATGGACATAGGTGGTATGAAGAACCCAGTCTCACCAAGATGACGTGGGTGGACCTACAAGAAGGACTGATAACTCAGTGAAGAACAGGAGCTGCTCTTCCTGACAAAGACATGCTAAATTTTGTCTTCCTCTCCTCCCTGTATGTAAAAATCATGCAACTGATTTGCATGTAAAAATCATGCAACTGACAAAATTACTTCACAGGTTGTTGATAGCCTTTTCTTTCTGGCACTTTTTCTTTCTTATTTAAGAACAAATTGTTTGGGATTTTTTGACTTCTCATGTTGAGCCTTGAAACAATGTGATTAGAAAGTTTTACATAAAGTCCCACAATTAATCTATTGCTTCTTCTACTCGTTTGTATAAAGCCCATGATCAAAAATGTACTGTGGTAAATTACAGTCTTTAGATAAAGCTTAAAGAGTTTTAGACCAAGTCTAAAAACAGGCATAAATTTAAATTAAAGAAACTGAAATAGGAAGCATGAAAATATGACAGAGCAGCATGTCTGACTATCAAGCATATATATGCTGAAGCATTTCTGTATTTTCTCATATGAAATGTTCACAGGGAAACATTTTCACAGTGGGATTTCTTTTTTTTCATCTGACCAGGAAATCAGCAAGAATAACTAGACTTTTATATACTGCTTAAGTGACACTTATCTGCTGTGTACACATATTTATTGCTGAGTAAATAAAAAAAAAAAAAAAAAGATGGACAAGGGTAAAAGATTCTGATATTCTACTACTCTCATGTTTAAAGAACAGTGTGGCAACGCTATGTAGAGGGGATTAAATCTATAGCACAGTGGGACAAGGTTCAGGTAACTAATGAACACTGATGAAACTCCCCATTTCACAGCAGGGAGAAAATAAAGATACCTTTTTTAAAAATAATTACATAGCAATTATCAAGGAAAGATTTTCTTTTGTAGAAAACATTACTAAAACTCTCTCATGAGACTTTCCTCATTACTGAAATTATGTATACTGAGTTGTAAATTGATATCTAGCTTGTCAAGACTTTCTGCCGAAGTATTGATATTAGAAGTACTCAGTACTCTGAGCTTGGAATTTAATTGGTGAGAAGAGCTGCAAAGCTGGAATACTGTAGTATTTTAAATGGACATACTGCTGGTAGCATTTGTACAGTATATCCTTCCCATACTTTACTTCCTGTAAAACCTAGGAAATATCTTAAAAACCCACTGGAATATACCAGCTGTAGATTTTTTTAAAATATTACTTTCTTTATTGCTATGTTTAAGGCCTCAATGTAGATTTGGACAGTCCTAGACTCAAAAGTGAACCCTTCAGCAGGAAACATCTCACATGCTTGTACAGCATGTTTGTGGGTGCTCCTGTAATCCAGAAAATATTGTAGTTCCTGTAGTTGTAATCACCTGAAGCTCCATTAAAAATGCCCATCATCTTTATTTGAATGAAAATTTTAAATAAATTTGATTAGCTGAAAAAAAAAGTTGAATGAGAATTCCTAAGAATCTAGAAATTCTGTTTAAGATCCATCAGCACAGACTTGAAATCAAATGGTTGGTTTCTCTACAACTTTTAAGAAACCTAATGTAGACTACATTAAATACAAAGCAAAGACTAAATAGTTATGAGAGCTGGTGGAAAAAAAATGTCACTGGTTTAAGAAAGAAAAGGCAAGAAGCCTTACTAGCTGCCTTAGCCTACAAAGCATCAGTGTATTCAAGAAAGCATTATACTGGACATTGTTCTTTAGACCTGTTGCATCCTTCTGATGAAAGATTAATTTAAACACATCTTTTACTGAATTGCCTCAGTGGCTTAACATAGATTATTTCAACAGGAGACAAATCATCACCCAGTCTGGTCAGCAGGAAGGTTACTGTCACTATTTTCCCCTTACTGTACACAGTCTCTCTGTCACTGCAAATTACCCAGAGCATCACCTTTGTAGATAGGACTTCTTCACTTACCTGACATTATTCTGTTTCTAAACTGATTTTTATTTAAAAAATATTACATCTAGTAATTCCTTACATTCTTCCAGAGCTCTTCACTGATTTGTACTGAACCCTCCCCTCCATCATAGTCTCATCAGCCTCTTGTGCCCACTTTCATTCTGTGTTCTTTTGCTCCTGACCACTCCTTCACTGCTGTTTTTGTGGAAAACTCTTCTGTTCTTTCCTACCCTTCAGTCTTCTCAATCTTTTACCTCCACTCCACATTTTATCTTGGTGCAACGTTACCCACTCTCATAGTTCAATCATATCTGATGACTTTACTGAAATCTGTTGGCCTACTTCCTTCTATCAAATCTACACATGCCCAACATTTCCTGAGTGCTTTAAAAAACTTTTGCCTATTCTGGCTAAAATGTTATGCTTATTTTGTTATTTCTTAACTTTATTAATTTTTGTTATTCCCTGTCACTGCCAACCATCATTTTTGCTACCTATTTCACAAAATCTTCTGTCCATTTATCTCCTCCATACGAAAGCACTCTACGCTACCATTAAAATTCTTGCCTGTACCCTGATTTTTTTTTTTTTTTTTTTTTTTGGATTTCAGCTCTCTCTTTCTTGATGTTCTCTGTCTTACCCCCTTGTAAATATACTTTACTACATTTAGTAAAACCTTATTCTCTGTTCAATGAAATGATTTTGCCACCTACTTCTTTAGATCTATCCATAATTCACAAAACCAAACTTAAATTCTTTTATGGTCCCAGGTAGCTCTATTTCTGTCAGGTCCCAGAGGTCTAAGACTCATCTTTGATTTCAGAAAATGCTAATAAAAGTACTGTAGAACAAGTTGGTCTTAACACAGCTATTTATTAAAAACACATGAAATGTTGGTATGAAACTTGCAGAATGGACTAATGTGCAACAATAAATAAATAACTTGAAAATACATTGACCTGCTATCAGATAATGCTTGAAATACAGAACAGTACAAATATACTGAAGTAACTTGATAAGCTAGTTTATGGATTTTCATCTTGAATTTCATTAACATGTCTGCTTTCAATTACAGATGAAAAACAAGAGTTTAACATCTTGCACTTCCCTGATTGCAATAAAATTTCACATCTGAAAATGGACTATTAAAAAAAAAATCAACTGAAAACTAAGTTAGAATCAGCACTCGTATTTTAGAGATGCAGGTTTTGATAACATGGGATTTTGGGGGAGTTTTTAGCTATGATAGTGGGCAAGAATACATAGATTTAGTGTTTTGTAAGTCCTGCCTCCACCCATATACTTCTTATAAATGTACTGCTATAAAAGCACACATAAAAATCATGATCTTAAAATAAATCTTCATTCCACAAAGTCAGTGGAACAATTTTTTTTATTACTATAAGCTTGCCCTGAAAGGACATGTTTCCAGATGTTTAGTGAATTAAATGGTCTGTACCTATAGTACCAAGACATGCCAAAGTCACAGCTAGAGGATGAACTATTCATACACTGACTGGACATAACGATGCCAATAATTAATCTTTTCCAGTACATGGTAGTTTACATCATAAGAAAAGAAAAAAAGAAAAGAAAAAAGGTTATAAAAATTTGAATGTTTACAATAAACTGACGCTGAATTATAAAATTTGCAAGGTTTATAAGACCTATACTGTTGCAAAAAATGATGTGTGTATCTATTACACTGGTCAGCTCCAGTGAAAGTAGTCCTGTTTTTTTTCAGAACACGGACTTAAGTTAAAATATACTGATGATTTAATGATTCCTGAGTAAGGAAAAGCAATAAAGAAAACTGAGGGTAACAAGCTTAGATGGAAGCTGTATTTCAGAAATATGTTTCCTAGTAATTTGTTAGAAGTATTCCTAAAGCACTTAGGAGCTCCTCTCTACCCCAAGCCCCTTTCTAGTAGTCATACAGAGGAACACAGACATTCCCCCCAAAGAGCCTGCATTTAAACACCATGATCTCACAAGGTAATCATTTCATTTGCCTGCAAACACAGATGGCCGTGTGAAATAATGCAGGAAAGTACCTTACAGTAGGTACATTTACTAATAATTATTAAATTATTAATTACAGTTAGTCATAATTAATTCACCTGACTAGTCTACTCTTCAAAAGGTAGTGTCCTAAGCAAGGATCCCCCTCTGCTTTTAGACACCTAAATCTAATTTTATCCAATGTACTGTTTGCATAATACTAAGGATGTAGAAATTCCAGGTGAAATTAGAGCATGGATCTTTATTGGAGAATTAAAAAAAAAAAAAAAAAAACACAACTAAAAAAACCCCACAAAACACCACATACCTTTATTGAGAAATTTGAGTATAATTTGTGTTCACTAAAAAACTGAACTAATAAATTAGTGTGAACTAAAACTTGAACTTATACCTCTAATTAGTCACCATTCTTCTAAAAAGTAGTCCAGTAATCAGGGTTAAATGTACACTGCTATTACAAAATTAAATTATTTACTGCTTTACAACAATATCAAATGCTTAAACCTACAAGGTCCACTCACTGTGACACATCAAAGCCACAGTGTTGATGATATACTCTGCTGTCTGAGAGAAAGTAGGAGCTATATTGGGATACTGGCACTAAATGTTGCTTTTCTAACCTTCTTTATTCTGTCCTTCCTTCTTTAAAAGGAGTGGCTAACATTTCTCTATGAAAATTCAAGGATATTTGCGACAAGTGCTTTGCTGTATGAAAATCTAGGAGACAAAATGCTATGACAGTCACAAATAATTTATTTCACTGGCTTTTGTCTGCCATTGTTAGGTCCAGGCCAGAGGTCGTGCCTTTGTAAATGTTTGCCTAAAGTATAGTACGATCAAGCCTCAACTCTGAATGCCCCTCTTGGGGTCACCCTGATAGAAGAAGTCACTTATCTGTTAGCTATGATAAATTCATTATCACCATATGAAAAGTAGTTTCTTTGTGTCATCTTACCAGCGTATTTGTGGTGGATTCCTACTCCGAATTAAACCAAAATAATATCCACTTTTTATACAGTATTGAGAGAACAGAAGGGGGAAGGCACAGCATAGAAAGAGCCATGGCCCACATCCAGATCCCAGCTTTCAAAAGCGACCACCTCGCACAGTATCATTCATAAATGTTTCACCTTTCGTCTTAAAAAAGATCTGCATTCCTTCCTTCGCTCCACTATGCTTCCTGCTCCACTGAGATTTCCAATAACTGCTGATCCCTTTTCCCACTTGGAAAGGGGAGCATTATTTGGTCCCCTTCCCATCAGCTCTGACACCCCTCCTGACCACCGGTTTTGGGACACATCACCTTCCCAGTCGTCAGTCGCCCTTGGCGACAGAGGGGCACCCTGCGACAGCGGACGATCGCGGCAACAGCCCTGACATGTCGCGATTCCTGACATCCCGGACCGCAAAAGCCCCGGAGCCGCCCCCGGGGGTCCCGGACGGCCCCTACCTCCAGCAGCCCGGGGGTCACCCAGCCCCGGGGGCGGATGAGCCGGGTGGGGAGCGCAGCCCGACCCCGCGATGGAGCAACTTACCGACTCCCGGCGGCAAAGTCCGTCCCGGGGGAGCCTCTTATCGATCCCCTGGAGCAGAGCGAACCTGCCCGGGTGGCAGCGGCCCCAGGAGGGTAGGGGGTAGCGGGAACCGGTGGGAGCCGCGGAGGAGCCGCTGCACGCCACGCCTTTCTCCTCACTTGAACGTGGCAGCGGCGCTTTAAAGCCTGCCCGGGACGTCCAGGGGCACGGGGAAGGGGGGGAAACCAGGGGAAATCCCGTCGTCCCGCTGCCCCATCTCCCGTGGGTCCCGGCTCGCCGCCTGGGGGCCGGAGGGGAGCGGGTACCGCCGGGGCAGCCATCCCGAGCGGTCGGCGAAGCGCTTGGCGGCCGGCAGCCTCCCGGCCGGTCGGGGCTGGGCCGGCTCCCCTCAGCCCTCCGGAGCATCCGGGACCCCTCGGGACCGCCCGCCCCGGGGGAACTGGCGGAGGCGACGGAGGGGAGCGCGGCGCGGCTTGGGGCGGCACTGCTGACCCTCGCCCGCCCGCTGATGGTCTCGGATCGCCCCGGTACCGCTCCTCGCAACTTACCTTGGCCGCGGAGGGAAGGCAGCAGCGTCAGGAGGAAGAGCAGCCGCAGCGGCCGGGTCCCTCCGAGGTTGTCCATCGGCCGGCCCGCAGCTCCCCGCCGGCGGGAGCGCTGGCACCGAGCGGGGGCTTGGCTCTCCTGCAGCCTCCAGCCGGCTCCCCCCTTTTTGCTTGCTTGCTGCTGCTGTTGCTGCTCCTGATGTTATCCCAGCCGCCTGAGACCGGTTGGAAAAGTGCTTGCAGGAACCCCCCACTCGGTGGGCTTTACAAAGATTTAATTCACTGCCTACCCGGTTAATTATACAGCCTGCAAGTGCTTAGCAGAACAGAGCCGCCACCGCAGCTTGGAGGCAGAGAGACCCTGTTGCTACTGATACCCCGAACCCCTTTCCTCGCCACCCCCACAGGAGCTGTAAAACAGACTCCCTTCAGCTCGGAAAACTTTTACAGATACTCAGCGTGAACCTAGGGCCGGCCTGAGGGATTCTGTGAAGGAGAAAGGCAGCGGCTTCTCTCGGTGCCAAGTAGGAGAAAGCCACAAACAAAGGCAAAGCAAAGGAAAACAAAACAAAAGAAACCACCTAGCAGAGGAGGAAAGGTTTAACCTCTGGAGGGCAGATTTTTTTCTGCCCTCATTCGTGGTCTTGCCGTGGATTTTACAGCAACGCAACTTTTGTCAGTAAAAAGGATTTTTAAAAGGAGAGATATTCTAGAATCTTTCAGTAAAATTCACGGGGGGGGGGGGGAGAAAAATCCCCTCTTTCCTCTTTCTCCTCCTCTTAAAAAGTCAGGATGAGAATTTCACACAAATGAAGCTGTTAGCTATGCTCTGTCTCTCCCCTCCTCCCCCCCCGTTTTTCTCTTTTTTTTTTTTTCTTTTTTCTCCTACCCTCCTTATCTTATTTAAACAGGAACACAAACACTGATAGTGGCCAAAGGAAGAGCTAAGGGTTGAAAGCACCCAGTTGGCTATGATGTTGACCAAGATCTTTAAGATAATGTGAGGGGTAGTATTTGCACGCAAATGTGCATGGAAACAAATGGAGAGTTCATCACCCCTCTACACTTTGCCCTCGGTTTTACTCAGAAAAAACAACTAGAAGTTAGTTTGTGTTTACTTGTTCCACATGGACTCTGATTGGACTGTTCGTCTTGTAACTACTTTATCACTCAGCTTTTTAATATCCGTCCCTAAAACGTCCAACTGGAAAAAATATTTAGAGCAGTAAGAGTTGAGAGTGTGCGTGTTTGGTTCTGCAGCAGGTTACTTGCTCTTTTATTTTCTTACACAAGAACATGAAAACAGCCACATGGCCAAGGGTCCAACTAGACCTATTGCCTGTATCCACCAATGATCATAAATGGTCACCAATGTAAGAGTAGGAATAAGGAAAATACACGTGACAATTCGCCCAACTACTCTCCTCCAGCTGCTTTGAGTTTGGAGCATTTCCTCAGTGGAATGTTGTTTTTGTACACTTAATAGTCCCCAGTGATTTTATATTCCAGGTGTGAGTTCTTGTAAACCTTTAGCATCCAAAATATCTTTTAGCAACTGTTTTTGTGGATCTACCACTGGCTGTGTGAAGGCCATTTCCTTTTATTCCTTTTGAATCTGGCTCCACCAAGCTTCTCATGGTGCCTTCTAAGTTTAATTCAGGAAGACACATCAAAGAAATGACCCCTGTGCACACTCTTAATGCCATTATCCTATCACACCATCTCTTTTTGATTACTCTTTCTTTTTTTTTTATTTTATTTTATTTTATTTTTCTCTGTTGTATCAGGACAGGGCATCTAGAAAAGGGGAAGAAGGATGGACGGCTGGTTTTTATTTAGGTGTATTTTTGGTTGTTTTTTCTACACATGCATGTTATATTTCTGTCTGTTCTTTAAACGTCCCAACTCAGTTTACTAGGAACTAGCAGCAGTTATAGCAGGACCTTGGCAGTGTTTTATCACAACCTCCAAGCTACTGTTTTTCACATCTCTGACAGCTGCAGAAGGCAGCTACCAAAGATCACACCTTGTCTAAAGTTTGTACCAATTTAACTGAACTGATGGAATTCCCTCCGTAGAAACCTTGGGTTTGGTTCAATATTGGCTTATTTCACTGCACTTTAAATCCTCTCTTAATTGATTAAATGGGGGTAGAAAGAAGTTCACCAGTTTGACTAAAACAGTGCAAAGTCATACATAATAGCCTGTCCACACATGGAGTTGCCCTGATTAACACCATCTGTGGACATTCTTACTCCAGAGTGAGAATTCCTTGTTCCTGTTTAGTTTGCCACCACAAGCTGTTTACCAGAAATAAGGCAAATTCAAGTAACAGTTTAAGAAATGTTTCTAGAAGCTATCATTATTATGGTCATCTGCAGATCTGAAAATGTTTTTTTCCTTGGTTTGGGGTTGGGTTTTTGCATCGTATGAATGCACATTGACAGAATAAATTGGCACTCTCACCTACAATCACATTCAGTGTCCTTGTGTACATGTGATTCTGATGACTGTCCCCAGGCTTTGTAGTGATCTAAGCCATGCAGTCTGGGCTCAGTTCAAAGCTTCTGGAAGTCAATGGTAAGTAAAGACTCATGAGAGGGAACTTTTTGCATAACCACATTTTTTCTTACATCTGTTTGCAAAGGCCCTGTTATCCTTTGTGTAACTTTTGAAGCAAACAAATTCTTTAATGAGAATTTTATTTTTACTTCAGAAGAATTAAAATCATTTGCAGAAGCTCAGATTAATGAGTAATGACAGAGTAACAAATCACTGTGCAAGTAATTTTCAAGGGTCCTGTTGAGAGTATATACACACAAGTGGACTCACAAAGAATTTTGAACTAACAAATGGATTCTAACAAATCCATTACCATCTATGGAATAAGGTTCACAGTTGTCATTCAGCTACTTAGTTTTCATGGGAACAGGAGTTCTTGAGATGGCCTAGATAAGCCTATGTAAGGACATCAACCCCTGCCTAGTGATCAAAGATGCCCCATAGTCCCCACTGTTTTTACTGCAGCTCCCAAGTCCCAATTTTTTTTTTTTCCCTCCACCTACCTGTCCCAGGAGCTGAGCAAAAGAGAGGCAAAAGACCATGCTCTGTCTTTGCTTTTTTCCAGCATGGATGTTGAAAGTAATAAAATAGATTGCTCTAGAGCTGAAATCTACACATAAGAACTGAATGGAAAGTCCTTGGCCCCTATGGCAAAAAATGAAGCTACTTTTTTGCTCTCATTAAGGTAGTGTGCCACACTAAAGATGCATTAAAAGAACAGTTTCCTTCTTAATAGGAAGAATACTTCACCAGCTGCTATGGACACATAAAGATTAAGAAAAGCCTGTGTGGATCTTACCATCTTCCACCATAAAATCCAGACCCCAAACTCTACAGCAGGCAAATCCATGGCTATTGGAATACAATAATGCACTTGGCTTTGCTCCAAACACAAGTATATGCAAAATGCAGTTGGCATTTGGCTTATTTCTTGAAGAAAATATTTCCTAAATATTTCCTGAATTAAAAAATAATTACAATTGTAAGGAAGACCTCTGTCCAAATGACATGTGGCAACAACATATTTTAATACTGGAAGTTTGGGAAGTCTTAGTTTTTAGTATCTTAATACTGTAAATAGATTTTTCAGGCTTATGGGGAACCATTCTGACTATCTTGCCTGTCCTTCTGAGTAGTATTATCAGGTTTTCCACTTGCACTAGAACACAAATTTTGTAAGCAAAACTTGTTGGAGTCTTCAGAGACAGATGCACCACAATCCTTGGGGTTTAGTTTTGTTTTTTTTTTAAACTGTTAGTGGCATTACAGATAACAATCTGTTGCTTATTTTGAGTCTAAATCAATCCAGTTAAGTTTTTAATAGATTCTTGGGCTTGTATTCATACTGAAGTTACTGTCACTATGTACTGAGAGCTTTGCACACCACCAAAGCACCTTAGGGTAGTATAGCTGGTGGACACTTGATAGGCGTCTAGCATGTACTCGTTAGGAATTAACTTGAAATAAAACCTCCCCATAGATAAATCCCTTTGTCCCCACACTGAAGGCTCATCTTCATTCTCAGATCCCAAACTGCTGACTATCCACACCAAACAGATAAAAGCCTAAGTCATGCCAGGCCCTAGATAAACAAATGAAGACAGGAGGACTGAGAGCCTCCTCTGTTCCATAGTGTGTAGGAATCTCTGCCTCCAAGTCTAGTCTGGAAGGCTGACCTACCCACCACCTTCATGCCATCTCATCTGGGCAGTGATAGCATTCAGTAGCTAAAGTTAAGCAGAGAAACTGGCTCAGAACTCCTTTCAGCATAATTACAATGTCAGCTGAAATTCATAACCATTCTACATTTGAACTGCTCTCTATAGAAATAATATTATACATATAAGCAATATTAGATATATGCAACACATACAAACTGCTTAAACCATATGGCTAGCATTACAGCTGCTTGTAGCCAAACCAGGGATCTACCTGGGCTCTATGTTTCCAGTACCTAAACAGTGTTACCTAAGTACCTAAAAGTGTTAGAAGAGGGTCAGCTCACTTTATAGAGCTTTCCTTGTACAGACAAACTCTTCCACTGCTATATTGATCTCTGAACATTTTTTTCCTCTTTGCACAGATTAGTCTGTGAATACCAAGGCAGAATTTAACATCTGGCTTTTTGGGGTTTTTTTGATAAATATTCTGGACTGGGACTCATAACCCTGAGCCCTTTTCAACATCTCGGCTTTGACACATTCTGAGTTTTTATCCATTTTTTGGAGTGCTTAACTATTTTGTAAATTCTGGCTACATTTTCTTTACTTTCCTGTCTGATTAAGAAAATATATGTATAGCTATCTCAGACACTCAAAACATACATGGGGTTTTCTATTAATATGTATAGGGTCTGCTTCTAAGACAAGGAGGAGTTTATTGGGGTATAAAGGAATGCTTTGATGATCCATGTAATTTCCCTTATGGCATTACTTGTAGAATTCAGGAATAACTCAAGCTGACATTCATGGGGTATTTCCTGCCTCTCCTTCTAGAGATGCATCCTCCCAGCCCCTCAGATCTCCCCCTTCCCATAAATTTCCTCTCCCCTTCTGGACTCTCTTATATCACTTAGGGCACAGCTAGTCTTATGTGTGAATAGGGAAAGCCTTTTCCAGGACCTGAGACTTAGGAAGGCTGATCTCTGGTTGGGTAAGATGGAGAGCAATGTGATTCAGCACAGAGACATTGGAAGGGACAATGGCATCTGCTTTAGCCTCCAGAAATCTTAACAGCAGCAGGGATCAGTCATTATTTTAGCTGCAGTCTCTCAGAGAGTAACAAGTTTGTCAATCAGCATCAGTACCAATGGTTATTTCCACTGTTGAAACAAAAATAAAATCTCACTATGAAGGGTGGGGAAAAAACATCAATAAAGTAAATGGCTCTCCAGGCCTCTCACTTCCTGACATCTCTGAGTTCCATCCCTGCAAACACAAATAATATCCAAGCATGTGACCAAATGATCTTTGTGAAACAGAAAATATACAAGTGAATATAAGACATTTCAGGTTTGCACAAATAAAGTTCCTGAGTCTGTTGTATCTAAGAGTTGAAAATGAGGAGCACAGTTTTTTTATGTTTCCTTATAATTACTTGAAATATGCAATGGAGTAATGAAGCAGTGCTATTTCATTATTGGGTAATGAATTTGATGTATTATTAACAAATGTTTTGGCATAAGTTTAATAAAAAAAGAAGCCATCCTATCCATCTGCAAACAGTCCCAGCCTGCCAGAAAACTTTTATCTTAGCAGTAGAAACTCAGTATAATGTAAGCAGATAGTCAAAGGAAAGGGTATGAACGCTGATAAAACTCTGCAACAAATCAATGTATACTGACTTTTCTCCTTTTCCCTCACCCTCATAGACACTCTGTCTCTTTTCCTCAGTCTCAGTTTCTTTAGCACAGGTTCCCAAAATTTCGTTAGTCATGAACCACATCTTTTAGACTTTACAGCCTTGGGCTGTAACATTTTTGTCTCAGGAACCCAAGACCATCCTTGGTGGCCAGATGCTACAAGCATATGTTAATATCTTTATACACAGGGAGTGGGGCTTGCATTTACAAAATGCTTACACAGTTCTGAGCAGTGGCTGTGGGAGGGCACCCTAATAAATACTAATTTAACTTATTGTGGTGTAGCAGACTGTTTGGAAGAAGGATATTATAATCTTATCATATTTTTCTGGCTGAGATCTACTGAAACTGGCTGACATAAGGGCTATGTGAAGTTGGTGGGCACTGTCTTTTAATTGGATGGGTGGTTGGATCAGAATATCATTGGACAATTGCCAAAGGAAAAATAAGCAGATTAGCCATTAAATGAACATAATGGGTTAAGCCGTTCCATGCTGCATGTACCCTGTGGCTCCCAAGTCCCATGGCAGATATTTGTATTTGGATATACCACATCATTAGCCACAGCCCATGTAGGTGAGAAGGCTGCTTCAGTGTCTTCGGAGAGAAGATGTAGTATAATTTAAGTTTTGCATGAAATTGATTTTCTGTGTATCAGTGACTCTGACACTCATTTCTTAGCTCCTGCCTGAGTTCTGGAAGCAGAGGTAGCAACAGAATTTAGGGTCCATATAAAAAAAAAAAGCAAACCAACCAGCCCCGTACTACCCATTTTATTCCAGAAGAAACTTTCCTCCTATTCTTGTTTCTTTTGACTGTGATATCACAACTGTTCTTAGAGCTAGTCAAAGAGTTTTGGACTGAGTCAATGAGATATTCATACAAGAGGGAAGAACAGCCCCAGTGCAATGTGTAGAAAAGAGGGTATAACACACCTACGCCAAAGGGAGGTAGAATAAAAATTCTCAGTCTATTCTCAAAAATTATGCCCTACCTTCCCTACTCTCCCCCCAAGTCCTAACTATTCAGGAATCAATTATCTGGGAGAAAAGTGGCCTGCTAAACAGCAAGTTTGAGCAGACTTTAACAGAGCTTCTGTTTCCAGCTCTGTCTCTGACTTAAGAGATGTCTTTTGGCAAGTTATTTACCTCTTTGTGCCTCATTTTATCTATAAGAAAAACCTGATTTGTAAAATGTTTTAACTTCCATAAAATCAAGTAGGCTGTATGAATTAGCTGTTAGAAACTAGCAACGTGGATCCATTAACTTGTCGTGGGTGTAGTATGAAGTAATTTAGGCCAATTTTCACTTTTCTATTTCCCCTGTTTAGAAGCAGCATCCTATATAGTAGTCTGTATTTGAATAAGGTTAGTGTTCAGAATAGCTTTCATATTCTTTTCTCTAAACTAAGAAATGTACAGATAGCCAATTTTCCAGATGAATAGGAGATATATATAAATTTGTTTTGATAGGTATTCCATAATTTGTACTTTACTTCTGAAATGTTCCACAAAAATACAATTCATGAGGATTTAACATGTGTACTTAAATAGTTGCTTCATTGCAAGTCAGAAAACAAGATTATTTCAATATTTTAGATTTCCCATTAAATAGGGGTATTCAGGAGTAATATAAATTGGGTCTTAACTCTTATAAAGCAGATAGCTAGGAAGAGAAGCATTTGCCAAATCATTAACATGAATCAAAAAAAAAGGAGTTCCTTTATTTGTAGCTTTCACTTTTTCCCTCAGTTTATGCAATATACTGTATTTAATAGCTCTACTAAATGCCAGTGAAATCTTGGCTCTATGGAAATCACTGGCAAAGTTCCCACTGACTTCAGTGGGGCCAATACTTCTATTAACTCTTCCCTACAAGAAAAATCCAGGTTGTGAAACTGACCTGCCTCTGTTAAGACCACGATCCAGATTGCTTACAAGTTTAACTGACCTTGTACAATTACTAAGGCTGTTTTTCTTGAGAATATGCCAAAACCTTGAGACAAAACTAACATAATAAATTATTCCCAAACTTTTACCCTGGAGTAAAACAAACCTTTTCATGTTAGAAGTGAAAGCACCTATGCAGACTTACATCTTCCAGTGGTTTCAGTGACAGTTTGGGTTTGGTTTTTTTTATAGAAGTTGAAAAAATCCATTCTTAGTTTCAGAATGAAACTTGTGTTTCTTCAATGTACACTGATGAAATTTTGCCTCGGGTCTGACATTACACTATAAAGACATAAAATACACAAAACTTGGTGAAATATTAGTATTTTATATCTCCTGAAGCTATCAGAATTAAGGACAACTTAATTATATTTTTACACCAGATCATTCATTACTATGCTTGGTGTGTTTCAGCTTGCCTGTTTCCATCAAAATATAAAGCTGATTTTGTGAAAACACATAACAAAACAAACAAACAAAAAAAACCCCCCCAAAAAAACCCAAACCCAAAACTAAAGGACCTGTGTGCTTAAGGTACAGAGACAACATTTCCACCCTTCACATCAACACTTGACTTAAGTAAGTTACTGAAATTCCTACACTCATGTTGTTGTAACATGCCTTGCTTCTCAGATCAGTCCCATGTAGCAGCAGCAAAACCAAAATCCAAAACTGCTTTGTTTGCTTCACTCACTGAGGTCAGGGTGTGAGGATCAACCCTATCTTGACCTTATACTGCATGTTCTATTAGCTCCACATTACAGACATGATTGATTCGGTCACATTGTGGTTTATATGGTGCATTGTGGGCAACTTAATTCTGCCCCTGACCACAAAAAAAAAAAAAAAAAAAAAAAAAAAAAAAAAAAAAAAAAAAAATCTGTGAAAGCCAGGGCCTGGATTGTCACCAGCCAGCGAGAAGAAATTCAGCATCAAACAGAATCATAGAATCGGCTGGGTTGGAAGGGACCTCAGAGATCATCAAGTCCAATCCCTGATCCACTACTGCTGTGGTTACCAGACCATGGCACTGAGTGCCACATCCAGTCTCTTTTTAAATATCTCCAGGGATGGAGAATCCACTGCTTCCCTGGGCAGCCCATTCCAATGTCTGATCATCCTCTCCGTAAAGAAATTCTTTATAATATCCAACCTAAACTTCCCCTGGCACAACTTAAGTCCATGCCCTCTTGTCTTGTTGAAAGTTGCCTGGGAAAAGAGCCCAACCCCCCCTGGCTCCAGCCTCCTTTCAGGGAGTTGTAGAGAGCGATGAGGTCTCCCCTGAGCCTCCTCTTCTCCAGGCTGAACACCCCCAGCTCCCTCAGCCTCTCCTCACAGGACTTGTGCTGGAGTCCCTTCACCAGCCTGGTTGCCCTCCTTTGGACCTGCTCCAGGACCTCAATCTCCTTCCTGAACTGAGGGGCCCAGAACTGGACACAGGACTCGAGGTGTGGCCTCACCGAGTCAACATGTAACTGGATATCCAGCAACATTGTCACAAGAGCAACAAAATGCCTAAAACTCCAACCAGGGAGAGTTCTGTCGGATGATAGAGTGAGGATATTCCATACTTTTGAAGTGCTCTGCTAACAGTGGATGCAGACACACATTAGAGGGCATTGAATAAATCCTTTCCGTAAATCCTTCTAGCCTCTTGGATGAGTTTTTCTTTTGAACTCTGAGAAGTTTTGCAAGACAGTACTGCTGTTCTGTTCCTAGGGGAAAGAAATCTGAATGTTTGCTCTGAACCAGCAAAGCTAAGAATAGTTTTAACTTTGGAAGCAACTGCCACTGAAGTAAATGGTAATATTTCTATTGGAGTGCTGTAAGACTTGTTCCCATGAGATGGTATGTAGTCTGATTTCAATATCACAAAACACTTCATCACTTTAAAATAGCCTTATTAACTTCAGTGGGATTACTCACACACCTTAATTTATATATGCCCTTAAATTCTTGACTGAACTGGGTTATATAAAGTGCCCTAAACAGAAAAGCTCACTCATGCTTTTCATTTTCCAAAGCATATTGTGGGAAATGTAGTCTTTCACTGTTTTTTCTCAAGTGCAGCTTAACAGCTAGCATTTGCCAGGCTCCATCATGGAACACAAGAATTTTTTTCACATCCACGCAACTCATGCCTCCTGTATTTTCTGTCACCTCACACAATTTGAGGTCCTTTGATTTAATTTGTTGTTACATTAATCTATTTCATTTTTTGAGAAAAGCCACCTTTAATAGAAATCTTTGTAGATTCTCTCCTGCTTTGCTGTTCTGTTTCTAGTAACAAAATCCCTGCTGGAACTCCTAAATTTTTCACTACTAGTTTCTACTCAACTCAATATTGTGTAAGACAACATGAATAATAATGTCAGCATTGCTTTTATATGTCTAAAACTGAATTTGAAAAGGTGGAACAGTCTGTTTCTGATATTCTGAGTTTATTTCTTCTGTGAAGGAGGCAACGACTGGTTTGTTGCTTTTTTTTTAAAGAGCTACCTAGCTTGTCACTGAACTTGACTTCCTCAGAGAACAGGCACAAAGAGTGTGTTTGTATCTCAGGAATCTGTGTTCCATGTTCACTTTAATCATGAGTGAAGACACAGTAATAGGGAGTTTCAGTAGACTACAGGCAAATATACTGTCACATCACCATGACTCTTGCTCATTGTATTAGCTAAATGTGAGCTGTTTCAGGCATAGTTATACATGGTAGAATCACTCCTGGATTTGATGACAGAGGCATTAGCTGTATAGTGCTAGAGTAGCTGGCACCATGGCATCCCATTTGGAAGACAGACCCCTAGATATTGCCTTGATATAAACAGTAACTAATAATAGTAATAACAGTATATGTACTTTCAATAAAAGATGGGAAAGTCTTTTTGATCCTAGCCTAAAGTATTCCTTTCATCTGTTCTCTCTTCCTGCATTCCATGGCTCCTCCTTATACTATATACTTAATATTTGCCTTAGAGGCCAGTTAAAATGCTTGAGCTTTGAACTGGGAAAGTTGGTATCAGTTTCTCACCAGACTGAAGGCTTTAGATATGGGTGACTAACTAGAGATCTTCTTGCTGGAAGGACAAATCTGCTCTCAAGAGCACAGCCAGGATGGACATGAGGCTTAATTGTGTTTGTGACTGTATAAAGTCCTCATTATGGTGCTAGCAGGATAGCAAAGGAAAAAAGAATACTTACCAGGAAGACTTTATCAGCCTTTATAGTGCTCTCAGCATGGGTTCTTTTAAGCCTGTTACAAGTATTCATAGTATTTTATGAATGTTTTCCTGTGGTCTTATGTCCTGTATGACCCTTATGTCCAGATACATGATGACAGAGGACCTTTGATATATCTATCTTTTAAAAAAAAGATTTTTAACTAATATAAGCCCTAGAGAAAGATTTTCCCATATCTATGAACAACCAACTATAAAGCTTTCATTTAAGAATACAGCCCAAGAACAAGTCATTTGTACTTTTCCTTCATCTCAGGTTGTTCTTTTAATTATTTCATACCTGATGTTCTTTGTGGTTTTGCTATTTTGGCTTTTTTCTTTCCAGTCATTTTGATGATTGCTTTGGCTATCACGGAACCATGGTATTCCACAGTTATTCTCTCCTTTAAAGTTCCTTTCTTCTGTCCAGAGTAATGCAACAGGGCTTTGTTTACAAGCTATTTCTTATTAACAGGCACAGTTGAGCAACACATACAGCAGCCTGCAGCAGTTTTTAGTTATACATTATGACTGCAAAAGCCATATACTGCTCAAGAACCAGAATACATATCTAATGGTTTCTGTCTATTTCTGTGTGTCCCATGTGACACTGTTCAAAATTTATACCTTTTTTTTTTTTTTCCCCAATATGAGAAAATGTTTGGCCAATGTGAGCTTGTCTGGTTCACATTTTACTGCGTTTGTACTACTTTGGCATTCCCATTTACCACCCAGGTTATATTTTATTTGGAGGCATTTTCATGGTGCTTCTCTCTACTTCAGAGGACTCAAATAAAAGTAAAGGAAATAACTGTTTTCCATTTGTACACAGGGCAGTGGACTGACATTTCTTTTGCAGTGTCACGTACAATACATAAAATGGCATATATAATTACATCTATGCAATGAGTTGTTTAAGCACTCTTAGTTACACAAGAGCAGGATATCTATTTTCTGGGACACACAAAAAAATACCTAAATTTACTTAAAGTTTCACCTTTTCTCTTGATACTAATACATATGGAAAGAACCCAATATTATTTGTGAAATACCCTAAGACTAGGTTTGAGCATGTGTTTCTCTACTTGTTTGTGTATTTATGTACATATGCATACATTTCTATGCTGGCCTGGTTCTTGGATCAACACATCCCCAGCTCCAGCTGAAAGGCATGGAGGTTAATGTTCAGTGTCTCTCGAAGAATTCTTGTTTAAAAGACCATTTGTACATTTCAGCAAGTTAGATGTTTTTGCCTCAGGACTCCTGCACTCCAGCCATAATTTCAGGGAAAGACTGAACAGATGCATAGTCTAAAAACTTATCCATGGCATGAAGATAAACAGAAGTGATATCATAATCAAAAATGCAAAGGAAGTGTAAATATATATATGTCAAGATTCTCAACTGTGAAATCCTCTTGGCTCCACTCATTTCAAGAAAACTGTGCCAGTTTACAACAGAAGAGGATTTCAAACCAAAGTTTTGATACTTAGGCTTGGAAAAATACCAATCACTGCAAATTCAGACCTTTAACACATCATGACCTAAAGCACTAAAATTAGCTGTAATACTTAAAAATATTCTGACGCTGCTTGTAAAATCATATATAGGATTTGGATTTAAAGTTTCTTCTGTTATTACATTTCCTGTCTCCTTTTTTTATGTCCTTTTTTCTTTTTTTTCTTTTTTCTTTTTTTCCCAGAGTCAAAACTTCTTAAAGCCTCTGCTTAAAATGAAAGAAAATCTGGTCCCAGATGTCACTAATTGGGAACAGGTTAGCAGAGAGATTTAAACAGAGATGCCTGAAGTTACAATTCATCATGTGGGATCTGACAGCAGTCTATTTCACTAGGCTCTTTCATTAAGTTTGTATGATAATAAGTACCACACAAAAGACAGAGAGTACCTTAATGGGAAAACTGCATTAATATACATATTTCTAAATGCTATTAGTGTTTACAATATACTATATCCCAAGTAGACATAGGTTTTCATGTGCACAGCTTGAAAAAGGAATGCATTGATCAAAGTATTTTGTTTTTCATATCAAACAACCTGTTGCTTACCTTATGACATTTATAAAGTAAATTTAAATTGAAAGCATTTAATGTCCTCAGGCAGATCATTAGTTAAGGAACATTTTAAGATTAATTTTCCATAATTAACATGATATTTTAAGGTAGAAGAAGGAGTAGAGGGAATTGTGGTTAATTATGATATAGTCTTGGTTTTGCTGCTGGAATCAGCAGGAATTTTGCCATTAATTTCAAGGGTAGAAGGATCAAGCTAACTGCAGTAGAGCTGCACTAAGCAAATTAGTGGAAATACTTACTGCCTACAGGTTAAAATAGGTCATACTTAATTTGAAATCTACTCTTGTAAAAATAACAACTTATTACCAATAATCAAGACAGTTTTGTACAATTATATGCAAGTTCAGTCCAAATACCACTTCAATCAACTAATAATTCTTAACATATCTCAACTATTTGAAAGTCCCTGATGTGGCTTACTATGTGCTAGTTTTTTAAGAAACTAGTACTCAAGTGAAAATGTCGAATTTGTATTTATACGGCTTCTCCCCTACAATACAATGTAAAAATGTCATTGAACCTAAAAATTCTGACATGCTCCAAATTACAGTATTTTGTATATATACATAAGCATCTGGGCAAGAGTTAGGTCCGTTTGAGTCTACGGCAAAATTTTCCTTGACTTCATTGGAATTAGGATCCAGTCCAAGTTACATGAAACATCTTACGTTGTGGAGATTACTTTAGCCATACTCTGTCCTTCAAAGAGGATGAAAACAGGCAGTTGGTATATACACATATGCTAATTGACAATATATTTATTATTCCAGCATGTCAGTTGTTAATGTGTACATTTGTTTTGCTTTTAATTTCATAGTTTTCTCTTTTTTGAATACTTTATTTGAATACTGTAGTTGAGATGCAATGGTGATGAAAATAAAGGTTTTAAGTAGTCATTTTCTTTTCTGGTATAATTTTTATAGTTGGATCCCTAGCTCGTTATAATTATTCTGATACGCATTACAAGAGATTTTGACTCTTTTTCTTGTTGTACTTGTCTTTGCCCTCACTGACATGTACTGTGATGTACTGTGGGAGCCAAACAACCACTGGACATTGAAGAATGTGTAATCTCTTTGGAAGCCTTGGCTCAGAAGCAGAGAAGATAGAACTTAAAACTGAATTTCAACAAAAATTGAGTTTTTCACTTAAAAGAAAATTGAATTAAAACTAAATTTTTCACTTAGTGCAACTGGGAGCTGCACCTGTATTTGAATATGGAGTCATCTTCCTGTTGGTTGAAATGATTCTGTAATTTTTCTGTTTCCTTAATGGGTTTGTATTAAGTCTCCAAACAGAGGAGCTCAGAAAGTTTAACAATGTAGGTGAAATGAAGAAAAGCAAACTGCTGTCTTATAACAATTGTCAGTTTTCACTGAGTTGTCTTGCAGGATGTTTCAGGATCTCAAGGGATGTGTCTAAAGTATCATTTAACACTGAGAACATCTTCAACAAGGAAACAGAATGGCATCCACCCTGACCCATGGCAGGAGTGGCTACTTTGGCTTGTGGAAAGAAGAAAAGGAAGATGATAGGAGTTGCCAGATCTGACTTAGGTTATGTAGCCGTACATCTCCACAACAGACTGGGACAGATTTCACTATTTATCCCTTCACTAGTAGTTTTATGCTATTATAACAGTATTATTTTCAAAATCCTAAACTTGCATAAATCTCATGAAATTGAGCAAAAAAGAGGATTAATTGCAGTAATAGCATTAAGCTGAAGTTAATAATATAGAATATACTCTTCTTAAATCCATGGAATTATTTAAAGGAAATATTATGCCTTGTGGTGGACTGAATTTTAACCTAATGCATATGCTTTGGGAATGTTAATTCATACATAAATCCTCAGATGAAATACTTGAAAGTGTTCAGATCATCCTGGACAGCAATATTCTTCTAGATCTGTTATTTTGAGGTTTTAGGAAATACATGCATCAAGGAACCACATAATTTCAGTCTTAGAGCTGAAAAAAAACCCCACTAGTTTTCAGAAAAAAACATTCTAACGGGATACAAATTCTGGAGTGTTATGTGAGTCTTAGTGAATCAGCAAATGCAGAATGTTATTATGCTTGAATGAACAACAGAATATATTTATGGAACAGTCATGTTTCCTGGCAAATCATCATTAACCTCAGCTTGGTTTGAACTCACTTTGAGGATGAAAATTTGAAACAGTCTCATCCTGTACTGAAAGTATGTAGGGCAGAATAAGAGATGAATCCCTAATTAAAGTGCAAAAGTCAAGATCATTTTACCTGGAGTCACAGCGCTCTAATATTGCCTCTGTGTTATTCCATGTCCCAGTTTTCAAGGACAACAAATAGAATGAAATACCTAAACCTGGCTGCAATTCAGTCAGATTTGGCATCCAGGCTCCCTTAATTTTTTATGAAAATATCAGGTCTTACTTAGTTATCTAAATAGGCTAATTACACAGAACACCACATGCCCAACTGCAACTGGGTCACTTTGGTCTTAATTAAAAAAAAAAAAAAAAAAGAAACACACTATTTTAGCTTCTTATATTCCCAACATTTCTTATATTCTTATATTACTCAGCAGCTGGACTTGAGCAGAATAAGGCCCATGTAGGATCAGAGATGCACCTATGGATCCAAACCAGGGGTCCCCTTAGACTGTGAATAAGAGTCTTCTTTCTACCCTGAATAACCTAGTACCTTCCACAAAATTTTAACCTCGGCGTTCACCTCTACTTCCAAGGTGTCTATGAGTATGTTGAATAATATATATCCTATCATAGGTTGCTGTTGGACCAAATGACCACTGTCCATTATAAAGCTGACTTTTGCACTTACTCTCTGTATTCATTATTGCAGTCAAGTGTTCTACTATGCAAGGACCTTCCTTTTTGTTCTAAGTTCTTATTCATTTTCTTGAAAGCTTTCAGTGAGGGACTCCATTAGCTGCCTGACATATCTGTACAGACTATACTGCCTGGAACAACATTGTCTACCTATGTGTTGATCCTCTGAAAGATCACCCAGAGGACCATAAAAGCAGAACTTTCCTTTATAAAAGCCAAATTGAGTCTCTTATGTAAATCATGCTTAATAGAGTTTCCACTTATTTTAGTCCTTATTTTGTCTTTATAACAGAATTCTGCATGGAAGAGATGACTGCACTTTATAAACACTGAACTATTAATATTTGCAAACCCAAACAGATGATGTTTTTACAAATATGGGGCAATAAGGCAAAGAAAGAAAGGCAGTGACTTAAGACAAGTCAGACATCCTTGCCCTAGTTCCACTGCCCACCTGCTACATTGCTGGATAAATAATCATAGTTCAGAAAATCAGAAATTCCTTCTTGCTATTTTGGCACTTCTAAGGAATGCAAGAACTCACTTTGGGGAGTTCTTAGGAGCTGCACGAGCTGTAAATTTGCACAGTCACGTGCTAATAGTAGCTGAGTTCAGCAAGTAGCTCACCAAAGCCATGCTTAATCCTCCTCATTTATGTTCAGGCTGCTTGGTCTGGAAGGGAAGCAACTGAGTATGTTGCACCTTTACTTTTATGTGTCAGGTCCCAAAGTGGAGAAAGACAGAATGGCCTTACTGCTGTCAACTTCTTTGTGCAGATGTGCAGCTGAATTGTTATCTTCTAAACTTCCATTTGGGTTCGAGAACACATGAAAGAGACCTTGCTACTCAGTGAGTCAGGTTCACGAAGCAGAATCTGCCACTCTGCTTCTGAAACCTGCAGAGCCAGCTCAAACAGAAGACACTGACACCTTTCAGGGTGAAGAAATATCTGTCCTATCTATACTACTGTCACCTTAGCAGTGGACATAGCCATGCTTTAAGATGCTAAGATACTAGATTTGTTAGTGTGCAAAAGCAGCAGCTGATGAAGCTGTACTGAATTACATCAATGGTAAACTGGATTGCTTGGCTCTTAATTTAATTGGAATGTACCATTCTGTAAAGTATAATCACAGGTTTTACTAAAAATGTGAATTCAGATTATTCTTTCTTTAATTTGTGAGAAGGAAAAGAACTAGAAAATTATTTGTGAAAACCTAGAAAACTGGAAATGTAAGGTTGTCTGGGAAGAAAACACATACTGTTATTATTTCAACTCTTTCAAGACAGGCAAAAGGTTACTTAAAGTACCTAGGGAAATTTTCAAACAAAATATGGCATTTAACTGTTAATATTTTCCTTCACTGTGAAAGAGTTGATTTAAAAATAGCTGCATTCACATAAGTGACTTCTTTTAAATGATACCCACAGCCATTGTGTCCCTGGCCCGCTGTACTACCCTGTACTTTCTGCATACCACATTGGCTCATAATCCCTAGAAAGTTCAATCCAACAAAAATATTTCCTTCTTCTACTCTCTAGAGGAAGACCAGTCACCTAAGCCCATCCATGAAAACTCCCAACGATGCAAAATCAAAGATCAATGAAAAAAAAATTGACTCAATTACAGAAAGTTAGAGGTTGGAAGGGCCCTCAAAAGGTCATTGAGTCCAACCCCCCTGCTAGAGCAGGGTCACCAAGTGTAGGTCACACAGGAAGGATTTGAATGTCTCCAGAGAAGGAGACTCCACAACCTCACTGGGCAGCCAGGTCCAGTGCTCTGTCACCCTCACAGTGAAAAAGGTTTTTCTTTTATTTATGCAGAACCTCCTATGCTCCAGCCTGCATCCATTACCCCTTGTCCTATCACTGGACATCACTGAGAAGAGCCTGGCTCCATTGTCATGACACTCACCCTTTACAGATTTATAAACATCAATGAGGTCACCCCTCCATCTTCTCTTCTCCAAGCTGAAGAGCCCCAGCTCCCTCAGCCTTTCCTCATAAGGGAGATTTTCCACTCCCTTCATCATCTTTGCAGCTCTGCGCTGGACTCTCTCAAGCAGTTCCCCATCCTTCTGGAACTGAGGGGCTCAGAACTGGGCACAATATTCCAGATGGGGCCTCACCAGTACAGAGCAGAGGGAGACGAGTGCCTCTCTTGACCCAGTAACCACGCCCCGTGGTACCATTTTATTGTCTGGATCATGGCATTCCCAGTGTAGTGGAAATATTTCTAATTAGTATTTATACTGAGAGTAGCTACATTTGTAAAGATATTTGCTAAGGCATTTAATTGTCTCTTAATTCAACATGAATTAGCATCTGAATATATGTAAAACTGCACCATGTAAGAAAAAATGGGAAAGATAATTCTTTCTAAAGGCCAAACAAAAATAAGGAAAATATTCCTTATTAAAATTTAGGACAGCAAACTACAGTGAGAGGTGAACATGGAAATGGAGGACTGCTTAATAGTAATGCAGCAGTGTCAAATTAATAGCCTTTTTTCATAGTAATTGAGCTGCTGAACACCTTAGTGAGCATTTTCAGCTCTTTTCTCTTTTCAGTAGTAAGTCATTAACCAAAGTAACCTTAGATTAAATTCAAGGTGTGTGAGGAAAAACAGTACTAGTAGAGCAGCCACAGATTAGTGTCCTGGCTGTGTGCAGCAGGTTTACACAGCTACAGCAATTGGTTTGTTTCTCCTGTTTTAATGAAGACTGGTTTATTACAGATCTTTTGCAAAAAGGAATTGATTCAGGATGCAAGGAGTAAAGAATATGGCAAAGAATGTGATTTTCTGAAGATGCATTGTTCACTTGTGTTGGTCATAGCCAGAGCCTGGGCAGCACTGAAGCATGGAAACCATATGGTAAGCTTCAAAAACACTCTGAAAACACTGCTGTGAAAACTACTTAAGAAAGCAAGAATGATACAATTACAGGATTCTTACTACAGGTTTTGTCTGCATGGATGAAAGAGGAAGATACAGCAATAAGATGAAGATCAGAGTATTTTAGGGGCAATTTGGCAATTTGGTATTTGGCACTAGAAGCTGTGCACATCAATGAAGAAGTTTTTGGCCAATCATAAAATATAAATCTTTAGGTTAAAACAGAAAAACTAAGACTGAAAATTCATGTTGGCAATCAAGTAAATCATCACGAAAATATGCTGGTCATTCTACTTTGTACCTATTTGTTTATTTGTATCTGTTATTAGAAATACTGCTCTCAGCTAAAATTTTTCAGTCCTTATTATTTGTAAAATGAATATGAAAATATATTTTCATGCTCAATACTATCATATCCTCTGATTTGGCCAGCAGTGGCCAGCAGTGTGCCCAGGTGGCCAAGATGACAAACAGCATCCTGGCTTGTACCAGGAATAATCTGGCCAGCAGAACTAAGTGATCATGTCCCGGTACTTGGCACTGGTGGGGACAAAACACCTTGAATACTGTGTTCAGTTTTCAGCCCCTCACTTCAAGACATTGAGGAGCTGGAGAGTGTCCAGAGAAGAGCAAGGAAGCTGGTGAAGTGTCTGGAGCACAAGTCTTGCAAGGAACAGCTGAGGGAACTGGGGTTGTTTAGCCTGGAGAAAAGGAGTCTGAGGGGAGACCTCATCACTCTCTACAACCACCTGAAAGGAAGGAGGTTGTAGCAAGGTGGGGGTTGGTCTCTTTTTCCTAGTAACAAGTGATTGAACAAGAGGAAATGGTCTCAAGGTGTGCAAGGGGAAGTTTACATTGCACATTGGGTAAAATTTCACTACTGAAAGGGTTCTCAAAGACTGGAAGAGGCTGCCCAGAGAAGTGACTGACTCACCATCCCTGGAGGTATTTAAAAGACATGTAGATGTAGTGCTGAGGGACATGGTTCAGTGGTAGACTTCACAGTGCTAGGTTAGCACTTGGCCTTGATGGTCTTGATCTTTTTAAACCTAAATGATTCTATGATTTAATTAATTTAGATGTAGACGTTAACCATTTTGAACCATTTTTTGTACATTCCCTTTAATGTACATTCCAGAAAGCACTTCCATTTAATCAAATCAGTAAAGCTGTATATTGATGCAGCATGACTAGTATATATATTATACATGTAATTTCCTCTAGACACTGAAAAAAGTACAGCAAAAACTTAGAAACACAACTAGACTTCCCATGGAAAGGAAGAATGAAAAAAACACTTCTATGGTGTCTAATCTGTGCACAGCTTGATCAGGACCTGAAGCTTCAGTATTTGAATCTCCTCTTGCACATAGTCCTAATTCAGATCACCGGGTGACATTGCTATTTAGTGCAATGATCAGAATTAGATTATTTTGTGCATCTAATACCTCACATTTTAGCATATTAAAACTATTAACATGGCTCCATTCTAAAGATAAACAACAGTTTCTAGACACAACAGCTTTTGTTTGCATAAATGTTTTCTTACTGAATCTGAGCAGCATTTGAAAACCATACATTCTTTGTTTAATGTTGCTTGCCAAGAATGAGAACACCATTTGGGCTACAAACTTAGTGACATCATTGCTGAAGAATGAAATGATTTTCCCATCTCCCTAAAAAAAAAATAAAAAACAGACCTGGATGCTATATAATGTTTCAAGAAGGTAATTTCCAGTGTCTATTCCTAGTGTGGTACATTTCTAATAATTTACATTTCCCAGTGGATAAACCTATTTTAAGAGAGGTCAAAAAGATCACACAGAAGATAGGACTCATAATTCTTTTTTCCTCTCTGCATCACAGAAAAAGAAAAAAAAAAACAACTAACATTCAAAAAAGGATACAAGAAAATGTAAGAATATGACCCTCCTATTGGATCAGACCAGTTGTCTACCTATTGTTAATCCTGTCTTTGACAGTAACTTATACCATTTGTTTTAGGGCAAAATAAAAGAAACACATAATAGACACCCTACAAAAAACAGAGTTGTGTTTTCTTTCTTGCACTCATTACTAGTTTCTGAGCCAATAAAGCACTTAAGTACATACCACCTTTAAGCATTAATAGTTCCCTTGCCTTGAATGAAATCATGCATGTTCTTAATGTGCTTTAATCATTTATGAGATGGTGGTCTTAATAGCTTGAGCCCTAAAATACAACTGTTTACCTAATATTTTTCACATCATGCCCAAAGTAGTTCAATAGATTCTCATTAATCATATATAGAAATTATCTAAAATTTTATGAAACAGTATCAAAGTTTCTATATCCTTACCTTATGTGTTGCTTTCAAACATTCCTTTCTACAATTTCAAGCATATTGCCTTCCAGTTTCATTGTCTTCTATCTTACATTATCAGAGAGTGAAAAGGATGGGCCATTTATTTTGTCTGTCTTCTCAGCTATAGCATTTGTGGAAAGCCTAAGTGATTGGAGATGCCTCAGCTATCCCAAACCAGGTCTAATTTAGATTACAATTCTGTATGAATGCAACTGCTCTACTTTCAAGGTTGGCTGCATTTCAGAAGCAGTTGGTGTTATCACACAGCACTGAAGGCAGTTAAATTAAGTCTCTACAAACCTGAGAGGATGCCTATGAGAACTACAGAACTAGAAAGTACAAAAAAGACCTGCAATGGCTCGATGTATGTGTGTATTAGCTGAGATATTGTCCTACCAGCTTCTCAATACAACTTGAGGTCCATTGTACCTATTAATTTATCTTATGCATTTTTATATCTTTCTATGGTGACGTAAAATCTTTATTATACATTTCTTGTTGTGTTCAGTTTTTCCATCTCAATTGTCTTTATAATTTGAAACAATTATTTAATCTTACAGTTTAACAGTAGTACTGTGAAATAGTATCTTCAAGTTTCAAGTGAACATAGGAAGTAGGAGATCTAATCTAAGAATTTGTTTATATTATTTTCTACATAATTATTCTCATTTCATAGACTGGAAATTAAAGCTTTAAAAACACTCTTGTGGTCAGAAATGAAATGTGTGGTAGACCAAGGATAAGCGATCATGGTCTCCCCTGTTCTAAACTATTGCACAAACAATTTCTCTGGGATTCAAACTTTTTTTTCTTTCTCATCCCCAAAATGTCCTTCTCTCTACAGAGGACAGAGGACAGTCTGCCAGGCATGAGATATTGGATCATATTTTACTGAGTTACATAAATTCTTAACTTGTTTGGGTTTTGGGGCAGTGTCCAACTGGCTTTAAGCTTTCTCCCAGCTGTCTGTACTTGTCTCAGCTCTTTATTCAGTGGCTACAATTTCTACTTGGTAAGTGTCACTATTTTTTAAAGTATGAGTTGTCTTCCAGTAGGTTTAACTTTATCAGTGAAGTGTTCTGTGTAGTTATTATTATACAGAAGTGCTTCCTAATGTGCCTTATGTTTTCAGAGACCTGGGCTGGAGCATACTATGTCCATAGATCAGTCTGACTTTCTTGTTTCCTATGGAAATGAGTTGTGCAGTTGTAGTGCTCATATTGCCTATCTTGCATTCCTGCTTTCTCATCACAATAACACACTGCATCTCTTGCCAGTTTCACCCAAAATAAAAGAGGTAAAGTTTTAAAATATAAATTCTTTTGAATGTAAGGAGTTTGGAGAAGGTGAAAAGAACAACTGTATCATCCCATTTAAAGGTAGGAGCTTGGTGGAGCTCAACACCAGCACTTACTAAGGCACTGAAAAAGGAGGTTTTGGCCTTTATTTTTCCCCAAGCCTTTGGTATGTTGACCTATAGATTAGGAACTTTGGGCATATGGGTTTTATCTGTCAGAAATGCAAACTGTATTTTCTTTAGCATAAATTATGTTTGCAGAAGAGAAAAATGCATAATAAATCTTTAAAATCTTTTTGCAGCCTTACTGATGTTTGAGAGGCTTTTTTCTGCTCCACTCATGCATTTTCTCATAAACTGAATTCTTTCACAGTTCTGCAGCTTATAGACAGGCTAAATTTAAAATTGATGTTGTATTACAAATCCAATATGACAAGGGCTTTTGTCTTCAGTGAGGATGCAAAATCCTTTGCTTCCTCACAGTACACAATTCAAACTTTTGTATTAGGAATTGTATTAGGAAGAAAATTGCAAGTCAGGAGACCATTGCTAAGAGATCCTCTCATTTTCTGTACTATTCACTTTTTGTGCTTAATTTATTCCAACAAGGAATGTCACTTGAAATACACACCCATTTGGTAGCCTATGATTCTTCCAGCTTTACAGGAGCTGTGTCTTGAATATAACAGTGCAGGAAGAAACATGAAGTTTTCTGTTCAGAGTCTCAAAAAAAAAAAAAATCCAGACTGTAAGAGGAGTAAGCCTCTTAAGTGGTATTCTGTGCTAAATAAATCCAGGCAAAACACACAATTTCTTGTCAAGCTGGCAGGTATAAACAACTAAATCAGGAATGATCATGGAAAAGATTGTAACAGGTGTATGGCAAACCATGACATCTTTGCAGAATGACAGTGAGTCAAGGCACTTGGTGAACTACAGAATAGCAGGGACAGACCTTCAGAGTGAAAGAGAAGTTAGAGAAACTATATCCTCCCACTATCTTAAATTTGGTACTTGCTGGTTCTCATGTTTTGGGAGAGTAGTCACATAGTTGTACGCATTCACTTTCAAATCATGGCTACTGCCAACAGTGTCCATGATCACAAGCAGAACCTCAGTGACCTCTGCTCAATTTTCTTCAGAAATTATGTCTCAAGAGGCTCAAATGTGCAAAAATTAGGACAAATTATTACTTTCATAATTTACTTATATTTTCATACAGCCATGTTTTAATAAAGTATTATTTAATTATTTTCCTACTTTTTCCATTCAGTCTCAAGGTCAGATATGTGAAAATATAGATGATTTAATTAACTAGTGTGAAGTCTAGTTTCCACTGTCTAAAATAAATCTCGCCACTAACCCCTGTATCAGTGAAATTCTAGCCCACCATCTTACAGAAAACTATAGATATATTCTATATGAAGTACTAACAACAGCTTACCACCCTAATACTGGTTGGAAAACAAGAATGGGAAAAAAGTGTGGTTTTGTTAATTCCATGTTATGTGTTAATATGTCTCAGGAAACAAATCCTTTATCCATGTTGACAATATCCCTAACTTAAAGCCTCATGTAGAGTTGATTGGGGAAGAGGGAAGAACAAAAAGAAAAAAACGAGAGAGATACTGGGTGCAATTTTGGTTCTGCTCTGGAGCTAAGTTTTTCCCTATTATATGACTTTTAAAAACACAAAGGTATACTCCACCAGGGCTTGCTTGTTGAACTATATATGAATAATATTCTCCGTTTTGTAAGAACTGTTAAACATCCTACTCAGGTCTCAAAAATAGAAAAGCTAAGAGCCTTTGGATCATGCCTTAATGCAGTTCATCAAAGAAATAAGCTATTTACCAGCTCTACACCAGCTGTATAACACTGTGCTAGCCTTGGCAGAAGCTCTCATCCTTTATTCATGTAAGCTTTCAATAAAAAACATTTCTTTGTAGAAAAAAAGCTTATGATCTTTGCTGGAATGAACTCTGTTGCTGGATATCCTTCCAGAAAACCAGTAGTTTTTCCTTTTCTTTTTTAAGTCAGCAGGATCAAAACAGATGGCTGTCAAAATTACACTTTCATTTATATGTAAATATATCCATCTATACTTACACTTTACACACTCATATATATAGTGAGAGGCTAAAAAAGTGTTCCACTGCAATTTCAGTTATCCTGGGTCTAGACTTAGTACTCAGATCTCCAAGCTGGACTCTACAAACTTCACATACGCAGGGACTTGAATTTCTCAATAACGCACAACTCAAAATTTTAATTGATTCAAACTGATTTTTATCCCAGCAGGAGCCCAAACCTGGAAAATGAGAGTGGATCCTTCTGCATGTGGTAAGATAGACTGCATTTTCCACATAGATGAGTTGCTGCAGACTGCTGAATAGCAAATGGGTAAAAGAATCAGACACTAATTACTATGTGTCTATGCAGTTTGTTTTAACTGAGTCTCACATACTACGGTATTAAACTGTTCACCAGTTTTACTGTTTTTTTCATGTGTCTTTTCATTAAGTTCTTCACTCACAACAGCAATGCCATTGGTTTCAAAAAACTTCAACCAATTTTCAGGACATCTGTCTTTTAATATCTTACCATTTCATTGCCAGTGACAGCACTAAAACAGCAACTAATATTTTAATATTACTAATGAAATAATTTGCTTTACAATGGTAATGTGTTATGTAGCTGGTTGTTTCTTTTTGTCAATTTTGCCTGTATATGCAGTATTTTCCAATTCCTAGAACTTTCAATTAAGGATATGCCATGAACTAACTCTTAAATTGTATTGCTGGAAAAAGGTCATAGGAAATATAATAAAGCTCAGAGCTAAATCATTTTCATTTTTATTCTGTGCCATAATAGACAGCTAGTCAGTTGAGCACTCTTTCTTTTTGCACATATTTCAAACATCACACTGTTAAGAAAGCCGGGGCACATTTTGGAGTGTTGTTTTGTTTCAAGTCAGTGTGATGATGATGATATTTAAACTCTGGCATTATTGCTAAATGGCATAATTAGATTAGATCACTTATTATTAGAAAATAATTACTTATCCATCTTTTCTAAGGAAAGAAAGAAGGGGACCCTTAGTTTCTGCAGCATGAGTATTTTTTGTTGTGTTAACTGCAATTCTGCAATTTCTACTATGACGTCTAGAGGCTGCTGTTTGTTTTTTGTGGTTTCTTCCACAGACAAGATTTTTGTGGTTTCTTCTGTGAAGATTTTGGATTGTTAATAAGAAGCCACAGGAACTAGATTCTTCAGGGTGAGAGTTCACTGTAATTTTGCTAAGCAGCACTATGTTTCTGAGTTAGAGCATCAATAACAAGAAAAATTCTAACAGTGATGTCCTTCTCTCTTGACTGGCAAATACTCATGAAAATACTGTCTATGCATCAGTGAAGTAACTAGCACATATTTCTCTAGATTTGGAACAAATACATATTCATATGGCACTTGCTTTTCATGATTAGCCTGCTGTATGTATTTGATCAGTTCTTCAGGCTGGTAGTTAGTCAAGAAGACTAACTTAGGTAAGGAGCAATTACTGTCATTACTGCAGTAGGGAGTATATTTCTGAAGCTGACTGCATAAAATGCAGGTAGGACATATTATCAGTAATGTGTCTGGCTGTGCAATGCAGTCCCATTTAGTAACTTGTCATAAATTTAGAAAAGAGGACAGTACATTTGAAAAAGCATTTATACCAACAAAAAAATACCAACAAAAAATTTGCTAAAAATCAAGTTGCCAAAAGCATCTGAAGATTCATGCAAAACCCAACATAGGTATATATCTGTAGCAAGAGAAACTTAAGAGAAAAGTAGTGATTATCTATTTAATAAAATTAACTAAAACCCAATAAGCTAAACCAAGCTTTAAATAAGTTCATATTTAGATAAAACTCTGCTTCCAAAAAGCAGTATCTGTCTTGATTAATTGATCACCTGAAATACGCCTCATACTCCCAGTACATTATCAGCTTTTAACTGAGCAGAATGCCTGCTAGATATTTGGTTTTTGCTCATTCCATGCGCTGCCATCCAAAAAGCATTTCACTCTATGAATAATTGCAATACCATATGACAGAAATCACACATATACTTTACTGAATCAGACTTTCACACAAAATATTTAGTTGCTTCAAGAATTTTCGGTATGGTTTTGTTGTATCACAGGGCAGGGAATGAACACAGTATCCTCAGGAAATAAATGTGGAGGTATATGAGGAGCAATTAAGAACAGGAAACCCAGAACTGACTTGGCTTCCTTAGTGATTTTATTTGTTTATTAGTGTTACTAAAGTAACATGGATGAAAATACTAATAACATTCACCAGTAGCTGCAAATAAAACTTAAATTTGCCCTTGCCGAAAGAAAATCAGGAAATCGTAGTAAAATGTAGTTTATCCATTCAGAAAGTGGGTTTTTTGCCATTCAGAAACTATTTTTTTTCCAATTTAAAAATCTATGCCCCTTTGTCTATGAATGGTTTGCCTTGTTGACTTTAAAGTTACATTTGTGATTCTTTAACATATCTTTCTATGCTGAGTTGAGATCTATGTCCTTTGAATTGAATTTGATAGAAAACACTAACCAGAATAACACAAGTAACTAAAAGCTGGTTCTGAGAAAATGTTCTAAGAAGAGTTACTTTGAGAAGAGAAATATCAATATCCTCACAGAAATATGAAACTGAAAAGAAAGATTACTTTTTCTCATTCTAGAACTAAATTTTAGTGTTTGAAATGGTTGTTTTCAAGAGCAGAAATCTCTTAATATTATCAACTTGGGCCTCACTACTTCCTCATGCAACATGTCAAAATAACAGCAGCAATTTACTTCGTGAACTCCTTCAGTCCATAGTAGCTATACCAACTTTACACATGAAGATGTGCACTCTTTCAGCAGACATTTCTTCTGTTTGTATAGAATTTAATATGAATTGTGATGATATAAATAGAATGTCATCTACGTAACCAAAATACAAAACTTAGTAGTAGGCTTAATTTTGATTATTTAAATTCAGAGGTTAATTTCACTCAAGCCAACAGATTAAAAAAATTAGAGAAGAGTCAAATTTGAGACAGAATAACGTTTTCCATAACATCTGTTTACTCCTTTCAAGTTTATGATGAGCTGTTGAATTTTAATTGATAATTTGCCTTGTTTCTCAGGATGTTTTGATTAAGTTGGAGATATACTGTAAACATCTTGTACCATGCAAACAACCTAACATTAAAAGAAGTATTAAATTTTACTTCAAAGCTGTCTTTCACTAGCTGCTGTGATGTTTAATTGCAGTGCTTTCTCATTTTTTAACATAAAAGCTGAAACTTGCCTACTTACCCCTGATCCAAAGCTCACTAATATCTGCAAGACTTTTACTAGACTTTTTGGGGTTTTGTAAGTCGGAGAAAGAGATAGCATTATATCATTACAATTTAGTAGCTTAGTGACTTCTTGTAGAATGGCAATTAAAAGAGCAGACTGACTTTTTAAAAAAACTTTTAACTAACTGATAAAATTGGAAAATTCATACATTCTTGGAGGAAAAGACACTGCCCACTTGCTTGAGGATGAGGTGGGGTTTTTTTTTCTTCATTCATTTGTTGTCTTTTTCACATTATGATAAAATAAAACCAGTGGAAATAGTGGCTATAAAAATTCCTAGTTAAGTAAATAACTACTAAAAACAGAAGTAAGCAGAAGTAAACATTATCAAGACCTTTGAGAGAACAGAACTTTCACAAGTATCATTAGACAATAAAGTATTTTCAAGGATGCCATCTTACCTCCAGTGGTTGGTGACTATTGGAAGCAGTGGAAAAAACACCTATGAATTGATCAGTATTAGGAACTTCTTATGGAATATTCAGATTTTTAGAAAGTTTGGGGTTTTTTTAAAGTTGGAAAAGATATATGTATTTGTTTTTTTAGTTAAGAGATATTTGCTAGCTCTCTAATTCCAACAAGTTGTGATTTGCACTTATTCCAATTAACTGTCCATATCCTTACTTATACTGTCTTTTTCATGCTGTATTTATTAGAATGATCTATGAATATAACAAAGAAAAGATTGCCTCAGTAATGGAAATAAACAGCACCTACAATCAGTTAAAGTGCTTTTAATACGTCTTGTCTACTTATTTCAATATTTGGGAGTAAAAGTTAGGAATGACGTTTCAAAAGCTGAAGATACCACTCCACATCATGACAGAGTCAGACAGGTTTGGGAAGCTACTGAACATAAACCCCTTTATATCACCTTCTCATTTGAGATATGTCTACTAAAACCACATCTTGTTTCAATGCAAAATAAGTTGGTATATAATATCAACAACAACTAATTAGACTTTTTCCACTTTATATCAAATGTTCTCTACAACTTGATTTAGTGATGCTTAAAGGAATTAAGAAAATTAGTGATATTTGATGCTACTATTGAATTACCAGTTTTATTTGAATTTTTAAAGGCTTACTTGCAGCGTAACTGAGAAACCATTTTTTTTGTTTTTTGTTTTTTTTTTATTTAAGGAAGTTTTCAAGCAAGTGATTAGGTAAATACAAAAGGCCTTCAATCATATAGTCCTTCTTCAATCACATTCAAAAGTCAACTGAAAAGGTCCAGCATATTTTAATCATACTGTACAGCTGTTGTGAAGTCTGTAAACACCTGTTCACATGAGCTGGACAGACGAAGACAACTTCATAAACTTTTCAACAGTTTCCTTATTAATTTTTTTTTGTCAAGTAACTACCACTTTACTTAAAAAAAAGTTAGAGCCCGAGATATTCGACACAGGTCAAAAAGATTTTTCCCTTTAGTTAACTGAATACTTTAGGTAGCCTATTGGTTTACCTCCCACTCCATTTGATGGCCTTTCTATTCTTAGCCAAATAACTGCACTCATGTGATTTTCAATTTAATATAGTATTTGGTAATACTATGAAGGCATCAAGCCATGTGTGAATCCCAGCCTAACAAATAAATGGATCTCCCAGTGCTATCACATTAGAATGCTTAGAAAAGATACTCTTCTTACTTCTTTGTAGTCCACCTTGTCATGAGTGGTGCCAAGTATGATACTCTCTCACCTTTGTCTTTCAAGTAGATTCCTCAGTTCCTGTATTTCAGCAATACTGCTTTTCTACCTAGTTTCTACCTATATTGCTATTAGTTCTAATTAGTCTTAACATTTTAAAATTGGGACATACGTTTTTGCAATGGGTTATCCTGTCCCCAAAACACTTCTTTACTAATTTTTAGCTTCCCCTTACTTGATTTTCTGCCTCATCACCATATAGAGGGATTCACGTGATGATCTTTTCCAAAACCCTGTTGTTATCACCTGCTCCAAAATGCTAGTTAGTTAAAACAGCCTGATCCCACAGGGCCAATATTTCAGCTGAGCAAACTGATCTTTTAGAAAAAGAGTGCCTTTTCAAGGAATATAAACAGACCTCTTTCAATTAATGCTTCCTTCAAACATATCAAAATCCTCCTAATAATATCTATCTTTAGAATTATGCATTCTTCATTACTTCACAAAGATGAGAATAACTCATGAGGGTTTACCACCTCAGTTTCTTTAAAATTTTTCTTATTTTCCTTGGTGTAGCAATTTTTAATTTGTTTTACCAGAATTCAATCACTTACCCTGAAACAAAGAACAATCAGCAGACTCCATGCCAATATCATCAGGATGTTTTTACCCCAAGTTTACAGCCCACATTCTGGCAAGTTACACATACTTATTTCAAGATCTGTTCTCATAAATGGACTCTCTATTTTTACTAAGGGTTTCCAGTCTTAGAGGGTTTGGATGTTTAGCCAAATCTCTCATCTACCTTTCGTTCATTCTTCTGTTTTAGATCACTGAGTGTTCTAATCCTTTTTCCAGTCCTTTGTACATTGTCTTTCCCTTCTGGATTTTATTTTCTGCTTACCTACATCATCCATTTCTCTTGTGCAGTTCCTTTCCTATATTGCTTCTCTGTATTTCTTCCCATGAGTTTCATTTGCCCATTTTTCAAATATAATTCACGGGCTCTTTCACTAGTAAGTCTATTCTGTAACCATAAGGACAGGAAGCAAACTATTTCCCTGAATTACCTTGCTCAAGCTGAGATTTTTCTCCTTTATGTTGTTTGGTGCATGCCTACTTTTTCCTCCCCATCTTCCATCACATCTATAAACTCTCCCTATGCTCTCCCTTAGAGGCACACTGCCTTTAAATTTTCTCTGTTATTTCTAACGAGTGCTGGTGTGCATAGGAATACTCTCACCCATTCGCTTATCTGATTACTGTAACACAGATTTCATTTCTGTGTCATACCTCATTGCTGTAATTGACATGGTAACTATCAGAATCTTCTCTTTTTATTTCTAGTATCTAGGACATAAAAGCAGTATTTCTGACCAACTTGTCTTTTTTGCTGGCTTTTGTGTCTAGTTGCTTTTTTTGCTTTTTTAAAACAAAATGAAACAAAACAACAAACAAACACCACACACACGCACACAAAAAAAACCCAAAACAAACAAACCAACCAAATAAAGCTAAACCACAAACAAAACTAAAACTTTCTGCCTAGGTCATGTTCCCTTACACAGAATCTGGTAAGTGTGCATCACTTGTGATCTGTGTCAGGCAGCATTGCCCTCTGACCACCTCCATAAAGTAGCATTATATTTTAAATTGTGATTTCCTTTCAGAAATTGATTTGTAAAGACACGGGTAATATTACATTTAAGCCTTGAGACATAATAGACAAGCAATGTACTACTGAATCTACTAGAACTTTTAAGAGAAACAATCAAGTTTGATAATTATTACATTATTTTCCTGTTCTTACAACTGATGTGGCCTAATAGGCTGTCCTTCAGTATGAGTCCACTGTTTGAACAGGGTATGGAACAGATAAAAATAATAAAACACAGGATTGCTCCATTAAAAATTTTACTATGTCTACATACTGCTTCATATTACAGGTTGATTTATCCAGAATGTCATCGGCTGGTTGTGTTAAACTGTGCGAAATACTGGTCTGTTGGAATATTTGAATATTCTTCTTCTTTAAGATAAATGTTCCTAGGAATTAAAAAAAAATAAATATACACTTAGTAAATGTTTTCTCATTATAATACAGAAGCCACCTGAGAAATCAAAGGAAGATATAATGTATAAACACTCATAAATGCTCGTAAAATTCAGAATTATTAGAAATGGAAACTTTTTCTCCAAAATGCGTGCCACATCTCAATATAGTTGTTTTTTTTTTTAATACTAAAAGAACTTTTTAAAAAATCTCCCAGTAAAAAATTTAACACAATTACAAATTTCAGAATAGGAAAGCACCAGACTATGACACTGAATCACTTGGTTTGATATTTTTCCTTCACACATTTTCTTCCTCCTTTCCCAGTGGAGTAGGCCCAAGACCTGTCCACCAAGACACATCCTGTGGTTATCTAAGAATCATTCAGTTTTGTTATACATAATGGAAAAGCTCCACTTCTGCCATCAACTTTCCCCTGAGCTACCAGAAGCTGCTTTTTTGTTTGTTTTGTAACTAAGGTAAATAAAAAAACCCACATACTGTTTTACACCTGATAATGTAAATTTTTGCACAGATAATTGTATTTTATGTCTATTTTGCTATGACTATATAAACTGTCTGTTGCCAGTAGAATGCTTTTAAGAATTCCGGTGACAAATTCACACATAAAAGTCAGTAAAAATCATAACATCCACTTTGAAGACTGTTCCACTAGTACTGAAAACACACAGAAGCTGAATTACTGATTTTTTTAAGAAGTATAAACTTGTAAGGAGTGGATCGAAAAAGTAACAAATAATACAAGTAAAAAAGCTCTTTGAAAGTCAAGCTATTGTGTTAATGGTAAAGGGTTTTATTTGAAAAGAAGAAAACTCTTCTGTCACTTACTTTGATTTCTGCTCCTGAGATAGCTCTGTGTTTATACTATCTAAAGCTTGGCGGCGTTCCCGACTCAGTCGTTGCTGGTGCCGTTCTAAAAGCAGCTGGGCTCTTGCAGCCTGAGTAATTTGCCTGTCCCATTCAGCATCTCTTCGGAGTTCTTCCTCTTTTTGTCTCTACAAGAGTGAAAAAATGCTTCCTTTTCTCTTTGTTCAAAGATGAGAGACTCGATATAAAGTCTGATTCTCCTAAACTTGCTCATCTTTACTGAACGCCAGGTGCAGCATTTGAAATAGAGAAAAAAAGGAGGCACCTCCAAACTAGGTGGGAGCCCGTGCACATCTGATTGTGCAGAAAGCAGATACTCCGGATGAGAAAGGTATCCCTTTCCAGGAAGCAAGACAGACTCCTACCTCTGCACAAGGTAAGAAATTAGGATTTGCTGCCTAGCAGAAGTTAATCAGTAGATTACCATTGCTCTCTGACATATTAGCAGGTTTCCCTAAAAACCCAGGGAGGCAAAACAGATTTTTTTTATTTTTTAATTTTTTTAAAGTTATTGTCAGCAAGACTTGCAACTTCTTGAGTTAGTAGACATCAATATGCCTTAAAATACAGCCAGCTCAGTAGATGACTAGACCCTGGTTTTGGTTCTGCCCTGCTATACTATCACTTCCTCACTTTATGTCTGACATCACGTTGAAGTGATTCAAGAAATCAGGCCTGCAAAATCTCACTTTTCTTGGTGGGGCTCATTTTATACCAGCTTGATTAGTTGATTGGATTTACTTTAGGGGCATTGGAGAGCCAGGAAAATTACAATTCCATCTTCAGCTTTAACAACAGCAGTAAATGGATCATAGTGTAGCATACAGTAATGCAGGGATGATAGAAACATAATTCAGTTTCATTAATGAATTTTTAAGACTATGAAATATGCAGGAGCAGAATAACTGGACCTTCTCTGTTTGTCTTCCTCGTGTACCCTTGAGTATGAGAACACTGCCCTGGCCTGCCCTGCTCCCACCCTCAGCTCTAGGATCTTCTTGCCCTATGCCATCTGCAGGCAGCTCATGCAGTCTCAAGTCCTAAACTGTACCATGAAGCCTGGACCCTGGGCTGTGCAGAACTCTGCTTCTCAGCTGAATCATCATGGACTGTGCCTCAAGATCCCCCAGACCTCTTGACCCTGGCCTTCACTGTGACCTTCCTCCCAGTCCAACTCCAGATCTCCATCCCACTCCTGCTCCACATTTCCCAGGTGCTTCAAAGATACTGTATTCAATTTGATTGAAGTTTCAGTAAAATTCACATCAATGGAAAATACAGTCTTATAATACAAGGCAAACAATATTTTCTTCTAAAAACATTGTCTATAATAATATTACGATCAGGAATACAGGAATATGAACATAATTTTAAATACCTGTTTCTCCAGAACTTGTTGCTTTTGAGAGGAACGGATTGCCATCAGCTGATCCTGGCTCATTCCCTTCCACCGGTCTGTGACCACACGATGACTCCCAAAGGAACTGACTGCTTGTTCAGGGTTCTCAGAAAGTAAGTCCCCTTTAAGAAGGTTGGAAATTTCATCCCTGTCTTCTTTCATTTTCTGAAATTTTTCCCATCTCTTTTTCTCAGCTAGTTCAGCAGCCTAAATTCAACGAAAGGAGAGAACTGATGGTTTTTCCAAGAGAACATATTAACTAAGGGATGCAACAAAATTAGCAAATCATAACAATCTTTTCCAACTTGCATACAGTTGTTAACAGTACCACATACAAATACTATGATCCTATGGATTAAGATAAAAAACCTAGCAGAATACATTTCTTTAGTGCTGCAATATCATACGTAGCAACTACTTTTGGGAAAGAGAGATGTGTTTTATAAGAAAAGACAGAGTTAAATGAAAAATAATTTCACATTTATCCACATATACCCTCCCCAAAATTTCTGACCTGCCTGAGATTCTTTCTGGAGGAAACTCTTATTTTGATTTGTTGTCCAACATTATATATCTTCCCTACTACTAAATGCTTCCTTTTGCTGTTGATTCAAGTCATAAAGCAAGACAAATGCATATAGAAACATTATGAGTGCTATGCTTCAAATAACACCAAGTCTTGAATCTGTGAGGAATTAGTGGTATGAAAGGACTAAAAGAATGCAGTTTCTGAAGTCCTTATCACTAAGTCACAAAGCTCACAGATGACCAGAATGACATATCCAGGGTCTGAATAATCTCTGAAAGAAGATTTATTAATCTGTATAGTAAAAACAATTCCTTTGTCTGTATTATATAGACACTTTTCTAATAATAGAGAATTTCACATCCAGCATATTGAAGCTAGAAACTTCTGCGTAGCAAGGTCTATTAAAAATCAGTATGTGCACTATGTTTCCTTTTGCCTGAAAATGTAGTAAAAATGTTGAAATATTGATTATTCTAGACACTGAGTATCAAGAATAGAATATAAAAGATAAAAGGTATTTGCATAGCACACTTCAAAGAAAGAGAAAAATTGCTATTCCTCTTTTACATTTAGCCACTCAAATATTTCATTTCAGGGGAAAAAAAAAAAGTCTCCATGGTTAATGAAAATAAATAACTTACCTGAAGCCCAAAAAGCTAATTCTCTGAAGTGGCTGCTGGCTCTGTTAGTCATGGCACAATATTGAGTGAATAAGGAACCAGAATAATGCCATTGAATATCCATGGTAACAACATTATCAGAAAAGCTATCAAGCTGTTGTGGTATAATCGGGAATAAATTCTAAGGACTTAAGATCTACAAGATTGTTAATAAGTCTATAAATATGAGGTAAGTAAAGTTAGAGATCCTTTGTAATCACATCCTCTCATTTTCTTATCATCATCTAACAAAGTGTCTTTGAAAGGATACACGTGCTGTGCTCTATAGAGCATGTTTATATATAAAGCCTTTGTGATTACAAGATGAATGGAAAAATAAAAAGGTGTGCAATATGATAAAGAACTGGAGCATGATAGATAATGGTACTAAGACAGAAAAAGGTTCATATCCTTAGTAAACAACATATGCTTAGTAAACAACAAAAAGACACGTACAGAAATACTAATGAAGCAGCCAAGTACCAAAAAAAGTGGTTGTGGGGAACTGATGTAAGCAATAAAGACAAAAAGCTACTGGTTGTAATGTTTCCACACAAAGAAAATCAGGCAGATACAGCTAAGATTATATAATGACTGATATAAAACCAAGAGGAAGCATGGGAGGTTTTTGCTATACCCCATTTTACAGACTAGAAGTCTTGGGGAAATCAGGGAGTTTGCCGCTCTCTAGACAGCAAGCTGAGAACCAGGAGGGAGAATTTTGACAGAGGGTACCCAGATAGAGGATAGATAGATCCTTGGATAGGACAAAGTGAAAAAATTCTATCTTCCAGTTACTAAAACATCCTTGAGAAAAACCTCTGTGAAGACATCAGTACTCATTGTACTTTTGTGCATCTTATTTTCCTTCTGTGTCTCCACTATTTTTAAAAACAAACAAACCTAATACCAATTTACCTGGGATCTATTGAAATCTTTAGTAGCTGCACAAACAGCACGCTTGTTTTCTTCCTCTTTCCGTTGCAGCTCCATAGTCTTTTGGTCAAGTGCAATCCTACTCTTGTCATAAAGATCATCTAAATTAGACCAAAATGAAACTTAAGTCAATATTCATGGAGATGATGTGCCATATGAGTAAAGCACTGTAAGACACAGAGAGAGCAAGAGAGAAACAGACAGGTGAGCTACAGATGCAGTAAGCTGAATATATACCTATTTCCAAACCTAACACTGAAACTTTCCATCATGGAATTTCAGGTGATTCATTAAAGCAGTTTATTATGTAACCCATCTGGTCTCAACAATTAGACAAAACTAAAATGAAAAAGTATTCTAAGTACTGCAGAAAAAAATGTTTCATTAAAGAAAAATCAGTATTATTCTGTCTGCTTTAGAATAGTAGTGATTGGACAGTTTTGTCTGATGAAGTAAACATACCATATAGCATACAAAACATAGATGTTTTTTTACAATGCTTTGGTACTTCATTTGAGGTGTAAAGCAGAAATGAAACCCAAGTAATATTGCAATCCTCACACATGACTAAATATCTTAAGTGAGATAGTGAATCCATTAGAATTTGTAATGTAAAATCTGCTGCAGTATTTCTAAAATTTAAATATTGAATAGACTGAAATTCTGATAAGTCAAACTGACAAACTGACATATTTTTGTCAGATACATCAAAACTTCAGAAAAAGACAATTAAAACCTTATTATATTATTACCTTTAAATTTTTGATCAGCTAATGCATTCTTCCAGTCTCTCTGTTGCTGGAGAGACCACTCTCTGAACTGCTCCTTTTGAAGTTTTGTCCTCTGATCGTAGTTTAAGTCTTCACCCATAAACTTCTGCAATCCCGATACAGTACATCGAGGATCACTGTCTGAAAGTCGAGCAGGTTTGTCCTTCTTTAGGGCTTGTGGATCAGACAGGTCAAAGTCACGTCTTGTTTCTGGCTTCTGAAAATTCTTCTGAAATTCACTTATAGCCTTGTTTATGTTTCTGATTTCATTTTTCTGCTGTTCTTCTAACATACACATGATCTTGTCATTTCGCTTCATTTCATTAGCTAGAGAAAAATGAACACAATGAAAATGCAACTCTTAGAAGGGCACAAGTGATGGAAGTGCACATGTAAGTTGGAAAATAAAATTACAAAGAGGAATAAACAGAATGCAAGTCCTCAAGCTCAAGAGTATTTGATCAGCAAAACACTAATGTTAATATTTACCTATAAAATACTTTCAATTTTTGAGGTATCAATTACCTTATTAATGTTTCAATTAAATATATGTGTGAAACAAAGACAAGAATAAATGCTTCTAGAAATATAAAGTCTCATTTCATCAAAACCTGCAGCAACACATGAGGGCATGGTCTTAAGTTGTGCCAGAGGAAGTTTAGGTTGGATATTATAAAGAATTTCTTTACGGAGAGGGTGATCAGACATTGGAATGGGCTGCCCAGGGAAGTAGTGGATTCTCCATCCCTGGAGATATTTAAAAAGAGACTGGATGTGGCACTCAGTGCCATGGGCTGGTAACCACAGTGGTAGTGGATCAAGGGTTGGTCTTGATGAGCTCTGAGGTCCCTTCCAACCCAGCCCATTCTATGATTCTATGAAACATACTTTACAGTAATTCTTCCCATTTGCTTTGAGTTACAACTGAAATACATAAAGTTGCTTAGTAAGAAACAAGCAAAAAAGGGGCTCCCAATGAAAGAAATCTAGCTTGTTGTTTCATAGTTTAATGACTTTTCTAACCATAGCACTTAAAATAATTGGATGGCATGAGCAGTTTTTGAAGACCATAATAACTTTGGCCCATTTAATAAAAAAAAAATGTAATTGGTTTCATTTTAAAGAAAAATGAACAAAAAGCCCACCATCCATTTAAATATAGTTCACAAGAAAAGCCCATTTCCTCTACTATCAAACTATACACTGCTTCTGTCAGCTTCCTAGGAGTCAGTGTCTGACAGGTATTCTGCCAGGAAAATCATAGCAGCCAAAGCAGCACAGCATGGAAATTCACAGCTTCATTCTAGCTCTTCTTGAAACCCACACGGAACTCAGTCTGTGAGACCTTTTCACATTATACCACAGGAAAGCATTCCAAGCACAGAGGGCCACAAAGGGTTTTGAGGGCAGGGGACACAGATGAAATATTTGTGTGGCTACATGTTCTGACTTAGCAATGGCTCCTACTTAAGAGGACATGACTCATGCTTCTAGAATTAACAATCCAGAGGATTCTACAAAATGTGTTTAGTCTATTGAAGAAACATGGGCTTACACTACAAGAAAGCAATCAAAAATTTTTCCTACTGCTATTCTGAAAAAACACCCAACACCATATTAAGTTGTTTAAAGGCCATGTCTTCAGGTCTCCAAACAATGCCACTTGTCAACATTTGTTAAAAGACTACACTGAAAATACTGGCCTGTTAGGAAATGCAGATCAGTTTAATTATCTGATAAGTTTTCAGGCACTGAGGAAAACACAGATTTTACCAGTGCAAATGTATGAACATAAACAGGACTACACATTATAGTATTCAGTTTGTATATCTGAATTTTAGGGAAAATTGTGCTTTTATATATATACATCTTGACTGACAGATTTATATAGAGGTAAACAGCAAGATTCAAGGAGCCAGGCTCCATTTGGAAATAAATATGTGTTTGAAACACATGAAGGAAAAAAGAAAGGAGGAAACAGATGGTACAATTCATTTAAATCTTTACAGAAATATCATAATATCTATAGATATACCAAGCTGTTCATTTCGTGCTTCTTCAGCTGCTTCTTGAATTTTTCTGTCCTTGACCTGGGAATCCAACGCATCTTTATCAATCTATTAAAATAAAAAAAAAGCAGCTCTTTAAGAGATACTATCTTAGAACAATTAAAACCAGACATCACTAGGCTACACTGATTCACAGTTGTACAAGGCAGACACAAAACCACCAAGAAGAGTATATTACACATTACTGTTTATTATAGGTAGCATAAAAAGAAAATCCAGAAAGAGCAATATTTGTGTTTGTTAGCTTTGTTTTTAATCTAAAAAATTATAGGTATATTCCCATACTGAATCAAATCAGAAGATTAAATTTACATGGTTTATGGTGCTTTACATATAAACATTTCAAGCTGCTTTATAAAGAATATGTTTTCCCCATTATGGGTAGCATCTTTACTTAGTTTTTCTTGCTTTTTCAGCTTTCATTTATAAAGTAGGTAAGAATTTTGACATTTAGATGACAGGAAGTTGTAAGAGTCCAGATTTGAAAAAAATACAGATGGTTCAGTAGAAGTACATTGCAGAAATAGCAGGGAAAAAAATTTCCATTCTCATCTGAGTGAGATTCACATGGTTGCCAAAACACAATTTGTGAGTGAGTGTCATTTGAGATACATGCTGACATCTACAACAAGCTGACTGGTGTAAGACAGATTACTCTCATCCCTGGAGAATGGTAGCTGAGCAAGGCCTAAAACCCTAAGGTATATCATCAAATGGTAGTGGCCACCTACATTTTAGTAAAAATTTTTTTTAGGCAAGAGAATCAGAACTAAACAAGGTCCCTTGTTTAGTGACAGAAGGTGGCAAATTAATAGGCAGACACTGGATATTCTTTCATCCTTTTTAAAAAATTAAAAAAAAATTTTTTTAACTGATCAAATCACTTAATGTCTTTAAAAGACTTATCAAGAATCTTATGAAGACTTACTTCAAGAATCTGGTAAACTATTTTGATAGTCTTTGCCTAAAGGCTATTCAGATCAAGACATAAAGACCTATGCAGATCATGGCTGAAAATATACATTGTTAATGATGTAAAAGACTACTCGATGTAGTAAATGTGTGAGCAAAGGTGAAACCATAAGGAATTCTACAGAGTATCACTGTCCAAAACCAGTGGTGTCATAGGCACTAACTGTCAATTCTGATTCTGTCTTATTTGGGAAACAAAGCTTCCAGCTTAATTATAGGAAACATGTTTAGGAAAAATTCAATGCATTCAACTTTATTAGTAATTTCTGGCAGTAATATAAGTAAGTCAAAGTATTGATTTACATGTCCAAATGCAGTTACGCATCGGAGCAGCTTTCATTTGACAAGAATACATGGAACTAGATGCTCGTTAAGGTCTCTTCCAATTGAAACCATTCTACTATTCTATGATTCAAATATCACCTTGATTTTTTAAAATTTTGTCAAAGACAGATCCTCAGCTAAACTGGTGTGAAAGAGACAGAAAGCAAAGAATCTAAAACACATTAGAAATACTGATAGAGTATATGTCTGTAAAGACTTGAACTAACTGCAAAGCACAAGACCAGACCCTTCTTTCATCTTCAGCACATGAATAAGGTACATTGAATACCATTCACCAAATATTTACTGAATTCCTCCAGTAGGCTCTCCTTCATTTTAGAGGTTTGCCTCATGTAAATGGATCTATCAAAACCTGCCTAATAAGTTAGTTCTGCTCAAGTATTTGGGAAAGACCTTCAGATGGTGCTCAATAATGTCCACTCTGAATGCTATTTCATTATCTGCTAGATAAGACTCTATATTTTACATTTCATTTTTAAAGCTCTAGAAAAGCCATCCTGCAGAGAAATTGTTTCCTGATGAAGAAGGTTGAACTATCTTATTATACCCATCCCACATCTGTTAAAAATATTACCTCCTTCCACTTCAGTATATTGTAAACTACCTTAGGTGTCAGTATGCTGTATCAGATGAAAAACTTGTCCTGATAATTAAGTAGAAACTGCTCGTTTGCTGTGCAACAACAATGACCCTTGTACAAGAGTGACAAGGGTAACTCCAAGGCCCTGTCAGACAGACTTGAGACATGTTTCCATACTTGAGACAAGATGGATTAAATTGGCATCTGATGCAACTCTACCAGTCAAAGGTACTCATCAGATTGGACTTCTTTTCACCAAATCCAAATTTGGTTCTACGCTCGTTAATGCTACAGCACTCAAACATGACATTTGCATCATCAGAGAACACGAAATACTTTTTACAAGCAAAGTCTAAACTTATGTCACCTGACGCTTCTTCCCTCTGTGCTCACACACAGAATTTTAACCTTGGCTTTTGGACATGTTGAAGGAAGATTGTTTACTATTGCATCCAAAAGTTAAACACATGATAAACACAACAAATTTTTCTGTGATTCAGGGTGCAAACTGCAGAGATGACCCCAGAGAAAACCCACTAGACTGAAGCTATCATCCTCACAGATATTCACAGACATATTCTGACATTCACTCCAAGAAAAATCAGCCTCCTCAAAATAATTCCATGTGGCCTGATAGTTCCGTCTTATTTTGCCTGATACAAAAGAGGGACAAAGTGTGGCATCCCTCATGGTAATAAATCTCTCACAGCACCAACTCTAGCTTTAAAGAGATGAGGGAGGTAAAAACCCACTTGTTTATGCCACATTGCATTAGCTGACTACAAGTTTCTGGCTTGCTCCAGAGTAAAGCATACTGAAAGACAGGGATTGATCTTTCTGTCCTACTATAAAAAATACATGGGTTTTTGCCACTGAACCCTAAAGCAGCAAGGCACAAGCCCCTCTCAGACTCACCCTCACACCCAGAACGCCCCAGCATGTCAGAGGATTCCTACAGAGTTTTCACTTCTCGTTTTCACCAGCCACTTCTGAAAGGCTCCCCGGCCCCCTAAGAGACACCACAACCCCACACCCCCTCCCTGTCTGCCCCTTCCCCTGGAACCCCCCGTGCCCGCGGGCACTTCAGAGGGGCTGAGGGGCTCCCCCCAACTCTTGGGGCGGCCGCTCCCCGCAGGCGGGCTCCACACCCTCGCCCTCCCGGGCCGGCATGGTCGCCCCCCCCTTTTCAGAGGGGTCTGCTCAGAACACATCGGAGCTGGGGGCTTCGCCCTCACCCCTATGGTCCGAAGTCGCGCGTTGAAGATGCGGCTCTGCCGCTGCAGCTCCCGTTGCCGCCGCCGCTCCAGGGCGGCAGCTTCCTGCCGGTCCCGCTCCTCCTGCAGCTTGCTCATGGTGCCCAGAAACAGGGAACGAGCGGCCGGCTCTGGGCTGGGAGCCTCCTGGGAGGGAGGTTGGGAAGCAAGAGGAGGCCGAAGCTACTGCCAGCCGGGAGAACAACACAGAGCGCGTCGCCATGGGAACGGGAGCCCCGCCCTCACCGCGTCCCAAGGAGGCGGGGGCCGCGTGGCTGCCGCCGCTTGAGGGCGGTCGGGGAGGTCCCTGCTGAGGGCAGAGGCGAAGGGGTGTGGGGTGTTGGTGTTGGGCAGTCAGTCCCCCGGGAGGCGGCCTGGTGATTTATACTCGGTCATCATTCGAATTTTGGTCTGGGTCGTGGGTGGGGTTAAAGGCCTCGCCGGCTGCAGCAGGGATGGGTTACCTGAAGGTGCTGGTGGTGAAGGACTTCAAGTCATGGCGGGGGGAGCAGGTTATCGGCCCCTTCATGAGGTTCAACTGCGTCATCGGGCCCAATGGATCAGGTAGCGGGCTGAGGGAAGGGGAGGCCAGCGGGCAGCTGGTGGCCCTGTTTCTCCACCGCAGCTATTAGGTTGGAGGTTTATTTTGGGGTCTTTTTTGCCAACACTACAGGCCTGATGGGGAAGAAAAAGCGTGGGTGCAGGAACAGGGCCGGCATAGCTGCTCTGAATGGGTGAGGATGGTGGTAGCTTGCCCTTAAGAAGTACGGCTGCAGGGCTTTGAGTGGGGGAAATAAAGACTTGTATGAGCCTGCTTAAAGTATTACATGCACCTGAGGCAGGGCAGCAAAAGCGAAAGTTCTGGAGTCTCTTGATCCGCCACTGTTTCTTCAACTGAAAGTATAGATTTTTTTCCATCCTAGAAGGAAAGAATTGGGATGATTGAATGAATTTTTATTTCTAATTGTCTTACGTGTTCTCTTCAGCTATTGTGGAGTGAGTGGTTTGCAAACAGCACAGCTGGTCCTTGCCCCTCCATTTTGTATCTCAGCTTAGTACGGTTTTCTAAGATGGCTTCCTTTAAAGTACACAAAAACTTCATGCTGTGCTGTAAACTGTAGTAACAGCAAACTGCTTCTTGGTTTGCGTTTGTGGTCTTTGCCATATGAGTAAATGCCTCAGGGGAAAGAAAATATCTTTGGGGAATGGCAACTGCTTGTAGTTAAGCCTGCAAGAGCCTGCATTTGTAGATGTGACGCCATATTGTTAGGCTGTGGATGCTGGAACTTTAAAAGGCTTGATTTGCTTTTTCTGAAAGTTCCATTCAACAAATGGGATTATATCTTTATTTGCCTTTATTTACTTTATAGATTATTCTTGCGAGAAAATTTGTTAATATAATGTAATCTCTGAATTGAGTTTTTTTATTTGTCTCTCTTCCCTCATATTCTTCCTTTTGTGATCTCTTTGGGAATAAGTAAAGCTATTGCTGAAGGAGCAAGGTTCAAGGGAGAAAATGATTAAGCTGTCAACATAAATATACAAGATTAAAGAGGAAAAGCAAAAAGATAATTAAGAGAATTTTTTCCAGGGGGTATGATCAGAGAACTGTGTTGCTGTGGTCAGTGGATCTGGGGAACTAGGTTTTTTTCTGAAACACTGGCCTAGTGGAAAAGTACTAGTTACATGATACAATGCTTATGTAGCAGACCTCACTGAATGCATTATATAAAAGAAATTATCGATTAAGAATTACGATTTTTCTCACTTAGTAAAAGTAATGACTTCTAGAGATGCCTGAGCAATAAAATGTGTTCAGCAAGGCTGAACAAATAGCATCTATTTTGTGATGATTTTTATTACAGGCAAGCTTATTATCTGCTTATTACAATGTGTTATCTTAGAATACTAATTATTGTATGCAATCTTTTTTCCTCAGTGAAATACATTATTAGAATTAATGGAGACCTTTTCATTTATAAATATGTTTTTTAGTTAATTGCTAATCAAGTTGCTTCTTTAATTTTGACCATGTCAAAGCAGGTTTGGTGGGTTTTTTTTGTTTTTTTGTTTTGCTTCTTTTGTTTGTTTTTTAGGAAAATCTAACATTATGGATGCTATTAGTTTTGTGATGTGTGAAAAGACCTCTAATTTGCGAGTTAAGAATGTTAGAGAACTTATTCATGGAGCGCATGTTGGAAAACCAGTTTCTTCCACAGCTAGTGTGAAGATAGTATATTGTGAAGAAGATGGTAAAGAAAAAACATTTTCAAGAGTTATCCGTGGTAGGTAGTAGATTCTGTTGAGTGCATGGTCTGTTGCATAAAAAAATGAGACCAACATTATTCAGCTTTGTATTTCTGGTATATAATATGGTTTTATATTTGGGTGGACTCCCCAAGAGTATTGCAATATAGTCCTTTAGTAGCATGACCATGATAGCCAGGTATTATAACTGAAAATACTTACGCAAAATTAAAAATTAAACCAGTGATTAATATATGGTCTTTGCTTTGTACGTTGATCTGTAGATTTTCACTTAAATATGTATATTATGTAGGCTCTAGAAAATGTGGTCTGGCACCTTGCTGCTGGTAGAAACACTTAAACATCTGTTAATACCTTTTGGAAGTATGCAACTGGAATTTTCAAACAAAAAGCCCTAAATTATACAGGTGAATAAGGCAATAATTTAAATCTCTTTTCTTCTTTGAGGAAATTGCAGAGTTAAATGGTCCCACTAGTTTTGTTCATTTCCTATGGATTTTGTGTTTTAGCCATTTCGTAGTAATTTTTTTTTTTTTTCTTCTTTAGGTAGTTGTTCTGAGTTTTTTTTCAATGATAAGTCTGTCAGCCGATCTACTTATATATCCGAGCTTGAAAAAATAGGCATACTTGTCAAAGCTAGAAATTGTCTTATTTTTCAGGTGAGCACTTAAGGTACTTCATAAAGAAAACAAAACTTCTGAGGTTATTTCATAGGAGTACAGAGTTATCCATTTGAAATAAAAAGGGGAAAAAAGGGCATCCTTAGCTAGTTTCAAGTAATGCATTTTTTCCTGACATCTGCTAAGAATTACAAGAATGCAAAATGGAAATCATGGGTTTTGCCTGTACATGCGCACTGGTAAGACAGAAGTTAATGTGGAAAAAATTGAGTATTTGTGTTATTTGGAGTATATAAAAAAAGTGGTCTCTGTCTTTAGCTCTTCAGTGTATTAAATTCTGGGAGTATTATAAATAGGAAAAGATAAGCTGCATGAAAATTGATAGGATACTTTTTCTTAAGGTTGGGAGATTGGAAATCCTACTGGGTTATTCGCTCACAAATATTTAACATTATACGTCAGAAATGTCATCTACTTATGAATATTTTTGACAGGATTGTAATACTTATAGTTGAGGAAAATTCACAAGGAAAATTGTATCCCTTTTTACAGAAACCATATATATGGATTCTTTAGTATTTTTTTCTGTGATTAAAGCATTTACCCACTGTACAGGTTAGAGTAAAATCACAAAAGTTACTTCTTTCACTTTACTGAAAAAGGTAATTCCTTCCTAATTTCAGGAGTTAGGTAATCTTCTGGTGCATTTTTAGCTGTTTCACTTTTTTTAAATACTGGGGAAGGCTGTTTATTTTTCATTGAAGTTTGGTTCCAGTTCCTTGAAAGAGGCTAACAAAATCTAATTTTGTCATTTGGATGTTTCTCACTGATCTGTGGAGGTTGATTTAGTTTGAAAGTGTTTTTCATAGTTCATATCTGACATACCAAAATGTTTAGTGGCATCATTTAATTAGATGAGGTGGCTAGGTAATGTTCCTTTTGGTACTACATTTTTCCTTGAGTTGGGATCTAAAAGCATTTGCATCCAATTATTTTACCCATGTATATATCAGGAGACAAATCTCTGCTATTTACTCTCAAAGAATGGTCGTGGGCCTTTTTATCTGTTTTGTTATAGGGAACAGTGGAGTCAATTGCAATGAAGAAGCCAAAAGAGAGAACTCAACTTTTTGAACAAATCAGTAATTCATATGAATATGCTGAAGACTATGAACAAAAAAAGAAAAAAATGCAGCAAGCAGAAGAAGATGCGCAGTTTAATTATAACAAGAAAAAAAGTGTTGCAGCAGAACGCAAACAAGCAAAGATAGAGAAAGAGGAGGTAACTAATTCAATTTTTGAATGTGCAGATCTTGTATCTTGCTATGAACATCATGTTTTCTTATAAAAGCCCACAGCTTTTGTTAGTTTTCATCTAATATGTTTTCCAGTATGGTATAATATATAGTAATTTAGTATAACGTAAAATTGTAGAAGAATACATATAATCAATCCTAAACAAATGAAATTATAGATTTGCCAGTATAATAAATTCAAGTGTTGGTTTACCTGATTGAATTTATGATCGATGCACAGGACTGGAATTACAGCTACTGTTACAACATTTCGCATCACTTTGAACTTGAAATTAAACTGCTAGTGGGTAAAAATAATTTTTATACCACCATTAACAAAATTTTAATGTTGGCAGGCAGAGCATTACCAGGTGCTTCTCAAGGAACTAGATGAAGAAAGAGTAGAGCTACAGCTTTTCCGGCTTTATCACAATGAAAAAAACATTGACTCTCTGAAAAACAGCTTGGATGAGAAGAATATGGAGGCTAATATCAAGAAAGAAGCTCTTTCTACAGCAGAAAATGCATTTAAAGTCAAGAAAAAAGCCCTTGGTGTACTAAACAGAGACCAACAGCTCACGGAAAAAGAACTGAAGTAGGTTTATCAGTCAAAATCTCTGATACTTGAGCTAAAGCATAATCTGCAGTGGGAATTGCTTGGCAGGTGTGCACAGCATTTGGGTGTTAACCCAGTGCTGTGGAGTCAGTTTGTAGCAATTTCCTAGGTAATACCTAGGCATTGATTTCACCTCTACCACCATGCCCAGGTTGTCAGTAATTGTATTATATCAAATTTTATAATGTAAATATTTTATAATATATAATTTTATTATACTTGTTTGCTATTAATTTTTAGAAGGTCAGGCTTTTCTTCTTACATTTCTGTTTTATGGACACTATGAATACTAAATGAAAATGAATGAGTGAAAATGAATACTAAAATAAAAGAAAAATCACCTGTGGGTATGTAACCTTGCAATTGACAACTGATTATTTTTTGCATGTGTGGTTGGGAGGGAGTTGTTCTCCTTTTTTCCATTACTTTTAGTGTGGTTTTGTAGTGTTGTTGTTTGGATGTGTGTTCTGGCTGTTTTTTGCTTTGTGGTTTTGGGGGTATTTTTCTATGCGTTTTTTAGTTTGCTGTTTTTGTGTTTTGTTGTTTTGTTTTGGCTTTTTGTAGGACTCTGGAAGCATCACTGATTCAGCAGAGAGCCCTCTATATAAAAGCAAAGGAAAACACATCCTACCAACTCAAGAAAGTAGAAATGTCTAAAAGGTCTCTAAGGGACAAGGAGAAATGCTGTGATAAGGAAAAGCAAAACATACAAGAGCTAGAGACAGAATTGAATGATATTGAGAAGGCATGGAGAGCGTTTGAGAAGAAAGCAGAAGAGGAAATCTTGCAGAGAGCAGCACACATTGAGTTGAGAGAAAGTCAGGTGAACTAGGAGGTCCAAAAGTCCTGTTTGCTAATGGAGTCTAAAATCCCTTGTGATGAGAGACTTCATCTCATCAATAATGAGTGGTTTTTGCTGTAGGATAGAAGACATCCAGTATTGTCTTGGGATGAGAGGGCAGTTTTTGAGAACTGGCTTGTCAGCTGAGGTACAGAAATAAGTCTTCAGTTATGGAAAAAAAAAACAACCACAGGAACAACAAAACTGCAAATAAAAGTTGGTGGTATACCTACAGTCTACTGTGTGTCAGAATCTAAACATGAGTTAGCTCACTTGTGAGCTATTTTAAGTTGGTTTAGAAGGACAGGGCTGTATAACTTAACATTAAATTCACATTCAAAGAAGATATCATTGGAACTGTGTCCTGAAGCACCTTTTAAATTGGGTGCTGGTGTCTTTCCTCTGCATTTTCCTTAAAATAGTTTCTGATCAATTAATGGAAAACATACAGGGTTGTTCTTTAGTTTGTGAATCTTCTTCCTGTGCACTGTAGAGGCTTTTGTTCTCTTAGTAACTTTGCAAGGGTGTTTAAACTGGGGTGGTTTTGGTTTTTTGTTGGTTTTTTTTTGTATTTTCACCTTAAGAAAAAAAAATTGGTAATACGAGAATGCTGTAATTACAAATACCAACATTTGCACTAATTTTGGGCTGTGCAAAAACTTAGTTACCTGTGAAATACTGTAAACCTCATGAAATTTTCTGAAAAATAAGCCATTAGAAGTCTAAAGCAAGACCCCTGGCAATAGCTAATAAGTGTAAGCTTTTGGATTAAATCTTTCTCTAGTAGCTTCTGACAACAGAAGTAGTATCTAGAAAGGTCTTATGGAGAATTGGGTGGCTTTCATAATTGCCATTATTATAAAGTAGCAATTACTAATTTAGTCTGTAATAACATGAGTCTCAGTGCTTGCAGTAGAGTGAGGGTTTTTTATGTTACTTGTCCAGTTGGAGCGCTACAAAGAGCTGAAGGAAATAGCAAGAAAGAAAGTAGCTACACTGACCCAGCAGCTAGAAAAACTTCGTTGGGAGGACAAAGCTGATCAAGAAAGGCTGAAACTTAATTGGAGGAAGAAAAAAGAAATGGAGGTATTTGTAATCAGGCTATAATTATGTTTAAGGAGAAAAATGTTTTTCTACCCTTCCTCCTGGCATAAATGTATATATATATCTATATATGTGTGTGTGTCAAAAGCTTTGACATAAGCAAATCCTTAACAAAGGTGATTCATTTCAAGTGTTAGTTCAGTTTTTGTGTTGGAACAGGTTTAGCAAAATGGTTTCTAAATTTGTTCAGAGAACGGTTGCACGGGCCCACACTAAGGACTAATGTTTTATGGTTACTCAGCACAGTTGATTAACTCTGATCAGTTCCTGGTTTTTTTTTTAAGTGCAGTTTTTCTTTCCAAGATGTCTAATCTTGTTGCATATCTGTATTATAACTTGCACCTTTCTGAGGTTCATTTTGATCATAGCAACCTTTTTGCAAAGATGACTTAAGGTCAGTTGTGTGTATTAGTGCATTGTAGTTGGAAAACCTTCCTTGGTGCCCACTTTTCTATAGCATTTCTATAGCATACATACCCTGTACAGAGGCAGGGTGTTTGGTTGTGAGTACCGATCATTGCTGTAGCTTTGGTTCTGATTTTTTCTATCATGGCAGACCCAAACATTTATTACTAAATACCTGCACTTTTCACTATGACTTGGTCACCCTACCTGATGCGCTCTTCTAGAGAAAATATTTTCCACCTCACTGTGAAACTTAGAATGATGCTTTTGATAGAATTGGAAAGGACAGAAGTTCATCTGATGATATGTCTCTTGCTAGAAACTTTGCCCTATTAGGAGTTTCAGGTTTTTGTGTGTTGTTTTTTTCAAGCTATACTAACCTTGCAATTTTTTCCTCTACCTGAAGTTACAGGTGCGCCAGGTCAAGGTTTGGAGGTGACTCCATTATGTTCAGAAAACTTAAAAATCCTTCAGTTGAGACTTTGAATTCTGAATTTCCTAACACCTCATTGTCACACATAAACTTGCTTGTATGGAAAAGCCTGTATTCAGTCATCCTTGCCATAATACCTAAACTAATACTTGTACATACATTTGTTCTTGATACAATGCTACTTTTTACTTTTAAAGCACTAGTTATGAGGAAAAGCTAGTACCTGTCTACTTCCATTAATGTATTTTTTTTCAGTTTGAATAATAGAAAGTACTTGCTTCACTGTTGGTTTGGATTTTTAGTACACTACTTTTGCGTCAGATTGAAACTTCTATGTCAATGCTATCAATCCATCTTAAGAAAAAGCTTTGGTTAATCTGGGGCCAAGAAAGCACCTTTTTTGTTTTAACAGCTATAACTTACTAGCTTTGTGTTTAAAGCTGTTTTATTTGATGGTGTCATTATTTTTTGTGCTGAAGAGGTTTACTCTGAACTGTGGCATAACATGAAAAATGCAGTGATGACCTTTTTAAAATAACTTTCCTTTATTATTTATGGTAGTGCAATTTGACTATTAAAATAGACACTATCTTACTTCAGCATGTGTATAATCCTGAAAAGAATATTTGTCTCAAGTCAGCCACCCTAACAAAATGGGCATTGCACTCAGGTGGAGGCCTCATTCAGTAGCCATCTGGACTCTCTTCTGTCAAGGAGAGACCCCCATTTGGGTAACCACCCTGATAAATGGGGGCCCTATTCTTGCAAGAGCATCCCCTCCTTCAGTGGCTATCCTGATAAGCTGAACACTGTCCTTGCAAGGGGAGCTCTCTTTGGCCACCCTGGCAGTCAGGACACTGTTCTAATTGGGTAAGGGTCAGGGTCAGGCAAGCTGTACCCTGCAGAGGCAGAATGACATCTTATGTGTGCCCCGGGTAAAGCCACTGGAGTGGGTGCATAGGCAGAAAAGGGTTATTGCTCAGTCATCCCCTCTGGAGGGGCCCAAGTGCAGACCTGGCTTCACAAGGTATGCCAGAGCCCCCCCCCAAAAAAGGTGGGGTCTCTCTATCTCTCTCTCTCTCTTTCTAGCCTTATCTGGGCCCGTAAGTGTAACCTAGTTTCCAACTTTTAAGTTTTACTACTCGTCGCTTTGTTTTGTTAGTTGTAAACTGTTGTTTTGGCAATTTCCTGAAGTTCTGCTATTTGTAATCCATTGCTTTGAAAGTACAATCATTTCTAATTCTGCTAGTTGCAATGACATGCTTTTACTAAGAAGTTGTGTAAAACAAACTTCCTGAGTAATCATCTTACTCCTAGAGTACCACACAGAGAATTACTGAACGTAATCTTGCCAAATGGGTTTTAAAAGAGATCAACTAGAGAAGAAGGATTGGGCCCAGCTGTACCTTGGGTCCCTTCTGAAGGAGTTTAGAATGTGATATTTTGCTTGGCCCCACCTCTGGGGAGCTGTGCTCATTTTGTGAGATGTGACAGTGCTGCACCCACCTTATGGGTTGTGACAGCATGAAATACCAAAAAAGGCAGAAAAGATCTGTCTGTATTTTTTCTGAATTAAGAAGCTTATATTTTGCTATAGAACTGTCATTTTCCTCTGGTTTGTTTTTAATACATTCTATTCGTGATTGCATAGGAAAATATAAAGCAGACTGTGGAACAGATAGAAGAGCATAAAAAACGAATAGAGAAGTTGGAAGAATATGTCAAGCTATGCATGTAGGTTTAAAAAAACTAAAGCCTAATTTGATTTATTGTGTATTACATTTTCAGATTCCTGTAGTAGCTTTCTAACTCTCTCTAGTTCTATTTTTCAAATTTTAATACAAACTAGAATTCTCTACTAATTAATATTTCAGTTAATTTAGCTGTCAAAATAAAGTAAGAAGTATGACTACTCATACATATATCGTTTGAAGGCAGTTTTGTAATTGCTTCTAATTTCTTGTTAGTGTGCAAATGATGTTACTACAGGTAGAGTATGAGACTATGAGTGTACAAATTGTGGGTGAGAACAGGCCAGTTGTGTAGTTGCGCTGCTTTAGGAAGCGATCAATATTTACTTAATATTTAGTTAATATTAGTTGGATATTAAGAACACAATTGAGTTCTTGCTTCCTGTGTTTTGTTATCCACCTGATATATGTCTTTTTGAGATAAGGTATATAAGCCCTTCATTGAGCAACCTGAAGTAACTTTGACATTAGCCAGTGTCTTGTGCAAGAAGTCAGAGCTGGTGATCTCCAGAGATGGTTTTTTTTTTTCCCCTCACCTGTCTTTTCCTACGCATCTGTAATGTGTACTTTGGCTTAATGTTGCCTCTGTATTGAACAAAGTTCTGGACAGCAAGCAGGAGACCCATTGTGACTCGTGTGATGCAAAATTATTTTAATGAATTATTGATAGTAGAGGTGGTAAAGCCTTAGTAACTGCAGGGGGAGCATGTAAAGTGAGTCTAACTTTGCATGAGAATTCTTAGTCCTTCCTAGTTTTACAACATCAGGCTTGTTCTTGATGGAAGGTAAAACAGTATGGATACCTGTTACACATGCAAAAACTCTCACTTGAACTCAGTTTTGAAACTTTAAAAATAGGTTGTGCTATAGAATCCAACTTGTATAAGCAGTAGCTTTTTATAGTTACTGAAAATCTCTAAGGATTTTCTTAGTCTGACCACAGAACTACTTAAATTTTATAAGCTAGAAGGCTGTATATGGGACACAGTAAATTTTTTTCCTATTTTGCTTCTGTTCAAAGGGAGTCATTAGCAGAAAAAAAACAGCAAGAGGAAGTGCTTACTAAGGAAATAGAAAATTCAACAATACGAATAGCTGAAGTAAATGAAGAACTGAACAAAATAGTTGGTGAACTGCACAGTGCCAAAATTGATTACCATGAAGGAAGGCGTCAGCAAATGAAAGCAGAGATCCTGGAAAGTCTCAAAAGACTATATCCAGATTATGTGGTAATTGAATGGCCTCATTTAAATGCTTTATTTTAGAATTAAGATTTATGAGTTCTGCTTCTAGACTGAGTAAGCAACTAGAGTAAATTGGACTGTCTTGAGCATTAATTATTGTGAGCTTTATGCTTGCTTGAGTATACTTGGTGAACGGTATTACTGAAAAAATAACACATACTGTCAGTATTTTTGAGTTTCCAGAAATAGACGTATTTTCTTATAACAAAGAATGATTTTGATCGCTGTGATTTTTATAGTGTTTGTTTATTTTCTTGTTTTCTTTGCTCTTAAAATACATGTTTAATTTTCTCACTTTGGACAAATGAATGGGAAGTTTAGCTGTGAGACCATTATTTCAGAAAGAATACTTCTTCCAAAGGATAATTTTTCTTAGGTGCACGAGATGTTTGTTACTGAATGGTTGGTCTTTGTTTATCAATTGCCATATTATACTTGATGACATTCCTGAAGAGCAATTTAAGTGTTTCATGTATTGATTCTAAATGTCAACAGATGTTGATTATTTCTGATGGCAAACGGTTTTGTTTATGCTTAAAAATATTAAGGCTAAGTATCTTGCTTTTAAGCTGTTTTTTTGGGTTTTTTTCTACTCATCTAATTGTTCAAAAAAATGAAAAAAGATCAATGGCTTATCTCTCCATTTGACAATATCTGGGTTATACTGATGATACTCAGCTGGCATAGTGGAGAGGTGGTGTTCAAGATGTTCTTTTTCCTTCAGGAGCTGCAAACTTAAGAGTATTTATTTGTTGGCTTCTAATAATACAAACTAGATTGATTGAATTAATTACATAAATTGTCCCATAAAAGAAGGTTTTAACAGTGTCTGCTTTGGTTACTCTTGTTCCTGTGATATTTCCCAACACCAGCAAATGAGACAATAGAGTTATTTCTGAGTTCCTTTATACTCTGGTGTACTATTTCCAGATTATGGAATGCTATCCCAGTGAAGATGGTCATGAAACATTTCTTTTGGTAGTTTACCAGGTACTCAGGGACAACTGGAGGAAAGCTTGGTGTCAATCTGCTGGATTTCATAGGCAGAAACTTACATACTGTTGTTAAACGTTGAGTTTTTACATCCATTTCTCTTTTATTAAAACATTCTTCTAATGGTTGGTGTATATTCCAGGTACCGGAATAACTGTTCTGCAATGTGAATGCTACTGTGTGAATGACCAGTGCATTTGCATGGATTTGTCTTAGCAAAGTGTATTTTGCAGCTGATTACAGTTTTTATGGTTTAATTTTCAAAATGGCATTCCTACATTGGTAGTTCTGATTAGGAAAACTGCTGTTGCTACAGGTTCATTTGGACTGCCAATATTTGTGTTCACAGAAACCTGGAACTACATCTGGACTTGAAAGGCTGTGTCTGAAAGTATATAGATATATAGTGTATATATGGTATATAGTGTATTTTTGCATGTTTGAAAAACTGTCAGAGCTGCAAGTAGAAACATCCAAGTAGATGACAGTGTGGGAAAACCAGGAACATAAATATAAAGGAAAGAGATGTTGAGTGTTATTCATGCATCTACTGTTTTTCAGAAAAGGGAGAACATTTGTCAAGAAAAAGGCAGAAAAGTAGATTATAGCAGGCTGTGAACTTACCTCAGTTCATTCAAGAGATAATAATGTGGACAACTTACCACGTGCAGCTCTTACCAATTGTCTTTCTGTTCTCATTTGTTTTAAGTTTGATCTGGACAAAACTGAAAATACACAAGAGCAAAGCAGTAGCTCTAATCCAACAAGTAGGAAAATTTTTCTTCCATAAATTTGCATGTTATAAGGTTCCAAATGTTCATTAATAGCTTTAATCATTCAGGGAAAGCTCAACCGTAGCCACAATTAGAGAAATAGAAAAGAGCTTTAGTGAGCATGTACAGTAAAGAACTAATGAGTTTTACCTGGAGAGGTACTATTTCAGTATATGGCAAAACATCAGTTCTTGGGACTGTACAGTACAAGAAAAGCAGTTATTATTCTTTCCATGCTACTGAAATAAGAAGATACTTCTCTTTTGGGTTGAAGCTGGAATAATGCCTCTTGCTACCATTTTCCAGTTAACAGTTCTATTTATTTAATGCCTTAGTGTGATTCAAATATCTTACTGTTTGCTAGATACTTCCTTTCTCTCCAAAAAAGGAGCTTAACTAACTTTGCTCTCGTCATTTTGTCATGCTTCTGGTATGGTGTATGTAGAAATTGTGAGTGTATGGTAGAGATTGTGAGTAAAACATTGAGATATATAAATGTAACTCAGGGAAAAAATTAAATCCCTTCAGATTTTGGAGGCATACTATGCCATTTAAATTAATGGCTGATACAGGTTTTATTTTATCTCGTGTAGCCGTTGTAAGAGAGTGCAGTTGGTAGATACATAACACATTTTTCTTTTGCAACTTTAGATATAAAATAATATTCTTGTGTATAAGATACTAAAGTAATATATTACTGTTTCTCTGTATTTTCATCTTCAGTTTGGAAGGCTGCTAGACCTTTGTCATCCTATTCATAAAAAATACCAGCTCGCTGTTACCAAGGTATTCAGCAAATACATGACTGCTATTGTTGTTGCCACTGAAAAAACAGCAAGAGATTGCATTCAGTTCCTAAAGCAAGAACGAGCTGAACCTGAAACTTTTCTTGCTTTAGATTATCTTGATGTAAGTACATTTTTCTTTTTTCTGTCATCAGCAAGTTAACACACTTTTAAATCTCAATATTGGCTCATTTAAGCTTAACTAAAACATGCTGAAGTGTTAAGGATAAAAGCACTTACAAGGTGAACTTCATGAGGTTGTTGGTGTCCCATTCTTCAGCCTGCTGAGATGCCTCTGGATGGCAGCATGACTGGCATATCAACCATTCCTTCCAGTTTTGAGTCCTCAGCAAACTTGCTGAGGGTACACACTGCCCAGATAAATAATGGTGATAAACAGGATTTATCCAAATATTCACGTGAATACTGTGCTACAACTGGACTTTGTCATCACCCTTGGGGCCTTCCTGTTCATTCAGTTTTCAGTCTACCTTACTGTCTATTCATCTAGCTCATATTTTGTCAGCTTCTCCGTGAGAATCTTGTGGGAGACAGTGTTTAAGTGAAATCTAGGTAGACAGTATTCACTGGTCTCCTCTCACGGGCCAGGCCAGTCACTTCATTATAGAAAGCTGTCAGGTTGGTTAAACGTGAGCAACAACAAGCAGCTTGGTGAATTCATACTGACTGTTCTCAGCGCTAGTTAGGCCACACCTCGAGTACTGTGTCCAGTTCTGGGCCCCTCAGTTTAAGAAGGATGTCGAGGTCCTGGAGCAGGTCCAAAGGAGGGCAACCAGACTGGTGAAGGGACTCGAGCACAGGCCCTATGAAGAGAGACTGAGAGAGCTGGGGCTGTTCAGCCTGAAGAAGAGGAGGCTCAGGGGAGACCTCATTGCTCTCTACAACTACCTGGAAGGAGGCTGTAGCGAGGTGGGAGTTGGACTATTTTCCCAGATGACTTTCAACAAAACAAGAGGACACAGTCTTAAGTTGTGTCAGGGGAGATTTAGGTTGGATATTAGAAAGAATTTCTTCACGGAGAGGGTGATCAGGCAATGGAATGGTCTGCCCAGTGAGGTGGTAGATTCTCCGTCCCTGGAGACATTTAAAAAAAGACTGGATGTGGCACTCAGTGCCATGGTCTAGCAACTGTGCTCCGGTGGGTCAAGGGTTGGACTTGATGATCTCTGAGGTCCCTTCCAACCCGGCTAATTCTATGATTCTATGATTCTGAAGACCAGGGTTGCAAACTTGTGTCTAGGTTTGTTTCCTCCTCTTAGGATCCTGAACTCCCCTATCTCATGCTCTCTGCAGCCAGGGCTACCTGAAACCTTCCAATTCCCAGCAAACCTCTCTTCTTTGGAAAGTATGAGGTCTAGCAGAGCACCTCTGCTCACTGACATCCCTGTCATTTGGGTGAAGAAGTTGTCATCAACGCTTCCTAGGAGCTGTGTGGATTGTTTATGCTCTGTTGTGTTGCCACTGTAGCAGATCATGTGGTGGTTTGAATCCCCTGTAAGGACCAGGGATTGTGAACGTGACACTGCTTTTAGATGTCTACAGAATACGTCATCCACTTGTTCTTGCAGGTCTGATGGTCTGTAGTGCACACCCACTACAATGTTACCTTTACCTGTTCTTTCTTCAACCTAACCCATGAGATTGGAGTTGGTTAATCATCCTTACCAAGGCAGAGCTCTGCATTCCAGCTGTTCTGTCACATACAGGGTAACTCCACCTCCTATCTTCCCAGCCTGTCCTTCCTAAAGAGCCTCTGCCTCAATTCCAGTGCACCAGTTGGGGGAGCCGTCCCTCCATGTCTCCATGATCCCAAGAAGGCTGTTGCTCTGCAGCTACACTCAGATTTTTAACTCCTTTTGTTTTAGTTCTCAGTGCTACATGCATTCAGGTACTTGTATTTTGTACACAGTGAAATAGGTTATACAGAGTTAAGGACTACAGTATAAAAAGAATGTGAAAGCCATGCCTCTTCCTTGTAATATAGCAACTGAGACTCCCATTCTGTTGATTTGTATATACTGTCCTCCAGACCACTCAGATTTGGCCATGTTTTGCTATTTCAGCAAGGCTTCTAAACACTGTTTATTTGCTTTACAGGTTAAACCAATCAATGAAAAGTTGAGGGAGATAAAAGGAGCTAAAATGCTGGTGGATGTTGTACAAACTCCATTTGCTCCACTGAAAAAAGTGATTCAGTTTGTCAGTGGAAATGGCTTGGTCTGTGAAACAATTACAGAAGCAAAACGAATAGCTTTTGATGGACCAGTGAGGTTGAAAGTAAGAACCTGAATTTTGTTGCAGATATTTTATTGCATTTATGTATGTTGATGCCACTTAAATTCTTCTATGAACATCCCATGAAATAATGCAGATAAACACAGAATGGCACAACATTGTCTAATCTACTCCCACATAAGTAAATCCTCAGATACTTCAATAGGTTATGTATTCCTTTGTAGGGTGATAGGTTTAAACGATTTTCTGGGAAAGGGAGGCAAATTAGAGGATAGTGTCCAGATATGTTTTTGGATATGGTCCTCCTGATGGAGAGGAGGAGAGGGAAGGAAGGATAATCCTGTTCATGAAGCTTCAGATTTAAAAAGACAAAGTTTATCTTACTAGCTTTTCTATGAAAAAAATGCTTTCAAAATTCTTTAAATATCTAACAGTCTCTTAGTTGTAGATACAGACTCGTATCAAAGACTGGAAGATTCTCTGCCTCTTTCTGCAGTTTGTTTTATGCATCTCTGTTACTATCGGTCTGTAGAGCCCTATTATGTGTTTAGTAAACCTTTTAAAATCTTGATTAAAGCAGCTTTAAGTTGAGGGTGAGATGAAAATCATGTTTACTTGGAAACCAGGTAAGTCACAAAAATACATTCTTTACTGAAACTTAGACTTTCTGTTTAAGAACTCACTGCTTTCTTTCCCTCCATTATCACATTGGTTGGTCTGCTACTGAGCCTGACATAACCTTTTAAGTTGCCATCATATACACAAACGTCTCATAGTAATTTCCTGAGAACAAGGAAATTACACAATTTCACTTTCTTTTCTGGTAAGTTGCAGCAATACTAAAATACATTACTAGTGACTACACATGGCTACATGACTAATCACTACATTGTAGGACCAGTGCCATGAAACAACAGACTCTTTTGTGGCTTTGGGTATCTCATTTTAGCAGGTTTGGAAAAGGAAAAAAAAAAAACTGGAGTGCAAGTAAAATTTGGTTGTCTCTGGTTTAACCACCATATCTTGGTGCTCTAATTCTTGGAATGTCTTGCCTCCTTTGTATTCAGATTTACTTGGTGTTAGTTGTTTTCTTTTCTTTCAGACAGTGGCTCTTGATGGAACTTTATTTTTGAAATCTGGCGTGATTTCTGGAGGATCAAGTGATTTAAGATTTAAAGCTAGATGTTGGGATGATAAAGAAATTAATAAAATGAAAGAAAGGAGAGACAGCTTGGTTAATGAGTTAAAGGTAGGTCTCTTAAAAAACACTTTGCTGCAAAAGACATGAAGGAATGAAAGTTGTATTTACTTCAGTTCACCTGTGGGAACATGATTTTTCTAAAATGGTGATTTTCAGAACTTCTAGAAGATGCAGACACTACATGGTAGCTGTTTATCCCCCTCTAGGTAATCATCTACTACTGTTGATTCAAATTCTTTTTCCATAAAAGCTGTTGTTCAAAGTACCTAAAGACATCTATTGAAAAAGATGTCAACATGAAAGTATTTTCATGGACCCAAATCTGCCAGGATTTCCCTCCTCTAAAAAAATGACAGGGAGATTTGGCAACAGTGGAGATTAAGGAATTAACAAGTATATGGTTTCTTTTGAGAAATTGGTCACAAAATGATTATTGAATATGACCAATGCTATCAGCATTTACTTTGAATGGGGCTTATTTCAGTAAGGCTGCTTTATGTAGTGTACAAATCTGAAAAATGAGTTATTTCCAAATAAGTGACCTCTTGTTTAAAATTATTTTTTTCTGATTGTATTATTTTTCTAGGAGTTAATGAAGATTAAACGTAAGGAGGCTGACTTGAAGCAGTTGCATGTTCAGTGCCATGGAACTCAGACAAGACTTAAATACTCACAGAGTGAATTAGAGCTTATTAAAAAGAAACATCTCGCTAATCTCTACATGGTATACTAAGTCTCTCTGATTTTTTGTTTTAATTGTATTTTCTTTACCAAAGCTGTAATTACCAGTGAATTAAATACTAGGTCATTATGTAGTTTTTTCAATTCAGTTGAAGTTTGGCATATAGCATTTACGACTGAGTAATCAGTAAAATATAAAAAACAGGGTTAAAAAGTAATTTACATTACACAGGTTCTTTTTTAGGTTTTAAATTTTCATTTCTAGTAAGCTTGGTTTATCATTTAGTAACCTTCAGAAGCCTGTAGGTCCAGATGTGATTTTAAATTATACTCAAATTGCTTTTCTACACACCAAAACTGTAGTAATCTTCTGCAAAATGACAATAATAGCGGAAAGGTTGCATTTGAGAAGAAAATATTTAATGTTTTTTAACCAGAAAAATACAGTTAATCTCAAATAGAACTGTCTCTTAATTTCCAGAAAGTCTGACACCCTCTTAAGAAAAATTACAGGCTTTTTTCCTTTCTGTCTAGGAAAAATCAAAACTGGAAAGTGAACTGGTAAATATCCAGTCTCAGCATGATATGCTGAATGAAGGAGTGGCACAAAGAAAAGAAAAAATAGAAGAATTTCAGAAAAAAATAAATGAGGTAATGCCTCGTTATCCATAATCCATGGAACTTCTCTTTTTTTTGTTCTGCAAAAAGCCTAAAGGAAGGCTGGTCATCAGTTTGTGGAGTATACAACATGGATTTGTTGTAGAATTTGGTATCTGCTTAAACAAGCCTTTGTACCAAAACAATACAAACAATACTGCAGAGAGAGAACTGAGAAGTTCTCATAAAATTTTGTTCAGACCTTTGAGTTTCCGTTTCAGTGCCTTAGGCTGCTGTGCTAAGTTCTGTCACGTACACTATGCCCACTTTTACATTTTTAGCCTGTTTACATTTTTGTTAAAATTTTAGGGCTGGCTTTGGCTGAAGCTTTTGTTAGTATAGACCATAAAATTAAATACTGATATTCTGTGCTGTGTCTTTGTTATAAATGGACCGTAGTAATTAGTATAGATGAATCACTTGAAGATTGAAATGAAGAACCAAACTAGACCAAAAAGTGTGGTCTATCTGATAAGTGCCCTGTATACCATTCAGCTTTCTGTCCTTCAGGTGATTGGGAACCAGTTAGTCTGTGATGACTTCAGGTGTCTTTGGAGTGACCAGGTTCTGTCAAGACAAGAATAGATCAGTTACCTTTTGCAGATTATACATCTTGTATCTGGCATATGTACAGAGAGTGCTATTTGAAAATGGCAAATACAGATTATTTCTCAGTGGTTTGGTTTTCTGTTCTCTTGAAGTACCTTCAAAACCCAGCCTGTAGCATGAAGTGATTATCTAAATGTTTTACTTCTATGAGAGCTAAAACAGTATAAACAGTTTTTGTTCCACTTCTCTTTTTTCAAAGGCTGAAGATGCTGTTTTCAGGGAATTTTGTGAAGAAATTGGTATAGAAAATATTCGTGTGTATGAACAAGAACATGTGAGACAACAAGAAGAGATTGATAAGAGAAGGTGGTATTTGTGAACGATATAAAAAAAAAGTGGTTTGTATTAGATTGAGAGCACACTGGTAAATGAGTAAGTCCATTACAGGAAATAACACAAAAGCCTAGAAGACTGTAAAAGGTTAAATTATCACTGCAAAGACTAGTTAGCAGTTGCACTGCTGTGGACTTCTATTGCACAGTTACAGTCAGTGAAATTTTGCTGCAAACTGGAAAGGTAAAATTCATTATTTGGTAGCACAAGTGTAGAAAAATAAAGCAAAGAATAGTTTCCTAAAATCCACATTTGAAAAATGTCTCTTATCCCAAATTCAGGGTGACATAAAGGCTCACTTGTGTGTCAGAAAACTGAAAGGAGAGCTCTATGTAAGCTGCAGTGATTTGGCATAGGAACATACTGTTAAGGGAAACAAGATCTCAACTTGCTGTTCCACTTAAACAGACATATCACAGGACCACAGATTTATATACAGAATGAAAATGTTAAAATACACTGTCTCCCACTACAAGTGTTTTCAGGCAGATGATTATGCATTTCCTGATATTTATGGAAAATACATTCTATGGGACTAGTGTAATGGCTAGCACTGAGCTGCCTTTACTTTTCATCTATTTCCTCAGCTGTTAAGAAGCTCTGTGCTTTTCAGAAGCTGGTACAACCATGTGTTTTTAGCTAGGGCTGAAGTGAGGTAGTAGGGCAGGGTATTCAGTTGCCATTAAAGCACCTGCTGACCGAAGTGATTTATTTATGTTTGCAAGAACTTAATTCTGGTGAACTGCAAGAAGTTAGTAATAGAACAATGAAAATGAAAATGGGAGTTTGGCCGTGGCCTCATGCTACACTGTGTATATAAATCCTTGGCCTGGCTTGTTCCCTAACCTGCCATCACTAGTTCTGTCAGCCTATGGGCTCTGCTGCCACCTTGCCCAGGCCTAAGGAGCCTGGAGCTCATGCTGTGCCAACCCTTTTGTCTGAACAACAGATCCAGCACTAGTAGTAAATCATTTGGGAAGCTCAAAGCTCAGAGACAGACAGTAACAGCTGAGAGGAGACCTCCCAGCTGCTTATTCTTATTCCAGTCCTTTCTTACAGCACCATATGAAGAAATTTCTTCCATTTTACCCCTATAAGCAAATACAGGTCTCAGTTGAGAGATGATAAGCAAGGTTGAATACAGCTTAAAAACCTCTGGTCTTATGCTTATTACCATCTCGTTATAACGATTATAAAGAAAGATAAACATACATGCCATACATGACAAGAAGGCTTGCAGGGGCTGTGCAGGGAGCACTGGCATTGGATAGCACAGCATTAGTGTAGCTTTTGCCTAGCTCATTTACAGGGATATAATTTATACTGAGGTACTTGAACTTCTAGAGTCACTTTCCATATCCATACATCTGTACTCTGTGTTTTAGTATTTGAGCTGTAATCACTGTATTGTTGTAACTTGCAGTATATCCACAGGAGGCAGTGTAGTAGAGTTGATGATCCAAATGTATGCTGATTTTTACATTCATGTAGAAGATACAAAAATGCTATCTAAGTAGTCATAGTGAAAATATATTTTAATAGGTTAAAGTCAGTTACCTGGTTGCTTTTTAAATGTTGATTTGAAGTACTGTGCTTTGACTAGACTGGAGTTTGAAAATCAGAAGACACGACTAAATATTCAGCTAGAATATAATCGTGATCATCTACAAAAATCAAAAAACATGGTCAGCAGTTTGAGGGACACCATTCATAAAGATGAAGCTGAGATTATCAGGCTACAGAAGGTAACTAAAATATCTCTCTGGGACTGAAAGACAACATTGAATTGCAGTTTGAATAAACATAGTATAAGATGTTGAGTAATTCTAGGGCTTGATTCAGTGTTGAATTTGAAAATATTTTAAAAATTGAGTTGCATATTGTAATTTTAATCTTGAAATAGTCTGTCATGTTAATGTACCTACTATTATAAGATCAGTAAAAATTAAACTTGGGATTACTGTATGTACAGTGTTATCTTTTGTTTAGTTTATATGAAAGGACATCCTATGACTAGAGAAAACTTGTAGCATGTGGCTGACATAATTTAGAAGATGTTACAAGTAACAGCAAACAACCCTGAAGCTTTGTGTGTTTAAGGTACTTTACAGCTCATAATAGATCTTATGAAAACTAATTTAGGTTTTTAGTTGAAGTAATATAAATGGATTCCTCCTTCATATAATGGTCTTTGTAATTTTCGTTGTGTTGATCTTGCTTAAATAAACCATGCTTGTGGTGCACTGGAAAGTGAAGGAGAAAAAAATACATAACGGTGCTTTAAATTAAAATCAAGTAAAATGTAAAACTAACCCAAACTGGGCAATAAAACCTCATGTAACTCATTTGAACTCTGTTTCAACATTAGAAGACATTATTTCTGATACAGAGGAAAAACAAGTGACCTATACTCAATTATGGACAAAAACATGTCTAACTTTATGCCTGTGTGGATAATTGTTTTGAAACAAGGCTGAGCAAATGCATATATTTTTGTCTTGGAGGGGTATTGATTGTACTAAATTCTGAAGGTACTTTGTTTTTTCAGTACTGCAGCAGCAGTACATTAAGTTGCCATAACAGTACTCACAAGGACCATGTCTTTATGCATGCAGCACTAGGTTTACTATATTCTAGCACCTAATTTATATCAATTTAGCAGTTGCATATATTCTTCTAAAGTACCTCCACAGACTTTTTTGTTCTCTGGATTACCTCTGGGTTTATTTATCTTTAATGGGCTATACCTTTTCAAGGATTTCAGGTTACCTTAGGTGTTGGTTAATACATTGTAGATGCAGATGGTACAGCAGGTGGGATCCTTCTTGCAGGGCTCTGGGACTAACAGAGGTAAAGGGAATAGCCTACAGATTGTGGGAAGCCTGGGATCTTTTCCTTGTTTGGTGGCTTTATGGTTTAATCTGGTACAGTCACAAAACTGGAGCTATCTGTGCCTATGTATACAACACAACTGTATCTTCCTATGTGTAGGAGAGTCTGCTTTCCCTGTGCCTTTCAGCTTTTATGCTGTAACACATTTGAATGCATTGTAACAAGTTGAACTTCGACTTTTTTTTTTCTGTATAATAAAACTTCTGTATCAAGATTTTTAGTGAAAGTTGAAAAATATAAATATTTCTATGCAGGATGAGGAAAAGTTTCTAAAAAAAGTGAATGAAATCGTGGAAGAGCAGCAACATCTTAAGGATAGATTAAATACTCATAAATCTGAGGTTACAAAAATCCAAAATGAGGTTGAAGATTTCAGAAGGACATTCTTAACCCTTAATAGGTAATTACTATTTATATGATTAATGTGAGAAGAGTTCAAGTGATGAGATGTTTGAATTCTTCTTTTTTTCTTCTTTGAAAGATTAATTAGAGACATAGTAATTTGCATTTACAGTATGTATTAGTGAAAAAGTGTTTTTCATGCAGTGTGTGGTTCCCAAAACTGATGTAAACCAGGTTATTTCATGAGAGCCATCCCATAAACTGTATAGAATACTACTATCTACCTAATGTTAGGTCCTGTTATTTCCGATAAATATGTAGTGACTTCTGATAAGTATATATTAAGTTGCAGCTTGATTGTGGGACCATACTAAGTTTACTAGCAGTTTCATATTTTTGAGTTGTGCATTTGGTTCAATTTTTTCTGATTTGCTTGCATTTTCTCTAGGCCTTTCAAGTGTTGGATACCTTAAAATTCTATTAGCTTTATATTACTGTATTTTCCTCATCATTCTTTTAAATCAGCTGCTTTGTGGAACAGTTTAAATATCAATTTACATATGCTTACTTATTATTGATAGGATTCTTCATATTTAAAAATCCTGACCTGTTGGCACGTATGTTTAGGTAAACTTGTGGAATTTTATATAAGCTCACAGATAGTATGCCTAATAATTCATTTTATAGAGTGCAGTTTTAAGAATGCAACTAAGCAACTTGATGCTATCAAATTTGTTGTAAAGAATTAAGGTGTATTTCAAGTTCAGTAATGAGAAGATATTTACAAGGATTGAATTTCTATGTATGTTAAGCAGACTTGAACAAAACAGTTTAGTTTTAGTTCACAGTGTGGATATTTGAACATGCTATAGTATAAACTTGTCAATAGATCTATGCTGCTAGCTTTTGCCTTGTGACAGAGTTTTAAGTACAGAACAGCAGAGCATTGACATGAGTACTAGAACAGCATTTGCTTCCCAGCTCCCTCTTGAGTAATTTGGCAGAAAGAAGGAGATAGAATGAGTTAGTATTATTTTTATTTGTGTTTGCTAGGGATTAGAGAGGAGAAATCCCTCTTTGTGCTTGGTAACTTTTTTTCCTGCTGTATGGGTCTGGATGTTATTGGCAGTAGTGCTGCTGTTCTTCACTTGTTTGGTGCCTTTTCGGTGCTTAGGGAAGCTGCAAAATTGCAAAAGGAAGCTACAGCTATAGAAACCTCTCTAGAAGAGAAAAGATTGAGAAGACATAATATGCTCCTTGAATGTAAGGTGCAGGACTTGAAAATAAAGCTCATGTCTGGATCGCTGGATGACGTCAGTGAAGTAGAGGTACTTCATATGTTTACAGTGGGTATATATCTTGGGGAAGCAATTATTTAGTCTTGAATTTAAAGATACTCTTTCCTTGCAGGACTGTTTGTTTTACACAGCAATGTTAAAATACAGACATTATTTCCATGTGATCAGTCCTTATCCATTCAAGAGAAGGATTTTTCTTTGTTTTTATGAACAGAAATGTTGCTAGCAAGTATTTTTGCTTGTGGTTGAAATGTATTCCTGTGAAATATGTAAAAATCACTGTTGTACAAGAGAACTGGTATGAAGGTTTATTCTAGATACCAGTATGTAAGAGGACATTAGGGTCAGTTCAGAACTGTAAATAAATGTGGTCTATATATGGGTTGAGATAATATTTAGTTAATCATGCATAGTATAAATGCTGTCTAAAAACATCCTTTTGTTTCCAGTAGATAGGCACATATGCACAGAAATCAGAGGCTAAAACAGAAATAACTCATCACAGGAATGGTCATAATGATTTTTCTCAGTCTTTCCTCTTTTTCCAGTATATCTTCTGTGAGAAGAAATTAAGCTTTCTCCACTGTTTCGTAACGTTACAAGTCTGTGAATTTGGAAGGATTCTTGTTGAACCCATTCCTTAGAGAAGTACTTTCATTGGGGGGAAATGTATGAATGAGTGGGTGGGTCAAAAGGCAAAATGAAGGCAGTGAGATAGGCAGTCTTTGAAGGGAAAGTCCATGAACTGCTAATATCAGAGAATGTAGGCAGCTCAACTCTTACTGTTTATGAATAGAAAGAGATGAAACCAAGGACGTGGGCAATGGGAATAACAACTTAGTTTTTTAATACATATTAGTGAGAAGACCACAAAGATTAGGTTCCGAGAAAGAATCTTGGTGAAAAAGGGACTAATAATGATGACATGCAGCATATGCTTTCCCCTTTTTAAGGGAAAGTAGCTATTTAAAATCCAGGCTTATCATTTCAAGAAGATACACTGCTTACATTGTACATAACTGAAGCTATTAATTTTTTGCCAAAGCCAACTGAGTGGAAAAAATGCCTCGAGTTAGATACTTCAGAGCCTTTCCATGACAATGAATTGTCATGGGATCATAAATTCTTTCCAATCAGGAGGTTTACAGTATGCAAATTGTTCTTAAAAATTAAATAATAAATTACTGCTGCTTTCTTAGATCCAAACTAAAATTAGCACATGCTTTAATCTTCATACAAATGGTGCATTTTTTTTAAATTAGACTCAGGATCTTAACTAAATGTTAAATCCATTTTGGCTAGGGAAGGAGCAATGGAGTAAATTTACTTGTTACCACCATCTCCGTGTTTTATATCGTTTTAATGTGTTTCTTGGATTTGTTTTTTTCTTTTGTTGTTTTTTTGTTTGTTTGTGTTTGGTTTTTTACAGTTTAGAAGCTAACAGTGTCATTTCTCAACTGGTATGTCCTTCCTATTTACAGCTTGGAACAGAAACAGAAGGCACTCAGACAACATCAAGTATCTATGAAAGGGAAGAGGCGATTCAGATCGATTACAGCAGCCTAGCAGAAGACCTGAAGGTGAGCTTTGTGTTTGAAATTAGTGGAGAAAACATTGCTGAGCTTAAGTGTTCGTGTGTGTTTTGGTTTTGCAGTCATACATAGCAGTAATGTGTGGGATTTCCAGATAGGTCAATTTCCCATATGACTAAATTGATTTCAAAACCATAAAAACAGAGCTGTGAAATAGTAAATACAACTCTTTAGTTTTTTAGGGTTTTTTCCTTCCTCTTTTACCTGCTGCCTTTTAAGTTCCTACATTTTAGGTTACTGACTTGAAAATTAATGATTGGCTATCAGGGTGGTTGCACCACCTTTCCCTGTAGTGTTTTCAGAGACCAAGACTGACCGTGCATCCCTCTGTAATGCTTCATTAGGTCATATTTTCTCAGTAGCTTTTTGTAATTTTATTTTATTCTTTTTTAACTATAAGGAAAATAATTGTCAGAGGCTGAGTACTGAGCAAGGGATGAAAGTGTCATCAGTGGAATGTGGCTCAAGGAACTTACCAAGAACCTGCCTTCAAACATTTTAATTACAAATCAACTAGGAAAGCTAGCTAATCCTCTTTCTGTGTTGTATTTTAACCCAGACTTCTAGGCTGAAGGGAATTTGTTGTTTGTAAAAGTTTTGTGGAACAATGTTTAAGAACCTAGTAAATTTATTCAGAGAACGTAGACTCTGGGTGGAATCTTTTAAGTTTGTTGTGTTTCCAGTGAAAGGTATTAGATGAGTGGGGTACTTCTTCCAGAAACAGTGTGTGCTTGCTGTGTGTGTTGAAATGGCTTGGCCAAGAAGCAAATTGTATTGTCTTAGTATTTTTGGAGGGTTTTTTGGGTTTTGTTTTTTCTTTAGGACCTAGTGTCTGATAAAGAGACAGAAGATCAATTGAACCAGATGCAGCGTGAAATAAAAGCTAAAGAGAATACTTTAATGAAGACAGCTGCTCCAAACCTGAGAGCAATAGAGAAATTACAGATTGCTCGGGACAAGTTCCAAGAATCGATAGATGGTAACACTGAATCTTTCATATCAGTCTCTTCTGTGACTGAGAGAGTTTTCACCCTAATTGAAAGTCCTCTTTCTGGGGTTAATCTTCCTGGCTTTGCCTCTTTCAGATTTAGGAACTTCCTTGTACTCAAGTGCTTCTCATCAGTTGTCTTTTTAATTATATGTCAACCATTTATTAATATATACTTTACTTAGGAGTGGTTGATTGAAATACAGTTCAAATGCTTGGAAAAATACTTTGTTGGCCAAATGATATTATAAAGTATTTTTACTTTTTTTCTAAAAATAACCAAATTTAAACATTTTTTTTCTTAAATAACTGAAAACCATATATATGTTGTCCAGAGCTCAGACATGAGCATTACTGAAAAACTATTAGTATCCTCAAAGAGCAATGCAGACATAAACATACTGAAAGAATGAAGGTGTTATAAAGCTCTAACAGGTAGATGCTATGCTACTTAAGGGTACCCAACTTAGATCTAGAAGGAATTAGAATAATTTTGTTTATTGCTTCAGACAAATGGAGCATAGAGCAGTATATCCCAGCTTCTCAGCTTTTGGTGCCTCCATTTAAAATCTGGATGAAAACTCATTGGTGTGCTCCTTGTATGTGCACTAGAACCCTTTTCTGCCATAAATATTTTCTTTGATGCTTGCTATGGTACAGAATATGTATTTGTTCTCTGTATTTGCATATAGCCTTACAGATTAATTTTAGTAATTTTTTTCTATAGCTTTTGAGACCAGCAGAAAGGAAGCCCGAAAATGCAAGCAAGAATTTGAACAAGTGAAAAAAAGGAGATTTGAGCTTTTTAGCCAATGCTTTGAGCATGCTTCCATAGCTATTGATAAGATCTACAAGAAACTTTGTAGAAACAGTAGTGCTCAGGTATGTCATGTTAGTAGGTGTTTGTTTAAAAGACCTAATTGATGCTTGGTTATGTAGAATAAGAGAGCTTAATAGCACTTGTAGATTTCAAAAGCAGTCTCAGTCCTGAAGAAGAAAATTACACAAATAATAAAGCCTGGTGCAGAGGAGAATGACAGACTGTAATATGTTATTGTCTTTTCTATTTGATGGGAAAAATAAGCCATGTAGCAACTAGCTTATCCACCATGCTTTTTAATGGTTTGGTAAAATGGAGATTTCTTCAAAATAATGCTTTTAACTTTGGGACCTCAGAACCAGGGTACAAAGTATAGAAAAAGCCTACATATAAAAAGGTATCTCTCCATTTCAAAGCTGTATGTTGTAAAACTAAACTTAAGGAAAAAAAAAAGTGTAATATTGGGAGTATATGTGTTTCCAGTGAAAAAAAGAAAACTACCTTTGAAGTCTAGAGCTTTAATAATACAAAAAAATTAAAGCCATTATGTAAAAGGAGAGAAAATCAAGCTTACATAATAGTTGAAAGTTTGTAGGTAACAAGTATGTGGAGTCATTTCCATAATGGTTTTGTTGATTAGCCTCCTTGCTCATCGTTCATGAACAAAGGTTTATTCACTGGAAAGCTTATATTGCTCTTGTTTAAAAGAGATGAACAAGTGTTTCCTGGAGCTATCTTACCAGTTTCAACCCTAACTCAGGCAGATATTTAAACCTAAAAAATATTAGTCTGAATAGTTTTCTAAGTGTCATTATTAATATTTAAATGTATGCATTTCCAGGCATTCCTTAGTCCTGAAAATCCTGAGGAGCCTTATTTGGAAGGCATTGGCTTTAACTGCGTGGCTCCGGGAAAACGTTTTATGCCAATGGACAGTTTGTCAGGTGGTGAAAAATCTGTAGCAGCTCTGGCTCTTGTGTTTGCTATACACAGGTAAAAGAAATATTATGGTATATCCTAGTATGGGCTGAATAAGTGGCAAGAAGCTAGTGTTATACTTAGAAACCTGTGAAAAAATCTGCTTGTAGGGTACTCACTCATCACTAACGTCCTTATTCTTTACATCTCATTACTTATTGCCAGACTTTTGTGATAGTGTAAGTGAATCTCTGAAGTAGTTAGAATGTTTGGTAAAATTTTTGCATCTAAATGCAAAATACTATTTGCTTTTCAGTTTTCGGCCAGCACCCTTTTTTGTTTTAGATGAGATAGATGCTGCCCTGGATAACACAAACATTGATAAAGTAAGTTGTTCCCTTTCACCTTCTCTGTTTATTGACAATATAATGGTATCTTTTTTAGAAGAAGGATGTCTACTTTTCCTTACAGATTGTTGGGATAAGGAGGTTGATCACACTGTCTTGGCCTGTTTTAAAAATATGTATTAGGCTTAGGACTGAAATCGTGGCTGTGTGAGACATTAGGGGTAGGTTTAATTCATAAATCAAAGTGGTTTTTAATCAGTCTCCAAATCAGCTGTGAAGCTGAGAAAAATTGGTTAGAGTGTGAAAGTGTTTCATGACCGTGTGTAATACAATCTGACATGAAGGTCACTTGTGAACTAATGGTTGGGTTTGGTTGGAATTTTTAAGGCCTTTTGAGTTACCTTGCCTCTAAGAAAGGTGTGTATCCAGTTTCTATCACTGGAGTATTTATTTTATGCATTTGCCTACTTAATAGTTCCTAATGTAAAAACACTAAGGGCTATCACTCCCATCATTTTAGTTGTGAATGCTTGCTTGATGCAAATAGATTCCTCTCCTTCTCTCAGCATCTCTCCCTTCTTGCTAATAGCTATTTACTGTAACACTTGCATACAATTACAATGGCCAACTGTAGACGTTTGCCTCCAGAAAGAGACTCAATTTTTGTTTTGGTTTGGTTTTTTGGTTTGTTTGTTTGGGGTTTTCTGTTTTTACTGCTTTTTCTAATGGAGTTAACTGTGCTGTGCCAAGTACCACCAGAGTTTGCTGGGAGCTATATGAGACACTTGGCTGCAGTTTGCCTTTCTGAGAAGGTTCTTTCTGACACACCTTACAGGGTCTACTTTAAACTTTATAATATGCTAAGCACCATTTTTCTTCAGAACAATATAAACAGTAGCTGATTTTTCTTCTTTTTTTTTTTTTTTTTTAATGCAACTGGGTTTGTCAGTTCAGTTCAAGTAAAAATCGTATTTGTAGCCCACTAAGCATTTCAGAAGACTGCAAAAAAAAGCCTAATTAAAACTGTACTGGTTTTCCTCTTTTGAGCATTGAATTTATATTGTCCACTATTCAGTCACCAATTTCTAACTTAATATTTGTACCTTTATTTTGCAGATCATTGGGAAAAAAATTGCAGTCTGCAATGAACGAAGTATTGTAAAATCTTAGTGTTCTGCCAGTAACAACCTTTAACGCTTTTTTTCCTTATTCAGGAGTTTCCATCTTCTTTTTTAGTTACAGGAAGCAAAATACTTAGAGGAAAAGGGCAGTGCCAATTGGAACTTTGACTGGAGTGAGTGATTGTTCTCTTAGATGTTTACAAAAAGCAGCAAATCTGAGCGGTTGCCTTAAGAATGTGCAGAGTATCTCTCTTACGACTGTTTTATTTCTCATTTTATCCTGCTTATTTCATAGCTGAACTACTGAATTCTGCAGCTTACTTCACTTTTTTCCCTCATCATTCCCTAATTTATCATGGCTTAGGTCTGCCAGAACTAACTTACTGAAATATTTGGCTTCTTTCCAAAGGTCTCAAGTTTCATTAGAGAACAGGCACATGAACAGATTCAAATGATAGTTATTTCTCTCAAGGAAGAGTTTTACTCCAAAGCAGATGCATTGATTGGAGTGTGTCCAGAGGTAAAAATTAATCATTCCCAGATTTTGTTAAAATACTGATTTACATCGTGTTACTACAGTGAATCATGTTAGTAGTTGTGTTGCTGGATTTCAACTGCTTTGAATTCAGAAGTGTGTGCAGGTACTGGTTAGATAAAAAGATGGTACTGATAACTCAAGCTTATGACTGTATCTCATAGTCATTTATGGAATGCTTATTTCTGATAACTGAAATGTTTTAAATTGCATGATCCTTCCTCTTCTCAGCGTGATGCCATTATGTTCAGCCGAGTGCTGACTTTGGACCTTACCGAGTACCCAGACACGGATGAACAGGAAAGGACAGAGATGCAGAGCCGCAGCTCAGTTTCAGAGTAAAACATGGGTGATTTCAGGGCCAGGTGACAAGAATTAACTGTTTACAGTGAACTGTTACAAATCTGAGTTTGAATGTTGCTGTTGGACCTCAAAAATGTTTACCGTTCAAACAAAGCAGTTTTCTACAATATTGAAGGAAGAAATTGTTTCTCATCCACAGAGTTTTGTTAAATAGCCAGAGGTTGCTACTGAAGTGAGTACTTTGTTAAGCAAAGCTTTCTCTTCAAATGTTTTGGGGAGGTTGCCTTAAGATGAGGGATTGTAGGTTCACATAAGTGCACTGTTACAAAGAATAACCTCCTTGCTTTTCTTACAGAAATTAATGCACTTACCTGTATCTCCAGTGCACTGCTTAGATACATGCTACCACCAGTCATTAGAATCTCTCTTACGTGTTGCAGCTGCATCTGTTTGCCTTCAGATAGGATTATTTCCTGTTTTTTAAAACAAGATACTGGTATCTAGCCATTATCTTATGTGACTTTTTTTGACACCCATAAAGACTTCAGTCTTTCATGCAGCCTTATGACAATAGTGTAATTTTACCAAAGTTCACAGTATATTTCTCCAGGTGCGATGTGACCTGGGAGAGTGTTGCCTCTGAGGCCTTCTACCTCACACGAAAGTGGAAAGAATAGAACAGGTGTGAGTGATGCCACACAGGGAACAGCCTTAGGAAAAAGTGTATTGTTTTGCAGTTCAGATTGTTAATACATAGCTGTCCCAGTACAGTCAAGTTTACTTTGGCCCTGCTTCACTTAAGAAGCAAAGTTTATGAAGTTGGTTATGGAACATGGTTTGAAAGCACTTGTACCACTTCACCTGGCTTTTGTTTCACCTCAGTGTGTGCTGAAGAGCTTTATTTGGTTTATTGTTGTTCATAATAAGCTTTGCCTGTCTAGCTTCCTTTTGTCCACCACACTGCTTATATACATCTGCCTTGTAATGTGCTGCTGACACTGTGCTTGTTGCACACAGCTGGTGATCTCAGGACATGTGGGGCTAATTGCAAAAGGAGGGAATCACATGTAAGCAGTAGATAATGTGATCTGTGGGAACATTTCAACAGCATAAATGTGTCCACTTATACTGTATACAGATGTTTATGAAATAGTTATGTTGATGCCACACTTTATTAAATAAAACTACTTTGAGTGGAAGTCATGATTTAGCATCAGTCCCTTAATCCAGAATCCATTAACAACTCCAGAAATACAGTAGCATAAAGGATAAATAGCAGAGCAGCCTTCAGAGATATTTTTAAAGATCTTTGACCCACAGGAGCCTGTGTACTGCAAATACAGTTGTTTTATTTTGGTTTGTGGTGTTTTAACCATTTGTTAGGAACAGTTGGTTGAAATAGAAAAGTACAGTAAAGAATTGAACATTTTTAAGAATGGTGAAAGCTACACATTTTAGCTACTATGCAAGAGTGGTCTATTTGGCTTTAGATATTTTATTTAAAGTCTGTGCCATCAACTTAATTACACATCTTGAGCAAAACTAGGTAATAAATGGTCAAGTTCATTTTCAGTAAAAACCTCACTCCCATCAAGAAAAAAGTTATTATGAATTAAGTATGAAGAGCCACCTAAGCTAGAATCAGCAAACCTCATTTAACATTTGTAGGGTTAGTTCTTTGATGGTACCCAGGTAATAATTTGGACAGGGCCTTAAGATTTTAAATTAACAGATAAATGGAAAGGTTTCTGATTCTGCCCCTTTGGACTGTATTTTAAAACTCGAGGTAGCTACAAGGCTGTCCCACACCTAAAAGGGTTACAGTATCTTGATTAGCTGCAGGGTAAAGAAAACCAAAACTAAGTGTTGGCACCTTCTTAATGTGTATGATGTACTCACTGGCTTTTCAGGATACAAATAAAGGACACGAGTCAGGGGAGGCTGTGGTACAAGTTGGAGTTCAGCAGTGTCTGCAAAATGGAAGAATCACCACTGCCAAGTGTAAGCTGAGGTGTTGTGACTTCCTAGTCTGGATCTGACTGCAGGCACATGACATGGAGTTACATGACTTGAGGACTGGGCTTAAATAATTGCAGTAATCAGTCAGCAGTAGCTCAGCTAATCTGATTAATTTTGCTGCAGCTTGAAACAACCTTAAGTGTTCCAAGCTGGTCCATCAGCATCCAAAATAGCATGGCTGATCAGACATACAATTTTGGATGCTGATGGATCAGCTTAGAACACTTCCTTAGTCTAGTGAAGGATCATGCACCTCGCTTTTGACTTTACACAAATATTTTAAATTAGGGAACAAATAAATAATTGGGTTTGTGACATGGGAGTAAAGAGCTGACATACCACAATTCAGACAGAAAGGTCATCTGACAGCATCATCACTTCCTCTCCCTGTAAAACCTCACTGTCGTGTGATGTGATCTCTGAAGGTGTAACAGATCAAATCCACAGGGAGCATAAGCAGAGAAAAGCAACTGAAAGCAACCTTACAGGACTGCCAGGTATGAATGTGCTGGTATCAGAGCAAAGAATCATCCTGAACATAGTCCCAGGCAGACACTGAGGCAAGAGGCAGATGAGTAGAAACTTTCAGAAGATTACCAGTGTTAGCAACTGCACACTGTCTGTTTAGTGCTGAGATAATTCAGTGGTAGGTGAAGTAACAGCACCTCAGAAAAAAGTTAATGTAGTGCCTAACTTCAATAATTACTTACACACTAGAAGTTGTCTACAGCTATAGAAGTAGATTACTTACTGGTTTTAATTCTGCTGCATTAAGCCTATCCTTTTTCTACTTGGACAGCGGGCAGTATATGCTAATTTAAACAACACTATTTAAAATTTCCATAAAGTTTCCATAAAAATACACTGCAAAATTATCAGTAAGCCCAGAAGTAACTACAGATGGTATGTCATTGCTGATACATTAATACTATATCCTTTTCTCCTCCTGTAATGTCATACCTTAACAAACTGCCAAATGAAATTAGGCAGGTTATCATGATCCAGGTTCTATAAACATGAACCAGTTCTTGTTTGTAACAGCTGAGGCATCTGAATTTGAATCTTGGGAGCAGCCTTGTGCTGACAGACACAGAGTTCAATATCCTGCAGCCTAACTACAGTTCTGCTGATAAGAACAGACTCTTCCTTTTAAAGAAACACAAATAGGTAGTCACACCTATGTCAAAAGTAATTTCTGATAGATTCAAAGATTGCCTCTCTTGTGGCTTCACCTGAGTAAGAGCTTGGTCCAGCTGGTTTGAAGCACACACAGAGAAAACTTGCAACTGCTTCTGAGTGACCCTGCAGAGTTTTAGTAGTGTAGAAGTGCTTGGAGAATGACAAGCATGACTTTCAAGCTTTATATACATTACACATGTTCAGCTCCAGGAAAGAAAAGGTTTAGATAAACAATTTTTATTTCACTTAAAAACATGGAAATACTAAGAACTGTCCACACAGCAGATATATAACACCTACTGTTAAAAAGCTTCTGGGTTGGGTTTTAGTTGCTGGGTTTTTTCAGTAAATAGTTCATTATCTGAATGCTTGATTCTCTTAGAAAAGTCAATGCCATTTTCTCCTAACTTCCTTTTAGCACAGTCCAAACATGGGGTTCCTGCAAGGGGAGGGGAAAAAGAGAAATATTTTCAGATTGCTACCTCTATGCACTTTGTAAAAGTTTTATTATAAGCACCAAATACTAAGATAAACATAGTACTAGTCCACTAAGGTGGTTGTATTTGGAGTCTGAATTAGAACACCCTGCTGAAAGTCCGTACCAGTTCAGTGATCTTAAGCTCTTCCCTGGTACTGAGCTCTGGCACTAATTAGCTACTAATTAGCTGCTTCCTGGTTTGTATGTTACAGCTGCCTTTTGAGGAAAATAATCACTGATTTTGTAGTTCACCGATGATAAGCTTATTGTAAAAGTCTGGATCCCTTAATTCAGAGGAAAAAAAATCTTGGTTTAAGCTATTGTTGTATAAACAGCATAGCTGAACAGTGAAAATCAGTCAAAGGGAATTTCCTTCAAAATCAAGACATCCATAATTTACAACTCTGAGACTTATTTTTTTGTGGGTTATTATACAAATCTGTGTTGAAGACATTTTTTTTACTTTGTTTCAAAATACAAGTAAATGGGTACTAAAATTACTTCTAAGGAGAGTGCTAATACTTTAGTAAAGGAGCATTATGTCCCAGTGGAACTAGAATAAATTGTGCAAAAAAAAAAAAAAAAATCACCTTCAGTACTACACACTTAAGCTTGAGATTTACTCTTCTATACCTTCTTAAGGAAGGTATTCAGAATTGTTAAATGTATGTTTGGGAATTTAAACCAAAACCTCATAGATGTTAGTATTATCCTAGAATACTAAAACCAGCAGTAATACTTTTTAATATACCTTTATTGGAGCTTTTCCATTCTATCATTTGACATTTTATTGACAGCTGAAAGCCAGCAGTTTCATGCCAATAAGTAGAAATAAAGTATGAGGGGAAAAAAGAGAATCGCTTAAGCAGACTTGCAGAGCTATATCAGAATCCTGCACAGTAAATATTTAATTACTTTGTAAATATCAAGTATATTTTTATATCTCTTATGGAGAGATTATGGAGCTTTCTGTGAAAATAACATCATTACTTACTTAGCAGTGTTGTGCTGTCCACTCTCTCAGCATCTAGAGAAGCATAAGAGACAACAAGTTAGCATCCAAAGAATTTTTATATTTTTATGCTGTATCCCAGAACAGCAAGGTATTTAGAATCACAGAATGGTTGGGTTGGAAGGGACCTTAAAGATCATCTACTTCCAACACACCTGCATGGGCAGGGACACCTCCCACTGGGGTCAGGCTGCTCAAAGCTTTGTCCCACCTGGCCTTTAGCACTCCCAGGGATGGGGCATTCATGACCTCCCTGGGCAACCTGTGCCAGTGTCTCACCACCCTGACAGTAAAGAATTTGTGATGTTTAACCTAAATCTACTCTCCTCGAGGTTAAAACTGCTGTCCCTGCTCCTGTCACCACAGTCCCTTACTGAGAATTCCTTCCCCTCTCTCCTGTAGCCTGCTTTAAGTACTGGAAAGAGGCTGTAAAGTCTCCCCAGAGCCTTCTGCTGACTGAACAACCCCAACTGTCTCAGCCTGTCCTCATGAGGAGGGGGTGCTACAGCCCCTGATCATCTTCATGGTCTTCTGGACCCACTCTTATTTTTCCTGTACTGAAGACCCCAGAACTGGACACAGCATTCCAGGTGGGGTCTCATGAGAGTGGAACATAAACGTAGAATCACCTCCCTTGAGGTGCTGACCACACTTTTGATGCAGACCAGGACACAGTTGGCTCTCTGGGCTGCAAGCAAACGTTGTCAGCAGATGTTGAGCTTATCAACAAGCTCCCCCAAATAAACATTTTAACCAAACACTAATAGAAACTTATTCAAAATTAGAGATTAAATTTTCAAAATCCACAGATGTCACAGAAAGAAACTGGGTTACAATTTCATCAGGTATTCCAACTCTGCATGCCACTCATAAGCAAAGATGCTCAGGCCCACTACTAACTATGCATGAGGTCAACCCCTCAGACCAGCTGCCGAGTGTTCAGACAGGACAGCTGTTACGTACTTAATCAAAACTTTGTTTTTAAGGAGGGTACATTACCTGGACTCTTCTGCTTGCAGATTTGAGCAGTCAGGTCTTGCACGTACTCTGGGAATTGTTTAAAGCAGTTCCCATAGGACACTACTTTTATTCCATGCAACAGCATATCTGCCTGGAGCTTAAAAAAGTGATCTTCATTTTCTTTAAGCACCAACATATAATGTTCTAAATCCACCTTATTCTTTACAGTATAAAGAAAAAGAGCTTGAAATATCTGGTCGCGCAGAGTCTCTCCGCAGCCCAAAAACAAAAAAGATTTGGTTCGATACAAATTTTGAAGAACTTCCTGTTAAGAAATACACACAAGAGCAACATTTACTTTAGTAGTCAAAAGGGAGAGATGAGAACTTTTAAAATACATCAGCTTGAAAAGGAGAAGCAGAGCAGACATCACTACTGAACTGAATTAAGCATGTGCTGATATTTCATAAGCACTGTTTCTACCAAACAAAGTTTTACTCAAAGTTACCATAAAAAAAATTTAAGTGCACATGTGTATTTCCAGCAAAGGAATTCTAAATTTCACAAATTACAATGGCTCAATTAGTAGGCTGAATTTATAAATAAGAAAAATTAATCTTGTTGACCAAATGTTTGATTTTTTAAAATACCTAATATATGGCAAGTCCATGATCCAGAGATGGTAATATGTTAAGACCCTAAGAAAATTAATCCAAACAATCAGATGGTGATGGACCCTTATTCTGTTGTCTAGGATTCTGTGACTAATGTTCTTCCACAAGATAAACACAAAACAGATAAAACTGACATAAACCTGAGGGAATTGATTGTGATTTACAAAGAAACAGAACAGAAAGCATACACTGCCCTAGCAACACAGCTGGCTTTCTGAGTAACACATTTTTCTGGGCACCAATTATTTAAAGTGTATTACCTGACAAAACATTACCCTGTAATGTGTACACAGGGATTACAATAAAATAGTTTGGCAAAACACAGGAAAAATTTGAAAGCTGACACAAACCATGACTTCAGGGTCTTGAGTAACATCTTTATATCCCGAGGGATCTAGCACCATTCCACAGGGATCTGTGTATAAGCCGTGAATATGAAGAACTCCGTATTTTACATGACCTCTTGCCCACTGAAGAACCTAAAGCAAATCATGCAAGTTACATTCTTTTGCTATATTATGATACACAACAAAAACAGGAATTCTGCAAAAATACACAGCTGTCCTAACTTAGAAATCCCCTTAAAGCAGAAGTAAACTGCACTTTTCTGCAGCAAGAGATAATTTTAATTACTAATTACACAGCTTACTTTGAATTACAATAAAGAGGCCATTGCTGATACAGAAGATATATCTAGGGCTTTGGTCTAAAGAAGCAATCAACAAGCTAGCTCCAGCAACACTGACAGAAAAGGTATCTACAGCAAATAAACTACCAGCTAACTGAAATTGTGCATGTGATTGCAACATTTACTTCAGATAATTTAAATAAGTGTGAGGGTTTTTTCCCAGGAAGTGTGTGGGAATTGGTTGACCAGTATGTCCCTCAAATTCTCTTTAGTAACTGTTACCAGATTATTCAGAATAAAAAGAAATGTAAAATAAGTGTCTGTACATCTACTCTTAGCTTGTAGACATGCTTTACCAATTAAAAGATTTAGCCCTGGCACTCCTTAAACTGGAAAACACATTTCAATGAAGTTTGCAAGATGCCTTCTCTTACAGTAACTAAAAATTTTACTGCTCTCATCATACCTTATCCTTATCTTTCAAGTCTAGAGATTCCATAGGTTTACCCTGTTGCTGACCAAATATTTCAAGTAAATTATCATAGTTTGTAGTAAGAACCATTGTGCCTCTCTCCATGAGTCTCAGGATGGATTGCAGAGCAACAGGATTCTGAATGTGTTGTTCTAAATTATCAAACACCTCCATTAAGCAATCCTGGAAGAAGTTGGGCTTCGTATCCCCGGTGCGCTGAATGAAGGAACCACATGCACCATTATTAGTTGCCTCCAAAAGAAAACTCACATCATTTGCCTACTTTATGCCAATAAAAGAGGGTACAAGCATAAAGAGGGACAAGCATGAAGGTCTGAATGTACAAAACTAGAACTCAAATTATTCAAGTGCTCTGAGCACTTAATGTAGCTGAAAAATAATAATCTGGATTTCTCAAAAATAATGCAGGTGGAGTAAAACAGAACTATTTTCCAACAGTTAAGTCCTCACTCTTCATTTCTCAACACACAAAAGTACAGTTTCCTAAAAATGCAAGCTGCATCTGCCCAGACTATCTGCTGAGGCTGACAGGAATGTGTATCAATTTTTTAAAACATACAGGCTTCCTATTCAATAAATTGTATTACACGCAGAACAAATGTCTGTTCCTAAGCCAAATATATTTACTGGCCTAACTACATGGAAACCTCACCTTTCTTAGCATGCATTAACTGCTTTGACAATCAGTGTACTAAAATTATCATTCCCTGGAATCAGAGCCTAAGGTATACCATTAAAGAGGGTCTTTTTTTTTTTAATTATTTTAAATTTATTTTTTTTTAATTTTTTGGTGAGGGGAGAAAATTAATCATTAAATATACTACAAAGCCTAACCACCTGTGCAGACTCCTCCCTAGAGAGGTTGCTATTTCACTTTGCCAGCAGAGAGGTTCAAAGTGTGCTCCAAGATGCTCAACATATCCTACAGCTTGGCATTACATACATCACCCTAATTATTTCAACCAGAAGACTCAGCAAACCTATTAATACAACTTGAAAATTTCTGGAACCTAAAGAACAGCTGAGAAACTGGGCATGAGACTGTCTGCAGGGGAGTGTGAGGTTCAGCAGTGATTAACTCCATGTGACCTCAAGCTATCAGTAAGGTCAAGGTCTACCTGTTTTTTCAAGGAATGTCTAGTTTTAGCCAGCAGAGCTATAAATTCCTCTTTGAATTCCAAGAAACATTATGGTGAATATTTAATAGTCAGGATCTTGCTTGCATTAGCAAGCTTACTATCACTAGTAATAAGTGATAGTAATTACTTAAAGCAATAAGTACTTGAATACTTATTAAAGCTTACTATCACTAAAATCCATGGATTTTTAGCCTCTCCTAAAGGTGCAGTGTACTATAAGATTTCCATAAAAAATTCAACTTTTACCAGAAAAAATTCAAGTTTTAGAAAGCTGAAAATAATGACTATATGTTTTTATTTTGTTACCAAAAATATTTTAGAAATTAGTAGAAGTTATAAACGTACTCACTGGTGACATTTTCCTGATGAGATCATGTGCAACCACAAGCAGGTCTCTGTCTTTCATTACTTTTTCACGAAATTCAGCAACATCTCCTGGATGAAGTACCTCCAGCTGTTCAGCTGCTTCAATTACAGCCTCAATGCAGCTTCTCCAAGAGCACAGTGCTGGGATTCCTGGTGCCACTGCAGCACTTACCCCAGTTCCAATTACAAGAAGAAGGTCCTGAGGCTGCTTTCTTACTAGACTTTTTAAGAACTTCCTTTAAAACAGAGAACAAGAATCCTCCTTTTTTTTTTTTTTTTTTTTTTTTTTTTTGTTACAGTTCATTTTCTAATTTGTCTGAAGATCTCGACTGACTCAAAAAGCCCCTGTGAACTATTAACACTAGTGCAGAATACCAACCAACCAAAAGGAATTGAGTTCCTCATTACTACACAGAAGAATGGTATTGGCAGCAGTTCACAGCCTTCCCCAAACTGCCCAACAGTGTACTTTAAGCCTTTTTAGACAAGAAAGTGTCATAAGTAATTTAAGCTGAAAAATGGAAACAACTTCAAACAACTAATGTCTTTGAGATCCAATCTCACAGTTCCCAGATTTCACTCCCCTGAGCTAGACAAACACCATTCCAAAAGAAATTTTTAAAAAAAAAACAACAAAAAATTAGTCCAAGTACTGTCCAGTGACACACTTAACATAGTCTCATGGAAAGCAGTTAGAACTGTTTCAAAGGGAACAGTCTCAGTATTTGAAAGGAACAAATTTTATAGTTTAAGGGGAAAAAGCATTCATTTTCAGTTATTACCAGTTTAAGATACATATAAAGAATCATGCTTGTTCAGAGCAAGGGTTCATCTAGCTCACTACTTAGATGTTAGTAATTACAGATCACTCTTTTAAAGACATACTTAGTTCTATATCAGAATTCACTGCACAAGCCAGTATAAGACACTGTCAAGAAAGTCTGGGTTTTATTATTACTTTGCAAAGAAGATTTTCACTTCTTTGCATTTAAACCATACACTGAAATCACTGCATCAAAAGACTTCATTAATACATAAGCTTAGAATTCCCTTGACTAGAGAAAATATACCCTTACAGATTTTTAATTCCTGTTATCTGGTAGTATGGATGTTTAACACCTCTTATTTCACAATCATCTGAAACTAGCTAAAAGTACAATGCTTTACTTGAAATGGCCTCAGGCAAAACAATAAACTCATAGATAGGGCAAGTTAATGCCTACAAAGAATCTCAAGGAACTTTAAAGGGTGAGGGTGTTGCTGTTAGTCCCGGTGCCTTCCAGCATTCAGCACAAACTCTTTACTCTCAGCAATTGCATTATTTATTCCTCACAAACAGCTTAATTGAGGATGAAGCACTCAGTCAGTAGAGAAACTAGTTTTGGGGATAATTTGAAGTTTTCAAGCATGATGTTGTTCTTGTTTCAAATATTCACTAATGTATTTCCCCTGTAATTACAGACTTTCATAAAGAAACAGTTTTGTATAACCTCTGTAACACAAGTTACCTGGATTTCTGCTCACTTCTCACTGTTGATTGCTCTGATGAATCCATCTCCGATCCCTAAGTAAAATAAAAAGTATAATAATTCTTAGTGCTTCTGCCTTAGAAAAGACCAAAAGTAAACCCAGATGTATTACTGTTAGGATTTTATATTCTTATCAAGGATTTTAAAATCAAGCCCATCCCAGTGCACCCACTTATCAGTGCTTTTTGATCAAAACAAAGTACCAGTGATCAAGTACCAGTGTGTAAACCTGCCACAGCTCCCTCCATTTAAGATCAGCTGTAATGAATGCATTCCTTGAATTTATTTTTTCCCTAATTATCAGTTGATTTAAGTTTGTAGAAACCAGACTTCTGCAACACATAATGATCATAAGAGGCCCTCTGCTAGCCACTTGGCTACTTAACCAGACCATGTAAACATATAAGATTTTATTAAAAATACTTCCTGAAGAAAAAAAGCTTACTTATGTATCGTATATATTATCTTCTGTCTCTTCTTGGGAAGAGAATTGGGCTACAATATTATCACTTAAAAATCCTAGGATTCATTACATTAATTCTTGGTTTTGTTTTTATAAGGATATATTTTTTGTTTGGCATTGAAACACATCTTAGTTTGTGGATGTGGAAAGTGGAGACTACAGACCCCAATCCCTCAAATAAGCTTTCTGACAGACCCTGTGGCTCATAAGGCTACTTCCCAGAAATAAAGTTCCCATGTTAGAAGCTAATTTGGAGGCAAAAGGCCTGAGTTCAGACATGATTCAACTGAAACAAACAAAAAACCCAAACAAACAAAAAACCCTGCAACAAACAAAAAAGCAAAGGCCAAACAAAGCCATAACCCAAGGAAAAGAAAACAAACAAACAAAAACAAACAAAAAACCCACACAAAACAAATTAAGAAAAACAACCAAAATCCCACCGTATGATCTAGGGACATCAGCATTTCTGAGGAAGGCACAGAGATGCACAGAAGATGTCTTTTCAAGTAGAAAAAACTCTCGTTCTTGCAACACTTTTTTTCTCCATACTCTCTTCACTGACAGTATCCTACAAAGATGTTACACTATCATCTGAAAAACAAACATTAGCACATTGAAAATTCAGAACAATAACCTATCTAGAACAAAATAAAATTCAAAACCTGGAGAATGTTTCCTGTCTATGTCAAAAAGTTGAGTTCACAATGCAAAAATAACACATGAAGAAAGTGCAACTTCTTTTTTCTGAAAAAAAAGAGTTATTATCTCACCCCACTGAGTGAAGTATTTGGGAAAAAAATCCCAAGAAAGCTTTACTAATTACGTTAGTAACTTACCAAAAATATTCAACTAAGCATCTTGCCACAGGATGCTGTCAGTACAAACATTTTAGACCTCACTGCTTCCTTTTATCCCTTAGAGTTGCTTCTTGGAAGGAGAAGCTCTGCAAGTAAGTGGTAGCCAATATCACCAGCCTCCTAATAACTGCATGGCTGCAATGACAGAAGTTCAAATTTCTCCATGCCTTTGAGTATTGAGTAACTATGACCAGTCTTAAATATTATCCTAGCAGATGTAACAAAAATTCTTCAGTGAGCATACCCATAGAAAAAGGGGACCTGGGCACCAGCATTCAACACTGACTGACTTCTAAAAGGAGACCCTGGTGTAACCAAAGGCACACAGTGTTGCTTTCCAATAATCTTTCCTTGCAGCAGCCTGGAAATGGGACCCAAATGTCATGCACAGCTGCCTGAAAGAGCTTTATCCAGCTGGGTTTCCACTCCAAACACAAGAAGGGCGCATCAGAACAGAATCTAATTTCGTGCTTTCTTCCTTTTCAAGAACGTAAGTTTTATTTAAGGGCCTATCCCTTAAATAAAGAGCTCTCTGCTCCCTGCCTGAAACTTCAGCGGTTTGACTGAGCCAAACGATTGCTCAGACGCTTTCCTCTATGGAAACAGCCTTAAATATTTACCACAAAGGAAGCAGGGAGCACAGGAAAGCCTTTCACCTCACTCCACCTGCATCTCGATTCCTTCGGGAAAAAAACCCGAAAGGAAATAAACCAGAAAACGAGCACCGTGCCGGGCAGAGCAGGAGTTTCTGCCGAGTTAAATTCCCGCTCTCCCGGGGGCGCTGGAACCGGCGTTACCGGGCGGGCAGGGCGAGGCCCCGCCAGCACCACACCGACCTCCGGCCCCTCCCTCACCTGCGAGCCAAGCGGAGCCGCTACCCCGGCAACGCTGCCGGCTCCGGTACCGGCCCCTCCTGCCTCTGCTACCGCCGGACCCGCCCGGGAACCACAGCCCCGCACCCGGGGCGGCGGCTGAGCGGGGCAGAGAGCCCTGGAGCTGCCGCCACACCCCCGGCAGGCCCCGGGCCCAGGCTTGCGGCGGGGCAGACGCGGACCCGAGCGGTGTCAGCGGCTCCGCCGGTGCCGTTACCTCAGCGGAGCGGCCTCGCTCGCCGCCGCCACCGCCGCCGCCCCGGCCGTCCTTGCCTCAAAGCGCTCCCCGCCGCCTAGGAAACAGCCGCCCCAGGAGGAGAGTTCCGCGCCAGAACGCTTCTGGGCTGGCCGATGCCGCGGGCCAGCGCTCGCCCCGGCTAAAGCCGCTGGGAAAAATGCGAACGTTCCTCACAAATTTGCGCGATGGTTGAGGAGGGAACGGAGCTGGAGAGGCCTGCGCACCCCGCCCCTCGGCAGGGCAGGCGATGCGGGGCGGGACGGTGCCGCGCTTTGAACCCAAAAGATAGGCGGGAAGGGGGGGGGAGGCGGGTAAGGCTCAGTCTCCCCCAAAATACTCGAAACTCTTTAAAGTTTAGCTGCAAATGAGCAGCCGGCATCAGGTAGGGGAGAAAAAGAATTGGCAGACTTGAAGACTAATGGGGTTAGTGCTGTGAGGACTTGAAGGTGAAGAGGAGTATTAGAGATGAGAAGTAGTGGAGGGGTGGTGAGGAAATCCGAACATCAAAAGAAGAGTAAAGAGAGGTTGTGGAGGTACCTGCCGGGGCTCCCCTGAAGTGCAGGCTGGGCTGGGCTGGGTTGATTTCGGTGTAAGAAGTGCGTTAATGATCCGCAGCAGGCGGCAGGGCTGGACAGGGAATTAACCTGTGGATTGGATCCAGCCAGCTCCCCTCAGCTGCTCACCTTTGAAACCCAATAGCTAAAACTCTCCTCTTCTGATTGCTTCCCTTTGCTTTTCTTTGTGGGTTTGTTTTGGGGCATGGGATCATAGAATTGGCTGGGTTGGAAGGGACCTCAGAGATCATCAAGTCCAACCCTTGATCCTCTACCCCTGTGGTTACCAGCCCATGGCACTGAGTGCCACATCCAGTCTCTTTTTAAATATCTCCAGGGACAGAGAATCCACTACTTCCCTAGGCAGCCCATGCCAATGTCTGATCACCCTCTCTGCAAAGAAATTCTTTCTAATATCCAACCTAAACTTCCCCTGGCACAACTTCAGTCCATGCCCTCTTGTCTTGTTGAAAGTTGCCTGGGAAAAGAGCCCAACCCCCCCCTGGCTCCAGCCTCCTTTCAGGGAGTTGTAGAGAGCGATGAGGTCTCCCCTGAGCCTCCTCTTCTCCAGGCTGAACACCCCCAGCTCCCTCAGCCTCTCCTCACAGGACTTGTTCTGGATGAATGAGGTGACCTCAGGCAGATGATGTGTAAAGGCTGCTTGCTGTGCCTAAGGGTGCTCCTGCAGAACGGTGCCCCCAAATTCCAGTTGCAAAACAGTGCTGCAAACGAGTCATTGTCCAACTTCAGTTTCTTAGCTGGAGCTTCCCAAACTACTCGTGATACCATTTTACAAGCTTTTGAGGACTTGGAAATACTTAGAGGCATAAGCTTCCCAAACACAGGTCTTGAAATGTTGTGTTTCTCTTTTGCTTTGGGTACAATCAGGATTCATAGCTTAACTGATAGATCTGAGCATTCTCTTTTGTTTGTTAAATGTCAATGTTGAATTGATATTCTGGTATAGTTTTTAGGAAAAAGTGTGGCAAGGATGGCCAGCTTGGCAGATAACATATAAACCCACTGGTTTTATTCCATATCATATGTTACTTTTGGCAAGAATCGCTGTGCTGGCCACACTGACTTCACTAACTTTCAATTTGCCCAAGAACATTGTGTCCCTGTGAACTGCCTGTGTAATATTCCCTAGACATCACTTCTCACTTTGTCATTATTTTTTTTTAATATTACCGTGTAACAATGTCCCTAGAAAGGCTTAACAGACACTTGAAGAATGATACAGATAGTGCAAAGGAAGATGGAGGATAGGATCAGAGAGAACAGGGAGGGAGAAGAAAGTCTGTAACTACAGCCTCACCTGAAAATTGAAGTTTGATTGAGTTAGAGAAGATTCTAACTCTTCACCTTTCACCCTTTGCTGCTGGCAGTCAATCAGCAAAGTATTCTAATGTGCTGATATTTAGGCTTCAGTTACCATAAAGGTCAAGGTCTTATGTTTTAAAGGAAACAGGTGATATTCTGCTACCTAAACCCCAGTAACTATGTGGGAAATCCAGCTTGGAATCCCATTTGCTACTACACTGTAATACCATTGGAATGTATTAGCAAATAATTTGCTGAATATCTTAGAATATTTTGTGAGCTGTGGATAGGAGTCACAAAGACTTGCTAAATATTTGCCTGATCTTGAAACTCAAGGTCATTCACATCCTGTAAATTCAAAATACTTGCTGTTCTCCTTTGTTCCACAATAATTTAAAAAGTAATATGAAAGGAAATATTTGTGAAGAAAGTCCTTGAAAGCTTTTCCATTTTTCAGTCTGAATCACTTCATCTGATAAATGTTATTACCTTTTCTCCTAAGTCTTGCTCCTTTTATGTCCTTAGGCTACAATAACTCTTATTTAAAAGCCTCAACAGTGCTCACAACAATAATAAATTACTTAACTCTGGATTCCTTTGCAAGGGGCTTGGGAATTCAGTAAGGACAAAGAATATCAAATAGTTTTCAATCCGGTATGGTCCAAAAGTAGCCATATAAATACAATGAAAAGGAAGCTTATTGTAGTTTTCCAAATTTTCCAAATTTTTTTCATTATATTTCTTTGCTATTATTCAAACTGTATATGAGAGAGACAAGCAAACATTGATGAAAGAAAATTGGCATGAAGTTCAGTAGCAAAAGTTATGGTGAGAAGAGGATGCTGTTGATAGTGTGTTGAAACCTGTCAGCTTTGAAATGAGAAGGAATTTCCTATAGAAGCAACAAAGGCAAACGCTGTTGGTAGGATTGAGAAAATGTGAGAGGTAAAACACATTTTAAATAGACTAACTACAGAAGCTTATCCCTTGACTCAACTGAAAATTTATCTCTCATACTATAGTAAGTTCATATGCTTATCCAATTTTACTAAAGAATATGTTGTTTCAATTTTTTATTTTGGGCTTTCTTGCAGACTTTGGAAATGCTATTCAAAGTGATGTAATTAGGATAAGAAACACAGCTGGTTGGTTTTGTCTGGAAGAGGCAATGCATCTGATTATTCAGCTGTGTTTTTATGCACTGAGATGTAATGCTCATTTATTTGTGAATTCTTGATGTATAATAAATTGTCATAAAGTAAATCCTTGTTTACGTTACGCCAGAACCTGCTGGTTTGAAAGCAAATGAGTAAAACTCACAATGAAAGTTTATTGAGCTTGCTGAAAGGTATCTTTAAGAAACCAACTAACACGTATTAATTTTTTCATAGCAGGAAGCCAATTTGCCCCTGTTGATTGAGATAAAATTCCTTTTACATGCACAATGGAACTGCCAGTTACTTTCTTGCCAGTGATTCCTTTTTTTCTACCTCAGAACTGACTGGATCTTACTAGTTTGTCATCTTTGTAAACAGGATAAATTATAAAATGCTCTCAGGAAGAAAGATACTATCAGAAATTCTGAGTCTGTTTTCAGAAGCCAGTGTCAGTTCACTTAGAGTTTAACCTATGGCTAGATATAGAGATTATTTTTCGAAGAGAACCTTTTAATTTTTACTTCTAGCACCATCTGTGAATAAGCCCTGCAGAGTGGCATGATCTGTAAAATAATTCTCTATGTAACTGCAGGTGTACACTCCAGCTTGTTTTAAAGCTGCCCAGTGCACATCTTCTGTGATGGATACCCACACGGTCTCTTACATCCAGCTTTTACTTAGGAGAGCAGAGCTACATGCAAGTTCTATGTCACCTTGCACCTACCTCTTTCACGCTGGCTGAATCACAGTCAGTGCTCCTCACTACACAAAATTTGCTGCTGCTGTCCTGAGCTTTCAGTGAGATAGGGAAGAGATGGTAAGCTATAGCTCCTTGTGAATTTTTTTTTTTTTTTTGAGGTCACTTTTGAATAGCAGTATAAGCTTTATTAGTCAAAGGCTTTAGTAATAGATTTGACTCTACACTGAATAGAGGGACAAAATGCACTGATATAATTTTATAGTATGCTCTGTTATAGAAGTAAACACAACCTGTTCAATTCATTTACCACGGCCTCATTCCTCCCAAATAGTAAATTAATCCAATAAAAACAATAAATTAACAATTATTGGATTAATAATACATTAATTCTTATAATTAAAGTGTGTTTTCTAGAGTCCAGTTTCATTAGCATCATTCAGAGTGTAATCATTTCAGTCTTGTCACATGTGGGAAAAACTGTGGAGGGAATTAATTCTGTTAGCTGAATGCTTTCTGACCTTGAATTTAGTTTGAACTGCTTGTAATGAAGTCTGAATACATGAATTTGCTTTGAGAAATTAAGGAGTGGGATTGACTGGAATCTCCTTTGATTAAATAAGTTGTCTTTTGTAACTTTCTGACAAAAAAACAAAGGAGTTCTTTCACAAGGCCCTTATCTGTTCTGAATGGCAACAACTCGGGAAGCAGTGGGAAAGGGAGAAAAGCCATTTCGAAAGACGAGCACAAAAGGAACAAAAACAAAACCAAAGAGAAGACAGTACAAGATAAAAACAAAAGAGAAAAATGGTAGAAGGAAATGAAACATTATAGAGACTAGAAGAAATAGATACAAATCAAGCATTTTACTGTAACAGATGGGCAGAGAGAAAGCCAGACAGGAAGTTGACAACTCTTAAAATTTTGTTTGACTATGTTGCTGCTTGGTTAAAAAAACCAGCTAGGTCAGAGAAATGAACCTTGCAAATAGCATTTTAAGAACTTGTAGATGAGCTGGTGTAAAGATCTTTTTTCATTGTCAAATACCAGATTTTGAAAAAGTTTGCTGAAATAGTTGCAGAAACAGATATACATAAAATCAGGACAACAGTAGAGGCGTTACTCTGCTCTGTTAGAAAATATAAGAAGCAATACAAAGTAATGAGGGTTTTTTGTTTTGTGGTTTTTGGTTTTTAACTGGCTGAACTTTTGGGGACCAATAGCTACTTCTTCTACCTAGGCGTATCTTTAGCAAGCTTGAAAACACAATCAACAGGGTAGAACACAAAGAGGTATCAAGGTGACCAGCACGTGGGTGTAGCATGTAGTGCTGAAGTGCAACAGGGAAGCATTGTTTAAGATCTTTGACTTCCTTTGAACTAAGCAAAAAGGAGCCCTGAGGACAGGAACCCCATCACCCTGTGCAATGGTGGCCAGTCAGACTGGTGTTCTGATGTACTCATCAACTGGGGAACTGTTTGCATAATTATGTGCAGATCTCATGTTCTTTTTAGCAAACAAACCTTTGCTTTGAGGTGGGTGGTAATACAATCTCTTGTGTAGCTTAAATATTTGTGCCTAACTCCTAAGTAGAGGGTATAGCTGAGGTTATCTATAATTGTAATTCCTGTGAGGTCAGGACTAAGTCTGCAGGAGAAGATGCAAACGTAGGTAGCACTTAATCCCAGGGATGGAAGCCAAATGAAATCTTACTCAAGCAGCAAAGCTTCTTGCAACCAGTCCAGCTGCTTGGATTAGTATCACCAACAGATGAGAACCATGTTGTATATCATATATGATTTTTGGCATGACATTTCAGTTACAAATTTCATTTAATGCATATCATAACAAAGCATTTTTCTACAATGTATGCAATCATTCCAAGAAAGATTACAGATCCCAGCTGATAGTTGATATTATACAGATACCATACAGATATTTAGACACTTCTGTTCTTTCATTTGAGAATCTGGGCCTTCATGCAGAAACACATAGATTCTATTTCACAGAAAGATGACAATGAGTCAGGATTATCATAGCAAGGCATTCAGGCCTTAGCTTTAACTATTTGAATATTATGTGACCCATAAATGCTTGAAATGCTATAATATGAAGGTCCTGTATTCTACAGAAAAGAAAAAAAAAACCAAAAAAACCCCAAAAACCCACAACTTGTTAGAAGTTTAAGGTTAATGGACGACAAACAGACAAAATTCCATTCTATGTTTTTAGGACCAGAGACTTCAGAAGCAATTCCAGGACCTTTGTCACCTAAGTGAAGAAAGGAACTGATAATAGGAGAAAAGTTAACATGCCTTAAATACAGAGATACTTGTGATGGGTGGAGCTCTTTCCCAGTGAGTTTCACAGAACCAGACAAAGCAGAGCAATGATGAGATTAGGAACCCCAGAGTCCTGTTCAGGTTTGCAGGGAAGTATTTTGTACTTCCAATTTTATGCACACAGCACCACCTTCTTCCCTTGGTAGTCTCTTAGGGTCTTCCCCCCATCCCAAGTTGATCCTTTGTTCCTTCCCTTCTCATTCTTCCTGTTCTAGTCTTGATTTCTTCACCCAGCCAGCCATAATTTCATTGTGAGAGTCATTGATTTTCAGTACAATCAATATAGTTTCTTTCTTTGCCAGGCCACATTTAGTTTCCTCTCTCTTTATCCCTCAGCACTTACCCTGCTCTTGACCTTCCTTTGCACAATGATGTGCAGTCCTACTTTGTCCTTTTTCTGGCTTTGTGCTGTACAATCCCCTGTTCCTTGAGCATCTTGGCTCCCTTTCAGACTTTTTTCTTCTCCAGGCTCAGTCTGGCATCTGCTTCCCTCACAGTCACAGAGTCCACCTTTCTATTTAACGTACAGGCAACTAGATCTATCTGTCTCCTCTCCATCACCTCGGTTAATGGTATCTTCCCATCCTACACAATACATTTCAGCCCCCTTTTCTTCCTGTTGCCTAATTTTGGTCTGTTTGCTCCATAAATCCCATTCACAATCACTTTCCATCCTTCCCTTCGGCACAGTTTTGCCACTCAGTCCCAGATTTGCCAGGCTGTACAACCTCCATCCCTTCCTTCCTCTCCTCTTGCATACTTTTCCCCTTCCGACATTTAAACCAAATGGTTTCCTCCCTCTTCTTCAGCCAGGTAGCTACTGAGACAAGATCATCCCTCAGAAATCTTGACAGGTGTAACCTCAGCCCTTGAGCAACCATTGCAGGGAAGGGCAGCCTGTACTCCTGAGCTGGGGCACCCTCGCCCACCCACAACCCACTCATGGTGGGCAACCAGAGGAGGCTCACGGGCACCTGCTGCAGGAGGAGCTGGGCTCTCACAGCCCTGAACAACCTCACAGTCTAACAGGGCAGTGTTCACTGCACCCAGGCCATCATCACCATGGCCTCAGCTGGGGAGGGAGGTCTGACAGGCTCTGTGGGAACATCTCATGAGCCATCCAAACCCTGGCACAAGCACCTACCAGCAAACCCTGGTCCATAGCACAGGGAGCTGAGCAAATGAAATCAGCTACCAGTGCAGCTCACAGCTCTGGGAAAAAAGGCCATTTTGATTCACTGAATGAAAATAAATTGCTTTTCCTGCCAAGGGAGAGGCAACAGTGTCTATCTGCCTTCCCTGTAGCAGGGCACATATCTCTTCTGCCCAGCTGCTGGCACAGCTGCTAATTAAGTGGAGTCTTAATTGTCTTTGAGATCACCACACTTCACTGGAATTTGGCTGGAGGTGCACAGCGGACTTGAGAGCAGGCATGATGGTGGTCACCTTATTTCTTCAGGTGATCAAGCTGAAAAATAAAGATGGGCTTAAGCTCCTGGCTTAAGAGAGACCAATCTGCCCTGGTGGGGCTTGGCTGTTTACTTGGCTGTTTAACCATGGCAGCCACTGACTCCCAGCTGGAAGCTGTAGCTGGGGCTGGGCACAGCAGCACTAAGTTTTCTCCCAGGGCAGCCATACCCTTAGAGGCTCTGTCTGGTCAAACAGACAGGTTCTGGGGGATTTATCTCTCTGGAGCTTGCCTGCCCTGTATGCTGAACACAGCTGGCAGCAGCCTCTTGGGGGGCCGGGTCAGCCTTCACAGCTCTCCTGCCTGCACTCAGAACTCCTCTCAGGATGGACCGAGCGGCCTCAGCAAGGTAGGGAGCAGTATGTAGGTGGGAGTGATTTTTTTTTTTCCTTAGTGGAAAAAACTGCATGCTGTGAGATTAGCCCCCTTACCATTTCTGTACTGGTCAGCCTGAGATCCAACACCCACACCCCACTCATCCAGCCTCCATGATGTCCATGCTCCTCTGGAGCCATCTTCCCCACACACAGCCATGGCAGCCCCACCTTGCCTCAGCCATCTCCTTCCCACCTGGGAGCCAGGGGCCCTGCAGCCCCTCAAGCTTCCCCTGCAGCCCCCATGCTCTTTTTCACCCCCACTTCTCCAAGAGATAGCTGTGTATTCAAACCTGTTTTATCCCAAACACCAGGATATGAGCCCCTTCTTCCCCCTGCTACCCTGACACTGCCAGGTGGAAGTTTGCTACATGGCAGCCAAGCATGGAGGTCACAGAGGACAGCAAGTCAGGGACTGCCTCACCGTCAGCTCCACCAGGCTGATGAATTTGTTGGGTCCAGCAAGAGATGATGTCCATAAGACCACTGGCAGCCATTGCAGCCCCTCTTGTGTCTCCAGCTGGCTCTTCTTTGCCTGTTTGCAGATGACACCAAACTAGGTGGCTGTGTTGATCTGCTGGAGGGTAGGGAAGCCTTACAGAGGAACCTGGACAGGTTGGACCCATGGACCAAGGTTAATTGCATGAGGTTTGACAAAGCCAAATGCCAGGTCTTGCACCCGGGTCATAACAACCCCATGGTAAGCTACAGACTTGGGGAAGTGTGGTTAGAGAGCTGTAAGTTGGAAAGGGACCTGGGGGTCTTGGTTGACAGTCGACTAAACCTGAGTCAGCAGTGTGTGCAGGTGGCCAAGAAGGCCAATGGCATCCTGGCTTGTATTGGAACACTGTGGCCAGCAGTAATAAGGAGGTGATCATCCCTCTGTACTCGGCTCTGGTGAGGGCACAGCTTGAGTACCTTGTTCAGTTCTGGGCACCTCACTATAAGAGGGACACAGAAGTGCTGGAGCGTGTCCAGAGAAGGGCAGTGAAGCTCATGAAGGGCCTGGAGCACACACAAGTCCTGTGAGGAGCGGCTGAGGGAGGTGGGGTTGTTCAGTCTGGAGAAGAGGAGGCTGAGAGGAGACCTTATCCCTCTCTTCAGCTGCCTCAAGGGAGGTTGGGGTGAGGAGGGAAACAGCCTCTGCTCCTTAGTAAACTGTGACAGGACCAGAGGGGATGGATGGAAGCTGCACCAGGGGAGGTTTAGGCTGGATGATGGCCTGGCCAGGACAGTGGTGGAGTCACCATCCCTGGAGGCATTTAGAAGACATTTGGACCTGGCCCTTAGGGACACGGTTTATTAGTTAGATTATGGTGTTGGTCAAAGGTTGGACTGGATGATCTTGGAGGTCTCTTCCAACCTAAACATTCTGTGATTCTGTATTTTGGAGAGGGGTCACTAGAAAAGTAAGAGCAAGGTTAGAAGGTGGGAGTGTAGACTATCAGGACTTATTAGGGGCTTGCTGAACCTTCTCTGCATATAAATTCATTTAAATATAGTTTAGCTTCTTATTGTTTACTTTTATGAGGAGAAGGCAATTCCTACTCTGTACATACGCTCTGCTTTTCCCCCTCCCTTACTCTCTCACGTGAAATTTCAAGCTCCTGGCAGAAAATATTGGCATGCTAAAGGCACATAAGGGGAAAGAATAGGGACAAATGAAACAGTTTTCCTTAGCCTTTCCTTTAGAAAATGCTTAGTTGTCTAAATCTGTTTTCTGGAGTACTTTTTATCCAATTGCAAAATGTCAGCCAGAATTTAAATTTTAAGAAAACTTGAACATAGATGTTATTATCAGTGCTATTATAAAAAGCCCACAGAATAGAGACATGGTAGAAATTCCAGGTTGCTTGTGGAGAAACGTCTGCCAGAAAGAAACAGTAAGTTATTTTTCCTGATGCCTATTTTCAGATGATCAGTGATAATATTCAGTGTATACTGAAAATATGTGTGCTTCTGCTGTACCTGAGCAAGCTTGGTACAGGTAATGCAGGAAGCTGATGTAGGATATAACTTACCAAATGAAACTAAAACACTACCAGTATAAAAAAAATTAAATGTCTCCTCCTTAGTCATGTTACTTAAGCACATTTAAGAATTTTACTTGATTATCCAACAACCAAGTAAACTTGTCTGTTGTCCAACTGCTCAAAAGTGGTTTTAAAATTCTCCCAGAACCCACTGCTTCTCTAGGCACAAATCCAGGACTTGTAGGATGAGGGCCCAGGGAACATTGTAACTGAGACAATATACACCGGTTCAGCTACAGATGAATCAGTTCTGAGTGTTGATAAGTCTTTGGAAACAGTAACCTAAACACTTCATTTCTTAGAAAATGGTGCATAACATTGGGAATGTGCCAGGCATGAGCCACAGGTTTCTAACACAGCAGAGGAGTAAAAAAGGAATATTTGGCCTTAAAGTAATATAAGTTATTATATACATGTTTACCTTCAAGCAAATATATTTTTCATTCCAGGGTGAAGTATCTTGAGTAATATAAGGGGAATATCAAATTCCATTTATGTTATTTAATTCCACACTAACAAGCCAGTGTATAAAAGTACATTAGTCTGCAAAAATCAGATTTTTCAGGTATGGGATATAGAGCTTTTCTCTGTTGTATGGAACAGATTCTGTGATACCAAACAAAGCAGGACTTGGCCATCCTACAGTCTAAGCCAGGTTTGCTCTTTGTTTGCAGAACAGATAGCACAATGAGCTTTTCTTTTTACAAAAGAGGATCTCTTGAATGTTGCACAATGCAATAGAATATACAAAAGTAGTTCAACTCTCAATATCCTGTGTACCTTAGTAGCTCATAGGAAGCATACCTGTGTACTCAAGCAGAAATAACTCCATTTAGAGATGGACTCTCTGCAAAATTCTTTATACCTTCTAGGAAATTTTAATATTGCTTGGCATAATGCCCTGCAGCTGAAGCATCTGTCAGATGGTCTTCAGAGAAAATAATACCTCACATGCTGTGAGAACAGTTGTTTGAAGGATGCACTCTGGATTATTGTTCATATGTGTGGCAACTCAACTGTATAGTTTATCTATTCTGTTGATGCCATGTTTATTTTTAACCATACAATTGTGTGTTTGTTGATAATTTATTTCTGTGTTACAAAACCAATGCACGCTTGGCTCCCAGTGTATATATATGAACATGTAAACAGTGTAATATAATTAAATTTAGGTTGGAAGGGATATCTGGAGGTTGTCTTGTCCATAGTGCAACGCAGAAATATGTCAGGTTGTTCATGGTCTTGTCCAGTCAAGTTTTGAGTATGTCCAAGGATGGAGAACCCACAGGTTCTCTGGATGCCTGTCCTAGTGTTTGACTGTCTCATGGAATAAGTTTTCTTTATGTTATTACATATACATTCCAGTCTATAATAATCTTCTTAGCTTACCATAAGTTTTGTTTGTTGGTTGGGCCATTTTTTGTTGTTTTTCTTTTCATTGTTGAGTCCTGTATCTGTTTGCCTGCTGTGAAAGCCTTGTCTTTTCATCAGCTTTGCACTTCTTTCAGTACAATCACATATTCTAATTATGTCAGTTTAAATGACAAAGCTTTTGAACCCTGGAGCTCAGATTTAGTTTTTAAACAGAGTAAGAACCACTGACATGGCCTTGCCCTGGTGTGTTGAACACCAGCACTGCAAAATACCTGCTTTGTGTAGACAGCAGACACAAAACCCAGAGCAGGTGCCCAGGATCCTTGTGCACAGAGCAGGGATCCAGCAGGCAACACACTGCCTCCATCTCTTGGTGCAGGCATCCCAGGCCCATGGGGATCTGTCATGTCCAAATCACTGCCCTTGGATCTGCCACACCTGAGTGTTGGGAGAGACTCCGAAATGGAGAATGCATCCTTCTCCTTGCAGTCTCTATAATGCATATATTTTTGCACCTGAGTGGGCCATATTTTTCATGTGATGTGTGGGTAAAACTTTGCCATCCACAAGTAGCACCACTCCTGTAGTTCCAGATCTGTGCTCTGAGTGTCAGCTGGACCTTTGGCTTTGGATGACCATACCTCCCTTCACCACCAAGAAAATAAGTTATTTGGGTACACCAGGGTTAATCTTCAGGTAGTCATTATCAAGTAGAAGGCAGTATCAAGACTTGTCATAGGTGGCTAAAACTGATTCATGACCTGTGGTTTGACTGCACTGTAGGAGAATTCAGGTGATCTCTATACTATGTTTTGAAAATGTATCTATACTCCAGATTTGTGGTAACAGCCAACTTCTGCCTCACCCATGCCTTTGCCAAGCTTTCTGCTATGACAGATGCTACCAGCTGGGATACAGTACTTCTCAAACCTGTTTTTCAGTCACTGTTTTCCTAAATACTCCTAGACTCTCTGACACATAACAAGGGTGCTTCCTAGTGTACTGACTGGAGTTACCCACAGTGTGAATATGCAGTTCTGTCCACAGAAGGGCTTTTGCTGGTAAATATACATTCCTAGGATTAAAAAAAAAAAACAAAAAAAACATATTTATACATCATAGCCCACTAGCCCACTTTAATGTAAGCCTACATGTAGTTTGAATAAGTGTAACTCAAGTATTGTGTTAAGGTCTATCAGAATTTGGGAAGCATACAAAAAGTACTAAAAATTTATTATTAAATTTTTTATGATATGGCTTTGACTTCTTTAATAATTCACCTTTACAATAAAATAATGTGATGGGAGTTTTTTTTTTTCTTGTTTTTATTAAGGGATAGTCTTCCTTTCAACCAAGATGCAGTGTTATTGCAGTTTAAGTCAGGAAATATTTGTGGTTATCTTTTACTTATGAATATCATTCATTTTTATTTGACAGTCAAAGCAATGGACAAAATAGGAGAGGAAAAAAGGAAAACTGAATTTAGAGGTAGGGAAAGAACTCGTGTGGAAGACCGAACATAATTTATCAAGACCATAAAAAGCAGATTATTGTGCATTTTTCAAATAAAATTGTGATTGCCTAGTGAGAATTTGAGAGTAGTGAAATAGTAAATTGTGAATAAATGCATCAGTAGATACAACAACTTTGCTAACAGATAATTTTAAATATATTTCAGATGTAAGCGAAATTCACATTACATTTATTGCTTTTAAATTGATCAGCACATTTTATGGAGTGATGCAGAGCTCCTTTTCCCCTGGCATAAGCTAGAAGAGCATCCTTCTCAGGATGGGTTATCTGAGAACTACAGCTACAGTTCTATTACTTTTTCTTTCTTATTGTGGGTTGTCATGCATGTTGATAGTAATTTTATGAAAGTAATCACCAGTCACTGACTTTAACCAATCCTTACTTATTGGAAAAATCTCATTTTCTAAAAGATAAAAACAGGAAAGATTTTAATTTTAAGTTTACTGCATGGCACAGAATGTTTTTCTGTATGAATGCAGTAGGCTTTGGATCAGCTCTGAGATAATTATCTATGTTTAGACATACAAGGTGCTATGAGGTGTTAAAAGCCAGGTTGTATGAGGCTTTGGGCAACCTTGCCTAGGTGAGACACACAGAGTTGCTACTCTTCACATCCTAGATGCTATTTTCAAAGAAAAATAATATCTACTGCTGCCTTGATGGTTGGGTATAAACTGAAAAGAGAGGGTGAGTGCTTTTGGGAATATTTTTGGGGAATACGATTGACATAAGAAATAACCATTCTTGGTGCTATAATTTGTTCATAAGTGGACAGAAAGGCAATGTTGAAAATAAGGGACAACATAGGATCACAGAATGTACTGAGTTGAAAGAAACCTTTAAAGGTCATCTGGTCTAAATCCCTAGCAGTGAGCAGGGACATCTTCAACTAGATCAGGTTGTCCAGAGTCCCATTAAGCCTGACCTTAAATGTCTCCAGGGATGAAGCTTCCAGCAACATTCTGGGCAACCTGTTCTAGTGTTTTATCATCCTCAGAGTAACAAACTTCTTCCTAATGTCTAACCTAAATCTCCCCTGTTCTAGTTTAGGACTGATGCCCCTCATGCTATCCCTGCACACCCTTGTAAACCCTCCCCAGGTTCCATGTAAGTCCACTGCAGGTACTGGAAGGCCACTGTGAGGTCTCCCCAGAGTTTTTTGTCTCCAGGTTGAACAACCCCAACTCTCTCAGCCTGTCAAATCAGAGCAAATTATTTTCCATGCAAATACATGGTGGACAGAAATCTACTGAAAGATGTGCATAGATTGCAGCTGGTTAGGAAATTAATTCTGCCTCCCCCTGAAAAAACAAACAAACACACAAAAAAACCAAGCCAAAACAAAAAAACAAGCAAACCATACTACTTGGACACTGCTTTGATGTTCACTGACACTTTTCACATTCCCTTTTTCTCTTGTGAAAACATGTAACACATTTCAGATTAAACCAATATATTTTTTAAGAATTCTGCTTATTGAAGAGTCTTTTTCTGATGCTCACATGTTTAAAGCTAGGTTCAGGTTCAAACTTTTCATTAAAATGGTGTTTAAAAGTGATACATGAATGTGTAACCTTCATGTATCCATCTTGTTCTCTTGTAATTACCTCATGTGCTATCAGTAATGCAGGAATCTACTGACGTTTCAGCTGAGAATTCCTCCCTCTGAGCCAAAATTGAGATAAACACTGGGGTTATCCTGCTGCCAAAAGCAGAGCCACCATTTCAGTGAGACTGCAGAGAGATGTTCTTCCATCAGACCTGGGCTCTGGCCAGTTGTGCTGATGCCAGGGGGGGTGGGAGGGGACGTGGGAGGAAGAGTATATTGATAAACGGACTCCAACTGTGTATAAACTTTCAGATCTTAGGCAAATCTCAGTGGGGATGTTTCCTGGGAAAGGGCTCCAGTCCTGAATAAAATCTGCTGCTAAGCTGTGCTTGTGTAAATGCAGAGAAAACAGTCAGGCTTCAATGGATTTGGATTGGATTATACTGGCAAGTGTGGTACAGAATCTGTCCCAGATTTACTCTTGTTCTTAAGGAAATAACAATCCTTTATATTTAAATAACTCCTTTCATCCAGAAAGAATCTACAGTGTTTTGAAGAACATGTATGTCATTCTCCAAAGTCATGATACAAGAGCTATTTAAAAAATATACTAGAAAAAATCAGCAGAGAGACTAAGTGAATTCAGCTGGTGCCTTGTTTTAAGCAGAAAGCACTGTATGATTAAGTGCAGTACTGAAACATCACAGATCTTGTTTATGAATACTAGCTTGTGGATAAATGAGGAAACAAAACACTACTCTAAAAATTATCAGACTTTGGGAATTTAACACCATCTCTTTCTCTCTCATATTAAAATCACAGTTAAAACTATTAACTGGAATTAATGCCTGCGAACAGAAATAGCAAAGCTGTATGCCACACCCATATACCTCTGTACACTCTTTTAGCCTTCAGCCTGTTAATATAGGGCTTGGGACTGTACACAGCCTTCCTTTCTACTTTCTTTTATCATGGGAAAACTACTCCTAGAGTTTTTAAACCTTCAGAAATCTACTACTGAATTCTGCTCCAACTAGGAAAAATGGTTATGTGTCAGCACATGCTTTTGCCAAGCTCACCTCAGAAGAAAGAAGTTCCTCTGTGTAGGCCAAATATAATTATTAGGAAATTACAATTTTTTTTTAATTATTATTTTTTAGTCCCAAATGATGGCATCTCAGTACTTTTGCATTCTTCAGGGGGTATGCTATCATTATGCATTTTGAAAGACCAAAATGCCTTATAGTTAGATGTATCTGGGATAATTGAATTGAGTATTATTACTAACATCAGAAGCAACTATGAAAACAATTATACAAGTTACTTTTAAAATATGTGCTAGAATTTAGTTTTCAGCTTGCTAGTTAATTTGACATCAGTAGAAATAATTCATATCTGTTTTCTTAGAATTTGGTTGCATGTGAAATCTGTAACACATTCCTTCTCTTACAAGGAATTATTTTCAATGAAAATAAATTCCAGTTTCTAATGCAGCTGTCTATACAGACCCACACAGAACTAGCTGTGTAAGTATTGCTACAGAATATAAACTAAGTATTGCTGTTTCCTCATCTTCTAAATTTCCATTACTCTGTTACAACATATTCTTTTAACAAATTTCTAAATAGTAATTTGGTGCATATTATGGTATAAATTCTAGCTGTTATATACTACTGCTGAAATAACAAAAGGACACCTACAGACATTGTCTAAACTGAGGAACCCTTCCCATTCCCTCACTAAAGGGAGGACATTGAGTTTCTTGAGTGTGTCTGGAGAAGAGCAGCCAAGCTGGTGAAGGGTCTAGAAAACAGGTCCTGTGAGGAGAGGCTGAGGGAACTGGGATTGCTTAGTTTGGAGAAGAGGAGGCTGAGAGGGGACCTTATTGCTCTCTACAACTACCTGAAAAGAGGTTGCAGGGAGGTGGGTGTTGGCCTCTTCTCCCAAGTAAATAACAATAGGACTGAGGAAATGGCCTGAAATTGCACCAGGGAAGGTTTAGACTAGATCTGAGGAAGAATTTCTTTACTGGAAGAGTAGTCAGGTGCTGGAATGGGCTGCCCCATGGAGTGGTGGAGTCATCATCCCTGTAGGTATTTAAAAACAGTGTAGAAAAGACAGTTCAGGACATGCTCTAGTGGCATGGTGGGTTTTCCTGGGTGGATGGTTGGACACAGTGATCTTAGAGGTCATTTACAACCAGGACAATTCTGTGGTTCCAAGGCCCAGTGGGGAAAGTAGTCCTGTTTATCCATCAGTTGAGAGAAAGCTCTAATGCTGTTGAGTTGGCATCATGGGAGACAGGGACAGATATTACACAGAAGCAAAGCAGGAAAACACAAAAAAGGAAAAGAGAATATGCTGATGGATGTACTCTTTAACACGATACTTTTTATTACAGGTAGGCCTTTAATAAAAAACTTAGTTATGGGGCTTTTTTTGTGTGTTACAGCTTTTTTTACCAGTAATTAACTGGTAAACTAGGAAAGGATAAAAAAACTAATGGTGGCTCTGTACTTATCACAAGTTAAGTGCTTGCTACAATAGGACAGTTGCTTCTATGTACTCAAGAGGTATAAGGTATAAGGATCTTCTTTAAGTCTTTGATAGAGACAAAGCCATATGGAAGTTGGCATCAATGGAAAAAAGCAGTACATAGCTCAAACTTGGGGCAAAAGTTACTTCTAATCATCAACTGAGATAATGAAATGAAGGAAGAGAATCAGCTCAGAAAAGCTTCACCAACCTATATACTGAGATGTGAAGCGTGCTGGCTTGCTGCTGCCTTGGGTAAGGGTCAGAAATGAAGCTTAACCTGGCAACAGTGAATATCCTATTTCCCCCTAAAGCAGTATCTCCCCTTTCTAGCCCACTAACAAATTATACAGAATTCAGAAAGAACAGACCTTCTTTGAAGCAACTTTGTTAGCTTTCATCCCCGCAGGTCTGCTTGAGAGTATTTAAGTATTTGTGATCATAAGTACGTATTTGTGATCAAAATTTCACAATGTGAAATTTTCTTGCTTTCTTTTAGGGAAGGAGAGGAAAAAGGGGAAATCCCTATGACACAAAATAGTCACTAAATCCCAAGGAAGCAGCAAATAGTTCCCTGTTGTCTACCTTTTAATCCCTAGTTTTCTCAGAGAACACCTTTTTCTAAAGCAGCTTGTTTTTCTTTAATTCCTGTTCAGTTGCTGCAGAGAAAGGCTGGGACACAAGTGGCTACATCATGTTCATCTGATGGTGAGCAGGAGACTAAAGGTCTGCAGTAATGCTTACTCCAGGTGAGATGTATAAACTAGACAACCTCTGATCATACCACTGGAGCTGAAGTATCTTTGTGAAGATTCTTCCTGCAATCCAGGCATTTGATTTGTGCTATGCAAGGCAATGAACTAAATCAAATCTCAACTGGACAAGATGGGGTATCATGTACTGCAAGACAAAGTGCTGTCCTTATTTTATCTGTTCATCTGCAGTTTCCAGGTTGCATATGGTAGTGTTTTGGACTAGCATTTAGTAGAAGGGACAGTCCTGTAAGTCTATCACACGTAGCAATTCAGTTGCATTTTCACCCTTGACTTGGAACAGGTTGTTCATTCAGAGCTTAAGTGGTCTTGGTTCACTTTGTTGAATAGTCTGAGACATGGGCCTTTTCTCTGCAGAGGAATCTTCCTATCCCCTGGTGAGCAAATGAAAGGCTTTATTAAAATCTGGTAGAGACTGAGTGGAGCCTCCTGTCACAACATTTTGCAAAGGCTGATTGCTACTTAATTTACTTAGCATGAGAGGAGCCCATAGGCTGTTTTTTTTTTTTTTAAACAATCAATTGCAATTCAGTTTTTGCTTTCCACATCTTTAATCCAGGAGAGCCTGGCAGAGCTGACTGAATACAGAGCACTTGCATAATTTTCAAGTGAATGAAAGAAGTTGGTGTTAGCTGCCCTGGTACCCCCATTTATAAAATTTAGCTCATTCCCTCAAAAGTTCAGTTTAGGAATCAGTTTGGCTTCATTGACTTCCCAGGGCAGGAGGCATGGAAGACTGGGGAATATTTATAGACTAGTTCAGTTATACAGCTCCAGCAAAGCCTCATTTGTTAATTCAAAGGGGTAACTTATTTCTCCTGGGGAGGAGGCAAATAAATTAAAACAAAGGCATTAATTGGGACATTATGTAACTTTTACTAACGCCTGCACTCTTAAACCAGTTTCCAAATTCCTGAATAGATGGGAAGCTGCAAAATGGAAGAATACACAGGCATTAAGTATGTGCAACTCTACTGTTTGGGTTTTTTTTCCCCTATAGTCCTTATGAAAGTCTGGCTGCTGGTAAGCTTATGGCTGTGTAATAATAACAAGATCTGCTGATCTTAGGGATAAAGTAGTCTTTTCCCTTAGCCAGCTTCAAAATTTGGAGAACACCATCTGGTCTGCCATCTGAAACAAGACCAGCAGCAATTGCTTGGGGCCACAAGGAAGAAATATGATGACTGAGGGCCTGGGTACTCTTACTGGAGTAGTAAGGTGCAGCAGTACTTACGTGACAGCAGAAAAAAACAGATGCAAAAAGGCCAGCAAGCAGAAGAAAGAGAAGAACACTCAGGACTGATGTAAAGACAGTCATGCCTCCACTTCTGTGACCAGGCCAGGTAGCAATTTTCATGGGAAGTTTAACTAGAAAAGCATGGAAAGAATGTTCCTATGCTCTGTTGACCATGAACACCCCTGCTAAATAGGAGAAAGCTGGTGATTTAGGAGAGGCAAACTGATTATTTCTATACCCGAACTATTAGATGATTTATGAGAAATAAGTTTAAGACTCAGTGTCAGCATTTAGAGTTTATAAGCTTTCCTCAGCAGAGTAGCCAGTATGACAAATATCTGTATTACTGAAAATTGTCAACAGCACCAGATCATGCACCATGTCATGCATCAAATCTGAAACCATATACAGAAATTTATCTTTACTTGAAGTACACAAAAGAAGTGGATATTTATTCCATACTTAGGTCTGCTTCTCCAGTGTTGAAAAGCTGAAAAAATTGTTTAAAGTTTTAAAAAAGTACTAGATGTTGCTTATAGAGCAGTAGTATCCTAAGGCAAGCACAGCTACTCGGAAGACCTGAGCAAAGCCACAAACTTACCTTTTCTGGTTTTGATTGGATCAGACCAGAGAGTTTGGTCTTTCATTACACCTTCAGTGCTATCTACCAACATGTATTTAAACCTGTGGGAAATAAGTGGGAAATAAAGTGTTTAAAATTAGACCTTCCTCACTATAATTTTCAAGCTACTAAATTAGTTGGTGAGACTTCAGGTTTTGTCAAAGGTGGAGACAATCCAAGGTAACTGTTTCCAGAGACCTTATAAAGAACAAATAGGATTAATAATGGAAAAGCATTCTGTGCTATGTCATGCAGTTTGCACTTTGTTCTTGTCAACCTTCCAATGACAGCTTTTCCCAGCTTGCTATTCCCTGCTGTGAAGAGTCTCATTATTTAGGACAGAAAGTAGTTTAGATTTCTCTATAGAAGTAAAAGATTTTGTCCAACAGTAGAGATCTTTTGCACCTTCCCTGATAGAGGAAAGCACTTGCAGAAACAGACCAACATCAGATTTGGCAAAGAAATTGTATTTCCATTCCACAGTAATGTGAACTGCAAAACTAAGAGCCCATAATATTTTTGTCAGAAGGATATTATGTCTCTGCAGCAGATAGGTGACTGCCATTTTTGCTATTGCTTCTGAATAGCTGGCAACACCAAAACAAGCATTTCAGGTAACAGCTCTCAGGGTGCCTGCATTAAGGTCAGATTCCCCCGACAATAGGGGTCAGACAAGTCTGCAGGCCACCTGACCTTCAGTGTGAAATCTCCAGTCAGATTAGGGGCATCCTGAAGCTGGAGACCAATGAGAACCGTGATTCCACAGAATCCTGTAAAAATAAAGCAAGCAGTGCCAGGCCCATGTCTGCAATTCAGCAGAATCATCTAACACAAACTCCATGGTAAATACTCTCAACATAATTTACCAGTCAGAATCCTTTTCTACCAGCAGTTTCTAATCAGATGTTGTTACTGGACTGCCTACTCCAACTGATGCAGATCCAGCAGTTCCCCCATGAATTTTCCTAATGATTCATGAATTTAACCTGGTGGAGCTCATTGTTTCTAGAACACCATCTGTGGAATACTAGTCCAAACTAAAGCATATTTCTGATTGGCCTTTCAATAAAACATTTCAGCTAGGGACTGGTAATTCACATTGTCCCTTTTCAAAGGAACGTTACAGACTCAGTTTTGTTTCCTATTGTGTTTTAAGAGGAGGAATCACCTTGTAAGAAGTAAGAAGTATACCTGTATGTTGTGTCTGGTGCAAGAGGTGGGTGATAGACAGCTAGGAAGTTTGAATTGTAGAAACATGTTCCATCATCCCCAACTCTGAAGAGGTATTGTTTCAGGACATCAGAAACTTTGTTGACATCTCCTACACCAGCAAGCTTAGGAGGTGATGCACAGTTGGGAACATTGAACAAGGCAGCCTTGTAAGGTCCAAGCTGTTGCCTGTTTGTTTGTTGGAACGTGCTGTTGAGTGGTTTGCTGTTGTTCTCAGTCACCAGGGAGCTGCACTTATCACACTTGCTGCAGAACAGATTTTTGACAAGGCTGTTAGAAATAGTACAACCTCTTCCGTTCACCTTGTATTTACATAGCAATTTACTCTTCTACCCCAAAACACTGAAAAAGGAAACCAAAAATCTGGTACTAGTTTGGCTGTGATCCTACCTCTTCCTCCTCCTTATTTGTTGATGTAGCTTTTTACTCCTGTCCCCCAGAAACTGTGAAGGATCCACAGCATATCTCAGGACAATACTTATTAGTAGCATCCATCCTAAAATTTCTCTTTACCCAGGAAAATCTGACGTAGTGGGCAGGAGGGTGGCAAAAGCTGCTCTTCCCCCATGCCACACATGATACCAGTAGACATCCATTAGATCCTGCCACTTCAGATTTGATAGCCAAGGCAGAGTTCCTATAGAGTCACAACTCACCCATCTCCTGGAACAGAAACCCTGAGAGCTCTGGTCACACAGGAGCTGCACCTCTCAGACCCCACAGGATGCAGATCAGCAGCTGCCTCAGCAAATGCAGTATCTCCATTTCTGGCCAACCAGGCATGTCACTGCTTCCAGACAGCATGCTACAAAATGTTTCCAAGTCCTCACAGCTTCAAACAAAACACATAGTTTGGAAGCTCAGTTCCACCTCTCAACCCTTTCCTGCTGCAAAGCCAAGGCACACGACCCAAGACATGTTGCCAAGTCATGCAACTGTGGGTTATTTTCTGTGGGGACCCCACTCCAGCTGTTCAGTGCCATCAGCAGCAAAGGAACTACAGTTTTTCCAAAGCTGTGGCACACTGGGATCTGCTTGGAAGCTGCTGTGCTCATGGAGCAGAGTTTCTGCAATGCTGAGCTTTGTAGTATGCTCACACATTTCCTTATAAGCAAAGCTGTACATAAGGTGTTAAGAAAATTAATTTTTCTTCAGTTTCCCTCCTCTCTGCTCCAGGAGGCATCCAAGGGTGAGTCAGTGTGCTTCCCTGCAGACCAGAGACACATCCAAACAAAATTCCTCCCGGTCTGCCAAGTAACAAGCCTGCATCTGCTTGCCTTGAAAGCACCAGAAGAGATTTCTCTGTGTACAACTTCTTTTGCAGATATTCACCCATCTGTGTAGGAAATTCTTGCCACAGAATCTGTAGAGGATGGAGTGCCTTGTGTAGTTTTTGACACAAAACATCAGATACATTTGCATATATTTCCAGGAATTAGGCTATCAGGTCAGTGCAGCCTTTTATAGAACTACAATGCAGTTGTAGTCTGTTTCAGGTGCATAAAGATAATGCACTTCAGTTGTTGGATGTGTCTCACCATTAAGCCATGCATTCACAATTCTCTGGGTTAGCTGCGTGGGGTGGTATCTCTGGTTATGGTTTCTACCCACGCAAGGCCTCTTCCCTCCATCTTGTCCAGCTTGGCAACAATCAGCAGTGGAAGCTTTAAGTCTGTTTTATCTACTGGCTAATTTCACTACTTTTCCCCTCAAGATCCTCTTGTCTGGGCTTTTCAGAAGAGCAGGCTGCATGCAGCCTTCAGGAAAGAAGCCATGATATAAGGAAGTCATTTGTCTCCATCAGCTTATGGAGCAGCTCTAACTGGCATTCAAAAAAGTCTGCAGGGAACAGAGAAGGCTGCTCTTGGACACTGATAACAATGTTTCATTGCCAAGCAATTATGAAATTAATTTTATGAATGAGCCCATGGGCCAGGCACCTTTGGCCACAAGTCTAACCTGACATGCTGTTGTCTACCCAAAAAAAAAAAGTGTGGGGAAAAGGGGGTGGGGGAAAAAAAAGGGAAGAAAAAAGGGGGGGGAGAGAAAAAAGGGGGGGGAGAGAAAAAAGGGGGGGGGGGAGAGAAAAAAAGGGGAGGGGAGAGAAAAAAGGGGGGGGGGAGAGAAAAAAAGGGGGGGGGGAGAGAAAAAAAGGGGGGGGGAGAGAAAAAAAGGAGGGGGGAGAGAAAAAAAGGGGGGGGAGAGAAAAAAAGGGGGGAGGAGAGAAAAAAAGGGGGGGGAGAGAAAAAAAGGGGGGGGAGAGAAAAAAAAGGGGGGGGGGAGAGAAAAGAGGGGGGGGGGAGAGAAAAAAGGGGGGAAAAGAGGGGGGGGGGGGAGGAAACAAAAAAGGAAACAAAACAAGAATAGCCTTGCAAGGGCTACCTACTCTCATGATGAAGGAAACTGCAGCAGTTTCTCTCATCAGGTTTACTTTGGAGAATTCAAACTTTTATATGAGGCATTTGGTTTTGGATAAAAATAAGGTAATTAGGCTGTGGAAGACTGGTTTCATTGGCAAGATTTGGGCAAACATTTATAGCTGATAGTGCTGCTCCACACTTACAGGGACTCAGCTAGTGCAGTAACCCTTGTTATCAGCCCCATTTAAATACTACTGTAATTTTATTAAATTGTATAATGATACTCTAGAGAAAATTGAAATCAGAGACTTGGCTTGCACATAGCTTACAGCCACAGATATTTTTTCTTTTTCCCCATGCAAATCTGTTCCTATTGCATTGTAAAGAATTGTATGCAATGGCTGCATCATGTAAGTATCTTCCAAAGAGAGATAGAAGTTGTGAAAGTTGGAGAGTTAGGGGTTTTGCTTTAATGCAGAAAGGACCTCAGGATTTAGGGAGGGAGGTAAGAGATGTTGCTCCTCAAACATACAGGGCACTTTATCTCAAAAGGACACAGGCAAAGTGGAAACTTGAACCTCATGTATATATGTCATGTACAACCTCCCCCCTCCAGTGGAAGCACTGTCCTCCAGCAGAACACGTTTGAAGCCCTAAACTCCTCTCCCAACAGAAGTCCTAGTGCAGAGAGTTGATATCCAAGAGAAAACAAAAAAACCCAAAGACCCTACCCCCCAAAAAAAGAGGAGAGGGAGAGAAAGAGAGAAGAAAGAGAGAAGAGAGAGAGAAGAGAGAGAGAAGAGAGAGAGAAGAGAGAGAGAAGAGAGAGAAAGAGAGAGAGAAAGAGAGAGAGAAAGAGAGAGAGAAAGAGAGAGAGAAAGAGAGAGAAAGAGAGAGAAAGAGAGGAGCAACAAAAAAGAAGAGAATGCAGATAGATGACTCTTACCTGCACACAGCTATCCCAAGCAGCAAAACACTAATACAACCCAACAGCTTCACATCCTTGAGCCCTGCAGAAACCTGCCACAAAAGGAAAACCACTGTTGGTAGGCAGTCCCCACTGAAGAGCTCTCACAGCCACTTCTCACCAGGTCCCCATGGTTAGGAGCTTCCCACCTCCTCAGCACCTCCCTATATGCCTATTGCCCCTCCTGATCAGGTGGCCCCAGCCCATCCCACCCCCCTCTTCCAGCTATTATCTGATCCCAGTTGAGGGGGGGGGGGGTGTTGCAGTTTTGATTTCCATCTGATTTTGGGCACCAGTATAGCTCTCTGTAGTGCTATGGCAGTAAAAAGCTGCCTTTTTTACTTTTAAAAGTAAAAAATTTAGCTCTCTCTGTGCTGGGGATAGATGGCTTTGTTGTTTAACTTCTGTCTAAAAGCTTTTGAAAACTTAAGTGTAGGGAAAATTTGGGACTGAATATCTGAATCCTGCGTGCAGTCTACATCATGGATTGTTCTGATTCACAGTTCAGAATCTGGGTAGCCTTAAAAGTGCTTACAATTGCCTTTGGAAATGTATTTCCTGGGTCACATCCCAAAAAGCAGAAGCCTTCTGGTTAACCCTAGTGTTACTCAGGGCATCTACATGAAGAGCAAACTACTGGGAGATCTGAATCTGACCTGTGGTACCCTGTTGTTCAGCTGAGAATTTTCTTGATGAGTAATTGCTATTAAGAATAGTCTATTACATAGGAGCTCAGATTACCAAATTATTAACCACCCACTTAAAATAGGCTGAGGAGAAAAAATAAGTATCAGCAAAACTGTACAGAATCAATGGGGCTAAGATGCTGTAACTGAAGCAACTCCAGATTTACACTAATATCACTGCAGTTACACTACCTCCTTTATGGATATGCCCTGTGCCCCAGAAAGCTGTTTGAAATACATAATCAAATGATTATAATGCAATTTCCTCCCCATATGTGTCTCATTATGTTTCAAAATCTGCACATCATCTTTACTGTCTTTGGTTTGATTTTTTTCTCACACTACTTTTGAGGGAGTATATTGAATACAGGAATTACCCTAGCTTTGGACTGCTATAGATTAGGAATGAGTTGTATTACTTCTTCTCACTCTACAATGAACACTAAGCCTGTGCTGGGATAAATACTCAGATAATCAGATTGAGCCAGAAAATATCTTACCCTCCTGCATTTCATTCCTAGGAATCTGATCTTTAATATTTACACTGAGGGGATTAGCTGTATGAACTTGGTACTGTTCTGCTCATTAAAGCAGTACAATAATGTACAAAAGCTGTGAACTTAGGCTCAGCAGTGAAAGTAGAATGAATTAAGAACAACCAAGTCTCATTCTCTATGATAAAATGGATATTTTCTCAAAACAGTGATTCCTGTAAATTCAGATCCTAATTTCTTTAGACAAGTAACCCTTTCAGAGAAATCAGCAGATTTTTTTTTACTTTAAGACAGAAAATAGACACATTCTGTGCCTAATTAAAAAATAAAAAATCAAAACACTAGGATACATTGGATGGCAGAGAAAAAGAAACATTCCGCTTCATTGCATGTACGCACATGTATATGCTACAAAATACTCTTCTAAGTTTTATAAGAAAGCACTGCTTCCTTGTTTCTAAAGCACCAAAACAAACAGCAGAAAAAAAATTCATTTAAAGGTAGCTATCAAATTCAGCACATATTACTCAGGCAAAACTCTGCATCATCTTCCTGATGTCTTGCCTGGATGAAGACTGTGACAAACTGCTCATTGGGCCATGGTCATACAAACTAATACTCAGGTGACTACAGCCAGGAGTGTGTCAGTAGAGCTGCTCCTCCCAGGAAGATAATCACCTTTCAAAGTGGTTACAGGATGACAACTTCGGTCATTATTTTTCATGAGGCTATTTTTAAAGCCATCATGATTTACTTGAGCACAAGGCTAGCTTGTGCCCTGGTGGAAGTCACCAGCCACAGTACAGGAGGGTGCTAACATTGCCTGTTTAGCAAGATTTTAAAACTGCTGGTTTTCTTCCATGTTCAGAAGAATCTCCAACATTTTGAAAATTAACAGGACAATAAACTTTCTCAGCTCCATCTGTGCTGGCAGATGTGTCCGAAATTAGGACCAGATCCCATCCTTGCTTACACTTGTGTAAATCCATATTAACTCCACTGAAGTCAGGGGAGCTGGTCTGGATTTAAAGAATGTTACCATGAATTAAATTAACTTCAGTATAATTAATGTGGTCCCAAAGGGGTGCAAGAGAAGAAATCAATGTAAATTCCTATGTTTTTGTTTAAGCAAAAATGCCAATTGTACTTGTTACCTTGTGTGAAATTCTGGAGTAAATCATAGGAACCTCCAGAGTCTGTTTGGGTTGATGGCTTCATGAAACAAAGCTTGCCTGTAGCCTTGGCTTTCCTGGGATGTGAGAAGCCTGTGAAGGTTTGAGAAAGCCTTAAGTTTGTGAGGCCTTAAGTCCCAAAAGGTGATGAAATATATGCAGCTCTCCAAGATCTAAAGTCCAAACCTTTTTCACATTCTGGGCTGTAGGCATAGTGGAGATAACTCTCCACACCCTCCTGTGCTCCAGCTCTCTGGTCCATGCCACAGGATAAAATTTATGGGCTGTTTGCAAACCCATCTCCATGTAAAGACACTACAGTGTTTAATAAAGAGACTAAAAAGCATGGTGGTGACATCTACCAATCCAGAGAGAATCTCATCCAAAGGTTGAGAAAGACAAATAAAACGTAGAATCCATTTTGAAGTATTTTGAAAATCCTCACTAGTTTTCTACATTGCTATTATTAGAGTGTAAATTTCTGCAGATATTCTGGTGGGTGTAGAACTCAAGGAATGTGCTGAAAGAGGACAGGAGTAATGCCTTTGTGAATTAATTTTATGAGAAAGGATTCCATGAACATGGGAGATCTGGAATAGATTGCAGAGATGGTTAAAGAAATTTGATAAAACAGGTGATCAAGGTTTTGGAGAGTGGTGGAAAGCTGACAAAAGAGGTCGTCAAGATTTTGGAGGGTGGTGGGGAGCTGACACAGTTTAAAAATTGGAGGAGTACAGAGATGCAGCAACATAAAATGTGAAAGTGAGGACAAGTTGGAATGAGAAGCAATGGAGGAATTTTTTCTTCTGTCCAGTCACTGTTCTGCAGATGTGATCTGTCAGGAACTGTAACCACGTCTATTGATCAGTCTTACGCATCATTTGGTCTGCAGAGGTTACCTGCAAGGGAAGCAGCTGTCATACTGCCCTTGTTGTAAGAACATCAGTCCATTTGAGAGTGGCACTGAAACAAACAAACAAAAAATTATTCAAAAAGTTAGTGGTCAGCTAAAACAAGCTTCAGAAGTGGGTGTTTTGGGGGTTGGTATTAGCAACAGTTTGTCATCGGCAATGTCTGGAAATCCAATCTATCCTGGCAGTGAAAGCTTTTATCTAATGGTAAATATCTTTCAGTCACTACTGCACTGTATTTATATCATAAGGCTGCAGATAAAAAGGAGAAATTTTCCATTTATCTAGGGAGAAAACTCCTCACTGAAACAGGGAGTGAAATACCTCTCTCAGAATATGTTAAGGCAGTAGGAGAGTCACATGTCACAAGATCTGCTGCAGAGATTGCACGGATGCCTGGTGCTATTGTGCAGTTCTGAAATCACTTTCATATGTTTTTGCCTTCCTAGAGAAGTATTTCTGTTCTTCATTGTTGCCACAAGGAGCAATCAATTCGATCCTAAAATCTTCACACCTATTAACATGTCCTGAAGATAAATTTCCAAGGTCTCTTTTCCTCCTTTCCTAATGAAGTCCTTCTGCAGGTAGATTAGGAACTCTAAGAGCTCTGGAAGAGCTCTGCAAACTACTGTGTGAAAAAGAGAGAGGTGGGACAGAGATAAGCCTCATCATACATTCACTTAGCACAGGAAGAGATTTAGGTGCTGAGTAGGGTTCCTGTCTGTGCACAGATTGGAGCAGCCTGACTCACTGAGCTATTGATCTCCTTAAATTAGAAAACTTTCAAGTGTCCTAAGGTTCAGTTAGAACTTGAAACTTATTTTATCATCTGGTGACAATTCATTTTGTGCAAACTTAAAAGGTCAGCAGTGCAAATATTTGGAAGGGGAAAACAACTTTCTGCATAGGAAATCAGAGCCACACCATTGTCTAATATCAACTGGCATGAGGTAGATTTTTTTATGAACAGAAGAACCAGTCCTTCTTGCATTCCTCTCAGAAATCACATCTAAGACCTTACAGCAGCAGTAAACCCCAAACAATTGCAGAACACTGAAATACCTGCTGCTTGGAGGAGCCAGGGCTTAAAGTGAAAGGCCCCTTTGTTACACAGAAGTTATTATTTTCTTTGCTGGCTTACTATCTACAGTTATATTCTTGAGCTTTCATTTCATACTGTTAAGAACCACTAAGAAGTACTTCTTTTTATGAAAGTCCTGGGCTTGCATAGTAGTATGGCTATCCCTACTAAAAGCAAGCACCATTTGCTTCAGCCTTCTCAGAGCTGCCCCTTGTGATGGATTTTTTATCCCAAGCAAGTCAATGTAGGATGGTCCCACATTTCTCCACCTAAAAAACAGTGTTTTCTGACTTCAGTGAATCCACTGTTGGTTGAGGGGCTTGTTTTAAACATCAGTTATAATGAGAAGTCACACGGGTGTAGAAAAGAAAGAAGGTAAAATATGTTTGGTAATTCAGAGTGGCTGGATATACCACAGAGTGGTCTGTTATAGCTTTGACCAAAGTAACATTTTTTGTTAATTTTATTTTTTTTATGAAGAACTAAGCAAAGATGACAGGGAATGGAGTAAATATTCCTGGCCTGTGAACTTGTTGCATTCCCTAGGCTGCTGTTTCTGTTAACTGGATTTGTGCAAAAGTAACACTTTACTGTGTTGGTATGATATGGAACCTTTCCATGGATGATATGAGGAAGGAGTCCTCCTTACATGGTGGGTATTATCCCTTAGCTTTGTCCTCAGGTTGCTCTTAATTATTTGTATAATGTTACCCTTTTAATTTAATTTTACCAGGTAAATACAGTTTAGCTTTCTGGGTTTGCAAGCAAGAGTGAATTTTAATGTCACGCAGCATGATTAATATTTGAGGTTTGAGAAGGATCTCTCTGTAATGGCTGCAGAGTAGGATCTTTCCTCACAAAGATTATTAAGGCTTGGAATACCTCTCTAAATCTACAGTCCTGAAATATCACTTCATGGAGCCAGCTGAACACCCTTGAGAACTGGCTGAACTTTGGTGCAGTACCTGTGGTTTTACACGAGTGTGAAGTACAACACAGCCAGGCTCCTGTACTGTTCAGTATGCCAAATTCTACTGAAGTCAGACCAGTGTAAATGTTTCCTAACAAAATGATGAATTAGGTCAATAATTTTGTAATAAAAAACAGAAAAAGCTTTTTGTTAGCACTTTCTTTACACACTGAATTGTAATCCATTAGCTAATTCATTGTTTCCAAAGGGCAAAAGAATATGCTGGTTTTGACTGCAGCTTTATGCTGTAGCTGAAATGCTTTATGGTTAATTCTGTAAAATGCTGTTGGAAGATAACAACCAGATAAAACCTAAATCAGAGCTAACCCATAAAAAGAGGTATATGAAACAAGTGTTGCTTAGTTTGGATCCTTGTTCTTCAGACAACCTCATCAAGTTCAACAAGGCCAAGTGCAAAGTCCTGCACATGGGTTGGGGAATCCCAAGCACAATTACAGACTGTGTAGAGAATGGATTGAGAACAGCCTTGAGGAGAAGGACCTGTAGGTGCTGGTTGACAAGAAGCTCAACATGAGTTGGCAATATGCACTTGCAGCCCAGAAAGCCAACCTGTTGTTGGGCTGCATCAAAAGAACCATGGCCAGGAAGTCAGGGGAGATGATTCTCCCCCTCTATTTCATTCTTTTGAGACCCCACCTGGAGTCCTGTTCTACAACCCCCAACAGAAGAAGGACATGCAGCTCTTGGAGCAAGTCCAGAGAAAGGCCACAAAGAGTACTGGACCACCTCTTCTATGAGGGCAGGCTGAGAGAGTTTGGGTTGTTCAGTCTGGAGAAGGCTCTTGGGGAGGCCTTGTAGCAACCTTCCAGTACCTGAGGGGGCTGCAGAAAAGCTGGGAGGGGCTTTTTATAAGGGCATGTAGTGATAGGACAAGAGGTAATGGCTTTAAACTGAAAGAGGGTACATTTTGGTTAGACACTAGGAAGAAATTCTTTGGTGTGAGAGTGGTGAGACATTGGAACAGGTTCCCCAGGTAGGCTGTGAATGCGCCATTCCTGGAAGTGTTCAGGGCCAGGCTGGATGGGGCTTGGAGCATCCTGGTCTGGTGAAAGATGTCCCTGCCAATGCAAATTGGGGGTGGGGATATGGAATGAAGTGATCTTTAAGGTCCCTCCCAACCCACACCATTTTATGATTCCAAGAATATCACAGAAATATTCCACTCATTTGTCTTCCAAGGCATGTAAGGTAAAACAATTTTGATACACAGATCTGTCAAATTCATATCCATGGTTCCAGAGCAGACTACGAAGGAAGATGGAGTAAACTCTAAATGTAGGGACTGAGAGTCTGTCTGCTGCTAGTCAAAATTTATGTTCTAAACAACATCCAGATTTCTGTTTACTTATGCCCATTTTGTTTGTTTTTTAACGATGGAGACTTCTACAGAATTTTCGTATAGGTTGCTACTGATAAAGTGCAAATAGCCCACTTCATCTCTGTACCTCTTCAGAATTCAAAGGACTGTATTATACAAAATATGCTTCTGAGTTGTGACTTCTTGTTCAACTCTTAATTGAATGGAAGACATGAGAACCTGGCAAGCAGAAATGCTGCCAGCCCTGTATTGAGTTATCTCTGTAAGTCAGTGAGCAGCATCAAAAGATTGCTTTTTAAAAATCATTCTCATGGCTGGTTACCATGGTATACATCAAATTCTCATGCACACATACGGTTAGAATATGACTAGAACAAGAGATTTGGGGGAAAAAAGAATCCTGATGTACTAAACTACTGTGATTCACAATTTCTCTGGGAAAGGGAGAAAAATTCTTGATCCAGCTGTTTGTATGATATGTAGTTTCACATGGCATTTATAAAGTTTCAGTTTAGAACAGACTGAGGTGCTTCTGTTTTTCTACAGCTTCTTTTACATCATACACGTGGTGAATATTCTTGACAGTAGATATCTTTGGTCAGTGATTGAAGATGGAAGAAAAGTCAATCTGATGCTTTAGAAGATGTTTTCAAAAATACATTCCAGAATATATTTTTAACCTTGGAGGCAAAACCTTGGGTTTTCTCATATAAAACTATTTAAACCTCTTTCTCCTCTCAATGCCCTCTTCAAGTGGGATTCAGAGATATTTTGTTGAAATCTACTTACTAAGCAGCTTCAGTTCCAGACAGACATTCTGTCATTCTGTGTGAATTTATTTTTAAGTAAGTCAGGATGATAAAACAAATCAGATGGAAAATGCCTATGTGAAACTACGTGGACCAAAACTGCTGTAATCTTGACCAGAGACCAAACACACTATCTAATTCACAAAATTAGGAATAGAGAATGTGCAGTTTAATTTGAGAACATATTTTTGCTCATCCTCATACCTCATATGATGACAAAACCAAAGTCAGATCCTCTGTGATGCTTTTGGTGATAAAACCAAAGCAGATGATTTCTTCATCTCATTTGCTATGATGGTTTTGGGGCCAATAGCAAACATTCATACATAATGAATGCTAAAGTCTGCAAAAGTACTGAAAATTTTAAAATTCCAAGGAGCTTTTTCAAATGTGTAAGAGCTTTTCACCTCCTTTCAATCTGTCTGTAGTTCTTGTCCTACCAGACAGGTCAGAAAGGTTCACTGCTGTCTTCTGCATCATACATTTTAAAGACACTTTTTCCTATCTTTGTTGTTAAACATAAAAGAGAAAAGGGCAGGTCCAAGAGGCCATTCTGGATTGGTGAAATTATAAAATTTCAGCAGAGGTAATTCTAAAAGTCCAGCATCCCAGGTCTTTATAAACACAAAGGAACAATGCACTAATCCAACCTCAAATATTTTTAAAACTAGGAATGAAATAGACCCAGTTTCTTCTTCCACAGCAGCTGGTATGATTCATGTATTACCTGGTGACTTCATAGGGATGATCACAGATGATCAGTAATTTGCTGTGATTTACCACTGAGCTGGGATGTGTGGGTGTGATCTCTCAGGTCTTCTTTATAGTTGTGAAGTAAAATGAGTTAACTTAAAACCACTTTACCTGTCATGTTTCGTTACACGTCTGCAGCACTGTAAAAGCACACTACACCATCAATTATTCTGCATTATTTGATGAAATATAGACTATTAAAATGGGGACATTTGACCATTTGCAACTATCTATACCTATGAATCACACATTGATCCCACTGGTAGCCCGAAGTGAAAAATTTGAGCAGGCTTATTTCCCAGTTCTTGTATCTTAAAAAAGGGTTACATATAGATTAGCGCTTATCCAAACTGAAAACTTCCAATAAATATCTCTGCTATTCCAGTGCCCTATCTAGCAGTGGCAAGACAACAGGCAGCTACAAAAAACCCAAAGAAATCTCCAAAGTTGTACTCAGATCATGACCAGGCAAAGTGATCAGGCATTGGAATGGGCTGCCCAGAGAAGTAGTGGATTCTCCGTCCCTGGAGATATTTAAAAAGAGACTGGATGTGGCACTCAGTGCCATGGTCTGGGAACCACAGCGGTAGTGGATCAAGGGTTGGACTTGATCTCTGAAGTCCCTTCCAACCCAGCCAATTCTATGATTCTATGATTTTTGTTCTGATACTTATGTCACATGGTAATTCTTTTATTTGTTCACTTACTAGAGGGCTGCATTTTGGCTCCTGTTACTCATTTTTGTTTTGCTTTCCATTAATCTCAGTTCTTCTATTAAAAAAGAATTGGAAATCCCACTGAATATTGCTTATTATAAATCTTTATTGCATCAAGCTTTCTGTAAGTGCATTTATCATTCACTTAGAGTGAGTTATCCTAAATGAAATGGATGTATGGACACAGCATAGATATTTAATGAGAAATGTCTGGCAGCACAGGCATTTGCAGCTGCATTACACAGCCCTTTTCCTGCCTGGTCAAAGTAAATTTTCTACTAAAAACTCACTAGTGACACTGACATACCAGATTCTGGAGAACATTTGTAATACAGCCCTACTGTTAGCATGTGTAGCTTTCTACGTTAAATGCAAAAGTAGCTCACTAATCAAGGCAGCAAAAATACATTTTAAAGTGTACAACCTATCTAGTTTACCACTATCCCAGCTGTATTACCACACAGCAATACACATCTGTCATCCAGGAGGAGAGCATCATAAATCCAACATCACAAACATGAATACCACTTACAAAGCCAAAATGAGCTGAGCCCAATGGATATACAGAACTTTATACCAAGTTTTATATCTGTAGAATCCCTCTGAATTGACCATAGTGTCTCTTAAATGTTCAACAGACAACGAGAGGGAAAGAGATGGGGAAGAGGAAGGCAAAAGTGTATTTCCTCTGAAGAGAAAAGTTTGATGAAGGACATGATATGGCACATATTTGCGGGAGACAGATTTCTCAGCCTGCATAACAGCCTCCCACAAAAACTGACTGTCAGAAAAAGAACCTCCTTCCATCTAAGAACATAGCATATATAGCACCACATATACAGGGAATGCAAACAAATCCTTCCTGAAGTGTTACTCTGCATGCACAAACCTTTCCTTGGGGAAGGGATGGAAAAGTGCATGAGCAGCACATGCCATGTGTTCCTTGTGGCATTTGATACTGCCAGCAATTCATTAAAAAGGGCTGCTGAATAGGAGAGAACAGAGCAGAACTTGCTGCAGAGAACCAGGGGAGAGAAGGACAAAGATTTCAAAAGCAGAAAGATCAGAACCAAAGCAAAAATCTCCATGATGTCCAAACAAAAAGAACACAAAGCTCTTCATGACCAGCATGAAAAGAAAGCTTGTGCATACCAAGTCAGAGAGGTTTTCTTTACCTGTTTGTCAACAAATTACACATCCCAAACACAGGGACTTGCTCCTGGAGCAACAAGTAGAAAGCAGAGCAACAGGAAGGACCTCCTAGGCCTGTGGCTGGCACTGCTGTTCCCCTGTGTTCCTTCCCACTGCCAGGAAGCAGAGGGTGGGAATGCTGAAGTAGTGCTGAGCCTTCAGCCAGGAGATGGGAATGTGACACATCTCAGGTGGCATTGAATAAAAACAGTGCTGCTGTAGGAAGTGTTTCAAACTTACAAGCTGGTAAGGTGGTAAAGGATCGAGGGCTCTTTTGAAATAAAAGAGGAGAATCTCAGAAGCATAATCCGCATCATAGAACTGAAATATTCCAGCTCACAGAAAAGCAAGTTGAAAATGCATTCATAGAATGCAAATAATTCCAAACAAGAGTTTGGAATTGTCTAAACTTATAGCTTGCAACTACCCTTAGTAATAGAAGAGAAACAAAAGCCTTAAAAGTTGTGGGAAGAGTGCCCTGAAAGTAGGGCAAGGAAAATGCCAATGCTTCTGTCCAAGTCCTCAGCTTTGAGATCAGCCTTAGTTCATTTTAAATGGCATAATTTGAGAAACAAGTAATTAAAAAAAAAGATTTCTGGAGAAAAATGTAGGGTTAAAATGGGTTTAAAAGAGCATGATCTTATCCCTAAGTACAAATGGTGGCAGCACCCTGTGATGGTGACAGGAAGGAATGGGTTGCAAAGTGTAACACTGGTAAGCAGGGTAAAGAGCAGCCTGTCCTGCTGGCTGCAAATGGTGTTCCAATGAATTCTTAACAACAGAGAATTCAAACTATTGTTGGTATTAGTTGAGAAATGATACTACATAATTTTAAACACAATAATTTACTAATGATGCTTAAGTGTTTTGTGGTTCTTATTTATCATTATTATTATTGCTCCAGACCTTTCCCTCCTCCCCCATCCCGTTAAAAGTTACTACAAGCTAAACTGTAAACTACAATCAGCTTTAGACAGACAATTGTTTGAGCAAAAGCTAAGGAAAATGGAGAATTGTGTTGTTCATCCCTTAAGCAAAGCTTCCCCTTTTCCACACAGCACACATAGAGATATTAAGGTGTGCTAATAAAACATATTCAGATTAATATTAAATCCTAAATTGGTACTCCAACACCTAAATCATGTAATGGAATAGTGAGTGCTATACCAATTATTTTATTCAATTAGAGATAACTATTAAATGTTGAGACAAAATGTCTGGCAATGTTACTCTAATGAATTGCATTACACTGTCTGTAAACATAAATGAACTGGTTTTGAGTCTCCTTATAAAAGTATATGCTCTCCAGCCACCCCCATCTCCCTCCCTTTTATAACTGTTTGGTAATGTTGGGTCAGAGGCATGTGTTAAGAAGAAATACAAGTTCTCTGAGATAGGGTGTTATTTTGTAACTCTTAAATTCATCACCTTTTGAAATGAAACTGCAGAAGTCCACAGGCCATCTGTATCTCTTCTGAAGCCCAGTTTTTTTGTATAGCTTCATTTGCCTTGTTTCCTTAAGAATTCTCCAAAAAGTCTGGCATCATGGCTTGTGACTTTGTATGGATGTTGTTCACTGACATTTGTACATGAACGTACCCTCCTTTGGGATAGTGATCTGAGTAGCAGTATGAAAGTCAGGATTTAGTGAGAATCTCTTTGACATTTGTCAGCTGGTAAGTAAAGAATCTAATTTCAAGGCAGCTTGGACTTAAGAGTTTCATCAGTGTAAGGATGAATTCAAAATTTTCAGGGATGTAAACGCATTTTGTGAAGCTATGGATCACAATTTGACCTTTTGTTTTTTTAATCTCAGTTTGTAGAGAAATGGCCCTTGTTTGATCCTCTTCTGTCTTACAGGCATTCAGGGATATAAAAATAATGAAGCATTTCACGTTTGATTTTATTCTACGCAGCAACCTCAGAATAGGTTGGTATCTCCCAGGAAAAAAATTACATACTTGTTTCCAAAAATCTTTTCTTTGACTGAAGGAGGGACATCTGATTCAAAGCCTGTTAAAAGGAAGTCATGCATCTTTAAAGAGATAATATTTTATAATAATATGAAAGAAATATACTATAAAAGGTGAACTGGAATTCATCTTACTACTATTATGAAAAGCCTGAATAGCCTGAGAAAGCACAGATTTTTTTTTGTTTTATAGAGCGTTTTAGCTGTACTGATCCTTTTAAAAACATTTTTTCATCCACTGAAATATTTATGAGTGAAGTTAAGATCTCCAAAATAGTAGATGATAAAGTGATAACTTGAAGGCTGAAGACACAGAGCTTAGTGATAGCAATCTCTCACTTTTATATAGAACTTGCTCATCCAGATGAAACTGGGCACTAAAGCCAACTTGCTTTACAATCTAAGCTCTTGAAAGTAGCCAAGGTTACAGTGACTTAAAGAGAATGGTTTCTGTCAGTCCTAATTTAAGAGCGTATCTGTGTGTGACCAAGTGCATACATGCTTATTTGTTCAACCTGACCTGCAGGAACAGAGTTCTACTATCTGGCTGCTTAGTTCCTTACTATCTCCTAGGTCTGTGACTGAGATCCAAAGTCATTGAAACCTGGGCTTCTAAACCTATATTTTCAGCATTTTAACAAAATACAATAATACTTTTAGCTTGAGTTAAATGGGTCAAAAAATCACTTCACACATAAGGCTTGGTTATCTAAGAAAATTTTAAATCTGTCTTTATTAGAATTCTGTTTTGGACATTGAATAAACATCAGATGAGCCTCGAATTTTAGGATGAATGTCTTCCTGGAATGAAATAGCGTTTGTGAGGTGGATACATGGCACAGAATACAACTATCCTCCAAGTAACATGGAAGGAAAAAGCCACAATGAATAAAAGAAACTGCATGCATTTCTCCATTATGTATATCTTAAGTTGCCGCAGTTAATATTTATCTTTCTATTACATTTCAGCTGGACACAGAAATCCCATTTCTTCCCAGTGCAGGTCTTTATACAAGCACAGAGCAATAGCCTTCCCCTTGAAAAGCTTGCAGTATAAATAGGTGAGGAAGGAGAGAGGCATGCACACCATGGAGTTAGTACTAACACGAACATCACTCTTTGCAATACTGTTGTCCCATTAGTGGCATTACCAGAGGAGCCCTGAATGTCACAAAATAAGCTTTGTTTCCCAAATGGCCCTTCAGAATTATAGTTTGCTATATATACACTGATTTCTGAACACTTTGACCCATACTCCTCCTTCCCCATGGCAGTATGGTCTGTCTGTGGGGGAAATGTGCAGGCACCGGGCTTGCATTCATGCATCTATATTATGGACGCCAACTCCATTATGCCCCAGAGGAAATAAAACATTTTCTCCTTTTCTTCAGAAATGCTTTCACTCGTGCTCAAGATTGTGAGTTATTCACATTAGCACAGAATGCCTTTTACACCATGCATGGAGAGAAACCTGAAGAGTTCATGGTCTCACTTTTGTGCACCAGAGCGCTATTTTATTGATACAACTGTGGTTTCAGTCCTAACCTTATTAGGCTCTCTTCCACAGTTTCCACCTCTTCTCTACTGTCCTTCTGAATAAAACCTGCAGGTGGCAGTGGTCTAGCTTATAAGATAGTACTTGCAATATATTGCCAAGATAAAAAACAAAAAACAGGGGAGGTTAATTAAAGTGCCAGATTCTGTGAACTGGTGTCTCTAAATTGCCATTTTCCTGCCAATGGTGTCTTTTCAGTCCCCAGATGCACACAAAGCCATAGACAGTGACTATGCAGCCACAGCTAATGAACAGGCTGCTTGTTAAAGCTGCAATTAGGCAAACAAAGCACTTCAAGATTCTTAGTGTTCTTTACTATGTTACTTCTTAACAAGAGTTTCAGACAGAACACATTTAGGAGATGTGGTGCAAAAACTTGGGAGGGGAATTGTTTTCATGTCATAGACTATTGACCATCTGAATGTCATAGGTACTGAATATCTGCTTGAGAACTAAGAAGTAGAGCACTAAAAACCATAAACCAGAGGATCCTACCAACCAGGGCTGTTTCATCACTGCCTGATCACTGCACTTAAGTGTCATATAATTCTTTTTTCTAAGTGTAAACCCTGATAAAATACTATATTACTAATTGATATTCTGCATTAACAGTTATTGTATTTGTGCAATGTTTTGTATGAGATTATTTATGCCTGCAGAAATCAATGTGCAGTCTTTCCATGGCTGATTCATTGGTCCTATATGAAAATCTTTCAATATACCCAACAGGAAAAAAAAATCAGTCATCATACTTACTCGTGGTTGAAGGGAAGTGAGAAATGCAGCACAAGCTTACTCACCGGGTCAGAGAGCTGGGAGTGAAATCAATAAAATGCTTACTGACATTAGAAGAATTTTGTTAGTAGGATGTTCGTGACACTAATATCACTAGCAATTCTAGAAAAGAAGAACTAAAATTTTATCTAATGAAGATAAGATGTATAGATAGAGAGCACTGTTGCTACCCAAGAATGACCACGTCTTTCTCTGGCTTAGATTTAACCTAGCATGAAATGTCCACCTGTACTGTATTTGCACTTCTAAATTGCAATGCCATTGCTGAGTAAATTATAAAGAAAGCTGAAGATTTACAATGGGGTTAGGAATGATCGGCTAAATAAACATTACTTACAGATCTAGATCTGAAAAAGGCATTTTGATAGAGTTTCCAGTATCACTCACCTAAGAACCCAGCTGCTGATGTACCTAACTACACAGTCCACAAATGGTATTTCCTGGAATTCTCAGAGCCAGGGGTGAGTTTTCAGTCCCAGCTTCCTGAGGCTGAGAAGTGCTTGTTCCCATGTTCCAGCTGTGGAGCTGGAGCACAGAGTAAGTTGACAGGAGTATGGCACAGGAACCAAACACATCTCCTTTCCATCGGTCATCAGTTGTGTGTTGAGTAGGCTGACAGCTTGGAGAGAGGGGCATGTGCCAGAGTGTATCTTGCTGCCTCAGATGAGTGCCTGGCATGTTTCAAGAAGCCCAGAGGGGGCTCTGAGATGCACTCAAGCTGTTCAGATGAGAGGTGACAACTTGCCTTTGTAGAAGCAGTGTTAAAAACTCCAGGGGAACCAGGAGCCATCTAACCTGCACTGGTATCTCCTTTGAGATATTGCAGATACCTGATCTTAGTCCTGCAGTGGCTATGTTGTGGCATCCAAAAGTCAGATGATTGCCAAGTTTGCCACTGAGGCCAGAAGACCACAAGCTTGTCTCTTTAAAGGTAGCAGCCTTTCCTAATTTGTAGCTGGGACAGCTGGAGAGAAGGCTGCAAGGTTCATGAGAGCTTATGTTTGGAGCAGGCTGCCATCTGCAGCAGATTTCAAAGGGACTTGTGCCCCTCACATCTCTGCCTGCTCCATAAAGACAGGATGAGCTGCTCCATCGAGACAGGATGAGTTGCAGCATAGAGGCTGTACTGAGGTACTCCTACGCCCCAAAACTGTTTCTAATCGTCCTTGCTTTCACAGCCGTAAAGTTTGTGCTGCCTTTAACTCCAGTTATCACATCAGGGGGCACACCACAGTCCATCTGCTCCCTTGGGCCAGGAGCCAAGGGGTTGCCACAGCCAGCAGAGCAGGATGGACACTGGGCAGAGCCCATCCCATAGTCCCAGGTGAGCAGGGAAAGCCTATACAGGTGCGGGGGAAGCAGAGGGGCCAGGCCCATCAGGCAAGGTTGTGGTGAGGAAGCAGGCCCAGCATCAAGATAAGAAATCAATCCACAAGTCAGGATCAGGTCCAGTGATGATAAACAGGGTCACTCAGATCCCAGTGACCATCAGGGAGATCCATACTGACAAGATAGGCATGAGGTCAAGACAGAAAGCCAGCCCACAGGTCCACATCACCAGGATCCACAGTCAGGCAAGGGCACAGCTACATCTGAGCTAAAGAGCAGTGCTCCTATCACAAAACTTAAGCAGGGGCTTAAATACATTAACATTGGGCTTAAATAGACCCCTGGGCCCATAAGCAGGAGGGTGGTGGAGGTCCCATTATGAGGCTGGTCAGGAACATTTAGGCTTTGCTGCCTAAAGTTTTGGTGCTAAAGTTTTCACACTTGAGCAGCGTTGCCTCCACTTACATGGAAATGAAAGAGCATCAAGTTAGAAAGCTGTCATGCTGGTATTACTTGTTTTTACAAATGGCTCACTTTAGAGGTTTACATAGCAGAAGACAAAAACTGTATATTTTAGCTGAAAGAAAAATACACATTTTAATCGTGTGACACTTTGTTTACTGACTTAAAGCTGTGGTTACTCTAGGAGAACAAGCAAAGAGAAAGCTCATGTCTCCCTTGGAAACCCATATTCAGTAAAGTGGGAACATTTCAACAGATGTAATTGATTTATACTTCAGGAAAATGAATGATTTTTTTCCCTTCCCACTCCCAAGACGCTTGATTGGAAAGTAATTGCTCTGCTTTCAGGAGGCAAAGAAAATTATAGATCCAAGACTTACGTCAAAGCTGGTAGCCTCAATGCCACATCAAAGCCACACAAAGGTGGCTGTGAGTGAAACCAGATAAATGCGGTGATAGTCAGTCAGCATGGGCACTGGCCAATTGAGACAAATTTATAAATCTACGGAGATTATATTTTGTTTAATGTTTAGAAGATGGTCACTTGATCGACCAGAACTTGAGGGTTTTTGGTGGGGATAAAGGGGCGGGGGGGTCTGTGAAGGTCAGACCAGATGTTCTGCTTGAAGACTGTAGTGGTGATTTCTTACTCCCTGTTGCCACCTACTGAATTCCAAGATGATTTCATGCCTGCTTTGCATATGTGATTTTTTGGGATTCTTGCTTTTTTTTCTCCTTTGTTTTGTTTTCTGAGGCAAAAAAACCCCCAACAAAATAAAAAGGGAAGCCTAGAAACTGTAACCACTCCTGGAATTGAGAAAGAGAGAAGCTTTTCTGCCACAGTTTCAGGTCTGATATTCTGCTATATGGCCAAACATAGACAAACTCAAGGAAGTTCTTGTTAGCTTCCAGTCTTATAAATTTTTACTCATGTTCATAGAATCATAAAAACATTTTGGTTAGAAAAGACCTTTAAGGTTATCGAGTCCAACCGTTAACGTAGCATGCCGCCAACTCCACTACTAAACCATGACCCTGAGTGCCACATCTACCCTGTCTTTTAGGTAACTCCAGGATTTATGACTCCACACAGAATGTTAGGGGTTGTGAGGGACCTCTGGAGATCATCTAGTCCAGATTGCCTGGGCAGCCTGTTCCAATGCTAGGGAACTCTTTGAGTAGAGAAATTTTTTCATATATCCAACCTAAACCTGCCCTGGCACAACTTGAGGCCATTTCCTCTTTTTCTCTTGCTTGTTACTTGGGAGAACAGATCAACTCCCACCTCACTACACCCTCCTTTCAGGTAGCTGTAGTTTCTCTAAGTGGGGATTGTTTAGCTGGAACCTCAACATTGCAGCAGAATATGTTGTTGATTCTTATTCCCCCACTGCAATAGCAAGCTTCCTACTCCTCAGCCCCTGCCCCCTTGCTCATTTTGGCTTCTTTGTCCTCTCCATTTCTGTTACCTCTATCCTTGCAAATCTTGGTCGTCATGCTGTCTCCCTCCCACTCTCCATTACTATGAGCAAGACACATTCTCCATGTTGTGTTTGGAAAGTTAGTGTCTACCTCAGTAGCTGTTATATGTTTTCACAGCAGAAATTAAATTCTCTTCTGACTGGTTCTAATTCTGTCCCCTCTTTTGATCCCGGAAACATCAGAAAAGGGGTAATACAAGGAGAACTTCTAGCTAAGATGCTAAACGAGGCCTTGGGAACTCCAGTTCCTGAATCTCTTCCAGCTTTTTGTGTGACTTTGACAAGTCACTTAATTGTCATGTGTCTCAACTACTCTATTCTGTGAATGCCCCTGGCCTTTATGCTTTGCATTGAGATTCTGCTTTTATTATTAAAAAATGTGGCAACATGAAGCAGACATCACAGAACTTGTCAACAAATAGAGAGTCTCATAGTACTTGGTATATAACATTCACCCTTCTACACAAAAACAAACTTTTGCTGGTTTCTTTGTGCCTTTGTTGCCATTGGGTAGCCTTCCCTCATTTATTCCACTATTTTTCTTATGCTTTGAAGTTCTCAATGGCAATACAGAGTACAGAGTAATTTAAAAACTCCATTTCTGTTCCTTAGTAAAATGTTAATAGACTCATAAATGTTGCAAGCCTAGTTAAATGCATCACCCAATGCAAGCATTGCACATCTCAACAAGAAATGAAAACCTTGTCTATGGACAGGGGAACATGAAATTTCCAATCAGTCACTCAGAGAAGGACTGAGAAAAAAAAAGGAGGAATGAAGTGACCCCAGAAAGAGAAATGCCATTGAGCTGCTGAAAAAAAAATTACTCATGTCATTCTTTGTGCATAGAAGTTAGGAGTTATTTTTGTGAGATACTTTTACAAAACCATTAATAAAACATGATGAATATCACCTCATCATGATGATGTCTGCTTAAGATTCCATAAATTTCTTATGACAGAGATTTCAGTTTGTCCAATAATGAATAGACTACTTGGTTACACCACATGAGAGCCTCTGCAGGAAAAAAAGACCAGGTAATGAAATCTCTTTCATTTAAGAAAGAGGCAGGGAGAAGCAAGGAAGGAAGATGAAGCCTGGCAATTTTCACAAAGCCTGTGAAAATTCTGTCCATTAAAAACTTAGAGTAACTTTTTAATCACAAACATGAACTCACTGAACAAGCCATGACAAATGATGCAGTAATGACTCATTGGTGAATTCAGCTCATTACTGGATAATTGTAAGCTAGAAAGCAGAAGTTACATGGATCATGTAGCAGTGGCTCAAAACCCCATGTTCTGTTACATGGACGCATGAGACTGAATCATTTAGTGCTACCTTCTGGGCTTAAATTACACATTCAGAACAAGAACAATTTTCAGAATTCCTGAGAGTATCTAAACCAGTGTAATCTCTTTTTAAGACTTTTTCCTGTGTTGGAAGAATTACAGAGGTAGAATTTATACTAGTATCAATATTATCCTACAGCCTTTAAACTTGAATATTCAAACTTTATTCCCTTATAATATAGGCCACTATTCTATTTTTACTTAGGAGGTTTATTTCAGTTCCCACCCATTGCTGAGTTACTTTTGAGGTAGGCAATAGTTAGCTTTTAATTACAGTAATTTTTGTCATCCACTAAATAAGAATTTTTTGAGATTTAGATACTGCCTAACAAAACTAATTACTATTCATCTGAGTTTTCAAGATACTGCCTTTGGTTGTTGGAGAGTTCTTCCAGATAAGGTGACAATGTATTTTTATAGGAAGAAAGGGAATACTCTGCATCTTGAATGCACTGCACGTAAAAATGGACTGAAATTAGATGGAAAGAGAATAAAAGAGTTGAAATGTCAGATGGGAGTGAGGTGAGCAATATAACTACAGAAGAGCCTAACTCTTCCTCTTGTGTGCAGTATTCAGGTGACTTCCAGACACCCCAAAAATCTTTCTGCCTTTTATCTGTTCTTGGAAAAGTAGGAGAATTCTCTGTCACATAGAAGAAAATTCACGACCGTGAAGATATCAGAAGACAGTTCCACACCAGAACTATTCTGTATCAGGAATGTTCTTTCTCTGATGGTTGGTTTTGGAGAGGGAGCTACTGACCGAAATGAAATGGCAATGGCTCCCTCTAGTGAACTGCAATACCATAGACACCAAGGTGTGCAACCATGGGTGCTCCCATTTTTTTCCACCAGAACATCCACAAAACTCTTTTTTCGTGATCAGTACTATCACATACCAATTGCAAAACAGAAAACTCAGGTCTAAGGACCTGGGACTTTAGAAAAGCTTAAAATTCATCTGTATGTGATTGTATGAAGCTGCAGTCCGTGTTTTGTACTTGGCCAGTCAACCAAACCATTCTCCTACAGCCAGGATTGGAAACTATCAGGCTTCTTGGATTTACACTGATAAGAACAGGCTTAAGGAGGACTCTGTGGGTGCTCTAGTTAAGCTCCTATTTTTTTTCTTTCTCACAAACTGACGAGGGTCAGGCTCAAGGGACCTCATTTTCTTTTTCTCCTTCTCTGGCAAGGAAAAGGAGGAACAAGAGTTCTAAGAAGTATGAAGGAAAAGATTTTTAGCAGAGGCTGTCAAACAGTCATGCCTGACCATCAGCATCTTAAATAGCCCTCTGACTTTCAGATTTCTCATTTTAAGGGCACAAACCTGTTATTTTCTCTCATGCCAGCTAACATTGCACTTTCTTTTTTCCTTCTCTTTCCAAGGCCTGAGCCTCACCTTTCTCCTTTCACTCAATTTCTACAAATGACAGGTACAACAGTACTAAAAGAGAACTGGTGTTTCTGTTTGTCCTTCAGAGTAAAACAAACTCATGAAAGGAATAACCAGTTATTATAAACATTGAGATAAGAACTATGTCTTCATGGTTATTACTATTTGTGCTGCATAAATCCCTTGCAAGAGCTTTTAGTGCAGCTATAAATACAGAAATGTTTTCTTGTCACCTGGTTATTTTATAGTTTTTTCCTTGTGAATTGATAGTAATTAATCAAGATTGTAGCCTGCAAGGTGCTGAATGACATGCTCGATACAAAGCAGTTATGGAAAACAAGTTTCCCCTGACTGTGGAACAGAATGAGACAGTGCCTGAACTGGAAATAATACTCCTCCAACTTAATTCTTGTGATCTCTTAGATCTCAGCATAACTCTGAGCAGCCTCCGAGGGAGAGGTATAAATGTGCTGCCAACAGCAGATGATATTAAGCTCATCTTTCAGAAGAGATGCTTGGTTTGGAGGGTGGATGTTACTATGAGCATAGAGCGAGATTCACATATCCTTCCACTGTGGCATTGGATAGAATTAAGCAATCTGAAAATCAAAGTTTCCTGGGTTGTCTTAGCCAGTGTGGTGTGGGAAAGACATCTAGAAGTGGTAGAAGGGAATCCTAGAGCTGATATCCCAGAAACTGGTGGCCTAGATTACATAGTTAATGATAAACTGACAGTGACTTAATCCACCGTAACCTTGGTCATACTCCTAGTGGATGTGCACAGTAACATCTTTCCCCTGGAACTAGGTAGTAAACAAACTTGCATTGAACATAGTGAGGAAGGAAATAAATAATTTTATGAGCAGGCAAAGCAAAGGGTGCTGTCATCAACTTCAAAAATCTACAGAGTCTTCAAAGGAAAAACAGAATTATAAATCTTCAACTCAAACATTATTTTACCCTTTATCTTTGACTATGAAACCTGGAAATCTAACAACATTCTAAAAATCTCAGAATGTCTTTTGAAGGCAAGTGCCCTGGGAAAACATTTGTTAATGTATATAATGATTTCTTAGTAAGTGTCAAGATTTTCACATAACCCATCAGATTCTCTGGGGAAGATGGAGACACAAAGGAAGTGAAGCCAAAGTATCTACTGTGACAAGCATGCCTTTGGGCAGTCCAAGAACAAAAGGAAATACATCAATCAAAAGAATACCTCTTCTGAATCATACTCAGGAAGGGAAAGTGTAATGATATTAATCTAGAAAGTATGTAAAGCATGGCCCAGGATTAACAGGGTTGGAAGAACCTTGTTCATGACCCCAGCATATTCATCAGGCTGCAGAAAAGTGGACTAATAGTGTCTTGTTTTAGTGACTAAATTTCAACTTTCTTTGATAGCTTTGATTTTGATTTTGAATTAAGAAGGTATTACCTGGGCAAATTATTTCCAACAGGAATTATTAGATTTGATATTGTTTGAGAAAAACTACTTAACTATTCCGATCAAATTACTTTGAATGCTTTCTCTAGAGCTTTCTCTAGTGGTCCATACTACCTCCAGCAGTATCTCAAGCCACTTCCACAACTGGCAATATAAGAAGAAATTCATAATGTTTTGTTTGTTTGTTTTTTTGGTTTTTTGCAAATAGCCAAGTGCATCTCAGTTTTTGACTGGTACTTTAGCTGATATTTCTATACTGCCAACTTCTATACCTTAAAACTCTGTGTAGTATGCATCAGTTGTGGTTGTAAGGGAAACAATATGAAAATAGTGACTTTGTAGTGACTGATTTATTACTTTGCCTTTTATTTCTTTGTGACTAAAACAACCATGTGTTTTTTTTCTAATTTTCTTCCTGTCCTGATTTATTTTTACTCCTTTGTTTTCACATGTTATTACTCAGCTCTGACACTTCCCAAGCTGTTGCTCTCAGAAGTCACATGATAATGTGAAGCATCTGGGTTAGGACAAATCCTATATTTTAATGTAATTTGGCCTATTAAAATTATCAGAAGTGTTTTAGGGAAATGCAAGAAGACTTTTTGATAGAAATCTGACGAGTAGCAGTCAGTTTTCAACCATGGAGAAGTCTTTAAATGGCAAAACACAGAAGCAACTAACAGAAGTGAATGTGGTATCCAAATTTTCCAAAGAACAAGCAAAATCTATTATTGCAAGCTAAACTCGGTTGGTTTGTCACTTAAATTAATACCATCTATTTCTGTTTGCCTCATGATCATATAAGAAGGGAAAGAAGGGACAGACTGGTCAGTGTTTATATAATGGTGTTGTGTTGTATGGGTTGTGTTCTCTTTCAGTCCATGTAAAGCCTTCAAAAGTCTTTTTTTTTTGCTCATCATTTCCTGAGAACCTATTTTTAATTATCATGTATGCCCAGATGATGACTTTGTTTTAGCAAACATTCTGAGCTGGTATCACAGAGAACGTGGGAGAAGAAAATGACTCAGTAAAACCTAAAAAAGAAAAAAAATCCCAACAGACTAAGGAATTCAATAGTAGATCAAGATACTTGATTCAGAAGGCCAGACTCACCAGCAAAGTATTCCCTGCACTGCACTGGGTATCTCTTTAAAATGGGACATTTTATCCTTAATAAGGAAAGAAAATGCAATTAAATGAAAAACAAAACAAAACAGGAAATTTCTTTTGATAAGTGATTTGCTCTGGGGATTTATAATCTCGCAGACAGAGAGATTCTTCATCTTCCATTTTGTACCTGACAATTTCTAGTTTAAGGAGAATTCAGGAAGATGTACTGGAGAACAGTCAGATAAATTAGAATGAAAGGTACTTGATCTATGTTCAGTAGTATTGTGCAGTACCACAGGGACATTACTCATGTGTTTGAAACCTTAGAATGACTATGTAAATGAAAATATAAATGAAAATATCAGTGTAATTAGTGCACATTTCAAAAAAAACCCCCAAACATCTATACTTTTTTAAAATAAGCTTAACAGCTTCTTGGCCAGGTAGGCATGTGCCAGAGCATGCCATGGTGTCAGATGAATGAAGAATAATTGTTGAGGAATTGAACAATAAAGTAACACATCACCTTTAATAATTTCTCAAAGCTTAATTGGGCTGTATACCAATTAAAATGAAATATCTCTCAATAGTAATGGCACATTCAAAATATTCATTGCAGTTCTATAAAATATCAGTTTGTTCAAAAAAGTAAATGTAGATGCTAACAACAGAAAGAAGTCAAAGATAGTACTGTGAATGCTATACATGTTCTCTTAATGTAACAAACTACCTGTAGTAAGCAGATAAGGAATATTTTGAAGCAGAGGATTTCTGTTTTTTAGGTATGAAGTTACTGTTTTGTCAGCCTCCAAATTTTATTCTTTTTTTTCCTCCTCATGTGGTTATAAACTGCATAATGGAAGAGAAGCAACTGAATTGGGAGGAGAATGACACAAAGGAATCACTGACACATTGGTTTAGAGGGAAAGTCTTTTGATGGGCAGGTTATTTGTAATTTTCCTCAATGGTCTCTTTTCCATCTTCTTCAGGCTGGTCCTGTGTAGCTAGACTAAATGAGTAAGGAGACAAGTGATGTGAACTCCTTGGACAATTCCATGATTGTTTGCAGACTGTCTGAGGTGCTCCAAGTTCCTGACACACAAATGTCAATAGCAGGAAATATTTCCAGTTTGTGTTCAACAAATGAGTAATTTTCAAAGAAGTTTCTGTTAATCCAGTGCTGAGTTTAAGGAGAGGTTATGCAGAGAACTGGGCAGATGAGCTCAGGCACTGAGTCGTGCTAATACTATGAGTTGGCTGCCAGACAGGAGCTGGCTTATTTTCTAGGTGACCTGGAGAGGATGATAGAAACAGTTATATATACGTTCATAACCATGCTAGCTACAAAAAAATAGAAGAGAGGGCACATGCCTAGATTGGTATATAAAAGATTTATTATATCTTTGTGTGTGTCAGTGGTAGCTAATCAGTGCTTTGGTGGATATATCACTGTATTCTCATCCCCCCAAAAATTATTCACTCAAAAGAGAGAAGCCAAAATATAAAGCATGTGTGTCAACCAGGTTGTGATCAGCTTTACTGGGTGCACCCTCTGAACTGGCTCATCCCAAGGCTGTCATGATTGTGTGGCTGAGAACATGCTTGAAATGATTACTATTCTGACTTTTAAATTTAAAGGCAGATGATTGAATCAGCTTAACTATTAACCAATTTGATCCCCATTTTATCTAATTGGAATATCAGTAATGGAACATTCTAGCCCTTTGGCATCTTATTATGGAAAAATGCATTTCTGGCACAGCTGTATGACTGAAATGTTGCTCAAAACAGCCATTATGATATTTTCATCAGCTTTCCCCAGAGAATTTAGGGAGGGGTGTTTTTGCCTTGTTTTTATGCCTGTTAGTATTTGGTAGTTGTTCTGTGAATGTGTACCCTGGTGCTTTGCCAGACTGTTCTTGTCCTCTGCTCCCTGAAGTGGCTGGTGGACTCTGTTGCCATCACAGCAGAAGTATCTGCCATGTGGGCTGCCTTCTTCACTCATTTGGTACACTGGAGTGTCAGAGTTATGACTGAGACTGGTTTGTAAGGACATTTCAGCCACTTGTAGTACGACTACATATCTTTTCCTCATCAGTGTTTTCCTGAGCAGACTCAGGCTTATGTCTTTGTCCATAGCTATTTGCCAACAAATACCTCTGAAAAGGCCTGAGGGAGGAGGCCCATGAGTGGGTTATTCTTTGGAGATATCCTCATCTCAAGCAGTTATAAAGCCATAAAGTAGCTTATTGTTTCATGCAGCATATAAAGGTTCACTGTGGAAAACAGAGTACCTCAGTTTCAAGAGCTCCCATAAACAGCCCTTTCTTAAAGTTTTTCAGTGTACTGTAACTCCAGACTGACCGTGTCTCCTCTGCTTCTGCATCTGTTCATGAGATCAGCCCCTGTAATAACTCAAGAAATGACAAAAGTACATTATTCAGTCTTCAAAACTAAGCCTCACTGTCTCCTTTCTGCTTTCTGGAGCAATTCAATGGTCAAGGTAAAAAGAGACCTCTCCTAAAGAGGAAGAGTCCAGCACTGCTTTCTTGTCCTCTACTGCCTTCACTTTGCTTTCTGTGCTCTGAGCAGAGGAACGCAGGCTCCTGTGTGAGCAAGCAGCAGATGAAGCAGTGGGCAGGAGGTGGGTGTTCTAACAAGAGTCACTTGCCTACACAAAGGCTGCTGAACATTTTCTGTCAAAAAATTGATTTTCATGTAAAAGTATTTGTTTGGTGTATTTTTTGTTTAAGATAATGTATTTTTTTTTTTGTTGCTGTTGACAAGTTTGGATGCTTCTTAGATTGCCTGTGTCCAGGGCTGATGGAAATTCATTTCTCTCCAAAAGCCTTCCCAGGCTACTTTTATGAGTAGCTCTAGTCTTCATATTTGATAAGGCATTTAAGCTTACTCTGTTTATTAAAAGTATACTTTTTCTAGAAAGAAAATGTGGAAAAGTTTATGTCATGTTGGAAGTGAGAAACTGTAGAGTTTCTGGGACTGACTCTGGGAAGAGAAAGTGGGACATAGTTGGAGATGGGCTAACTTACACAAATATGTTTGGTACTTCCAGTACCTCTTAGCAGATTTGGGTCTAACTTGCCAGCCTAACAAGTGTTTTTAAAGTTTGCCCAAACTGTCTCTGCCAATCAAAAAGAGGAAATTCTAAGAATTTAAATTTTCTTCCTGTAGTCCAAACAGATAGGTCAGAGGGCTAGATAAGAATTGTAACCTTCCCATTTCCTTCTAGAAGACAAGTTGTGCTGCTCAAAAAATAGTGTTAATTCTTTGGAGTGTATGCTATCACAGTGAAAATGCTTACTGGTTTCTGTGATAGCAGGACATTTAGCTTGGATGGAGTCATACAAACTAGATAATTTGAGACTGGGGACCACAAATACAGTGGCTGTCAAGGTCATAAACTCAATCTTAAATACACAGACTACCCCAGTAGAAACAAATTAAGATGCAGGAACAAAATAAGATAGCTGTTCTGGCAAACAGCCTTCTAAAATAATGAGTTTTCTCTTGGCAGGCTTGGTAAGTCTGCAAAAGCTACTAGGTAACAGCAGTGCTGAGAATCTCCCATTTTAAAGACAAATTGAAATAGCTTTTAAGGCGTTTAGAAAACTGAGTGCAACAGCAAAAGTTATGAGGTGGTAAAAAATGTACAAATGTCATTTCAAGACTGTTGGAAGAAGCTAGCATCAGTGCTCAGGATAGAAGTCATTGGCAGATGAAAATAAAATTGTAACTTTTAATGGAGGCAAAATTCAGTAGGACTAGCATTAATTATGGCTTCCAGAATGTAGAAGTGTTTCCAGCCCAGAAGCCAGAGTACAGCTGATTGCAACTTCAGGAAACACAAGCAGTGTAAGATGAATTGTGCAGTGATGAACATTCACAGAGGGTACATCTGAGGTAAATGTTTAGTTGATGGTGCTTCTGAGAGGATCATCTCCTCATTCTGGAGCTCCACTAACATTTAAGGCTGTCACAAACCAGTGTTGTATCTTAAAGAGATGTTTCCACCCTGTCTCTACCTGTTCCTGTCACCGCATGCCTGTCATGTCTTGTGACTGCACTAATATTTGTGACTGAACGGTGAGCAACTTCTTGTTAAAATCGACTGTCAAAAAACAAAAGGCCATAAGTAATCCAGAGAACAACCCTGGAAAAAACCTTCAGGAATTTCTGAGCATATACAGGTGCTGACGTGGAAAATGAAAGTTTTTGATGTATGGTAAGATTTGAGATGAAATTGAAAACCTATCTAAATCTTTAAAGCTCTATCACTTTACAGAGGGCAAAAAGTCAATATACAAGCATAGCAAAAAGGAATATCAAAATGAATCAAAGAATGAGATAAATTTTGAGACAAGAAATCAGCATGGCATCTTTGCTGTTCCAGGAGTGATGAAGCCTTAACAACTGCAACTGTTTTCTAGACAAGCAAATCTGAAGTTTGATGTCTGAAGATACATAAAGCTCTGTGAAAGGAGAGCTGCAAGCTGAAGCTCAAAAATGCCTCCAGAAAAAGAAGTTGCAAAATAACTCTGTATAATATATGCTGGGAAAAACCAAGGCTACGAGAAATGAGCAGATAAGTGAATTAACTTTATCATAATGGGTGATATGGCTTCTGAAGGCAGAAATATAAATCACTTAATTAAGGAAAGCAGAGTTCTGGATGGGAAGTTTATGTCAACTGGAAGGCCTCTTACAAATCAAGAAAGGAAAAATTTAGAAACAGAAAAAAACCCAAGCCTATAGACTAATCATCCTTAAGAGACAGACCATTGGCAAGCACCACAGAAAACTAACAATATTGACAAGGAGATTAAGCAGTCAGAGCCAAAAACTGAATCATGCCACATCACAAAGCTGTGAAAAAGCTGTATAAAATATAGAACGAATGCAGTTTCAGGTAACGATGAAAGCCTTTAAGAGAAATCTGTTTCAAAAAGATGGAATTGGTAATGCTATCAGTAAAGTCACCAAACTGTTAAAAAAACTTTGATCAGAAGAAGATCTTTCATCAATGTGAAAACAACATTTCATGCAGAATTCCAAAGGTGACCTAAGCATATGCAGCAGCTATGCAAGCCTGAGGATCCTTTAGTCCTCTGCAGACAACAGCAGTACTGACTTAAACAGAATTGAAGAAGTAAGACGAAAGAAAGAGCAAGGCATATTTCTTTCCATAAAAACATGTGCCCACCAGATTTTTACCTTAAGAATAGTCATCAAAGAGATAAATGAATAGCAAAAATCACTCGCAAACTTCACATATTTTAAGAAAGCTTTTGACAGGCTTCAGCATCAATGTCATCCTGGAACATCTTATTATATATTCATATTTTTATGGTATGACTTGGAAATATTTAAAAAAATCATTATCCAAGTAATGTAGCACAATGTATTCTAGAGATTCTGCAACTAGAGAAAACTGCTGCCCCTAAAATGTCATTTGAATAACTCTGTATTAGTGTCTCTCACTTTAGTTCATTGATCCTTAGGCTGTATAATTCCAGCAATTTCATCTCGGGATTCCAGCTCACAAGGTAATAATGAGTTTGAAAAATGCATCATTACTGTCATTTGTTCTTTGTGTTAAGGGAGAAAAAGCTGGGAAGAAAGGAGAAAAAGAACAATTTTCTTTTGCTCATGGTTAACAAATCCTGCTAATATTACTGCTGATTGAGGGTCAACTGCAAGCTGCATTAAATAATCTGAGATTACTGAGGCGATTGATTATCTTTCTCCTAGCTCATGGAGATGAATTCTTCCTTCCAGACCTTGACATTACCTGCCTCACACTGGCATTTCAGCTTTGTTGAGGATATTCCCAAAGTTCCTCAAACACCCGTCTGATCTATCTGTAACACTGATTTGACTTCATTTAAGTGTGTACCTCCAGAGAAATCAAAAGCATCTGTAATTTGTCAGGCTCAGTGAAACTCATTTTAAATAGCAAACAAACTCAAATCTAAACCAGTGAGCTTTATTCAAACAAGAGAGAGTTAATTTTTCATCTGAAACTGGAAATAAATACATAAAGAACAGGAATAAGGGCATTCAGTAGGCACAGTTTTAGGTTTTGGTCTGGGGTTGACTCAACAAAACCCAGCCTCAAGGGTGCTGCTCAAGGTTACCTTTCTGTCTGCATTTATATCCTAAGTTTCCTGATTGCTTTTGAACAGTGATGCTTTAAAGTTCACTGCAAAAATCACCTAATTTCAGAGGACATCTTATGAGGTGCTGCCTTTGGCATCTGAGAAGTTGCTGGCAGAATGCCTTTAAGTTTACCTGAGAATTATTGCCTTCAAAGGATAAAGGGATAATTCAGGAAGCTCTCCTCTTGTTTGCCTATTTTTTTAGGAATTCTTTTGAGTAATAGACTTACCCTAATATATTTTACCAATCACATGATAAATGGGGGTAGTTTGATTGTGTATCAGTTTAAGTCACATTCTGGTTTAAGGGCATGCTGGGGAGGCCACGTTTGTACAGTAAATGAGATGTCAGTTTTAAGAGACATCCTGCTTCAAGGTATCTGAATCTAGATTTTTAGCAATCCATAAATGGGAAGTGCTCTGAGCAGAGCTTTTGGCTTTAATATAAAAGGAGAAGGTCCATTTGCAAATGAAGTCACAGATCTGTATAGGTCCAAGCATCTCTTGAGAAAATAACCCTAAAGGAGTGAGATTTAATAATACAGCATTTTAATTTGGACAGTTTGCTGCAAATTAAAATTTTAATTATTCTTCGTGACTTTTTACTTATTTTTATATACTTGAACTTGAACAAAGCTTGATGCTTCAAAATTCACTGCTTAGTAAAATTTTGTCCAGCTGTCCCCAAGCCAAACTTTCTAGGGTGTACATAGGGGAAGAGTACGCTTTTAATTTGGATTTTGATGTTTCTAGCAAAAGTCTTGTTAAACTCCAAACATGCAGATTTGAAGCCCAAACCCAAAATGATAAGTTTATTCTCCATAGACATATTTTTTTTGTCATAAGAGGGATGTTTAGCCATATCTCTTCCCTTCTGGTGATGGTATTGTTGCTACAAAGGGTTCAGTAGTATTTCCTTACTCAGAATCTGAAGGGATCTGTTTTGTTGCAGGGACAGCAATGTCCCAGTTAGGCTGTAAAACAGAACAAGACTCCTACCTGCTTACAGTTGTCAGTCACTGAAGACCTCACAGAACAGTAATTTCTGGAGCACTGGTCCACTTTTAGCTGAGATCATTCTGTATTTTGCTCCTAGTAAAATGGGAGCAGCCAGTGTTTCCAGTTGCAGAATGTATACACTTCCCTTTCTGAGCTATAGTGTTAGAGTAAGTTATTATATAGTCATTGGTTTTGCACCCTGACAGCATTGAAATTTTACCAGTAAAGCTCATGCTGGTAATGCAGTTTTAATCTTCCTTTAAGAGATTTCAAGATTTCATTAATGCTAAAAAAGGTCTTTCAAAAGGTCTTGTTGAAAGACAATATAGAAATATGAAGTAATTTTATTTGTAATTGCTGTTTTAGCACCTTTTTATTGCTCTGTGTATGACTAGTACATGAAATTCCATCATTTATAGAATGCTTGGAGAGCTGCTTAACTGTGCTTGTGACAGGACTGGAAAATGGGCAATAAGAAACCTAAGAGAAAACAGGCTTTGTGCTAAGCTTCTCTCTTTCCTCTCCAAACAAAATCATAACATCAGCACATCTACTGTTCACAGTATAAAATAGTTTCTTTTGAAATCACTCTTTTCTACAGTGCTTCCATGTGAGCTGTCTTTCTGTTGTAATAAATTAACAGTGATACTCCTAATGAGAAGCTACACATAGCAGCAAGATCTGAGCCTTGGCTTGCAGGCAGTAGAAAATGAATTTTCATGTAGAGCAACTTCTCTGAGCATGGTGCTGGCTGAGGTAAATTGAGATGATTGAAGTGTATTGATTGGAACCAGTCTGAAAGCTTCATGTTTTTCAGGGGGAAAACGAAGGAAGAAAAATAGTTTGGGATATTGGAAGAATTTCTTTCTTGTTAGTACACCTGTTGTGTCCAGGAAAATTCAGCATCTGTTTTGGCCCTTCTTAAAAGTACTGGATTAAATTTTTAAGGAGTTACTTTAAGAAACAATTCAATAGAAGGAACCAAAATGTAAAGTAGGACTGGATTGCAGTTTGAGGTATGTGCTGTCAGTGGCAGACAGGAACAAAATCGTCGTAAGATACAAAGAGGTGAATATTTATGTAGGAAATGTATCAAGTACAGTATTGATGACTATTTTTGTGCTACAGTCCACGTCCTTTTGAGCCTTGCCTCCATGGGAAACTACTGTGGAATACACAAAGTTCTGAGTGTTGTATGCAAGAGGTATTCCGTGCAATTTTTTTATCTTAACACAGTTATGTGCTCATCCTGTTTTGGGCTTTTTTTTTTTTTTTAGTTCTTCTTGGAATTAGATGAAGTTTACTAAATGACCTTGCAAAAAAGCACCTTTGTATTATGACAATGCAAGCTTGTAGCTGAAGTGAAATGGCTCTTCCTTGTTATTTATACATGGTCAAAAAAAAGCCCTTAGATCAAAGTGTTTTGAGTTAAGTTCATAACTCCTCATCTTAAACGTAGCATTAAGAGGTTTCTGAACCGTAGAGACCTTTTAATATCTGGCTCTAAATGAATACCTTGGTCCTCAAAAGCCTGAGCACTGTAATCATTTCTCAGTGACTTAAATATGTGTCGTAGGTTTTTTTTTTTAAAATGAAACAATAGTGGGCCTGCCAAAATATGACTTTGAGGTTCAAACTGTACTTTCCTGTTTATTAAAATATTAATAAATACCTGTAATACAGAATATCTCTCCTCTGGGAGGCCACTGGTACTTTCACAGCTCCTCCAGGGAATGCACTGGATTTTCTATCTGGATGTCTCAAGAGCTGAGTGTGCTACATGCTGCCTGTACCCTGGTGTTGCCTTGGGTCAGTGATGCTGTAGCTTGGAGGTAGCAATGCTGTCTGCAATGGAGCAATGCAGCATCTCTGCAGTCCACTGCACAAACCTCGCTTGAATTTCAATTCCCAGATGCTTTAAGTGACTGTTCTTCTTGTCAGGACACAAGCATGTAGAAGCTGGGAGTGGGGAAAGGGTTAAAATAAATGTCTTTCTGCTGTTCAGGTTGATCCTTTTATAGTCATGCTATAGGCTTCATAAATTGAAATTACCCTTCGCTTTGGGCAACGGGAAAAGTCAGGGTGATACATCTTTAAGTACAGAAGGTGAGATCATCTTCTTTTTATAGAAACTGAAATCACCCAAAGGCTGCACAGCAGCAGGCTGAGCACATTTCTTGAGCTGCATGGAAAGAGCACTACCTGGGAATTTCCAAATGAAAAGGGAGGACATACTCAGACAACTGTTATCTTGAAATACAAATCCTAGATGCTGCTTTTATTTCTTGGCAAGAACCGAGGGTTTGACTGATTTTATGTTATTGCTTCTCCAGTCATTTAATTCCATTCTTACAGACACGAAAATGAAAACGAAATCTTTCTTTTTCCACTGGATATGATTAAGAAATCATTATAACACTTTGAATCTCATCTCAGAAAGAAAAGAAAAAAGCCTAATAAAACTGTTGCAGTTATGGAGCTATTGCTGGTCAACAAGCAATGAAGGACACGTAAAAAAATATCCTGCACTAGTACTGGTTATTATCAGATAAGAAAAAGAGTGAACACTGTTTGTAAAAGAGACCTTTTCCCCTAACCCCCATGCAAGTACACACATAAACTCAGGTACAGACACAAATACAGATATTAGAGGGTCAAGCATGGCCAGGCAGAGGCCAAAACCAGGGATCCTGTAATAGCTATAATAAAATCGCAGGGCACATTTGCAGTCGTGGCTTGCCCCCTGGAAAAACTTTGAGAATGTATTCTAAAATTAGAGTACCATCAGTGTATCCATAAATCAAAGTAGAGCCTACATTTAACCATTCATATTGAAAGCCAAGTGACATCATTTTTTCCTCTGCTATTCTGTACCTTGCATTGCTTAGTGTAATTCATGCTAGCATCAGCTCTTCTTGTGGTTCCTAATTTAAGCAAAGGTTTAGTAGTTTCATGCAAGAACAGAATATATTGTGAGGTTTTTCTTTGATTGATCTCATACACTGCAGCTACCTAGCAGAGGAGAAACTGTCTTCAAAGCTTAGCAGAAGCTCACAGAGAAGAAAAGTTATTTGAGCAGTGACACTTGTGGCACCAGTGGCAGCCAGAAGTTGAGGTCTAACTTCCCACACTGGCAGTCTGATGTCTTTGTTACTCAGACCGTGGTGATTCCCCCTGCCAGTTCAGAGGGCAGGGTTCAGACAGGACTTGAATACTTTGTGTAAGAAGGCCTGGAAGGGCTGGGGTGTGTTGAAGGTCTGTGAAGGTTTTTACTTGCTGTAAAGTGTCAAGGAGATGAAGCACTGCTCTGTTGTTCAATGGCTTGGGTCTGGATCTCACCTCTCTCTTACTCAGAGTCCCTGAGGTGTGAAATGAAATAAGATGTCCACACAGGGCAACAGCTATAAGGAAGCATTTCTCTTGGTCATTAATGAGTGTGAACTGTGACAATAAAAATACACAGTATAAGGATGCATACTGCACTACTGGATCCTCATACAGACCAGGAGTCTGTGCAGCTCTCTACTCACATCCATTTCAGGGATCTCAAACTGCTCCACAGCTTAGAAGCCCTGATCTGCAGTGACCTGTGGATGAATAACCATAGGACAAGCTGCACCAGGAGACCTGGATCTGAGCCAACAGGAAGAGAAGAGCTTCCCACACTCAGTGTATCTGCCTCTGGGAATGCAGAATTATACAAACCACTGCAGTGACTGGACAGCACTTCAAAAGCTAAGTCTCCAAAACCTTGGGAGTCATGTTCAGTAGGTCTTATTTCTCATTAGTTTGAACTTTTCCTTCCAGACCCATTTTTACCATGAGTTTTTTCTGAACTCTGCTGCAGCTGTAGAGGATAACATATAAAACAGGACAGGGACCCCTCTCTGTCCCCTAGACAAACTGGTACAACTGACATCCAGACAGCTAAACTCCCTCATCCTGTAGGACAAGGTGTCACCAGAAGTCACTGTACTGTGCAAGTCCCTAAACCGCAACTGGGAATCAGAATCACAGAATCATTTAGGTTGGAGAAGACCCTTCAGATCATCGAGTCCAGCCATTAACCCAGCACTGCCAAGTCTACCTCTAATCCATGTCCTGAAGTGACACATCTACATGTCTTTCAAATATTTCCAGGGATGGTGACTCAATCACATCCCTGGGCAGTGTGTTGAAGTGCTTGAAAACTCTGAGTGAAGAAATTTTTCCTTATATCCAATCTAAACCTTTCGTGGCACAACTTGAGGCAATTTCCTCTTGTCCTGTCCCATGTTACCTGGGAAGAGAGACAAGGTCTTACTTCAGCCTCCTTTTCTCCAGACTAAACAACTGGAATTTCCTTCAGACACTCTTCATCAGGCTTGTGCTCTAGACCCTTCGCCAGCTTCATTACCTTCCTTTGGACACACTCCAGCAGCTTAATGTCCTTCTTACAATCAGGGTCCCAAAACTGAACAAAATACTCAGGGTGAGGCCTAACTAATGCCAAGTAAAGGAGGACAGCCACTTCCCTATTTCTGCTGGCCACATTATTTCTGATACAAGCCAGGATGCTGTTTGCCTTCTGGGCCACCTGGGCATGTTGCTGGCTCAACCTACAGCTGGCTGTCAACCAACACCCCTCAGGTCCTTTTCCACTGGGCAGCTTTCAGCCACTCTTCTCCAAGCCTGTAGCACTGCATGGGCTTGTTGTGATACAAATGGAGGACCTCATTGAATCTCATACAAATGTTATTGACCCATTGATCCAGCCTGTGCAGGTCCCCTCTGTGGAACCTTCCTACCCTCAGGCAGATCAGCTTGGTGTCACCTGCAAACTGTCTGTACAATCGAATTTGGCATCCAGATCAGTGAATGTGAACTTTATTTCTGAAATAGTGCAGTATTTTATAGCTGTCCTTTCAGTTTTGACTTTCATAACCCTCTTAGAAATCCTAAATCAGCTCTGAAATTTTACTCCATCTTCATTAACAACCAAAACCCAAGTATGCAGCATGGTATAAAAAGCAGATAGTCTATCCAAGATAGTAAATATAATTAAACTTTATTATTATTAACACATGTCCATACCCTTAACACTTGTAGGCTGGCACAGCTCCATGGGTACTTAGGCAAGACATGTCAGCTGAGAAGCCAACTTTCAACATCTTATCCCAAGGAGAGTCATAGAACAGTCACTGTCAAATTAAAGAAGTTTTTGATTATTTGAATATTACTTAATTATTTCCTGTTGTTGAAAGGCCTCCATTTATGTATTTGTATGAAACAAAAGATATGTGATGGGTTAGTATTTTATTAATTTACTATAGTTGCACTTATTTATAGCTGGAGAATTCTAATTGCAAAAATATACAGAAGTGTTCAGATTTTGAGGCAGTTTTTCATTATATCTTATTTTCATTTTAACTTGGGCCCCAAGTTAATTCATGGAAGGTGGGTAATTGTAGAATGATTACTGATACCTTGTTGTATCTCCAGGAATCATTGCCTAATCCTTTGTCCTAATACAATGAATTGTAACCTATTCTACCATGGAATAATCCATCTTAAAAACATTCTTGCCATTTTCATCATAGCTGTATCTGATTTTTTATAAACCAATAACTGCACTTTCATTTTTTTGCTGTGAGAATGATAAATACTCATTTAATATTGGAAGACTGAGGCATGGAAAGAATCAAGTAAAAAAAAAAAATACACTCATCTGGAGTATCCCATATGAGAAAGCAAAAACTATATCCTTTTCTCATCTACTGCATGTTGTGTCATATGTTCCATACACAAAAAGCATAGATTACCACATCAACCAAGATGATCTTCACGAGACCATATCTAATCTGCAACACCTGAAGCAGAGATATTCCAGACAAGCAAGTTCTTTACACAATTCTAAATCAATGCATGAAGAGCTCCAGGTGGGGGGGTCAAGTGTTAGCAATAAGGGCATAAATTGAAAAAAGCTGCTTTCAGGTTGCACAAGTTGTGTCCACACAGGCATTGCAGAACTTCTGAGCACTTGACCTTCCCTACTTGCTTTTTTCTCATTTTATGCCTTTTATTCTCTTTTCTTTTTTTTTATGCCACCTCCAACATCTTAAAAATGTTTACCAAAGTTATTTAAGATTATGACCAAAATCCATAAATACAACTATGTAATTTTTATACTCACAAGTCATCATCAGACATAGAACATCTTGCTGTGCTGCAAAGCACTCTGCCACCTAGAAGGAAAGCCAGTGGCCACTCCTCTCACAGACCTGCAATTGTCAGGGTAATACAGCTCTTTCGCAAGAGATTCAGCAGTATTTGTTGAGACAGCAGAACAAGAGGCCTGAAAGGAGCAGGACCCACATGGAAGACAATATTCCCTTGTGATCACAGACAGCCCTTCTGCTGATGGTAATTCAGCAACCCTGGTATTTCTCCTTTTTTTCCTCTAACTGGACAAAACCATCAGAAAGGTACCCCTTACAGCTTGCTAATAGGTAAAGATAACAACAATCACCACATCAGTGTGATTTCTGTACCTTCCAGCCCATTTTGGTACTTAGGTGGAACTCCGATCAGCCTAAGGTCTAGCACTACACAGACTGCAGCCCACTTTCTCAGTTTTATGAAAACTGATGTAGTCTTTAAATAAATGCATCATCTCTCCTTTCAGGTTATTACCCAAGCTGAACATCTAAAGTTTTGGGGAGTTATTTACAACTGTGAAAATGCATACATAGCCAGAAGCAGAAGGCAAACCTGAAATTGGATAACTAAGACAACAAGGAATGTAAGTGTGTGCATGTAGATGTGTGAGTATATGTTTAACAGATTTTTGTATCTTTTCATTGCCTTTTGTGAAAAATCAGTCATTCTGCAAGCTACACTATGACTTTAAAGCATATTATGCAATGTCAAATGTCAAAGACATAGCACCTTTACCTTTTCACTGCTGTCCATCTAAGATATGGATTATTCTAAAATTAAAATCAATGTCAATTAAAAAAAAGGCACAGGAATACATACGGCATCTTGCCACTGAACACTGAAATTCTATCACCTCTCAAATGAAAAGCTCTAGCTTTTTCATTAAGGTTCATTGTGTTGCATAGACAGCAATAAAAACATGACACACAAGAGCAAAGCCCAGCATGACTAATTTTCCACCTTAATTATGTCAGACTAGTAATAGCTGAACTGCTGCAGTGCTATGTGCTGTAATTCCTTTCAAGACATGCTCAGAGTGCAGTATGTGTGTCATCAGGCAGCTATGTGTTCCTCTGGACTGCTTATCATACCAGTGACATCAGAGCAGGAAGAAACACTTCCTGCACTGCCCACAGGCTAAGCTCATCATATCCTCTTAAGATGCAAGACAAATGCTGAACCATTGCTGGAAGGCAGCCACATGTTGAAGCTGGATACAGCTGACAGTGAAAGAGTTAGTGTTCTGCCTTCAGTGCCGGGAAAGCACAGGCACTTCAGTTGTCTTTGACTGAAACTAGGTAGGAAAATATGAAAGTTATCCCTGTAAATTGTGTTTATCCAGAGAATAAGTTTGGTCAAGTCCTGACCTCCATTCTTGGTGATCTTGCCATGTTGTAAGTTCTGTTTTTATAAGAGCTAATATGGAAATAGGTGCAGAACCATTGTTCCCTTTAGCAACTTAAATGCTGCTCAAGTCTGAATGGTTCTCATTAATACAGGTCTGGCTACTTTTTTTAGTAAAACACATGGCAGAGCAGCTTCCAGATTAGCATAAAGTTTGGGTGAACTTGCCTAGGCAGAATTTCTTCCTAATGTTGTCAAGTCTGAGCTAGCTAATTTCAAGCTACTTGTTATATTTCTTCATATTGTACAATGTAGATATACAGAATTCTTGGAGCTAGAATTATAACCAGATGCAGCATGGTTCTTGTATAGTTACTTAACCAGTGAAGAATAAACAATGCAGCCATTTTGATTAGTTGCTATTTTCTGTTGACCTTCCATAAAGAGAAAATATGTACAAAGGTAAGTTTTGTTGTTGTTTCTTTCATCTGCTTGAGAACCACAAACCATCATTCATTTGTCTCTCAACATGCAGGAAATTAGTCTTGCCCAAATAGCCAAAATTCTGAGTTGCAGGTTTATTTCCATTTGAATCATATGTGGATGTCATAAGGAATATGTATTTTCTGAGGAATCTTGTTTATTCACAAAAGATCATTCTAAGAGTCTGTAAAAAGAAACATTAGTTAAGCATTTCTTCGATCAGGAGGAACATCATATGGGCTTCTTGATGTCCTCTCATGCTCATATCAAAACTTTTCCAAGCTTTCTGCTGACTTTTGTACCCTATTTTACATTCATTATGCTATAAAGTAGCTTAACATTTTCTACAATCCACACAACACTGTCTCCAGCAGACTTTTGAGTTTGTGCAACTGTCTAACATGGGGAAGGAAATATTTTTATTTCTTTTTGACTCTTAGTCTATCTATCTACTTTGATTAGGTGTTCTATTCCCCTTTGCATCAGCTTCACCTAATGGCAGCTATTATAATATTTCTGATTTATTTAATTACTGTAATGAAATACATTAGCATACGTAGAGATTAAGGAAAAATACATATACTTTACCATTTCACTGAGGACCAGAAAAATAATTAATTCATATATTTGCACAAGTAGATATCTCAGTAAGCCCTTTACACTATAACCAGATGTTAAAAAATGCTGAAGATCAGGTATTTATCTGACCAATACCAACACCTCCTTACATTTTTCCAGCATTCATCAACCACAACTAACACTTATTATATTTGTCATGATTTTTTTCAAAAATAAATCACTCAGCTGTAGGAACAAAAGGAGAAATACCAGGGTTGCTGAATTACCATCAGCAGAAGGGCTGTTTGTGATCACAAGGGAATGTAGTCTTCCATGTGGGTCCTGCTCCTTTCAGGGGTTTCAGCCCAGAGCAAGAGCAATCTCTCAGATTCTTGAGACATCTTGAATGAGTTAAAAGTTCAGAGACCATTCCTACCAGTGAAATTTGAAAGTGGCCACATTTGAATGGTAAGGGTAAGGGTACTTAGCTCCGTGTGGAGGCTATCATAACAATAAACCAAAAAGTAGACCCTGTTTGTGTTACTTACTTGTATAGACATTAGCCAGTAAGCCCCAGGATTTATAATTCTTCATGTACAGAGAAATCAAGAGGAGAGTAAACTAACTTTCATAGCCTAGGTTCAAAATTTTGGATGTTTCTCTTGGCTGTTGAACCATCTTAACACATCAAGTTTGCTTCTTTCCTTAAGTAGCTTTGGGCAACCTATTTTGATCCTACTTAAAATCAGAAAATAAAACAAGGAAACAAAGGCAAAACTTCAGAACTTCACAAAGTACTCAGTTGAATACAGGCATATATTTAATGCTAGGTTTCTTTTTCTTAATATAAACTAAGCATTTGAAGTTAGAAGCATAAGAGGATTTCTGCTTACTTTCAGAATCATGTGTTGCATAGGTTGTCTACCCTTTTTCATGGAGATACCGTGAAACAAATGTCCTTGAACACTGATAAATTCACAGGTGTTTGAGTGGTAATTTTGTGTGGTTGTGTGTTCAGAACATCACCATCACTAACAAGGGACTTTGGATGAATTTTTAAAGAAGCTGTTTCACTTTTCTGTGATCAGAGACAGGTGAACTCTAGTCCTTGCTACTTTTTCTTTTATAAGGGAAAAATAAACGGCTGCTCTTCAGTGTGTTTTTTTCTGCCACTTTCTTCTAACTATTGTCATCCATTTGACAGATTTAAGTCACTCAGCTTTTCTCATTTCATATTTACATGATCAACAAGCTCTCCTGCTCTTAGCCTCCTTCTGTCTCTTGAACTTGTAGGATTTCAAGCAGATTCACCCACTGAAAACACTGAAACATTCAATTGAAAATACTGCAGTATATGTTAAAATGTCTATCTAGCATCATTACACTTAGGCCCAGTTAATTACAGAAATGTATATTTGACAAAGTAAGGGCTGAGGAGGATTTCTTCTGTCTATAGAACTTAATGTGATTAGAAGCCACATGAAATTGTCTGTTGTTTAATCTCACCTTCAAAGTAGTCCTATGACTAGCTTGATTTCTTAAATAGAGTAAATACTATGGGTTAAAGATGCTGCATCTACATAGGCCTGTTAGGACCAATTAATTCCATTACTATCCTGTTTCCTGAACATAACCTTGCCAGAATTATCAATAATTTCTTTGCTTTCAAATACCTTGTGCTTGGTGGTGGGCAACATGGGAAATCTGAAGTGGTGCATCATGCATTCCTTCTGAATTCCTAAGAGATTTCAATAAAATTAACATCACACGTGCTGTGCTATTTTCTTCTGTTTCTAAAAACTTCCTCATTACAGGAGAGGAAATTAATGAATAATAAATAACTCCAAGGTATTCTACCTCAGAAAAGAACTTCTTTGTTTTGGATAAAGTAGAAATATCATTCTTGTGATCAATTTTTGACTCTAGAAATGTGATGAGACATCTGGATGCAATTGCCTCATTTCATAAACATCACTTGTCATTTTGAACAGATCATGAAGGCCTTATATAAGGTAAAACTATTTTTATACACTTTTGACAGCACAGTTCCAAATCACATTCTTACTGGCAATGGAAGGAGGCAAGTCCTAGTCTGCTTCTCTGCCAAAAAGCTAAGTTATTTTCTGACAATAGATTCGTCCTTCCAGACAAGATACAGATTTATTAGCAGGACAAATATAGGAAAGCTTGTATTGAAGTTCCCCTCATATATCACTCATTGCTTAAATTCATTGCTTCTTCCTTGTTAGTATTAGTAATATGGCCCAACCTAAAGGATCCATCATGCTGAATGATCCTCTGTACTAGGCCCCATACACATATGAGAGTCCTGAAGGGGGAAGAGGTGGGGCGAGTGCTGGGGTGTAAAGTTCACTACTTACTGTCTATTCAAGTTTGGCACAGAAAAGATTGAACATGGAACAGAGGCACACTGGTCTAAACTGGCTCATTCAGGGCTGACCAACCTGTCAGTGGCATGGCTAGGAGCAGAATCCTGATTTCCCACATTCCTAGCTTGTAAGGGTATTTCTAATCTTTACCATGGATGGATTGCAGTGCCTCGTTATCTTGCTATAATGAAAGGCAGCCAGTACTGGGTATCCAGTAATATCTTTGAGGAATAGAAAATTCTTTATTGCTGCAACAAGTGCCAGCACCAAGTACAGTTGTGTGGAAGATGGAGTTTCTGCAGTTTTAGAGAGGTATAACCTGAAAATTCCTCTGCCCTGAATGTTTTTTTTTCAGCCTATGCTAATTACCAGGAGCAATCTGACATCAACTGCAAATTCTCTTGTAGACACTTTTGAATGCATTGGAAATGTCTCTGCCTAATATATGTGGTAGCATCAAGGCCGCATCCTGTGCCTTCCCAGCACCTGAGACCAGCAGCCCCAGCACTGGTAGCCACGTGGCACTGGGGCTGTCCCTTGGCTCCCTGGCACCAGAGATTAGCATCCCTGGCAATGCAGTACCAGGGCTGTCCCACAGCTCCCCAGTGCTTCAGGCATCAGCCACTCCATCCCTCCTGGGCTCAGGCAGGTATGAGAGAGAAAAAGAGCACAATAGACACAAATTTCAACATTGGAAGTTCCATCTAAACATGAGGAGGAATTTCCTTACTTTCAGGGTTGCAGAACACTGGACACAGACTGCCCAAAGAGTTGGTGGAGTCTTTGTGTCTGAAGACATTAAAACCCCACATGAATGCCATCCTGTGGAACCTGCTCTGGGTAACCCTGCCCGGCCAGAAGGGTTGGACTGGCAGTTCTCCAAAGAACAGAGAACTGTTCCCCTAACATTCTGTGATTCTGCGAGACCACTACTGCTTGCAACATTTGCCTGCAGTCTGTTTATTTTCCCCAATGAAAGTTTCACATCCACCCCTGATACCAGGGGTTCTGACTTCTGACCCCAGGGAGGGTGTCCCACCATGGCCCAGTGAGCACCACCTCCTGTCTCCCAGCAATGTGGGCTGTGCCTACCCACCCAGCATGGCTCTCATGACTCAGCCCCCAAAATCACCTGTCTTGGGCCAGCTTTGGCTTTCATGGGCAGGAGGCATCTGCCACAGCTTGCATGACTGAGCTTAAGTCTCTGCCTGAGGTCAGGAGCTCATCCATGCCAGTGGGTTCAAGCAGGATGCCCTGGTTGTGGAGGATGCCAGCAGAAGCCCCCAGAGCCACCTCAGAAAGAGATAGTGAAGCCCACCCTCCTGCCTTGAAGGCCATGGCCCCCTGGCTTCTAGCAGCATCGCCCCTCAGCCACTGCCCCACACTCACTGGCCAAGGGCACCACACAGCCATGAGCACTCCCAGTTCCCTCCAGAACAAGAGTCACCAGACTGGTGGCTCTTACCAGTACAGACGTGTTGTATACCATGACTCAGGACCCATCACACATCTGCTTGGTTTGCTAGTAAAGATGTGGTAAAGAATTTCAAAAGTGGGCAGACTGAGCTTTCAAGCACATTTTCTTTTTCTTATGGGTTGCATTCATCTAGGTTTGACAAAAAGGTTGGTGAATTAGGAGTGGGGGAAGAAAGAAAAGAGAAAGAAATGGGAATGGGGCTTGTGGCTGCAAGAATGGAAGGCAGATTTTTGTGGATGAAATGTCAGGTGACATCAAAGTCAAAGCAAAGACCTAACTCTTTGAGATGCTTTTGTTATGACAATTTATCTTATTTGCTGCCATGTCTGATTTTTCAAAGATTTGTAACACCTAATTCCTAAAACTTTACGCATAAGAAACAACTACTCTGTTTAATCTCTTCAGGACAGACCTCTTCCTTTGCATATGCATAATAATTAGATCTAGCATAATTTAGGGCTTCTAGATGTTGCATGGGGGACTGGAGCATTCAGAGCTATGTGGTTGTCATTTTCCCTCTATCTTAATTTTAATGAAATGAACAAATTAATGTGATCTTCCTAACTGGAACTGACCCTTTCTACCTATTGCAAACACTTAGAATTATGTTTACAACTCTCAACATATGGGTCTTACAGTGAGAATCTTGACCCAAGCTTATCTGCAAAGGTGTAATCAAGCCACTCTAATAAACAAGACATCAAAGCAGCTCATTAAGAGAAACTGTGGCAGTTATCAATTATGCTGTTGAATGAAAGCATTTTCTCAGAACTAATACACAGCCAGGAATCCATGAATGGACAATGAAGCACTGGTTAATTACCTACCATATCTTTCCATTTACTGGATCAAGTTTGGCAAGTACACACTGCACGTGAAACTACCATTCTGCAGGGACTTAATACTTGCATTAGAGACATTAGCTCTTCCTGACAGGAAATTGCTTTGCTCCCTTGATGTTTCCACAGACAGCTAGTGAGACACAGAAAATACTTCTGTGCATTTGGCATGTGACATCAATAAAACTTGGCTGTCCCTGTAAGCAGCCAGAGCTCGACGTGAGAGCTGGCATGCATGGGGAAGTTTTCAACTCAAAGTGGCCATCAGCACTCCTGAGTGGCAACGCTTACTGAAGGATTTCCCAGGAGAGAAGCTGACAACTGCACTTTGGGTGGATTGAAAGAGACAGCTGTGAAATAGGAAGAGACAGAGATGTTACCTCTGTTGTCTGAGGCATCTTCCCATCCAGTTCATTTTTTCAGAGAAATCCTGTACCCTGAATACAAAGCCATGACCAGACTGGTAGGGCCTGCCTCCCTGCAAGGGACTCGTCTGTATTAAAAGGCTGCCCAATTTCAGTTTATTGGAAGTTACATCATTGGGAAAAAAAATAATTCCTACTTAAACTTCAAATTTGCTGGGTTGATGAAGGGCTTGAGATGGGTTCATAAGTGATGAGGTGTTTATGGATACAATACAAATACAGTCCAAGGAAATCAGCAAAGCATTGATTCCATGCAAGTGGCATATGAAACCCAGGAGCTTGTTACCACAAATGCTTCAGTTAACCTCTCGGTCCTATTAAGATAATTGCACTCTCAGGAACAGCACAGGAGCAATCTAGGAGAAAAAGACTTAGGTGCAGAAGCCTTAGTGGTTTTGGTTGCACAAGTGAGGGATCAGGCTCGACTGAAAGCTGTTCATACAAATTCAGATGTATATTTCAACTCCTGCAATACAAGACTGAGAATCTCTGGCTTCCATTCAGCATATCCCATGGCAATTAACTGATGAAAGTGGTGAGAGGGATGACAAGAATAGTATAAAGAAAGGGGGAAGAACAAAAGAAATCTAAACAGGTAGAACACCTCTAACTTTAGAAATACATGACCTTCAGTACCCTGCTGTGCTTCAAGAGGAGTAACTACAAAGGATAATTTTAGCTGGGGGAAAAAAACCAACCAGACTCATAACATTCTACAGATACAGTTTTTAGAAATTTTAATTGTAGGTGTAATCTTAGGAACAAAATTAGTTCCCTGCTGAACACTGAAAAGTTAGAGCTAACTTTGAACTATTTTTAAGCTGACCAATATAACACAATTCATAACGGGAGCCCCCAGCCTGCTGTGTCCTAAGTCAAAATGCCTTGATGCATGTATGGAGACAGTTAAGTAAAAACTGCAGAATTAATTTTTACATATAGGGTTACCAGATGGCCCACTGACCCACATGCACACTTTCATCAGAAAGCAGCAGACTGTTAAAGATGGAGACACTTCTATTTCTGATGAAAATACAATTAGGATTTTTAAGCAAATTGCTTAATCTCTTCAGTACAGCCCTGCATTTTATGCCCTGTATCTATAAAGTGGATTTAACATTTATTTGTCACATGTAGCTATTATGAATCCAAATTTGTTATTATCAGTGCAGAAAGACACTTAAGAAAATGAGGGAACTTTGCACACTTATAATGGGTTGACTAGACTTTCAAAGCTTCAGATTTACAAAATCTATTCCTGCAAAACTTTAAGCACGTGAGTAATGCTGATCTCTTTGACAGGCTATAAGTAGCTACACAAGTTTCAGCAAGGCATATAAAAATATAAAAATATATATGCTGTTAAGCATATATAGTATAGCATAGTAAAGCATATGGTAAAGCATATATAGTATAGTACTGATCCATTATAAATATATTCAAATGCATTAAATAAAACCTTATATCCTAAGTTGCAAACTCATTTTAATTGTTAAATATTCACACACCACATGGCCTTATTAACATGCACTGAAGACTTCCTCTGTTAACTGCTACTGAAATAAATATAGTAAGGAAAATATAACATTACATTAATAACTTGCTTGACTTTTGTGTAAGTGTAGCAGTGCTTGACTGTCACTGACTAATTCAAAAGACATAGTTCACAACATTAAATCATCTGGTTACTTGCCATGAATTTGAGTTTTTGTACTGCTTTAAGTTTGTGCTGTGTAGAACACACATCCTAAGTTTAAGAGGTGCATCCAGCCTATTCTCTGGCCCCACAACCTATCCATCTCATTGATCAATGTACATCAGCACAAAAAGTTCAATAAGATAGAAGAAATCACAGGGATCTATGGTCAGGTCATGGTGCAGGCTGGAAGCTCTTCGAGGGCCAGGGAGTTGGGAGGAGAAAACACAGGTTGGTAGGGTTCTTGGGGGTCACAGCTGAGGATTATAAGGTAAATCAGAGCTTAGGTCAAAAGGTGCCTTCATGGAAATGATGCAGGTTTACTGTCAGGCTGAGAAGTCACTTGTGGGTGAGGATCAGTAGCATTCATAGCCAGCAATAGACACAGCTGAAGAAGCCCCTAAGACCAACACTCCTTTCCCACAGAACAGGACTGAGCTGACTTAGTCCCCATCCTGTGGGGGTATGTGGAGGCCACAGGTTAGGCTGGTCAGGGCCATTGAGGGCCTAACTCATTACCCATTGACAAGACAAACAATTTACTATTTGGTTTGTAATGGAGTCCAGTGAGAGCATGAATGGTAGGATAGGGCTCCTGATACCCATTATAATGGAAATATGGTGCTAAGTGGCAGTGAAGAAGACATCTAGGTGTGATATGGAAAGACGGACCATCCCCCATCTCCATCAAGAATCTGGCTATACAGAGGGGTTTGTTGTTTTAAAATGTACCATGAGATCTTTAAAGAAAAAATCAATTAACATTTCAGATTTCTAACTCATCCTGAGGGTACTTAGTTAAAAACCTCTTTAAAAAAAGAGACTTTATCCCTTTATTTTCTGATCCAGAGCTCTGATCTTTGATGGGAGGCCCAAGAGAAGAAAAACAACAGAGGATTTTGCTCACAGACTTATTTTGGTACAAACCAGAGAAAGCTGAATGTAGGGGCTAGAAACTGAATAGGGGTAGGAATCCCATTTGAATGCTACAGCAGGCCTGGATGGGGCAGCAATTTGCTTAATTGCTCTTTTTATGAAAGGTTGCTACAACTGTGGAGAGTTTAAGGACTCAGCAGAGGAGATAAACTGCTGGAGGCTCTAAAGAAAAGTCTGCAGGACTGTCTACTGGCTGATGACACAAGAAGTATCAACTATTTCCATGTACAATGGACATGATAGAGGCACAGGTATCAAGCAGTGATCTCTTGGGGAACAATGCCTGATCTTTCGTTAGTACAGCATGGTATGAAGTAAATGAGATCATATGCTCCTCTGGCAGCAGAAAGATTCCTTCCTCCTCTCTCAAGATTCATACCTTGGCAATGTCAGGAATACACTGGGGGCTACAGGACAGTCTTCTGCTATTCTTCCCCTCTGTAAGCCCATGAGATAAATAAATCTAAATCACTCATTTACAGGGCTAGTGTGTGACTGCAAACATTCATTCTCTCAGAGAAACAGAACTATTTTTGGTTTAACAATTGGAGAGGTGCTTAAGTTCTGTGTATATATGTCAATGCTTTCTGTTTCTTTGTAAAAAACCTAGATGTCTTACTAGCAAATACTGCACTGACTTCATGTGTCCAATTCAGCACAATTCTTCCATGGAAAATACTCATATTTATACACCTGTAATGGGAAAGCAGTGTATGGTTGTAAATATTATTCAGCAGATGTCTCATCGTTAGTGTCTTGGTGTCAGTAGTTGACACGAAACTGAAATTTGAAACATGGCATAAGTGTATGCTACTTTGGAGAATGACCATATAGCATTCTTTCTTATTAAGCCATAGCAAAAAGTCCAGTTCTCAGATATGTCCAACTCAAGAATAAAGTCTTCTGTGCTCTTTTCTCCTTCCCACCACCTTGAAGACCTGCTAAGTTTCATATGGGACTGTAGAGAGAAGAAAAGACTGCATAACCCTTAAAATATTTTTATTAACTGAGGAGACCATAATGTAATATAAACAAAAAAACATTGAGCAAATTCTTTGCAGAACTGGGTAGATGGTTGTATTACTCTCACTCTGTGGTTTAGTAAAATCTGAATTTATGAGATGAGGATGGTTTGGCTTTTGTTGATATCTGCTGAGGACAATAACCAGCAGCAGCAGCAGCAAGGCTTGGGTTCCAATCTCTGGAGCACAAGCTGGTTTATTCCCCAAGCTCACCCATTCCTGACTTGCATAAGGTGCTAAATGCTAAGAGTGAGGTGACCTGGCTACTGGTAGGCACTTCAGGGGATGCCTTAGGTTGGGTTTTGTCCCCACAGCACTGAACAGATATGGTCACACCTGGCAGGGATCAGGTGACACAAAAGGAAGCAGCAGCTCAACAGATTTGACATCAGTGGGGCAGGCAGGAGAGCTCTGCCTGCAGTGGCAAGAGTCTGGGGACAAGTCTGTGGGACAAAGAGACACAGAAAGACAGGGAAGAAAGTGGCCAGAAAGTCTGACTTGAAATAAAAGATTTTTAGATGGGAGGGATGCAGGACTGAGTGGTCTGCCCTGGATGATGGTCAAAGCACATGGCTCTGCTTCTCCTGGCAGAGTCCACCTGCTGGTGGATTTCCTCATCTCTGCTTGGCCTTGTGGGATTACAAATTAACCAAAATACTATTCTGCATTTTCTGCTTGGACATGCTAGGTTCTTCCAATGGCAAAAGGTATTTCTTATCAACATTGCATGTGGAAAGCAATATTTGGAGGTGGGAGCTTGGAGATTACCCTGGATGAGAGGTCTCTTGCTGATGTCCACAGAAGACCCTGCTTTTTTTCTTTTTTTCTTGTGTGTTTATGCAGCAAGGAGTCAGGTCTTCAGGAAACTTGTTCTGCAAAAGGCCCGCATAAATATTTTAGGTTTATATGGGGAAGAAGTTACTCCAGAGAGAGAGTCACCCTCCAGGAAGACCTGGATAGGCTGGAAGAGTCGGCTAAAAAGAACCTTACGAAGTTCAGAGGGGAAAAATGTAAGGTCTTGCACCTGAGAAAACAAAACCCCTAGGAGTGCAGCACAGACCGGGATACACCTAGTTGCAGACTAGGTCTGTGGAAAGGGGTCTGGGGGTCCTAGTGAACAAGCTCGGTATGAATGAACAGTGTGCTACAGCAGCAAAGAAAGCCAACAGGATGCTAGACTACATCAATAAGGACATCACCAGCACAGACAAAGAACTCTTTATCCCACTCTACTCAGTGCACTTGGAATACTGTGTTCAGTTCCCTGCTGCACAAAAAAGATGTGTACAGTCTGGAGGGAGTCCAGAGAAAGGCTTCAAAGATGTTCAAAGGACTGGGAAGCCTTCTCTTTGAAGAAAAGCTGAGAGAACTGGCTTTGTTCAGCCCGGAGAAAAGAAGGCTTAGGGGAGATCTTATTGCCATGCTCCAGTACTTACGGGGTAGCTACCAAGAAGATGGAGATATCTTTTTTACAAGGAGTCACATGGAGAAGAAAACAAATATTGGCCACGAGTTACTTGTGGGGAGAATGCAACTGGACACCAGAAGAAATTTTTTCACTATGTCAACAGACAGACACAGGAATAATCTCCCTAGGGAACTGGTGGCTTCCCAAACAACTGGGGAGACTTTCAACACTCAGCTTGACCAGGGTTTGGGCCGCCTCATTTAAACCCCGTTCCTACCCCGAAAGGTTTCAGCCTTTCAGAGTTGAGGATGATCCTTGAGAACCCTCCCAACCAGGCGTTCTGTGCCTCTGTTCTATCCAACTATCGCCAGGAAAGCCCGGAGGGGGGGGACAACCAGGCCACACCCGCGGGGGCGGAGACGCCGGGGTTTATCCCCGCCCAGGCCCGGTGTAAATCCCGGCGTCTCCGCCCCCGCGGCGGCCGAAGCAGGAAGCGGCGATCGCCTTTCGGCAGCGGCTGTGGGAGCGGTCGCCGCGTCCCGGGAGGGGGGTCCGCGGGTGACTCCCGGTGAAACTTTCTGAGCGAGGAAGCGAGGAGGAGTCGCGTCCCTCGCTACACAGCCGCAGGACAGCAGGGCCGGGAGGGGTTCTCGTCGCTTACTACGGGGCGGTCCCTGGCTCCGCACCGCCGCTGCCGGGAAAGCCGTGAGGGCGGCGGCGGCAGCGGCAGCAGCAGCGGCAGCGCCGGGTGCCGCGGCCGCCTCCGTGGGGCGGCCTGACATGAGATCATCGCCGGCGGCGGCAGCGGCAGCATGGCCTCTGCCAGGAGCGTCGGCCGCGCCGGGCCGAGGGAGGAGGAGGCCAACGGGGACCTGGACCGCTCCCTGCAGCAGATGCTGCGGGCGATAGCGGAGGAGCGGAGCCGCGCCGGCCTCCGCCAGGAGATCAGCGGCCTCGGTGAGTCGGCGGTCGGGGCCTCCCCGGAGAGGGTGGGCGGGAGGGAGGAGCTGAGGGGCGGCCTCGGCGGGAGCGGGGATCCCCTGCCCCTCCACGGCTGCGGGCTGGGTCAGGCTCCCCGGTTCGCCGTGTGCAGGTGGCGGCGGGGGCCCGGAAACCTGTTGTGTGGTACCGGGCAGTGCCCCGCTTACCGGGATGGGCCCTTTATCCTTTCCCAGACCCCGGGAACCGGAGGGAGCAGCTGTCTGATCCATTGTCTGAAATGCCCTTGGAGCAAAATGGTCAGAAGGCACCACGCACATAAGCTGAATTTTTTAATTTTTTTTTTAGTTATAAACACTACAAACAAACTGAATTTTTTGTTACTCTTGCCCATGCAATACAGCCGTCTTGTGATCTCTATAGATTTTTTTTTTCCTGAGTTAGACACCTCCCTTCTCTGAGTAAATGACTTCACTGCTTGGCATGGTCTGGTACGCATGTAGCGTTGTGCCTCTTGGTGGTCAGTAAATTTTTAAGTCATGGGGATTTTCATTGGCTTTCTGCCTATCTGGAGATGCAAATTTTACACGACATATCTTTACTTAGCTTTTGGCAAAAGCAAAATAAAAGTTTGAAGTTGAAATACAGTTGACTTTAGGTGAGAAGGGGGAATGACAGCTCCCGTATCCAAAATCCTTTCCATCAGAAAGTCTTCAGCCTAGGCTAATGAACAGAAAGCATTAATTTTACATGCAACGATAGAAAACATAGAAGCTTTTGATGTGAGGAATGGTTTCTACCTTATTAAGAACTTGTGTTTATCCTGGGGTGGACATGTGCCCTAAGGGAATGAATGCCCAGAGGTCTCTGCATGGTCAGGGCTTTAAATTATGAACAGTGGTGTGCAATATTCCTCGTATTTCTTTTGTGTGGCCTTTTTTAATGGCTCATTCCTCATCTCACTTATAAAGTCCCAAAAGCCTTCATTTCTAGTATTCTATTGGAGTTTTGCTGGCTTTGTGACTGGCACAGGAAGTCTCTCTGGTTCTTTATCTGACCTTTGGTACATCACTTTGTCTGCCAGTGCTTTACTTCTTTATTTTTGTCTTGCATGTAATGAAAGCTTGTGTAAACAAAGACAAATGGTAGGTCTTTCTTGCTTCTTTGGTTTTTGGAACTCTGGACTTTACTGTAGTATAAAAAAAGTTAACTGACCAAATAAAGGATTGTGGCAAGTAAACTGTTAACAACAGGAAAAAAAAAACAAACCACCACAATATCTAAATGCCTGTGAAATTGCTTTAGTTCAAAAGTTGTTCTCAGCTCCTGTTTGACCATATAAGTTTTGGAAGGAAAATAAAGGTGTATGGAAACAGAGGTGTCACCATCACTTTCTTTTACTGAAATTCGAAATGTGAAAAACTGTGTTGGCTGTAAGAATATAGAAATGATTACTCTTCACTTGTGTTTGAACACATATCCATAGTAGCTCATAAATGGGTCAGTTTTGCACCTCTCATACTGGATCAGGGTTTGAGAGGGAAACCTCAGGGGAATGGCTTAGCTCATCATACTGAAGGACTGATCTTGGCTGTAGAGGTTTGCCTGTGTATGCCTGTACCTGTGTGGAAATTGATTATATATCACCACATCAGTGCCTCAGATGTTCAGTTTTTATTTAGATGAACTTCTGGCTGATAACACTGAGGTCTGCCAAGCTGTTATGTCTTTCCCAGGAGTGCAGTGTTCTGCAGGTGGAGAAGTGCTGTAGATCCCCTGCCCAGGGCAGTTATGGGTGTGATTGCTTTCAACTGTGATAGTTGTGGGGTGGTGGAAATTTTATTGTGTGGAGAAGCTGGTCTGTGGTGGCTGTTTATGAGCACAGCTGCTGAATATAGTTTCCCTCTTGCACTGGAGTTCCTTGCTAATCCCCAAGTATATGGAGACACAAAATGGGACCCCTTTCAGCATTAGAAGTTACACACTCAGGTTGCTACAGTGATGTTTGAATTGTCACAATATCTGACCATTTAAAAAAAAACAACTGTGCACATTCTTACTTAAAGTTTGTGAGGAACATATTGGGAAGATTCCTGAAAGCCCAGGAGACCAAATAAATCTCCACTTCTGTATATTGAAGGATTTCCCAAGATCTTAATTTCATAGTGTGCTGCATGTTAGCTGCAGTATAACATTGTCACACACAATGAACGAGTGCTCTTTTTTCCTACTCTGTGAATTATTACTAGGTAAGTAAAACAGTTTAAATACTTCTCTTAAGGAAAACACTGAGCTTTCAGAGTAGTGTGCAATAGAAATTGTAGATGAACAGAAGTTATCAGGTGTAATCCCATGGTTTAAATTTAGTGCATGTATTGCACTAGGAAATGATGTTGCAGGGCAAGCAATTTAGAATAACTAATCCAGCTATACTGAGCAGTAGCAGCACAGTAGACATAAAGGTTCTTCCCTGAGATCAGGGTTCATGAAAAAAGTCGGTCCTGTATGGGTTCAGGTGGCTAACAGCAAGGTTTTGTCTTCTCTTTTTGACTGGGTGCTGTTTTTCAAAGCAGTTCCTGTAATCCAACCCGTGGCATGTCTCCTGTTATGCTGCAGGAGGAACATGCCCACAGTTGGTTTTATATTTGTGGTGTTTCTTTTTCCTAATGGCCAAATCCTCTTCATATGTGTCAGTAGGTTAAAACTGTTGTGCTTTTCTGGGTTCTCTTGAAATCAGCTAGCATAGACTGACCATGTTAAATTCTGGGTTTTCTCCCAAGTGCTGTTAAACTTAACAGAGTGGGACTCACTAGGTCATAACTGGAGTGGCCTCTCTCCTTTTGTCTATTTCCTTTAAATGAGCACTTACTTTCCCACCTAAGGAGGAAATTGCTATTTTTGCTGACACTGGATTTTGTTGAGAGGAATTGCTTTATTTCAGAAATATTACAGGAGCATTTGAAGAAGTATTGTCCAAAAATGTAAATCCCTTTGCATGTGATTTTTGGTATTGTTGTCTTAGTGTAGTGTAGAAAATAGAACGAATCTGACATCATGCTTCAAAATAAAGACTCATATGTGACTCCTTACCAAGCTGCTATGGGGAAAGGATGCTCATGCTTCAAGAAGTCTTGGCTGGATGTTTGTGTCATCCAGTTATGCAGAGTATTATGCCAGTGTTGTGTTCAACACTCATTCTGAAATGTGATTTGTCAGAACATTTTTCTGGCAAAATAGTTTTGGGGGAATGTCATGTCTTCTCAGCCAGGCTGTGTGTAAGGCTCTGAGGTTACCTTTTGGGCCAAAATCCTGAACTGAGAGAGTTTTATTTTTGCTTGTGCCTGAAACTTAATGTGTAATGTTGTTGGATGCTTATTTTCCCTTATTTTCCTTCTGTCCTCCAATGACAAATTGCCCTGCCTTTAGTGTAGCACCCTGTACTTGGGTGAAGGTGTGATTTGGTGCGTACTGGAACTAATAATGAATAAGAAAACATAAATAGGTGAATCTGAGCAATGTTTGGAAATGTGGCTGATCAGTAATGGGGATGTGAAGCCTAGCAAAAGGTAGAGAAGTTGTAAGGATCCTGAGGAGCAGGTGGCTGCCCCATGGGCTGCAGGAAGTCAGGTGAAACCTGCTGCCATCAGGCACTGAAGAGCTGTAAAGGTGGTGGTCAGCAGTGCCAATGCAGAGGCCACATCGTGTGTACGGCCTGATGGTCTTATCAGTCATGGTGGGTTGATCCTGTCTGAATACCCAGGGCCCACGAAGCTGTTCTATCACTCCTCCTCCTCCTCAGCTAGACAGAGAGGAGAAAAAATAACAAAAGGCTCATGAATTGAGGTGAGGACAGTGAGATCACTTGTCAGTTATCGTCACAGGCAAAACAGATTCGACTTGGAAAGTTAGAGTAGGATAATGAGAAAAAACCCAAATCTTAAACGCCTTTCCTCCACTGCCTCCCTTCTTCCAGGGCTCTCAGCTTCATCCCTAATTTCTCTACCTCCTCACCCCAGCAAGCAGCTCAGGGGGACAGGGAGCAGGGGTTGTGGTCAGTTCATCATGCATCATCTCTGCTGCTCCTTCTTCCTTGCACTCTTTGTCTGCTCCAGTGTGGGTCCTTTACACACAGTGCAGTCCTTCAGGAACAGACTGATTAAGTGTGGTGGTTCCGAAGTCCTGCCAGCAAACCTACTCCAGTGTGGGATTCTCTCTCCATGGGGTCATAGCTCCTGCCAGGAGCTGGCTCTCCTAGGGGTCACATCCTCCTCTGGACATCCACCTGCTCTGGTGTGTGAGTACCTCCATGGGCTTCAGATGGAGATCTGTTCTTCCATGGACTGCTTGGGCTTCACCAGGGTATCTCTGCTTCAGCATCTGTGGCACCTACACCCCCTTCTTCACTGGCCTTGGTGAGTACATGGCTGTTTCTCTCATTCATTCTCAGTCTTCTCTTGCTACAGTAGCACAGACTCCCCCTTTCCACCACACCCCTTCCTCTTTAGGTTATCACAGAGGTGGTACCACCATTACTGATGGGCTCAGATTTGGCCAGTGGTGAGGCCATCTTTGAGCCAGCTGGTGTTGGCTCTGCTAGACATGTGGGTAGCTTTTAGCAGCTTCTCACAGAAGCCATCCCTGTTGTCTCCCTGCTACCAAAACCTTGCTATGCAAACCCAAAACTTCACTAATGAAGCATTTCTTCCCTTTAGTTGCCCTGTGGTAGAGGAGGGTGTACTTGGCATCAGGACAGCAGAGGGAGAAATGTTCATCCTCAAAGACTGAGGATTGCTTGGACTTGTTTGCACAGCAAGCACCTCGGGGCTTGTCACGGGAGTAAAGGCACTGGGATGATTCATATGCCAAATTATCTTGATGAATAAATCCTGGAAAGAAATAGGTGTCCAGCCTTCCTGAGAGGAGGCAAAGTGAGGTGGCACGCAGTAAGTGCTGGTGCATGTGAGTGTTGTGAAAACATAATGGAAATGTAAAGACCCAAGTGTGAAAATGTGGGTAACGGGATGAAGAATGATGGAAGAAATTTTTGGAAAGAAGTTAAAAATGAAGAATTAAAAGGAAGAATGAATAATTTGGATTTGAAAGTATTACATTCAGACCTTTATCATAGTGTAATAACTTTTAATTAAATTAGAATATTCACGAAGGATATATTTGCTTTGAAGCTTTGAAGAAAATGTAACCACTGAGTAGGTGGAAATGTCTGCTGAGAATTTGCTGCAGTACAGAACTGGTTTGACAGGAGTGGCTTTCATGCAGAAACAAAACGTATTCATTGATAGTTCTTCCTGCAGTTAGTTCAGTGACTTGTCCAGTCAAAGATGAGAAACTCAAGAAGTTGGGAAGCTTTTGATCTTTGAATAGCAAGAAGGTATGAAAATCTCAGCTGACTTTGAGGGACATATACAGCCAGAATCACTAGCTACAAGTAATATGCCTTCTAATGAGTTTGTTTAATACACAAAAATGTTGATAAATGTACTTTCTTTTCATTTAACACATTTAAAAGGGTTTAATATGAGTTTAGAATAATGTTTTAATATTAATACCTTAATATTTGTACAAGTTCTTTAGTCATTTATAAAATACTTCACAGCTAGTGAATATGAAATGTTCAATAAAAATGATAGCCAAACACTGAAGAAAGAACTTATATTTATGTAAGTAATTTTTAAATAGTGCAATAAAAAATGTTGCTAGAGTATCTTCCTAATGAGTAAAATAAAAAATGAAAAAACTCTTCTCTTGCAGCCAGGAAGAATCTGTTTCTTTCCAGGAGAAGTTCTAGAAAGTAAAAATGCAAAGCAAGATCAGAACTGATTATTTAAAGTAGGTACTTAAAAGTTATTTAACCAGCTCTGCAGAATATCAAACCTCAGATTTGTGCTGGAGAAACATGAGCACATAGAAATGGGTATGATGCTACTTATTTATGTATTTTAGAGGTAGAAGGGGAAGAGTATTTTAAAGCTGCTTTTTTTTTTTTTTTTTTTTTTTTTTTTCCCCTGGCAAATAATACTTTCTGGAATAAATTTATGAAATCAAGCATTCATAGGTACTTTTGGTGTGTGTTTGGGTGCTTGGAGAGAGGGTGGTGGTGTATGAGAAAGCACTGCTGTAGGCAGTTCTGAGCCTGTGGGTTTGTTGGTGGCCATCCATGGGAAGGTGTTGGTGTTTCTGCTTGCCCAGCAGCTCTGTGTGCAGAATGGATGGGGTGAGGGGTGTGCCCCCCAGCTCCTGCAAGGGATCCATCCTGTTTTTTCTCCCTGGAAGGTACAGGGGCAAAGAGCAAGGCTGGCCGTGCTGGAAAACAGGAGGTGGGAGAGGAGCTTGTGGTGCTGGTGTGGGATGGCCCTCAGCAAGCAGTGCTCCTGTGAGGAGGACTCTTTGCATTTCAAGGACATCAGGCTCAGCAAGTAGGATGGAAGGTGATTTTGGATGCTTGTATCAGAGCTGGAGAGGGTAAGTTTAAAACCAGGGTGCAGTGCCAATTCTTAAGGTAATGTCTCTTGCTGTAATGACATCAGTGAGAACGAGGAGTTAAAGGTGGCTGCTGGGGACTTGCCTGCCTGGCAGGGCTGTGCTAGGTGGCATGCTTTTTGTTGGTGAGATTTCTTTCTGTTGGGGTCACAGAGCAGAAGAGAGGCTGTGATTTTGCTGTGGTGTGTTTCTCTGCTGTGGTGGCAGGGTCTGAGATGGGAACAGATGAGAGAATCTCACAGTGGGACTGGGAGACCTTGTGATGTGGGGGTAGAATTGTGTAGGATTACAGCCAGAGGCAAATAATGATCTTTAAGGCTGACAAAAAAGTAATTGATGTCAGAAGGAATATTGGGTCCTTGTGCCCTAGGATCCAATTCTGGTGCTTCTGCAGTCAAGCATGGGATATTTAGGAATATATGTGTAGAATAACCATGGAAAATGGCAGTCTGGGGTAAACTGTAGGGCTGCAGCCCTTCAGGGTAAATACCTGTGTTGTTTGTTTTTTGATTTTTTTCTTATGGATTTCATTTTAAATTCAGTTTTTCTGTTTATTAAACTTTGTTCATGATGTTGTCACTAATTTCCTGTTACATGTTCCATTACACACCAGCGTTTCAGGGGATTTGTAATTTGGCTGTGAAGGTTAGCTTCAGACATCATCCCAGATCAATAATGTAATGTGGTCTTTATTACAGCTCTTACATATTTCGGGGCAGTTAGGTTAATAATTTATTCTTAATTTTTCATGGATATGAAACCTTATGGGATTTTTGTGTCCTGCTACAGATTATGCACGCTCAAATTGTAAGATTCAGACTGGAGTTGTTGAAGTAAAGAGGTGATTTTTTTTTTTTTTTTAAATTTTATTTTTAAGCAAAAAAACCCCAAATCAACACAGTCCTCCAACCCTCCCCCCCAAAAAACCCCAAAACCAAACAAAAACAAACAAACAACAAAAACTGCCTCAAAACATTGTTGCACCACCAAATAAACAAAGTTTTTAAAACAAAGCCATTACTGTTAATATTTGGATGCTAGTAAAAGTTGCTGGATCCCCATTTTTTTGAAAATGAGCTCCTCATTTGAATTATGAATCTGAAAGCCTGATAATGGGCAGGTATTTTAAACAAAACATCTCTTCTTATACCTTAGCTGTTTTGGCTTGTTGCTCTATCAGTATACTAGCTAAGTCTAGTAGTAGTCACAAATCCCTTTTGAAGTCCGAGTTCTGTTTTTAACTTTAGATGGATAGGAGGTCTGTTGTAGGAATTAAAAGACACTTTACACTTCAGGGTGGATCTTCTATGGATTTAAGAGTATATCTGGTTGGATTCTTTCCAAAGAAATGAAAAACTGAATTTCCTGAAGAATGAAGCATGTTGGTCTCCCCTCTCACTTTCTGTCTTCAGATCATTTTGATTTGCCTCCTCTCTAGTATTGTAATACTGCCTGTGTGTTAGTACTATGCAGAAGCTGAACGCTAACAACAAAAATATTAACTTCCTTCTCTGGGTGTTCATTAAACGAGCTTCACTAGAGGTCTCAAAGTTAAATTCCTTTGAATTGAATGTATTGTTTTGCAAGCAGATAGGCTGCTATGACATGAAGAATGATTCCTTTGTCTCCATTCCTGCAGAATGAGGAAACAGCCACTGCTGCTGCTATTTAGCCTGCACTTGGTGTTTTAAAATAGTTTTCTTTCCTACAACTGGATCTGTCAGAAAGCGTAGCACATGGCAGGCAATCTGTAGCCTTTTATGTTAGGACCAACATTTTCAAACATTCCAGAGTGTTTCCATGTACAATGGTTTGGCTGCCGTTCAGAAGTTCATTTGAGGCCACCTGATCCATTTTACTGGGTCGTCTTTTCTCTGTGGGAAGAAAGATCCTTGGACACTCCATCTCTCCTCTTTAACCAGACTGCTCAGTGAGTCAGACTGAAGCTGACCCTGGTTTTGACACAAGCATTGCAGTGGTGAAAATCATTGTGGCTCAATAGTGACCTAGCTTTTTGTAAGCAACCACACAGAAGAGGGAGTCCTTTTATTCAGTAATTGCCAGAGGCAGACTCCATGCCTGGATTCTTGGTTTCAGGAAATTTGTGTTAGGTGTTGGTACCACTTTATCAGTCCATTGGGGCTGCAGTGTGTGGGATCTTCTGTAGGAAGATTGGCAGCACTTAGTATTTGAATACTTGGGTACTGTTTCCCTTGGTCAAATGGATGTGGAAAACATATTACTTCTGATTGTATGTATCTAAAGGTAACATTGAATGTTGTAGATCCAATCTCTGTGTCTAACTCCCAAGCTTGGATAAAAAGGAGTGAGTTGAGAGTTCTTAGTCCTGTCTCTCAGAGCTCCATGTAATCATCAGGAGCTTGAGAAAAGGATTAAAACACCAGTGAAGCTTGAGCTGTCTTTGCACCATGAAGGGTTTTATGTAATTACCTGGAGATGCTGAATCATCAAGGTGAGAGAAGTGTTTTGAAATGGATTCCTAGTATTCTGGTAAGAGCTGTGAAAAATTCTACCAGAAAATTATTCCTGTGCTTTTTCAGAGAATACAGGAGCTCTTAAATATCTAGTGGTGTTGTATTTTCAATAAATAGTGTGTTTACTTACTTGCCTTAAAAGACCTTGAGAAGTCCTTGCATTTCCATAAATTCAGTGTTCTTGAGTAAGACACAGGCTCTTTAGTGTGATTTAAGTAATGAGTCTTAATATGAGCTTATTTCCTTATAAGGGTCACTTGTGTTTTCTTATTGCCTGAGCTCATATTTTCTGAAACAAAAGTAGCAAGCTTATTGCAGTATGTTTTGGAAGAAAAGCTCTGCATAAACGCAGTGGCTTTTTTAAACATCATGATCCAGCTTTTACATACTTAATAGGAATGCTTAAAGCCTTTTTTTTTTCTTTTCCTTTAAACAATGAGAAGTGTAACTGTGGTCATCCATTCAGATCTTCCTTATTTAGGGAATTTTTTTTATAACAAGGGTGACTAAATCTAGTCAAAGTGTCATGTGAATTGTTAGTAGGCCATGCTTTATGGGAATAAAGGGGAACTAATTTCATCCTCTTTGATCTTTGATATTACAAGCATATATTACATTATACTCTATTCTTTGTTCTGACTTATAAGATTCACACTACATTGTGTTTCATGAGCAACTTTTTTTTCTTCAGTTAGAACAGAAACAAAGATGTAAAGGTATACATGAGGTGCTTTGGAGAGGCAGGCGTTTTAAAAGTGTTCCTGGACCAAGAATAATTATAATGACATTTTCCACTTTCTTCTGTTCAGTGATGTCAGGCTAGCTCATTTTGAGTGAGATACATGTTTAATTCAATGCATTGATCCTATGACAAGATAAAGGTCTTATTTTTTATGGAAGGGTGATGCCTTTAGTATTTGTTCTTTGTTTGAGTCTTTCCCCCAAGCCAAGTGTAAGATCCAAAGTACTCTGTTTTCTACTTTTAAAATTTTGCTCAGTTTGTTTCTAAAATAACATTTCTAAGTATCTCCAAAACGATGAGACTTAAAATTTCGACTTGCTTGGTATCCTAGGTTGAAGCTTGCTCTAATATTTTGCTCTGGGGCTCTAAGAGGTAGCTTTTGCAGACTCTTGATGTAGGTGTTGGACTCTGAGAGGGCTGATGTCCTGTTTCTGGAAGCTGTGCTATCCTCTGCATGAGAGGCAGCCTGACATCTTTGCTGTAGTGTGGCCAGGAGTACCACGTTAGCTAGTGGTATTTTACTGTCACTTTTTTTAAGTGTTGGCTAGGGAATAGAAGATTGTCATCCATCTGATGCTTGTGTGAAACTCTGAGTCCTTACACAACCTGAGGTTTTATCGTTCATTGTTCTTTCTACTGGATGTTTCTGGCAGTACAGAAGGAGGGGGAGGAATGAGTCACTCTCTAAACTGGAACACAGTTGAAGGCTGTACCCTTGCATGCACACACTGAGGAAGGATATACCAACCACTGATGCTGAACTTCAGAGATCTGGATTTAGTGTCTACTCCTCCGTGGATTCCTTCCGTGGTTTGGGGAAGTTGCTGGCAACTTGGGACCTGTGTTCCCTATCTGGTGTTGGGAAATAATAAGCCATTAAATCAGAGTGAAAGCTCTCCTATGGCTGGGTACTAGGATCTTTGGGGCAAAGGCTAAGTGGGAGCAGAGAGCTCCTTCTGTAAAGCAACATCCCAGAGGAGTGGAAGAGCAGAGCCACAATGCAGTGCACAGGAGAACGCGTGGGTCTGTCCAGTGTGGAATGTCCTCTTCAGTCCTGAGCTCATTGGTTTGGCAGAAAGATGGAGCAAATGGGAACAGCAGGGAGAGTGGAAGACAGTTCATGTATTGCAGTGTTGCATAGTTTAATGGCTTTGCTCCCCATCTGAACAAAAACAATGCTTATAAATAACACAAATTTTGCTTTAGTTACCAAAATCTGTAAGCCTCTGTTTTTTTTGGAGGGGTCAAAACTTGCATTCTGAGGTCCTCTCCAGCCTGAATTATTCTGTATCACTAGACACCTGCCAGATATGAAGAAAACTCCAGGTTCAAATTTTTTGTCCTGTAATGTTCTGAATGAAGCAAAAGCGGGGAATCAAGCATAGGCATGTCCTTCCTCTTTTTACTTTGCTGGCGGGAGACTTTTAAAAGCAATTATGAATGTTTCTTTGGCAAAATGCTGTGAAAAATGCAGCAATTTAAAGCGTAATCATAGAATGGCTTGGGAAGGGCATTAAAGATGATTGCCTTGTACTTGATTGATTGACTTGATTGTCATTATCTCTTAAAACTGAGGATGAGGGTATTTTCTAAAATTTACAGGAAACAAAAGGGCAGTGCAAAATTGAAGTTTCTGTGACTATATCTGCAACCTTGATGTGTCTCTTCAAATGCAAGATCTATACTTCAAAGCACTATCAAAGCACTATTCAGTGCTTTGATGATTAAATGGAAGAGTTTTAAGATTTTTGTTCTTCAAAACTTAAGTGGCAACAGCAAAAGGTAGTAAAGTACATAAGCAAAGGTTCAGGGGAGAGGGTTTGTAAGCCTGATGGTGGAAAACAGACTTTTCCTACTTGTGCTTTTTCTGAGGAATTTTTTAAATAAGACCATTCTTTCTCAAGCCACGTGTTCCTGCTTGAGAACTGTACCTGTCATGAGATGGAGGTCGTGATTTCTCAACAGAAAATGTTGTGACTGTTTTCAGTTTTATAAGCCATAATTCATAACCATTTTTCAGTCTGGGGAGAATGGCTGGCTGGGGGTGATGTTGTGGGTGGGAGAGAGGTACAGGAAGGGAGAGAAAGCAGAAGAAACAGAACTGAAGTGTCAAGCCATAGACATCTTACAGGTCTGAGGCAAAAAGGTAGGAAGTCTCCAAAGTATTTAGCTCAGGATCATATTCCCTGGGCCACCCCTCTGTAGTATACCCATGCACAGACCTTCCAGAAATGTAGGGATTCATAGGTGTGGAAGTCTCTTTGTTAGAGGAGGAATTATAATAGTGTTGCTGGTTACAAATAGAAAGGGATGGCATATTTTCAGCAGCTAACATGTTAATGGGAGACTGAACCTCCATTTATTACATGGCATAGCAGCTTTGCAGTAGTTGCTCTCTGCCTTGAGTAGTGTGCTGCTGGCTTTAGGGCAGTTGTTCTGGGTTCTTTTTGACTGAAGTTAGTACGTCACAGATGATACTAAAATTCCTCCTTTTTTTTCTGTTTTCTCTCTCTCTCTCTTTTTTTTTTTTTTTTTTTTTTTTTTAATCCAATAATGACTGCTCCCCCAGAGAGAAGGTTTTTCATGTTTTCAATTGCTGTGTGGTGAACTAAACAAAGTCTTGTGCTTTATTTGGGCTGTAAAAGAAAGATACCTTTCCTGACACATACAAGACACCTGCAGTGCAAAAGGCTGGTGTGCTGTCAAGGGGATTGATCTCCCCATCTGCAGTTCTACAAGCCCCATGCAATGACTACAGGCTGGCCTGGGACTGGTTTCAGCCCCTTTGGTAGTCACACAGTGAAGTGATAAGCTGGTAAAAGAGATATTTTTCTTCCTTGTATGAAAGTGTTTCATTTAAAGGGAGTGGCCTGCTTTTGCAGTAAGAGGAGGTTTCACTGGGATGCCTGTGAGTGGGTAGACATGCTTCATTTTTATTTTTAGCTAAACAGCTATATTTATTATCTTAACATTTGGATTATTATTAACGCAGGCTTCTAAAGGTTGTGCTGCCTAATTGTCTGAAATATCTAGGCACTGGCAAAGACATTAAATTTATTGGACTTAACATTTTGTACCACTTTGCTTTAGCCTGAAGACTTTAGAAAGCAACCCAAGGTGGGATTTTTAAAGGGCTTGGTTTATCAAGAGGTACATCCTTCTGTAGATTAGTTTTCTTATGTTGAGTTAGACACTCAGTTCAGAGATGCAGTGTCAAACAGGATTTATTTTTTTTTTAGATCTTGTCTGCAAGATGGGTGAAAGTGTTGGTTGTCAGATTCTAAAAGAGAGTGGGTTTGTGGTCTAGAAGGTAAGTGAGAATTACAGCTTCCAGCGCAAAGCTGTTGAGTGCTCACTTGGAAAGCTGCTGCCAATGTTTCTACTTAGAACAAAGAAAATGAATTTGGAAAATACCAGAGTATGGTGGTAAGCATTAGTAGGAAATAGCTCTGCCTCCCGACAAACTGCTGTTGTAATAATTATTCCTTCTTCCTACCTTTACAGTATGATGCTAACAAGCAGTCTTAAGCAAAGATAAGATTATAGGGAAGGCATATACATGAAAATATCAGTAACAATCTCACTCTGAGTTGTTTTGTAAGGCTGGAGTCTTTCCAAAAAGCCATTTGCTCATTTTACCTGATCTACCACAATAGCCTCTCAGAATGCTTTGATAGTGTTATTTGGTACATGGGAAAATAGAGACATTGGATGTCATAAATTTACAGGTCTAGCTGATCAGAGTGATTGTTTTGGCAGAGAGCAGAAATAGCATATATATAGATAGATATATGTATATAGTGTTAGACATTAATGTTTGTCCTGTTGCAGAAAAATTTCTGCACTCCAGCAGTGTCAGCATACTTCATAAGTTACCAAGTGATCTTCACATATTGAATTTAGGCCTTGGAAAGTTTGGGACTGTTGTTGGTAGATCCTGGAAGCAGCAGTAGGGAATGTGTAACCACTTGTCCCTTTTCTGCTGGGTTTAAAGTGATAGCAGCCAGTGGAATCAGTGTTGCCTCTGTTAAGGGGGGCTGGTTGCACCTACTCTAAATTCCCACAGTTATGTCAGTTTGGGCAAAACGTAAGCTTTTTGCATTAGTTTCTTATATAAAAGGCATAACTAGGTGATTCATCTGGTCTTATCCTAATTCATAAATCTGTGGAAACAGCACTTCAGTCCCCCATGGAATTGCACATAGATTTGGTTGAGGTTTGAATGTAACTGCTGGTGAAGGTCCCAAAGAGTTTTCCAGTTCCTCAAAGCAACTGGTTGTCACAGATTGTTATTGGTGGTATGTGCATACGTGGGAGTCAAACTACAGGTGAAATAGATCTTAACTCCACACTGAAGACTGCACTACCATGTGCTACCATGTATGAGAGGCTGAATTACAGCAAGGTAGCTGGTGACTCTTGGATGAAAATGACTTTATTATTTCTGTGCACTAGAATTCAGTAGCAGATGATGACTGTATCCTGTCAATTGTGTTGATCCTTGATGTGTGGAGATACTTAAATTAATCTGGGAAATGCCTGCCTGTAAGATTGTCTTGATTTGGTGTTTCATGCTGACAGATGGTATTTAATTATTTTGTTCTAAACTTAACATCTAGGACTGCTCTGTCTTGGAAAATATTTCTTGGGGTTTTTTATGGCTCACTTTGCATTACTTTTTCAAAATGGGTATCTCTAATTTGTGCAGAGTAGTTCATGCTTCTAAATCCCGTAGGCATTTGGTTCAATGTTAAGTGTTAAATAAAATTATGATTTCCATGGAACACATTTTAACAGAAGAAAGAAGCCTGAATGGAAGAGCTATGAACTCTAACAATTCTTTTTATATTTCTTTTTCTAAAGGAGGTTGTGTTTTTATGCTTGGCCATGCTGATATGTGGCAGTCGGTAGTGGGAGAAGAACAAGTGGAAATGGAAACGGAGAACTGAAACCAAGTGGATGAGGGAAGGCAAAGTCTCCCTCACCTTCCCTTTCCAAGTAATAGAGAGAACATCCCAAGGAAGATAAAAGAGAAAAGCACAGTGCCCAGGGCTCAAGCACTTCTTGATGCTTTTGTGTGAGCATACAGTTGTTTTCCTTTGATACTCTCATTAGCTCCATGAAATGAAGTGAGAAATAAGCAAAATTTTTTTCGAATTTTATTTTAAATAGGAGGAATCAAATGCAGTCCAAATTTGAGGAAACTCTAAAACCCCAGCAAGACTTTGTGGCTAGTGTTCAAACTTGAACATCTTTAGTAATACTTTTTGTCAGTTTTAATGGTCTATCAAAATACTGCTTAAAGATTTCTATGTCCACTGCATTTTGGAATTCTGCATCAAATGTGTTACAGCACTGTAATATATAGTATTACATTGCTGTCATGTAAAAATAAATGTTCACCTTAATTTTTGTGTTGATAACTACAGTTATGTACATGCTTAAACTACTTAAAGTACCTCAATATGAGTTGCAATGTCAGCTGAGTTGTTCTCTTCACATGATTTCCTCAAGAATGTTCAACTTGTGCTAGACTTCAAGGGACATTCTTCTTCCATCTCAATGGGAGAAAGGAAAGTGAAAACAAATATGATAAAAGTGATTAAAGTGGCAGGTGTTACGTGGAGTTTAGAAATCAGAAATCAAATTTTCCAGGAACTGAAGTTTTCTGAGGTGACCAGAAGTACTTTAAGAGCAAGTGAGGACATAGAAAAGATGTGTTACTAGTATCTAGAATGGCAAGGTGCAAAAATCGTAGTTTAGTAAGAAAATAGGAAGGAAAAAAAACACAAACAAACAGCTGCCACATCTACAAGAGGATGCTTAGTAAATCTTGTATTTGAAATATGTTGTCCTTTCTCTCACAAAGTAACAGGGAAATGGTTTTTTAGATGCTTTCTGTATAAGGAGATGCTCAATTTGACCTAGAAAAAGCAATTCAGTCTATGAAAGAACTTTGTTGTGTATTGTTCTGCTTTTCATCTGTACATTACAGATGTGCCTAAAGCACATGCAGGATAACTTCTGCGAATCACTACTCTCTTGGGTGAAATTCAGTAAAACAGAAAATAATGGAAAATAATAGTTTGAATGCAGAAACAGCAGTATAACATCTTAAGAGTAAGGAGGCAACTAACAAACATGTGTTGGTTGGCTGCTCTTCCTTTCCAATGGTGTTTCTCAAGTGGATAGAGTTTTTTCTGTTGCTGATGCAGTGGGATTTATTAACTTAATCTTGGAAAATGAAACTATATTAAATATTGAGCTTTCCTTTTTGTTAGGGTTCTTTTCCTGTGTTACATATTGTTGATAAAGAGGCATTCAGCTTGAAGAGCTCTGGTTTGAATTTTCTTAATATAAAGCTGTGTGATTTCATACTATGGCTGTATTTTAGGTGTTGCCTGTGAGTGCTCTATTCCACCCTCCTCTAGGCCTATTAATGTGTCCTCTTGTACAAGACTATACTTGAAGCCTTGATCATTGCTCCTGGCTGTGCATGAGGATATAGTCTTTCTTTCAACAAGAAGATCTGAAAAGCAAGCAAGAGGAAGTTTCATTAGGAACTCTGCCACTGAGTTTAGCTGATTTACAAACTTTCTGTTCACAGAACAAGTTGAGTTTGGAGCTCTAATAGTTCCATAATAGTTCCTCTGTTCAGTGCAGTCAAAAGATTAATTTGGGTGTTAGAAGTGATGAGGGAAGGGGTAGAAATCAGTGTTTTGCCACAGAATTGTGCATGCTCGTCTTTAATGCTATAGATTCAGAGAAGGGCAGCAAAGGTGCTTTGAGGATGGCTTCTGTGCACAGGATGTTCAACTGCTAGGCCTGGAAAAAAGCTTCTCACCCTGGAAAAAGGATGCACAGGGTATTGTGTATGATGGAGACTTGTAAAGTGAGTGGTGTGAACACAGCTGATAGGCAGTAGTTCCTCATAGTGTCTTCCTGTGAAGAAAGACATGGCACAAAATTGGAAATTGGTAGGTTTAAAAGAAACAAAGCCAAACCCAAAACATGAAGTATATGATAAAATCCGTGGGGTTCATGGTCACAGGCATTTGGAGGTTGCAAAAGAGAGAGCATGAGGAGGTGAGTAGAGCAGAGATCCAGTGGGAGCTGCCACATGCACAGGTCTCTGGACTGGAAGGAAGGGCACTGATGTGTGAATCACTGGGGACTGAGCAGAGGGAGGAAAAAGGTGATTAACTCCTACCTTCTTTATCTACTCCTCCCTGTCCATCTGTGTTGCCTTTTGTTTCAGGCGTGATGCTGGGATAAGCAACCTTCTGTCTTGAGTCACAGTTCCTCTGTGTTGGTTTTGTATTTCTTGGAATCAAAAGTAAAATGTCCTGCAAGGGTTTTCCTCATCAGTAGTACCCTGTAATAACATTTCACTTGGTAATGGCTTAATAAAGAGAGAACTTGAAATATTTCTTCTTAATTCTATACTTTACACTTCTCAATTATCTGAATTTATGTTCTTTCAGTAAGTCTGTAGGGTTACTGAGTATAGAACTTTCATTATTAAACCCAGTGTAAGAAATTGTGTCATGTAATAAAACCACGGTGTTAATCACAAGCAGCTAATAAGAGAAGAAAAATAGCTCTTGTTTCACTGTTTAAGTGACCAGGACAGATCAAACTATTCTCATGGAGTTGGTTTGGGAAGAGGTTAACCAGAAATTTTTTGTCTTGTCAGTATACCCAAAGTGGTTGTTCTAGACAGTTGACAGCAATTATGTTGATAACCAGTGCTGAAATAGATCTTTGGCATCTTTCTTATGTTTGTGTTAGTGCTTTTAGTCTATACTTATGCTACTTTGGCGTAATAATCTACAGAACAGAGAACATTTTCTACAAAGAGTAACTTGAAGCATGTTTTTCTTTAACTACAAATTAAACACTTTTTTGTTTTTTATGAATGGATCCGTCCCTGACAGGATGAAAATATTGCCCCATCCTGAGAGATGGGATAGAGTTGATCAGGTCTGCAAAGCAACTTCTTCAAATCCTTAAATCCTAAATGTTCTTCTCTCTTCTGGTGGTTTTGACTTGAGTTTTTTTTCTGGAATGCTAACTTTTCAGTGAAATCTTGAATTCATAGAGAGGGCAGCATACTACATTCAGTCCCTCTGTTGACATGTTTCTTAGTCCATAGATAATTTTTGTGGGGGGGGTCAACTTTGCAAAAGTTTAATCAGTAATGTTGTGCAGGAAATCCTGAAAGTGAGTACATAAAAGTTTTCGTGCCCTCTGGATCATTTGAGAAAGCTTCTTTTTGACCTTAATGTCTAAATATGTGAGAGAACTCCTCCAAAATGGTCAGGCACTATGGTTATAGCTATCTGACTCTGCTCCCTGCTGTTTTCTCTCCTGATTAGACTCTTTCCTCTTACAGTTTAGATGAACTGAAGTGTTGTGCCTCCCCTTCACCCATCCTCCCCACTTTGCTTCTAGGGAAGTACTTAAACTTTTTGGACCCTAAAATAAATGTTAAAAAAGACCCTTCAGTTGCTGAGATGTTAAGCCCCGGTCTCTGCTTTGCCCTCTGCTTTTTGTTCCCTCCCTGGGGATGTTTGCAAGGCCAGAATCTCTGTTGCTTGCTTTTTTCTTCCTTGAGGTTTCATTCAATTGAGGTAGAGCCACTTCTTAAATGTTGGCTTTTGGGGTTTTTTTGTTTGGTTTGGTTTTTTTTTTGGGGGGGGGTGGAGGTGGGAGTGGTGGTGGTGGTTTATCCCAAAGTACTCTATTTTGTTCAAAACCCACTGAGACCCCCTATTTCCCCTTATTTATGCTGCAAATGGTGGAATTGGTACTTGTATCTGAGGACTTTCTTTGCACTATGCCTACCCTTCCCAAAAGTTTTTGAGCCTAGTAGTAACAGAGGCTGTAGGAGGTCCTTAAACACATTAAATGCATTTACTGTTTGTACCCTTGACTATCCCTATCACTGTGTATGTATTGTAGCCAGAAAGACTGCATGGTGTTAAGGAATCCAGAAGCTGTGGATTCATTTCTGTTCAGAAGCACAAAAAGGAGGCAATTTTTTGTAGGAGGAGGAGCAGAGGTTAAAAGAACAGAGGCTGTTGGAAGAAGTAAGTGAATAGATTGTAGGCTTTAGGTATGATTGTAGGATAGCAAGAACAACTTTTAACACCAGTAAAAAGCATTATTACACACAAAAGATAAAGTAACTCAAAAGGCAGGGAGATGAATCTAGAACTTAGTTTTCTAATAATAAACATTTGAAGGGAGTAATTACTACAAAATTAAAAAATAAATTACCCTAGAAGTCAGGATAATAACTAGTTATACCTGTTAATAGGTATAGTTAGATTCTGGATTATGTTTAAGTGTTTCTAGACAAAATGAACAGAAAGTAGCAGAATAAATGTAATACCACTTTTTCTGTGCTTTGAACTAAGTATTTCTTTTGCTAAAGCCTGCAAAGAGGAGGAGTTCAGCTCTTTCTCTGTATTTGGTAGATTATTAACAATACTGTTAATAGATCAGAAATAACTGATCAACAAGCTGGTGTTTCCTTTCTGTTAATGTGGTACCGAGTCAGATGAAAGCAGCTTCATGGAGAAACTGCTCAGATATCTCAGCTCTGATTGTGGCTGCACTCCTCGCCCTGCTTGCCAGAGGCTAATTAGGAGGCAGAAGTACAGACCTAAGACACGTTACAGAAATACTGTAATCACATTTGTTAGGAAGTCTGTGTGCCTGTATTAGATTAGCACTGGCTATCCTTGTCTTTAATTATTTCATTTTGGTTGTTCAGTTCTGCAGCCAAGCTTTTTGTTAAACAAAGCAGATTTACACAAAGCCCCAGTATAAAGCTTGAGTATGGGAAGGCAAATAGGGGGTAAGAATTTTGGCGTTCCTCCTTTCTTGCCTGTAGCTCTTTTGGGAAGGGGCTGGGGAGAAGTGGGCTATGTGGGCTTGGCACCCACATCTCCAAGTGGTCTTGGCAGCCATACTGCACAGGGGAAGGGCAGAGGATCAGCTGCCTCAAGCAAGGCTGGTTCCAGCTCCACATCAGGGACTGGGAGGAGGAGTGGGAGACGAGAGGCTGCTGCCACTGAGTTCTCAGCCCCAGGGCATCTGTTGGGTGGTTCTCTGTGTCTTGATGGACCATGGACAGACTGGCAAGGATGTCTGACCACCCTTCATACTGGATTGGTGGAGGAGACTTCTGGCTTGTCTGTGTGGGTAGAACAAGCCCTGTATAATGAAGACACCCTCCCTGGCACATATATTCCCCTGACATCCCTTGAGCAAAGGAAATGCCTTTTGCAGAGCCTGTTTATTCTAGCTTTGATTTATTTTTTTTTTCCCCTCATTTTTTTAATCTATCTAATTCCTCTTAGCAAATAAAATGCTCTTTCTTTTATGTTACATTAAGAGAAAGTAATCTTTGCCTACCATTAAAAATGTTGTTGTGGTACCTGTTGTTTTAATCTGTTTGTTAAATAACTGATGAAAAAAATTTCTCAGCCAAAAGCCTGGCCAAATAAATCTTTCAAGTCAGCATGGTGAGGATAGGGTGGCAACTCATCTGCTGAGAGCAGAGCTTGTTCAGATGCACTACTGGGGAGAAGTAGTAAGGAAAAAAATGGGGAATGGAACCCTAGTTTGGTTTTGAAGGAAATTTATTTTGTGAAAAATCAATCTTCAGGAAACTGATCTGGAAACTCAGAGAATCAGAGAATGGTTTGGGTTGGAAGAGACCTTAAAGATCATTTACATCCAACCCTCCTGCCACGGGCAGGGACACCTCTCACTAGATCAGGTTGCTCAAAGCCCCATCCAACCTGGCCTTGAACACTTTCAGGAAGGAGGCACACACAGCTTCTCTGGACAACCTGGATGGGCAGGATGTCCCAATCCCAGGGTTGTCCCGGGGTTTTCCCGGGGCTGGAGCAGCCCTGGCAGGGCTGGGGCCTCTGTCTCTGGTGCTGGAGCTGAGAGGCTGCCCCCAGGGGGGTTCCTGGGGTACATGAGCTGGTTTCAAGGTGTTTTTTAGTGCTTGGTTTTCCTACCCCCTCTCTTCCCTAAGGATTGTGTGTTCAGCGAGAATGGGGTGGCAGAGGGGAAATGGTACATTTTTCTATATATACCATTTTTCTGTTCAAGTCCAGATGAATATAGTAAATTTAAGGTCTTTCATAGGACTCTTCTCATTGCTGTGTTGTCTGTGTTTTCTACAGTGTTTTTATGCAGTTGTTCATGAAGCTTTTAATGCAACTTTATCTTGGGTTTTGAAACAGTTTTGCTGTTATTGTTGAAACCCTAAGTGACTATGGGGCCTTGATCTCAGGCATAAAGAGGACTGGCAGCCTGAACAGGAAGACGTGTAGGTGACATCATATCACAGAATCATAGGATGGCTTAGGTGGGAAGGGACCTTAGAGATCATCATATGACACTGTATTTTTCCTGTCTGGTGAGGAAAAGCACTGGGAAGTCTTTGGTGACAGGTGGATATGTAGATCTGAGTGGCACGTGTATGCTCAAACTTGTCATCTTGTGACCTTTCTTTGTGGAGTTTTGGGAGGCTGGAGGGAGACCTGGCAGGAGTTCTTATGCGCTGTCTAGGGGATGAATAAAGGAATAGGATGAGGCAGAGCTTTAAAAATCCCCTGAAGGGTAAAGAAAAGACAATTGATACACTTCTGTGATTAGGCGGTTTCTACATTTTCAGACACTTAGTCTTTATCCTGTTGGGTGAAGCCGTATAAGAAAATCATTTTAGTTCTTAAGTATCTGCTTGTCCTTAGTCATATTTTCTGCTGATCTCCTTTCTGTTTACCTCCATGAGGTTCTTTTGTTTCTAAAGGTAAGGAAAAGGAGGAAAAACTCATTTTCCCAGATTCAGGTGGAGAAGGAGGGGCTTCCTCTGAGATTACTTTCTCTCTGTCATTACAAGAGAGAGGACAGCTGATTCCTGTGCTAATTCATTTCAGTTACTTGGACACTGGTATCAAGCTACAGACTCTGTAAGAGGTCACTGATGCTGTGGGATAACTTCCTGCATTTGTAACTACACAGCTTTCTAGTACAGTGTGCAGGTGTAGATTTCCTTGAAATCAATGCTTACTTGGCTGCACCCTTTTATGGATTTCTTGGCTCATCTGTAGCTCTTTTCTGGATGAGCATTAGGCTAGAGATCTCCATTTGTCATGCTAGGATATTAGGCTCAATATTTATTTTAGTAATTCAGTCTCTTTAATTTGCTGCCTTTCCTGTGAGCTCTAGAAGACAGTTCTCCCCTGCAAGCACTACTTAGCCATGAGATTACTGTCTTGGTCTTCCAGAGAACAAATACCTGGAATTAATGTGAAAAGACATGTAGTAGATGATGAGCAAACTCATGCTGAGAGGATTTGAGAAGCTGGCAGCCTCAGCTGTGTCCACCCTGCTGAGGATGCTCCTGGAGACAGTTGCCTTCCTAGCAGAGGTTGAAGAGTGGTCACTGGGTCTGTTCCTCTGGTGCTCACAGCCTGGCAGATTAACACTAAGGAAATCAGTCTTAGTGCATGTTAATGCTGTGTACAACAGCTGCTGAAGTGTGAATTTGACACCTGTTCTGTTGTCCCCACTATAAGGGTGATAATTTATGGTGGAAGAAGGAACCAACAGCCACGACCTTTGAATTTTTTCCAGCTGAAATGGTACAAGTGTGTTTGGAATCACCTTATGTGCATCCATGGTGGAAAGGTGGTACTTTTATGCATTTTGTCCTATCCTCAGGCTATTTGTGCTAGTGTTTCAGATATGAACTTCGGTTTATCCCAGGAGAAAATATGTGATCCAAATAGTGCAGTAGGCTATTTTCAGTAACTGCTGTGCTAGAGGAAGTCTTGTGTTTTTTCTTCATTACAAATTTTAGTCAAGATATTCATCTAACCATACAAAATTCTAACATATGGAAGTGACTTCCTCATGGCAATTTATTGTCCTGACACATCATGTTTAGGAATAATTTTGTTTAAATTCCAGTTATTATAGTTATCCATGTTAATACTTGGAGGAGAGAGAATTTTGTACTTGGCTTGTAATTTATTTTTCTTCAGCTGGGAATTCTCTTTCACAATGACTTGTGCTATTTTTTTCCCTGTATTTTAATTTGCCATAAAATTTCTGACAACTGCTTTTAGTGCAGGCAACAACAATGGTGATGTGTCAGTGATGTGAATATTAGTCATCTTGACAGCTTGACAACTGATACACTGTGAAGAAAGCTCAGTTTTTTGCTGCAGAAATGAATGCTATGTCAGTGGTAGTAAAATGTCAGATTTTGTCCATGAAAGCTGGATGGGAGAGCAGATATGAATTGAGGCTTTTTAATTAGTGAGGCACAAGTGCTTAGGTCTCAGTGCTCTTTTGGTTTTTGTTTTTCCCTCCCTCTTGTTTATTCCTACTCTGTCATACTCCTTTTCTTTCTTCCCAGTGCTCTACATGCCCATTTTCTTAAGTGTATTCTCTAATGAAATGTAGTTTTGTTTCACTAGAAACAGGAAATGTTGGAGTTCTTATATGGAAAACCAGAAATATTTCATTTCCTTTGTCTGCTAGGTACACACCTTTCAGGGAAATGAACAGCATTTCTAGGCTATGCTGAAGGACTGCAAAGAAACTGCTATGTCTTTATGTCTTTTAATATTAAATTCCCCCTTCAGTTATTTTTCTTGCTTTGATCTTTTCAGATATTCTGAATCTTGGTGGTGTTTAGCTAAGAAAAATTGACTCAAGAATGGAGTTAATTCCATGTAGCCAGAAGTACTTGTATTTAAAATGGCATTTAGAGCTTGATGGTAGATTCCATATTTTCCCCAAAACATGCAGAACATCTGTGGTTTGGTCCACGGTGATACAAATACCAGAGGAAGCTGGATATTGATACGCAAGGAGGGTAACTGGATATCTTTTGTATTCTTTGAAGCCTGAGCTTAAAAAAATTAGCTATGTTGATAATAATGATATTATTTTCTTGTTCTTAAGTGATATATATATTTTAAGTACATAGTAGAATAGGATAGAATTTACACCATTTCTAGAAATGATGGCAGCTTGCAAAATCTGGCATCATTTGTGGTAGGTTTTGTCTTGGCCCAGTATGTGTGTTAGCATTTCCAGTAACCTTTCCTTTCTCTTGATTTAGTCCTTCATTTTCATTCCAGATTATTTTGTTTGCATTTTAAAAAAGAAAAAGATCTGTTAATTTCTTTTTGTGGAAGAAAGCTTAAATTAAATCATACTTAACTGGAAAACTTATGGCTTTGGCAGGGAAGAAAGTAGTAATTTCCAGATTCCATACCTGAATGTATTTGGGGCTTATAAATTTTAATTGAATTATCTACTGTCTCTTAGCTGTTTTGATAACTTGATTTAATTCTATTTGTTGTGTGTCTTCTCAGTGAAAAGGAGATATACAATGGGAATTTTGAAATAAAGTCAAAAGGGACAATTCAGAGGGAAATGTGCATACTTTTAATAAAAATAATAATGTCATATAATAAAGTGGCACTTAGAAATACAAGTCCTTCAACTTTCCATGAAACTTGTGCATCAAATGCTTGCAGTTGCATGGAAAGAAGAAACTGGATTTGTAAATAGATATTTTTTTAAGATTTTGCTGTTTTCGATGATAAGTGCATTGTTTCAGAAACCCAGGAGCAAGTATCCAGTCCTTTGACAAAACGCTTGTCAGTGGGAAAAGGAATTTCATCTAACTTGCTGTTTTGCAATGTTTTTTCTAGAAATGTCAAAGTTAAGGTTTTGACATATGCCATATCACTTTTTGTATTTATTCCCCTCATCAAAATTAGTTCTGCATTTTATGAAATATTAAAAAACAGACAAAAAATCAAAGAGAACAAAAAAACAAAACAAAACAAAACCTGGCCCCTGGTCTCTCCCTCCCACACCCCCACCCCCTCCCCAACAAAACCAAAACTGCACAAACCCCAGACTGCTGGTTTTTTACATCAAAATTAATTAACTGAGTCTGAGAACTTGCCAAATTTCACAGAATATGAAATGAAATTTCAGAGAATACTCCTGTATTCATAGGAGTATTTTTCCCAGGTTAATAAGGTGAATTAGAGTAATTCCAAGGTTCTACAAAGGACAGAAATCTTCATGTGCTAAGGTGAAGCACAAGCTACAGCTGCGAAGCGTTAGGGTGAGACTTGGGTGTGCAGTAGGTTATCCCATACCTATCTGTTGTAAAAAAATACTATTTTTTTCTTAGGCTCTTGGTCCCTGTTAGAAATAAGATGTGATGCTCCATGGTCTGCCAGGCATGAGCTGGAATGGCATTTCTCATATTTTATCCTTAGTGTTTTCCTTTGCACTATTTACTTTGGTCTCTTCATGTTCAGGTTAACTTTTTTTTTCTTTGTTTTCTTCTTAGCTTCATGGGCAATTATTTTTGGTCTTCAGTGAGCAAGTGCTCCACATGGAGAGCTGGTGATTTATGTTACTGATCATGTTAACAGATGCTATTTTGATAATGATTGGCAAGAGTTTTTTAATGCGAGTATGAAAAACTAAAATCTTTGGTTTCACTGAAAGGAGTGCATTATTATGGGATATTCATCTTGAAAAATTTTAATTTCTTTAGAATGTTCTGTGATGTAAGAGAACTTGGTCACTGTTATCTCCAAGTGATTTAATGGGACCTGTAGGTCCTCATCTATATTTCCATTTTCATATCCTATCCATGTTGCTAAATTCATCATTGTAATATTTGACCTGAAAAGCTCAGAAAATGCCACTTTGAAGTCATTTTTTTCAGTAGACACTTCTTACTAAAAAGTGTGGAACATCTGCTGATTGCTGATGTATATAATGTTAACTGTTCCTTTTTACAATTGTGGATAATTACTAACACAAAGAACTGACTCCTCACCATGCAGAATTTTCTCCACATCTTACTGATACAGGTAAAAGCCAAGGCAATGGATGACTTCTAGTACTCATTTTGAACTCTTACAAGATTAGTGTCTAAGTTCAGTGAGTTCAAGATTTGGCCTTCAATTTATAGCTATTTAAAAGTGGGTTTTTCTAGGTGCCTTACAGAAACATGCTGATATTAGAACTACTATCCTTTCCTTAAAACAAAACAAAAACAAACACATACAACTCAGGAGAAGGAACAGAATTAATTTATTTACATTTTATGTGTGTTGTGGGGAGGATGCTGTTCTAAATTTTAGGCCAAAAGATGGGTTTTTTGGGACAGACTTTCTCTGGATAATGGTAACCTTGTTCTGTCTCGCTACTGAAATGCAAGCAAACAGTCAACATTAGAGATGTCTTTGTGTTAAATACACTTTGAACTATTTTCTGCAGAACCTTCACAAAAGAAGAAACTTTCAACTAAATGCTAGATGGATATAAATTCTGTTGTCTTATTCTCATCTATCTCCTTTGATTGGATCTTTTGCTAAGGTAGATTTTGTAGCATCAAGATTATTTGTGGATGATTCTTAGCTGGGGGCGGGGAACATGCATTCCAAAGAACTGTGGGAAATACTGTTAAATGTTTAGATATCTGTCCTAGGCAAAAAAGAAAGAGGTTTTTTATTATACACAAAGTGATGCTGCAGTATAAATGAACTATTCCATAGGAAAAAACTGGTAGTTGACATGCATGCTGTGTTGATGAAGATAGTAAACAGAGGTGAAAAAGAAACTGTCTGTGAAGCATCTGCTGTTTAGATGTTTGGAAATTGTGCTATATTGAAACCAAAGCCTTCTCTTTAACATTTACAGTACAAATCCATCTCATCCAATGAAAAAGCAAATAGATAGGTAGGGGTATGTTTATGATGCAGGGAATCTATACTTCTAAAAGCCATCTCTGCTGCAGATGTCTCTTGATGCATCAGCAATGACCTTGGTTGTGTAAGGTCTGGAGATAAAAGAGAGAACTTCAGAAACTAGGCAAAGTCTGTATCTAATTATATGAATCAAAGTGTATTGGAATCAGGGGACAGTCTGAAGCATCAGGAGGAGCATGGGGCAGTGGGGAGCCATCACTAGAGTGTTCAATATCCTTGAACATTATACTTTGATCCTTAGAATCAAAAGTTTTTTACATTGTGGTTTTCCTTCTTTTCCCCCCCTTCTTCTTCTTCTTTTCCCCCCCTTCTTCTTCTTCTTTTCCCCCCCTTCTTCTTCTTCTTTTCCCCCCCTTCTTCTTCTTCTTTTCCCCCCCTTCTTCTTCTTCTTTTCCCCCCCTTCTTCTTCTTCTTTTCCCCCCCTTCTTCTTCTTCTTTTCCCCCCCTTCTTCTTCTTCTTTTCCCCCCCTTCTTCTTCTTCTTTTCCCCCCCTTCTTCTTCTTCTTTTCCCCCCCTTCTTCTTCTTCTTTTCCCCCCCTTCTTCTTCTTCTTTTCCCCCCCTTCTTCTTCTTCTTTTCCCCCCCTTCTTCTTCTTCTTTTCCCCCCCTTCTTCTTCTTCTTTTCCCCCCCTTCTTCTTCTTCTTTTCCCCCCCTTCTTCTTCTTCTTTTCCCCCCCTTCTTCTTCTTCTTTTCCCCCCCTTCTTCTTCTTCTTTTCCCCCCCTTCTTCTTCTTCTTTTCCCCCCCTTCTTCTTCTTCTTTTCCCCCCCTTCTTCTTCTTCTTTTCCCCCCCTTCTTCTTCTTCTTTTCCCCCCCTTCTTCTTCTTCTTTTCCCCCCTTCTTCTTCTTCTTTTCCCCCCCTTCTTCTTCTTCTTTTCCCCCCCTTCTTCTTCTTCTTTTCCCCCCCTTCTTCTTCTTCTTTTCCCCCCCTTCTTCTTCTTCTCTTCCCCCCCTTCTTCTTCTTCTCTTCCCCCCCTTCTTCTTCTTCTCTTCCCCCCCTTCTTCTTCTTCTCTTCCCCCCCTTCTTCTTCTTCTCTTCCCCCCCTTCTTCTTCTTCTCTTCCCCCCCTTCTTCTTCTTCTCTTCCCCCCCTTCTTCTTCTTCTCTTCCCCCCCTTCTTCTTCTTCTTTTCCCCCCTTCTTCTTCTTCTCTTCCCCCCCTTCTTCTTCTTCTCTTCCCCCCCTTCTTCTTCTTCTCTTCCCCCCCTTCTTCTTCTTCTTTTCCCCCCCTTCTTCTTCTTCTTTTCCCCCCCTTCTTCTTCTTCTTTTCCCCCCCTTCTTCTTCTTCTTTTCCCCCCCTTCTTCTTCTTCTTTTCCCCCCCTTCTTCTTCTTCTTTTCCCCCCCTTCTTCTTCTTCTTTTCCCCCCCTTCTTCTTCTTCTTTTCCCCCCCTTCTTCTTCTTCTTTTTCCCCCCTTCTTTTCCCTTTCCAGCACTTGTCTTTGATCCAAGTGGCAACTTTTGGCTCACATTTTGTTGGGTGTTTGAGTCAATTATCCAGTGAGGGCAGGCTTGAAGCTTAAGGTATACTGAAACTGGAGGCAGGAACACATGGACTCAAGACTGGTACGGATCAGGACCACAGGCAGATGAATGGATGGAGTCCTCCCAGGATGCCAAAACAAACACAGACAGGCAAAGAAGGGGAAAAAGGGAAGGGATTTGACCCTCGTGATCCCTTGGATTTATACTGAGTATGACACATATGGGATAGAATACTCTGGTCAATTTTGGTCACTTCTCTTGTTTGCTCCTCCCTAAATGAGGCCTGCAGGTGTGAATTCTTTACTCCTTTTCTCTTTTCAGAGCCCAAGATGTTCCTCAGAACTGAGCAATGTCCTTGGTTCTGCAAACCAGTCTCCAGCAGTAACTATAAGCATTGAGTGTTATCAGCCCTAGAAGCAGACACTGACTGAGAAACTTGCAGTTAATTTCAGCAAGTGCGGCTACTTACAAAACACTTATCTGAAAGCAAAATTACAAGACAGAAAATTAGCTCTATCCTGGCCCAAACCAGGACAGATGCCTTCCTTTTCTAGCTAGAGTTCTGCTGGAAAAAACTTATGTTGAAAGTATATGTTGTCTTTTCTGACAGATTTAGGACCTGCATGTTTGCAGAAAGTGTGCTTCTCACTGTGCTGTGTCATCACAGCTGGCAGCAGTGGTGCTGCTCCTTTCCCAGCCCCAGCATTTAAGAAAGATGAGCTGCAAGGATGGGGCCTCTTGTTTGGTGATACATTCTCTCTGTTGCCTGTTCTTGCATTGCTGATTGCCAGTGAACTTCTGAAAGCTTGGTGTTTATATAAAGGTCAAACTGAAGTAATTAATTGGTGTCCTTTTTGTAGGTGTGGGAAGAGGATGGAACTTCAGATTTCTAATAATCTGGCTAGCTGCAGCTGTCACTGGATGGGGACCACCCATTCTGATTTTATGCAGTCATAATTATAACTTTATAATATCAAAGGTAGCTTTAAACTATGTGAAGCACTTGTTCTTGCAGAATGCTTGGCTAAGCTCAAAACAAAAATTAAATACATTGTGAATTGCTTAGGACTCTACAGCTCCAGCATGGAAAGGAAACTTAAGATCCTAATAAGCATATGGTTAACACTCAAAAAGCTAAGGATGCTCATTTGACAGATGATAGCACTGTGGCAGAATTGGTTGAAAATAATTCTATGTTTCACAGTTTAGCATAGCTTATGACAGGCTATGGGAATAAAAGAATAGGAAGAAACCCTGTCTAGCTGAAATTATTGTTCCTCTAAACGTGGAGTTGTGCACACAGAAAAAATTTTTATTCACTAAGTGGGAAGTCTTTTCTTCTGTTCCTTTGAGGCAAAACAATATGCTGACTCTTCTCTTTATACTCTGATTTTTTTTTTAAGACATTAATTAAAAGAAAATAACAATCACAATTTCATATGTGGATCTAGAGTAATTTCCCTGTAATGAATGTTCCATATAAAAATCCAATAGGTAAAAGGAAAGACATTTATTACATAGCAGCTGGCATAAATCTTGTTTCTAATGAGGATAAAATCCATGTAAATGAATCATTACAGTAAGTTGTTACAATGAGGATTTATTAATGACAAAGGTCTCAATTATTTAATTAACTTTTAGTGTATTAAGATTTATAATCTGAATTCTTAATTCCATTGTATTCATTTAGAAGCAGATTTTACTGCAAGAGGAGTGTTTTCAGGAAGCTGTCTTGCTTCTTGCTCTCAATTATAGATGGAATTTGATTCCTTTGCAAATACTAGTACAAATTCTGGTGTTGCAAAAGGATCAAATTGTCCTCTGCCAAAAATAAAACTGTTAGCATTTTAAAAGGTCTCAGCAAATACTGCAGTCAAAGGCTTTTAAGTGCCAGGTGTTTTATTAAGGTCCTTCCAACTTAATGGTAGTGTATATGTGTGCCTGCACATCATCTGAGTGTTGTGCAAACAGCATGAGAGAAAGCTGCCTGCAATTCATGATTGCCTGGGCTATGAAAAATTGGTTTGTTTTTGATCTTAGCCTTTGCCAGGTGGATAGAAGCAGCATTGAGTATAATACCAGAGGGTTCGGGTCCATCATCATTCTGACTGTGAGCTGTGTCTGTCCACTCTGATGGGTGGGATGTAATGAGGACAGAACTCAGGCCCACTGCCTTTGTCTTCCAGCTGGGGCCCTGCAGCAGGATGCTTGTGGCAAAGGCTGAGAAATCATGCTCTCCTCTCTCTAGTGAGAAGAGTAACTGCTGGGCTGTTAGCCTGACAGTTTCAAAACTATTGCCTAAAACATGTTTTTCTCAAAAAAAAAAAAGAAAAAAAAAAACTTGGCAAAGCTGGAAGGCTTCCAGTGAGATTCTGTAAACCATGGAAGTAACTGTAAGCATACACCATGCTTTTGGGGATCTAGTAGTTGAAGGCAAGCTTGAGTGGATGTACTGGATCTGACAGTTTCTGGCTTCAAATTGGAATAGATATTTTTCCCCTTCTCAAAATTTAAGAAGTCTGAATTACAATTGCAATTTTTTTTGGCTTCTTTTCCAGGTTAATGCTATTTAATAATAGATTTTAAAGTCTAATTCTTCTTGTGTATGGTTCCCTGTTCTTTCTGATTCTACTAAAATTTAATAAAAGCAGCTCTGTTGCAGTAATTGGGCTCTGACTTCAGGAGAAGTCCTTTAGCCCTTGTAGACAGAACAGCTAAAGCAACCTCAGGATGGTTTAAATTACAGAAATGTCTTTAAGCATCCCTGAAACCTGGAGGAGAATTTTACATCTACCCTGTTGCAGATAGGGTTTTGAATTGATGTCCATCCAACATTGCTATAAAAGGTTTCAGGGTTTTATTCCCCTTGCACTGTGCTACTGTACTGAGGTAGCTTTACTGCTTCAGCTCTCTTGTACCCTGGTTTTCTGTTTATATTTACATTGAATATGTTGGATCAGTTTGTCCTGCATTCCCCTACAAGAGTAAAAGCACACCAAAAGTCCTGGTACCTTATCCCATTCTGCTCTTTTCCTGTGTTTGTTAGTTTTCTGTTATAACCACTCATAAATAGTTCAGAAGAGCACATTAACTTGTGTGCTTTATTGTGTAAAACATCTGACAGTGTAAGCAGCTCATAGGACAGCTTCTCTGATTTCTGCAGGTGCTGCCAGAATCTAAAAGGAGTTTAATCCTGGTTTATAATGCTGGGTCTAGGTAGCTTCATGCATTATTTGTGCTTTATATTATCAACCCCCCCCCACACACACCTATTAGAAGAACATTCTTATGTGGGTTTAGAAGTGGCTTGGCTAGGTTTATTTCTTTTACTCATTTATGAAGCAAAACCAAAGTGGTGTATTTCTGAACACTAGAATTTTTTCAGATATTGTTTGTACAGAATGTTGATTTATTTTAAAATTTTTTTTCCTTTTTCCTTTGTTTTTACTAGAACTCCAGATAAACTCAAGGCAATCCTCTTTCCCCCTTCCTTCCCTCTCCCCACTTAATTAAGGCTGGGAATTCAGGTATTCAAAAATCATGATGTTTAAGTTTAATGAATCACGATGAACGCATACTCTATTTTTCACTCTGCCATATATAGAGATGAGACTGGGTCATGGTGTCCTTGGCTGTCACTGGTACCACATGAACCTTCTTAACCAAGTTGAGCTCTGACTTTACAGCTGTAGGAATTTTTGCCTTCCCTATTCCAACTGTGGGTACTGCTCTAAACTTCATGACTTGAAACTTTAGGAATCGGCTTCAAATTTACAGCCTACGTATGTGTTGGTGGGTAGTTTACAGCTGTTTGTCCTTGTGTTAGCAGTGTAGCCCCAAACCCAGTGTTTTATCTGTGAATATACTGACTGGTAATAATCCTGGCCTTTCTCAACCTGGTTTTGTAATCACAGATTGTTAGTGCTTGGAAGGGACCTTGAATCAAGTCCAACCCCTCTGCCAGAGCAATCCAGATAACCTACAGCAGATCACACAGGAATGCATCCAAGTGGGTTTTGAATGTCTCCAGAGAAGGAGACTCCACAACCTCACTGGGAAGCCTGTTCCAGTGTTCTGTCACCCTCACAGTGACAAAGCTTTCCCTTATGGTTATGCAGAACCTCCTATGTTCGGCTTGCACCCGTTGCCCCTTGTCCTGTCACTGGACATCACTGAGAAGAACCTGGCTCCATCCTCCTGACTCTTGCCCTTTATGTATTTATAAATATAATGAGGTCACCCCTCATTCTCCTCTCCTCCAAATTGAAGAGCCCCAGCTCCCTCAGCCTTTCCTCATGAGGGAGATTTTCCACTCCATCATCTTGGTTGCTCTGCACTGGACTCTTTCAAGCAGTTCCCTGTCCTTCTTGAACTGACAGGCCCAGAACTGCACACAATATTCCAGATGCAGCCTCACAGGGCTGGGTAGAGGTGGAGGAGAACCTCTCTTGACCTACCAACCACCCCCCTTCTAATACACCCCAGGATGCCATTGGCCTTCTTGGCCCCAAGGTTACGTCACTGGGCCTGTCATCCCTCTGTCCACCAGGATCAACAGCTCAGTCCCTAACCTATATTGGTACATAGGGTGTTCTTTTCCAGATGCAAGACTGTACACCTGTTTTATTTCATTAAATTTCTTCCCATCCAGCCCTCCAGCCTGTCTGGGCCCCTCTGAAAGGCAGCACAGCCTTCTGGTGTGTCAGCCACTCCTCCCAGTTCTGTGTCATCAGCAAACTTGCATTCTGTTCCCTCAGTGTTCCTCCTCCAGGTCATTCATGAATATATTGAATAATACTGTTCCCAGTACTTAGCCCTGAGGGATTCCACTAGTTACAGGCCTCCAACTAGACTCTATCCCATTGACCACAACTCTTTAACTTCTTTTCTTTAACCAGTTCACTATCCACCTCACTACATGATCATCCAGACCACATTTGCTCAGTTTAGCTGTGAGGATGCTGTGAGAGATGTCAAATGCTTTACTGAAATAAAGATAAACCGTATCCACTGCACCACCATCGTTTATCCACTTGGTTATGTCCTCATAAAAGGCTGTTGTTGGTTAAACACGACTTCCCCTTGGTAAAAAAACCATGTTGACCCTCTGATATGCCTAGAGACAGCACCGAGGATAAGTTGTTCCATCACTTTTCCAGGGATGGAAGTGAGGCAAGTCTGAACACATTTGAATCCACTCTTACATGGAAAGCTTTCAGGTATAGCTGCTTGTTATACAGTTCTATTCACTTGTGCCCAAGGGGAGGGGTTCAGCATCCTGTATCAGTGTTTCATTCCCTTTCTCTGATGGAAAAACTGGATAGAATTTAAGTCCATTGCAGATTCTACTCACAATTGCATGTTATGTTCTATGCCACCTTAAGTAATTGAAATGACCTCACTGCAGCCAAGCAATTAAAGCAATTGTAGCATGGCCTGTTATTAACCTGCACTGGAATCTAGTTACATTGGTCTTGTGCTCTTCTCCCTCAGACTTGTCACTGTTTTTTTTTTTCAAATATAAGCGACTAAACATTTTCTAAAATACCATCGTAATTGATGTTGATTAATGTAGTCTGTGCATGGTCCATCAGTGGAATTTAATTTTGCTTTCAATTTTACTTTTGGTTTCAGTAGAAAAGGCCTAGGATTTTTATTTCAATCAGTCACCCATTTGTCAACTAAAAAATTTGAAAGTCTAATCTCCTGCCCACCACAGTAATTAAATATTGGAAGAAGGACTTATCTTACAAATAGTGCACACACACTGAAGCAGGAAAATGTGCCAAGTAACACTTGTGGATTAGAACATTGACTGATTGCTTTATGAAGCCCTCAAGTTAGCCACCAGTATCTAAGAAAAGTCATATTCATTGTTATGGTGTGTGTCAGCTTTCTTGGCAGTTGACTGGAAAATCTTCTAAAGCATAATCCATGTATCACTCTAAATAAATCTCACCTTTGTCTCACGCAAGATTCTTCTCTCTGCTGAACCATTTTACATACACAGTGTACCACTGCACAGGAAGAAAGCACACCAACATGAATGGTAGCCAAGGGCTGGGGATCAGTGTGTGTATTCATCTGGCAGCCAGTGTTTAGCTTTTAGGGTACTAAGCCTGGTTACATGTTCTGGAGGACGGGATGTCAGCTGCATGTGTGTACATACACAGAGTCCCACCTGCCTTGCTGTCCTGTGCATTAACGCTGCCATCCATCAGCCATTTCAGGTTTTTGCTGTTTTTCAGCAATAACTTTGTGTGTCTCTCTCTTCACAGGTTTTAAAATAGCTGGACTCTTGCTAACAGCCTCAGCTATCAATAGGGTTTTGGGGAGGGGTTGCAATTACTCCATCAAGGAACCCCCAGTAGGACTGATAAGCAGTAGAGAAATTCACCTCCCTTATCACCAGGCGCAGTAGTGGCTTCTCTCCTTCTCTTACAGATTTTGGTCTTTAATAGCATGCAGGCATTACAGAACAGAAGAGATGCAGCACCTTTTCCTGTTTTAGTATAGTTAAATGCTTCAAAGAGTTTCACAATGTGATGTCACCTCTTCTGTGTCTCTTTGTCCCAATGAGAGGCCAGCTACCATGCTATTGCTGATGCTGACGTAATTTGTCTCCTTGAACAAGACTTTGTTGCATCTTCCTGTTCCTGTTATTTCCCCTTCTTTCCCTGAATTTTCTTGTTTAACTGGGATTCAGAACTTCCTAAATCCTAATTTCCTTGAGGGAGAGGTGGATTTTGTTCCTTCCCAGAGAGATGGTGAGTTATTGTCACCCCTGCATGGGTAAATTTATGTTTAGTTCTGGGCACCTCACTATAAGAGGGACACAGAAGTGCTGGAGCGTGTCCAGAGAAGGGCAGTGAAGCTCATGAAGGGCCTGGAGCACACACAAGTCCTGTGAGGAGCGGCTGAGGGAGGTGGGGTTGTTCAGTCTGGAGAAGAGGAGGCTGAGAGGAGACCTTATCCCTCTCTTCAGCTGCCTCAAGGGAGGTTGGGGTGAGGAGGGAAACAGCCTCTGCTCCTTAGTAAACTGTGACAGGACTGACCTGCTGGAGAGCAGTGTAGGTGAAAGAGACCTGGGGGTCCTGGTAGACAAGAAGATGACCATGAGCCAGCAATGTGCCCTTGGGGCCAAGAAGGCCAATGGCATCCTGGGGTGCATTAGAAAGGGTGTGGTCAGTAGGTCAAGAGAGGTTCTCCTCCCCCTCTATTCTGCATTGGTGAGGCCGCACCTGGAGTATTGTGTCCAGTTCTGGGCCCCTCAGTTCAAGAAGGACAGGGAAGTGCTTGAAAGAGTCCAGCGCAGAGCTACTAAGATGATTAAGGGAGTGGAACATCTCCCTTATGAGGAAAGGCTGAGGGAGCTGGGTCTCTTTAGTTTGGAGAAAAGGAGACTGAGGGGTGACCTCATCAATGTTTTCAAATATGTAAGGGGTGAGTGTCAGGGAGATGGAGTTAGGCTTTTCTCAGTGGTGACCAGTGATAGGACAAGGGATAATGGGTGTAAATTGGAGCATAGGAGGTTCAAGTTGAATATCAGAAAAAATTTTTTTACTGTAAGGGTGACAGAGCCCTGGAACAGGCTGCCCAGGGGGGTTGTGGAGTCTCCTTCACTGGAGACATTCAGAACCCGCCTGGACACGTTCCTAGGCGATGTACTCTAGGTGGCCCTGCTCTGGCAGGGGGGGTTGGACTAGATGATCTTTCGAGGTCCCTTCCAACCCCTAGGATTCTATGATTCTATGACCAGAGGGAATGGATGGAAGCTGCACCAGGGGAGGTTTAGGCTGGATGTTAGGAAACATTTTTTCACTGAGAGGGTTGTCAGGCATTGGAATGGCCTGGCCAGGACAGTGGTGGAGTCACCATCCCTGGAGGCACTTAAAAGGCATTTGGACCTGGTCCTTAAGGACATGGTTTAGTAGTTGAGTGTGGTGTTAGTCAAGGGTTCTGACTGGATGATCTTGGAGGTCTCTTCCAAGCTAAACATTCTGTGATTCTGTGAAATTCTTATTTCTGTGTATTGACTTAAGGAAGGTAGCAACTGCTGTCAGTTTCTGAAGGACTGGCTGTACCTCCCTGAAAGTACATAATAAGCCTGTTGGCAGCTGATGGCTTCACATCATTAGCTGGAGGAGATACTGGCACTACATGCCTTTCAAATTACTCCTTGAATGCTGCTTTGATGTATTCTCCCTCTGTGTGCCAGGCCTGTCCTCCTCCATGGCAACAGTATATCCAGGGAACACTTATGGGCACTGACCTGTGCTTGTTGTGCACAGGGGCAGATTGGTTGCCAGAGTGTTTTTTGGTTAGCAGTGGCTGAAGATGGGCTGTGGATTTGTGCTGAACATGAGCTATGCTGTACCTGTAGAAAAGCTTACTCCGAGGTGCACAGGAGTATTTCTGCTGCAGTTGGGCTCAATTGCACCTTGTGTAGTGAAGACTTCAGGTGTCAGGTGAAGAACAACCAAGCATGACATGCTACTTCCACAACTCTCATTTCTCCTTCCTTTTATGCCTCCTAGGGTGTTTCAAAGATGACCGCATTGTGTTCTGGACTTGGATGTTTTCAACTTATTTTATGGAGAAATGGGCCCCCCGTCAAGACGATATGCTCTTCTATGTCCGCCGAAAGCTGTCCTATGTCAGTGGTGATAGTACAGAGGGGAAGAAGGTGAGTTATGTTATACATTTACCTGGGAAATCTAAAGTAACATGGGGTTTGGTGTTCTGGATTACCTAACGCATTTGAAGAACTGTAACCCAATAATAAGGAATCTCCAGCTCTGCCCACTGCAAGATGTTATGCAAAACTGGCCCACAGAGAAGTACTCTGGTTGACTCTGTGAATATAAGAACTGCAGCAGTATAAGCAATCTTCATTGTCATAGAATTGAGGATATCAGAGAGCTTGCATGTTTTTTTGGGAAGCTTTTATGTTGGTCAGCCTGCATTTAGGGGGAAAGGGAGGACATCCATGCTGATTTTTGTTTGGCTTTTCAATAATGATACTTTATATATTGAAAATTTAAATTTGTACAAAAGGAGGAAAAAAGGACAAGGAGGATGGATACTCTGGTGTTTCTAGAACCCTTCCTGAGATGCCAGAGTATCAGGAATGAACCCTTATTGGGTATTCAGTAGCAGAATACATGCAGCCTCCTGGAGCTGGGATACAGCAGAGGGAAACAGTGAAGAAATTACTTTATTCTCGTAATGTACATTTAAGACAATATTCCCTCCTACAGAAGTACTGTTTCTTGAAAACACATAATCAGGTAGCCTAGTGGTACTATTTCCCATTAGAGATTTGAGAAATTTCTCAGTATTTCGTGGTAGTTTTCATCTTAGATGGGGGAAACAGAAACAAGAGAAATGGTGATTTTATTGGAAATTAAGGAGTTGGCTGCATAGGACCAGAAGCAGAAAGGTAAATGGAGGAAGAAAAGACTGGGATTAACTTCCTGGCATATGTAAATAATTTACGTTGTTGTTGAATCACAGATGTATGTGTATGGTGTATGCAAGATTGCTTTTAACCAGCTATACTGGAGTTCTCTGGGTTCAAATGTGACATAAAGAATCATAGTTGTCAAGTCCCTTGATAACAGGACCCCAGAAGATTTTCCCACATTTTTGTTGGAGATACAAGAAATAAAAACAATTTTCTTCTCTTTTCCCCCCACTTTTCCAAGTTCCATCATGACAGCTACTGACAAGAAAATGGCAAAATACTGTTCTTTCTCTGTCAGATTAGTGTTTTAGTAGTCTTTGTCCAGTGTACTTGGAGCTTGAAGACTTTTGGAGGAAACTTTTAATCCTAATTGATTTTTGAATTATTATAAACACATTTCTGTTTCACATCAAAGAATATTGTGTCTTTGTTCAGCCTAATAACAGCATGGATTGTTTAACCTCTTGTCTTCCCCAACAAGGAAGGTGAACCCCAGAGGAGGGCTGGTAACTTAAATTCATTTGCAGACCCCTGATCAATCTCTAATTAACTTATTAAAGTGTTTGAACCTCTCATGGAGTGGGGACAGTAAGTGAACCATTATATTTGCTCTAAGAGCTTTATTTAGGCCTCCTGAAAGCCTCAATTTTTTTTAGTGTAGTAGTGATCGCTATTATTTATTTATGATTGGAGTTTGTAAGTGGTAGTTTTTACAAAATCAGGATTAGTGGGTGGCTTGCTGTAACAACTAAGATAGGAAGTATGCCTCATAGCACACACAGTATTTAACTCTTTGATTCTGCATTCTGCCAACCCTCTGAGAAACAAACCTTTCCTGTGATTTTGAAGTACTTCAGACACTTTGCATAACTTCATAGTTTGGTGGTTCCTTGGTTTCTGTGCATCTTCCCTCCTGTATGATTTTAGCTGACTGCTTTGCAGTTCCAATGCTTCTTACATCTAATTTTTGAGCCTGTCCTGTGCAGTGAGACACCAAACTTTGACTAGACAGGTTTTTATTTCACTTTGTAGTTTTGTCCATTCTTTCTTGAAAAACAGTGTCAAAATACCAAAGTTGTATCATTCATTAAGAGGAGAAGAAGGATATTTGTCAAAGCGAAATAAAACTTCAAGCATTCCTGCCACCCACCAAACTGTGTTCGCCTTTACATCCTCAAAGGAAGAATGAAAAGGTGGATGAAGATGAAGGGGAGAGGTTCAGGGTTGGTTGGGACCATGAAAAGCTAGAGCTGGTGTTGCATTGTTGGCTCCTGCCTTGGGTGCAGGTTGCCCTGAATGGTCTGATGATTGCTCCATTGGCCATGCAGAACCTGACTATCAGGTAACTGTAGAAGTGGGTGTCTTTGTAGCTTGGGTATACAGCAAAGCAAATCCTTCCATAGATACTATGTATGTGTTCTGCACTTGCCTGACAATTGCTGGTTTTGGCTGAATAATGCTGGCAGCTGAATCGTTGTCTTATGACATCTTGGAACATTAGTTTTTATTCATAAAAGGAAGATCTGCACATCTTGGAGCACAGCAATCTTCCGTAGGACAGATGACAAGGACAACAAATATGGATTGAGCAGGAAGGGATTGTTTGTCTGAATGCTGACAATGGTGCTGTTTGTTTCTGAGATGACAAGCTCTTGCAGCATGCTCACATCATTTGCATGCCGTGGAGTGATGATTCATGTCAATGAGAAACAAGTGGTGATTTATTGCATGGTTTTCATGTTTTTAGGGCTGTCCCGTATGACTAAAAGTTGTTGCTGCTTCTGGGTTTTTTCTGTGCTTACTTGTGCTGAAGAATGTCAGCAGTGCCTTTTGATTTTAAGTTGAAGTGTAACAGAGGATAAGCAGCAAAAACCTGACAGGATCAAGATGGGAGGTTCTGTTCAATTTTAAGATGGAATGAGAAGACCTTTAGGTACAGCTTAGTCAAACAGCTTAAAACCATAAATCTCACATTTTGGTGTATGAGAAGGTGGTGATGGTAAATTTCTTTACCATCTTAAATTTAATTTCAAAAGGCCTTTTAAATAAACTACTTCATAAATACTCTACATGATTTTCAGTCTAAATTATTTTCCACTTGCTTCTGTTTTCTACTCCACCAGTTTCTAAACTGTGCATGTATGGGTGAAACAGCAATTAAGTTTTTAATATGGTCTATACCAAGGCAGAACTGTCATTTCCATTACATCGGCTCTTGGATCCCAAAGAAGTGTGTTCAACTCCACGTTTCCTGGGCACATCACAATTATGCTTTTGCAGTTTTTCTTGCTAAGTTTTGAAGATGATGCTGCTTGGAGTCTTTAAGCAAAACCACAAACCTCATCTGTCAGGATCTGTACAGGCAGAGTACTGTGGAACATATCACTCTTCTCAACATTAAGGATTTAGTAGTAGGCTTTTTTAAGGTGAAATCCCTCTGACTTGTTGCTCTTTATGCAACATATATGCTGCTCTTTGTTGCCTCAAAAAACCCCCCCTCACTGCTGCCTCACGCACCAGCTGGTATGACTTACTGGATAATGTAAGCCTTGATCTTCACTTACAAAGAGTCCTGTATATTGCCAGACCTACACCTTTAAAGTGGTTAGAATTGGGGTTCTGATTTTAAAATGCTGTAAGATCTGAGATTTAATATCTCTGTCTCTTTCCAGTGCAAAAGATATTTATAAAGGATTATGCATTTATAAAGGATTATGCTTTATCTCAGCTGCAAGCTTCTAATCTTTCTGTAGAGAGAAGCTTTACATTCTCATGGGACTACTGAAGATGCTAGTATGGTGTTAAGAGACACAAGTGATGAGTAGGGAAACAGAGGTAAAACCTCCATGGTACACTTGACAGATCTGGGTTGTATTAACCCCTTCAGCTTTCCATGATGGTTTGTCACCTGAAAAAGGTGTTGTACTTATAGGGCAAAGCAATAAGAAAGATAACTTTGATACCCTATTAGTATATGTTCAGAGCTTGAAGAGCTACTCCAGACTTTGGAGTGGGTCCTGTTTTCTTCAGTGTCCTATAAATGTGGAGGAGTGAAGCTGCTGACAAATGCATGGAGTAGTCATTCAGGTTGGTAAGTCTTCAAAAAGCTTAACATATTGTGGTGTTGTTGTTAAGATACTGGTGTTGTGGCTACAGCTTTGGAAACAGAATTGAACAGGAGCCATGGTTTACACGTTTATGTGCAGCTGGACTGATGACACAACAAACACTGGATGTGGTGAGAGACCACTTAGTTTCTAAAGCTAAATGACTTAAGGCACATGACTCCCACTGAAATCACACAATTTTCATATCTGAATCTCTAATTCACTGTCACCATCTGTCTGGCTGGAGGATTTGAGAGCCTGAACTCAGCATCTAGCAAAAATGCAAGTTCTGAAAAGCTTACGATGCTGTCTCTCTACCTTTCAGAGCAGGGTTGGGTTTTTTAAGGTTGTAAGCCAACAGGATGTTTTCAGAGGAACTGTTTGATTTACTTTATGGCAGTTCTACATAACCATGTGAATGAAACTGAGAAACAAATAGCCAAAAAATTTGCATCTATTCTGCCAAATAAATTCTTTTCTTGTATGTGGATAGTATGTGGGAACAAATGACAACTTCAAGTCAATACAGAGAGGCAGCTGTTTTGCCTCAACTCTTGTGTTGTGCTAAATTCATGGAGGTGTTTCAGTGAGTAGGAACAGTGGCTTCTGTAGAAAAGGAGAGCCTCAACACATTGCTTTCATTTTGAAACATGAAAAAGGAATATTGGCATTATCACATATGGCATTTCTGTAAGGAGATCAGCATCTTAAATGATTTGGCTTTTCTGTCCTCCTCAAATTCCTGAGCTTCTACATGCTGTTTTTGCTGGGGGTTTCTTGGGGGCTTTTTGTTTGGTTTGGTTTTTTATTTTTGGTGGTGGGTTTTTTTGTTTGGTTTATTTTTCTTTTTTTTTTTTAGATTTTGGTGGGGTTTTTTCCATAAAGGAGCTGCTGCTTGATAGCCTTAGCTCATGGTGCATCTTTTGCAAGACCACCTCCATTTCCTCTCTGTGCTGTGACAGACTGCTTGGCTAAAACAAAGAGAGTACTGCCACAGGTGTGACAACATCTCTTCCACACACAAAACTGGATCTGACCATCTGTGACCTGGAATATGCTTGTGACATACCTGTCAGCCTAGCAAGCATTTGGAGTGGAGATGTTTTTGTATCCTGTCCTATTTCCAGAGTAAATTTGTGTCTGATGCTGAAAAGTGTGTAGCTGAAACATTTTCCCAGTGTCATAGGCAGTAAACTGACTCAGGACTGGGGTGTGGGCTGCGGGCTGCAGGGGCATTTTTAATGAGCTGCTTTTTATTGCTTCCAGTGTCTAAAGAACTCTCTTTAAGCAGTCAAGCTGGTTGTCAAGAAAGCCAGATCAGAACTAAATTTAATATGAATTGCACTGAAACATGGCAGCCCTGTGTCAAGTGGCTGAGAAGATGCTCTATTCTCTGCAGCAGAGAGAAGCTGTACTGGGAAGAAAAGAAGCCCAGACCCAGTTCCCCTATCTGATAGAATTGTAATGAATAATTCAATGTCACAAATGCAGTATATCTGAGTCACAGGGGAGTTGAGGGACAGAAGAGCACTGCTAGGCTGGACTTCACACCCTGGAAAAGGTCAAGTGTCTGCTTGGAGTTCCCTGAAGACCTCATCAGGCTACTACTTCAGCAGAGTGCTTAATGTGTTTGATCTATGGGTTACACAGTGGCATCTTACTCAATTAGAAGCTTGAAAACATCTTCTTTCAGTGTTGAAATTAATATGCAATGGCTTTGAAGCTCTGGAACATTGTAATCAAGTCTCTAGTAACACTTGGAGTTAGAACTTAAGTGTCTCATCTATCCATTACTCCCCTCCACGTTTTCTGGTTAGTAATGCAGTTTATGCATGTCTACATCCAAGAAGTGGTTTAAAATACAATGATCAGCATTCTGTAATCTTGTTTCTTCCATGTCTTTGTGTGCTGCCTTTCATACTTGATAGCATGTCTTCCCTTGTATTGCTGACTGTATTCTGCAAGAGACACACTGCGTGTTGCTTCAGGCACTTGGTCTTTTCTGGGGAAGAGCTCAGGAAAGCTGGGAAGTAATATTTACAGGACTAAGGTGAGCAGTGAAGTTCACTCACTAAGGTAAGTTCAGCTCTTGCAGCTGAAAATACTGGTTACTCTGGTCTGGGGCTACGGTTGGATAGTGTTTAAATAGTCACACATGTGTCCTTTCAGCTGTTGAAAGCTGACTTACTAGATTTATAGAGCATTTGATGCAATTCACAGAGTACAAGTGTCAGGTAGCATCTAGGATTACTTTGTCAGTATCTCAAATGCAATGTGTTCTTCTTATCATCCTTACTGATACTGATCAGTATGTTTCAACTCCCAGCTTTGTCTGACAGCCAGTGACTGTGGCTTTTTTTGGTGACAGAACTGTTTGGAAGAAACATTTGCCATCCACTGTGTCTTATGATATACATGTTGCTTTTTTTTTTTTTCTTCTTCTTCTTTTCCTTTTCTTTTTCTGAGCATCATCAGTTTCAGTAATTTAACAACTCACTTTTTTTAAACTTCTATACCATTTCTGCTATCGCTAGAATTGCAAGGACAACTGGAGTTTTTGGTTTCTTTTCACATAACCATCTTGAATTATGGTTGGTTTAAGTCAGCTTTTAACTCTGTGGGTCCCATTAACTTTTTTCAGTCTTATAATTTACTATTCTTATCATGTCTGAATCTTCTTCGTGTACAATGTGCAGTAGTGGAAACAGATGTCTAGACTGTTTTCTGTGACTAATTTGCTGATCCAGAAGGAATGTCTTTTGTTCACTGAAAAGAAAACATACATTTGGTAGGAATTCCTTGTGTTTAAAAATTTTCTTGCAAGAGCTATAATTAATTTTAAGGTTATTTATTTAATACTGAGCTGTGAAGTTCTGCAAAAAGAAATGATTAATTTAATGAGAAAACACATCTTCAAGACACTGCAGGATCTGAAATACTACTGTTTGGTGTGTGCACTCGAAGGAGAGAGGCAAACAGCATTTTTTTTTCTCCTCCAGACTGGTGAAGTACAAAAGTAACGGGAGGATTTTTTCTGTCCTTGAAGAGGAACTGCTGTTTCTAGCTGCCAACTGATGCTATAGATTGCCCTGCATGCCTTTTACTTGTCTCATCAGACATAAGTGGGGTCTAACTTTAAGGTTTATAACTCAGTTCAGGCCTAGTAATAGACCAAAGTCTGTTGTTCCCTTAAAAGTGTGATTGTGTGGAAGGAGAGGATGTCAACAGATCAAAGTAGAGTGATGTTTGCAGTGATGCATCATCTCTCTGAAAGGGGTTGGAATGATGAGCAGTGTAATTAACCTTGAATTTCAGAGAATGGACTTTACAAATCAGAGCACATCTCACCCTAAGGTAAATTAAATTATTGACTTTAGGGCAATGTTATGCCATTAAGCCATCAACTGCAACTGGATCAATAGATGACAGGAGAAAGATTAGGTTGTTAGGAATTACAGCAGCACTGAAACCCATGTGAGTAGTGAGAATAGCTTTACAGAATTGAGTATCAAGAGGAAAGGAACCAGAGGAGAATAAAGGTTACATGTGAGCTGACTTTGTTGTTTTCAAGCTTAAATTGCAACTGCACTTGTTCAATGAACAGACAGTGAGTCAACTGGTCTGTGGGTACAGACTCCTCTGTTCTCCCCAGCCTAAGCCATTTAGTTACTGAGTCCATGGTAGTTACAAGAGGTTTGTGTAATGGAGTGGTGCAAGATGAGGATTTTAGGATGTTTTTCTCTGAGCTTTGCTTAAGGGACCATCCTGAGCAGAAATACTGGAAATCTCATTCCTCAGAGGATTTAATAAACGTGGTGGACAGAAACGTATGTGGCAGAAGAATCTTCTCTAGGAATTAAGTAAATTGATCTGTGATTTTTTTTTTCTATTCTTCCTTTACCTAGTGTCTTGCAAAGCATTTCAGCACTAAAACCAAAACAGGGCACAGCAGAACCCTGCTTTGCTCTCCTTCACAAGCGTGTGAGCCTTTCTCCCTAAAAGCTCTTGAGCTCTTGGCTGGCACAAGGAAAATGTTCCCAAGCCATTTAGTTCATGACCATCTTATCCCCTCAAAGATTTACATCCTGTTTGATTGTTATAAGGCAGAGCAATGAGCGTGCTTATCTTAACACTTTTTAAAATCCTAAATTAACTATGAAAAGAAAGGATACTTCTAGCTCCTTGCCTGGTAAAAACTAAGCTTAAGTGATTGGGGACCATGCTGAACCTTATCAAATGTGGTGAAATCACTGCCTCTTTTAACTTTCTTAACTAATATCAAGCCTCACGCATAAAATAAAAATATAGCAGTACATATCATAAAAATCATGCTAATAATTCTCCTTGTAATGTCTGTCTTTCTGAAATGTATCTGTCTGGTTTCATATACACCTTTAAGTGATAAGAAAATAAAAATTAAATTTTTATAATGCAATGTTCTATCTCCTAATGTGTTTTTGTACCAAATAGAAATGTTTTATGCAGTCAAATGTGAGGAGTGTTGGGTCGGGTTTTTTTAGCTTCCCCAGCACTCTTTAACTTACTTGTAACTTGCTGTAATCCCACATTCATCTGAACTGGTTGCTGCTGTTTTGAATTCCTAAACACATGAGAGAGAGGACAGGAAGGGAGAAGGCATTTTGCAACAAGTTGAGCTGCTTATTGAAACAGACAGCTTCTTCAGGACAAGAAATACTGCAGCTATTCTTGCAGCCTAGCCTGGATGATTTTGACTTGAATGGGTCTACCATTTACTTCTAAATGTGACAAAACAGAGTCAATCCTTTGTTTGTATTTCAATTTGAAAAGCATGTGTGCTGGTAGCTGCCTGTAAACCACCAGTGCCTGATGATTATGGACTGGAGTAGCAACAGTGTCTGTTGCAGCAATAGCTTTTGTGTGTCATCAGCTCTCCTGAAACTTGAATGATTAAAGAGGATAATCCACTGCCATTCTCCAAGGCTCTTATTCCATCCTCCCATGCCCTTGCCTACATATATCTGTAGCATTTGCAGTAAATCTTCCAAGTTGGACGTTGAAATTAAACATCAGCACGGCATTGGCAGTGGTAGGGCATAAATACTGCATTTTGGGATGACCTGGGCTGCAAAGTTCTGTGCCTGCAGGTTATGAATGAGTAGCAGAAGCTCCAGTCACCCATCATTTCTCATGCCAACAAGTGGGAGTACAAAGCTGTGAATGGATTCTCCACAGTAACTGCATCATGGCAAAAATGAACAACCTGTTGGGCACACAACTTGTCCATTTGGAACTTTGAAAGTACTTCTGCAAGACACTGGAGTCTGAGTTATCATCTTACTTTTCTGATCTATCCGGAGACATTAAATATTACACCAGCTTTTTTGAACATTTACTGCTCTTTCTGTTGGTTTGACTTTTGATTATATAGCAGTGATTCTGGGGACAGAATTCAAAGTAATTAATTGCAATGCAGATTTTTAGAACATGGATTTTTTTTTTTTTGTCTGTAGCTGAATTGTCTGTAGCTGAACCTTGACTCTTGCACAAAGCAGTTTACAGACAGTTTATTGCAATGGGCTTTGTTTCAGCTTTATAGTTAAAGTGAATGTCAAGTTACCATAGCTACATGCCATTATGATGCCTTTATGTGGGCTCCAGAGTGTATTCCAGGAGGATCAGGTGCAACTTCTAAATACAAGTATCCAGGAAAAGGGAATTGGAGTTTAGTTTTCGAGGGCTTTCTTCTCATTTTTGTTTACAGTTAATGCAGGTTAACATTGCAGTTAACATTGTTAGGAGCAAGCCTACTCAGATTCAAATTATTTCAGAGCTACAGTGGAAATAAAATGTAAAAAGTGAATAACCTTTATCGTTTGCATTCTAATGGTGTCCCACTTCTATCAGAAGACCTGTATTTTTCTCTCAGTGCCTTTTTAGGACCCCTCTAAGCATTCCAGTAGCTTATCAAAGCTTGATTGCTGCCTCCAAAATACATTTGTTTCAGTCACAGCCTTGGTGATGTTAATCATGGAGATGATGCAGAAGTCCACAAGTACATTGGGTTTTGAGAATCCACTGAAAGGTAGTGTATTTTCAGGTAACTGGAGAGCTGTAACTTGGGAATGAGAAGTGATGTCTTCACCTAGGTATACCGAGGGGAAGACAGGTTAGTTTTTGTGGCAGAAGCAGCTAAGATGGCTGCTTATATCCCAGAGTTTGTTATTGTTGAACCAGTTGATTCTATTGAAAAGCTGCTGTGGTCACAAATTCCCCTTCCTTCATATCCGTAGACTATCTTACTACATTAGCACTGCTGGGGCTGTATGAAGTGTTTCAAGTTACTTGTATGTGTTCAAAGGATGCAGAAAGAGAAAAGGGTTGTAGTGTTCTTCTTAGCTTGGGAATATAACTGCAATTTACATTAGCATTGCAATGGTAGTTAACTATAATTTAATTTTGTCCTGACATTGCTTGCTGGCTGCTTTTTAGCATTTAGCACCACTTCTTTGTATTTTAACTATTTTCTCTGACTTTTTGAAAGACATCTTTTATTCCCCTAAGAGAAGTTTTATTGAGATTGTTTATAGTGGTAAAATACATCTTCTTTCACAGTCCAAATTTATAACCAAATTCCTTGTGCTGAGTGAAGCCTGGTGACTGTTGACTACGTAGGAGTCTGACACGACCGCAGCTGAATCTCAGATGTGTGTAGATGGGTTCCTCTGATGCCTTGTGTCCTGGAAAATCAACACTTCTTCTTGGAGAGGGTCTGGATGGGTTGTGTGCGTGCCTGTGCTTGCTTGCAGAAACAATTGTGAAATTGTGAAACAATTCCTTCCAGCTTCATGAGGTGGTGGTTGTGGTTCTGCATGGGAAGCTGCTTGCGTGGAACAAGAAATCCTCACAGCTGAAGTTGCTGACTTCTGCCAGGCTCATCCTGTTGAAACAACATAGGTACCAGGACTAAAGCTCTCTGGTTTCCTACTGCTGTAGGTGTAGTTGGTGGGGTGAGGGTACAAGATGACACACAAAAATCCCAGCTAAGCTATTAGGTGCTTAAATGAGTGCCTGTGGAGGTACAAACTTTTAGGTGTCCAGTAGTGGCTGTTGAGGAAACAAAGGCATGGTGTGCTGCTGGTAATATCACTTTCCTCTGTTAGTGTCCATCTGGGTTACACTGTTTACCTCAGTGCTGAAAAGGGATTATTAAGGTGGGAGGAAGTAAAACAAGTGGCTGGCAGATAAAGTGCAAGAAATGAGCAGAACAAACTGGAACTGTGTTTGAGGGTGGATCTGAAGCATGGGAAAAGAGAACCTAAGTTCCTTTGGTCAGTTAATTTAGAAAGACCGTTTAATTTGGTTAGTATTTAAGATCCTCTTTTGGAGTTAACCTTTTTGCTACAGAGAAGGCCAGCAAGAGGAAATACTTGGAGACAGCTGAGAAAAATGCTTCTAATGTTGAAAGCCACTGGGCTTCAGAGTAGTTGGATGCACTGTGTGATTGGGGCTCTTAAACTGTGCACTGGTGAGCATGCTCTGAGGGATAATTCTGCTTCTGCAGAAGATGACCTTGCTTATTAAAAAAAACTTTTTTCTTTTGCTGATTTTTTTTTTCTTGATCCTTTGAACCAAAGCTGTTGGTGTAAAATCCTAAAAATCAAATTTCAGTCTCCGTATTGCAGCTGGCTCTGGAAACAGTAGGAATATTTCCTTGCTGAACTCATATTGTGGACAAAGTCTTGAATTTTGTTCGCTGTATTTTCTTCCCCTTCCTTTTCATGTTCAGCCCCTTCCCTTTTACTGTCTTTGAGTGAATGCATTCTGAAAAAAAAACCAAAACAACTCAAAGTGGTGCTACTACTAGATAGACTTGTAAACCCATCAGACATCTCTTTAATGGAAAACCAGAATCTGCTTTCTTGTGATGGTTTCTGAATGCCAACAGAATACTGCTTCTTTTTTTACTACCCCATTTTTTCTGTGCTGCCCAGCTGACAGCCTGTATTGATTTTGATTGTAGATTTATTTTCAGGAGTTTTTTAAAGGCTTATGTGCTAAGCTGTGCAAACAAGGTGATTTTCAGTTTGGGTCTCATCAAAAAAGGTCTAATGCCTTGGGAACTACATAGAATTAATGCTCTCGTGAGTGGGGGATTTGGAGGGGATTACTAAATGTCCTAGTGTTCATCTTCTTAAAATAAAATATAAAAATATAGTATGCATGTAGTTTGGGGGAACAAATAGGCATGGTAGGAAAAGTACCTTGTTTACAAAAAATTAGATTCTAGACTGGAACCTCAGCTGTAGTTTAATTCTGGGATTTATGTTAATAATGTTCCAGCTCTCTTTTACTTTACACATTTTGTGTGACTTGAGTTCTTTTGTAAAGCTAAACAATGCATGATTTATACATCTCCAAAAGGCATATTTCTGTCAATAAATTACATCAGTGTTAATAGATGCTTTGCTTCTTTGAACTTTGGATGTTCCTTTTGTGCAGATGATGCCTCCTGACATCAATTTCCCTAATAATGTGTATTGACCAGCATGACTAATATGCAAGAGCTGTGTCAGAAGGTAGCCAGAACAGTTGCCATATGTGGAAAAGAAAGATGCTGAGGAGAAGCAGGATGATGGTAGGGGTCCTGGCTCACAGGAGTGTCCAAATGTAGCAGGCAAAGGGGCAAAAGGCATTGGTTAGAGGTGTTTGTAAGGGGGCTCTTCGGGGACCAGTGCCTGGGATTCTAAAATTACAGTGGATTCAAATTTGCAGATGGCACAGACTGGTGTTGCATAAATTACAGTGAGGCCATGACCTTCAGACTGCACAGCCCTGATCCCTGGGAAATGTGGAACCATTTATTACTGGAGTTGAATACTTCAGTGCCAGGGGTGCACACTGGCTCTGGAAAGGACAGGCAAGGCACAGGATGCAAGTTATTTAGCATATGATCATGCTGATGCGTAGAAAAAGTGTAGTCCTGAGGGAATATTAAGGGTGTGTATACCAGTGCTATGCAAGTGCCAGAAAAATACAGTACTGGGAAAACCCTGGGAGGATGCAAAAGCAGCACAAGATTTGCAGAACTGCCCTGCATATGAGACCTCCTAAAGGAATTTTGTCTGGTTTATCTCAAATATTAACAGTTTACTTCAAACAAACAAACAAACCAGCCCTAAACCTGACATTAAAAAGCTTCTTAATGTATCAGAAATAGAAATAACGAGAACCAAAGGCTGGCAAAAAGAAAGCAGCTGAATTAAATGAAGTTGCACACTTTCAGCTAAGAGTTTGATTAATCATTGGAACAAGTTCTCAAACTAAGGTATTTTTCCAGGCACTGTCTAGTCAAATGTGATTAACTTGGTTTTATGAAGAAGTAACAGGATTAAATATCTGTGAAGTGTAGGAGGTCAGCCTAGGTCATGTAATTCTACTTTACAGCAGCTGTAGTTTGGTAAGCCTGTGAAAATTTCCTAAAGGTGGCATTATGGATTTCAGCTTGCTGAAACTGTAGTAGTGTCACCATCTTGACTGGAATGAAGAAGTCCAGGTTGGCTTTTGGATTTCAGTGGGAATAGACAATTAGTATTTACATAATTCGTTCTATTATAAATTTTCGTGCTTGCATCAAAGCTCATCTAATCTAAAGCCAGATAAATGAACATAAAGGTGGGGGCATGGCCAAGTGAATCAGCAGCAGACCTGGAAAAATACCCAGTGTCTCCTGGATCCCTGCTGACATAAACTGATTTTCTTGGGAGGACTCAGCTGTCTGAAATCCAGGATGTTCTCTAGTCTGTATAATTTTTTAACTCCAGAAGGCCAAACATGACAACATGAATTGAGCCCAGAAGATCACAAAACCATGGTCTGATGAAAAGCATGAGGTATCCTAGGAAATTAAATATTTACTTAAACATATATTAATTTTATATATATAAAAAGCAATTAAGCTCCTATTTACCATATGACTTTTATTTTTTTTTTAATATAAGGCAACAGTTCCATTAGGCAGGTATTTCTTGTGACACAGGAAGCGTTGTGCTCAGCTCTGGCAACACTGACTTCCCTAAACTCATGCAATGGTTTCTTTAATACTCACTGAGATGTTGACTGCACAGATTTTTTCATGTCTGAGCACTCATAGGTCAGAACAGCAAACACACATGGGTTTCCTGTTTCTTGTTCTGTCAGTCCCAAATCCCTACATTCACTTGAAATGATTCACTTAAATATTAAAGGTTAGTACTTACCCCTTCATTTTTATGTTTGGAGTTAACTGTCATCAAGGGATTTTCTTTAGTTAAAAATAGCTACTTGTACAGTATTTGTGTTCTTACAACAATAATTTTTTGCACATAAAGAGCCTGAATAATGAGGCTTTCTGTGGTATCAGGCTTTGATTTTTATGTTCCTGGTGTATGTTCTGCTTATACAGAGTACCAAGAAGATAAGTGTCCGGATGCTGAACAAACTTCCTAGAGACACAGACTAATTAGATCAGCCTACCAAGAAATTTAGATTGCTGATTTTAAACAACAATGATTAAGATGTATGGAGTGCTGAAAACTTGTGTTTAAAATTCTCTGTGGGAGGGGGGGAATTAATTTTTTTTTTTTTAAGTGATTGATTTGTATGCCTTTTACTGGCTAATGCAGAGCAGGTGGCTGCAGGGTCTGAAGGGAGGCAGCCCCAGGCTATGGTGGGTCCTTGGCCCCACACAAGATTGCACCATGTGATGGTGGCAACAAAGTCATTTGCTATGCACCAAACCAAGAATGTTGATTTATTACATGTAATATTACATAGCCCCATTCACTCATCCAGCACCATGGCAGTAAGAGGTGGCTCAGATTAATTTCTGTGCTACAGCACTTGCATGGCAAATTGAGCCCCTGGAAAGTGCTGTTTATTTAGGCCAACACAGATCTAGCACTTTGCTTTGTGCCGAGGTGCTTTATGGGTGCTGTTTCTAGAAGAATTGTTTAGAAATCAGTAAGAAAGGTGTTGCAGGCAGAGGTGTTTGAGATAAAGGGTGAGATTTCTTTCAAAAAAGCCTTGTAACTGTGATACCTACAGGGTGAAATGGATTACCAGCCAGGTGGGAAGTGTCCATGCTGCTTGGCATAACACCCTGGCAAGGGCTCTGTGTGTTTTGTAAGGCAGATCCTTCTTTGATGGCTCAGAAAATGGGGCATCCCAAACCAGTGGCTGCTCTACCAAATGCTGGCTTCTTGGTGTAACTACTGCCCTAGTGCTAGGTAGGGCTGGTTTGTCACCCTGATGCTTACCTAGGCATGAACAAGAGCTGCAAAACACCTCTGCTAGATGCCAGCACTGTGGAGAGCATTTGGAAGTCCATTTTCTGTGTCTGTGGGGTGGGACAAGTGCTGGTGCCTCTGTCTCCTCTGGCTGCTGATGGCTCCTTTTAGGGAAGAGGCCACCCCTGTCCTGCCTGGTATGAGCTCTTGAACAGATAACTGTACCCCAAGAAGTTTATTGCCTGGGGGGAAAAAAAAAACGGCAGAAAACCAAAACCAAACAAAACTCCTGAAATTCCCTGAATTAATTGCCTTTGGAATAATGGGTGGCTTAAGCACTTGCTTCAGGGAACAGCCACAGCAGTGATTCATGGTGAGTTCTACTGCCCAGGAATCCTATCCTAAATTAATGCCTAGGGGAAAAGTGACTAAAGAAAAGCCCTTATTCTGTCACTGTCTGTCACAGGGTTGGGGGATGTTCTGTGAAAGAGTTGTACAAAATGGCTTTGTAGTTGTTGGGAGAGTTCAGTGTGTGAATTTCACCAGCAGAAAAAAATTAGTGGCTGGTTTCTGCAATGGAAGGTTTAAGCTTCATTTTTAAGAGACAATTAAACTGCCTGGCTTGAAATAAGGCTCCATGGGTATGGAGGCAGAAGAGACTGAGGTGGTGTCTCCTGAGCACTTGGTCTCCCTTACTGTGTCATTAGAGCTGGAGTTTTACCCTGTAACTGCTCAGCTCTGCCTCCACCCTGCAGAGACAGGATGGCTTTTATTTCAGAGTATTTCTTTCTGGTGAATGGGGTGAATGAAAGTACAAATATCACCTTCTTTTAAACTGAGATTAATTTAAATTAGACTATTTCCCTCAGCTGTTCACATCTTAGTTTTGTACAATAATCCTCATTAGTCTGTGCAATTATATTGCCAATATAAATTCACAGTTAGGAACTTCAGAAGGAATAAAACCAGGGGAGTTATGATGTACGAATCTATGGGCATTTAAAAAAACCCAAACAGTTAAATATTTATTTGTAAATCTAAAAAAAAATAATGACAGAAAACAGAATGTTCATTTTTTTTGTGAAATGATGATGGTGTCAACCCTGAAATATTATACTGTTTCACTGTTCTTCACTGTACTTCAGACCTGTAGCTTTATGTTTCCCAGAGGAGTTCAAATAAATATAAGGCCTTCATCCTTACTCCATTCACTTTGACTGACATATTCTGAGTTCTGTGACAATCTGTTTTCTAATGAATCAGCTCTCCACTTCTTTCTCTGCCTCAACAACAACAAAAAAAAAGTTAATGGAGTTGCCCTGTTTGCAGCGATGTCAACTGGTCACAATATTCTAGATATTTCTTAAATATCTGTTAAAGTATGTTAATGTTTTTTTTTTTAAAACTACTTGACAAAGAGAAAACAAATGCTTTCACAGCTATTCTGTCAAAGCAGTGCATCTGTTAAGTGTGTTATTTGCCACCCTGTTTTGTATTACACTCTGTGTACTACATCAAGTCAAATTTTGAATTTATCTTAGTTGCTTCAATATGCTAGAATTGGTAGAGTTGTTTCTGCTTTTTGGAGTTATTTGGGAATTTTTGTTTGCCTGTTTTTAGTACACTGAAAATCTCACATGTAGTGAGATCCAGTCAGTACCATCAGTGTGGAACATTTAGAAGACAGGTTACCAAAATATCCTCTGTGAGGCATCAAATAGTGGACTTTTGTTTTTCCAGTGTCTCACCACATCTGGGAAAAAGCAACAGCTACCTGATAGTCAGTGATGAGCATTAGTCTGGTGACATGTGTGGTTTCAGAGTCTGTTTTAAGAAAAGTGTATATGTTTCGATGGCAAATCTTACTTCATTTTTGCTAAAACACACCCATTTTAAGGAATAAATGAAACTGCTGTCCAAAACTAAGGTTCTCCTACACATAGCTGCCTTTTTCATCCATGCTCCTTCATGTTCCCTCTCCCCCCAGCTTCACTTCTTCCATACAAATCCTTCCACAGTCAACAAAATCCAATCCTGGTGGAAAAATAGAGTAGGGAGCTACTCAACGTGCAGCTTCTGGTGCCAGTTTTATGTATACTTGTATGTACCTTTCAGTAATGTTTTTCAAGGACGTGTGATATTTTCTTAGCAGATTGAAGTTGAAGTTTACCGGAGAGATTCTAAGAAACTTCCTGGCCTGGGAGACCCTGACATTGACTGGGAAGAGAGTGTCTACCTGAACCTCATCCTACAGAAGGTAACAGAGATGCTTATCTGCTTTTCATGGGCTATTTATGTTAGAGAAGTTCCAGGAAAGGGTTTGATCTGCGCCCTTTCCTTCCCAGCTTGGGAGATGTGCACACTTCTGGAGGATAAAAAAGAGGCATGGTTTTAATTTTTCCTTTCAGAGCCTAAATGAACATAAACTGAGATGTTTATATTATTTCTTAGTAAAGTCCTAATAACATTCCTCAGAAAACTTAAAATATATCCAGGGGAGCTGGGCTGAATTTTATGCTTTGTCACAAAGTTTTGCCAAATGAAAGGCTTGGTCAAGTTTAATAGTTTCTGAAAGTGAACAGAACTGTTAGACAAGCAGCATTTCCATTAACATTGACAATACTGGTGTGGCTGAGAGAGGGAACTGCTCAGCAGAAATGTGGTAAAGGTGTTCTCTATTGCACTGGTAGTTTGCTGCTCTTGACATCAGAACTTTAATAAAACTTTTCTTTGGTGGTGGTGTAAACATGAGGCTAGTACAAATTATTTCTTTAATTAACTCATAGGTTGTTTAGTTATTTCATATGTTACATTGGCGCTGAGGGAAGATGAATGTTACTGTAGTCATGGAGATCTCTTAAAAGTTGTGTTGATACAGATCTCTAAATGAGAGACTGCTGGCTCATTGCACACATCCTGGAAAATAAATGGTTTTCATTCTCTCTTCTTCCTCCCAAAAGTCTCATTGCAGAATTTCTCTGCAGAGAGCAGTTTCCACTTTATTTGATGCTGAATAAAACTAGAATCTGTTTCCTACAATCTGAAATCAGAGGTGCTGCTACAACTGGGTATTGCTGTCCAGAGCAATATGCTTGCTCCTTACAATTTTTTTCAGGTTGTTTGGCAAGCTACATTAATTGCTTCTGACCTCTCTAATGTGGTGCTTGTGTTTATTACTGTTTGTATTTTTGCCTTTTCAAAGGGAGGATATCTTTTCCATATCGGCTTTAAAGTGTGTTTGTTTCTGTGTCATGCTTGTTTCACCAGCTGACTGGTAATCTTGTGAGAAACAATATTGACATGACTTTCTTCACCCAGAGGTCGTGCACTTCAGTAAGAGTCTGTGCTGAGTTAGTATCACTGAGTTAATAAAAAACAAAAGCTTGAAAATTTTAGGAGTTTCAGGATAATAAAGAGAGTAAAGAAAATGGTGATACTAAAACATCTAAATTTTTAGGCTAATAAAATTTAAGACAATGTGTTCTGCTTCATTCACATGAGGTTTTTTGCTTTTCAAACTCTGAACCTTTATTTTCTTGTTTGCCCTGTTTTAGCTGGATTATGTGGTGACATGTGCTGTGTGCACACGCTCTGATGGAGGAGACATTCACATTCACAGAAAGAAATCTCAGGTGAGATTACCTTGATTACCTTGTTATTACTGTGGATAAGAAGTTAGAATTCAGTATTACCTAATCCTAAAAACTATATCTATACCATGGCAGAAGTTTTTTTTTCAGCCTGTACTCTGACAGATGCATCCTTGTGAGAATCTGAAGTCTATCTCTAGTGATATTTCCTGCCAGTCATCTACATTTGAGATCTAAGTATGTTTTATAGTCCCACTCAAAAAAAGTTTTAAAGACCTCTGCATGATTTTAGGATTTATCTTTGCCTACTGGATATTAGAGGCAGATGCTGGGCATGTGCTGTGGAGTTATGAGCCAGTCCTGTGAGTATGAGTCCTGCCTGAGTTCTGAGAAGCCTTTGGGGTAAATCTGTAATATAAGACTACTAAAGGGTAGACAATTTACTGATGATTAATATTTTCATTGTTTTATGAATTTCTTGTTTACTCTCAAACCACTCATTTCTTCCATCTTCGCACCGAAGGCTTTTGTCACTTGCTTTGTACAGGCCATAGTTAATCCAGGGTTTAGTGTAGTGGAGGAGACTGAATAATAGGCATGGAGGGGATAGGGACAAGAAATCATTAATCAGCTTCCAGCAGATCTTGCAACAACTTCTAGTTAGCAGAAATTCTTTAAAAGACACCTGTTGCCTCTAAAAAGCTATTTCTCCTGGGCACTTCCATTCCTTTAGCTTATTCAGCTGCTTGCATAACTTTAAAGGATTAGAAAGCATTGGTGTATTTTAGGTAATTTTGTTTACTTTCTTAAAACAATTGTTGTTTTTCCTACAAACAAAACCAGTGATTCTGATTATTGTATTTGTAATCTGCATTACTTAGGTGCATAATTCCCTTCTTTTGGGGCTGTTGAGACACCATGTTACATCACTGATCTAAGCTTTTTATTTCTCGTTGCAGTTACCACTATATACTTGTCCAAATTTCAACCTGTGAACTTCTGCAAAATTATTTTGAGAAAAATCTGTAAATATTGCATGCAGGTTTGAAAACTAGGAAGATGAGGGTGAGAGACCTGCTCTCACTGCATGAGCCATGTTGCGAGTAAGGAGGGGGTTTTCTGTTCCTCATTTGTAGTCGCCCATCCTGTGGGACTGCTTATAAATTTTTCTTGCCCCCCCATTTTGTAACAGATACTCAGCTCAAATTACAGCTAGTGCACACTAGTAATGTTTCAACATCATGAAGTTGACGTACGGAGAGAGAAAAGGCAATTGTATGAATTATGGAAAGCATATTTTGCAGTAGGGCAAACCTAAGAGTAGGCTGTTAGTTTTAAATGAACATAAGCCAACTTTTTTAGATCTCTTTTACTACCCTGATGATTCTTGCATTAGAAAGCGTATATTACCCTGTTACTCTGCAGCCAGATGTTGAAATGGTAGAAGTGAAGCCTTCTTCAGGCACTGGAATTGCTGTGCTGCTACAGAGCTGTGACTGAGTTACTGTGCTCACACTAGTGTAGTACCTGAGGCACAAAAAACAGTTAAAAAAACCTGACTTTATCCAAAATTGTCTTGCAGAATACAGTGATTCTTTGTTGGCTCAACAATAAATAAACTGTATTTTCCTCACATGTGCCTGACTGAAGATGAGTTTGGGTTTGTGGTTTTTTTTTTTTGCTTTACATTGGATGACACGAGGACAAGAATGCCTGGAAGATGTACTTGTTTCAGGCATTGGTGCAAGTGTCATCTTAGGGGAGCCTTTCCTTCTAATGCTGTTTTGTATTGTGAAGCAACTTATAAGCTGTATTTAAGTGTGCATGTAGGCTTTGTATATACAAAAAAGGAAAAGAAACTGTCATAAATATCAAATACCCTACCCCAACTCATGTTTCATATTGAATGGTCTGTAGCAAGAGTATTACAAGCCTGACAATCTAGGCAGATTCAGAGCTTTCAACACATTCACAATGGGCTAAAATGTGACCAGTTTCTTTAAATCAAATCTTTGTTTGTAAACAGAGGTGGAAACAAAGAAAGCCACTTAGTATGAATTCTTCTCCTTCTTCACATGCTTGTTAATCTTGTTGGAATGATCAAATCTAAAGCCTGTAGCTATTTAAACATCGGTTGTTTTGAGGGCTGAAGTGATCACAGGAGTTCAGGAACTCCTTCAGAGGGAGATTCATGCAAGAGGAAGCACAGTGTATAGGGAAAGAACCAGAAGATGTGGATGAAAGATCAAGTGTTTGCCCTCCCAAGGGCCAGGTTTCTCTTTCCTGATGTTGATTTTTCAGGGTACTAAACAAATAATAACAATGAAATTAACTGTGCAAACAAGCAATGTTAGTTCAGCTACTTCACAGTACCTTTCCTGCTATACGTGCTTTCACTTTACAGTATGTTGCAGTAAATTAAAGGCAGCTCAAGGTGATTTTCCCTGTTAATGAAAAGGGAGATACCTTACCTGAATAGAATTGTAGAGGTCAGGCACACACAAGGGCATTAACTGTCAATCAAATGGTATTTGATACTTGAATTTTCACATGCAAGTTTTTTCACAAGTGTTATCATTCTTGCAAAACATGAATCAAACTCTGCTTCGTGTGCAGGATGTCCAGCATCTGTAGGATAACTGAAAATGTTATCTGAGCAGTGTGGACTGTGGTGTTCTATATTGCTTGCCTTGCATCCAATTCACCTAGTATCCAGTTCTTAGACACATTTAAATGACGTGATGGATTTTATTTTCTTTTCCATCTCTTTCTTAGCAAGTGTTTGCATCTCCTAGCAAACACCCAATGGACAGCAAAGGAGAAGAATCAAAGATCAGCTACCCAAACATATTCTTCATGATTGACAGTTTTGAAGAGGTGAGTTTCTTGCTGCAGTAGCAGATTTTTGTCCTGTTCTAGTCTTATGTCCTGATGAGCTATATTCTTGTACCTTTGGAATAATGTTCTGATATAAATGAGGGTTATTTTCCGGTAGTTTTTATCCAGTAGTTTTAATTTTATTTTGTTTGACCGTGGGTGTTTTTTACTCTTTGAAATCTGATCTTAAAGCTGGATTTTGGCATATGTCTTTATAGTAGGCTAAAGCAAGACAGGCTGATGTGATATCTCCTTAACTCAGATTTGATTCAATGCTTTTATTTTTTTTTTTTATTTTTTGTTGAAAGGGTAGGGTGGAGCATACAGTTCCAATTTGCGTAAGTGCCTCAGGCCTAAGGAGAATCATGGGAGACTGAATATACCTGAACTTTAATAGCTGCAGTTGGCCATGAAGTCTTTCATCTTGCAATTTTGGCAGGTTTTCAGTGACATGACTGTGGGAGAAGGAGAAATGGTCTGTGTGGAGCTGGTGGCCAGTGACAAAAGCAACACCTTCCAAGGCGTGATTTTTCAGGGGTCCATCCGCTATGAAGCACTCAAGAAGGTCTATGACAACAGGGTAAGGCACCTTTGAAAGACAACACCCTTTGCAACAATGAGACTGACCACATTTTTAATTTTCTGCTGAGGCTGATAGATTTTCATCCTGCTAAATCATCTGCATTGTACTTCGTCCTTTTTGGCTTTGAAAGCTACCTGAAAGCTAGTGGGTTTGGCTCAGACAGCTGAAAGTGTTCAGATCAGGATATATTACTCCGGTGTTTTCCAGAAAGAGCAAAACTGATAAGTAGCCAAGAGAAGGACACAGGAATGGATCTGAATAACAGAGTTCTGTGAGCCCTTTCATTGTCCTGAAAGGTCATAGATCTTTCTAGTTACTTCAGCAAAGCATGTTTTTCAGGGACATCTTAAATTCTGATAACTACCTTGCTATATGTAAAACACGTTTTTCTTCAGTTTCTTTTGTACTCATGGTATTTTCAACAGGTCACTGTAGTTTCACAGCCACAAAAGGAAGCTTTATTTGCTTTCCTATAGTAAAATGAAATGTCAGCACTTTCAGCTTGAAATTCAGTATTTAGTGCTGAAGTCAGTGCGAGAGCCAATAAACCTCTCAGATGGCTATGAGGACAGTCTCAAGGGTTTTAAAAACAAAAACCAAACAATGAAACGCCACCAACATCTACTGTGACTGAAAACTTAATTTCCCTTTCTTCCTACCCTTTCCTGAGTATTTTCCCTTCTCCCTATTTAAATGTGAGTGGTTTATACTCTTAAAGTGTTTTTTTGAGAGAACATAAAGCTGAAATTGTGTCTGTATCCCACCTTCATTTTATGGTCTCTCACACTCAGCAGATGGGTTATTAAAATAGAGGGGCATGCAAAAATCAGTGAAGTCAAAGTAAGCCTTGCAGTGGAAAGCCAAGATTTGATGTGGTAGTGTCACCTTGTAGCCGAGGAATATCCTGTTTGACCATGCCACTACTTTTTATTGTTCTGTCAGATGGAAAAAGGGTTGTTAGATCTTCAAATACTCAACTGTGGCCAAGGGAAAAACTTGAAAATTGACCTTGCTTTTAATCGAACAGAGGCAAGTTCTCTATGCTTTTGAAGGTTACTTGATTTCAGTTGTGTCCATTAATTCTTAGTACAACATGGGTTGTGTACTGTACACAACGACTACAGTAAACTGATGAAAGTTGGGTTAAGTAGAACTTAACCATAAGTTTAAGTGGTTTATATCACTGTGCAAAACCTGTTTTCACAGTGGTCCGTTCCTTTTTTCAGTTCCCAGTTCAATTTTTCAGTTCAGTTGTGTTAACTAGAAATTGAGCCCTTCTATTTGTTGGGAGGTTCAAAAGTTGTCAGAGTTTTGTGGTGAGCAATGAGTTGCAGGTTGGTTGTGCATGGGGACTGGCTATTTCTGCTTTGGGCTTGACAATATGGACACAGAAATGTCTGAACTGACTTGCCACAAAGCAGGGCCAGAATTGTGCAGTGCACTTTGATAGCTTGGGGCATCCTGTGTGCATGTCTGCTGTTTTTTGGATTTGAGTGTCCCTGCACAGGCTTAGTTGTGCCATGTTGTGTTGGTCTGCATAAAAAACCTTTTATTTTATCTAAGTGTGCCATTAGGTAACACTGCTATTTTTGAGGGTGGCTGAAGAAGTTTATTCTTCTTCTCTTAGCCTCTGTTTTTATCTGTAAAGTTGCTCCCCTTTTGGAAATCTCTTCAAATTGTAGCCTAACATGCTTCTTCAGAATCCAGATAATTATCATTATTCACTGTGTTTTTGACTCATTCTTAGGTAACTGCTTTCAGACAATGTTACTTTTTTTAAAAATGGAGGTGATGATATGACATGATTTTCTCTCCTGTCTTGATGCATTGTAGGTGAGTGTTGCAGCTAAGATGGCTCAAAGAATGTCTTTTGGCTTTTATAAATATAACAACATGGAGTTTGTCCGAATGAAAGGGCCACAAGGAAAAGGACATGCAGAGATGGCAGTGAGTAGAGTTTCTACTGGTGACACTTCACCATATGGGACTGAAGAAGATTCAAATCCAGAATCCCCAGTGCATGAGAGAGTAAGTAGCAAACAGAAATACTGGTGGTTAATCATGAACATGTTTTGTTTCAAAGCCAGTAGATGGACTGAAGCTGAGATTAGGTTGCATCAGGGTTCTGAACTTTGTTTTGCCAGTGTATATTTTGAAATTACATAGTGTATGCAGATGCATTTTTAGTGGTTTCCCTTGAGCAAATACTGAATACAGAGATGACTGGATGATTCATGCTTCTGGAAGAGTGTTTTGTTGAAACAGCAGCAGTGTTGATGCCAGGGAAAATGATGGATCTGCCTGTTTTCTATGAAAATTAATAGATTGCATTTCTGTATGAGATGGGAAGATGGGAATTACCTAGAAATCTGGACTTTGTGTATTGTGTAGGTTGCTTGCTACACCTCCCAGGAAATGGTACTGTTAGGAGATTCACTGCCACCAGTGAATGCTGCCAGTGTGAAGCCTATATAATATTAAAGCAAAGATTACTGCTCTAGATGCAGTACCACATAAGTTTACACATATGCTTGATTTCAATGCAAGTGCAGTAAAATACCAGTAGGTTTAGTCCATAGGTGCTGATTTAATTGTTACCTCTGAGGCTTGTTTTCAATTAAGGCATTTTGCCTGGGTAATAAAATTAGACCATATGCCTTCAAAATATCTGCAGAGATGTGTCCTGATATAGGCTGGGATGTTCTTGATGGATTCTAGTCTGGTTTCCTGCCCAACATAGCTCACCTATGTAATTTAAAGGCCTGCAGGACTGCTTCTAAAGGTCTCCATGCAAGCTGTGTGATTTGGTTTCTGGCTTCCTAAAAGGGAAAATGAGCTGCCAGCACAGAGCTGGTTAGCTGGATGTGCTTGCTTTCTGCCATAGGGATGCAGCTTGGAGAAATGAGGCCTGGAGGAATTTCCTGGACTTTTGGCTCCAAGACTTCCAGTGTCAAGTGGAGAATGTCAGAATACATGTGAATAATATATTATCATTGCTTTTTGCCAATGGTTTTAATAATAATTTTTCTGTTTCAAGTTCTCCCTCCAGGTGTGATATTAAATGGTTACAGAATTAAAAATAGAGAAAAGTACAAATTACAGATCAAGTACACTAAAGATAGAATTAGTTGGGTGGTAGGATGCTTCTGTTTTGGGGTTTTGGAGTGACTTTTTGGAGGGTTTTTGTGTTGTTTTTTGTGGGGTTTTTGTTTGGTTTTGGTTTGGTTTGGTTTTGTTGTTTTTTTAGGTTGGTTCTTTGGGGTTCTTTTTTATACATTTATGATAGATGGACAACATAGAGTGCTTCTGCACCATCCTGGCTTATTTGTCATCCTCATTCACGTGTCATCTCCCTCCTTACTTTTATGGACAGATATGAACAATATCAATTCTCATCTCAGGAGGAGTTATGGGATTATTAAGTTACCTTTGTGAAGAGGGGAGGATGAGGTAGAAGCTTTTCACCTCCATCAGCAGAGTAGCTATCTTTTTTTTTTTTTTTTTTTTTCATTTGAAATGAAACTATTAAAATATTATTAGCAAACCCAGTACGTTAGCACTGCATTCAAGTTCATGCTGAAATAGTTGTTTTGCCATAATTGTGGCTGGTCATAATTACACAAGAGCAACTGCTGCTCTGAAGAACGGGTATCCCTAACCTGTGTTGCAACATAGACAATTATATTCTTCTATTTGTCATCCCTTAGAATAACCAAATAATCAGGAGCCTTTCAACTTGTTTTTCCCCAACCCATATTGAAATATGATATAAATGTAATTGTACCTTGACTTCACTTTTGCGTCAGCATCTTGGGTTAAGTAATTGCCTTGTGACCCTTCTTCACACAGACATTGTGACCTTTCACAGTAATCCATGTGACATCCTTCAAAGCAGGGGAGCTACTACCCTGTGTTTGAAAAAAAAAAAAAAAAAAAAAAAGCACAATTTTAGTATTTCCAGTACATTGCGTTCTTAGCTTATTTAGTCTCCCGAATTTCAACATGCAAAAGTAAGATTGACATTCCTGCTGTCTAAATGATTAATCTGCCTTTTGTTCCTTCACCACAATGAATCCTTGTCAAAAGTGGTAGCTGAGAAGAGAGCTTTTCATTATTCATGTATCAGTTAAGGGTGATGATATCAAAGTAGTTCCATCTTGATGAGTGTCTTGAAGCTGAGATGACTGTTTGGATGTTCTCTGGTCACTCTGCTAAAACATACAGATAGACACCAGTCATGACTTTTACACATGACTAACCTGTGGCACATATTTGACTTTGATTATTTCTTACTAGAAGCACAGAACTTTTTTAACAGACCTTTCTCCTATTTCCCTTTCAGGTCACTTCTTTCAGCACACCGCCAACCCCAGAACGCAACAATCGCCCATCCTTTTTCTCCCCGTCCCTCAAGAGAAAAGTGCCCCGAAATAGAATTGCTGAGATGAAAAAATCCCACTCAGCAAATGACAGTGAGGAGTTCTTCAGAGATGACGATGGTGGAGGTGAGAGAAGTGATGGCAGCTAAACAGACTTGTCTGGGGAGGGCACAGAGCTATAGAAAGAGATCCAAATGCTGCATGCTACAAAAGGTGTGGAAAAACCCAGCTCCACAGAAAGTCCAGTGCCAGTGGGCTTTATCATCTGTTTGAAGGTTGAAGACCAGTGATTCTTACATATGTTTAAAACTTACCTCAGCCTTCTATATAGACCCATTTGAAAGAAATTTGAGAAGGAAAGATCCTTCTTTCATAAAAGCCACACTCTATGGTAGCACTCTTCCTGATATCCCAGTGTAGTGAGGTAGAGCACGCTCGTATGGACAAGTTCCTTGAATTCCCCAATTTGATCCATAGATGGTTCAAGTTGCTGAAAAGGTATTTGCTTGAACTGTCTTTGGATCACTTTTGAACTCTCTAAAAAGAAAACCTAATGGGTTTATTTATAGAATGGTTTTAACACCTTGTGGAGCTTCCTTTGAGTTCTAGTTCCTTGGTGTGAAACAACCAACAAGATAAAAGAATTAGTCTGATTCAGAATACAGTGTATAAAGCCAATCATAGTGCAGTTTTATTAGGTGGGAAACTCACAAACATTGAAGTCCAAACTGCTTTTCATGTTTTTAGAAACAATTTTGTAGAAAAGTCAAAAAATTTAACTCTCTGTTGGCATACCAGTGCAAAGGTAATTTTTCAGATCACAAGTGAAGGTACTACCTATCAGTGGTACTGGACCAATGTAGCTAACAGTGAATTGCATATTAAAAAAAAAAAAGGGGGCAAGTGATAATGTTTAAGTCAAATTCTGTGCAACTTAACTTGTAACTAATTCAGAGGTTCATCAATAGAAACCTTTTCATAATTTTTTCCTCTGTTTGTGTTGTCAAAAGGTATTTGTGTTCAAATGAGATATATTTTAGCATGTTTTACTAGTCAAAGTATAGGGCTTGGGTCTTCTACTGCATAATGTGGAGAGAAGGGCAGCTTTAGCTGATGGAGCCCTGCTTTTGATATCTTTCTCCTGGACATTGCACAGAGTAGAATGGAGTTCAATGCATTTATCCAGCAGTCCTCATAGGTGGTGGTAGTGTCTGCTTAAGGATTGTTTTGCAGGATCTCATCCTATCATATTTAATCATAATGATGAATACTCTTATTGTTTTCATTTTCTTTTCCTTCTAATATATTGTATCAGTAAACAAATTCCAGGTTTTTCAGACATTTCATAGCAAGTATATAAAATACTGAGAAATGTCATTTTACTTTATTATAGATGTTTTGACCTTATTGTTCATGGTCTTAAAAATCAATAGAGGAGTATTTTAACAGCCAGGAAGTTTATTATATTCAAAGATGAGATTTCTACAAGGAGAAGTAACCAAAAAGCAGTTTCTTTACAAATTTCAAAAACTTGAATGTCCTTATTAGTGTTTGCTCTTGTTTTATAGGGAAAAAGCCAACTTCAAAAAGCCCATCATTGGGTGAACTGTAGAAGCAGGGATATTTGGGTGCATTTTGGCTTTGTGAGTGGAGGAAAATTTGTTCATCTAAGGATCAGCAGTGTTCTTGATCTGTCCAGTGCCACTGCAGACCTTCCCCCAGTGCAGGCAGAGCTGTTGTGGATTGTGGCAGCCCAGGAGGGCCCGCTTGGCTCACTTTTGCTGTGTGCAAGCAGAACTCTGCTCATTCCATCTACTGGAGTCACATCCTTCTGACTTATCACTGAAGTCCTCCTGGCATAGTGCCAGCGTGTGGGAGGAGGGAATAGACTGCTTGGTTATACACATTTATAGGGGAAGGAGTGAAAGCAAGTTGGATTCTTTTAGCTCCTGCCTTGTTACACATCTTGCCAGAGTATCTGCCATCATGTATTTTTCCTGTGACAGAACCTCTTTATGTGGACTTCAAACAAATGAGTCCCAGAATTTGTGTAGCTCTGGACCAGAACAGTTGTGTCCACTTCAATACCTGCTTTTAGCACTGTAGGACAGGGCTGAGGTTTACAGGGAAAGGGAGGGCAAGTTTAGTTCAAAATATATAATGTGTATTCCTCACTGTGGCAGAGACCAGCAGCTGTAAAAAACACCTCTGATCTGCAGTGGATTCAGCATCCTTTTGTTTTAAAAGTTATTTGTGGACCTCTAAGCTAATTATGTCAAGAATGACACTGCTGAAGGGTCCCAGGTTTGATGTGGGGGATGCATGGAAGTCTACAGTAAACTGGATTACTAATGATGACTTTTCCCCTGTCTCATAGATGCCCATTTTCTTCATAACATAAATTTTTCTTTTTCTGCACTTCTGAATTTCTGCATGAGTAGCTACCTAACTGTAGTAATATCCTATATTTTTGTATATGAGAGGAAGCTGTATTAGTATTCTTTTTGTGTAGTGTGGTAGCAAAGTCTTCATTCCCTCTCCAGGCTGGTCTCTTAATGGATAATGGTTTACAACTGCTGCCAGCTACTGATATAATTCAGTATCTTCAATGTAAATGGTGAATTTTGTGCTGGGCAGGATCTGAGTGATTTACAAAAAATAAATATAGTAATAATAGTGACTGGCATGTGATTTCTTTCTAGACAATGAATGGTAGTTTTTTGAGGGTTTTTTGACTTTCAGAAGCTTTCATTGGGTCTTCCAATAAAGCATGGAAATTATAATTACTTTTAAACTTGTGTCTTCTATCTTTGCAGACCTGCACAATGCGACAAATCTGCGGTCGCGGTCCTTATCTGGAACGGGACGATCTCTGGTGGGCTCTTGGCTGAAGCTGAACAGAACAGATGAAAACTTTCTACTCTATGCACACTTGACTTACATCACTTTGCCATTGCATCGAATTTTAACAGGTAAATTTTAATGTATATTGTGTAATCACAGAGTCCTTAGATCCCAGGACAGCCTTCTCTGTTGCGGGATTTTGCTAAGACAGAGGAAGTGAGCAGCAGCAAATCAGTGTGAACGAGTGGAACAGTGTCACCCTATTCTGTATTTGGGCCAGTTTTACTTCGTAACAATCCCAACAAGTTGGTAGATTGTTCTAACAAACTTCCAGAGGAACACTAGTTGTTTTAATACTGGCATTCAAACTTCATCTGTTTCATGAGTGCAAGACAACTCATTGTGAACTCATCCACTGACAATAGTTGTAGCAGGGACTTGTGACTGAGAGGGTTGCAGAACAGCAGCTTTGGGATTTGGAACAACTTTTTGATTTAGTTTCCATGTAAGTTGTTTGGCCTGATCGTGCCCATAAATTTGTCACGTCTACAATGTTTTCAACTAAACACAATGATGTTTGTGTGTTCTACCATGAGTAACCAGTCCCTTGTGTTATGAACTTATGATCCCAGGGCAATGTGAATTCCTGTCTCTTAACTCTGGCAGATTCTTATAACTGTTACTTCCTCTAAGAACTTAATCTTTATACTTCTCCACACATCCAGAAGATGGGATGATTTCTGAATAGGTTTGTTTGGACTGTGGGCTTTTGATCAATGTCTACTTTTTCTTGTCTGGATCTAAAAAGAAGACACATCTGAAAACCAAACCAGTGACATAGTGATTATTTTTAGACTGTTCCTGAAAGGTAGATAGAAAAAAAAGGAGTCAGGAAATCTGTTAAACAGGTTAATCTTCTGTTAAAAGAGATGTGAAGATAGCATGGGTATTAATGTCATGAGCTGTATTACATTACTGTCACGGTTTAACACTGGCCTGGCAATTAAACCAAATAACAGATTGCTCTCTATTAATCCCCCTCTCCTCCCTAATAAAGGAGAGAGAATAAGGGAGAGAGACTTAAGGGTTGGAAACTAAGCTACACAACTTCAATGAAACAGTAATGATAAACAGGAAAAAATTACTAAATATATACAAATATACAGGAAAATTGATACCATGTTCCTCCCTCCGTTCCCCCAATAACTCTCACGTCACCACCAAGGCCCCAGGACAGCCCTGGGAAAGTCCAGGCTGGAATCCTGGAGTCAGCAGCAGTCGGGAGCTGGAGGCAGGAACACACAGATTCAGGCTGGCAGGGATCAGGACCACAGGCAGAGGAATGGATGGAATCCTCCCAGGATGCCAGACCAAACCAGGAACAGGCAAGGAAGGGAAGCAGGAACGGCAGGAAGGGCAGGAAGAAGAGTTTGACCCTTGTGATCCCTCAAATTTATACCGAGTATGACGTGTATGGGATGGAATACTCTGTTTGGTCAATTCTGGCATCTATCTTGTCTGGTCCTCCCCAAAGGAGGGTTTCAGGTGGGACCTCCTTACTCTTTCTGGAAGGTAAAATGTTCCTCAGAGCTGAGCAGTGTCCTTGGTCCTGCATACCAGTCTCTGGCTGTAACTATAAACATTGAGTGTTATCAGTCCTAGAAGCAGACACTGACTGAGAAACTTGCTGTTAATTTCAGCAAGTGCAACTACTTACCAGAGACTTAGCTGAAAGCAAAAGTACAAACCAGAAAATCACCTTTATCTTTGCCCAAACCAGGACAGTTACTGTCATGGTAACAGCTGCAGTCCTGTCCTCTTAGACAGGATGAGATCTCTGAACCTGTTGCAAAGGTAGAGTGGCTTTTTCTTTACAGAGCAGGAAATTATAGCTAATATGGTAGAAATGGAAATTATACTTAGCAAAGAGGTATTCCTACATTTGCCCTTTCACTTCATGTTTGAGATGTATTTCAATTTAGATGAAACTACAGATTCCAGTAAAAATTGATCCTCTAATTAAGGGTGAATTTTGAATGTTTCAGCAAAATACATGCTTATTCCATATGCTAATTGTGTTGATAATGTTATGGCTAGTTAGCTGGAGTTAAGCTCAGTCTCTTACCACAGGCATTTTGAAGTTCACAGAAGATGTGTTGTTCCTACTGGCTTTTAATACTTGCTCAAGTGGGTGGCATAAATGCCTCCATGCTCAAATATTTGCTTTGAGCTTGAACATCCTTTCTCAGACTTAATTTGTTTAACATACTGTTGCTTTAGATGGTGCATACATTGAGATGCACAGAAATAGGACATTAAATGTCTGGGATGTAAGGCAGAATTTTAATCAGTAGTTCTTGACTCTCCATGTTTCCTTTAGCTTGGTACATTGGGTAGAGCTCGCTTCCAGTGCCTTTTTCTAATAAATCCATTTATACCAGTGATTGCTTCCCAGCAAGCAGGAGCATTAGACATGAGGCAGGGTGAAGAGGGAAAGATGCTCATCTCCCTTGAGTAGTTCAGGAAGCCTGTAGTAGGAAATGAAAATCCCAGTGGTAGTGATCAAAGTACATTTAAAAATGTCTGGAGTTTATACATATTGATAAGATTTCCTTTGCTCTGAGCTTTATCTCCATGCTAGATAATCTTAGCTCTCTGTGTGTCCCTGTATGTCAGAAGCTGCAATCCCTTAATCATCTTTGTGGTCCTCCACTGGACTCACTCTCCTGTGTTTCAAGCTTTACAAGTGTGACCAGAGCCCTCTCGAGCCTGTGGATCAGTTTTCACTCACGTCATCCTCTTTGTGCAGCTGTATGTGAGCAGCTTCTTAATTAAGCATGTGTTCCCATTTCCCATACTCTTTTATTCTCTCTGTAGCCTTGAGAAAGACATGGCTGCCCGGTTTCCAGATATTTCTATGTACTGCTGTTCCAGTATGCTTATTTTATTGTACACGTTTGGAAAGATACCCACAATTATGACAGATATTTCACAGCTTCATATTTTGTCACATTTGGACAATATGGAACTGAGGAGACAACAGAAAGAACAGTTTTTTTGTGGCAGCTTTCTGAGTCTAGAAATGTAGGCTTCAGGCTATGGAATGGATGAAACACTTGCATTATTTTTACCCACATCTTCAGAGCCAGAAGTCATTTTAAGGGTCTTGGGGATGGTGCATTTTTCTCTGTTCAAGAAAAGGGAGAAACCCTTGGCATCTCCTGTAGCAGCACTCCGGTTTGTTTCTCAGGAAGACTAGGCCACTCTGTCTGACACATGTTGCTTCATCCCACTATAAATGATACATAATCATTCCTCATCTCTGGGTGGTGGGATATATTTGTAGCTTACCATCTCTCAACCGGCATGCGGCTGGAGAGGAATTAAATTGGACCTTATTAAGCAAAGTCACATCCTGGTGTTCTGAATTCCCTTCGTGGCACAAACGGGGGGGACCGTGCTGCAGCCCGCGGTTGCATCTTCACTTCTTCATGGTTCTCGGTACTGTGGCTACTTTCAGGAGATTCCTAAGTTTGCTGTCTCTCTTTGTTTCTCTCCCATTGCCCAGATATCCTGGAAGTGCGGCAGAAACCAATTCTGATGACATAGCAGAGAGCGGGCACTGCCTTGGAGCCTTGTTGCCAAGTGCCTAACCACAGCGGTTTTCTGTGCTAACACTACCATCTAGTGTCAGGAACATAAACCTCCGCAGGAAAAAGGGAAGTCCAAGAATACCAGCCGATCAAAAAGTGCCTCTTTCTTCCTTCCTCTGCTGTCGCACACCGTATGCACACTTGTAGTCCATCGCTCGAGTGTTTCTGACTGGAGGAGGACTTTCAGCAAGATACAACGAGAAGGGGCAGTGTTTAAAACGAGTCAGCGTTTTATGGACAGTTTGTTACTGTGTTTACTTTCTAAGAAACCAACAATATGTACACAACGTGTTAAACTTTATATTCTTTGAGAGAAACAACCAGAGAATTTCATAATGATGAAACATCTTTCCATAGCACTCTTCTTGTTGGTTTGGCTTACTGTGTGTGTGAGCGTGTGTGCACAAGTGTGGGGATCGAAGGGACAGGAGAATAATTCCCTGCTGAGGGAGGAAAAAGAAAAAAAGATGCTACAAAGATACATTGCCATTTTGGTACTTGCAGCGGGTCACTTCAAAGCTAAAAAGAGTTATGAAAATGTTCCCATTTGTTTGTGTCAGTGTTAGGACAGGTGAACTCTGCTGACAGATTTCCATATCTACCAAAGAACAGCAACATTTTCATCCTCAAGAACTGGCTAAGAAAATGAGCCAGTGAAAAGAAGGCTAAAATGTGCTGCTACAGTAAAGCTGAGGTTCATATCCTGAACTAATGCTGCTTATCTCTGTTTGCTGAGTTGAAACGAGTTTGAGTCTAGAGTGGAAAAATAGAAGGCTGTAATTGGACTCCAGAACCTAAAAACCTTACCAATAGCATGCACTGGACTTCAGACTATCTAGAGTCATCCATACTGTAGCTTTTGTAGCCAAGGAGGGCATGAGAGCAGCTTGCCTGGATTCTTCTTCTCCTGGTGGTGTTCTGCTGTACTGTTACATACAGAAGTGTGGAAAGTTTTCCAGGGAGACAAAAGACTGAAATGTAATTTTGCTCTGAAAAGTGACTAAAAATAGCATAGTGGAAAATCAGAAAACTGTGTGTCAGGACCTCTCAGGAAATAAGCCTTATGTTTACAGGTAAAATAGAGCTTTCTCTAAATAGCAAAACTCTTCTGTCCTTGATATTTGAAAGCTAAATGACTGAATACTGAGACTACTGCAGTCTGGTTCACTGTTTTGCTGTAGGAGCCAGTCAATAGTTCAGTTTATTTATGACTGCATAACTGGCACAGCAAAGAGTGGGGTAGCATGTCACTTAGTGTGTGTTGCTTCAATATGCACAGGGAGAGAGTGAAGAATGCCATTTTTGTCACTTTTCAGACTCTGAGCACATAAAATTAACACTGTTGCCACAGTCATCAAATGGCTTGTGCTCTGAGCCTGGACCTTTTGTCTTCCTCATAGCTGGCTTTTCCCAAAGTGCTTTGTTGTTATTCTCTCAATAGCATCTGATGAGTTAACCTCTCAAATAGGACTTTCTGCTTTTTTTCCTCAGGACAGGTTTCATGGGAATAATGCCACATCATCATAAAGTTAGACTAACTATATCATTCAGCCCAACATGGTGAATCCAGCATGGTAAGGAGGTCTTTTAATTATTTTTTTATTATTATTTGAGGCTAGGCTTGAAAGCAGTCACCCTAGTGCAGGGTGGTGGCAATTCTAACAATGACAGCATGAGTGCATGACAGAGCTGGCTGACCAGTTTTTAGTTTGTTTCACACGTGTTGCAACAGCATTTGAAAAAAAGTTAACTTTGCCATTACCAGCACAGCCACTTTTCACGTTGCAGTCTTTGCACTTTGCTTCATGTGGGAGTGTGCTGTTGTGCCTGTGTGTGAGGGTGTTCACATGGTCTAACCTGAGGCACATTTCCTTGCTGAACAGGGGAAGAGGTAGAGTCCTGAATCAGCAGCTGAAGTGGCCTCTCAAAAACTTGCTAGGCAGCTGAGATGCTTACCTGAGATCCCCAGGTTTTGTGCCTAATGTCACTTAGTACAAATATTTTCTCCCTTATGCTCATGCTAAACTGCTCTTCAACTAGAAGACCAGTCCTACTCTGAAGCTTCTCAAGATGCTCCTTATTGTGCACTTTCATGCTGCTGGGCTGGGCAAGTCAGTGCTCGGATTTTCTTCACATATTCATTGGAGAAAGAAGGGAGAGAAGGCTAATATTTGTACTGTTATTGACAACTGATACTTTTCAAACAGACAGAGGAATAACACATGTGAAAAGGAAATGTATCCAGATTGGAACCTCAGTGGTAGGTGCCTAAATACTGCTCAGTTGACAGTAATTTGTTGTGCTTTCCTGGTATTGTATATTACATTTAAGTTGTTTAATGTCATGTGATCTGAAAGACCAAGCAAATCTTGCTGTGTAAGATATCAGAGCAAATGAAGAATGATGCTAAACTAGTATGTTAATATAAAGGCAACATTACAGACAATACAGTTCAGAACCCACATCTATTATGCAGGAGGCATAATTATTGTCTGCTTTGTTACATGTACGTGGGTGGATTTTGATGTCTGGTCTTTGAAGGGATGCGATGTAAATGTCCTAATAAAAATCAACTGATTTATTGTATCCTGCTAGTGGATATGCTATAGGTATGTTGAAAACTCACCTTTTTTAGTAGAAAAGGGCTACATGAATGCCCAAATGGACATCTACTGAAAACAGAAGTCAAAAAGACTACTGAATGTCAATAGCACTTTTTGGAAGCAAGTAGATGTGCCAGATTCGCAGTTACTCCTTTTCTAAACAACTCACTTAGATTTCCTATGTGTAGCCCCTGGTACTCACTTTCTGTTACCAAGTGAGGAAAGCAAATTCTGCATTTTGTTTTCCTCTTAAACATACTCCTAAAATAATTTACTGTCCTTGTAGATACAGAATTACGAGGAAGGTGATCAGAGTTTTGCTTGGGCCATGAGGGTGGAGCTGGGCCCTTAACATGCTATTGCACTATACCAAAAAAAAAAAGAAAAGGGAATGTTAAAAGGAACCTCTCACCCTTTTAATTTGGAGGGGTTTTAATTCTGTAGCTCCTAAGCAGTAAATAATTTTGAGCTTCTCTTGGCCATTTAAATAATGGCTGAGGAATGAACTGGCATGTTCTGCATGCCATAGAGGCTGTATGACTGTCGATGTCTTAGCTGTTGGAACACAGTGGTTTTCATTAGTTACGCTGATGCTTGAGAAAGCAGCATGGTCAACAGATTTGGGAAGCTTTGCAGAACAGCTTTATTTATTTATAGACCCCCACCATACCTCATTACTCAGTTAACTTCTTCCATCCTTCTGCCCATTCACTCCCTCTGGAGATTGAGGCTTACCACTTGAACTATCCGTAGATGATGTATATTAATAGATGTCAAATGCAAAGATATAAATCTTTTCACCCTTAGCAGGTTTTTCACTGCTGTAAATTTAGCAACTATAAAGCCTTCGTTTTTTAAAGAAAGCTCTTAAATCAGTTATTTTGTATTAGCAGATTATTGCTCTGCCTTAGAGACAAATGTGTAGGGGAAATAACTCTCTTATTGCCAACCAGCACAGGCTGGGTTCCAAGTCTCCTTCTAAAAGAAGAAGCCATTTTTAGAAATGCCACAAATCTTTCAGCTGTCTTGGCTAATCCTGTTTGTGTGGGTTCATGTTCCTTCTTATTTTATTGTCCTGGTTATCATTGTTTACAAGGCTTGTGCATGATGGACTCTGGATTGCTTTTACTCAGTTTTCCAGTTCTGTGCACCGTGTACTTTTCCTTTCCAGAAAAGAGAATTGTTTGCACAGGTGACTTTTTGCAGTAGAGTGGTTTTCCCATAGTATATTCTTCCACCAGGTTTTAATTTACACAGTGAAGTCCCTGGCTCTGCAGACGTATTTCTTCTGGCAGACCCTCATGTGCAGAATTGCATCTGGTCACTGAAGTTCTGTATGGATGTAATGTGGAGTCCACATAAATACTCTACACTTTTAGACTATTGACCTGCTTCTTGCCAAGCATTAATTTTTCCCTTTCCACATTCTGACTTGTCCTGTATTTTTCAGTCTAAAGCCTCCCCTTCTTAAAGATAGATATAAAATAAAATCTTCAAAAGTGCCTAAGCCCTGTTGTTATTCAGTGGGGTTTAAGAACAAATTTTTATTTAGGAAATGAATGAAGTAGTTTTAAATTCTGTCTGTGTTGTGGGTAGCAGCATCAAGAAATTACAAGCTTATAGTTCTTGGAAGAACTGGCCATCTCCTACGGACTCACCTTTTGTGTTTGAAAGACTCTCATGGTCTCCAGGGATCATGGCTGAAAGCTCTGGAAAATGGGTTTCTTGTGATCCACAGCAGTAGGATATCTGTGAATGCCTTATCTTGTTTTGTGAGGTATGACTGAAAGTGTGGTGCTGGTGTGAAAAGTTCTGTGTTAGAATCCACTTAAAGGCATAGTGAAATAAGTAGCTTTTACACCAAACCTAAATGACAGAGTATTTTGCATCAGAATGTATCTGTTTGGATGCTTGGTAAAGATAATATAAGGCTGCAAGAAGGTTACGATGTTGAACGTTCACTGTGTAAATATATAAATATTCTGAGCCTAATTTTATCAGACTAACACATGTTGCATGGTTTGGGCTTTTTTTGCCTCATTGATCATGGGTATTGATTAAAAGGTGATAGGCTGAAAGTCATGCTGGCACTGTAACAAGAGCCCTTTGAACAAAGAACAAGGAGAACCTTTGTGAACCAAAAATGGAGCTGACTTTGCATATGGCAGCAGTGAGGAAAGTGTTGGACCCTGCAGTCAATAAACAGACCTCTTCAACAACCATTAATTTTGTTCATAGTGTTTTCTCTTTACTGTGCTTGGTGATGTTTTGAGTTTCAATGTATTCCTTACTGGCAGTAGGCGTAAACAGTGCCTTAACCCTCTGTGGCACCCATGGTAAGCATTGCCAAATACACCTTCCTTAGGCAAAGTGGCCTCTTGACTCTTCTTCATATTCCATTTTGAGCTTAGCCCAACTTCTGACTGCTGGCTGAATCTTTCAGAGATTGAATGTCTTAAATAAGAAGCTTTTGAAAGCATTCATAGCAAAGAAAGCATGACTGGAAACAGTACAAAAGGAAAGAACAGCAGAAACTTACAAATCATGGTCATAAACCTCACTTGTTTGGTTAGTCTTTCAACATGACCTAGTGACAGAAAAAGGTGTGCTTGTTTTGGTTTTGTGTTTTAGCTAAATGTTGATGGGTCAGAAGACTGATTGCCACTTACATCTTTTAAAAGCTTTCACAACTTCAGTGGATGAATTTAATGAATGTGCTAAAAGAAGAATATTGCTTTAACAATGTGGCAGTGTAACTTTACCTTTTTCAATAGAATCCCTGCTTTAGGGAGTGAAGTTTACTCATGTACTTGTGTCTTGGAGTGTTTTGTGTCTGGCCTGTCCTTATCTGGAGAAATGCTTTCTAGATATACTGTAATATTGCTTCATACACAAGTTTATCATTAAGGTCTGATTTTACAAAGTAAAACTGCACTTGGAGATTGAAGAAAAAATACACACTTTTGCTAGAAATAGCTACTTGCACACTTCTGTTGGAAATGTTGTTCCTTAAACTTGCAATTGAAGTTTGCAGATAGCAAATGATTAAAATGCAGAATGCCTGTGGGTCCAACTTTCCATTGACAGTGTAGATGAGAATCAAGCAGTTGCGATGCTACTCAGTAAAGAAAACATATTCAAGTACATCAGGGAAAATATCAGTTAATTTCAAGTTCTGTCCCCAGCTTGGTTGCTCACCAGGGGTATGGATAGGATACAGTGATTTCATGATGGGACATAAATAATGTATGATTGGTTAAGCCAGAAATCGCTTCCCTAAATCAAGCTATCTGGCTTTTCCTAATAAGATTAATGGTGATTGAGACAGGAGTGTGAAAACCAAGGTAGATAAGACCCATTTCCTTGTTCAGACAAGACAGAGGTATTTTTGTGCAAAAATTGTATTTACTTCTGTGTGAAGAGCATTGACTTCTTCCCTCTGCAGCACTTCTTCCATTGCAGAAGATAAAATTGGCCAGACACATAGCTATCATAGTACCTGCATGCAATCCCCATACCCTGTGGCACCTACACAAAAAGAATTCTTGTGTAATAATTCCTTGTTGGAGCAAAGGATGGATTGAGAGGTGAGAGAGCGAGGAGGTGTCCTACCAGCCAAAGCAGACTGGGGCAGCTGCTGCCTGTGGAGGTGTGAGCGTGCTGATGAAAATGCTGGATGTCAGGCAGTAACATAAATTTGTGAATAATACATGTGCAAGTAGTTAACTTGAATGGTTCTGTACTCATTTCAGATAAATTGGTTAAAGAAAGGTGGGAATAACAATTTTAAAACCCTAATGAAATTAATGGAGCTGTCTGATAATTCACACAAAGAACAAGTCAGCCTAAACAGATCAGTGTACATTTTAAAAAGCCTTGTTTTGAAGCATTAAATCCAGCTGCTGTAATGTTTTCCCTGTTAACTATATATACCAAGATTCAGTTGATTCCATTGATTTATAATTTAGTATTTCACAATATGGGATTATCCAACCCTTGCTGTTCTGCCTCCCATTTCCCCAAACATAAAAAGGTGTTTATGGTTCTGCTTTTCCTGCTGGAGCAATATTGATGGGGAAATCCAGCAAAAGCAGCTTATTAGACTACAGGCTCTTTGAAGTCTCATACTTGTCCTTTAATTCAGGTGGAACCACTATGTTCATCAAACCCTATGTCACTTAGAAACTTGCCTTAAGCCTGCAACAAGTATAGAGTGATTCCTTTGCTCCTGAAGTACAAGAAGGTTGGCAGAAACCACTCTTCCATCCTGCTCATCACTGCAAGATGGGTGCAATGGATGTAGCAAGGAGCAAGAAGAGTAACTCTTCCAAGTTTCCTTCTCAGGAAGAATTCTGTTAAGTACCTCTATGGTTAACCTGCCCAGCACATAAGGAGATCAGCATAGGCAATTGTTCTCAGTAGTATTTTCTGACTTCATTTTAAAGGTAAGGAACTGCTTACTTTGTGAGCTGCCAAAGTAATTAAACTTGGTGTATGATTTATTGTTTTCTCTTCAGTGTCAGGATTTCACTTTTTACAATGGAGAACCCGCCTGCAAGTTTTCCCTGGAATTGCAGTCAGCAGGATTACCATTTGCAGGTGAATGTCCCAAGTGCCCATCAGTTCAGGTAGGACTAGCACTGACTGTAATTTAAACAAAAAATTTTGTACTGAATGATGCCCTCTATGATACAAGGTAGTAAACCAAAGTCAGGGACTTTACTCAGCGGTACTGCGTTGAGCAGGAGAGTTCTATTTGTATCTTTGAAGTCTCTGCAGATTTCCAGGGATGATCTGTGCTACTTCTCAGTAAAGGTATATATGTAAAGTATAATGTTCCTAAAAGTAATACCCACTAAACTGATGATGAATAATATATAATTTTATTATAATACTTATTTGGGATGCTCAGATACAAATAAGCATTTCAGAATTAGTATGATGCCATTTAAAAAAATAGGCTGTATACTGCCTCAAAGCTTGAATATCAATGACTACTTCAAATAATGTACACTTTTCTTCTTCCTCTTCAGTCATATTGTGCAGCCATTGGCTCTTGTGTGCTGCTCCTCCTGTGTTTCATGGAGGTCACTCATGGGTACTTGTAGTCACATTACTTGCAACTTATTCAAAAGTTTGTAATTCAAGTCATCTGCTGCATATCTAAAGAACTCTGTTGCTCTCCTCCACCTAAACTTTAGTTGCCCATCTTTTTTTCTGTCTTAAGATCTTCCTCTGAACCAAGTATTTTACCAAAGCAGGCTGCTTTGCCACACTTTGAGTCTGAACTCATTTAGAGCTTCAAATATCCTGTCCTGTATGAGACTATGGTACCCAAAATTACCTGGCTGGCTGTTGCCCTTCATCTGGCCTTCAGTTTTGTCTTAAGTAGATTAATTACAGCAGGTAACCTGTCTGTCAGTGCATCATTTAGACTGTGATTAAAGTTGTCTTGTCCCCTTCCCTCTTCTTCTAGCTGATGATGCCTTTAGCTTACACTTCATGTGCCTTACAGATGAATCAGTTCTGACTTCTTTCTGACTGAACTTCAGTGTAATGCTGAGGGGTATTTCCCTGCTGGATTAGGAAAGAGGTTGATTTTGATGAATGAGGTCTTCTTGGAGTGTTGCATTTTCTTAGTCTGGATGCTCAGGACTTGCTGTCTTCTGCACTGTTACTTTTGACCTTTCCTGTCATGCAAATTTTAATGATTAGCAAAGCATTAAGCATTAGATGTTCTAGCTTGCCCCAGCCTGAAATGAGTAACAACCTCATTTCTGCTCTTGAAGGCTGTTACTTTGCTTTCTTTTTTCTATTGCTGTTGAAAACTAAGGAGATTCTGTAAGCAGTGCTGGCTGGTTGTTTAAGGAGGAAGAGATGTCTGAAATGTGGAACAGTATCAACATTCCAAGTGCATAAGCTGATTTTTGAGTGAGTGTTTGTGGCTTCCTTGGTTTTGGTCTTGTTATAAGGTGGTCTGTTGATAACGACTACATCCTTAAAACTGCAACACAGGCTTTTAAATTTTCCCAGTCATTGTAATTGGGGCAGTGGTGATGGGGGATGTTAATACAATCTTTGCTAACCAATAGTTGTATCCTCATGCAAAGCAGCAGCTCCCATCTGAGGGCATAAAGTAGATTGCTCCAGAACTATAAAGAGGACTGAGGTAGGACGATAAGCATGATAAGGGCTAATAGCAGAATCTAGTCAGAGGATGAGCACTTTCATGATCTCAGCAGTTCCTGGTGCACTGAAAAGATGATCTACACTGTTCTTGACAAGCCTGTATTGATTTTTTTATAATTTTTTTTTTTTTTTTACTTCCCCATCTGCCTGTCACAGACTGATGAAACGAACAATCGCTTTGTGGCCTGGCTGTAGGACAATGCTTTTAAGCGAGACCCAAAAGTATGTTCTATATATGTCATCAGGCAAACACCTGCTCTTAAATCTTTTAGCATTCCAAGTGGAGGAATTTTTAGAGGTCGATCTCAATGGTCATTCTCTTAGCAAGTTTCTCTTTAGTCAAAGGCAGCCCTGGCTCCTCCCTCAGAGCTGATTCAGCTCACTGACCCTGCAAGAGGAAAGCATTTTTGCTGACCTGACTCTTAGCAAGGTGACAGATGTCAAAGCTGCTTGAGGAAGGGGCAGGGGTGAATATTGCTGCTTTTAGCAACAGTAAAGCTGTGCAGGATTATCCAGGCAGGAGTTCACCTGCAAGCAACTGATGGTAAAATTAATTTTATTAATAAAATGTTGTACAGTCAAAATGAAAGCGATACACAAGAGACACTTATCTCCCATTCATTTATTCACATTTTCAATGGATTTTTGTACACTTTCTCAGTGTAGATCTAATGAAAACATTGTTACATGACAAGCTATGTGAAACTTCAGTGTCTACTGAAAAATTCAAGAGCAGTTTGGTTTGAACTCAACTAACAATTAACAATTGTCACATTCAGCATTTTCATTGGATTTATAACTAGCTCATGCCACTTTGAATTAGTTTATGTCAGTTAATTTCTGCACGCAGGCACCAGCTACAAAATTTTAGCAAATGCAGATAAGTTAAGGCATTGGAAAGGAAGTTTTTAAGGACATTTTAAAGGTTACAGTGCTGCAAAGGGAGCTGAAGTTCTTAATAGTAAAGCACACCTTCTAACTGGTTTACATACTACAAGATGTTCACTTGAACTGGAACTTTAATCTTTCACATCCATCAACCAAAAGGGATTATAGAAACATGCTGTTGTGCTCCCAAATAGATAATTTTAAGTACATTATTATTAAAAAACTTTGCAATTTAATATTCTAAAATAAAATTCAAACCAACAGTAATAAGCTTATTTAAAAGAAGCAGAGATCTTGATTTTTCTATTCTGGGGAGGAGCGAGGGAAAGGAAAGATTTCTAAGCAACCAAAATTTCAAAATTACAGCAGAAGGGGGAATGCATGATCTATAAGACACTCCCAATACTTATGTACAGCTGAAACAGTGAAGGCATTAGCACAAATAAAGAAGGAAACTTATGTCTTTAACATCAAGTATCTGATATCCAGCTGTTATATCCAGTAACTATCTACCAAGATACAGGAATGCCTCATTGAGTTGGAATTCTGATCAAAATTCCTTCCTTGAATAGCACATGCCACTTTGTTACAAAGGCATTAGTATATTGATTTCTATCCTCTCCACTAACTTTTGCTTTTAAATAATTTTAGGCCTTTATGTAATAATCTGTGGTTTTTTTATAGTATTTAGGTATATTAATATTTTTTAACAAGAAACTGAAGCATCACCAAAATTTTGTAACAGGACTGGAGAAGGGTTGTGCTTTATGTATGAACACCAACTAAAAAAGTATATGAGTTACTTCGTAGTCTACATAATTACTGGGTCACTATATCAGTTAAAATCTACAATTTGCAGAAAATTTTTCCCTGTTCTTTAAGTGGCAACTTTCCCTATGTAAAATGTTTAAAATCAAATCGTTATGTGTATATCTGATATTGTAATTTACATGAGGTTCCAATTACATACCTTTCCCTAGCTTTATTGATAAAAACATGTTGGGAAAGATTTAAGGTGTCTCATTTCAATTAGGTTTACTGACAGCTAGTAGAAGACATTACTTGCTATCATGGGTACTGTAAGGTTTAGTTTTTCCAACACAATTTATTATTCTACTCCTTTTTTCCTTGTAGTCACTGCTCACCCTCAGAATGTCCACCCTTGCTAACACAGCAGAGCTGGTATGCAGTTTGACAACTTTAGAATTGGGCCAAATAGGTGCAGGCAAACCCCCAAGGCTGGAGGCAAATCATTAAGCATAGGTAGAAATCCAGTTTGTCTCTCATTTGTGGGTCAGCATTTCAATGGATGAAGTAACAGTTACGTATCTGTGGGCTTTAGGAAGTAAACAAGCACAAACCCAAGGCCCCTGGTACAATCTGTACAGCCTTGCCCTGCAAGTGGTGTGGGTAACAAATCTGCTGACAGCACCCAGCGTGCCTGCCTGCAGCCCTTTCTGCATGGAGATGTGCTTGAGACACTGCAGTCAAAAGACAAATGCAAAACTAACTGAGCCCTTGGACACTAAATGTGAGTCCGTAATAAACTTTCAGGCAATAGTCTGCTTTTCATTCATACGTAATTTATTTCCCACCCTCCACGGGTATCAGCAACTTTAAAATAAAAAAGCATGTAATTATTGAGGAAAGTAGCATCCTTTACTTTTAACGTTGAAGTACTGAGCCAGTTTAAAAAAAAAACAAAACAAAACAAACAAAAAAAGGCACCAGTTTCTATTTCAAATAGTATTTGAAATTGTATGTCAGATCTCTTTACACTTGAGTGTTAAAAATGCAATTCCTGTGACCTCATTGTAGCTGAAATGTTAGCCAAGGCCTTGCTTTTTGAGCTTTGGTCAAGAGGGGTAATAGCTGCTAGAAATTTTTTCCTTTTGTTAGTTGAGGGGTAAAAAGGCCATAACCTGACTTGTGCAGTGGTTGAGGACTAAAGGCAGCTGTGGGGGGCAGGTAAGATGTGCTGCATCTCATCAAATGCTGCTACTACTTTTTTCCCACTCATAGGATGCCACTACTGTGGACTTCCAGATCCCCTATGATGACTGTGTCATGCTGCTTTTTTTTTTTAAGGAATGGAATTTTTCCTGTGCCACAACAGCCAGAGGCAGATTGGCATCTCCCCAGAGCTGGTCAGCGTGACAGATCAGAGAACAGTTCAAGTTTAACACTTAACATCTAGCTCTTGGAGAGCTTCCAGAGCTGGAAGTGAAGCAGAAAAACAATTATTAGAGAAGTTTCCAGCAAATAAAATTTGAAAAAGATTAAATAACCAAACAAGGTCTGATGAAAAATGAGACTGAAACTGAGAACAGAGTGATGTTCTGATCTGCAACTTATTGCAACATGGTAATTTAAACACAGCTGCAAACTAAGTTATGGATTAATCCACTGTTCCCTGCTTTTGCAACAGAGAAACTTGTCCTAAAGCTGCAAACTTCTGCTTTACTTCATGTAATGCAAGTAAAGCATCACAGCTTTTGCACACAGGAAAAATAATTACTGACGCACACATACACACACCCCCCATTTACTCATGTATTCTTGGTAATGGCCAGAGGCAATACAAAGATCTATAAAAATCCTGAAATTTGTGAAAAGAGCTATCTTCAGAAAAGTACTAGTAGCAAGACAAGTACAACATTTACAACTCTACCTCAGCTGGGTTTCAGTTTTAGCCCAAGGGACTAGGGAAGAATACTTCAGAGGGACCATAGTGGAAGTGCAACTTTGCCTCTGACTCCTCAGAAGTCAGCGGATGGCAGCTGTGGCTGTGGTCCAAGACAAAACAGTCTTCCAGTTGTCTGCTTGTACTATTGCACATGGTTAGCTTGTTGCTACAGTAAGAACAGACCTGACAGTTCTTCTCTAACACTACTATTGACTACGCAAGCAAGTTTTAAGTATCTGGAAATGCAGTCTCTGAGTCCCAAAAGCACAGGAGTCTGTGAGAACTGAAACACAGTACAATACAGAGTGTCATTGCTGTTGGGGTGCAGTGCTGTCACTGATGGTTTGAAAAGTTAGGCCCACCAGAATATGACAGACCAATTAAACCTAAAAATCTGGTGTCTAGGAAGTTTCAACAGTTAAACTTTAAGACCCTCCCTTCACAACATAGGAGGTTGTTGGATTGTACCACAGTCTGTGAGGAAGCTCTGGTACCATTCTTTTTGTTCTCTGATTTCCGTCCATTCGGTCAAATTGACTGGTGTTAAAAACAGACACTTTAAATCCATGTGCTTTGTCGAGAAGAGGTCCTGCACTTAGATGTTGAAAAATGAGGGAGCACAGTCCAAGACTTGTGTTCTAGTAAAGCTTTATTAGCTAGTTTAGCTTTTCCTCACAGAATTTTTCCAGAATTCCTATAACAGTTCTTACTAGAGTAAAGAGTTAAGTGTTCAAGTGTAGTTATAGAAGAAAAAGAGCAGCAGCAGTTTGGCAATAATTCCTCAAATCATTGACTGCAACTTATTTAAGCCTCCTTTTTCTCCAGCAAGATTTTGTGCAACTCATCTGCATCTTCACTTGTTTTCACCCTTATTAACATGGTGACAGGAACAGCTGGATTCTTCTCATCAATTGGTGGATTAGGGACACAAACTATAAGAACATTGTTTTTTCCAGTTCTTGTACATGGCATCTTGGGTGGAATTAGAACATTCAGCAGTATGTTTCCTGCACGTGAGGATGGAAAAAATTACAATTAGTAATTTTTCAGATTTGACAGAAATACAAATGTTAGTACACTTCCTAAATAGGAATTTAAGTTTGTGTTTGGAAGGAAGGCAATTCAAAAATGTCAAATATACTTATCTTATTCTTCCCTAAGCCATCTGCTCATGGCCACTGTTCTGACAGATTTCTCATTAGGAATGAGGAAATCTCTGGAAATAATGTGTCCTCCTTTTTTAAAGGAGGAGGAGTCTGAGGAATTTCAAATTATAAGAAGGACACACAGGAAAAAGGGAAGGAAACAAGGGAGAGGCAGCAAATGAGGACTCCAGTCACAGTGCTTAGTTTATGTTTATGCAAGTTACTCATTCTGCCCATCAAGCACAGCTCATCAGCAGAAGCAGAGAGTTAGCTTTAACACATCCAGACACTGTTAATCTAAAAATGGCCAAATAATGGCCAGAATAAGCACTACGTATCCTCAAATCATACAGCACATCTGATGTGGTCTACCACTGAGTTTTTAATAACAACTCTATGTCAACTTGTTAAATTACGTAGTGAGTTTGACAGCTTCAGTATTAGTGGTCTATTAAAGCAGTTGCAAACAAACTCAAATCTGCTTCCACGGAAGATGCACACATTTTGTAAACCTGGTAAATAGTTCAGAACACGGAAGTAGTATTTAGGGAAAAGTCAGTCTCCGCCTTCCTTTCCAGTTCAGTTTTTCAACACAGTGACATTTTAGGAAAGGACTACAGCACTGGGTGAAGACAGCAAAAAGGAAAGTGTGCATCACTATGACTGCAGCAGCTTCTAGAAACCAATGCTTGGCAATACCAAGCTGAAATGTCTTAATTGTGTGAGCTGGAGAAAAAAAAAAAAATTCCCAAAACATCACCTCAGATAAAAGTAGAGGGAATATGAATCAGCATCATGAAAATTAGCATCGAGTGAAAAATCAAGATGGGGTAAAGAGTGGGTCACTTGGAGAAATCAAGTTTTCATCTGCTCTATTCAACATATTCAAATCCCCAACAAAATCCTGAAAGCACTGACAACTCTACCATACATGTGCCTTCAGTTTTATTTCCAAGAACTGCTTTTGTCTTCACTAAAGTAAGTTGATGATTTAGAACTATCTAATGCAGGAGTTCCAGCCTTGCCAGGTCTGTCCCTAATGGGCCTGCAGAGTGAGGGGAGATTTACCAGTGGCCTACAGTGCAGCGTGGCTTTAGTCCTCAGGTCTTCTACAAGCATAATATTTACTCTGTTCTACAGAAGTTTTGAACTCCATGTCTAAGTTTATTGAAATTAGGTATTAAAGGCTAGCACAGTTTCTCAACAATGCATATCAAAACACTGATGTGCAGTTTGAACATGTAACCAACTTTTCATCCAGAACAATGCACCTTAAAAACTTTAATATGTCAAGATCCCTTAACTTCTAAAAGGAAAGAAATTGTTGGGGGGGTTGTGTGTGTATGTGTTGCTCTTTAACTAGCTATATGTATTAATGTTCATCTCCAAAGATAATTCTGAGGAACTGTAACACTGCAGGTTACTCTAATGCTACAATCTGTGATCCAACTGAAGTTAGGTAAAACACAGTTAAACAGATGGACTTCAGCATGGATTTTAAGAGCAATGCACACAGCAAAATTCTGCATGCCTGATATACCTAATATTCCCCTTTACCCCCTGGAAAAATGGGTGTCTGCCCACATGGCCAACTAGTTACATATTCAAGATGAACTGTTTGTTCCTCTTCATCACACCTGATACATGGATGCTTCACTGTGGATCTTAAGGTGTGCTTCAAAGCCACTCAGCAAGTCAGGAATGAAGAAAAGGTATTAAAATACAGGGGGTGGGGTGAGGAATACCTGAATATACACTACGACCTTTTACTTCCTTGCACTGCTTCATGTACTCTATTTTCTAATACTCATTAGTGGCAGCCAAGGCTTCTTCAATACTTGAAATTATTTTTTAAAAAGTAGAAACATTTTCACTAATTGTGTCTGTTATGAGGTATAAGGAAAAAAAAATCCTAATGCTTAGCAGGGAATTTCACATCAAGGGTTGCTAGCACAAGAAATGTACTTACCTAAATTGGTATCTGCTCGGACTAGGAGCTGAGTTTTTTCATTTCCTGCTGGTTTTAAGTGTAATGTTCCTACACCTTTTTCTTTAAATTCGTTGTCCTTTTTGTAGAACAGTTTGCACCTGTTTAAAAAGCCACCAAACTTGTTTGTACAGATATGGAGAGATTAAATACAAACGCATTTCCTAAATACATACACATACATCTGACTTGCAGTAAGCCAACAGTTTAATAATCAGGAGTTAACAGGCTGTAACATAAATGTTTATTCTTCCTGACCTTATGTTCTACAACACACTTTCCAGATCAGGAAGTTAGTTCTTTCAGTATTGCAATGACAATTATATTACTTTCAGTGAAAAGTAAAAACCACAGCAACCTGTACTCAGGGTCTATAGGAGTTATAACTAAAAGCTACTGTTTAAAAACATCAATAACAAAACCTTAAGAACTTGCTGTATCATTTTGAAGGTAATAGGACTGTGAAGTAGAATCTAAAACCTTTTAGGTGACAGTCTAATAAACTTAATGCCGTTCATTAATTACCATGTACCTTCTCTCAGATAAACAAATGACTTTTTATAGGAGAAATTCTGTGCTAAGTGTTAATTATAGTGTTAATTGCAGACATGAAAATTATTTGGACTACTAACCATGCTTTGAAAAACTGCTCCTAGTAGAGGTAGTCTGATTTTGAACTTAAAGGTGCAACTTATTCAATCCCTCATTCAACTATCAGCATTTTTCTTTGACGAGTCTTACTTCAGGATATGCAAATAGCTGAGCACCTGACTGATTTTTTCTGAAGTACAGTACATTACTTCTGTGGCACAAGCCCCTACAATTTAAATTTACAAAACACAATGAAGGCAGACCGTATGTAATTTACTTTTCTAAAAGTGAAACATCAATACTTAATGTGATTTCCCAACAAGCTTTAACTAGGAAGCCAAGAATTAATTAATCATTAATTATGCACTGCAGTGGTGAAGAATAGCAGTATGCGGGTATAAATTTTATTTTCAAAGTTCTGATTCTATTCACTATTTCAGGTTAAAGTCACTTACTTCTTTGAGTAGAAAGCATCATCTTCTTTTATTTCATTAACAATTACTTTTGGTGGCTCTTCTTCCTCCTCTTCTCCTCCTTTAAATAAAAGGTTTCAACACATTCCATATGTTAATGTAAGTATATGATCTGGAAGGTGTTTCTGGCATTGTGTTGGAACTAGCTTATGCATGGTGTCTTTGGCATATACATGTCAATTACTCCCAAAATATGTTGAAATTAGATTGGGTTCTGAAGCAGCTTCAGCTACAGAAAAAAAAGTCTTCATTCAGCCATATCCCCTCAAGCAACTTTATGTTCATCTTCAATTTAAATGGTATGAAAATACCCAACCCCCACCAAACAAGCCGAAAAATATAAAGCTTAACAGGTCAAACTTGTGTCAAAACCTTTTGTAAAGGTCAAGAGGGAAACAGTTTTAACGTTTCAAAGAAGTCTCCAAAAATACAAATACATCCAGCTAAAGCATAATAAATACTTCCATGGGCCCAATTTAATTTGGGACAAGTGTAACCAATAGCAGTAAAGACAACCAAGAGATACTGGTAGGTTTATGCCTTTCCAGTCTCTCAACTGCTAGAATTCCTATTGTCTTACTGTACCCAGATTAGCTAAACAGCAGAGTAAAACTACCAGGTAGGTTGCAACTTTACTGGCCTTACAGTCTAGTAAAAGATGTATGAAACTGTTCCATATCTTACGCATTTTACTGAGGGATCTCTTGAAAAGCCCATTGGGAAATAGCAGAAGGGCTGACATTTCCTACAGGCTCAAAGATGAACATACCAGTTGATTTAAATTTCATCTCTCCAAGTCTTGTAGGCAGCTTAATAATTATGTTCAATTACCGAGAGTATAAATCTGACAGAAATAAAGGTTTTGGTAACCATATATTTCTAGCGTTACTTAAGCAGTATGTAAGACAGGTATTTTCAGATTAGTAGTACAGTGTTGCAGCTTTCAATTTCAAGAACAATTATTATCTATTTCAGATTAATATTATTTCATCTTTGCAGTACTCTCAAGTCATATACAGTAAAATGACTGTTTTGAAAAGAATTTACCTTTGTCATCGCTATTGCCACTTTCTGTCTGAGCTTCCAATGCACTGGTGGATACTGCAGTGACAGCCTTAGCCTGATTTGCATCTTTCCCAAACAAGCCCGGAGAAAATGAGAAACTACTAAGAGTTCCTGAACCAAGAGAACCCAAAACAGAACTGTCAACACTCTTCCCGAAATTAAATGAGGCAGATGATGTAGCTCCTAAGGATGGGTCTTTTTTATCTGATGCAGCTTCAGGTTTTTTGTCCGAGGTATCCTCACTTTTGCTGTTAAACAAAAATGTTGATCCTTGCTGTAACTTTGAATTCCCAAATGCAGAAAGAGCCTGAGATCCAGGTGTCTTGTTGCTTTCACTTTCAGAGCCAGTATCAGTACTGCTTCCGTGTTGCTGTTCAATATTTGCTAAATACTTCTCATAGTCTCTGAAGATGGGTGTCAGATCACACAGAGGGTTTGTGTTCACATGCTTAACTATCCAGTCACGCACTGAACAGTTTAAAGATGCTAACTGTTTGTGGTAAACACCAGAGCTACAAACTTTACTCTGAGCACAGCCAGATGAGGATGGTTGACTGCCACCATTAGCTTTTGGGCTTGCAGCTTTTTTCTCAGTAAATGCAGTAGTAGCAGGACCATTTGGCATTGTGGATCCTATTAGAAGAAAAACGTGATTTAGAACATCTTTCCAGGAAGGAAAATAAACTGTATTCTCAGTATTTCTTAATCAAATTATTCCTTCTTACTCAGCTAGGTACCACGTCTTTTATCACAACACTTGTTTGCAACGTAAGATGTACAGGGAAAAAGGTTAAGACTCCAGGTATGCAGCATATATTTACTAAGAACTGCAAAACATAGAGAAACAAGAACTTAAAAAAAAAAAAAAAAATCACACAGAGAAACTGCAGTCCTGCTAAATGGACATTTTCCTTGCTTTTTTTTAATTATTATTATTAAATTTAGATAATTGGGACAATTATTTAACTGCAATATGTTATTAGCTGCTTCATGCTATTCAGCTCTTCTATGGCTATTATACCAATATCTTCCATTCCCATTTGAGCCTATAAAGCTTTTACCTGTGATCAGATCACACGGGAATTTACCTCTTCAAACTGTATGCATTTGATAATTGAACCCTTCAGCAGTCTAAAGTTTTTTAAAGAAATCTTACAAAGTCTTAAAACCTTAGAAGAAAACTACAGGGTTGTTTGAATTTGTTTTTTTCACTATTAAGCCTACAGCTTTTATAGTTGAATTTGTTGATAAATATGTATGCTCATTTAAAACTTACCAAATGCTGATTGTGTTTCGGAGCTGGTCTTAAAACTGCTGAAAGAAGGAGTGCTTGAGACACTACTGCTTCCATTAGACAGCCCTTCTAAAGGCTTTATTCCTGCACCATTACCAAATCCACTGAAGCCACCTCCTCCTTTTCCAGAAGGCAATATAAAGCCTTTAAACCCTTTAAAAGCACCTCCACTTTCAGACTGGGGGAAGAAAGGGTAAAAAAAAAGACAATCAGTTACATGTGCTCCACAAAAATCCTATGCCCACTTAATATTCCAGTTATTTTACTGTGGTTCAGTGTGTGATTTCATGCATTATTCTTCAGTCAACTACGTAACACATTTAATAGCTTCCTTATGACACACAGTGCTACTATTTTTAAAGGACTCAGATGTTTGGTATGAAAATAGACTAGACCTAGGAAGTGGATATAGAAGAGATACTCAGAGCAGCAGAGGTGTTTGACTACCTCTTCAGAAATTCACAGCATCTTGTTTTCTTTTAATAATTACATAGCAATATGTAATTGCAGGCTTATTTTCATCACCATTTAGTATTTACAACCGCAATTAAACTTCAAGCCAGTCATCAAAACAGCATACTTTGTAGTTACCTATATAAAGTTTAAGACATTTACAAAAATTATTCCACCATGGAATACTGTTGCTAAAGACAGACTACTAGATAACATAAAATACATCCTTTCTGCAGACTTTTCATTACCTAGTTAAAACTGCTAACTTTAAAATCATATAATTTTATTATATAGTTTCCTCCATGTTTGTAAAAGATACAGTGTGATTAACACACAAGTAGGCACCACCACTTCTAGGTACTACACCTCATGTCTTTTGTGGTAATGAGCACTTATTTGTGGAAATGGACTTTAAATGTATCTGGAAAGCTATCAGAGGAAAAGAGAATTTAATGAAACTTCAGTTTCATCCATTGTTGCCACTGAAGAAATAGCAAAAATTACCAATTTTAGGTTCTGTTACAGCCTGGTGGAAAAGGGCTCCTTTTCTTTCTCTTTCTGCTTTACCTTTTCCTGTGTAGCCCTCTCTCTCATTTCTAAGTAGCTATTTTTATTCTCTCTTCGATCTGTCCTATCCTTTTTTCTGGACACTCAAGTTAAACTGCAGTCTTTTTCTTTACAACATTCTGCTTGCTTCATCTATGGACATCAATAAATTCCAAGTTTTTCTTTTGTTAAGTATTTTACAGGTTTCTTACATAGCCTTAGCTACTCTGCCATTGCTTTTGCTTTGCAGACTTTGCCCAGCCTATCCTAGCTCTTCTTTAAGCTGTGTTCTCTTCACAGCTGACTCCCAGCCTCCTGAGTATTTCTTCTGCAATCATCTGGTCCCCTTTCTCAGACAGTTCCATTATTCCTATTCCATTTGCTCCAAAATCTCTCCTGCTCCATTGCAGATTGTTTCTTGCATCACCTTTTCCCAGTTAGTTTTCCCTTATTTAACTGCATCCTCTACCACATTTGTGGTTAAAACTATTATAGGCCAAAGTTGGATAAGACAGATTCTTCATTTACATTCCTTGGACAGCAAGAGGGAGACCAAAAGGACAGCAAAAACTATCTAGCCCATAATTGTGTCTAGCCCTGTTCAATCTAACATCAATGTAATAGGTAAAGTTTCTGTCCAGTTTCTAACATGGGGCATGCACTGTTGAAAGAATATTTCAGAGATACATACATGACAAAGCATGTATCGGGGATTTTTGAAAGGACTAGAATTTGGTTGAACTAGGTTAATGCTTTCACCAGGACTAAACCTGTAACAACAGCTAAGTAACTTTTACTCTGTTACTGCAAAGAGTAGGTGGCACTAAAACACTTAATGCAGAAAAGAAAAAAAAAAAAAAGCAACAGCATTCTTAATAAAAAACATCTTTTTCATTCTCAGAACAGCTTACTATTTTAGCTTTTACTTTAGCGTCTGCCTGAGACATCCCCCAGCTCTCCACTACAAAAAACTAGTAACTTTTAACTTCTTTTGATTTAGCCTTTTGATTATAGTTAGATTTGGCAAAATCAAATCTTTGGATTTGATCTAGCCTTTTGATTGCTTTGGTTTAGTATCTTCTATCTTCTCTAGCACAAAACTGGAGTAGTTCATTGAATGCTATTTACATCTTTAGAAGACATTCTGTCTGAAACTCTTCATTTATATGTCAAACGTCCACATCTCCCTTCACCCAGTCAAAAGCTGTGTTGTCAAAAGAAAAGGGTTAACAGTCACAAAAATTCATGGGTTTGCTACCAGGTGGACTTGTGTGGCTGATGGGGGAAGAAGAGGGCATCAGACCTTAGCCATCCTGACCTATCTCAAACCAAAGACACCACCAGCCTCAAGATAAGAGAAGGAAAGACTAACCAATCATTTTCCTTTTCTGTAGTTTTTTCACTCTTGTTATTTTGTTATTAAAAAATGAGAATTACCACCTAGCACCCTTACCTGCACAGGACTGGAATAAAACAAAGGATCTTGACTCTGTGTGATGATTGTTTTTTGCACACTGAGTGAAGAACCCTGTTTTGGGACACCACTGTTATTACCTCTTGTTCATTCTAGCTTTATTCTTGCTATGGAACAGTAAGTGAAAATTAATTTGCATGTATGAGTTGAACTAGTTACACGCACCTTCTAAATGATAGCTTTATATACTACTATTACAAGCTCAAATGAGTAAAAACATGATTATGGATGTCATATTTTGCAGCTGAGTAAAACTACATTATACTTAGTGATTGCATTACCTCTGATCCAACATTTCGGCGCTTTGCTTTTTTAATAGCTCTGTTCTTCAGGACTTCTTCACTTGCTACAGAGAAGGTTCCCACCTTTAAGAAGAAGTTATGGAATCATTAGTGAAATTCTCAGAATATGCAGACACCATAGTCTGAAGGGATGGCTGGGATCAGTTTTTGAACACAACTGTAACACTTCCCTCTAACAAATTATTTAAAAAAAAAAAAAATCCATCACAGAAAAATATAGTCCTGTTATTAGCTAGCCAGCTACTTGTATAATTAGTTGATACTTTCAAAACACCTTCTTGTTCTCCATTACACTTCCCTGTGTACAGTCTCCATTTTATTATGCCAAAAATTCAACTATTTTTCAGTTTTTACTTTTTAACAAAGACATAAGATATCTTTACTGAAGGTAATCTGTCAGTATTGCACTGTTACAATCTTCAGTTTAAAAAAGGTAAATTGAGATGTAGGGTCAATCTCCTGCAGCCTGCTGTAGGTCAAGTATTAGCAAAAGCAGCTAATGCCTAATTAATACCCCACAATACAGGAGGAAATTAAACTTTCTTAAATTCAAATTATTTTAATTGTACTAGCAGCATAATCATATTTTATAGGTGTAAACATTATTTTAGTAGCACAGAATCTGCCAGTTTAAAGATACTACTCAAACAGTAAATAAGTAAGACAGTAAACAGGAAAGCCTTTTTACAATCAGATAAAAAGTATCACTTGACTGCTTAATTCCTCTGGCGGCATAGAGACAGTCAGCTAAGCACTCCTCATTTCTGAACTTAACTATTATTGACCTTTAAACCTGCCATGAGACATGAAAAAAATTTATCTACTGTGTTATGTCAATGAAGGCTAGAGTCAACTATCTCAAATCAAAACAGCTTTTCTTGTGAACTCAATGAAAACCATCACACATTTGAAGAATTCAAAAGCATTATGCATTTCAACAAGCCTGGGGTTCCCTTTAGAAATGCAAAGTTCTTTTCCCCTAAGTTGATGATGTCATTTTAACTGTTAAAAGCTGCTTTGCCATATGGTCTGCCTGTAGTGGAAGGAAAATGTAATGTGTATTTTACCTCCTCAGCTTCATCCTCCTGATCCCAGTTTCTGTCAGTCAATTCCTTCTCTGCAATTCTCTTTGCCATTTTCCACACTTATGGAAAAAAACCACACCTGTGTGGAAAAAAAAAAAATTACAACATAGAATCAATTACACATAAATTAAAATCTAAGCAACGATTATCTTCAGTTTGCAATACAGCAAGTAATGGAAGTCAGAGTTCATATAGAAGGTGGCAACATTGGAATGATTCTTGAAAACCAAGTCTTTTTGATACCTGTTGCAATAACAACCAACAGCACATGAGATCAAAGTTGTGGTGATCAGCCCTATTTGGTAGTAAATTTAAGCAACAATAGAAGCACACAGTTAAATTACAGGATAAGTTTTCTTCTCATTACTGCTAGAGAAATTCATGTCAGTCCCATAACCCATACATCTGGCAGGGTGCAAGAAAAATCCAAAATAGGGAAAAACAAACAGTTGAAAACATTCCATATTCCACCCCATCTTGCTTCAGGATACCCATGTCCCTTCATCAGGTCAGGTTTTTTATCACCCAATGACCACTCCCCACCCTGGAAGGTCAGTCAGGAAAAAGAGACCCATGGGTTGAAATGGAAACAGATTTGATAAATTAGTGCTAAAAACTAATACTGACAGTGCTATAAAATACACAAAACTATACTCATCAAAACACTGCAAGCACCACAGCTCCAGTGAAAGCTCAATATTCACAGCAAACACAATCAGGCCTCAGGAGTGAAAGGACAGGCAGAAGCCTCCAGGGATGGAGACCACTGGGGAAAGAGAGACATCCTCAGCAAACTTTCCAGTTTGTAGTGAGCATGCCATGGGGATGGAATAATTCTGTTGGCCGGCTTGGGTGTGCTGCCCTGGCTTCCTCTCCTCCTAGCTTTAGCACCTGGCTAACTAGAAGCTGCTAAAGACCTTGGAAAACCACGTACTAAGGCTGACTAAAACTAAAACAAAACTTGCAATCAACTTTGTTCCTACCAAATTGGGTGTTGCAGTCTTCTCAAAAATACAGTTTTCCTGACCAGAAAATTGATGTTACTATCCTAGCAAAACCAGGACACCACGTTAGCAGCAACTGTCTTGAACATAAATTGCTCTATAGCATCTAAAATACATACTGATGAGGACATATGGCAGAAAATGGACAGAAAGCTTGCTTTGGGTAAGAATGAATACAGTGGCTCTCCTGCAAAACCCAGGATAGACAGAATATTACTCATTAGGAATTTTAAAAACGCTATTACAAATAAATCAAATTATTTTTACTCCAAAGGCCACAGAGCATTTAATGGATTTTAGAGCACTTAATGTAAGCAGCTCATCAACATCTTGCTAGTTATCTCTGCAATAAGAGAAAAGAAACTTTGGAGAAGGAATATCTGTAATAATTTTAAATGAAGTATAACTTCAGCTGCATACAAAACCAAAAAGGGAGTCCAGCTATGTGATTTTGTATCCAAGAGACTTGGCAAGCCAGCCACATTATTCAAATTTTAAATGAAAAAAAAAGTTTTTACCAACTATGATTCTATGAGCTGACGCTAGATATAAAGACTTTTCAAGGAGAAGATGAAGTTTTGTAAAATTTAAATCTCAAGTTCGTGCAAGAATTGAACCTCTTCAAAAAAACCTCTTAAGGTTCATGATTCAGACCTAGCCAGATAAAAAGGATTCCACAAATAGTTGAATTTCTGGGACAAAAATTATTAACAATGCATGATTACAGAACATCTTGTTTAGGTGATGAAATATTTTTAAGCAGAACAGAAAATCCAGCTGTACAACAGTCTTGTAGAGATCACTCGAAAAAGTGATGAATTTTGTCCTGACACACTTCACAAGTAAGGTCAAGTTATTAGAATCTTTTGGAAGTACAGTGTCAAAAGACTGTTCTGTGAAAATGCTTTGAAATAGCAAAAACCACACCATCCTGAAAGGAGAGGTCCCACCGTGCCCTCCATGACTCTCATCAAACTGGGGAACTATTCAAATCTGACACATTGAGGAAAACAATAAAATACTTATTTAAAAGTCATATTGGCTGCCCAGTCTGGTTTCCCACAAAGGGTGTAAAAACACAACCAGAGAAAGATAAGACTGCATGCACCTCTTTGGCAGCAGCCACGGTTCAAAGGCTAGTTAAGACCTGGAATTACACCATCAGATTCTCTGGGAGATCAAATTACCATTCTGAACCCAGCCACAAGCATGACATTAACTAGAAAGCCTGTTCTCCACTAAGAGGAGTAAACCTGTTGGCTGGGCCTCCAGGTTCTGTGCACCTACCTGTGTTTACATGAGTTCTCTACATCAGTACTGAAAACAGGAATAAACAAGAGAATCTGACATACGTGAAGGCAAGAGAAAGAGAACCCTACACGAGTTTTACCACCTACGAAACAAGAAGCAACAAAAAACTCACCTCCATCCGATATTCACAACCTTCAAGAAGTTTCTGAATGGTCTGAACAGGTTGAGATTAGAGTATATTGAGAAACGTCATCATAGAATCATAAAATCATAGAATTGTCTGGGTTGGAAGGGACCTCAGAGATCATCATGTCCAACCCTTGACCCACTGCTGCAGTTGCTAGACCATGGCACTGAGTGCCACATCCAGTCTCTTTTTAAATATCTACAGGGACGGAGAATCCACCACTTCACTGGAAAGTCCATTCCAATGCCTGACCACCCTCTCCATGAAGAAATTCTTTCTAATATTCAACCTAAACTTCCCCTGGCACAACTTAAAACCATGTCCTCTTGTCTTGTTGAAAGTTGCTTGGGAAAAGAGGCCAACCCCCACCTACAGACGTTTTGTTCAACTACTAAAATCCACCCAAGTAACCACACCAGCTGCCCTATTTAACGCAGCGTTTCCAGAACAAGACTTCACATTTGCCTTCACCCGTATCACCTACATCTACCAGAAGGGCTCCGGTAGCTGCCCGCACGACAAGGCACCTCAGGGACTCGCTGCTCTCTCATCACGATTGCCAAAAGGGAGGACGCGGGGGTCCCCGAGCGCTAAGGGGCCCTCCCAGCCCAGCAGTGCCCTGGAGCAGGAGGTGCCGGCGGTGCCTCCGGGTGCGCAGAATCGGGGGAAGCCCGGCGGCCGCGGTTCTCCCTTCCTGAGGAGACCTCCGGTACCGGCGGAGGTTCTTTCGATTTAACGTAGGGTGCCGCCGGCTCCCTTTCCAAAGGCCTAACTGCGGTTCCTCGAACATCCCGAATCCCTCCCTCCCTCTTTTCCAAGCGGATCGATGGCTTTCTCTCCTCCTGCCCCACTGACGTTCGCCAAACCGCTGCCATCGCCCCCTTCCCTCCCTCCGTCCCCCCCCAGCCCCCGAAGGGCGAACCAGGCCCTGCCGCGGCGCCGGGCTCCGAGGGTGAATTCCCCTTCCTGCTCGGCATTTCCCTGGCTTGCAGCCCTCCTGCCTCAACCGCAGCCGGACTGCCCCTTCTCCTCCTTTCACCCCCTTCTGATCCTCACACGCTTTCCGCAGGGAAGCCGGTGCCAGCAGCGGGCCCGGGCCCGCGGCCGGGCGGGGAGGCCCGCGGGGAGACAGCCGCCCGAGCTGGGACTCACGCGTGGCCCGGGAGCCGGAGGAGAAAGCACAAATCGGCCGGGAAAGCGAACGATCTCCCTTCGGAGACGCCAGCACCTCCACCCGCCCAACCTAAGCACCCCACCGGGGCCGACAGCCGGCCTGGGCCCTCTCCCTACGCCGTGACCCGTCCGCCCCGCGCAGGTAAAAGGCACCAGGACGGGCGATCGCGGGAAGGGAGGCGAGGGAAAGGAGAGGGGAAGAGAGAGCCGGTACTTACCCCCACGGGACCTCCCCTCACGGGAGTAGGGTGGCGGGACCGGGCGGCTGCCTCTTCCCGGCGGCGCGGGGAGACGGGGTCGAATCTGAGGCTGCGGCGGGCAGGAGGCGGAGTCTGTTCGCAGGCTGCCGGGGCCGGGAGCCCGCTCACCATTCCCCTGCCGGGCCCTCTGCCCCTGCGGCTAACCGGTACCGCGTAACCCGGCGTCAGGTCGCCGGCATCGCCTCCCTCCTGACAGAGGGGGAAAGAATTATTTAAAAAAAAAAAAAATTAAAAAAAAAAAATTAAAAAAAAAAAAAAAAAAAAGAGGCGCCATCCTCGCCCCGCGCATGCGCACACCCGCCCCCCCTCCCTCCCCTCCCCGTCCCGCGGCCGCCGCTGCTGGGGCGGGAGGGGAAGGGGCGGAACCGGGGAGGCGGGTGTCGGGGCCGCGGGTCACGTGGCCGCCACCGCCCAATGGGAGGCCCCGCCTCGCCAACGGCCGGCAGGGACGCGCGTGCTCCCGGCGGCCGGTTGGCGTCTCGCGCCGGCTGTTCAAATTTCCCTCACGTGGCAGGAGCCGCCTTCACCCCCCCTGTTCCCCCCCACACACACACCCACCCCCACCCCCATCCCGGTCTTACCGGACCGGACCGGACTTGGCCTGAGGCGGGACACAGCTGTGACCGCCGTCCGGGAGCCGTTCTCTCTAAGCGAAGCGGCGTACGTTAGTGGAAGGGTGTCGGAACCAGCCGTAGCTGTACACACCCGCCCGGCTGGGCCCAGATGCCGCTGAGTCACGGGGCAGGGCCGGCACCGGCCTGTCTTAGGGCGGGAGAGGCGGTGGTTCGCCCGGTGCTGCGCCTGAGCGGCCTGTAAAGCCTTGGCTTGTGTGCTGGCTCGCTTCTGGCCTTTCCCACACCCCCCGCCCTTAATGCCCCTGCGTGGAACTAAGGCGACGGTGAAATTCCCGGAGAGAAGGTAACGGGATCAGCTGTAGTTACAGGTTGAAAACACCGATTCCCAGATGTCTCTGTGTACAGCAGCTCTTGAGTCGAGCACAGACCCTATGAGGAGAGGCTGAGGGAGCTGGGGGTGTTCAGCCTGGAGAAGAGGAGGCTCAGGGGAGACCTCATCGCTCTCTACAACTCCCTGAAAGGAGGCTGGAGCCAGGGGGGGGTTGGGCTCTTTTCTCAGGCAACTTTCAACAAGACAAGAAGGCATGGACTTAAGTTGTGCCAGGGGAAGTTTAGGTTGGATATGAGAAAGAATTTCTTTACAGAGAGGGTGATCAGACATTGGAATGGGCTGCCCAGGGAAGTAGTGGATTCTCCATCCCTGGAGATATTTAAAAAGAGACTGGATGTGGCACTCAGTGCCATGGTCTGGTAACCACAGGGGTAGTGGTCAAGGGTTGGACTTGATGATCTCTGAGGTCCCTTCCAACCCAGCCGATTCTATGATTCTGTGCTGCCACTGGAAATGTGGAGGTAATCGAGTAAACCAAGTAGCTGCAGTTCTCCTGCCCTGTTGTAGGTAACACTGAGACTCATTGTATTAAGCTTGCAAGCCGAAACACCTTAACCGGAATTAAAAAAAAAAATAAAAATTGCTCTTCTAAAACGTAAGTTTATTAAATAGAGGGAAAAACATCTGAATAAAATGCCATTAGATGCGGCCCTGCTTTTTATCATAGCTGGGCCCCAAGACTCCTGAGACAGGACATCCTGACCCACTCCCCACCCAGTTGTGTTCCTGGTTTTAACGTTCAAACAATATATTTTTGCTAAATTTTTCTCATTTGTAAAATCTACAAATACTTTGAACGGTTTTCAGGAAATAATCTGGAAAACTTTTTACCTCCCATAGGGTTTCTTTAAAATATCACTGCATAACAATGTGATAAACCAGGGTTAATGCCTTGAATTTAAAATTAATGTTTCCTAAGTATTGCTCACTGTCAGATAAAGGACTGTGTCATCATTTTTTTAACTGCTATTCAGCTTGTCCCCAAAGCAGGTCTGATGCCAATCCATACATAGAGTCGAGATCTGTTGCTTTAATACTCAGTTCTGCACAGAAAGGAGAGCAGAGTGGTATTCCACAAAGCAAGCTCAACTTCCTAAAATGCCAGTGCTAGTTTTTTACACAAAATCGTGAGAAAGAACTTTCTCTCTTAACATTATTCTGTCATTCGCACCCATGATTGTTTAACTAATTCCTTGCTTCCATTTAAAGTGGCAATGCTCAACAATTTCACTGCCCATGGTCAAGAGTGAGGGGCTCTTTGTTAGTAGGAGTCCCCTACCTATGTAGGGACATAGTCCTCTACCCTTTGGGTGTGTATTTTAGTATGCTAATAGCTCATTAATATATCAATAGCATGTTAACACAGTGGATCTAATTACTGAATGTTTTTTCCACCCAGTGCTCAAGGCTGTAAGTTGTGAGGAGTACTCTTTCCCATCCTTTTCATCTCTTTTGCAGATATCTTGCAGGTGTCTTGCAAGCCTGTCTCAAGGCCAGGCTGTTGACTACTTGGGATGTGTTTTTCTCTAGTTAGTATCTACATTTTGTCTGGTTTTTATTGTTTCATTCTTATGTGAGCCCTATTTTTATTCAGCATGTCTCTTTTGTTCTCTTTCTTGTGATTTTTCCATAAATATTTTTCCATGAAGTTTTACTTAAGTCAGTTAGTAAATGACATCAAGCTGATTTACACCCCACTAGTGACACCATGTGCTTTTAATAGTCTCTTTAATATAGAAATGCAAAAAAAAAAAACCCTCTTGTAGCCTTTTGTTGCATTGTCTATCCTATAGTCCTTTTGAAAGATCTACTTTTGCTTAAAAAATAAAACCCCTGAACTATCCCTAATACCTGTGCTAAATATTTCATAAATACTTGCTCTCCTGCAGACTTCTAATAGCTTATTCTTTCCCAGTTTGGCAGTGTTCTAGTTTGTTCCTTCATAGTTGCAGTTAACAGTCAGAGTTAAATATTTTAAAGAGAACTTTTAAAAGAACTGCTCTTTGCTTCTGTTAGAACAAATGATGTGCAAAGCTGTTAGTAACGCTGTGACCCTATTGTTCATCAACAAGAAGATTTACAGATTTTTTTAAATCGGTTTTCTTTGACTTTTCTCTGTAAGCCATGCCAGTTTCTCCCCGATTTTCGTGGGTTTTGGTTTGTTTAGCCCCCAAATATGAAAGTTAATTCCTATGCACCCAAATTCTGAGCTCCTGCTTAAGGAGCTTCCCCCCCCCTGTAATTTTTAAGGTGTGCCTTGGGGTTCTAGTCTTCCCTGCTTGCTTTCCACTCGATCCCTTTGGGATGCGGTAAGGATGTCTTTCTGTTGTCTTCAGCCATTGTCTGACCCCTGCGGTTTCAGGGAGCTGCTCACAGCTGCTGTCTGTACCCCTCCCAGCATCCTTTTGCTCTGCACACAAGTTACTTCTGTAAGTACGCCCATGAGCAGATAACATTAATCAAGCAGGATTTGCATAAAGATGCGGAAAGATTTCCGCCGGTGAATTCTCTATCAGACGGCCAACTCTCGCCCCTCCCAAAGAATACACACCCCTTCTGATTGTTCTTCCTGGTAGCTGCCTTGAGACTCAAAAACGGGAGTATCCGTAGGGGAGGTCAGTGCTATTTAGCAGGTATTTCGTGTTCTTTGTCTTCAAGAATGCTCAAAGGATAAAGTGGGCGGTGAATCAAAGCTGTATGCCTGCAGACCCCAGCGGGCAGGCATGGCTGCAAGAAAGACGAAAGCAAAGCCTGAGGCATTCAGAGAGTTCTGCAGTTTCAACTAGACTGCATCTGTCCTCTCTTTGCTGGTCACATTTTGAGCAGTGCCTGCCACACAGAGGAGCCCCCTTCTTGGTTGGGTTTCAAAGTCAGAAGTGACTAGAAAAGAACGCTGCAAAATAAAAGGGGTTTAGTTAAGAAGAAAGTTTTAGAAGGTATTTTCTTGTGGTCTTTATGATGGGTACAACAGAATAGGGTGTTCTTACTTTTATGTCATCCTATAATATAAAAATAGAGATTCAACATACTGAAATACTACAGTCAGTTGGTGCTGAACACTTAGAACTCAGTTGTTCAGATAAGGTGCAGTTGGTCAGTGGAAGTCACAGTGGAAGGCAGTCACTTAGCTTATGCAATTGAAAAAAGTTTTAAGAATGAAAACATCATCTCATAGATTCATGAAAAAATGAAAGTATGTCACCTCAGAACTAAAAGGTACAGACCCTTCACAAATGCAGTGTGGAATAACTGGTACAACAGAAGCAGGCTGGAGAGACCTGGGGGTTTGTAGCAGACCACAAGCATTGGTTTACAGTGTTCTAAGAGGAATTAATGTTTGGAAGTTTACTAATGAGTCAAGTCAACTAATTATATATAAGCCTTGAGCTGAAATGTTGTGTCCAGATTTGGACACAAAGCTTTCAGATGGGCACAAAATAGCCACATGCAATCATAGCAGCAAAGTCAAAATAATTGTGTATTTGATGAAGAAAAGTGAAGGTTTGGGGTGTAAAGTATAATTTGTCCTCCAATATGTAACAGATTGTTGGAAAAATAATAAAATCTTTATGTCAATTGAAGAGATGAGTAAGTAGTAACAGACTTCTTAGCAAGGGGAAGTAGAAGTTGACATAAATTCTGTAAGAACAATTAAATGTTGTTACAGTCTACCGAGGAAAAATCACTGTATATTTGTCATTAGCACTTCTAATTACAGAATAATGACAAGTGTCTTTCAGATACACTTTGTATGATTTCTGGAGGTCTTATCCAGCATTATCCTTCTATTGTATTTAAGGTGCACTTCGAGTGATTTGAAGGTACTGTGAGGATACACAGGCACACCTCCAGACCCATCTGGTTGCAAAGCAGAACAATGTGTGTGACAACATAATAGCTGCCAGAAGCAAAATACTTATGCAAATCTTAAAACTGACAAACTTATGCCAAAATATATCTACTTCTGTTTCATAAAGAACATAGAATCGCATGGGAACATAAAGCATTTTCACACAAAATAACAAATTTCTAGGGACAACCCCCATGTGATTTATGCAAACAGTAGCTTTATTGCTGTATTGTCTTCTTACTTGCTTCTGTGTTTCTGTTAATTTCCTTCCAGTACCTTGTGTTCTCTGAGATGGAGACCTATACTCCTCATTTATGTGTGCAGTCTCACAGTGACTTAGTGTGTGCTTCTTAGACAATATGCATTACAGTTTAGTTTATAAAGTTTGTAGGATAGACAATGTTTTTCTTAGTTTTGTACAGCATGCTGTAATTCAAGCAGAGCTATTCATGTCTCTGTAATAAATACAGGTGAGAGCATTCACCAGAGGAATATAGTTCCACCATGCATACTTGTTAGGGCAACCTTTTAACATATTTAATATGCCATTTTTTCACAAGTTAAGCTGCTGGTTGAAGTTGACCTTTACTGAACTTGTCTGAAAGGTTGGAGCTGAAGGAAATAGGGAAAAGAGGAGCTGATATTTAGGCATAATTGTGTAAATGTGTATTTTTCTTTACATGTAAATCAGTCATTTTGATTACATTTACCGGAATGGTTTTGTACAAGTCTTAGCATGCTGGGTCCCAGCTTCTGTTAACCTGAGCACCTGGCAGAAAGAGCTGCCTGGCCCAAAACAAGGTATTTTGTGTCTCTATTCAGCTTTTAAACATTGATTTGTGAAGACGTTTTGCCTTATTTATATGCTCACCTTCTAGTACAGTATGATAAACAATTACACAAAATACCAAGCTCTTTGTTTTTAAATAACTTTTAGTGTAAATTGAGTCATATCTGCTTTATGTGACTTTGCTGTTGTTACATTTAATCAAAGTTATATACCATTTTCTTACTGGGCTGCTTTTTTGCATCAGGTCTTGAAATACTGCAACCTGATGTGTAATGCATTTCTCGTTGGGTGCAATAGCACTAAATTGAGCTGTTGAATCTGCAGTGCTAACAGATTTGAACAGTCTTAAATTCAACAGGCCTATTCAAAGGTGTGGGTGTTAAGAGGCTCAGGATCTTACTTTGAAAGACCCTGAACTGAAGTGAGCTTTGTATTTGTAGTCCACAGTCCCATATGTCCAGATAAATGTCTGCTAAAATTATTTCTGTAGTTACACCTCACTGTAAACTAGCTATGTATGTGTATAGAGTTTACTCAAGCTTTTAAGTAAAAGTAAAAATGGTACTTAATCCTCTTTCTAAAAACAAACAAAACAAAAACAAATCCAAAAACCAAAACAAAACCCTGATATTGTCAGTGTCCTTGTTAGGGTCTAACACTACATTTGTTTATATGCTTCTGGGAAGTAAAGACTAAAACTAAATAAGCTTATTGGGTTTGATTACAGCCGGTGTAGTCTTACAACTCTGTATGATAATCTAGTTAAAACTTAGTGTAAGTGGATGGGATTCCAGAAATAATATGCTTCTCAGAAAAGAGATAAGTGTGTCAGAGACCTTGCGGTCCTTTATGTAGTAAATTAAGCCTCTTGACTTTCATGGGAAGGACAACCTATGTATCAGTTTATAGAAATGGTCCCTCTGGTATAGTGAAAGATAACAGTATCATCCTGGTTGGATGTAGGCCAGAGATCACCCCTATGCTTTTGAAAGGACTGATTATTTTCCATCATGAGAAACTGAAGTAGAGCACATGAAAATACTTTCTGCTGGCCTAGGGAGCTAAATTTTCACGTCAGCATCAGGCAACAATGATGTATGCAGTCCTTAAATCCACAAAGTTCTCTTGTAGTAAGAACATCCTGTTCTTACTCCAGCTTCAAACCCTTTTTCCTTTCATTATTGAAAGTGAAATAGAAGATCATACTTTACAGCCAGCATAGTCTCTCTGGGACAACCCAGCACTGCCAGATAGAGACTGCATCTGATTGCTCTCTGTCAGGTAGGAGCTGGCACCAGTCTCCCAGTGAGCAGAAAGGAAGAGAAGGGATGGTTGAGGGGTGCCTGCACTCCACCCAGCTTTGGCTGCCAGCTGGCCCACCATATCCCTCTGCCAGCTGGCACAAGTGAAAGCAGCCCCATGACTCAAATGAGCATTGCAGGCTGCCCTTAGCAGATTTTGGCACAGAAGAAATTCTGGCCCATAAAGCATTTGAACTAAGTAATCAAAAATCACGAGTAGGCAGATACAGTCTTAGGGATTTAGAAAAACTTCCCTAGAGAGTTTTTTTGGGAAACCTTCATACTGGCTCCAATTAAAACACCAACTCCTAACATGTGCTGGAGAAATATGGATTCACTCCAAAGCTTTCAGTTGAGCTCTTTGTTCAGCCAGGTTAAAGGAAACCCCCTTTGCAGTTACACCATAGCTGTATGAAGTTCCGTTCTCAAAAATGCTAAATAGTATCTTGTTCCAGCAGCAAAAATAATCATCAGGAATAACTGTAAGAGACAAGCAGAAAGTCATCTGGAGAGGGGGGTTTGCATTCAGCTCGGTCTGCAGCATGAGTGCTGAAAATAAAGATTGTAATTTTGTCTCAGCAGGGGGCAGAGAACATGTAAAGAGGAACTGAAAGAGGAATCCAGCATTGCTCTGGCAAGACACATTCGATTTAAATTGAAAAGGTCATTGCCCACATGATTGCATCACCCACCATGCCGGGTCTGTTGAAGGTATGAAGCTTTGACAGGTCATCTGTTTTTACTGAGGGTGAGGCACTTGAGGTGTAGTTCGCTGCAAAAAAAAGCCCACAAAGTCAAGTGCAGATACCTTGATGAAAAGTAGTAAACAGGAAAAGAAAGAATATCTTTTTTTGGTTTTGATGCTTTTTTTTTGTTAAAGTAGATCAGCATTTTCTCCACTGTCTACAAATTTTATTATTGCAGAGGTGTAGCTTTGTTAATTGCTTTATCTGTCAACTTTTATTAATTGTAGCTAAAGAACTCATAATGCTTATGGAAAACATTCTTTCATTAAGGACTATTCCAGAGCCACTTAGTTGGATTCTAGGCATACTCTTATTGTTTTGTTTATGCTTTTCTGGCTGGATATTGTTGCATGGAAGGTTTCTGAGGAACTACTAGCAAGTATTTTAATTGAAAATATACCTGTTATGTTATATAAGGATCTAGACTACGCAAAAGACTTGGTTAGAAAATACTCAGTCCTGTGTGATTTTATAGGCTTTAGCACCTACATTTCTGTTGACAGGTAACAAACTGAGGGTTGATCTAGGGTTAGAGTGTCATTACAGGTTTTCTTGTAGTCATTGTTTCTGTTTTGCAGTGTTTATCTGGTCAACTGTCAAACTCCTGAGTACCTCAAAATTACTGTCTATAAAAAAGCTTTTTTTTCTTAGTTGCTCTTCCTAGCTCAAAAATTATAAAAGAAGGAATTAAAGGAGTATCTCCCAGCAGGGAATTGGATTTGCTAAAGTGTCACCACCAATCTCTTAATTAGCCTCTCAGAATACTATGCTGTCTGTTGGTCCTCAGTGAGAAAGACTATGAGTGGAAATGAACTGGAGCTTACATTACTCCTGAATAACAAAAATCACAATTACAAAGTCAGGGGTCATATTGAGATCTTTTACAAAAGCTTCATTTCAAAATATTGACAGATTTAAGAAATATGAGAGATGATAAAAAGAATGAAAATTAAATATAATTGTTAGCAATTATTATTATATTATATAAATATAATTGTCCAAACCTTTCCATTAGTATAGCCAAGAAATCGGAAAATGTCTTCTCATGGCTTGACTCCAGTTGTTAATCTTGTTTTCCCATTAATTTATGTAAAGTTAGACCTGAAACCTCTTTCCTGTGTTTTCAATTTTTTTTTTTTTTTTTTTTTGCAGTTCTGCTAAAACTCAGCTCCCTTAGGCACAGCTGTTCTCCCCTGTGAGGAAGATGCTTGAGAATGTATGGGAACTCACCCTTTTTACAATACTCTTGGAGGAAATGAGCACAACTGTCATTCCTGTTGTCTTCTAAGAGGATTGTCTCTGCTGTACACTGTTTCTAATGTCTCATCTAATGTGCTCATCCAGTGCTACCAAGTACCAAAGCTGGCAGTCTAGGCTAGTTAGCACATTTGTGTAGGTTTCTAAGGGGTGATGCATAAGGCATTTCATCACTGTGCATCAGAGAGCTCTGGAAAACATAACACCCATTTCCCTAAGGAGGTAGAGCTCTACAGCATCTTAAAGAGGGTCAGTACAGTGGAGAAGCTATGTGAATTATTAATAGTTCCCTAAAATATTCTAAAAATTAAAATTTCATATTAACTGGAAACTTTGTTTGGTTTTTTTTGGCAGAGGAAGACAAAAAATGAAAACAATGGAGGACCGGTTGACATGTTTTGTCCAAAACAAAATTAAATGTTGCCATTCCTCTTCTTTTTTCGTGTGTGTTTTAATAATTCTTTTTAAAATTTGGGTAAAGGAAAGGGGAAGAAAAGGGAAAAGGAAGGAAAAAGAAAACGAGGACGGAAAGGACAAAGGAAAGTATTTCTCTGCACTCTTCATTATTCTGGGGTGTGTGTGTGAATTTCAATAAAATATTCCTGAAGTGATATACAATAATTTAATTCTATATAATGAAATTCCCCAAAGAAGACAAAGCTGACCAGTTCAAAGTTGAAATACAAAGTCAGAAGTGTACCGTTTGGTTTCTGCTGCCTCAGTTGGAAAAATGTGAAAAGAGATTTCTTAAATGCCATTTTCAAGATTCTTCTGGGCGTTATTAGAACTCTACTTTATCATCGCTGTAGTAGTAATTACTTACTTCAAAGTGAGGTCATTAGCCCTAATTAATATTTGCAAACACACCAGTATTAAGGTGAATCATGTTATGAGAAAGTTGAATATTTTGTCATAGTAACATATCTCAGCAATCCAAAAGTGCTTACAGCTCTCTTCTGCTCAGTCCTAGCTACAAAATAGGTCAAGACAGCCAGTTTTTCTCATTCTCTGACTGTAATGTAAATTCTGCCCTACCAGACTTCAAACAAAAGATTAGTTTGTACCAAGTTTGCAGATCTTTGCATCCCTGACTTAATTCTTAAAATACTAATTACTTGAGCTATTTTTCATATGTAAGCTTTTTACAAACAGATGTCATAGTTTTGGCTGCATCTCCATAAACATTTAAGAAACCATCAGGTTTATTAACATTTTCTATATTTATAGAAAACTGTTTCTTTAGGAATATCAAGTTATGTTATTATCTATCACTGATAGTTTTTAGAAAAACAGTGCCTAATTCTACCCATAGTGAATCTGTGGGCATATTACAAGAGCCTAGCTGTAGAGAAGCACTAGTTTTGTATTTCAGGGTCCAGATGGCCAGAATGTTTGTGTGGGATTTTTTTAATAGTTGTTGTTGCTTTCCATCATCTCTGTTGGAAGTGTAAGAGTTGTTCTTCTAAGCCTATAGTAATTGTTAGAAAAATGAAATTCCATCTGCTATTGACTGATGAAAGCCAGGGGAAAAAATCAACAGAAAGCCCAGTTTGCTAGGCAGCATTTGTTGCCATTTCTGAGCCAAAAAACTCGAGCCCCTGCGTATGAAGAACTTTGTGTTGCTGGTGATTTTACCTGGTGGACAACAAGGCAGATGCACATTGTTTTATGAATCTTTATCTACTTGTATGAGTTTTGTTTTGTCCTAGTTCTTAACTGCAACACTTCTAAATGTTTTTGTGAAGTGACAACAAACTTACTATTAAACAGACTTTGTATATTCATTTAGGTAAAGACATGCTAAGTCAAGAGCTGGTTTCTCAAAACATAAAATTGTCTTAGCTGTCATGGGCCAAACTTCCAGAAGCCTCAACGACTACAAGTAGTTCAGTAGAAGCTGTTGAATTACTGGTATTTTTCATTAAATATTGCCTTTCTTCCAGGATGCTACTTGGGTAGACACACAAAACTGTGGAGAGAGAATAGTAATGATTCCTTTTGTCAGACCATTTGCTCATAAATATCTTCCACAATGACATTTTTATAGTAATAATCTAGCTAGTCCTTTTCCTAGCCTGCTTTTCTTAGCCATTCCTATCCTAACTTCCCTTGGCTACAAGTCTATAAGGCCAACCTCCTGAAACTTCATTAAAATTGTTGCCAGTGCATGGCTTTTTGAGCATTCCATACAGTTAACAAATCTTCCTGATCTTCAACTGCTTAATGATATGACTATTATATTGTGTATTTTTATTTGGGTACTATTCTAAATCACTGAAGTCCTCTGCAGAGGGATGGCTTAGGGATGTTTAGCACTTAGGCACCTGAAGGGACTCAGTTCTCAGTTTCACATGTCCAGTAAGTATGTTTGGCAGAGCTTGTACTGTTCTTCTCTGCTTCCTGGAACTCTAAACCTTTAACATAGTCACCAAGCAGTCTGACAGTCTTTTCCATTCTTTCATCTTCTGTGTCACTGTTCCTTACTACCAACTCTTTATTCCCTAGCAAGTTTCCTGGTGAATCCAAGCTCACACAGGGCCAGCTATATTACTTGTGTCCCCTGCACAGGCTGGTGTTAGTGAAGAGGAAGGAAGATGTATGATCTTGAACAGCAAGCATACTTCACTCCAGCAGGTTTCCTCAAAAGCAGTTTAAACTGTAGGGCACAAATGAATATTGACCTATTGGAGAGGAACAGGCATAATATGTTACATTTCCCTGTTCTTCTGACCTAGTCCACGTGGAGTGGACTAGGAGTCCACTCTGGTAGTATGAAGTTACTCTGTCTTCTACTTTTCTCAGCAAGATGAGAGTCACTTTGCTCTATCCCATACCACAGGGGTTTCACTTGATTATAAACATAATTCATGTGGTGATGATCTGTGGAAATTACTGTTGCTGCTAGCTGAGGTTGCCTGAGCGAGAGGAAACCATTTCCTTTGTGGTTGGAATTTCTTATTTATTGCTGTAAATATGATTAATTATCTGAAGAATTAACGATCTGGGCCTTTCCCTGTCCTCTAGGTACATTAGCTCTTGTCAACTATAAGTTCTCATTGACCTTGTAATTTAGTCAGTGGTGGCCAGAGACTGACTTTGATTACCCTAAAACAGACATCTTATGAGTGGTCAGCTCAGTAGCCTTCTGGATTCCAGTAAGAAATTTCCATTTGATTGTAACACAGCCTTATAGAGAAGATGCATGTATTCACCCATACATAAACATCTAAATTTATGTGTTTTCATGTCAAAACTGAACACTGCTTCTAGTCACTCTGTTACAGCCTTTCATAAGAGATTTCAAGATAAGTGTCTGGAATTTCACAAAATGGAAACCATCATTCTTCACCTAATGTTGGCTGAAAGCAGTTTATGGTCTGCAGGGTGCTTGCTGTAGAATCTCTTTCTTGAGAGACCAGACTTGTTCAGTGAGTTTAAAAAGCAGGCACTTGTTCTGGATCCCTTTTTTTCTCCATAAAATGTATATGTCTGCAAACACTCAGCATTCACAAATTTCTGGTTTTGCATTACTTGATGTGGATCTCTCCCTTAAGGTTATGGAACAGTCCACAGGAAGGAGAAATAAAAGCTAAAGTGGTGCCTACCACATGCAATGGTAGTTACAGTTTTTGGGTTCTAGAAAATTGGTAGCCTGCACTGTTTCTGTGGACTTTTAACAAACTGCTTATCATCTGCCTTCAGCTTCTGAATGTTAGTGTACTGTTGAGCACAACTGCAAAAAAACATGTAGCTTTTAAGTCATAATAAAACTCAAGGGATATTTTATCTTATCATTGTAGTGACTAAAAAATGCTGTTCTGTTCAGGGGAACTGAATAAAGATGAGTAAGACAAATTTAAGCAGGAAGTTAGTTATATTGATAATTGTTTCTGGTGTATCTCTTAACTTTTATTTTCATTATTATTTTTAAATTTTTCTTCCAGAAATCAAGATACTGTAATGGTATTTTTCCCTAGGAAATTATATTTATACCTTTAATAGACTGTAAAAGAAACTGGAGCAAAATAATATATAGAGAAAATGAGATTAAGGTGCATCTAAGAAATTAATTTAGAGTTTTCAGTCGCTGTTAAGAAAGACCCATTTCAAAGCTGAGAAAGCAAGAAAGAATAAATAGCTTAAAATATGTTAACAAGCCTTAAAAAACAGAGCTCTTAAGCTTTTTACAAATTAATATTTACTTTTTTTCTTTATTTAACGTTGCTCTGCAGAAGCTGTGATAACTACTTAGTAAGGTGTTTGTGGATATCTCAGTGCTTTGAAACTAAACTGCTGCATGACAGTCAATGTTTTCTCTGTTGTCCAAAAAGTACACATTTTTCCCACAGTAGCCTACTTATCCTATCAATAGGATCAGCCCCCAGAGCCAGAATAAATCCAATCCTCTTAAGACTCAGTTATTGCAGGGGTAGTAAGTAAAAGTAGGAGGGGGGATGGGGGTGAGTCACTGAAAGAAATTGGTGAAAAATTTGGGAGTTTGAGGAGGCAAGAGTTAACATGTCCTCTGGGGTACCTTAAGGTTCTCAGTAACCATTTGGTTATATATGATCTTTGCATTGACGTGTAGTCCACTTTTGATTTGTCCATGGGTGAATTATTCAAGTTTCTGGATAATTTGCACTGCAGACGTGCAACATTCCTGCTGAAGCTGTATATTTTCATATTTTCATTGTGCTGTGCCTATCACCTAGGGTACACAGGTGTAATGTCATATGTGTTTTGCTCTACCCTGTGAAAAATGCTGTTCAATTACCAGTTTCAAGTGAAGAGTTAAGAAACATGGAGCTTGAAGGGAGAGGAAAAGAAGTGGTTTGCTGAGAGGGACATCTTTTAGTATGTTTATTCTTGTTTGCTTTTTTTTTTTTCAGTAATTAGTATCATACTAATTATACTTCATGTATTTAGCCCCAGTGGTAGTATGATTTAATTTAGCTCCATGAGTGCTTGAGGCATCTGCAAATCATAAGGCATGATGCAAAAATGAGAAACACAGTATCAGTGGTCACTTGTAAAAATCTGGACTTTGATTAAGATTTTCCAGTTTTCAAATGAATTTAAAGATGCAATATTCTTCACACAGAACATTCACTGATAAATTCTTTATAGAGACTTGGGACAGATGGAAACTGCAACTTCTCTGTAAAAATCCAAAACTAGTAGGAAGATGCAGGAGGCAGGCTGCCCAGTTCAGCACTATCCACAAGGTAACACTTCACAAGCAGTGCTCTGTGCTAAGTACTGCCCTCTATTTTAGGAGCAATGCCTCAACTTACCTTCTGAAATCAGTGTATTCTTCTGTTCTCAGGTCTTCAGCTGCCAGCAGCAACACTCTGTACCTAGCAACTGTACTCTGTGCTAGCTTTTTGTAAGAGTAAACTCAATACTCAAAAGTGTTGCTTAAGGGGGTGAAAAAAAAAAAAAAGGAGTTGTAAGGAGAAAATTGTTCTTAGTTTTAGAGTAGGATTTGAATAGCATTCAGTAAGAAAGTCCTGAGTCTCCCATTGAATGAGGAAAAAACAAAGTGTTGCGTGGCAATCATCCACCTTGTGTGCTGAATGAACTGGGCTCCTGTTGGAAATTGATCTAAAAATGCTGCCAAATATAAGGGAAACTACAAAACATTACTTACCAGAAGCACAGGGTACCCATAGTACATAGTAAGAGTCCTGTGATGCATGACAGCAGTTTTAGTGGGCTTGAAGGTGGTACAGAGGACACTGGAAGGCACATGATTTTGTGGCTAGTGTCTATTTTATAGATCATGCAGTACACCATGTAGGCAGACTGTCCTCTCAGGTGAAAAAACCCCCTCTAACTGTCAAGTAACATGTGATAAAATATTTATATGGGCTGTTTATTTACAAGAATTCCTGCTGCCCAAGAGGAACAGTCTTCAGTTCTGTTTTGCAGTTAAATTATTTACATTCATCTTATTTTTGAGGCTGAATAATGTTTCATATTGTATACTTTCATGTTTCTTTTTTGCAGGGCTTTTAGTTCCGTGTTTACATAGAGAATAATGTTTATTCTGAATTCTGTAGCTAAGGCTGTTCTGTTATGATAAAATAGACATTTATTTATACCTAGAAATAATCGTGTGTCTGTGATGAAGGTAGTCTAAGATTTATAGGGTCCTTAAATACTCATTTTCTTGCTTTTAAGTACTTGGCTTTTCTAAATGAATTGCTAGATAACTCTGTTGTTCACACAGATATAAGGGGAGGGATCTGGACCAGTGCTTTGCACTTCAGTATAGTTTTTTATCTGTATTTCACCTGACTGCAAAGATCTCTGCACATTTTAAAAATTGTATGTTTGTGCCATTAACTTTTTTTGTTCTGCATAAATACAGAAATTTCAGCAAATAGAAATATACCATACTATATATAACCTCCCCAGGTTTGTTTTTAATTTATAATGACATTCTAGGTTTGTCCTTTTTTAACAAATATCTCAGTTGCTGAAGGGGAGAAATAAAATTTCTCTTTTCTGATCTTGATATTGTTGTCCCAGAGGGGGTCTGTTTACCCTGTGTGCAAAAATCCAATGCACACACAGCTGAGGCATTTCTTTATTCCAGTTCTGTGCAGAAAGGGATGCTAGGCAGTAAATCCATAAAGCTAGCACACCTTCACTGTGTCATGGAGCTTCTTTAACATGGTAGCTCTTCTACTTTTAACTAGGCATGCTTAAAAGGTCGGGGCTTTTATGAGTGAGGGGTCCTCCCCGCCTAAGAGAGGGTATTTTAGTATGGTAATGTGGCAAGTTCACTGTAAGTTTAATTAATCATTGGATTCTGTTATCTGTTTTGCTTAGTGCTTAAGGCTAAAGACATTACTGGTTAGTATCTTCCATTCATCTCTTCTTCACAGCAAGATATGCTCAGAAAACACCTCTTCCTGTTAGTCATACTGATCTGTCTTTTTTTGACACCAATTTGTACTTTTTTTTTTAGTAACTTTTGTTTTTTAAGTGTATAATGGAAGTATTTTCTGATAATTTGTGAAGTACTCAAAATGTTGTAAAGCATCTTTATCCATTTGGGAGCTAGTTCATCCAAGAATCATTATCAAGATACAGTCCTGTTTTGTAATATGATAAATTGTGATATCAGTGGATAGACAGAAGATCAGACACAGTATATTAATAAAGGAAGGGAAAATATACTTTTCACCTTAGAAAGATATTAAAGTTTTAGAATGCTTTCCAGTTGTCATAATACTGAAGGTATGTGCTGGCTGTATGGGGTAGCTTTCTATGTATGTATGTATGTTTAGGCTGCCCATATGATCCTATGTAATTGATCTCCTTCATGTTAAATAGTGGAAAAAATATCACCGGTGTGACTGGAAGATTTTATTAAAAAAAAAAAAAAAAATTTGGTATTTGGTGTGTGGGTTTTTTTGCTTAGAGAGCAATGGGAAATCTTTCTCTTCAGTCATAACAGAAATAAATAATTTTGTCTCTAAATTGTTGCACTTAACAGAGACCAACTTTGCACACATTTAGGCATAAATCTTACCTTAAACTAATGTGAGACTTCTTTATGATACAGTTCTATCCTGGGAGCTTATTACAAGAGGACATCTAACAGCTTGTCTGTCTGCAGCTAACTTTACAAGTTGTGCTAGTAAGTCAGGCAATAGTTTTATAAATACTAAAACTGGTACCACTACCAGAAAAGAAGGAAGGAGGGAAGGGGGGAAGGAAAGGAGGGAGGAAGGGAAAGAAGGGAGAGAGGGAGGAAGGAAAGGAAGGAGGAAAGGAAAGAAAGGAAATGAAGGAAAGGAAGGAGATGAAGGAAAGGAAGGAGGAAAGGAAAGATAAGGAAAGGAAGGAGGAAAGGAAAGGAAAGGAAGAAGGAAAGGAAGAAGGAAAGGAAGAAGGAAAGGAAAGGGAAAGTCCTGCTACCTGTTTCCAATTCAAGCTGTGTCCTCTGTGTTGGCAGATGTTTTTAGAGAGCTGGTTGGCTTTAATACTGTTACATTTCTTCACCAGAATGGTTCCTGCTTAAATGAGTTTCCTGATCAGGTTCACCCACCTGGCTGCAGAAACAATTCTGCCAGCTGAAGGTTATAGCAGCAGAAAGACTAACTCTGAATTGAAGCTGTTTTGGTTAGTTGCTGTAGGACTTGATGAATCCATCAGTTACAGCTGGATGTGTACCAGAGGCTGAGGGAGACCTTATCGCTCCCTACAGCTACCTGAAAGGAGGTTGTACTGAGGTGGGGGGTTGGTTTCTTCTCCCTTGTAACAAGCAGCAGGACTAGAGGAAATGGTTGCAAGTTGCCCCAAGGAGGCTTAGAAAGGATGTTAGAAGAATCTTCTTCTCTGAGAGGGTAATTCAGCACCGGAACAGGCTACCCAGGGAAGTGGTTGAATCACCATCAGTGGAGAGATGGGGCAAATAACCTGTATGCTCTAAGATGAGAGGTTTGAAAGAAGTATCTGTTGACTATGTTTAACTAGACTACACATGATTCTGTGGGTGTCTCTTAAAAGCAAAAATTAAGGTATATTAGCATATAAAAGAAGCTGAAACATTAGCCAGTCTTAGCTTATCACAACACAATACAGGATTTTTTCTGTCCCAGTGGCATGGATACTACAAATGAGTTGCCTGAGGGGCAATGTCAGGGCCTGGGATTGTTGTCCCAAAACAGTGTCTTCCCATTGTGCAAGTCCATAACATACAGAGTTGAGGTATTAGCAATTTACTAGCAGTTCTGTGCAGAAAGGGGTGCTAGGGGGTTTGTAAATGAACATGTTTAGGATATTCATTGTTGACTAGGTTTTTATCGTGCTTGCAATCCCTCATCTCAAATAAGATTGGGGTAGGGTATTCTTGTCTTCATTTAAAGGTTCAGTGTCTTAATTGTACTGTCCAAGATCAGTGGGTAAGGGTCTTCAAGTGGAGGTGGTATCTTAATCTTCTGAAGGCATGGTTTTAATATAATTATTAAAGTTCATCTGAAGGGCACATTTTTAGGTGATTCCTCCTTCTGGGACAGTCATTCCACTAAAGTTGCTCGTACCTGGTTTTAGGTCTTTATGTATGTTTCTTCTATCCCATTGTCTTGCCAAGGGGTGATTTACACCAGTTACTTATTTTTGTTTCTTAGATTTATTAAGAATTACATCCATAAAGATTTCAGCATCAGAGACACGAATAGGCCTTAGTGTCCCTACCTGGCCCCACCTGGGACCTCCTTTCACTCCTGCTCTCAACCCCACATCCCCATTTCATCCCAGCCTGTCAGTCCCAGTCTCAGCAGCCCCACAGCCTGTCATGTCCCCAGGGAGGTGCCCCATGTCCAGGGCTGGGGCAGTCCCATGGGGAGCCCTTACTGACCCCAGCGCCGAGGGAGCCACCAGCCAGCCTGGTGCCCTGGCACTTGGCACCTTTCAAGTCACAGGCATAGAGAATAAAGCACACATCTCAAGTGCCAAGAAAAGTGATCAAGTTTAGAAGAGGAAAGTAGAAGTGAAGTCATTAAGTGAGAGTGCGGCAGGACATTTTCTGGCAGGATTTATAAAGGTTATAAGAATCATAGAATCATAGAATCAGCTAGGTTGGAAGGGACCTCAGAGATCATCAAGTCCAATCCCTGATCCACTACCCCTGTGGTTACCAGACCATGGCACTGAGTGCCACATCCAGTCTCTTTTTAAATATCTCCAGGGACGGAGAATCCACTACTTCCCTGGGCAGCCCATTCTGCTGGTCTGAGGTCTGATCACCCTCTCTGTAAAGAAATTCTTTCTCATATCCAACCTAAACTTCCCCTGGCACAACTTAAGACCATGCCCTCTTGTCTTGCTGATAGCCTGGGAGAAGAGCCCAACCCCCCCTGGCTCCAGCCTCCTTTCAGGGAGTTGTAGAGAGTGATGAGGTCTCCCCTGAGCCTCCTCTTCTCCAGGCTGAACACCCCCAGCTCCCTCAGCCTCTCCTCACAGGACTTGTGCTGGAGTCCCTTCACCAGCCTGGTTGCCCTCCTTTGGACCTGCTCCAGGACCTCAATCTCCTTCCTGAACTGAGGGGCCCAGAACTGGACACAGGACTCGAGCTGTGGCCTCACCAGGGCTGAGTACAGGGGCAGAATCCCTTCCCTGGACCTGCTGGCCACGCTGTTCCTGATCCAGGCCAGGATGCCATTGGCCTTCTTGGCCACCTGGGCACACTGCTGGCTCCTGTTCAGCTTCCTGTCAATCCAGACTCCCAGGTCCCTCTCTGCCTGGCTGCTCTCAGCCACTCTGTGCCCAGCCTGGAGCTCCCCATGGGGTTGTTGTGGCCAAAGTGCAGGACCCGGCACTTGGCCGTGTTGAACCTCATCCCATTAGAATCAGCCCAACTCTCCAGTCTGTCCAGGTCCCTCTGCAGAGTAGTTCCATGAGAAAGCTCAACACAGAGCAAACTCAGCTCTCAGTAAAAGAGTAGAGTTGTAACTATTGCCTTGAGAGGAAAACAAGGTAAGCAGCAGCTCACAGGCTTATGGCACACGCTGATACCAGGATCCCCGGGTGTGAGAGGGCAGCAGTGAACACAGTTGGTTAAGGTTCTTTCCTGCGTTCCTCACACTGTGGTCCACACAAGCCCCACTGTTGCTCTCAAGGATGGAACTAAGGATCCTAGATTTTGCCAGTGGCTGCTGATATGAAGGGGACCTAAAGTTACACAAAACATGAAGGCTACAGAACAACTTTCAGTTCTTTTGTAAGGAAAATACAGATAGTGTTGCAAGGGAGATAAAGAAAAAGTTGCAAAGGTTTATGTTTGGTTGTGGTATGTATTTATAACTGAATCTGTTTTCAAAGCCAACTGGTGTTTAATATTTAGCTGTAGTTCTTCAAAGCCTCCAGACTGCCTTTTTGTTTCCTCCTTTAGGGAAACTAGAAAGATTTTGAACTCCATTATCAATATTTTTTGCACTTTTCTGTGCTCAGGACAAGTGTCCTTGAAAGGGCAGCAGTTTTGGATTTACTGATTGTCATGTAGGCAAGGATGTTTTCAAAATAAAGGCACACAATCTATTTGTAAATCTTCCTGAATATATGAAAGTCTAATCAGGCTGATTCAGACAGCCATACTATGGCGTTTCTCATTTGAATTCTTTCTTCCCTCAGGCCTTGTCTACAAGAAATATGCATACACTGTATTGTAAGTAGAAAACATGAATGATAACAATACTCAGCCCTGGTGGAGTTCAGAATGTATTTTAGTTTTAAGTGCATCTGAGAATTTACCTTTTTCATATACTGGATGTAGCTGCAACAACCCTCCATAATGCCTTATTTTGTTGCTAACCATATAGTCCTGCAGCAACACAACCTTCCATTTTTTCTTACTGTTAGGAGTTGACAGCATTTTCTGCTTTAAGCTACATATTTATTGATTTGTTAGATGAACAGTGATCTTACATACCTACTCGTGTTTCTTTTTATGGATAGGGTCCTGGTGAGTACAGACAGATGTACTGGTTGTGTGGGTGTGATTTGTGAGGCAGCTCTCCATTCTGATAAATCTGTTTTATTCAAATAATAATTTGCTGGTAATTATGTGATTCTCAGTGTTACCTTTCCTAGCAGTGATCACCTCTCACAGTGTTCTTCATGTCTGTCTCTTATAGTACCTAGTTGAAATGTCTTTCTTTTCAATGACAGGCATTTGAGGAAAAACTTTACTACCTGGGCAAGCAGCAAGTTTAGTGTTTCTAAGAAGCAGAAGTAACCACTCTCAAGGTGAGGGGCAAAGTAGCTTGTGTAACCCCATTGCTGACAGCAGCAAAGATCATTTCTGTGGTTATGGCTTGGTGGAAATGGGGAGGCCTGGAGTAGGTTGCTTGGGTTGTGGAGGAGAGAGGGTGGAAAAAGTGGTCCTAGATGGGCTGTTAAAGTCTGTAGAAAGACAAATTTGTTTCTTCCACTCTAGTTCAAGGGCTGAAACCTGCTCCTAGAGGGACTTGATGATGGCCATCATTTAACTTCTTTGGTCCTTGACCTTTGATTATAGATTGCCCTACTCTGCAAAGCAGCTTACAGATACAGGTTCTTTTTTCCCCAATTCCCTTCTCCTTAACTTTCACCATAATTTAGAGACCCTGTTATCTCCCCACATCCTAGTGTAGGATTTGAATGTGAATGGAAATTTAGTTCTGCTCTGTCTGCCTCCACTTCCATCTTGATTGTGTTACAAGCTCTAATCTTGTCAAAGACAGAGGAGGACCAAATGAATTAGCACATGTGGCATCTTCTTCTAGTCCAGAAGCAGGAAAAACCTCTGAAGGCAGACTGCCTTCCTCTTTCTTCTCACCTCCTTTCCTCCTTCAGCCCATGCTAGCTGCACAGGCAGCAGGTTACAGCTGCCTTAAGTAGGCATTTACCTGGACGGGATCTACTTAGAAGGATCTCTGGTATTTCACAGTTTGTGTTGGGTTTGCACATTAAGGTTTTGGTAAAGAGGGAGCTACAGGGGTGGCTTCTGTGAGAAGCTGCTAGAAGCTTCCCCCGTGTCTGATAGAGCCAATGCCAGCTCCCAGACAGACCTGCTTGTGGCCAAGGCTGAGCCCACCTCTGCCATAACACATTTCAAAAAAACTGCTGGGCAGCAGTAGCTCTAGAGAAGAGAGCAAATATGTGAGAGAAACAACTCTGCAGTCACCAAGGTCAGTGAAGAAGGAGGGGGAGGAGATGCCCCAGGAGCTGTAGCAGCAATTCCCCTGCGGCCCATGCTGAAGCCCATGGTGAAGCAGGCTGTTCCATGCTGGAACCCATGCAGGAGCACACTCCTGGCAGGACTCCTGGAGAGAGGAGCCCACAGCTGAGCAGGTTTGCTGGCAGGACTTGTGACCTGCCATGCTGAAGCAGTCTGTTCTTGAAGGATTTCACCCTGTGGAGGGAACACACACTGGAGGAGTTTGTGAAAAATTGCAGCCCATGGGAAGGACCCATGTTGGAGAAGTTCATGTAGGACTGTCTCCTGTGGGAGGGACCCCACGATAAAGAAGGGGAAGAGTGTGAGGGGGAAGGAGCAGCAGAGACAAGGTGTGTTAAGCTGATGGCAGCCCTCCTTCCCTGTCACCCTGCAGTGCTGTGGGGGAGGAGGTAGAGAAATCAGGAGTAGAGTTCAGTTCTGGATGAAGAGGAAGGTTGGAGAAAGGTGTTTTAAGATTTCTTTTTTGTTCTCGTTACCCTACTCTGATTTAATTGGCAATAAAATAAATTAATTTTCTTGAATCAAGTCTGTTTTGCCCATGATGGTACAGGAGGTGTGATCTCCCTGTCTTTATCTCAACCCAGGAGCTTTTCACTATATTTTCTCTCCTCTGCCCAGCTGAGAAGGGGAGTGATAGAGTGGCTGGGTGGGCACCTGGCATCCAGCCAGGGTTAACCCACCACACACTCCATCACTGCTATACTCTGATTGTTGCGTACAACTTTTTGTCACTGTGGGCCTTTTCCCCCTTTACTGAAAACTGCTTTGTCCTAAATTCATTAGCATTGAGTAGTTTCTTAATTTGGCATACTATGTGATAGCCCAAGGAGCCAACAAACAGTAATAACAGTAATTTAATTTATTGGTTTGTGAGACACATCACTGTGGTTGGTGTACTTTGTACTAGTGTGGCTGGGTGAGGTGCACTTTTTATATCTTTCAGGGTGTGGTGTATTTCAGATTTTTTTTGTGTGTGTGTGTTTCATTATGCTGAATTTAAAAGTCAGTCTTGCTCTTGCTCTTCTCAGAAGTCCTCCTCTTTGCCCTCCTGAAGAATGGTGAGAGTCTTGATATCTCTAAAATATTTATGGGATGGGAAAGCATTGATGCTAAATTTAGTAAGATACATGTTTTGATTGTTTTCTTGGCAAGTAAAAGTCATTCAAGTGCTTCTTTACTAACTTCTCTGCTTGTTTGTCTTCCTTAGCAAGGAGATACCATTGCAAATTCCCATTAGAGAGAGATGACAAAGTTTGACACACTATCATTATGTAAAAGAATACCGACTCATGTTATTGGCAATTACTGTATTCCTAAGAGTAATCTTTTCCTTAGCATCAGAGATGTTTAAACCAGATGCAGAATATGAGGCAGTTTATATCATGTACTCTCATAAAACGTGCTCTGTTGTCTTTCTTAAAAACATCATGGACTAACTCGATCTTCTGCTGCAGTGAGCTCATTTAACACCAGCCAGGAAGAAAGACTGATAGTGTTTTTCCTTTAGCTTGGCTTGCAGCCCTTGCATTTCATAGAATCATAGAATCATAGAATTGGCTGGGTTGGAAGGGACCTCAGAGATCATCAAGTCCAACCCTTGACCCACTACCGCTGTGGTTACCAGCCCATGGCACTGAGTGCCACATCCAGTCTCTTTTTAAATATCTCCAGGGACAGAGAATCCACTACTTCCCTGGGCAGCCCGTTCCAATGTCTGATTTCTTATCTTAATAAAAGTGAGCTACACTATGAATAGACTTAATATGAGTTAAAGAGACTTAAGATAAGGTTGGCTGCAAAAACTGTCACCTTTTTCTCCTTCCATCATCCATAGCCAAGAGACCACTTTTGCTGCACAGTAAATATGATGTGATTCCATTGCCTCCTCCCAAAGGGGAAAGACGTTTTCTTGGTAGCTGGGCTAGTTGAAGATTCATTACAGTGTGTATAATAAATGAGTGTCAGCAATAAGAAAAATATAAACATGAATGTTCTTTGGAAAAAAAGTATTCTTTTTTTTAAATCACTTTGAAATATATGTTAAAAGGAGGACTCTAAGAGGATCAGCATTTAAGGGAGGCTACATTTAATATATGAATTATTTGAAACTGCAGTATGCTTTTGTCAGAATCAAAAATTCCATGAAAAAGGCACATGGAACAATTCTGCAAGATTTTTATTTTAAGTCCTTGTGCTTCAAGCATAGAAAAAATGTAAGGAAACATTATGACTTGTTCTCATATTTTATTTTTAAAATCTGAGATAATAAAGCCTTTAGTTCATATCTAGAAATACTTGAAAAATTATTTCAAGTATTTCTAGATGTGAAATGAGGGCTTCATTGCTCTTCAGGGGGAAACAGACTGAACAGCAGTTAAGCTATTATTTTCACTAAACCAAATAATATGCTTTAATAAAAAGCATTTTCTTAGCTGCATTGTCCATTATTAACACGACTACATCAGCCCTGTAATATTCTTATTTCTAAAGGACTCTTGGTGCTGCTTTTTCCTCAAGAGGGAGTGGAAATCTCTATCTTAATAGCACATGCATGTTGCAGACTGACCCACCAGTTTTGCCTGTCTGCAGAAGGCTGCATTTGGTATGGTCATCTGCTTTTTGTGACACAAGAAGGAAGAAGTCTCCTACAGCTGAATGCACTGCAGGTGCCTGAGTGGGGTCATTCCTGTGTGCAGTCCATGGCAACTTTAGTAAGCTTGCTGAAAATATTGTGTACAATGTACTTGGGATTGCATATGCTTTCAGTTTTCTGTGTATTCGTGAAGGTTAAAGGAGATTTTAATGCTAACCAAAAGGATCATTAATGCTGGAGGTCTGTCTATACTGAACCACAGTTGAAATTGATACTGAGTATTTTGAAGGCAAAACCTTTAGTTTTGTTTAATGTTGCTGTTTCCCCTGCAATGAGAAGAGCAGGACTTTGAGTGTTAAAGTTCAGAGCTTGCTGATCTCTTCCTCGCCAAGTTCAGCATCCTATGGATCAGAAGACCTGTGGAGTTTGTACTCAAGTGCCCAACACCTTCTTTAAACCAAAGTATTTAATCTTCATAGCCAGAAGAGAACAGAACATAAGAGAAAGGGATTTTAACACAATAAAAGAACTCCATAGCTGTCTTTCTTACCCTGAGGCCTTTGCCCTGTGGTACCAAGTCACAGAAGTTTTGCTTCTTCAGATCCTACAGTAGAATCAATGCACTTTATTCACTGTGGAATTTATTCAGAGATAATTTTAGTCTATCTTAATTTTTTAGGTGTTCGCATTCCTCTGGATCACTTTGCTCCTAGACTGGCAAACCCAGCTGTGTTAACATTGCTGTCACAGGATGGAGGTTATTACAGGATGGAATGTATTACTCCACTGTCAGGACTTGAACTTATTTCAATAGTTACTATTTTTACCCTAGAAATTATTTTCAGCTAGATTTTTCTCCAGACTTGGCCTAGAGTGCAGTCTCAAAACTACTGAAGTGCCAATAACCACTGAAACTGATGAAATAATGTTGAGAGGAGTAAACGAGTTAGAGCAGGAGTGGATGGTAATCTTAGTCATCAGATCTACTATTTCCAGAACAGATTTTTTTAATGTATTTAGTCATGGCTTGAAAGCCACGTCTTCTGAGGTAAGCAAAAAGATCTTTCAGTGAACCTCCACTCTGTTTATCAGAAGCTGCTTATTTGAAGCCCATTAATAGTTTGTCAGTTTTCTAGCCAGTCATTAATTACATGAACATACAAATATATTAAATATTCTGATTACCTTATATAACACAGTATCACAATAACTGATATTTAAGAATTAACATTACATCCTTTGCAGCCTATGCAAACTTCAAAGTTATTGGCTAATCTGCTTCTTACTGTTACATGTATCCAAGTGCCAGAGAGAAAGAACTGCTCAGAGGTTCCATTATTTTTGATAAACACTCTGTCTTAAGGCAAGGTGTTTCTTCCACTGCTATTTATGACAGTTTTTTTCCTCAAGGAAATAACCCATAAGAAGCTCCTGAAAAATGGTGTATTTTTGCAGCAAATGTGAAATTTTCAAAGTCATTGGCTGTGTGCTGCATCAGTCCACAAGAAAGTCTGAAAGCCAGAGGGAGTTTTGGGTAGGCAATATGTTTCCTCCCATGGAAATTTCACTTGACTAAATGCAAGAAAAATTTCCATAGTTGCTAGTTTTTCATGTGCTGTACTGTGCCATCACTGAACTACCTGAGTGGAAGAAAAAAAAATAAATTGGTGTTTGTTTTTTTTCTCATACAGTAACAGATCTAATGTATTAAGGAAAATGGACTCAGTACTTGGATCTGGAGTTGAGAGAAAACAGTGTGAACACAACCTTCCCATCATCATCTTAGGGATCAAAACTGTAAGTAGACAGGAAAGGGTTTGTGTCTTCATCCATTGGTAATTATGTTGTGGCTATTCGGGCCAGCTTGTGGCTAACTTAAGGGACATGTTTCCAATACACAAGATTTTATATGGGATCCTGGTTATATCATAATCTAAAGTGGTGGTGGTCATTTTTCTACCTGGAAATATGTAAGCAGATGGCCATCCATAAACCTATACAGAACAAAGTGATAATATAATCATGACATGAAATGTATTAAGTACTGCTCTCTTTCTGTTTGTCCTGTCCTGAAAGGTTTAGAGACAAGATTTTGAATGTACAATTGCTGATTTTCTGGGTACTCCTATGACAGAAAGTATCTGCAGTGTAGCTCACAGCAAAGTTCTCTGTCTGAATAGTAAAGCGTATAGATTTATGAGTTACATTATTTTGTTGCTTAACAGAGGAATGTTATTTTCGCCTGCCTGAAAACCAAGCACATTTGTTTTAGAAAGCCCAGTTTCTCACATCTTATCCTCAGTATAATCGTGCTGTAACTGTCCTTATAAAATAGGAACTTCCCTCAAATACGATGGGTATTTCCCAAGTAAAGTTTTAATTTCATTAGGTAAGTGAACACAAGCAAATACATTGGTGGAAGAAGAACAGTCTTTTTCTGAAGCTTTTCTCACAACTGCTGTGGGAACAGATGTAAAGAATGATTTAAGTATCTCATTACTGTAATTCAATTTTTTCTATTCCTAATACCTTTCCTGTAATACTGTGTACTGATAATCATGTTACTTCAATTAAAGAGAGATTAACTTATTTTTTTCAGAGAGTTGGTAAGATATTTAGAGCAAATCAATTTTGCACTGTGGGCACTTGGTTGGAAGAATTTGTTATAACAAGTACCTCCCTTGGCAGCTCCTGTACCATAGCATAAGGTAAGTGGGGTAATCTCTAAAACACAAAACACTACATTTAAGAAACCTGGCAGCAATACATGAAGGAGACCCTTGCCATCCTCAGAGTGGGATGGTGCAAAAGCATGTTATAAACTCAGGATGAAATTATAGCTGTAATGTGCTGCCCAGACAGGTTTTTGTTGCCCTCAGCAGATACTTTCCTTACTGAAGGCCCCTGTGACACAGCAAAATGGGTGCTACATGTTTTTTTGAGGGCAGATCATCAGGGGTGCTTGCATACAGTGGCATATCTGGGGCTACATAATCAAACTTTCACGCTGCAATTGGACTCATTCCAAACTTATGCCTTCTACAAGGTAAAAATTACATGACAATTTTTACTTCTCTCCATACCAGAGGGTCAGGTGTACATGAATGTGCTACAAGAGCAGCAGTAGAATTTGACCCTCTTTTTATCTCTGCTGGGAAGATGGACATGGATGCAGATGGTGTCTTTCCCAGTACTACAGCTGCATCTTTTATGCTAGCACTATTTTATTGCATTTTTAAGGGGACTGTCAGAGAGATTACATAACAAGAGGACAGATGGTAAAACTTCCAAGAATAAAGTGACAAGGCATGTAATTAGGTGTTTCTGGGTTTAGCCTAAACCATCCATGTGCAAACTGAAAATTGGAAGTAAGTGGAAATGGCTGCAAGAACTTTACCAGATCCTCGTGCAGGCAGGTGAGCTTTGGTGTCCTAAAGGCAGCAGGTGTTACTGAGTGGAGATCCTACCCACAGTATTTAAAATGTAATTAATTTATTTTTTGATGGAATTAAGGTGGGGGTGGTGGGAGGGGGAAAAATAAAGGCGGTGAACAAGTTATTAATAACCTAAAGGCAAAAAAGTCTTTAAGTTGCCTTGTTTCTTTTAGCACTCACTATTCTAGAATAAGGGGAACCACCAGGAGATGATTACTTGCTGGAGTCTGTCCGACAGCCTGAATCCTCAGCCCCAAGGTGCCTTCCAGAGGACATCCAAGTTCTTCTATTCAGCCAGAAATTCTCATATGGCCCATAGAGTTTATACAGTCTCTCAACCTGTGCACTGATGGCACATCTCATTTTCATGAGACTAAAACTGTGGGCATTCTGTGGCTAACAGCCACGATTAGTTGCAGTGTTAAAATTCTAAATTCTATGAAATCTTAAATACAGTTCTGACCATACCAAGTAGTAGTTTGCAAAGCCTATTCAAAATGTACTTGCAGTGCTGTAAGACTCTATAGACATAGCCAGAAGAGATACATAATATAGTATGTAGATTATTTGCCAAATAACAAGCGTTCAGCTGCAAAGTGATCTTCTGCCAAAGATTATTTGGAAGCCAATGGTTCAATAAATGGTGCTCAGGTAAGCACTTGTATTTAGTCATTTATTCACTTCAAACATTGACAATAAAGAACGCTCTAATAATTACTCAATGTCATAGCCTCCAGGAGAGAAAACAAAGGGCTGAGTTCATCCCTGGTGTAACTGTAGTTAAATTTGCCATTTGCAGTTATTTAAAATGTCTTTTAGAGAGCAGCAAATTGGGTCTGGCATTGCATTTGTTCAAAGACTGTATGATTAAGCCTTTATTTCTGTCTGTCCTCTAAAGCCTCCTGAAAAATTGGCATGGAGTGTCAGTAGAGTTAAATAATTACATTTATTTCTAAACACATTAGATCTATTTCTATAAACTTTCCCCAATTCCTGTTTGTTTGGTTTTAATTGGAGTCCAAATTGAGATCTAGAATGTAATTTCTGGGTCTCTGTTTCTTTCAGCGTGTAATGATACTGAAGTTATGCTGGGAAACAAGTTGCAGTTTTATCAGAGCCTTTTGCCTGCATCTAAACATGTTTGCTAGAGCTATGAAAAACACTTTTGGCAGGTCATTTACCTTTAGTCTGTCAGAATTTTATTTGAAAACACATTCTGGTGTTTCTGCTTGGTTTTTAACCAAAATTGTTTGACTAATTTTTTTCGAATTCATGACAAATCAAGGGGCACTTGAAAGCTGCTAGTTTCAGTGGCATCCTTGATTGCCCTCTCTGATGTGCATTAGGAATCCCAGGTCAATGTGGCATTATTTTTGCTCTCTTATTGGACTACTGAAACTTTTATGGTGTAAGAAAATGATATTTTAAGGGAACAAAATGAATTCTGATTTCAGCATGTGTTCATAAAAAACTTCTGATATTTTTCACAACTTGATGATAATGTACACCACTAGAACAATGACTCCTATAATGTGAGAGAAAGAAAAGGAAATTCAAATTTTTCATCCAAACACAAATAAATATAAATTCAATCTTAACCAATGTCAGTTATTGCTTGATAAGCCTTGTCCAGGTTAATAAGACCAGTGGGCATTCTGTCTTTTGATTTTATTGATATGCTGTATTTAAATCTTATTTCCCTTAATCAGCTTAAAGTATTATGAAGAGTATGTTATAACAAGGTATCATTACCTATTCATATTAGGTACTCGGGGGGAAAAAAGAAAGGGAATATGAAGCTGGACAAATATTTATTCTGAAAATGAGGATTTTGATCTGTCCAACACAGATAAATACACTACAGTGAGACAGCAATTTATTTTCAGATCAATACAATACCCAGTGATGACAGTGTCTGTCTTTGTATTAATTTCAATAGTCAGCGAGTTCAATTTTCAGAGAAGCAGTTTTTTAACTCATAAAAGTGTCCTCCTGACCTTTTCTTCTTTTACAGATTTCCTGCTGTCTTTGAAGTCTGTTATAGCTATCCAAACTCGGGATGATATTTGAAATTCTGCTGATGGCTTTGCTTTTTTGGTTTTATTTCAATCTTGACATACATCTCTGTGTTATTTTAGTCCTCATTGATAAACTTGTTTACTGAAAAAAAGCATTAACTTTTTTTTTGAGACTCTAGCTTTTAGATTATTATATTATGCATAAGGAGTCTGAATCACAGAATATATACTAAAAAAGGATTTAAAGTAAATAAAGAGCTGAGATTGATGAGGCCATAAATAGTTACAACTCAGGCTTACTGAAAAGGGTATGTTTTATGTAATAACACAGAGAGGATGGTTTGGTCATGTACACTCTTTTGTTGACAAGTTCTCTACTGAATGGAAATGAAAATTGACATCAATAGAAAAAAAAACCCCAACATTTTTCTTAAAAAACGTAAGTCAGACTTCTGTCATTTTTTAGTCCTTCAGCTTTCTATGCAAAGCCCAAAGAGGGACAGGAATGAGCCATGTGAGAAACCTCTCACCTACAGCTGAGTTATATCAGGATGAGAGAAATACTTGCTTCTCTTTGAACAAAAAAAAAAAAAAGCTGAATGCCAGTCTGTTTCTCTCCTTCACATGCTGGTGCCATAGGAGTGATGAGAACACAAGACCATATACGTGTACTGGGAGCAAGGAGATGTGAAAGCAGACGGACAACTTGGACTTCCTCTAACAGGCAAGAAACCCTTCTAACTTGGAGTATCTCCACATAGAATTTTTTTTAGAGTTTATTTATTGTTTTTTTAAAAATATTTATGTATATTAAAATAGTTTTAAACTCCTCAGACAAGGCTTACTCCTTGGGGGTATGACAGTAGTAAATGGCAGAAGACAACACAGTGTCATTTTAACTGTGTGTTTCCAAACAGGGCTGACAGAGCTATCTTCACCTGAGTAGCATCACCTGTCTAGGAAGAAAAACCAAAAACTTAGAAGAGATAAAGATGCCATGTGTTGTTTCTTGTATGAAGTTTTGGTAGATGGATATGAGCAGCAAACCCCTGTTCAATGAGACCCCAGCCAGGAATGGTGGAAAGAAAAGGAATCTGTCTGATCTTTTAATCTAATCCCTGCAATAAATTCAAATAGCTGTACCAGAGTTTGTGTGTATATATACACACACATATACATATATCTTTTTTTCAATTGCTTATGGTTACCATATGCTGTAATGGCTCAATAGTTATGGTGTACCTCATTAAAAAAAAAAGTAGCCAGTTCTTAAAATGAGTTATTACCCAATATATTATAGGGGCTTCTGTGGAGCAATGACACTCCATTGCACACACAGGTGTTTCAGTAACTTAAGAACTGTATTATTTCCTGAATGGAATATATACGAGTCTTTCTGGATGTTGGATGAACTGCTAAAATAATGAAATGCAGGAGAGCTGGGATAAAACAGAAGTCTGCATATACACTCTACCTTTAAATATATAGTATATGCTAACATATTATGAGATCTCTTTGAAGTCTGTAATTATTTTGCATCCATTACTTTCAAATACTGGTTTTTAATAGGGTAAGATTAACTAACTCATGATGGTGTCACTGATGCTTGGGATACCTCTGTATACTTTCTTCACTTGAAAGCACTGTGTATTTGTATCCCATTCTATGGCACTGTGGAGGGCTTCTCCTAAAAAGAAAAAGGGTGTTTCTTGAAGTAAAAAGTTACTGTTGAGGAAAAACAACAAACACAGTTTCTGAAAATTAAGAAGCATATCAAAACCCATATAGCTTTTGGCTTAAATTGTTCAGCCCAGTCTTGCATTCTTCTGAGCAGTTCAGAAGGCAGCCATTTCCTTCATGTTTCCTAAGTCTGAGCCCCTAAAGATTGGGTAATGGATGAGAGTAAAAACATTTTAATGATAAGAGCTTCACAATGGGATCATTGTCAGGTTTGTATCTCGAGGGCTCTACCAGGGGCCATTGTCGTGCCTCTTTCCTTTCTCTAACAAGTGGATCCTGGTTCTCACTGAGGTATAGTGAGAGATCAGTGCAGCTACCCAAGAGCTAGCAGTGTCTCATCTTTCGTGTCAGCCTCCCTGTACTCACTGTGACAAAGTGAAAGGCTTTGGAAAAACCAGACTCATTCAGAGTAATTGAACTAAATGGATAATAGGACACTTATTAGAGCATTAAGCAGAAGAATACTCTCTGCCAGCTTTTGCAGAGACTACAGCTCTTTGTCATTTTATAATAGACATTCACTTAGGAGTCTATTCTTTTTTGTGTGCATTGGGATTTTTAAGATATCTAACTCCCATCAATATTAATGGAAGTTGTGCAAGTAAACCCTGGGAATTCAGAAAAATAAAAAAGGAGACCATTGTGTTTCTAGGAAAAATGCAACCAAATGCATAGAATAACTCAGATTCTATAAATGTTTCTATTACTGCACTATCTTAGAGGTAAAAAAGAGCTCAAATTATAATTAAAAGCCAACCACATAAGGAAAAATTCTGCAGTGCCAGCTTAGCCTATACAGTAACTCGCCCTTCAGACAATCTAAGCTTGCCCAGTTATCTCAGCTTCTCATGGAGTAAGAGTGCACTCAGAATAAAGCAGTCTAGCTCTGTACAGTCCTCCTGCTTCCCAGTCTGAAGCCTTCACAAAGATTTCTTACCCTCTTGTTCTATTGACATCAGTCAGAAAGATACTTTTCAACATGAGGAATCAGGTGGGCATTTTTATGCAGTGTTATTATTTGAAAATACTGGCAATGCTGCTGATTTCACCTTTCCAGTTCAGCTCTGCTTAGATCCGATGATACTTTTATTACAGTTTATTGTTGTATTTTATCCTTAAAATGGTTTGCAAATGTCAAACTGGCTTCTCTGGTTATTTAGTTAATGCATTGGAGTAACTCTGAGCTAGGTATGAAACCATTAGAGTTCATGGCACCTGTAAATTTGGGAAAACGAGGAAGAGATAATTGCTACTTAGAGAGTAAGTATTTCAGCTGGGCACTGCTGTTGATACCAAAACTTACATGATGAGACCAACCTTGCAGTAAAAGAACTCCAGCCTCTAGCATCTTTTCACCCTGCCTTTTCTTGTGTTTTACAGATGGAAAAACTGAGGGGAGAATATGGCTGCAAATAGCAGAGCAGAAAGTGAGCAGAAATTTGGAGCACAATTAGCATTCAGTTTCTACTGATGCACTTCACTAAAGCATCTCAGTCCTTCAAAGTAACTTGTTTCTTATGAACCCAACCAGCAATTAAAATGGAAGTACTGGAGTGAAGACTGATGGAGGAATCCAGACCTGCTCACAGCTGCAGTGAGACTCAAGTCCTTTGGCATCACCTGTGGCTGTGCTAACAATGAGAACACAAATGGGTTTCTTCAGGTAGTGAAGTACATTTTTCTGTTAGCTATTTGGACACGTCTAAAATAAGCACTCCCTGGTTTTGGAAAAATAGATTGTTTGGGGAAGCAGCTAAATATATACTTAATAGGCCCAATTCCTGTCTCATTTACCTTTATGTAAACAGAAACAAACTCATATAATGTGTAATAGTTACATGAAAGTAGAGCCAGCTTGACAGGAGAAATCAACCTGTTACATTTGGGGATGCTCTGTTATGTTTTCTTAAAAACAGAAGGTTGCCTAATAAAACTGTTAAGATGTAAAAATTATTCTTTATGAAGACTTTGAACGAGGTGCCTGCTCCTTTTGACTTACTGGGTATTTGTACCGAGGTCTTTTAAATGCTTGAAATAACCTTCTATCTTTATTTTTTCCTACTTGGGACATTTCTGTTGCCTTCCACTAGATGGCTACAGGGAAAGCAGTTTTGCAGGAGCAGGGACAGGCAGCCCTCAGCATCTGCATGAAACTTCCTTGATGTATTTTTTCTCCTGTGGGTCTGTGTCTGCATATCTGATTCAAGTGAGCTTCCTAAGCCAAAAATTCCTTTTTTAGTGGAGGTTGGAAAAAGTCACCGTCTTGGAGGAGCCTGCAGCAAATCAAACAAAACGACCCATTGGAGCCTCGTTTCATTCAGTGCAGTTGTGTCTGACAAGGCCAAGCTCAGGCTGTGCATCCTCACTGGCAGATTGCAGAAGCATCCCAAGTGTTGTGTGCAGCAGACCTTAACATTGGCCCCTGTTAAATGTAAACAGTAAAACCAGGTGTAGCCTTGCACGGCTTATGCTGTCCCTAGTGCTACAGCAATTAATACTCTGCCCAGCTTAACCACCTGTGTTGTACCACTGTGATCCAGAGCAGTTAGTTAGAATTACCTTATTCTAGCTTGCTACCAGCTGTAGGAGGTTACCTGATTGAGTACAAAAACCTGCTAGGACTACCCTCTTACATTAAAACTTTCTGAGCATATTTAAATTAGGAGAGTGAACTTATATAAGGTCACTATTTTGTGTTATGTGGTAGTGATATTTTTGGGTTTGGGGTGGAAGCCCAAAGCTACAGCCTGGATGGATTTTTCTGAAGCCCACGTAGTTCTGAGGGCATTAATGTTAGATGGTTTTAACTGGGACCAGTAAGATGCAGTAGGTATGATTTCTGCTATTTCTTTTAACCTAATTAGAACACCTTGTTGGGGTTGGTTTGTTTGTTTGTTGTTTTGGTTTGTGTTTTGTTGGGGTTTTGGGTGGTGGTTTTTTTTCATTTTTGTTTTACTGTGCCTTTCATTATTAGTCTGCAGCATCACATGAAGGAAATATAATTTTTTGCATTTTATAAATTGGAAAATAGAAGCACTGCTCAGTGAGGTGACTTTCTAGAAGCCTTCTAGCCTGTTGGCAACAGACCTGGGAAGAAAAGAGGTAAAACTCCCTTGAATCCTAAAAGAAATGGGGAAGTGAGGAGACCAAGCTGTAGTGTCCTTGGGATTTTGGTTTCAGGGTTTGGCTGGAGGGAATACTGTAGCTAATGTTATTGGAAAAATTCCTACTGATGTCTTTACTGGTGTTACTTGTGCAGCTCAGGATGCAAACATGCAGACTTACTAGAGAATCCTCTTTTTTTAAAGCCTGATTTGTACCTAAACATTGTGTTGAATCTGGCATCTCTCTCTCCAAAAAAGTAGGGATGCAAATAGTAACCCAAAGTAAATTCATATAGAGGAGTGGATCCTGTTTGGTAAACAAAAAGCACTGTGAAAGAAAGGAATCCTGTTTAATCTTTATGAACCACTTTTTCTACATTTCATGTAATATTTTAAATATAAACAAGTAGATAAAAGTCCATATTTGAAAGCTATAGTCACATATCAGTCTTAATTCTGATGTTAACTAAGGTTAGGCCATATTATGGGGTATGTCTCTCCTTTGTCTATTGTCCTTTCTAGCTGCAACAACAGAGCTGAAACTCCTCAGAATCCCAGTTTTTGGTGGGTTTTCTGAGTTTATTCTGCCTCCCCCAACATATCTTTCTGCATTTCTGAACATTACTACTTCTACTGTGCTTTAAAGTGTAAGTCTCAGGATATAATCCCCTATGTTCTTTTCTTGTAAATTTGTACAGTATTTTGTGTGGGAACATTTGTATGTGTAGAGATAGAAATAGTCATCTTTACATTCACAAAATGAGTCAAGTCAGTCAGACTGTTCTACAGTTTAATTTTAAAATATTTATGAAGGACAACCTGCTGTTTTTCTTACAGCCTCAGTTATGCTGTTTGGGAGTATAGTTCTACTGTATCAGTGGTTTCTGATATATCCACTGCTTTAATGAAACTATTCTGTAGCTTACATCCAGCTAGGGAATAAGGGTGAGGACAGAGAAGTGCCTCCTGCATCATCCAATTCTTTGTGCTGTATGAAATTCTGTATATTGGGAACTTGCAGTCACAGTTAATGTAGTTCTTGCACAAATTCCAATTCATGGTTATATTTTATCAGTGGCTGTGATTTAGCACAGCTAGCTTGTGTCTATCCAACATAAGGTAGAGAATGGTGGTGCTATGGTAGGAGGAAGACAAATCTGGACCCCAGTGCATGCACAAATGATGGAGAGCATCCACACTCCAACAGCTGTTTCTTTCCCAGTTTACCAGGGCATCTGAGACTTGCTTTTGCTATTGCTTCACCTAATTCAGTCTTCTAGCCCAGCAGTACAATGTCAGCATGTCAAACGCCCATGTTTATCCTAGTTTATCTTTTTGGACATGTCAATTACCAAGGACACGGTAACATTTTGAAGAATCAGATATTAGAATGAACACATGAATTGTGGCATCTCAAGCATTTCTAAGTGTTAGCCCTAGAGACCTCAGTCATAGTTGCAAGGCACCACATAAATGCAAGGGCTTGCCCTTCCTGCAAGCCCTGGCCCATCTCATGACATTCAACTCTTGAACAACTGTGGGTACTTTGTTCTTGCACTTAAAAGGTTTTTGTGAGTGAACTCTTGGTCTGTACACTGAAACTGGAGAAACAAGACAGTAAGCAGGAGCTTAAGATGAAGGGGCCATAAAGCGTGTGGCCATTCCTAGAAGATAGAGGGTTCTATCTCAGGAGACTGTTCTAATTCCTAGCTTTCTCAATGCATCTGTTTAATGACTTTGGCAGTCATGGCACCTCACTTTGCCTCAGCTTCTCCACCCATATACACCATCTCTTAAGCTACTTCAAAATCAGGTAATGATAGTATAAGCACGAGTGGTTAATGCTGAAATCAGAGGCTGATGCTGCTGGATTCTAAAATCGCTTTGTTCACCTTACCAATTCACCTCAGAATTACTGTCCTGGTAAGTCTGTTTATCCCATGACTAACTTGCATTAAATGGAACTGAAAGATGTATAAATTGTTATTTTTTCAGTTCTGACTCCCAAAGATGCTAAATACACAATGACTATACCTACATTTCAGATCAATACTGATCAGCAATGACAGAGCGAGGAGCTAAAGTGCGCTTGCCCATTATGCAGAGACAGTAACTAGAATGAAAACTCAGCTTTAAATAAACCAACATCCAGACAAAAATCTTGCTTTCTCTGTTGCCCAGAGAAGCTGAGCAGTACTTTGCATCCCTGCCAGAGGACTCTTCCCAGGTTGGTGTAGAGGGCAAGCAGTTCCAAGCTGTGCTGCTGACTCCCGTGGATGAGAGCCAAGAGAAGCACCTGCACTAATTCTTGCTAATTGCCTCCTAGCAGGCACTGGCTCTGCACAGGCTGCTGAGGAAGAACCAGCTTCAAAAGTCAGCTCCACTGAAAAAAAAAAAATGCAGCAGCAATTAGGAGATGGTCACCCAGACATGAAATTTGTATTCACTTGCAAACAGTAGTCATAGTCATGGTTAAATTCCCAGCAACCTCTCTTCACTTCACATACATTTACAGTCAATAGAGAGGCGAGTCAAAGCTTGTTGCTCTGACAGTGATTTTTCTACTGCCTGTATATTTTCCTTTTTGCACGCAGGGGGCTGCTGTGGGAGAAACATGAATGCAATCAGTAGCTGCACAAAGTATATTGGGGAATACTGCCAGGACAGCCAGCTTTCTCTCAGCTTGTTGCAGCTCTGTGAGCAGAATAGTAATCTGCATGTACACATGGAAAAAAAAAACAAACCCACCCAAAACAACAACATAACCTCAAGTGATAAAATAATGGGACTCAAGAAAGCTAGAAAATTCAGAGCTAATGCTGACAATCCTGCACTCCCTGTGCAGCTCAGAGAGCCAAACTGTCTTGGTTTAATGCAAAGGGATTTCAGCAGCACTAGGAAGTTCAAGTGCTCTTTCAACAGACACTTGCTGTTTAGAGAACCTCCACCCAAATGCTTGCCTACCAAATTTGACAAGAAACTTTCATTCCTATTTCTGTACTGCTTTTTATCAGCTTAGTGTATATCCCAAGTGTTACTTTACTGTCGTGTTTTGATAATTTCATTTCTTTTAGCCTGCCTGGTCTCCTTGTTCTGCTTCCAAGTGCTCAGTTTCCCAAATTCCTTTTCAATCCATCTTTCAGTGCTACAGAAATGCTTTTGTTTCCACTGGATCTGTGTTTGGTGGTGGTGTATATGCTTAAGGACCCTCTGAACAGATTCTCTGTTGTACCAGTTGCTGAAGCTTAGCATGCTTATTCTGCACCCAAGAGAGGGAAAAACAGAAATGGGTGAGAGTTTCAAGTCTTCTGAAAAAGTTTAGTTTGAGTATCACACTTGCAGTTTGTCCTAATTCATCAGAGACTGTAAGTCCTGCTTTTGCTTGATTCTGATTTTACAAATTCTCAGCCCAGGTCACAGTTTGACTAGAAGCTGAACTCTACAACTCTACTGTTGACAAACAGTTTGACTAGAAGCTGAACTCTACAGTAAAATTTTTAGCTTATTATATTCAAAATTATGAGGATAAATTGTAAAGTTTAAAGGGGATTCCTGTTTAAATGTGTATGTTTGAATTGGAACCTCTCTGCTGTTGCATGCAAGCATCTGGATGGGCTTTGTCTCCATTTAGATGTCCATATTTTATAGTCTACATGTATGTCTGGGATTCCCCATCTAGGAAACAGCAAGAAATCAGTGTTACTGAAGTACAACAACTTGTATAAGGTTGATGTCTAAATCAAATTTTGATCTGCAAGTGATGATATCTTTCCACTGCCCTTAGAAAATCCACCAGATCAGGCAAAGACAAGTCATATTAAACCTCTTCAGCCTGGGAAGAAGAGCTCTGTTTTTGGTACTTGCAAAGCACAAACTGCACCATTTTCCTGACATGTGTCCCTTACTGCACATTTCCTTGAATGTTATTTTGTGTGCCTGTTTGGTTTAGCCCTGTTGGAGGACTGCCTTTGTCATTAGGGAGTTTAAGGTGTAAGATTTACTTGCCTTTTTTTCTAATGTGAAATAAAGCTGTGGTGGAAGACCATAAAGCAAATAAAGAGAATTCAGTATTTAATACCTTCATCCTACTGGATGGAATTTATTAATGAGATTTACATCTAAATGCCATTCTCTCTGCTGTGGAACAGGGCAACTTTTTCCTCTAAGGCAATAATGGGTAATGATGGAAAAGACATTCCTATTCAAAGGGCTTTGAAACTTCACAATGATATAATTATTCCAGTTGCCACATACCCAGCAGCATGCATTTCTGTGATTCGATCCAAAACCCAGTTCCCAGAATAGATGAACATTTGTGGATTAACACACAGATACATGCTGCAAAGACTAGAGCTCTGCAAATAACTTGTTTGTCTCAGTGTGCTGACAACAAGCTATGAAAAGAATACTTTGGAGTAAAAGAAGTAAAAGTAACATTAATGCCAAGATGGCGCTGTCTTTCAGGTTAAGAGGAGATAGGCAAAATGATATAAAACACTTGCAAGTAACTTCACTTTTTCATTATTAAATTTACTTCCAACAAAACAGTAAACAATATTAAAAGAAATTCTATTAGTAATTTGTTCTGACTAAAACAACTTAATAGTAGTCACTTCAGTCAGTGTGAGCTTTCTTTTGTTTCTTAAATGAAAGAACTAATAATCTGCTCTGTTCACATTGCAATTACATTGCATAAAACACAACTTGGAGAAATCTAAACACAGAAGAGGAAGCCCAAATAATCAGAATGGTAGAGTGCAAGGAAATCTTCTGAATTTTAATTTTAGGCCCAGGGAAAGGTTAAAAAAAAGATATAGTGGGCACTCCAAAATAATCCTTTTTTACTTTCACCTTGGCAAATCTTCCTATCACCCTCCTTTTATTGCAACACATAAATAAGGACATTGTGTAAAAGGTAGGGAATGAGCTGTGTTTACATTAAGCAGTAACTTGGGATATTAATTAGTCTAAGGATCACCAAGCACCATCTGAGGAGCTTTACAAGCCTGTATTGGAGTAAAGCACTTACTGAAGATCTCATGGTTATTTCACAAGGACCTTTCCTGGAAAATGCTCATCAGCACCCTGTCTTTACTTCCCTCTTTCCTGCCCTCACTGTTTTCATCTTTCTGCAACAAGGTGATGGTTATGGAAAGCAGCCAGAGCCATCTCTGTCTTGATGGAGAAAGGTTTCTTTTCCTCTAAGGTTGCTTCTGAGAAGCCAGGAGGTACCTAGGCTCATTGCTGGGTGTTTCTGGGTTCTTGTACCATGTGCTCTCTCATCACAGCCATCATTATTCTGTTTGGCTTTAATTGTATACGCAGGTTGATCTGCTCAAGATTGATGAGGCACTTACTCCTAACACAGCAACAGTTCAGGGGACGTGCATTCCACCAATGCATATGGTAGTTAAATTGATGCCTTTCACAAGCCTTTTTCTGGGGGGAGGAGGCTTAGAGGAAGGTCAAAGGAAGAAGAAAAATGAGAAGAGAGATGCTGTGAGAAAGTTTTGAGGTTACCTTTTCCTGATTATTACTGGAAGCAGTTATGCCTTGGAAAGGGAAGAGCTGCTATGCTATCAAATAGCAATAAAAAAATAGGCAGCAATGTAAGTGCATGTGCAGTTACTCAAAATTGATTTAAACTGACAGAAGGAAATAACAAATGCTTGTTTCCCTTGAAAACTAGGTTTTATGTATTTTCATCATATCATGATATCTCTTAAATTTTAACGGTGTTTCATTTTGCAGCGTCCAAAATGTGTTCTTATATTTCATGGATGGAGAAATACTGTGGTTTCTTTTCACATCTTTAGGAAAACAGTCATCAAATAACAATCAGAGCTAGATGCAGAGTTTTGAGGAAATGAAACTACAGATGGTCACCTCAAAAATTTAAGTAACCTCTTAGCAAGATGATATGATCAATAATCTGTGCTTAATTGATACATTCAATCAGTAGCAACAAAATAGTTGTTACTTTACACATGGTTTTGGGAGAGAAAGAAATACCTCTAGGCAAAAAGCTTTCAGAGCAAAATTCAGATTTTCCATTTTTAATAAAGTTGCAGTTTCAGGGGAGAGGAGTTAAATTCCACAAAGAAAACTAAAAGCTAACTTATTGTGAAAACTGCCTTCAGTTTGTGTTGGGGTTTTTTTGTAATAATTTCTAGCTGTTTTGGTAGAAATAGCTATGTTCAAAATATGTGAGACATTACAAAAATAAAAATTTTGACAACGTGAAGAACATTGAAAGATGTTGATTTACAGAAGGCTATAAAAAATCCTCTTCCTTTGAAAAATTATGGCCAGCTGTATTTAGTATCCTTTAATTATGTATTTGATCTAGTTTGTCATTTATTCATCTTGCTTTCCCCAGCTGATTTCTGACTGAGCAGCTCTAAAGCGTACAGTGGTAACTGGGTCAGCTGTATTTTTGGTGTGACTTGAAAGAGAGAATAAGTTTTTCTCCCTGAGGAAAATTTTGAATGTATTTGGTTTCGGTTGTGAGAAGAAAAAGTCCAAAGTGAAGGAATCAAGCATGAAAACATATAAAATTTACATTTTGTGGGAGAGTTTATATAGGACAAGTTTAAATGATGTTTGTATCACCACAGCTATTACTTATTCCTCACATCAACACTCTTCTCTTTGGGTGCACAAGCAGCATCCTACTGTTGGAGGCCCTCAGGAACCCATTCCAATACATAATCATAATTCAAAGAAAATTCAATCCCAAGAAAAATGATGTAACAAATTACTGTTCACTGCCTTGAGAAATTCACCCTCCTGTGGCCAAGATTTGTTAACTTTCACACCAGAGCTTTTTTTCCATCAGTGATGAGGAAGATCCTTCTCAGAAACACCATTATTTTTTCTCACAGATGGTAAAAAGATAAAAAGATGGGGCCAGCCAGGGCTTCAGCAGGACAGAGACAGAACAGCAAAAGTCAAAGATGTCTTACCCTGTGGTAGTTTTTTTTGTGGACAACTGGTCTATTCTTGTATTTTAAACCTTGCACCTTGCCTGTTTTGGAATCAAATACATTTAAAAGAAGGAAACAGGTATTGGCACCTTAAAAAAAAAACCATCATGAAAAGGTTCCCTTTCTCCTCTTCCATTATATCCAGAGATGGCTTCGCTGGAGTGTGCACCTGAGGCCTGCCAAGTGGCAGGGCCCCAGGCATTATTCTGGGGAATATTTTTGTTGAAAGCATGAAGTTTTGTAACTTGAACTCTGAACTCAAGTAAACTCCTGCTCTTGCTGAGATGGGCTGATTGAGTACACCCTGTTTTAAGGCATGTCTGAGGAGCTTGTAACCTCTCCAGAGCTGCAAGACTTGCCCACAGGATGCTTCAGGGAGAGACTTCTCTGCCTCTGGCTTCAGCTAGATGCTGGTTCTGCCATGATCCCAGACGCATCTCCCCATGGAAGCATAGCTTTTCTCTTTTTTTGGTTATCTTCATCTTCATCAGTTCAGGCTTATTAAGTTTATTCTGGCCTGTGACTGTTCATTAAGCCATAGCTGTCTGCATTGAGAAGTAAGAATGATTTTTCTTTCTCACGTGGAAAGGACCACTTAATTGTGAGAAGAAGCTATCTGCTCTTACAGGTATTTCACAGATGGTTACTTTGGCCCCTTTAAAGCAAAGACCTGGGCACAGCACTATAAATCAGTTCACAACTCTTCTTTCAGTTTGGCCAAATTAAACCCAAAAATGTAACAAAACCCAAATCCATACAAACTGCGAGGTGGGGGAAGGGTCCAAGCAGCGTTGGTCCCAAGGTGCCTTTTTTTGAAATTTCTCCTGCTAACATTTCTGCCCACTTACATAAGCTAGATGAGACTGCTGCAGAACAGATGAAGCATCTGTCTTGGATATTTATAAAAATGCCACTTTTGGAAAAGTGTGATAACTTGGGGTTTTTTGTGTTTTGGGTATTTGGTTTTTTTTTTGTTTTGTTGCTTTTTGTTTTTTTCTGTATGAGTAGAAAGGCTGGATATGAGTCACTGGCTGGACTGTCCTAAGACTGCAGGTGTTCTGGAGTGGACATGGGATGGTTTTGATCTCTGCTGCAGGGCAGTGGCATTGCTAAGGGATGGCTTTGCTGAAGGAGGCTCTGAAAGTCCTGCCTCCAGGGAAGGCTGCACTCTGGGGCCTGGCTTTGATTGTAGGACTGTGCTTGTCGTCCTCGTGCCTGTCGTGGCAGCATGGACATGTTGCCAACTTCACAGGCACTTCCCCACTTCCCTGTCGTAGAATCATAGAATTGGCTGGGTTGGAAGGGACCTCAGAGATCATCAAGTCCAACCCTTGACCACTACCGCTGTGGTTCCCAGACCATGGCACTGAGTGCCACATCCAGTCTCTTTTTAAATATCTCCAGGGATGGAGAATCCACTACTTCCCTGGGCAGCCCATTCCATGCATTGGTTCCATATCCATGCATTGCTTCCAATATTGAGCAGAAGGAACATGACTTCTAGTTAAAAACATACTAGGGCTGTGCTGAAGGGGATTTTACAGAACAAGGTGAAGCACAGTCAGCTTTTGAACTGGGCAATGAAAAACATCTCCATTAAGTTCAGTTTCTCCCTGTTACCTTCTTAGCAGGGCAGCACAGCATCCATACCATCTGCATGTGCAGCTCCTTCTCTGACATCCCTACTGACCTTACACTTGTCTCCTGCTGCAGAGGAGCCTGCAGAGCTGCCTGCTTGTAGTAGGCACAACCCAAGCAGCTGCTGCTGGTGGCCTGGAGATTGAGATTTTACAGCAGAGACTGTAAAAAAATTACCTCTGCAAACAGGTAATGATACTTTTACCACACTGCATTCATCACCTTATCAGTCAAGAGGGTTAGGAACTTAGATTTCTTCTAAAGTCTGAAGGGAGAGTGCCCTTATAGCAGCCCTGGAACACTGGACATCCCTTTGCAAAGAGCATGCTAACACTGATGGGGACAGAAAGTTGTACTTTGTGAAAACAAGTTTCCTATGGGTCAAATTACTCTTGTGGCTTTCATTAACAATGTCTAGCAAGTGAGGAGACCACAGCTCTGATGTCACTAAAGAGGAAGCAGCACCAGTGCAGTATGATGCTTGAAGGTGCTGGGAAAAGCAGACCAACACAGACTCCAAAAATCACTCATTTGACTTTATCTGTCCTGACAGATACTTTTGCTCACAGTGAATGCATCATTGCCTTCCCCTACGATGTGTTTGTGGTTTCTGTTTTGCTGTAGAAGCTGAGCTGTTGCTTGATAAGTCTAATCAGTGAGTTTTCAGTATTTTCCAACTGCAGTTCTCTAAACAGTTTCCAGTGACACTGCAGCCTGTGGTCTGATGGGTTTAAGCAAAAACTGAAAACAAGCTTGTTTCCCTGCATGACCTGTCACAGACCCTTCAGAAGCTTTGCTTACTCTGTGGGGATATTTCCACCACAGGCTGAAAACTGCAGGTCTGAATAATTGATGTGTTAATTCCTTAGCACTCTGTGGTGGCACATATGGGGTAGATGCCTGTACAGCCCATGGATGGGGTATTACCTTTGTGCTCTGGGGCAGCTCCTCACTGCTGCACGCAGAGGATAAAAGCATCCTCCAAGCATCCCTTCAGATTTTGCAGCTTCTGTGCTAGGTCGAGATATGTATCTCACTTCCTTCCCAAAATCCATCTGGAGAAGGGGGAGATAGGCCCATGCATGTGCCTTCTCTGTTATCTGGCAGACACAGAACCAGTCCTCCACCCAAATCCACCCTGCAGTGGTGGATTTGGGCCAGATGCCTACAAAATCCAGAGATGCCAAGTGAGCCCACAGAGACATCCCTGCTAGGAACAAACCAAAATGTGATAAAGTTGCCACAGCAGGGAAGAGGCTGGACAGAGGATCCAGCAGGTAACCAACCCCACAGCAGCTGCTGCTGGAGGCACAAGTCGTCTCTGAGGCAGGGAATGGACTGCCCTACACATGTGGGTAGGACAATGCTCAGGTTTCCTTACCCTACAGGTTCTTGGGGCTATTCTGCCTTCTCTGTGACACCTTTTCTTTTTTGTCTCACACATCAGGGCATTTTTTGGCATGAATATAGAATCACAAAATGGTTCAAATCGGAAGTGACCTTAAAGATCATCTATTTCCAACCTCCCTACCAGGGGCAGGGACACCTACCACTAGATAGACTGCTCAAGGCCCCATCCAACCTGGCCTTGAACACTTCCAGGGAGGGGGCATCCACAACTTTCCTGGGCAGCCTGTTCCAGTGTCTTGCCACTCTCACAGCGAAGAATTTCCTCCTAATATCTAACCTAGATCTCCCCTTTCCAGGTTCTCAAGGATCTTTATGTTCTTCTGGTGTTGGGGACTCCAGTATATGCCAGTGATGCTTTCATTGCTGTTCTTTCTCCAGGGGCATCATTAGAAGTTTTTGTAGCCTACTAATTTTTATTAAGGTAAGGAAGTGGGGGACACCTATTGCCCAAATACTGTACCATGTGTATGGTACACCATGCTTCTAGGAACTGGGCTTACATCCCATAAGCTTCAGAATGACAGATGCATGCATTTCAACTAAGCTCATCTTTATGTGACCCCCAAAAGTCAACTTTCCAAAACTAGTAGCAGCAATGTACACCTATAGCTGTGCATGGCCTTCAGATGGAGCCATAATTTATTAGCTTCCCTGAAAATAAAACCAATCAAGATCTCACTGGTAAGCTTATTCCTGACTTTCAAGAGAAAAAATCAGGAGCACTGCACTCTCAGTGATGAGAGGAAAGCGTCACCAGGAATGTGAAAGATCCAATGTAAAAAAGTCTCAGAGTAAGTTTTGATTTGCAGCATGGCCCTTTTCCCCCACACAGCTTGCTCAATGCCTATTCAGTGGCTTTCTGATACTCTCTCTGTGAAATCTTCACTGATAAAATATACCACCTGACTGGGTAAAAAAATTACTGATTACCTGATTCAAAGTTAATTGAAGTGAATCCTAGTGAAAGAGCTGCAGGATGATGCTTTGGCAAAGACTTAATTGGATTTTGGATGGAGCTCTAAAGGGACCAGTTGTGTGGGACATGTTTTACCCACTGTGTTTTCTTTTTTCTTGTGTTTCTGACCTGCCAGAGCCCAGTGGTGGAATTTTGGGAGCAGCCTGGTTGCCATCTCTGCTGACAGGCATAGAACGTTTCTAAGTCCACCCACATAAAATATGCACTGGTGAATAGCTCTGGATGTTTGGATGCACACATGCAAACAAATGCACAAACTGCATTAGAAAACAACACTGGGGTTATAAAGTCAAATAAAGACATAATAAAAGGCAAAATGAAGCTAGAATAATTCTTTGTCACTGTTTTATGCTCAAGGGTATTTTTCTGACTTCTTAATGGTAGATTCTTCAACCTTAGCAGTGTCCTTTTAATGCATTTATAAAATTGCCTAAGGTTTTTTAGTAGCAAATTAAACCAACACAAAAATCTTATTCTTGGCACCGTGTTGACACTCAATTTGATCATAAACAGGGATAAAACTTCTTGATCCACTTTCCCTGTCTGGTTTTCAAGGAGGGGTGAGTGCTCTTTGGGCTCATGCCATTCTAGAAGACAGTGTCATGATGTCTTGTTCTCATCTCTGGGTCACCAGTCTTTGTCCCCTAGCCATTTCCACCTGATTTTCTTTTTCCAGTCTGTATTAGTCTTATTTTCTGCATGCCCTCATCCAGTCACAGGCTTCTTCTGAGCCACAACTCCCACCTCGTGGTTCCTCAGCCAGTATCCTTTCCCACCTGGGTTTCCAGTCATGCTGGGTAAGTTTGCTCTGCTGCCATTTCCAAATCCTTCCTTGAGATTTTTGCTAAAACATACAGTTTCAGGGAATGCCCTGCTTCAAGGTCAGTGAGAATAAAATAGTTAAAGAAATAAGCTGTGAAGAAGAGTCTTCTCTGAATGTACATACTGATTTGTTAATGGTCTTGCAACTTGGCCAAATTTAGCCAAAATTTCCACAAACGTCTTTTCCTTCATTGAGCAAACTGTATCCCATTAATTTCAGGATACAGATCGTAAGGAAGGATGCATTTCTCAATAACAGGAGCACTAAATTTTTGTGTTTACTTTTGCCATGGTAGGGCATCATTTTGTTTACAGGAAGAGTGGATTCTCCTGGGATGAAATTAAATTAAACAAATGTAAATGTCTTGCAACCTGTCGCAGCTGGATAACCTGAATAGTAAAATTCACCCAAAATGCTTCAAGTTTGGTAAAGTTATAAGCAGAGAAAACAGGTCTTGCAGCATCAGATGGCAGACATGAAATTAGGCAGTGCTATCAGCTCCAAGTTACCATATCATGGAGTCAGGAGAGGGTGAAAGGATTGAAACTCAGTACAAAAGGAAGAATCTTTAATGGCTTAGAAAAATCATAAGAAGGTCTCTACTTTGGCAGTTTTGTTGGAGTCTGAGGAGATAATATGCTGAGTTCTTTCTTTTGCTGGTTATACAACAGAGCTGAGAGGGAAAATTGATTTTTCATGCAAAATATTGAGCTGCAGTTCACTGGTAATTTAATTTATTATTTTTATATTCCACACATAATTTGTTATGGCTCTCTCCTATCTCTACAACTTTGTTGGAAAAGGTAATATCAAACAGTTTGCTAGCAATATTAATTTACTATATTACAGGCATTTCTCTTATCATCATTACTATTGTTTCCAGGCCATAAAATGTAACTGATGTATGAGCATGCAAGTATTTGCTGGCTGGGAAAGTGCTTCACACTGCTAGGATGCATCGGTCATGCAGGTAGGTGGTATACCCTCAATATCTTCAGGCAAAGGTTTGTGTCACAGCTTGTGTGGAAAACTGGGTTTAGGGCCTTTTTTTTTTTTTTTTAAGTTGCTCATCTGTTTCCATTTCCCTTTCTTCCCAGTTCTTAGCACTTCACTCTCGCCCCCTTCCTTCTTTTTTGCTCTTTATTTATTCCAGAAACTCAGGAATGCAAGGTTGCAAGAAACCAAATTTCTCAAGGTTTGTCTATTTGATGTTGGCTTTGAGAGGAGCTATATATTATACAAAAGTAGGTGAAGCCTCCAAACCCTAAAGCTGAGGAACTCTTGAGTTGCCATGTGTTTTGCAACGTATGGATGAAAATAATGGTACAGGTGATGCAGAACATGGCTTCAGCCACCTTTACTCCAGGAGAGGTCTCCTCCAACTGATGCTGGAGCCCCTGAGGTGTGGTTGTCTTCTTGGTGCAAATGATCTAGTGGAGGTGAGCAGGGTTTGTGTCCTGAGGAGATGAGTGGCCTCTGATGGTTTCTTCCTCTTGAGCAGAGATGGAGAGTGATGGACTGACCTGGTGTGGCTTGTGTGTCCTGTGGATCTCAGCTTGGTCTCCTGTTGTAGACAGAAGCTCTGAACTGAGAGGATTCCCAGGGGTCCCCTATGGGCAGTCTGTCTCTGCCTTGGGTTTTTTTAGAGGTGCCATGAACCTTAAGCTCTGCCTCTGTTCAGGGAAGGTCTGCTGCTCACCCATCTCCATGAGGCAGGCTGTCCTGGATACCCTGTCACCATGGTGTCCTGGTGGGTCAGTAGGGATGGTGATTCCCTTTCAGCTAGATTCAGCAGCTCTGTCTCTCAAACCCAATCATGTCTTTGCATCCTTCAAGTCTCAGGACACAGGGAGGTGTGCCAATGTCAACTGAGGCAGAAACAAGGATTAAGTTTCACTGGGAAGAAAAAGGAAAAAAAAAAAAAAACCACACACAAAAAAAGATTAAAGCCACAACCTCACCTTTTAGAATAACTGGATCTCTTTCCCTCACAATCTGATATATGATTATCTTCCTTTTATAGTTTTTCTAAAAATACCAATCCAAATTGAACCTAGCTGTATGCTGAGCTATGCCAAAATTAAATTTGCTGTAATTAGGTTTTTCTCAACTTCCTCCTCCTCCTTTGCTCAGCCTTACTTTAATTAAGTGGTTCAAAGACACCCCCTTACCCCACATTCTTTTTCAGTTTATGACTAGAGGTAGGTAGCCCACCAACTGGAAGTTATTGTCAAGTGCCTGTAGGTAGAAATGAGAGGCTCTTATTTCAGGAGCCAGTCATCCCTAATCAACAGTTTTATTCTCAGCCACCACGTATGTCCAAATGCACCTTTGCCAATGGACCTTTGCTACCTAGCAGACGTCAGGCAAGAAGGAACAACGTGTCTCTTTCTTTCATAAAAGCTGGTTGGGTTTTTTTGTTTTTTTTTTTCCTATGGCCCGGAAATGCTGGAGAGCTGCCAGTTATGTTGCAGTCACTCTATTCAGTGTGAAGCTTACACTTTGGGAAAAGCTGCACTTGCGTAGAGAAAATTGCAACCAACAATTTAGTACAAAAAATGTCATTCATTAGTTAAAGAGAACAAAACTGGGATGGCACAGAGAGGCTTTTATTTTTTTTTGTCTAAAATGAATTCATGTGCATCTATTCAGAAGGTGTAATTCCTGTAATACACACTGAGGAAGATCTGCAAGTGACTGATAGTGTGGGGTGGGACTTGAGGAGGTGACTCAGAGCACAAGGGGCCAGAGAATACAGCTTTCTCTCTTCAGAGAAATGATTGAATTTGGTATAATTAAGACATCTAGGGGCAAAAGTTACCCTGGTAAATGTCTCTTGTTTGAACCAGCATCCAAGGCTTCAAGCTCATCAGTAAAGCACTTGTCACACTGCCCTGGTTTGTCCATATTGCACTGGGGCACAAACCAGGTCCAAAGGTCAGCAGCAGGGTTTGTGCCATTGTGTGGCTCCAGGTGGGTACCAATGCTCTGCCCAAGGATGTGGGGCAAACCCCAGCTGTGAAAAATAGTGTATCTGCCTGTCTCCTCTTACCCTGCTGTAAGTAATGGCACCTCAGCCTGTTGGTGAAGAACCTTAGGGAAAGAGCAAGTGGGAGCAGGAGGTTATCGTGGGCATCTCCTTCCCCACCTTCACTGTGGTGCCTTGCTGATATTCTCATCTTGTCCCAGGCTCTCCACATCCCTTGGATTTGCCACTGTGACAGCTTCTCTGTTGGGACAGAGGTGAGAGCTGTAAGACACCTGTATTCACTGGTTTGGCACTAATCATGGGAATCCTAAAGAGCTCTGTTTACTATTTGTCTCTCATTGATGGTTCCTAGAAATAGTAATTCCAGGAAACAAAATGTGTGTTTCTACTCTAAGAGGGTACTTCTTATGTCAAGTAAGTTATTTACCATTTTTCTTGACAGTACAAATAACAGAACTTAGCAGAATGGCATGAAGGTTACAAAGTAAAGCATAAAAAGGTTGTGAAATGTCAGTATTAAGGTCACCCTTCCTGTGTGTAAAGCATGACATAAACTTTAATAAGTTTTGGTGTTATGTTCTTCCTAAGGCCCTTTCAACAGTGGTCGCTAGCAGTACTGGACTTGGGTGTTTGTACTGCAGAGCACATTTTTCTGTAGGACCTCTGTATCATTTCCTAGTGAGATAGCACATTGTTGTTAATTGTCTGGGAGATTTAGGAAGGGAAATGAAGTTCTTATGAACTGAAGGGGCTGACTGCTGCCACGAGGAACTAGGTTTCCCCTCTCTTCTTTAGGAGTAACATGAAGCATGTTGTTGCAAAGCCCAGTGCCAGCCTGTGCACACCCAACCCAAGTGAGATTTTGATGAGCTTGTGCAGGTGCCAGAGGTAATACAGCAGTGCTGATGAGATCTTAACCAAGTCCTTCCAACTAGCAGACAGGATTTTTCAGAGCTACCCCAGGTGTCTTCATTACTCTGAATTATGCTTCATAGATGTGTCACAGATGCATGGACATCTGCGAGTGATGTTAGAGCACATCTATGTAGCTTTTACAAGCAGATATTGAGGAGTTTTGCCTGTATCAAAGCTGACTGAGTGCATCTGGCCTGGTGTCATGCAGCCAAGCAAATTTACCCTGAGCCCACCAATGTCAGCAGCATGTCTTCAGATACTCACTTGCAGCATATCCCGTTCTCATGTACAACCCCCCTGCCTCTGGTTAATATCTCCTCTTTCACCCCATAGCTAGAACCCCCTGGGACTGCACCTGTGCTGTAGAGAGTGAGAGGATTGTAGCAGGGCTTCACTTCTTCCTACCTCAGCTGCTATCTGCAGGTAGCCTTTAGCTGAGCTCTGGTCAGGTTTTGAGGCCCAGGAGCAGAGAAAGCTCTGTAAGCAGGTGTCCCTCCTGGGACAGGACTCATTTTTTCCAAGCAAACATTTCAAGCTAGGGCTGCCCTTAATCTGCAGGAAATCCACACCACCGTTTTCCAAAGACTTTGCTACAAGGGAATTTTGGACATACATATATCAGTGACCATTGATACAAGTCAGATCTTGTATATATTAGTATATTTTTTTCCATTACTGCACACATTACTACCCCTTCCTTGTTCTGTTAAACTTGTTCCAGTTTTAACACCCAACCTTTATGTCTTTCTTCCTTATTTCCCTTTTTATCTTCCCTTGGGAGGCTGAAGGAGAGTAATAAAAAGCAATTCTGGTCTCTGGCTTTTGGTTCACCCTGCCCACTAAACCTGGACACTTTAGAAGTTAGCATTTCAGTGTGTCTCATCAAGGTCTCCATTATGAGGAAGGTGATCATAATCAGCATACCCAAATTTTTCTGGAGTCTGAAGTCAAGATCTATTGACTGAGATAAAGAGGAGGTCAATGCATTTGATTCCAGGCAAAAAAAAAATTAAAAAATTTCAATATATGGATGACCATTATAAAGCACTTTAGGTCTTACATCTTCTCTGAGATTCCACTTAGGGATATGAGGGAGAAAAAATCAGAAAAGCAACACAGTTAACCAACATCTGAATAATTGCAGTGACCTTACTTCTCATGCACCAGGCTGGCAAAGCTCACAGTCTCCTCAATTAAAACTGCTGATCACGTTGATCGGAGGAGGAGGCAGTGTGATTTTTTCAATGTATATATCAAAGGGGAATTCCAGTAATGAATCCCCTAATGACAAATATCTACTGATGATCTGTTGGATCAGGCTTTTGATTGGGTAGAGGTAAAATAACTTCATGTGGTGGGGAAAGAAGCTGGAAGCTCAGTTCACCTTGATGAAATGAGCTACACAGTCCAACAAACATGAGGGCAGAGTCCTCCTGCTTGCCACTGCATGTTGACTATGGCCAGCAAGTTAAAGAACAGAGGATTCAAAATTTCTTTTGGGACATTTAGTACTGTAGACTGAAAAAGTACAGAGGGCCTTACTCATGAGAGCACACACAAGTTGAAACACTCAAGCACAGTCTTTGCTACTCGGAAGGTCCAGCCAGTGTCTCAGCTTATGAGCACCCACACCAAACCTTCTCGTGGGGCTGTTCAGTCCCCCAGCAACTTTCCCTGAGCTTTCAAAAACTCACTGGTAATCAACAAACAGAAGGAATATGGATGCTCTGCTGCCACTTTCTCTATTTTGTGCTCAAGATACTGGTCAGTGTGAAATTACCAGCCAGGTTCACTATTTACACCAAGACCTGTCAGGGAAATAACTTGTTGTAGTTTCTGCATTCCCCTTTTTTGTTGTAGGTGAAGCTTACAAGCTGCCAGGGTAAATCAGCACTGCTGGGAGCTAAAAGGAGACCCTGCTTTCAAACTCAGAGCCATCACTTTCAGTAATCTGAAATCCCTTTCCTCCTTAAATAAGAGCATTATCTTCTTAAAACTGTAGCTATCAGTCTGGAGGGATAAGTGAGCACGGTGAAGTGGGAATGCAGTTCACAACACCTCCATGATGCAAGGAAATATTATTTCTGTTTTACAAATGGGAAACTTGAAGCACTGAACTAACTGGCTGAAGGCTGGAGAGGAATTTGAAAATAGTGTTTGGTTGAGAAATCAGCATTCTCAATCTAGGGTTCCTGCTATTAGACCACGTAGATCTCCCCCTTTTAGACAAACAACTAATTAAAACAATTTCTTATTTAATAGCTGTCATTAAGCCTGTGGATGCCAGAGCATACTCAAGTGGATGCTGAAGGGGAAGCAGTGCCAGTCAGAGACCTGCAGTGGTGCAAGGTGAGGAACGTCTGTGTGAATCTTTCAACAAACACCTTTTCTGGCTGTTATCACAGGAGGGTAATTAAATAGAAAGCAGAAAATCAGACAGGACAAGATACCGTGATGAAGCAGAGGACAGGACAAATAGCATTTGACAAATACAGTGCTAAGTGAATGTTACAGTGCTGAGCCCCCTCTGTCTTTCAGGGAATTATATTCAGAGAAAATAATTTCACTTGTTCTCTGGAATTCGTTATGCTTTGAATACTTCTTTGTCTTGTTACTTCACCAACGCTAATGCAAACCTTCAGTTTATTTTGTATATAACCTGTTCTGGTCAGATTGTTTCAGAGTGCAGCTATTCTGAATGCATTTACCTGGAATTTTGTTCACAAGCCTTTATTAAGGTTATTGCTTTATTATTTTTTATATATAAGAAAAAATGAGTGAAATCTTTATAATCCTCCATATGCCTTGTCTTGCTTAAGATAATTACATCTATTTGGGGGTGAACCTTCTCTTCTCCCAGCTCTACATAATGGAGTCCTGCTGTACAAAGGATGGTGGTCCACAGGAGGAACCTGTGCTTTTTTTCACCCCTTTTATTGTCTGATTGTACTGCCTTAAAGCTCATGCAAGCTCATTCTCAGGTCTGTAGCATGCAGCAGTTCACATGCTGGTTAGTCATGGTTAGAGGGAATCTCATTTTTGACTATTCTGAGAAAAAAGATGTCATTAAATGCTAGAGAATAGCAACATTTGCTATTGAAGTATCTGAATCATATTTCAGAATTGAGCTTGAGTCTTAGTCATCACAGACAGTTCCTTGTAGGTGTGGCTGACAGGAGAAGGATTATTCATACATCCTGCATGAACAAGCCCTGGAATGTGTTTGAGATGGACAAATGTAACCCTATGAAATTTAGCAAGAAAAAATACTGGATTCTGCACCTGTGATGATGTAATCCTGGATGCATATATAGAGTGGGGGAATTGAGGATGGTATGCAGTCCTGCAGAAATGGATCCAGGGGTTTTGGTTGATGGTAACCTTCATAGGGGTCCCCAAGGTGCCCCAGTGGCAGAGAGGGATGAGCATATCCTGGGGTGCATTAAGCACAGCATAGCTAAACAGTTGAAAGAAGTTATCATCCCAGCACTGGTGTGGCCTCACCTTGAATACTGTGTGGTGTTTTGGGTTCCACAATATAAGAAAAATATTAAAATAGTCGAATGCATGCAACGGAGGGCAAAAAATGATGAAAGGACTGGAGAGCATGACTTATGAGGAGCAGCTGATGTTACTAAGTTTTCTCAGCTTGAGGAGACTGAGGGGTAACCTCGGATATGGAGGTGCTGATCTCCCTGGTGTCTGGGGATAGGACATGAGGGACTAGCCTAAGAATGCACTGGAAAAGTTAAAATTGGATATTAGGAAAAATCTCTTCACCGAGAGAGTGGTAAAGTACTGGAACAAGCTCCCAGGGAAATGATCATGGTCCCAAGCCTGCTGGTGTCCAAGCAGTATTTGAATAACACTCTTGGATATAAGTTTTAATGTTTAAATTGCCCTGTGTGTAGTCAGGAGTTGAACTCGATGACTCTCATGGGATCAGGATACCCTGATGCTCTGAAGTATCTTCTGTGTATAATTTCCAGTACATCTTCACACCAGAGCTGATCACTTCTGCTTCTGCAGCAGTACCCCATAACTTACACCTTACCTTGCTGTTCTCATTCAAAGAGACCTCTGCCTTCCCCTGTGCTAGTCCACCTAACATCTTGAATGATTTCTGCTCAGTTAAGCACACTTCAGTTTGTCTTAGTTTTCTTGGACAAAGAAACTTTTTTCTTCCATGCTCTTCATTGCATAGGAACTGTTCATAATTTACCTGCTGCCCATACAAATGGTGTGCCTGGCCATATGTGGCTGACCTTTACCTGTCTGTGCCTTTACAGCAGAGTGAAATGTGGAGGTAGGAAATCTATCCATGGGATGTCTGCCAGGTTGAGTTGTGTTCCCTCCCTCTTACTGCCCTCATGTGTTACCCCCTCCTGTCCCTGCTGTGCTGCTGCTCTGCCATCACTGTTTGGCCTCTGTTGCTGAAATTCCACTGCTGGGAGAGATGCAACATCATTCTTTATCCAGGAAGAGCTTTCATCCCACAGGGTTAAATGGTGATTCCCTGATCTCCTATTGTCTCCCTCTTACTGTTTTTTTGCCCTGTGTCCACCAAGTTGGTTTTTTTTCCTGTTGTTCTGTGCAATGAAGCTACAAAGGGATGCAGGACTTGTTCCCTGTCAGTGGAGCAGCTGCAGTTTGTCTGTCTGTCTGTTGGTGGCTCATGTTTCACTGAGAGCTGTTGGAGCAGCAGTGTTTCTGAGGAGCTAAATGTAAGGGGAAAACTGCTGTCCTCACTGCTTTTCCAGCTTTAGGGGCTGCACAGCATTAAAGGGAGGATGGCTGTGAGCTTCCTGCCACTTCAGGTGCACAAAAAGGGGGTGTGAATCATGGAATGGTTTGGGTGGAAGGGACCTTAAAGATCAGGTAGTTCTAACCCTCCTGTGTGGGGAGGGACACCTCCTGCTAGATCAGGTTGCTCAAAGCCCCATCCAGCCTGGCACTGAACTCTTCCAGGGAGGGGGAATGAGAAGTAAATCCAAAAAGCCGCTACTTCTGAGAGTAGTTCTGTACCCATCCTGCTTTTTGCATGTTGTCCGTGGGATCCAATGATATTAAAAGTTCTTATTAAAACGTCCTCCTTATCTGAGGACAGAAGAGTTGGAAAAGGTACCTTTCTTTCGATCTGTACTAGCAGCTATTTTTTGGGCATCTTGGAATTTGAAGGGACCAGAGGGGCAGTTTACACAACCCAGAGAAACTTCAGGACTGAATAAAGCAGGTAGTAGGCATGCATAAGCAGTTGGCTATAAAGGTCTCAGCCAAAAGCTTATGCCAGCCATGCAAAGCACTCAAAGGGAAAAAGTCTAGTGCCAAAAACACACCTACTATTTGAGAGTTTGAAGCAAAAAATAGTCTCTGTTGTACTAAAGATATTTAGCTTCCCTTTGTGAATTCACCTGTGTTGGCGCTGGCAGATGATCACCCTCCAAGTCCTGCTGCTTTTTGGCAATACTTCCCAGTACCAGTCCCCAGCAACTCTGCTTGGTGGGGACAATTGCTGTGCAACAGACAACAGATATAAAATGCCTTGGTAGATCTCAACAATAAAAATCTAATTGTGTTATTCAATCATGCAATAACTTGCTTTCATCTGTACAAATAATGCAGCACAAATGACTCAATTTGTAACTCAGAGGAAGTATTTCATAATTTTGCCCAACTTTTTTTAAAGAGTTCAACTAACTGTTAATTTTCTCCTTACTCTATTTCTGCTATTTTTTAGTGATATCACATCAGAATGCTTCAGTGCCCATGTAATTTCCCTACTTGTATTTTTGAAAGAAGAATGACTAATATTTTTCAAACTATATACTATGGCAATGAAAAGGAAAAGGGATATATATGTGATTTGGATGAAGAAAACCACAATTTTTTTAGACTAACACTCCCCCCTTCTAAAATAAAGTTGCATTTCTCCAAGTTCCTACCCATCTCATTGACACCTCAAGCTATAAATTACCTGCAGAACACAACCCCATTAATTTCATATATCAAGACACATCAGGGCACAGCTCTACTCAGAAAGCAGAGTACAGCCCTACCTACAGGCTGGCCATGCAGCAGTAGTAATCTGCATGCATCCACGATAAAAGCAGTTGAAAAGAAGTGAACTGTTAACACTCTTTGTCACTCTTAATCTCAAGTTTGGTGATCACCAGGAACAGTCACCTTCACAGAACATACAGAAGGAAAAGTATATGCAGGTTTTCCTGTCTGCCACCTCCTACTGCTTAGATGGGATTCCTCAAGATGCACACGAAGCTGCATCTCTTGGAAGAAGGTGTTTACTACGAATTTTAGCTGGGGCTAGTGGGCTGGACAGATAGTTTTGTTGGGGTTTTTTATTTGTTTGTTTTGTGGAAAATAGCTTGAAAATACAACCCCTAGAAGTCCAGAGTGCAAAAGCCAACAGTGAAATTTCAACATTATTTTTTTTATTTCACCATGTAGAGGGTTGAGAACAGATTATAAGGACTAGTAAGTAACTACACTATGCACACAAAAGCTAATGCTCACTTTAACCTTAGGGGTTCAGACAGTAATATTCTTTAGTTAAGATCCACATCACTGCATTCTCATAGTGTGCTTCTTTTGTCTCACTGAATCTGAGCAAAAATATTGGCATAAAGATTTAAATCCTGATTGTGTTTCATCCATATTTTAACATCAGAACATCAGCTGAAGTCCTAGTTTCATCTACTTTGATTGCATATGTGCTCTGTGAAGAGGGATGCTTTCCTGAAGCCTATCAGGATCTTAATGTTAGTTAGAGTGGTCTTAAGTTGTGCACGAAGGCTTGCAGAAGCACGAGCAGAGTGGATTTCATCTGTTCCAGCAGATAATTTTAATCATAGCATCGGAGCGTGTATTTCCCTCCAGTACTTCTTAGTGCTTTGCATTGCCTTGTTTTCATTATCCCTCATGCTGCCTCACTCTCTTCCCAGGAAGCTACATACAAGGCTGATTTCTATTTTTCTTTGCCTTCCCTCTAGGAATGACCCTGCTCAGGTATTGGTATCTCTTGCAGCCACCAAAACAAACAGCAGCTCTTTGAAGCAGAAGCTGAGGGGAGCATGTCTTGCATCATTTTAGAAATCCAGTGGGCTTGGCTGGCTTTGTGGCTTTAGGCATCTGTGTGTAAGCAATTGCTCCAAGTTCAAAGGGTGATCCAGGTCTTTTAGTGATCTCTTTTCTTTCCCCTCCCTCCTTTTTTTTTTTTTTTTTTTTTTTTTTTTTCCCAGATCATACAAGCAGCAATTCTTCATTTAAATGATCTTGATCATGAGGTGAGTAGGAAGGCGCCTTCCACAGTTAGCACTGTGAGGGAGAAACCTGATAATTCGTTTATTCCTTGATAATAGCAGGGGTAGCTTTAAGGTTTTTTACCATCTGTGCTCCTATGGGAAGGAGGAGCAAAGCCAATACAAATTTAACCTTCAGATTTATGCTTCTGTGCTTCTCCATTGTGCCTCTAAAGTTCTTTGGAAAAAAACCTTAACCATTTCACTACTTTAGGAGAAGAAAAATTACAGCTTCCAGACTACACTTTTATATCTCCAGGATTTCATTTAATTTTAAGACTTTAATAACTATTCAAGTCAAGCTATATATTTAGTGCACGTTAAGTCTGATCTCATCTGTTTTTCTGTGTTACTAAAATATCCCAAACTAATATTAACTGCTGTATCTATCTTCAAACCTTTATCTGCTAGCAAGTAATATCACAGTATTGTAAAATACACAAATGCAAGATACCGTTTAGGCCTACTGCTTTTATAAGGACAAAACTCTTAAATAAGTGGAAGTGGGGACCTGAGACAAAAGGAAACTGTTAGCACAGTTTAGGGTAAAAAGTTGTATTGATTTGTGGGTTCCTGTGGATTTATGGACAGATGACCTAGGATGTCTGAAAGCAGGCAGATGACTATGAGCCAAATGTCAGTTTATTGGGCAGAGATCAAAATCTAACTTCATCCAGAAAGGGTCAGTGAGCCTTCAGCTGGGAAGGTCTGAATTTACTTAGCATATTGTAATGCTTAAAGATTCAAGATTAACATTAAAAAATGGCTGCAAAGTCATTGCTTTAAAGACAAGCCTTAGAGAACAGAGCCAGTTGCTATTGTGAGGGCCAGGGCCAGGGTCATCTGAAAAACTATGCTCTTCTTTGCTTCTCTTTTATATCGGTTGCTATCAGATCAGGGAAACATTTTACATGTATTTTACTGGATCTGAGTATTTGCTGTTTGTAGTGCAGAATGTTTAATCATTGTTACTTTCTGGTGTGGTTGCCCCAAAAAGTGGGATCTTCAGGAGCAAAATGCTCTTCTCCCTCTGAACTGGCTAAAAATAAAAATACCACTGACCACTTCCCTGCAGAAGATTGAGTTTAGAGATCAGTTTAGCATTATACAAGGTGCTTGGTGGAACAAGTTTTGCGGGGGTGATTGTGTGGAAAGAGGTATTATTTGTATTGAAATACTTACTGATGAAAGCCATGAGATTCTCTGACTGTGTTGCGTGGTGGGGCATAAAGTCTGTCCCATGGAGAAAAACAACAATACAGAAACACTTGAACTGTTTCTCCCAAGATGCTCCCTTACAGCCTTTCCAAAACTTAGATGAGTCCTACTGTAAATAATCAAAGGATAGCTATATTTGGATTAAGAGTGCCTTGAGAACAAAGGCATTTAAACTAGGTCTGTGTGAGGCAGCTTGGCTCTACTAGGATTATGGCTATGTCTGAGCATTGTTCAGGCTTTGGCCTGTAAAAAGTTGAAGCTTTCCATGAAAAAGTTTGAGAAAACACTTATTTTCATTCTCACCAACCTTTTCTGTTAGGAAAACCCTTCCTGTTTCTGACTGTCTCTGGCCCTTCAGCAGCAGCTACCTGTTTGGGGATGAGAGGGGCTAAGCAAGACTGCTTCCCCCACACTGCCCCATGTGCAGCTGAGGAACAAACAGGGTAACCATGCTCCTGCCTCCTGGGCATCAGAAGGCATCTGGTTGTTTGTCAAGAGCCATAACAGAGCACTTTCTCCATAAACCATGGCAAAATGAATGAAAAACTTTCCTTGGAGTAGGCTGTTGTTAGGGCAGTGCATTTTCATAAACACTTGTGCTAAGAGGAATCTCAAGGAGTCACGTAGGAGCTGTGGCACCCATGCCTTTCCTCATCAAAGTCAACAGGAAATTCTCTAGTGAGAAGGGCCTCTCAAAAAAAAAATTGTACCTTGCAATGTTCTTGATAGTCGTTTCTGCTTAGGATAAAAATGTTGAGCTTATATATTGTGAGTTCGCTATCTAGGCAAATTATCCCTATCTGGGTGAGTAATTGAGACAATGTCTCATGAAAATCCATGAAGTAAAGCTTACATTATCACTTCCCACTTCTAAAAGAGAAGACAAGCTTAGCATTGAAATGGATGGAAAATCAGAGGGACAGCAAGCCTAGTTTCATGGTGATGTTTCTGTAAAATGGCTAATTATTGTTCTTGAATTAAGATCTCATAATTACCTTCATTCCTGATAACTTTGGCTTTGTTGTGTGGTCCATAGGAATTTGCAGAAAAAAAGCTAAACCAAGTAGCAATGCACGTAGACAATTGTAAGATGTTATGTCTGGAAGGAAGAATTTTCTGCCTAATTTCTACCTGGATACTGTGGAGGAAAAGATTTTATTAGTGTATGTTCCTGCCTAAAAAAGAGGAATTTGGTAGGTTTTTTTCTGGGTGTAGATATGATCATAACCATGCTCTTGAGACTTCTTGTTTCAGGGTTAAATAAAAGCAGCTGTGTGGGCTTCTGTCATATAAATAACCTGACAGAAATAGGAGAATAACCAAAAAAAGCACAAATGTCACGTGCTCACAGAAAGGTTTCTTTGCTTCTAAGTTACAGAGTAAGCCTTTTGATAAGGAAGGGTTAAGATTGTATCACAAATGTTGAGCTTGAGCATGTGCTTAGAAGAACACCAGGAAATGATCACTTAAGTACTCCTTTTCATGAAAACCCACCTGGTACCTAACAGCCCTCAGAAACAAATGGCTGGGATACAAGAGGAAAAACAACGACTAACTTATAAAATATTCAGCCGAGGCATAGGAATAAAACTCTTCATGGAGGAGTTGAACCCTACCACACAACATGGGAGGACTTTGCCTGTAGGCCTTTTGCCAGGCTGTAGGCTGTGCTCTGTGTGTGACACTCCCCATCCTCTGTCCCCTGGGACACACGCTTAAGAGGGTTGGTAGACTCAAGAAATATTAACAAGCTTTGAACAATCAGGAGAAACAGAAAGTAAGAGTATCAAGGAAAAGACTGGTTTTATTTTATTTCGTTTTAACTTATTTCAGGGCTAAAATTATTGCAATCTGATGCATAATACCAACTGAAATTTGTCAAGGCTGAACTGTACTTCATTCTGCTATGTGACAAGTAGTTGTCTATATATCCGAGATGTGATGTGAAGTCCCTCTAGCAGGTCAGGGTACCTCTGTCTACGTCATTCTTAAAACAAACCCCAGTCTTCAGCATCTGGAAAGCTGCCTCTTCTACTCCATCTAAACCTTTGGAAAACAGAAAAGTAAGCTGTGAGGAGCTCATCCTTCAGAAACCTCTGAGAGACAAGAAGTTCATCCTTTAGTCATGCAAACTCCCACACACTTGAATAACTTAAAGGGCACCACCAGCCCCCTTCAGATATATACATATATATATATATAGGTGTTTACCAGGTCAGGCTTCAGGCTGCCTAGCAAGTCACATGGTCCTCTTAAGTTCAGCAGCTCCACCTGTACTGGCAGTAGGTAGTTTGTTGCCTTGAGCTGCCCTGAGACAAGACTTCCAGGAATATTAACACCAGATCTGTGAGCTCATCACTACAGATATTTATTTCATCAGGGGCAAGCGTGGCAACCCATCCCCTTCCTGTCAAATTAACCAAAATGCACAATTTGGAGTGTTTGCAGTCTTTTTCCTTTTCTGGTAGGTTTGGGTCAAAGATACTCAGATTCTTCCTAGATCCTACTGCAATCATAACCCCTGGGAGCTGCAAAGCAGTGGGATGAGCTGATGGGAGACGAGCACTGCTGTGTCACACAGCTGGGGCAGGTTTGATTACTGCTAGAAAACCAAAAGCCAGAGTCATAGTAAATATTGAACTGCAGCCCTGCACCCAGTGACTGTCATGCTACTGATAGGAGCATGCCATAAATCTTTGTATTGAATGGTTTTTGTGTTACAGTCACGTATTTACTTTGGAGAGCTGTGGAAAGTTACACAAAGGAAAGCAGCAAACTTCAAACCTTGAGTAGGCAGTAGCCTCTCTGGTAAAGCTCTGACACAGGTATATTTTGTCATCTTTTTGCCTGTTACTGTTTGGTGATCATCCAGAAGTCATGTTTTACATGTGAAGTTTTTTATATCTCTCAGCCAATTACTCCTTAAATTGCATACCCTTACTAACACACTTTTTCATTAAAGAAACAAAGAATGTTTTCTTCCAAATACATACTTCCTGATGTTGCCTAGATACAAATTTCTGCTCCAACTCTCTAACCCTCCATCATCTGCCACGAGGTGCTGGATTTTGCTGGGCTCAAATCCTCTAGCTGAGAAAAGCCTCTCGGTTTGTAATCAGGCATGTTTGTGGCTTGCTTCTCCATTGTTATTCACAAGGTTAGCCACAGATTCGGTTTGACAAGCCATAACTAATTTATTTGAGGTAAATTATATGAAAGCAGTTATCATATTAAGTGTGCTTACAGCTCCTCCTCTCGTATTGTGCTTTTTGTTTCTGGTCTCTAGCTATAATAGGTATTTTTTTAGATTTTTATTTTACCCAGATGCTGAGGATTAAATCACGGCTTTTTAGTTTCTAGTGTAATTGCATTTTATACTGTCTGGGCAGCCTTTATTTAAGAATCTCAAAGTGCTTTGAAAATGTTCCTTAATGAAGCTTCACCAAACTAGAGTGAGGGACGTAAATATTTTTATTAGCATGGTTTTATAGGTGAGTGAAGAGAGAGACAGGGAGCTGTAGGTCACTGCCAGTGCTCTCCAGGAAATCACTGGTAGAGAATTCGAGAGCAGACTCGATTAAAAAAAAGATTAAATTTTTCATGGAAAACTAGCAATTTTTGATAAAAAATATAAAGTTGACAAATGCTACAATAACCATTCTTTTCAGTTGTCAGTCACAACTTTAATTTTCTGACAAAAGGAAATAAATGTTCAAAAAGAGCGAAGATATTCCATTGCTTATGCTGACAGCAAGCAGAACAATCACACACCTACATAAATTAAGCTTTCTTCAAAGAACTCCAGTCATCCAAGTTCAGATGATCAGGTACCCTTACACATCTCTCTTTTATTGGCCTTTTTTTAAAGATTAATAGGAATTTCTCACCCAACTTAGCAAAGTACCTAATTGTTTTTAAGATCTGTGAGTCACATTCTTTGGTGATTCAGTAGATTTCACTCATGTAGCTTGCTTAGGTGGTTCTGAAAATCCCCCTGTGAATTCTGGAAGGTGAATCACTTCATTTTTTATTCAGGTCAGACATAGTGTGATCTCTGTCCTGGTTCCACTCTAATGCAGTGTCAAGAAGTTCAGACTAATGGTTCAGATTTACTTTGAGATTAAAAAAAAATTCTGAGCCAGTCTGTGTTCTCTGTGTTCGTGTTTGGTTTGATGCACTGGTTTTAACTGTTTGCAATTTGTTTCTCTTCTCTTCTCTTCTCTTCTCTTCTCTTCTCTTCTCTTCTCTTCTCTTCTCTTCTCTTCTCCTCTCCTCTCCTCTCCTCTCCTCTCCTCTCCTCTCCTCTCCTCTCCTCTCCTCTCCTCTCCTCTCCTCTCCTCTCCTCTCCTCTCCTCTCCTCTCCTCTCCTCTCCTCTCCTCTCCTCTCCTCTCCTCTCCTCTCCTCTCCTCTCCTCTCCTCTCCTCTCCTCTCCTCTCCTCTCCTCTCCTCTCCTCTCCTCTCCTCTCCTCTCCTCTCCTCTCCTCTCCTCTCCTCTCCTCTCCTCTCCTCTCCTCTCCTCTCCTCTCCTCTCCTCTCCTCTCCTCTCCTCTCCTCTCCTCTCCTCTTCTCTTCTCTTCTCTTCTCTTCTCTTCTCTTCTCCTTCTTGCCGTCTCCCCTTCCCCTCCCCTTTCCCCTTCCCCTTCCCCTTCCCCTTGCCCTTCCCCTTGCCCTTCCCCTTGCCCTTGCCCTTGCCCTTGCCCTTCCCCTTCCCCTTTCCCTTTCCCTTCCCCTTTCCCTTCCCCGTCCCCTTCCCCTTCCCCTTCCCTCCCTTTGTCAGACAAGGAAAGTGTCAGAAAAGGCTCAAAAGGAGAAAATTTTCTTCTTTTTTAGATTTTTTTTCTTTCCTCATGTTTTTCACACAGTATCTGCTTAGTAGGCCACCTGGCACAGACTTATGGCCACCTGGTGCTCCAGCAGATGCTGAGCATTCAAGGAGTGAGCCATTGCTCTACCACCAGCAACACTCACAAATACATTTAGTGCAGCAGCAGCAGCAGCAGCAGCTTCTGAGTTTGGATTTCACCCATGATGATGACCATATGGGAGGCTTCCATACTGAAAACTTGTGCCTGACCTTCACTCCACTGCCAGCCAAATGCTGGGAAGTGGGTCAGTGGGAGTTGGGGATCTTTAAGGGCCAAGAAAAACCTTCATCCCTTTTGGCTGATGCTAGTGGCAGACCCTCACACAAGCTCCTTTTGCTTCAAGTCAAATAGATCAACCTACCTATGCACCCCAGCCAAGAGTTTATATCATGCTTTTTATCAGCTACACTGCAAGCTCTGGAAGTGGAAATTGCCCTGAGCATCTGACCTCCTCCCATGCTCTGTGAGAAAATTGTTCTAAAGAATGAAACTACGCCTGCTGTGGCCTGGGAAGAAGCTGGAATTTATTAATTACCCTTTAAGACCATATGAAAAATTAATAATTGCACTACCAACACTGTTAATATATGTGCTGTTATAGAGTCTGGTTTGTAAAGCACTGATAAAATATTTACTTGGTGCTGTGGTGACCACTTAAAATGGAAGCCTTATTGCTGTCTTGCAGCTCTGCTTAAAAATTACAAAATGATTAATCACACTCTACTGGAGCCAAACTTCAGCAAGGATTTACGCACTCCAGGCTTCAGGTGCTGGTGGCCTTTCCCTGTTGAATTAGATCATTGGAGATTAGATCCTCCATTAATCCTCAAGGCTTAGGGTGATTAGCTGATAATCTAGATTTAGCCCTCGAAGGCTAAGAACCACCCCAGGAGGCTACTTTTCCCTGCAGTGCACATATATGTCTCAAGAAAGGGGTGGCATGGGGGCTCTGCTGTGCCCCCAGATAAAGGGCAGGAACGTGCCACACTCCATCCACACCAGATCCAATTCCCAGAGGTCTGGCAGCCAGAGCCCTGTGGCTCTTGCTTCACATGGCTCACTTGTCTTTTCATGGACCTAAATTCCCTCCCAGAGAGGCAAGCTGGCTTTTTTTATCGTCATTCATTTTTGTATGTATGTGCTTAGATCATGAAAGGAGCTGGAAGGCCTGGAAATGGAAGGTCTCTGCTTTATTGGAAAGCTGCAGCAGCATGGATGGAGGGAGATGACTTTGTCCCTCACATGATGCCCCAGCAATGGGACTTTCAGACTTCAGTGACTGGATCTGAAGGAATAATGAGGGAAAAGTCAGAGTGGCCCAGGCATTGTGGTGTCTTGTTAATGTTTCCTCACTGGACTGTGGTGGGAATGGGGATGTCCTGGTGAAAAATATCCTATGTTTTTGGAAACTGGCTGGTCACTGAGAAGAAAATTAAAAAATGGGAGCCAGCCTTAGGAGAGCAGGGGTCACAATGAGGATGTCTGATGTTCAGAAGAAAGTCTATTTGAAAGAATCCAGTGAGTATTCCTCAGGCTTCAACTCTTCTTGCTGTCAGCAAACACAGAAAGTGCTAGCACCCCTTCTCCAAGTGCTCTTTATGGCTCCCCTAAATGAGCTCAATTTGAACGTAATTTCCTTTAATTTACTCACTTCTGACAAGCCCTAATGATTTCTACTCTTCTAAAGCCCTTTTTGCTTGTTAGGTTTCCTTAACTTCATTCCTTCTGTGAGCACCTCCTCCAAGGGACATCCTCAAGCCTCTAAAGATGATAGTGTACTTTCTAGGTGTCCAAAACTCAACAGAGTCTCTTGGCACAGGTGGGAATGAAAGGAGAACTCATCAGTAAAAATAGAACTAATGATTATCAGAAGTTAAACATTAAAAAAAAAAAATATAATGCAGAACAGTAGGGATGAATCAAAGCTGACCCAAACCCTGGTTGTTCTTTTTACAAACAAGCCAGTTCTATGAACACTTCATGTGGTTCTATGGAAGTCAACAATGATTTTGCCATTAATTTCCACAGTGGGACTAGTTGGCTGTTTCTGTGTGGAAAAACCTGTGGTTACAAGCGATTTGAAAAGAGTAATTGAAATTACAGTGAAAATGTCAGCACGTTGAAGAAAGGAAAGGGAAAACTGAGGAGTTGGAATAGTAGCAATGTATTTCAGTTGTAAACGCTCAATAAACCCACCAAGTTTTATAAAACTTTTTGTATGTGAAAAACTTGGCATAAGTGAGTATTCCCACAACTACTCACCACAAGAGAGCATCTCAAAAAATAGTGAACTTTGCCTACAAATAAGCTCTCATAGGGTACCTGAGTCCTGCTCCCCCATCCAGTGAAACACAAAGCTTCTGCCATTGTGTTTGTCATGGAATCAAAACGGGGGGAGGGGATGAACTGCAACACTGTTTCTCCTCCTGAATAACATTATATAATATCATGACAATGGTATATATAACAAATAGACCCGTTGGGCTCAGTGGGAATTACTTCTGATGGAGGATGGTGTTCTGTGCAAGGGAGACGATTGCAATCAGGGCTGCAGAAAAGAGAGCTTCTAATCTGTCTTGGAGCTGGCAACAAGTGGCAGAAAAATGGGTTTCCCAGGGAGTTTTATTGGAATTTTGGGGATGTTTCAGGAAAGAAGCTGCTGGATGTTTACAACAGTGCTCTGTGGAAAAGTGAGCTGACTGGATCTAGGAGGCAAGGAGAGCAAACCACATTAATTTACAAGACAGGAGAGAAAGAAGACACATCAGAAAGGGGACCAGTCTCTTTATTGAATACTGCAAATAGAATATTGGCAGAGGTACAGCAACAGTATTAAGAGCAGCTGTCGAGGAAACTAGAATCAAAAGTGTGGAGCCTCTGAAAGATCATCTGATTTTACAGTCCTGTTTTTTTTATGGGAGAGAAGGAAGTATGTTTCCTGCTCTCAGTCTTCAACCATCTGATGTCTTGATCAAGCATGAAAATGATGTGTCAGAGTCAGCCAGACATTGCATTGGGCAGGTTATTGAGAAGAAAACAGAGATCCATAGTTTTGGTTTTATAGTTTTTCATGTTTTTTTCTTAATTTTTGGTCATATGTTTTTAGCAGCTTTTTCTTAATGAACTCAAAACCAAGTTGCACTTTGGATGTGCAATTTTTCATGGTAAATATGTCTCAACTGAAAAAATGACATGTTTTGTTAGGGAATGTACCTAGAAATAGTCTAGGGCATGACATAAGTACACATTATAGTAATGAAATGGACTCAAATGGAATCAAATGGAAAGAAAAACATAAAATACCTGTGTTCGCAGGAAGTGGATTTAGTACTGAGCGAGTAGCACAAGAGACAGCAACCTTCTATTTCAGAACAAATTCAGTGCTAACCTGAAAATATGACATCTTACAGATGCAACAATATTAATAGCTGCTCAGTTAGCTGACAGGAGGGCAATCTGCCTACAAGGCTGGGCAAGTGGCTTTTGCAGGAGACCATGTAAAACCACTGAGAGTGACTCGCACGCCTTTGAGGAAAAAACAGTTCTACAAAAGGCTTGCTTTGTGCTCCTCACACTTTCATTCTAGATGTTATTTCATATTACATAAAAAGTTTGTCTTAGCTGCTGCACCACTCTTTCTGTGAATAAGTTTTACCTAGTATCTAATCTGAACCTACCCTGGTGGAGCTTTCTTCTTGTCCTATCACTGGTGGATGTGGATGATGGATAGTGATGGACAAGATCCTCAGCTGTTGTTGCTCTAGGCAGTAGCAGTTTAGGTTATCTTGAGCCAGTTCTGTAAGAGGTATTTTAGCTTGGTAATGCATGAGGACAAGTATGCTGCTCTCAAGTTCAAAAGGCCCTGCTAATGCTGTAGAAAGGAAACTTCTTGGGGAAGCCCAGTCCTGCATTTAGAGAGGAAATTCTACATGTTGAAAAAAATCCCCTTGAATTCAAGTCTTCCATTCAATGCTTAAATTTCGCACTTAGACCAAGACCATGAGTACCACCTCCCCACTCAATAATGATAGCACACTACTGTCACCTCTGTGACAGTGGTAGGGTGTTAATGCCTAATTTTTTGACAACCACAAAAGAGACACCTCTTGCTATTCTCTTTGAGGTAGATGCACTTATTAAAGAGCTATGTACCCAAATCTGAGCTGATCTAGGATTTCCAGTGAGGTCTTCAAAGGCTTGAGCAAGTTACTGCAGCATAATAAATAGCTGCACATCAGCTGAGTCACAGCCACTCAGGCTGTGCACTCATGCTTAGCCCACTGATCGTGTATTTCAGCCTAATTTAACCCTCTTCCCTTGTGGTGAAAGTGGACTCAGTAGCCACTTGCTTACTTTTGGAAGGCATTGAGAAAGCTGGCTGTGGACATCAGGATTCAGATTTGTGTGCCAGTAATGCATATGACAGGTAACAAGCACACGGTTCTCTGTCATATGGCCTTTCTCTCACTTTATAGCAAAAATTAATTACTAGCATGGGTTTATTTTTAAAACCTGCTTAAGCAATGGTAGGCTGTATTTGCATGCCAACAAATATAATCAGGTTGCTTTCACTTGGCAGAGATTTGACTGTACTAGCTACAAACAGGCAACAATCACCTTCTGCTGAAGAAAAGGAGGGCAGAGAAACAGAAGAGAAACTGGACAGGAAGTGTTAGTTAATGGTATAATGTGCCTGTTGCAGTCACTCCTGTTCTTCTGCTTTCCCTTTGTAGGTAGGTCTGTAACTATCTTGGGTTTAGCCTGAGGCACGACTCTCTTCAGATATATCATGTAAGCCAGAGTAGTCCCATGCCCATTTAAACTAGATCAGGTGCAGGACATTAGTTTATTCTCTTGGCTGCTGGGAGTTGCATACAAAACACTGAAATCTGCACAAAAGCTATACATCTTGAATAAGCGAATTCTCTAAGCCAGCTCTATTTTTGTGCTTACATGTGAATTGGGTCTTAACATGTGAATTTGTTTGCCAAATACATAACCAATTTGAACTGGGACAATCTAAATAAAACAAAACATGAGTTTCCTGTGGAGAAAATATTTTATCCTGAATCTTTTTTGCAGGTGATGGGGTAGATACATTGCACACGCTTCATTGTCCTCCCAGTCTCTTGAGTGGAGTGCCATGTTTTTGCTCTTTTGTTTGGCTCGTTTTTTTTCTACCTTCCAGGTGAAAACCTGCTTCCAGTCCAAACACCAGCTTGGAGCAGCCCAGTTTCAGTGAGAGAACTGGGAGCTAAGCCAAGAGTTCCTGCACCCCAATTCAGCCCCTTCATCAGAAACTTGTCCCACCTCTTCAGCCAACTCTCTTACAGGTGAGGAGCAGAGGATACTCCAAAGCAACGTCAAAGGTCTCTCTTGGCTGAGAAACTCCAGCATTAAAGCTTCTCTGTTACTTTCAGCTTACTCCCCCATGCTGGAGCTGATGCTCTGTAAGCACAAGGATTTGTCAGAAGAGGATGAGAGGAGAGGGCGTCTCAGTGGGAATTCCTCTTCCTCTTTATGCTGCAAGTCACAGCTTTAATGCTCCTGTAATTTTTTTCAGTTTTGTTAATGGCAGGTCAGCTGCTTCTGAACCATACTTCGTACTTTGCTCCCACTCACTTTATTCCCTTCTCCACCACGGTGGAGGAAAAAAAAAAAAAAGAAAAAGAAAAAAAGGAAAAAAAAGAAAACTTTGTGGCACATCAATATTTGTCTCAATTCATTGTCTTGCATGATGACTCACCGTCAAAATAGTGCTGCAGTAACATTTGACATGCCACACTGGAACAGCTGAACTGCTACAATGTGCTATTTCAATCCCTAAGATTATGGGGGAATTAAAAAAGCAGATCTTTTGACACAATTCAGCATAGCAACTTCAGCGTATTGTGCTACTTTAAACCACAGAGTTGCTACTAAATGGGCTGTTTGACACGATACATTATAAAGGATTTAGAGATGTCATGTAGAAGTACTTTATAGTCTTTGTGATGCAAATGAAAAAGGATATATCCTGGAAAAATATTAGGAGTACTTCAGACACTATTAGTCCAAATGTGTAGCTCTGCACAGCCATGCCATATAACCCGGGTCAAGTTCTGGTCCTTGCTAATAACTGTAATTAGAGCCAATCAATGGCATCATAGCAGCTAAAAGACCATTTATTCCAGCAATGTTAAAACAACAGGTGCTGCATGCCAAACAGATGGTAGGAAGCAATATATAATTAAGGGCAAATAATGACACTGAATGTTTAGATCACTCATATCTCCTGTGTCTTTCAAAGTTCCCAGGTTATCTGGCTATCACGGAGGGCAACTGGCATAGCTGTGTGTTTCCAGTTCCCTTAAAGACAGCTGCAATTGTTCCACTCTTGCTTGCACTGCTGTTGCAGATGAAGAGAAAGAAACAATGAAATCGGGTAATTATAGAGCACTGGTGGCAAAATATGTGAAAAAGAGTTTTTAATAAGTCATGAACACAGACTTACACTATGTGGACAATTTTAAAAATGTGACTGCCAACTGAAGTGCCCATTTTCAAGTCATAAAGTCCTGTATGTGCACTCAGCACCAAAGCAGTCTCAGCCTCAAGCTTATTCAGAGCTGTGAAACCTGAAGCTGATGAAAAGTCATCTTTCACTGTCATTGAATAATACTCCCATCACCTTGTTTACCTTGCATCAGAAGGATCTCACCTGGGCTTTGGAGGACGCCTCCCCAGAATGCATGCAGCTCTCCTTCTGTCTTTGTACATCAGAGAGTGAGAAGCTGCTTTGGTCCCAAGGTACATGTTTTGAAGGCTCCTTTTACCAGGTCAGACTCCTTCTATCTGGCTAGCAGTTACTGTGCTCCAGCTCCTCAGTCTCCCTCCAGCCTTCCCCTCCAGGAACACATTATAGTAGTGGTACAGCAAACAGTAAAAAGGGGATGGAGAAGTCTCACGTGCAGTCACTAAGGCTTTTGTAGTGCTCTGGTCTTCATCAGCTGAACTTTTGGTCCTCTGACACTTGCGAACGCTCTCGGGAGCAGGTTTCTGACAACATGCCAGGCCTCATGTTATTTAAAGACAAGTACCATCTGGGGACTATATAATTATATATTTTGGGAAAACGGGGTAAAATCTCCTCACTGTTCATTTCTTTTTCTTCCTTGGAGGCTCAACAGGATTTGTCTTGCTTTCAAGAGTCAAGGAGTCAAAGGAACTGAGCCATTCATCCTGACACTAAGTAGCATCTTGTCCTCACCCCAGCCTCCTGTGCTTATAGGTTGGGGCATCATGCCTTGAGCTTACCAGCCAGCTCTGCCAACTCAGGGAGAAAGGGGAACTCATTAGGTTGTTTGCCCAGCCCTGGTGAGCTCTGCCATTCCCTTTCTGTTTGATTACAGCCTTTTTCTGATCTCCAAGTTACGGGTCTGATGTGTAGGCAGCACGTTTCCAGACCAATGTCCCTAAATGAAGTTAGATACGCCAGCTATATGTGTAGGTAAACATCTATATACATGTGTGTATGTGTGTGCATATATATGCTTTTGTAGATATATATAAGTTGTGGTGTTTTTCATGTGGTCCATGTAAGAGATGGGGGCTAGGACCAGCTCACATGCAGCCACCCAAGGCAAGGAAGACAATATGCTGAAATCAGGGTTGGTTTTGAAATCCCACACTTTCTATCAAAATTCAAGAAGAAACTTTGTTTTAAACCAGTGGCATTAACTCTTTTCGCTGTAAATGGGGGTTTGATTCTCCAGCTCTGCAGAGGCCATAAAGTTAAAGACTTCCCTGAGGCAGGAGCAGGGTTTTTTTTCCAAAACCTTTCCAATTTATCTGTCATAGGAAAAAAATAATAATTCATGGGGACCGAGAGAGAATGAACAGAGGTATTACACTGATGGGACTCTTGCAGAACACTGGAAAGTTTACTTCTAGTTCAAAAGAGAAACCTAAACCCAAGGTTTCCAAGTATGGTGTAGTTCTGCATCGGCACTTTCAGCTACTGATTTGTGATTAGAAAAGGAAGGTGATTCTGCTGCTCAGCCTTTACATTGTGACCATGTTTTTAAGTAAAAGCTGCAGCTGTCACTCTGTTTTCTGAGCCTGCATGGGGGAAAGAAAGTCAAGCCAATACCATGATAGGAGGGACTGTGTCAGCATCAAAGTCAGGCAAGGGCAGCAAGAGCAGAGAGGCTATACAAACCCACCAGAGCCCATATATACTTGGAAAATAACATCAGAAGTCTTTTTGCTTCTTTTTTAGCAGAGATTCACAAACATTTAAATCCTTGATGGAATTAAAAATCAGATGCATAATTAAATTTAAATGACCAGGATGAGAGTTTCTAACATAAATACATATAACCACAACACAAAAAATACAACAGAACAGGCAAAAAGTTAATGCAAAAAAGTCCTGTGGACTACCCCTTCTTTAAGGGTTTCAAGTTTGGTCAGTTCTTGGATAGTAAAGAGGAATTCCAGTGCATTCAGTGGTACAGGCAGGAGGAAAGGCTGTGTGAAGCCTGCATCGGTCCAGTAAGTAGTATGGTAAATGGAAGATGCCTTGTAATTTAATGTGGTTTTTTCCTTCAGAAGCTTCTTAGGACTTTTTGGTTGTGAGATTATAAACCATTGTCAGAAATTGCCTGTGTCAGATTTTCTTTAGGATATAAATGTACCCACAAGAATGTTCTTTATGTGGTGGGGATAAAGGCTTCTTTCAACATTTGTCTGAAATGAGCCATTCAGATGGCAGGAAAATAGCAGCTTGGTGGTTTTGTTTCAAAGGTTCACTCCACCATCAGTAATGTTCAAAGTTACTGGTGCTGGATGGTGGTGGATCCAGTGATCCTGTGCACAACACAGATGGACTTGTTCAAAAACTTATGTGTGTAGCAGGACTTTTGTAGCATTGGGTTTAAGAGGGGCTGTCTGTGGCCATGAAGGAAGAGTGTTGCTTCTCTCAATGGCTTGGGTAATGTGCTGAGGCATCAGCCAAAGCACCTTCAGTAGGAGCTCTGTCAGGGGAGGGCAGGTACCATGGCTGCACTCAGCTGTCCCTTGTGCTTCAGGCAAAATCAAGCTGATAACTCAGACCAAGTTCAGCTGCTTCAGCTGGTCCAGGGGAGCCTGTCTGAACCAAATTAGGAAGCAGTTATAAAGTCAACTCTGTTAGCAGGTGAGGGAAGTGTATTCATTTCTGACTAAGGGTGTAAGGTGTGGGATCTTCTGCTGCATTAGCTGCATCCAGGAGCAGACCTCTTTTCATGGCCATCAAGTGACTAAGCAGGTAATTCTAATTGCAAGGTTGCTTGTAGAGATTTTGTGGTTGATATGGGTGTACTAGTGGAAGTATTCCTTATAACTACTGTTTATTCCTATAGAGGAAAGTAAAAGAATAAAAACCATGTTGGTTTAAGTTAATTAAATTCTCCTTTAACTCCACTTATCTTAGAGTAGTAGTGTGTTTGCCAGTGTGATAATGCCTTTTGAAAGAAATTATAGACCCCAACAGGTGTCTATATACAAAAGCTGTGTGTAGAGCTGCTCTGAGTGGGTTATGAGTCTGTGATGGGTTGGATTCCTTACTATGCTGTATCTATAATGTAGTAGTCAGAGTAGAGAATTAGCTTTCAATGAAGGGAGTTCATCAAATTTAGTTGAAGACTCTACTGATTCCTTTGGATGTGTAAACATAGTCTTGAGCAACAATTTAGTCCTGAAAGTCCCAAGTTATCAAAAACTTAATCCTGTAAATGCCCACGTAGAAACTATTGGGGCATCTGGTGAGTTGTACCATCAGCAGAGAAAATCAACTAAGAAAGGAGATTTTCACCTAAAAACTTTCATGGGGAAGTTAGTGTATGCTGAGCTGGGGACCTTGCAGTTGCTATCCTGGTTTTTTATTGAGAATGGAGGCAGACTGACTTTGTAATTTTGTTGTCAATCAAGATCTATGTTTGAATCTTTTTTTTTCTACTCATGCCAAAGATGATTGATTCTTTATTGTGCAGGTGCCAGGAAAGTTAAGGTGCTGGCCAGAATAAGAACTAGCCTCAACTGCTGCTCCTTATGGAACAGCAGGTCTTGCTGACCAGGATAATGGGTGGTCATGTAGTGTAGGATTCTTGCAAATATGATATTAGATGATTTTTTTTTTCTTAAGGATTAATGGGTGATAAACAGATGTTGGTAAGCACACCCTTCAGAAATCTGTGTTAAAATGGTAGACACAAAGCCACGCAATCCATTTGCCTCCTGTATGCTGACAAGCCAACCATATCATAGAATCATAGAATCATAGAATCCTAGGGGTTGGAAGGGACCTCGAAAGATCATCTAGTCCAACCCCCCCTGCCAGAGCAGGGCCACCTAGAGTACATCGCCCAGGAACGTGTCCAGGCGGGTTTTGAATGTCTCCAGTGAAGGAGACTCCACAACCCCCCTGGGGAGCCTGTTCCAGGGCTCTGTCACCCTCACAGTAAAGAAATTTTTTCTGATATTCAACTTGAACCTCCTATGCTTCAATTTACACCCATTATCCCTTGTCCTATCGCTGGTCACCACTGAGAAAAGCCTAACTCCATCTCCCTGGCACTCACCCCTTACATATTTGAAAACATTGATGAGGTCACCCCTCAGTCTCCTTTTCTCCAAGCTAAAGAGACCCAGCTCCCGCAGCCTATCCTCATAAGGGAGATGCTCCACTCCCTTAATCATCTTAGTAGCCCTGCGCTGGACTCTTTCAAGCACTTCCCTGTCCTTCTTGAACTGAGGGGCCCAGAACTGGACACAATACTCCAGGTGCGGCCTCACCAATGCAGAATAGAGGGGGAGGAGAACCTCTCTTGACCTACTGACCACACCCTTTCTAATGCACCCCAGGATGCCATTGGCCTTCTTGGCCACAAGGGCACATTGCTGGCTCATGGTCATCTTCTTGTCTACCAGGACCCCCAGGTCTCTTTCACCTACACTGCTCTCCAGCAGGTCAGCCCCCAACCTATACTGGGACATGGTGTTGTTCTTCCCCAAATGCAAAACTCTACACTTTCCCTTGTTAAATTTCATCTTGTTTCTCCCTACCCAACTCTCCAGCCTGTCTAAGTCTCTCTGGATGGCAGCACAGCCTTCTGGTGTGTCAGCCACTCCTCCCAGCTTAGTGTCATCAGCAAACTTGCTGAGGGTACATTCTATACCCTCATCCAAGTCATTGATGAAGATATTGAACAGCACCGGTCCCAGTACCGACCCTTGAGGGACTCCACTAGTCACACACCTCCAACCAGATTCTGCCCCATTGACTACAAAAGGCCAATTTCCATTGGCCAAATATTTCCATTTCCAAATATCCATAAGGCCAATTAATAGCTCCCTGCAAATGCAAAGTGTTTCTATTTTTGTTTGTTGACTTCTAATTGTGTGTGTGAAACTGTCAGGATTAATAGACACCCCAAACCCTTGATGGTTCTGCAAACCGCATGCGCATTTACAGCCCACAAGCTACTCTAGAGGTCTGAGGATGTGATCCTTTCTGCCTTTAATTTTGCTAATAGCACAGCAATTCTGTTCCCATTTCCCAGCACTACATAAAATTAGGACCTACAAAGTAGTGGAAATGAAAATTGTGTACAAAATTACCTTTAACTTGTTGTTACCTTAAACTTGCTTGGTGTTAGACCAGCTTCTACTGGGTCTGAGTGATACTGTCTGTTGAGGTGGGAATTCTGTTTTTAGTAGAGCTCACCCAGACAGTGACATTCTACCTCATCAGCCTTTGCTAATTCAGATTCAGCCAGCTTTGCCCGTATTAGACTTCAGTCTACCTCTGCAAAGTCATCCTCTCTGGAGGAAGACCTGATGTGGTTTTCCCATCACCTCCCTCCACAGTTTTCAGAACTGCCAGAGGAATCCCCAAACCAAAATGAGCTCTAACCAAAATAATTATTTTATCCATGTAGCAGTGAATTGAACCTCCTGAGAAGCTCCTCCACCAGGTGTGATTGTCAGGATGGTTTTGCAAAGGGTTGATCTTTGTGAAACTTTATCAGCTCTCTGGGCTCTTGCCCTGCTCCCAGTGTCAGGTCCCCGAGTCTCTATAATCCAGGATAAAAAGTGACTGGGAAAAGCAATGTGTCATTTATTTAGCTGAGTGCCTTACCCCTGGCAATGCTGAACAGGATTTTGCCTTTGAGCCTCAGTTCCCTCTTTGTAAAATGAGGAATAATGACAGCAGCTCACATCACTGAGGTGTGCAGTGGATGAACATGTGAAAACTCAGGGCCCTCAGTTGATATAGTAATGGGAGCTCTGTAGCTATCTGAGAGACACAAATGAGTATTTTATTTATTTATTTGTTTTTATTTCAGAGGTAGCACTTAAATTGTAGCTACAGGCATATTCTTAATTCTGATGTAAAGCTGTTCCTGCCTACCACTGGATTCACTTTCCTTTAAAATGTAACATGTGGACATGCTTCTCTGTCCTGGTTTAGGACAGGATAGAACTAATATTCTGTATTGTAATTTTGCTTTTAGCCAAGTGTTTTCTAAGTAGCTTCACTTGCTGAAATTAACAGCAAGTTTCTCAGACAGTGTCTGCTTCTAGGACAGATAAAGCTCATAGTTACAGCTATAGAATGGTATGCAGAACCAGGGCCACTGCTCAGTTCTAAGGAATGTTTTGTGGTCCAGAAAGAGAGAAAGAGTAAAGTAAAACTACAACCCAGTTTTAGGGAGGAGTGGACAAGACAGGAGACCAAAATTAATCAGAGTATTCCATCCCTTACACCTTGTACTGGGTATAGATTTGAGAGATCACTAAGGTCAAAGACCCTTCCTTCCTTCTTTGCCATCCTGGGAGGATTCATTCTGTTTGTCTGCCTGTGGTCCCAATCCCTGACATCCTGAATTTGTGTTCCTGCCTCCAGCTCCCAAATGCTGCTGACTCCAGGAGTCCAGCCTGGACTTTCCCAGGGCTGCCCTGCAGCCTTGGTGGGGATGTGAGCATTACTGGGGGGAAAGAGGGAGGAATGTGGTATTTGTTTTGTATATATCTGTATATGTTTTTTTTTCTCGTTTTTATCATTACTGTTTCATTATCTGTGCAGTTTAGTTTCCAGCCCATAAGTCTCTCTACTTTATTGTCTCTCCTTTTGTTATCAGGGAGGGGGATTAATAGAGAGCATCTGTCATTCAATTAATTGCCAATTAATTGCCCAGAGTTAAACTGTGACATTGTCAAAATAAGAAAATGTTCTCTTTCCGTTTCTGTGTTCCTTGCTTATTCTTTCTTTGAATGAAAATGTGTAGAAAATAATTATTTAGGCTAACTACTTTCTTAGCCTTGTTAGCCTAACCATATCCTCTTGACTGCTAATGGTGGTGTGATTATCACAGCTCCACACTCTTTACTGTCCACATTGGCCTCTTGTATAGGTTTTTTGAAGCTCCCATTTTCAATACAATAAAAATACTTTAATCAAGATGATTCAGAGTGAAGGGTTTGAGTGCTTTGGAAAAAACCCTACTGTTTAGTATGCTGTCAGCTTCCTAAATGTTAAGGTGCAGCAGTACATGTATTTCTTCCACTGAAACAGCTTCCTGTGGCCATAAGGTGGCAGTGGCCTGGAAGAGAGGAGGGGGAAAAATAAAATAAAATTAATCTTTGGGACATTAAATCATAATAAAGCCAAGGCAGGAACTGCAGGCAGCAGTCGGTTCTTTTTGATTAATTCCAACAGAAACTTCTCTCTCTGTATCTCTCTATCTCTATCTGTAAGGTTGTACGTTTTTTGCTTTGTCTCTTTTCATGAGCTCATCAAAGCCGATTACGCAGCCCTGCTGTAAGTGAAAGCTGTGAAGCTGAGCTGAGCAAATCAGGCCATCCCTGTGGATGTATAAATGAGTCAAATGACCTCCAAAAGCATGAATCTTAAAATACAGTTGTATAAACTAACAGATCTCAGTGGTGATTAGTGCAAGCAACTCTTGGAACATCAGAAAGGGAAGGGGGAGAGGGACAAAGTGGGGGGGAAGAAGCAGCAATCCCTTTAATTCAAGTTTCATTTTGCTCTTCCAAAACACATCACTGACACACACAAGGGCAAATGTGCACAGCATTGAAATAGGGGGTTGGGGGGGAGGGGAAGGCATGTTAGCAACTACTGCTAAGGTGTTACAGCTGGCAGTAAAAGTCATTTCTACTGGCAAATCAAGCGGGTTGTTGAAGTTGAATCTAAAAGGTGAACTCCGGTTCCCTAATGGAGCAAATGCAAACCCTGCCCTTAATGTTAAAGGCTTGAACACTGTGTTTGACCTGTAAAGTAGGGTAGCAATTATTTGATAGAGAATAGGAGTAGGGAGAGAGGATTACCAGAATATATGTTAACTTCTGTTTCCTTGTTGAGTCATGGCTGGGCAAGGGCAGCTGCACAGGCACACTACAGAGTGTGAAAAATGTGATCTGTTAGCATATCTGTGCCTCCTGATAGCAGGAGATGGGCTGCAGCTGGAGGGGGCTCTTGTGGCAGGCAATAACTGATAGCTGCTGCAGGGTGGTGTGTTCCTGGCTTCCTGCAACAAATAAGCAATTTCAATCCAGTTTAGGGCAAGGATCATTGCAACAAGAATGGCAGAAGTCATAATGAGAGCTACACTAGGACAGAGTTAGTGGAAATCAGGGCTTGGAAGGGAGCTCATGGTTTATTTTTTTTAATTGTCGAAGTAGAAGAAGTGGCTTATATGAATAAGGGATGGCTGAAGGGGAAAATAACATGCTTTCTGGGGCACAGAAAGTCATAAGTGACACAATAATTTAGCTGAGGAGGGATCCCTGTGAACCTCACTCTAAGCCTTGACTGGGGTGCCCAGCATGCCACCTCTGCTGGTCCTTTCTTCTTTAAGCCAGTGCCATGTCCTAGCCTGGGGTGTGATACCCAACTAATTCCACTCCCAGAGATGAAAATGACTGATGGATTGAAACTTGGGTGATGTTTGCTGTACACAGGATATTGGCTGAATTGGCACATGTGCTTGACTTGCCATTGTATGTGTATTTCTGTATCTGCACCTCTGGCTGCCAAGGCTGTCTGGCCAATTGTTTTATAAATTGAATTTGGTGATAGAGAATCTCTTTCTAGGACTGGAGAAGGACCTACTGATGCAACAAAAATGCAATGTTCCCACAGTATATTTTTCATTTCATTATACTTGGAATTTTCCCAAGCTTCCTGATACACAATTGAAGAATCAGTAAATAGACATAAATGTAATTTTTACTACCAATTTTTTTAATAGCACATGTTTGAAGGTTCAGATTTGGGTTGGTTTTTTTTCTGCTGACCTGGAAAGAACAGGAGAAGATAAAACAATCTCCAGCTTGCAAAGCTCAATAGCAAAATGCAAACAAATATTGGCTGGCAATTCTCATGAGTCAAATTACAAGAATGAGCTTCAGTGTTGGAGAAGTGTCCCAGTGTATGAATGCTGCTTGAGATTTTCAGACTGTCCCAGACTCCTCTTTTCAGGCCTCTTCTACCTCCTGCCTGATCCCTGTGAGCAGGTAGAAAAACTGGTCTAAAATTTTCATAGTTCCAGATTCCCCTTTTTACTTTCCTATGATATGTGCTTGCTTTTCTGATTAAAAGCTTTCCACTAAACTAGGCTGGATGCTGAGATGTGGAAGCAGTTTTTGCAAGTTTTGATTAGTTTTTAGTTAAAACACTTTCCCCCAAGAAAATAAAAATACAAGAGTATTTCTTTCCATGAAGGCTGATAAAGAGTTGGAACATATTTTTTCTGTTCTTGCCAGGCCTTGCTTCCTGAATAAATCCTGTGAGGTGAACTAGTATTTCTCATTAACACCAGTACATAAGCACTTTCCAGCTCCCAGGTTCCCCAGTTTCACTACATTCTTACTTGAATTCAGCCTTGTTGAGCCCAAAGCAAAACGGGAGAGGTCAGGCAGGAGTGGAGATCAGGAATTTTGGATTGCAGAGGTGCTGCTGTAGAAGAATGCGGCCAGTTCAGATGCCTTTCTTCTCACTGACATAAAGGAAATGTAAAAGCCTTCTAGACAGAGGAAAGGCAAACTACATGCAGGTGTTTTGCAGTGAGGTTCTACTGAGTTGGATGCAGTTCTCCTCAATAAAAAAATCACACCCTGGTTATATTATCCATTATATTTGCCATATACCCATTAGGTCTCTCAGCAGCAGTAAGGTCTATTAAACATTGTAGCCACAAACCTTGTCAGATTGTTGCTTTGCTCTTTCTTCTCAGGAGTCCTTTCCCTCTCTCTTCTCAGCCACTCCTGGAGCCCTCATGAGCCACAGATGTGATCTTCCCTAGTTATTCATGAGGAACCCACTAATAGTCTGTACCAGGTTAAATCTGGGGGTGGCTTGTCAGCTATTTAAGTAGAGCCTATGACAATGTGAGAGCTTGTTCTTTAACTTCCAGGTTTCCCTTTGAGTGTTGGGATCTGGAAACTTGACTGATAACCATGGTTACTAATCCTAGTTGATGCTCTGGTGCATCAGTAACTGCTGCCAGTTCTTGCAATACTCATAGAGTATTGCTAACAAAAATAAAACAAATTTAGAGTCCAAGCTTGAACTCAGGTGACCCAGTTACTGTGAAACTCTTCTTTGTACTAGCAAAATAGCTTCTGTCTAGTAAGGACTCAGCAAGCATCTACCTTCTGCTTTGTTCCTGCTCTTGGTATAAATTAGATGACTCTGCTCTGATCGCTCATCCAGGTGATCAGATCAGAGGTGATAGTTGATAAACTGTGAGACATCAGTGGAATTAAGTTAAACTGCTGGAGACAAAGGAGCTCTGAACCCTCCTCCCTGTCTGGCAGATCAGAGAAGGATTTAACAGCTTGAGCAGAAATTCCTCCATTGAAAGAAAGGCAGTGCAGTTACATTGATGCACAGAGTAGAAAGCTAGAATTTTCTCTTCTTAAACATCCAGTGGGCCTTAATGACTCCTCTTTTCACACCCCGGAGCATTCAATTTTCTGGAGAAAAAAGCCAGTTGCATAAAGCATTTTTGTGTGTCAATCCTCATCCTATAACTCTCCTGTCAATTCAGGATGTTATTCAAAACAGGCTGATTGTGATTGCTTCTTGGAGCCCACAGAGGTGACTTATTAGGCCATCTCTACTTCTCTCTTGCTACTGGCACACAAGACACCTGGGCTGCATTCATGAGCTATTTCTGTACTTCACTTGGAGCTCTCTGCACTGAGTTAGGACACTCACACTCTTTATACATAGACTTGTTTTGCCATTACAAGAGTCAGAGATGATTGGTGAGAAACTATGGAGCTAAATCTTCTCTATATTTTAAATAAATTTTTTGCTATTTCTTGTAATTTAAAAGGGTGAGAGTAGAGCTATGCAGAGGGCAAAGGGGCAAGTACCCACCCCAAGGTGGCCATGCACATGCTAGCTTGAAACTAACTCAGTTGTCAAAAGTGACAAAGATGTGTAGGAATGGACCTTGGAGGAGGATGTAAAAGCCCATTTGGACCTTAAAGGCACTCTCATGGTATTGGCCAGTGATAGAGATCATGAAGGTGTCCTATGTGACCATACAGTAAGGTACCCACCCTGATAACTGTTTATGGAACTTAAAATATGCCATGCATATATACTTGGGAAATGCACCTCTCACAGTGACTCTGTTTAAATACCGTGATTATGCTTCAAATTCTTAAATTAAGGCATGTGGAATGATATGTTCACACCATGCCAAAAGTATGAAACCCCAACTCAACAGGTTAAGTCAGAGCGACAGGAGATAAAAGGCCACCAAAATGTTCTAATTGTATCTCAAGTAAAATTTCATAATGAAGTAAATTGTATCTCAAGTAAATGTTCTAATTGTATCTCAAGTAGAATTTCATAATGAAGTAAATTCTTATGGGTGATTCTTTGCCTTTAAGGGTTATTTGGTGGTTTTTTTGTTAGGGGTTTGTTTTTGTTTTTTTTTTTTTCTAAACCAAGAAGCCACATTTTGCCCTCTGTGTGTCACATACTTTTATTGGATTAGTGCTCATGGTCTCAGATGTGGCACCCAATTAACAAACATTGCTCTGGCTGGGAGGGGTTCAGAGGTACTGGTGACTGACTCAGTTTTGGTCCCACATTGGAGAAGAGGTGAGTGAGGAAATATTATGGTATGAAAGATGTAAGGCATGAACTGTGTGGTCAAATGAGCCCTTGTAGAGCCACCCTGGAGGAAACTGAGCAGGATTTTGTATTTAATTTGTCTTGTTGTCAATTTATTAGTTAATAACAAATCCCTAGAAAGAGAGTTTATAGACTCTAGCTCACTGACTATCTGAGAAAACATTGGATAAGATAGCAGCTCACAAACCATATCATAGCATCAATTTTTTTTTAAAGTTCTCAGTTGAGTCTAGTTTAAAGTCAATGCTGTGATATGACCTAAAGACAAGAAATAGGCTGGCCATCAAAGAGCACATTTTGACAAATACCTTTAAAGATCAGCTTCATCATATTCCACAGCAATGTCAAAATCTCTGAAATAAAGCAACTGTACAAAACTCTCTTAAAAGGAAAAGTTTTTTCACGTTGGCATCTTCATTAGATATACACAATAACTCACAATAACAACCTCAGCTGGGAAAAATGAGAACAGCTTTGTTTCCAAAATAAGAAATGAAACATTTGCACTTAATCACAGTTACAAAATATTCTCATTGCTTTTCATAGTATTTCAGCAACAAGAGGAGCCTCTGCCCCTGTCAGCAGCTCTGCTTCCAACCTGGCCATGTCCAGCAGCTGCTTCCCTCTTCTTTCACCCACTGGGCTGGCTGGTAGATGATCATGCACCAGACCCCACACTCTCATTCAGTAAATGTAGAGCATCAGCCTCTTAACCAGCAGCTCTACTGCTTCTCTATTGCAGAACAGTTGTTTATTTTTCCTGAATTTGCTGCAATTCAATTATACAGTAATATTCTTGTAGGTACCACTGTCTAGGACTTGAGGGTGCTTTCCTGTTTGCTGACATGCTTCTCTATAGCAGGCAGAGCTGCTGTCTCAGCACTTCTCTTGGTGGTTGTTCTGTTTTGTTGTACACTGACATCTCTTAATAAATCAATAATAATCGGTTCCTAATTGAAATTCTGTGACTGGAGGTTTTGTGTTTACTGGCGTAGCATTTAAACCTGACAATAAGGCCTTGTGCTAGTGTTATTTGACACCTGGATCTGGCATCCTAGATCCACTTAAGCATATTTTCCTTCATGCTTAAAGATGCATGTTTTCTTCTTAATTTGGTGCATTAATATACATTTTTTCTGGCAAAGATTATGATAATGGAGAATTTTGTAAGCTCTTGGGACTATTTTTTCACTAGGAAATGAACACTGCATGTTATCACTAGAAAAAAATATCACTAGTTCTTCTGTTCAGTCTGTATGCCTATGTGTATATATACATATGTTATTCAGTATTATGAAAATTAGCCTCCTACTGCTTTCTCAGTGGTTGTTGGTGAGCAGCCTTGTGAACAAGCAGGACTGGACCCATGTATCAGTTCCTAAGTCGACCTAAAGGGAATCTAAAAGGTCTTTCCTCAGTGATTTTTAGAATATGCTTTATGTGGTTTCAGGTGTAAGAGAAGATGCTTGGCTTTCTTCTGTAGTAGGGAGTGCTGGCATAGCCACCTGGGAAGTAAAACTGCCCCAGCAGTTCTCATGCTGTAGCTATGCTGTTCTGGTGGAAATACCTTTTGCCCGGGACATCTCAACTGAGGAGTTCTCAATACATATTGAGCCCCAAGGAAAAAGTAAGCACAGTGTGTTAATTAGAAGAAAAAAGAAACAATAACAAACGAAGTGCAGCACGCAAGCTCTGACCAGCAACCAAAATCCCACCCGGCTGCTCCCTTGCTTTCCTTCTGCTTTAGTAGCATGAGGAAAGAAAAGAGGAACAAGAGCAAGGAAGCTTATGGGTCAAAGTAATGACAGGGATTATGCTTACCAGTTACCATTGCAGGCAGAAAACCCCTCAATGTGGAGAAGTTAGCTGAATTTATGGCCAATTAATACATATTTCATTACTGATTTGGGTAATGTGGAGCAAAATAAAGCAAAACACCACAACAATGAACATTAAACCCCTTGGTGAAAATACCTTTCCCCCTCTTTCCCAGCCTCATTTTCATTCCAAACTTTCTTCTGCCCTTGTTATTGCTGGAGGTCACACTTGGCCCATTCAGTGAGGAGATGTGTGGCACAAGGGATGTGGAGGGATTGGCAGTGAGAAGGCTGCTGCTCCTTCCTCTTCACTCTTTTCCTTTGCTCCACATGAGTCTTCTGTGGGCTGCAGTCCCTTTGGGAATACCATGGAGCACATCCTTCTCCGCTGACCTCAGTGTTCCACGTTTCCCACTTTTTCTTCCTTCCTCTTCTTTCTCTGTTCCGTTTTCTGCTGTTTTTAATGTATGTCTTCACAGAGATCCCACCAGCTTGCCTGGTAGTCTCAGCTGTGTCCTGTGGTGGGTTGGTTATGGAGCTGGCTGGAAGCAGCATGGCGCAGTGAGTCCCTGGCCAATTCTCACAGAGGCTGCCTTTGCACCTCTCTTCCCTGCTACCAACATCGTGAAATCAGCACCCAATACATAAAATTACAGGCTGGTTAAAGTAAAATGATTTCCAGAAAAATTGCTGAAATTAGTCTTTAAATTTATGCAGAGTACAATTCTATGGATATAAATATTGTTATTGTTAGTAAATCAAGCTTCAAGCCAAACCCAGCTTATCGAACAAATCTCATGTAGACCTTGATTTGACAACAAATTTGATTATTACTTCACTTCACTTTTATTAGGCTTAGTGTTGTGCAGTCAGTCCAACTTCATTGCTCCTTTTCACTAATGAGCAGAAGAAAGTATAAAATTCTTCCTGGTAAAACTTCCATGTAGCAAAAAAGTCTGGAACAACGGTACCCAATCCAGAGAGCAGTTAATTTTCCTCTGGGCTGCTGTGTAGCAAGGGCTCACTGAAATGAACTGTCTTCATCTAAAGGCGAAGGCTCAATGTGTGAGATTGAGGGATGAGGATATCCCCTATTTGTCCCCATGGGACAAACTCTGGAAAGGGTTTACAGGTGATACAAGAAGTGTGAACTTCAGCATCCAATATGATGTTGTAGAGAGGGAAAACAGAGGTCTTGTGGCCCTAGCAAGGGAGAATGGTGAGTAGGAGCAGGCTGGTGTTACCATTTCTCCACTGTGAATTCTATATCTAGTTTTGGCTTCCCCGTCTTGCAAGTGCAGTAGAATACTAAAGATGGCACAGACTTGCAAATGCTATTTTGGGGGCAAAATTGTGTTTTTCTGGAGGCATGTCTATGCACAGCAAGGTACTGCAGTATAGAGAGTCATTGTACATTGAGAAAAGTGAGTTTGCATCCTAGAAAGCCCATGGCAGCTTCAATGCTGTAAGGAATTATTCTGCTCCTTGAGATGCTCTCAGTAGAGCTAATCACTGGGGGCAGGGCTGTGTGAAAATGTTCTTCTGCCTTTGGGACCCCTGCTGAAGTCCCTAGGAGACAGGCTGCTCATCTCTGAAGTTCTCTTGAAAGAGTTCATCTTTCTGGACCTGTCAGGTTACCGTGGGGTTGCAGTGCACAAGTACATGTACAAAAAAAGTGTTGGTTATATATAAAATAACTTCATTTCCTTTGTAATGGGAGAGAAGTTGTTTCCCACTGGAAAACATCATGAAGCAGTCTTGGCTGGCACTGTTTAGCTCTGATGAAAGAATGCTTTGTTTGGATGGGCATATCTAATAGAATAGTGTCTTTGGCTTTCGTTTTTATAGTATGTTTTCTGTTGTTTTTACGATACATAATGGAGCTTTTATGCTTAAGCTTTTGGAGACATGAAAGGAATTTAACCTAAGATTGTTGATGTTTATATAAATCTGGAGAGGTGAATAAACAGCATTGTGCTTCCTGTTAACTTCTGGGCAATCAAGCAGTGCTGATAATTTACTTAACTCAGAGACTTCTCCCTTTTTTTGCTGCTGTTTGGAATATTTGAAAATTGAGGTACCTGGCCTGTTATTATCTCTCATAGTATCCATATAGCATCTATTGGTGTGTTCAGCATAAAATCTTGCCCTGTGTACAGATCTTCCATTCTCCATGTTCATAAATGCCTGGCTAATTGCTTATTATCATATTGAAAAGCTGCACATTACAGAGCAGATGCCAGCAATTGGAAGGGCTGCATGAAGCTCGGGTACCTACTTCAGTCTGCTCATTGCAGCGGCTGTGAGAACAAGAGGCACTGAGGAATGCTAGGAAGTACAAGCCAGAGAAAGCTTTCTGAGAAATCAGAATAGTCAGCAGTAAACGTTAAATATGCTTTTAGAGACCAAAGATTTCCCTGCTTCAATCTCTTGGCATTAAAAGAATACATCGTATGAAATAGATACAACAAGTGGTCCTCCACAGAGGAAGCATACTGATCACCTCCTAACAAATACTGGGATAACCTTTTTAGTCTTGTTTGTTTGTGATGGACCTTTTTATCATTTCTGGCATTCAAATGCTCTTGTGCCTTTACCTACCAGTAGTGAATGTGCATTGAATAGATGTTCTTTTAAGTGGCTTTGAAAAAAAAAACCACAAAACAAAACACTATTTCTAAGACCCTAGTACATTTTCTACCCCGTGTCTCCTTTACAAATTAATACATTTATTCAAAGAGATCTCAAGAGCAATTTACCAAACACTGCTTTCCTCCTGCATGTAATCATCTCCTTTCTGCCTCTACATTCTGCTTTCAGTTTTGCCAGCAAAAAAAATCTGCTGTAAAGTGCCCTGACTCAGGAACTGATCCAGGTTGCAAATAACCTGCCAAAAACCTGGAATCTAGGTTTGGATGTACCTACCCCCTAGTACTCAAGAAAAGGCACAAGGGCATAAATAGGGACTGGGGCAACTTAAACTATTGTCACTGTCAGAAAAGTACACAGACCTATAGTCTTGTGAAGATACCTTTGTCTGTTACTTCTTGTCTTTTTCCTTCATAAAACTTACCATGGTGCCTCTGTAGTGACTTTTCACAGTCTCATGACAGGGCCTATAAACTGTTCCACCCCAATGTCTGAGTTCAGCTAATTCCTCAATGGAAGGCCTTACAATGTTAAGGCTCTGAGGGGGTGAAGGTTATATATGATATCTGCTGGTGCCTTCAGATATTCTGGCTCTTGGTGGTGCACTGAGAATAGTTGGATGAATGGTGTCTTATGGTGGGGATTTATTGCCTAGAAGTTACCCAAGTTGTTTTTTATTTATTTGACACCAGCACAGCCTAAACTTCCACTTACTCTGTCTTCTCAGGCAATACCAAATCTTAGCAGGCAGAAACTGGCATATCTCTGCTGAAACAGCTGAAATTAGGCATAAGGATGGAGCATCAGGAGATGGAAAGTAGCAGTAGGAGCAGCAAGAATCAGTCTTGTAAAAGCTCATCATCCCTTGTGATAAGACCGATGCAAAGAAACAGTCAAAGTGGCATGCGATTTTCTCATTTCTGTCATTTCGTCTCCATTTTGAGTCACCCTCCTGCCATTGTAATATACATTTTAATAGCCCAGGTATGAAGCCAAAAGTGTTTGCCTCTAGACAGTAGAGATTATACAGGTCCAGCTGTTCCTTCTGACTCCAGGAGAAAGTTTGGCTCACCTGAGTTATGTGGGTCACCTCAAGAAGTTTTGATCTTTCTGCCTATTTGCAGATACTGTTTCTTTTATTCTTTAAAAAATACTATTTGTTCAATCTGCCTTGTCTTTACAGACTAAATAGCATGTTGAATAGGCATGGAATTAACAATACTGCAGTCCTTTACTTTTTGTCTCCAAACCTGTTTCTGTCTGCAGTACTGTCCTACTGCAGTAACTTTTCTTAAATTGTATATTTATCTATTTTTTTTTAATATACATGTCTCTGTCCATCATTGCCACTTAGAGGAGACATCTGTTTTCCCCCCACTTTTGTCATGGACCTGAGGGGATCCTAACTCTGACAACTGCAGTTTGCCTGAGCCAGAAGGAAATGAGAACAGACATCAGAGTAAATGAAACAGTATTAATCAAGGCAAAAGGTGATCATGACACTGGCAAATGCTTTGACTGCTGGGAAGAGCTGCAAGGGTGCAGCAGAGCCAGCTGCAGTATGAGGGGTGGTTGCCACCTCTTGAGAACAGAGTGGCAAATAAAGCTGCTCTAGGAAGATCAGGTTGTTGCCTTTGCCTTTCCTGCAGTGTTTTTTCATGACACAAATACCTGATTTTTAAAATAGACTAAAATCGTTCTTATTATTTCACTGAGATCTGATAATCATAGCCATATGTCTGCAATTTGTCTAGTCTAATTTTACAGGCTGGTCATGTGAAGGGGAGGTAGAGCTGGGTGAGGGATTTAGGAGAGGAGATATTCAATGCCAATGCAATATGCCCCATCTTAACATCCAGGTTGTCACTGTAACTGCTGACTGACTAAGAGGAGAGTGCAAAAATATTTTTGGACTGACTGGAAGATTTTTTTTCTGAAAGAAACACCTGGAAAGCTTTCACTTTCATGAGGCTCACTGAAGAAAGACAGCAAAGAAAGGTGCTCTGAAACTTCAGGATAAGGTTTTCTAGCGAGGGAGAGTGGTTACACTTATTTGGTTCATGGGGTTTTATTCCATATTAAGGCTGAAATCCTATAGTGGGGAAAAAAATAGAAAGGTGGGAAAAAAGTCCTCCTACAGTGCCAGGCTAGGGTTGCCAGAGAAAGCCATCTAGTGGTCACTGTGCAATGTTCTCCACCTCTCTAAGCTCAGCTTCATCTTGCCAAGATGTTCACAGAGGTTTTGTACATGCTGCAGGAGATTGTGCTGACAGGGCTGTAGTTGGACTTTACCAAGCAGAGGTGAACGATGGAGGGAGTTGATCTCTATCGTGTAGGAAAACTGAAGTGGAATGACCCACCTGAGCTGAAGAAAAATCAGGGTGCCTGCAAAAAACCACCCCATTTTGTAATGGTGCACAGCAGAGGACACCAAAGGTTATGATTGATCTGGAAAAAAACCTGCCAGAAATGATGTGGCTGAAGGAAAATCCTGACTGAACAAAGTCTGTGAGGATGTGCTGAACACTGAGAGTGCTGTCACCCCAGCTGTGCCAGGGATGAACATGTGACAGCACAGTAACTACTTCTGCTGGCACCTTGTACTTGTTGGGAGATGTAAATCCTGTTTCATCAAAATGCTCTGTAGATTAGTGCTTAATTCACTTTACTTTTTTTTTATCTGAAAAAAAAAAAAGAAAAAAAGTTAAATTAAAAACCCAAATGCTTTTGTTTTGACATATTCTAAATGTTTTGACACTTACATATAATTCTAAAAGTTGAAAACCATGGAGTTTGGACAGCAGCTTTCATTTGATCACCATATGCAGCTTTTCTACTTTCCTGAAAAAAACAAAACAAAACCCAACAATCAACCAAAAATATTTCATACTAACCTGAAATACTCTCTCCCCTGTGTTCTGTGTCAATGAACAAAAAATCATGAGCATTATGAGGCCTTAGTTTAATGCTTAGATTAAGATGATAGTTTTCAACCTTGTCATCTGCTGCTATCAGAGCTAGCACCATCAACTTTTCAGGAAATGCTACAGAATCCACACTGGAGGTACATGTTTATTACAAGGACAATGGTCTAGGCAACTTAGAGTTGCTGACAGAAAATACAGTTTTGGAAAAACATGGTATAACTGCACACAAAGCTGGCTATGAGCACTCCTGTTATATTTACACAATAATTTTCCTGCTCTGCAGAGGGTAACTAAAATATTCCCAGTATTGTTCTGTCTCCACCTATTCAAGTGACATACTGAAGCCCTGTGCATAAAAATTGCATATGTTTAACTTCCAAAGCTACACCTTCTAGTGAATGTGTTATGAGCCCCCTCTGCCATCAGTATGCAAGAGATTAAAGTTTGTACAGAAAGTGGAAGTCGGTGGTGATCTCTAGGGATGCTCTAACCACCCCTCAGTGCATTGATCAAGTTGGGGATAGTCATGCAATATGTCTTTGATCTATGTGGCTGTTACAGAATTAAACAGTTTTGTTTGGGTTTTTTTTTAATTATTATTATTTTTCTCAGAGAAACAGTGAATAAACATAGTTTTGTAGTCCATGCATCAGGAGAGTCTGCTGATTGTTGCAGTATTGTAGGACTGAGCACCTGATTTTATATTTCCCCTGCCCTGACCCAACACGTGTGTGTGGACACGTGTGGTTATCCTGGTCAAACACCCAGAGATGGGAAGGTTATGTTGCAGGGAAGCATGAAGATCATCAAGAGAGCTGATGAAGTAAATGTGTGTATTGGGTATTTGAATGTGGGTAGAGATGAACAGTCAATGTTGAAAAGGAAATGCAGCAAAGCAGACAAGCCCAGTAGATTTTTTTTTCTGCTGTGTACTCTTTAGCAGGAGAAGACAAAAGATTAAACTGTTCATTACTTCAGTGGCTGAGACTAATTGCACAGCTTCTAAAGTATCTTCATAGTACATCTATTGTGGATTAAGCCACAAATACAATCCTGTTATTAAAATCCAGCTTCAGTGCACACAGGTATTATGAGACTCCATTTCAGTCGCACCTTTTCCAGAATTTTTAACAGAAAAATAAATTCCGGCCTAAATTAAGGGCCTAATTCCAGTTTCCACAGAGATCCCTAGGAACCCTGAGCTAATCAAAAGCTAGTAGGATTTTGGCTCCTAAATCACCAAGATGCTTGTAAATCTGTCCCTTGCCAATATCAAAACTCAAGCACATGATGGAAAGTGAGTCCAACCTTTCAGTAATGAGGACGTAAAGAAAAATAATGCACATTAGATCTTTTTAATTTTTTTTTTTCCTTCTCTCCCTCTCTTTTATCCTGTCCCTTGTAAACTATATCCATCCAGTCTGAGGATCCTACTGATGATCTTTATACATTTGGAATTTGCCATATTACACAAACTTGAATGACTGCAGAGGGAGTTGACTTCTTCAAGTGTGAAGCTCCATGAAGGAGGAGTGGGGGGGGTGTCTCGGGAGCAAGCAGTTGAATCCATCTTCTGTGTAAAGACTGAGCAGTTTCTTTGAGTTTCCTTGATGTTGTTTTGTTGCTTGTTTCTTTTGAAGAGCACAAGTGCAAGAGAGTGTTTTGGGTCAGAAAGTAGAGTTTTCCCTGTCAGCTGGAATAGAAGAGGCTCTAGCTGGATAATCTTTCCTTCCCTTTGCCAACACCACATAAAACAAACAGTACTAACAGAGTCAGCAGGCTACATTTCCTCCTGTTTTCAGTGTAACTGCTCATTTTAAATTGGCTCTTTAAATAAGGAGATTCATTTTTCAAAATCCTTAAAAGGAGTTAAACCGTGAAGACACTTAAAGAAATGAGATGTCAAGTCTTTAACTAATGGGATTATACAGTAGAGACCCTTTAAAGATGGCTTGGCCTAAGAGATCCAGCAGCCATAAGGACCTTATTATAGGGCAACCGTTTATTTTGTGGACAATAGTCCCTTTTGAAGAACTCACACAATCAAAATTTAGATTTGTGCGAAGTGCTTAATGTTACTGAAGTGTCTTAATATAAATGCATGAGCTTTCATAAGCCAGCTGTGCATGCTTCTGCCTGCATTTCTTTTCTAGAATGCTGTCTTTTTTGCATCTTTTAATTAATAAAAAGAAAAATTCTGTAAGTTTATTTGCTTCAAAACAGCATTTTTGTCTCTTTTGTGATCTGGTGAATGCCATACTTTTCAGGACTGTATTTTTGCCAGAGCAAAAGGGAGAGAAAAGTCATCACAATTTTTTTAAAGGGGAAAAAAAAAAGATTAGTTCGTGCTTTAGTATTTCACAATGCAGGATGTTTCTTTAAAAACACAAAAACCAACAGAAAACTCATCTGTGGGCTAAGGGCCATGCCTGTAATGTTTGACTGTAAAAGGCAGGGGTTTTGTGAACATTTGAGTACTTGAAAACATAAGGTTTTATAGAAACCACACTGTGTCTTTATTGCCTTCACTGCTGGTGGAAGTCAGGATGCCTTATGGGAAACATAAGGAGCTGCTGAAGAGATGTGAATATCCTCCTAAATATTGTAAGGGAGAATCTCCCCTATGAATTTTATACTCTAAAAGGGTCTTTCTCTGTGCTGTCTAGGGCCTGATCCAAATGTGCTAAACTAAACTGGCATTCTTGCATTGACTTCCAAACCCTTCAAATTATGTCTTAAGTGCTTTACTGACTAAGCACACCTTATTTTGGTAGATTTCTCACCGAATCCGTAATGGCTTTTATAGGTTAAGAAAAATTTTCCTTTGTAACTCCAAAGAGTGTCACTTTGGAAGCTCTTCTTTGTTCATCTGTGCTTTTGAATTGGGCCACTCTTGTTGATACAGTGCTGTTTCTTGACATGTATTTCAGTTCACAGTGCATTGGGGCTCTATGCCACAGATGTGGGGGTAGTGCAGGCATGGTGCCTGTCCTGTGGCTCTTGAGCTCCTGAGGAATTTATGTATGGATCCCATACTGTGCCTACATGATATTGCCCTGGCAACAGGGCTCTGCAAACATAAGGACTGTCCATTGCTTGGAATTCCTCATTCTTGGATGACATGAGCCATCTAAAGCTGATGAATTGCCATGAGAGGAAAAGGCACACTCAACACTGCTGTGGCCCACAGGGATGTGTTGGGACTCTTTCTGAGATCCACTATAACTCTTAACCTCTGAGCTACTTCTGGAAACTTCACTTCCTTCAACTTTTTGGTAGTGGCTGGCATGTGGCTTATGAAGGCAGGAAGGATGGGTATTTATAGACTAGGAGCAGATCCTTCATGACATTAAGTCAGGGTATCATTCTGATCCAAGGGCAGGAAATTCACTTCCATGAGGGTTCCCAAGCTGCCCAAGGGAGCCAAGTGTGGCTGGTAACTACAGCTGCAACTTTACTACTGTGAATGTAATGCCACGAGGCAGTGTGCAAGGGAGATTTCTCTAATCCCTCACCAAAGTAGGCTTGACTGGTAGGAGAATGAAACCTAGCAGTGACTGGACTCTATAGCTGATGCTAGTTTTGAATTCACATTTCACAAATTTTACCTACAGTTACAGATTTTAAAGAACAATCAAAGCACCTAAGCGCAAGACTCTTTCATCTGTCTCTCTCTCTCTATACACACACACACACACACACACACACACATATATATATGTATGTATGTGCTTGGCCTTTCTGAAATGCCTGACTAAAGGAATAACTCGGGTATCCCTGCAAGCATGCTGATCCTAAGCTAAAGACTGTGATGTGCTACTTCACCACTCGCTTCTACTCCCCACCTGCCTCTGCTTTCTGCCTCTTGCAGTCATTCATGGCTTCATGTGAAGCCATCTCCCCAGCAGGAAAAGTGGCACCATGCTTCTTTTGCTGCAAGACCCTCGAGGTACACCTGTACTGAAGCACAAAGAGAGACCTGGGCTTGCTTCAGCTCTGCTGTGGGGGGAAAAAAGGAAAATGATTGGTGAAAGCTGGATGGGAGTGAAAGGGGCCAGAGCAGCTTGGTGCTGACAGACTTCAGCTGGTATATCCCTGCTCTCTTTTAACTCCAAGTGTTGCTTATCCACATTCTGCAATGCAAGCTTGTTCCCTAAGAGCAAGGTCCACGAAAGGCACTGACCCTGGTTTAGCTGAGTGCCCAGACAAGCCCCCCTTCCAGGCATGGTATGCTTTGCTAGAAAGGCAGCTCTTTTGCAGGCAGGGAAAGAGGCCTGATCCACAACCAACTGAACTCTTCAGCAGGATTTAGATTAAGCCCACAAATCCTGATTCTGCAAAGATTTAAGCTTGTGCATAACTTTACATACATGAATAGTCTCATTGAGGTCAAATGAATTAAAATAATGCACGAATAACAAATTAAAATAATGCACTTGCTTAAGTCTTGGCAGTATTTGGGCCATAATGAACTGGAAAAAAAAATCAGGAAAGAAAAAAGCTGACTTTTTCAGAGCTATTAAGGTGATATTTCAGAAACCTAGCCAGTTACAATTGCATTTACGTGTACCGTGCAAAATCTAAATGAATGGCATTGTTTGTTCATCTGTGTCATGAATTTGGGTCAATAAGGGATCCCATATGGCTTCAAAGGTTTGGCTTTTCTATTCTACTTGGAAAAGCACCTGAAAGTATTAGTTTTACAGCCTGATCCTAGAGGGATCAGTGAGTATTTTTACCGTGCTTTTACCATGCAGAGACTACAGGATTGGCACTGCAAGCCTTTTTAAAAATGGGCTGATATTGAAGGAAAAGGCAGTACGATGCGCTGAGTGAAAGGTCCGCAAAGGCTTCCTCATTGTGGCCTCCAGTGATACCTCTCCTAAATAAGCATAGGAGATGTTAAATAATTTCCTACAGAGGCAGAATGACCCTTGTGCTAAATCAAGGTTTGAGATGAGGAGTGAGGCTGACAAGCGCTGGTGCCTGCAATGACTTCGCTGGCCACCTGTACAATCTTCTGCTCCCTCCTCTCTCCCTTCATTGCTGAGTTTTGGTCCCTGGGCTCCTCTCAGTGGCAGAAATGCTGAAGACAGCACCCTTGGTCAGCACACCTTTCACCCCATCTTGCCTCTGCATTCAAGGGGCACAGGCTTCCGACTGCACCCCCTGGTATTTTTGGGGAAGGCACTTGTCTGCTTGTATCCCCTTCCATTTGGCCTCCTGCTTTTTGCCTGAGCCTGGGTCCGTGCATTTGGGTTTTCAGAGCAACAGGTCATCACTCCATGGATGAAGAAACTTTGTGCAGAAGGAGGGGAAGTTACCCTCATGCCAATAGCTCTGGTGCCAGTGGAGCTCTTGAGATGGGAGATGAACAAGAGAGAAATTGTGTGCGGGCACTCGAGCAGCTTGGTATACAGGGGAGATTTTTTCTATAATGTGTGATCATCATCCTTGCACTTAAAAAGTCCTCTGTGCTTCATCAAGCACTACCAAAACATGCTTAAGGAAAGCAGTACTACTTCAGGAAGAGCATACGTATGAACTCACTGCTGCCAATTTTGTACCAGGAGCTGACCTGAAACATTTTTTCCCTGCAAGCACTCTGGGTCTTCTCAAAGAGTGAAATGTTTTTTAAAAATTGAGTGCTTTTATTTTTATAGTTCCCAGCCTCAGCAGAGCAGGGTGACAAATCTGGCCCTGAACTGTCAGCCCAGCCTTGCCAGAAGAAGACTTAATGCTTCACTTGTGTTTATGGGCAGCCAGCTCACTACCCTGGACTGTAGGAGAGCAAATTTTGACTTCTTCAGGGATTTGCTTGGTAGAGTACCATGGGATAAAGCTTAGGAGGGAGAGGAGCCCAAGAAAGATGGTTGATATTTAAGGATCACCTTCTCCAAACCCAGGAGCAATGTGTCCTAACACAGGAAGGCAGACAAGAATACCAAGAGGCCTGCGTGGATGAACAAGGAACTCCTGGACATGCTTGGATGTAAAAAGAAGCAAGGAAATGTAGCCAGGGAGAAGTACCACAAAATTGCCTAAGCAGAGATCAAGTTAGGCAAGCTAAAGCCCAGATAGAACTGAATCTGTCCAGGGTCATCAAGGGTAACAAAAAAACCTTCTACAAGTATGTCAGTGATAAAAGGAAAACTAGGGAAAATGTGAGCCATCTTCAGAAGGAAACAAGAGGCCTGGCCACATGGGATTTGGAGGAGGCTGAGGTGTTCAGTGACGTTTTGCCTCAGCCTTCACCAGCAAGGGCTCAAGCCACACCGCTCAAGTTGCAGAAGACAAAGGCAAGGACTGGGAGAAGGAAGATATGACAACTGTAGAAGAACACTTTCAAGACCATCTAAAGAACTTGAAAGTGCACAAGTCTGTGAGCCTGATGAGATCTGTCCACAGCTCCTGAAGAGGGACTGGTGGATGGAGTTGAAAAGCTACTATCCTTTGTATTTGAGAAGTCTTGGCAGTCTGAAGTTCCCACTGAATGGAAAAGGGGAAACATGAGCCCCACTTTCAAAAGGAAAAAAAGACCCAGGGAATGACAGGCCACTCAGTCTCATCTTTGTGCCCAGCAAGATCATGGAGCTGATGCTCCTGAAGGCTCTGCTAAGGCACATAGAAAATGAGGAGGTGGTTGGTGGCAACCAAGGGCAAATTGTACCTGAAAAATCTGGTAGTCTTTTATAATGGGGTCACAACACTGCTGGACAGGGGGAGAGTAACTGATGTCATCTACCTGGACTTGTGTAAGGTGTTTGACACTGTTCTACCAGGACACTGTGGACATGAAGATGATCAGAAGGCTGGAGCATCTCTCCTGTGAAGAGAGACTGAGAGAGCTTGGGTTGTTCAGCCTGGAGAAGAGAAAGTTCTGGGGAGACCTTATAGGAGCTTTCTAGTAGCTGAAGGGGGCCTACAGGAAAGCTGGGGAGTGACTTTGTACAAGGGCAAGTAGTGACAGAACAAAGGGTAGTGACTTTTTAAATTGGAAGAGAGTAGTTTTAGATTTGACATTAGGAAGAAATTCTTCACAGTGAGGGTAGTGAGACACTGGCACAGGTTGCTCAGAGAAGCTGTGGATGCCCCCTCCTTGGAAATATTCAAGAACAGGTTGGATGGGGCTTTGAGCAACCTGATCTAATGGGAGGTGTCCCTGCCCATGGCAGGGGATTGGAACAAAATTATCTTTAAGGTCCCTTCCCACCCAAACTGTTCTATGATTGGTCTCACCATTGTCCAGCCTTGAGGAAGGAAATGGAACTCCCTAAGAAAAAGGTGATGTTCTTGTAGTGTCTTTCCTGGAAACAGAAGTCCCACAAAGGGGTAATCAGGTGGGACAGTCTGGCCAAAGCTCTAAATTTGAGAGGTCAGAAATTACATTTCACTATGTTGAAAAAGTTCCTTTTGGACTGGGGTTCTGGCAGTTCCTATCCCAGGAGAACCCAGTACAATTTAAGCAGCCAGAACCAAAAGCAAAAGGGTTAAAAGATGAGGTGCTTTTTGTGTCCATACCAGTGCTCAGCTAGTGTCTAGAAGCTGCACCTGAGGAAGTCAAAGCCAAAGAAAACCCACTGCCTAGACTGTGAAGGGGAGTCCCAGGGAGCCCCATGGACAAGTTTCTTTATCCCAGGAGGTGTAGCTAAAGTGCTGTGGATGTGTGCCCCACTGTGGGAAAAGAAGGAGGGCATATACCAGGACATTTAAGGATCAAAATGTAATTCAGATTATAAGATCTGATTGTCATCCTATAGGAGGCTGGAGGCTTCTGCTGTTGTCTTTGTGGGAAAGTATTGGGCTGGCTGGGAGTTCTGGCTTACAGCAGCATCTCTAGGGCATGGGGAAGATTTATTGAGATACCCACATCTAACAGAAATCAGAAGAATGTTCATCTCCTCCAGGGCATTTTCTCATCAGTAGATCACAAAAGAGAATGTGTTGCTCACATTAAGGAATTCAGGTGAAATGGCTTTCTCCAAATCACCCCACCAGCCAGCACAGAGTGCCCTGGGCACCCTGCTGTCCCTGCCCCACGGCCTGCCCTCCAACCCAGACCAAAGAGATCTGGGCAAGAATACCATCTCCTTTTAGCTGCAAGTGACAGAGTTTTTTATGGCAGCTTTGAAAATACTTTTTAAATTATTTTTTGTGTGTGTGAAGACAATGTCACTGTGAGAAAGTTCCACTCTGTCCCAATTATTTGCATATATTTGCAAGTGTTCCCCACGCAGGCACAAAAATACATGCTTAATAGCTGTGGCTTACTAGTGGCTTCAGACCCACAGAATCAGTCCTGTAAATATCTTCTTAGGCACAAAAATAATAATTACAAAACCATGAATTATTGCATATGTGAATTTGCTCCTCATTTGATGTAGGAGGATGCTTTCAAAGTGTCCTATTAGACTTTTTAGAGTAAAAAAAACCTGACAAGTGTATTTATTTATTTTAACTAGAAATTATTTGGAAGGACCAGAAGTATGAGCAGCTGGTAAACTTATCCTGATTATTTTCCCCTACATTTCTAATAATGAACTCAAATTATTTTAGCACCTTAAAAATACTCTGCTTAACCAGAATATGCGTAGGCAAATTTAGAACTGCACATAAGTCCTGGAACACAGCAGTAATGATGGAAAAAGAAAAACAAAACAAGAAATGAGAGGTAAAGAGAAATAATAACGGGGTGAATAAAGAAAAATTTAAAATACAGGCGCAGAAAGTTAACAAAGAGAAGTCAGCATAAGTAAGGGGTTTTGCAGCCTTGTAGAGATGCATTGGAGAGTGAGTGGTTTGCAATGATGTAAATAATTTTGTGAGGTAAGGAAAAACTGAGGATGAGAAGATGACAAGATGAGAGGGGCAGGGGTCACAGTGAGCAAGAGGAGATGATGCCTCTCCCTACCTTCCCTGTTGTTCAAACAACAGTATCAGTCTTTCTGGAGCAGATCCTGTTGTACCTCACCTGGAGTCACAGTGCCAGAGGGAGACAGGATTGAAAAAGCCCTTTCCACACACAACCCTCAGCAACACTTCCCAGGACCCAACTGTGCCACCAGAGAAGCCCAACCAAACCATCTCAGCCTGCCCCTGGCATCTGCTGTGCCATAGCCTTGAGGCCAGCCAGGCTTTCTCTTTGCTGTCCATGGGAAAAAATGAGGTTCTTTGTAATGACTGGGTTGGCAAATTCAGTGTTGCTCACATAACTAAGGTGGCTCTGAGGGGGAGAGTAGAAAGATAACTATCAGCTGTCTGTCTCCTGTGCCTCCCTAGGAGGTTGGTGCAAGTATGGAAAATGCATTTGGCAAAGAAGGACATGGATGGGTGATATTTTTAAGGTGTTTGCAGGAAGAGTGCAGCAGTGGTAGCCCTGTATGAAGTCTGACCTGTACAATTAGCTGGACAATACTGCTGGTTTGGGAGCAAGTATGGGGTGTGGGGCCATCCCCCATAGATCATTTTGGAGGCCACCTCCTTCAAAATATCTCCCATTCAAAGGGCGGTCTCTGATTGGGGAGTGTTTGACTTTTTAAACTCACTGGAGCTTTCTTAAGGGAAGACTGATTTGATGGTGTATTTGAACAAATATGTTCTTTTGGAGTACTTAAGTACAAATACTTAATAGAAGTAACTAATGATAGATGTCCTGAAGAACTGTGCAGAAGAATAAAAACACTGTAAACAAAACTGAAGTACTGTGAGATCCCGTTTTAAGAGGCCTTGGCTGTATTCTACACATCAGTGTATTTGAATAGTCATATTGTGCTCTCCCATCAGTGAAATTGTGCACATAAGTGACTTTCTACACCAAAAGCACCATTACATGATTTTGTAACCACATCGTATTTTCCTTGAGCACACAAGGATTAATAGGGAGTTATGAGCAACCTACACCTTTGGTCACAGCTCTGGATTCTCTTCTGGCCAGCTCTATCTCCAAAAGATTTCCTCCTTTTCTCTGTTTACTCTCAGGTTGTGGGATTTTTTTGTTTGTTGGTTGTTTGTGGGTTTTGTTTGCTTTTTTGTTCATTTTCTTGTTGGGTTTTTTTGTTGCTGTTGTCTGGCAAGTTATTTGCTTTTCTAGTCTTCTCTATTGTTTCTCATTTTAATAATGTCTGTGTGCCTGAGAAAAAACTCCAGACTCCTTAAAGGTGAGGGGACTTAAAAGCAGGAGAGGACAGCAAAGGCAAGGCAGCTAGGTGATGCTTATCTACAACATCTTGGTAGGTGGAGGATCTCTGGAAAGATGGAGGCTGGAGCCTGGCCTGGTTCTGCTCCTCTTTCACTCGTAAGGTGTCTGCCAGGCTGTTGACTTTGCCAGAGAACTCCCAGGATTTCCTTATAGTGCTGAGAAGTCATTCTTTTCACTACATTTTGTGTGTTGCTGTGAAAAGTTTTCATTTTGATGACTGAAAACTTGTCATGAGGATTCTCCTGCAACTTCACCATGTGTTTTACAGCAGCACTGGGAGTTGAACTTATTCTACATTTGCAAAATCAAGGAATAGACTTAATTGGCAGTTGCCTGTAATTTTTAGTAGATGATTACAGCACGAGTGCCACCTTGTAAGGACAGAGCACCTCAGATGCTGTGTTGTTTCTCGGCTTTACAGGGAGGTTGAAGGGTGGCAATGCTGCCATCTCTGTATAATCTCTCTCTCATCTCTCTCTCATTCTCTTCCTTGGAGAAGGTGGGCTGTCAGATGCACAGTCTAACCAAGTAGATTTTCCCATCCAAAATGAAGAGGGAAGATGGAGAAGCAAGAACAATTAGGATTGCACCCAGGTGGAATGGTTGTGGGTCTTCTGAGGACCGTGATGCTGCCAAAGGTGTCAGCGTTGGTGATTTTTCCTTGCAGGTAGCTCTGTATTTAATTTGTGTAGCTCCTAGTGAGAGCCTGATGCTCTAGCACCTTTAATAGACAGCCAGAGCACAGGGATTTGCTGTTTCTTTAATGAGATGGAAAATATGTGAATCTCTCTCATTTGACTGGTTGTTGTAACCCCTCTGCTCTTATTGGCTCCTGCCCAGCAATAATTTAAACTGTTTTGCAAGCAAGAAAAAAATGCAACCTCAGCTCTTCATACCATTCAGCTGAAGTAGGAAAAACTCCAAAAATTACATGAAAGAGAAGATGGGAAAAAACCCACCCCAAAAGGCAAAGCAAATGGGCTGTGAAACTGCTGATAGGGAAAATGTTTTCATAAATGTGGAGAGTGTTCTGAGTCACTCTTCCCCTCAGAGTCCAGAGTTGCTCCTTTTGGTGTTGACAGGAGTTTGGGCAGCTGAATGAGTCAGGGACTGATTGGGCCCTTCCCTTTCATTGATGGTGTCTGAACTCTCTTTCCTTCTGGTGGTTTTATTTTCATTTATTACCCTCTCAAACCTTCTCATGTGGTTTTTTGAGGACTCCCCAGGCATGCTGCCCATCTTCCTGAGATGGGGTAAGACCATTCCCCGTTTTTCCCATGGAGGATGTCACCTGGGGGCTGGGAGGATATTGCTCATGGCTGGTGCTTTAGGAATTCCCTGTTCCAGACCCATGGACACCTGAGAAGGGTCGTGCTGTGGGAAATACTCTTCTCTCTCTGCTGGCTGCTGCTATAGAGGATACAGGCCTTCCCATATCAGCCTGCCTATTGCTAGGGTCAGCACAGCACTGGGGGAAAAGCAGTCTGTAAGGCATATAGGCTTGATACTGGGATTTTGCAGTTTTGCTCCTCTCCCTTCCAACCCCTCTTTTTTTCTGCCACTTCCCTGTGCTCTGACTGAAAATCAGTCCAGCAAGAAAACATGTATGGGTGTTGTGGAGCAAGTTAAGTTTGTATACATTGGGGAGGGAGGCTATGTAAATATGTTTAGATAATTTTCATGTTGACAGTTGGCATCGGGCACTTAAATAACTGTGGAAGGAATTTGAGAATAATGACCAGTGTACTCGGTGGCAATGCTTTTTAATCATCCTTAGCTTTTCTCTCCTGAAAGCCCTACAAAAATGCATTTGAGAAAGTAGACAAGCAAACAGCTAAAATTGTTGGAGGACCTTCTAGTTTCTGTTTGGTTACAGGAATAGAAACAAAAATTATTCTATCTGAAACAAAGCATCTCTGATAAATGCATCAGAGAGAATGTGTATCCCAATTTCAATCCTACAAGTACCCATTCTTAAAGCAAAGTCATGCTTCAAGGCCTTTGTTACCAGAATGACAAAATCTTCCCATGTGGTCTCTCTAATATTGTCACAAATGGTCCTTTTAAGTTTGACTGACAGCTCAGGCCAGTGTTCCTTTGATTATAAATGAGGTAAAGTGTTTGCATAGAAAAATGGTATTTCTTAGAAAATCTCTCAGCAGTAAAAGTAGTAAAATTTCCAAGCAAAGACTTTACTCATTGAAAAGTGGGGCTGAAAATGTAGGAAAATCTAATTCCTTTTTAACTACTGAAGTTACTATCTTGTGTTTAGAAATGTCTAATTTTAAAAATGCTGTTAAGCTTTTTTTAAAAGATAAATACCCCAGAAAAATTCAGGTTAAGTTAAATATTTAGTTTGGTGCCCAAAATATGGTTCTTAGTGCTGTACAGTGTGAGTTTTTCTTTCTGGAGAGATGTTGATGAATAAACAGTGTTCATTTGAGGGAACACAAAGCAAATTTTTCCCTGATTTTTCATTTTATTTGTCATTCTAAAAAAAAAAAAAAAGTTGGTATTCAACAATTGAATTCAAGTGGTATAGGAATTTATCACCCCTCTCTTTAGATGTGATAATTGACTAAGTGTAGTTTCCTGTTTCAAATGCAAAGTAAAATGAGCTTATAGTATTTACTGTTCTGGTACCATCTTAAGATATTTTCATTTAGTTGTTTGGCATTATATTTCCATAACTTGCTGTGTAAATTAACATGAGTGAAATTCCATGTTTAGGTAAGCTGTAAGTCTGGTGGTGTTGATTCCCACTTAGTACTCCAGGCAAAATTTCGTCAAAGAATTTATATTTTCTACTGGCATATATTAATATCCAAGGTGTGGCAAATAACTACACAAAGTTGGTCCACTGTAAAATTTGCAGTTCCACGCTGTGTCAAAGAAAACGAACAAAGTCTTTGAAATAAAGCTAAGACAAGCAGGTAGAGAAGTGTTTCCTGTATTGGCACTCATACAGCTGAGAAAAGCTCAGGTATGATGTATTAAGATACAAAGAAAGCTGTTAAAGTTATAACACTATACAGAAGTGGTGGAAATATTTTATATCCAGATGAAAATAATAACTTTATATCAGTGCTGGAAAATAAGTTTAAATTTTTAAGTCATCAGTGAAAATAATTTTGGGCAATTTCTTCAATTGAGGAGCTGTTTTATTGGATGCTAACTTAATTTAAAAAGTTAATGATAAAGAATAAGCAGTACAAATGTCGGGGCTGTGTGTAGCTATCTGATACAATGGGACAGACTCTGATTGAATTCCAGTTTGATGTAAAACTAAAAACTTTCATGATGCCATCACACTGTTCTTAGTACCCTGGGAAATAAGCAGCAGGCAGAAGGTCCTTTTCTTTTTCACCACCATCGGGGAGAATCACAATGATGTGATGAAACCCTTTTGGCTACTAAGTGAAACCAATCTGATTATTTGTATGGAAAAACCCAGGAGAATAGACTGTCTGTAGAGACACCTGGGTGGGCAGGTGCTGATCTTGGCCATCCTTGACCTACTAAGAAAGAGGGAGCCAGGGCAGGCACCATCTCGGGGCTGCACACCCTGGGTACTGCAGACATGTGGGGCTCTTGTAAGGGGGAGTTAAAGCTTCATCCCCATGACTTTGTCACAACTGTTACCCACAATATCTTGAATAAATAAATGATCATAGCCCTAATTACAGAGTTACAGAGGATACAGGCCTTCCCATACCAGACTCTCTTTCACTTCTCTTGCCAAGTCTGATTTGGGATCCATCACTCTAGAAAATTCTCACAGGCTAGTGGCCCTTTGAGATTAATATATGTGAAACAAACATAAGGCACCGCAAAATGTGTGTCTACAGCAAAGAAATGTGTTTCTTTCTAAAACTGACCTGCAGATGGAGAGTCTTTTACAGAGGACATTTGCTTCAGGGCAGCGTTTCCTGGCAGAAAAAAATTCCAGGTGATCAATAGCAGGCTTTTACTATTTGCTGTAGCATCTACTTTACTTACTGTATCTAGTCAGAGATTTTGATTGTGGGAATTCAGATTGGTTAAGAGGCATGTAGATTAAAAATCACTGGCATATTCTGTCATGCAGCATTATACTTAGGGTCACTTTTCCTTCAGTATTTAACCTCCTGCTTGTTTACCATTTAGACTTATTTTTAATTTAAGTCAATATATTGCAATGTATCTTGGAGATAATAGCAGTAAAAATGGAAACATTCTTCCTCTACTTTGCCTTCTGTCCTAATATTACAGAGCATGATCTCCACTATCTCTGCTCTGTTTGAATCATGCTGCTGTGACACAGGAGTGAGACAGTTCCTCTTCTAAGTGGCATTAGCTGTCAGCTGGTCCCTGTGAAGACCAGGTGGACAGACTTGCACATGACCCTGTTCTCCTTTCATCTGAGGAGCAAATATATTTTTAAGAGAAGATGACACAATCAAAGTCATGCTTCCACTTTGGTCTTTAGATGTGTGTTCTCCATGCTACTGATTTTTAGCAGCTTTTGCAAGGAGATTTAACTTTGCATATGACTGAATGGATAAGATCTTGGAGTCCCCCTCTTTCCTCTGATCACTTATTTCTTCTTTGCAAGGGCTTAAATAGCAAGTTGACATCTGTCATACAGTCACAGAGAGCCTGTCTATATTTAGATTGATGTCTATAGCAGCTAGACTCATCAGGATCATCCTCAGAAAGGTTGTAATTAAAGCATTCAAACAAACCAGAGGCTTGCTGCAGTCAAATCACAGAACTTGCTTAGAATAATAAAAAATAGTATCTGCTTCCCACTGCTCAAACAAGGCTTCAAGTAGAATTTAAGCCAGGTTGAAACCATGTCAGTTTTTTACTTGCAGCCACAAATAGTTACCTGGTTTGTCACCATGGAAAAGGTGGCCCCTGTCCATATTCTGATTATAGCATTGTCACATGACATGGTAATACAAACTTGATACAGGGTCCTTGTTCAGAATAATTGGTGTCATTGGAAGAACAGAGAGGTTTTTGGTACATGAGTGTTTGCTCAATTTTTGAAAAATTTTCTGTGTAAAAAAAGGCTGAGTTTAGGTATGCAAGGCACCAAAGTGTTAAAAGGCTTTTCTTGCTAGACTTGTATTTTAATTGTTGCTTGCTTAGAAAGTAATGAAAAAAAGGCAGACTTGAAGTGAAGAAACATCTGAAGGTGTGTGACAAACCGCAATACCTTCAGTAGCAAAGTTTTCCATGTTCAAAAGGCCTGTAGGTTGAGATAGCTCATGATAACAGCGTGGCCAGCAGGTCCAGGGAAGTGATTCTGCCCCTGTACTCAGCCCTGGTGAGGCCACAGCTCGAGTCCTGTGTCCAGTTCTGGGCCCCTCAGTTCAGGAAGGAGATTGAGGTGCTGGAGCAGGTCCAAAGGAGGGCAACCAGGCTGGTGAAGGGACTCCAGCACAAGTCCTGTGAGGAGAGGCTGAGGGAGCTGGGGGTGTTCAGCCTGGAGAAGAGGAGGCTCAGGGGAGACCTCATCGCTCTCTACAACTCCCTGAAAGGAGGCTGGAGCCAGGGGGGGGTTGGTCTCTTTTCCCAGGCAACTTTCCACAAGACAAGAGGGCATGGACTTAAGTTGTGCCAGGGGAAGTTTAGGTTGGACATTAGAAAGAATTTCTTTACGGAGAGGGTGATCAGACATTGGAATGGGCTGCCCAGGGAAGCAGTGGATTCTCCGTCCCTGGAGATATTTAAAAAGAGACTGGATGTGGCACTCAGTGCCATGGGCTGGTAACCACAGGGGTAGTGGGTCAGGGGTTGGACTTGATGATCTCTGAGGTCCCTTCCAACCCAGCCAATTCTATGATTCTATGATAAGAGCTCATGGCAGCTGAAACTGAAACCCTAAAATGGCCTAACAATAACAGCTTAGAGTTCTGAAGACATGATCTGGGAGTTTTTCAATTTTCTAAATTAATATGAATTTATTCATATTAACATTACAGTGCTTACATGCCAGGGGGGTGCTGACACCAGCACTGGTGCAGTTGCTGCTACTCCTCTTAGCGGGATGCTGTATCTGCTCACGGGAGCACAAGCAATATGATTACATTGGCAGAGCAGTATGGAAAAATTCTCTTTGGTGTGGACAGGGCTTGTGAGCACTGATCTGATGTAAACTTCTGGAAGTTGACAGTTGTATTGACTGCAGTCTCTTGGACTAGAGCCTTATTTCCCTTCACATGCTCTTCAGAGGAACCGGTCCTCTCGCAGGATGATGATGATGTTTTACTAGCAGTGGTGCAACTGACTTTCTGGAACACCTGGGAAATGTGGAGAAAAATGGTAAGTATCTGTGAGTTATGTGGTTTGAGAAGACTTGTGCTTGCACCTGGCTCTTCTGTGCTGCTCCTGGAGTCAGTCTCAGAGCATACTTTGTGTGGAGTGGTATCCAAATGCAGAGGAAGTCTGTACCTTCTGCCTCTGAAAGTATAACCACAAGAGACACTGTTGCCTCAAACCTAGATGCAGTGAAGCTTTTGTAATTCTGCTGTCTATGCCAGTGATGCAGAAAGCAAAGAAAGATGTTCTTGGTGAGGTATTATGGTACTTCTAGGAGAAGAATTGAAATTTTCTCTCTTGTCTCTGGTCGGTGATGCAGTATCTTCTGGGGGGTCATCAACTGACAGGAAATGTGTTCATTTACTCCTTTCTGTGGAGAAGCTGAATAAGAGAAAAGGTTTCTGTGTATTCACACAGAATCACAGAAAGTTAGGGGCTGTGAGGGACCATGAGAGATGATAGAGTTCAACCCCCCTGCCAGATCAGGATCGCCAGGTGTAGGTCACACCATAACCTGTGCAGGCAGGATTTGAATGTCTTCAGAGAAGGAGACTCCACAACCTCACTGGGCAGCCTAGTCCAGTGCTCTGTCACCCTCACAGTGAAAAAGCTCTTCCTTATGTTTACATGGAACCTCCTATACTCCACCTTGTACTTGTTACCCCTTGTCCTATTGTTGGACATCACAGAGAAGAGCCTGGCTCCATCTTCCTGACATCCTTTACATATTTATAAACATTTTTTATAAGATGACCTGTGTTAAAGAAAACAAACTTCTCTACCCTTGATCTCTCAATGTGATATAAATACCATCCCACAATTTAGTGTTGTTAATTAATATGTACTTTCCATTACCTTCTTTTTGGAGAGTTCATTATCTTGAAGAATGTAACTCTTCATTCAGACATTTCATTCTGTACCAGGAGAAAGAGACAGAGGCACAGAACAACTACTTTAACTGGATTGTGTAACAATGGCTGTGATATTAATTGTCTGGGAGAATTATATAGAGGCAACAAAAGGCCTCACAAAATGAGTACATTACAAAGACTCTTTCATGACTGAAAAATACTGATGTCCTTAAAAGACAGAGAGAGAAGTAGGAGCTAGGTGATTTTATAGGAAAATTCAAATATTACACTGAAGTTTGTCTTAGCACAGGTAAGACATTTCCTTAGGACTGTCAGAGGAAACCTTACTCTTTTCTCTTTTGTTTTCCCACCCCTATTTCCACAGCTCGTGTTCCTTCTCTTGCTCTAATCCAGGTGAGGCTGGTGAGCCTGATCTGGTCTCAGCTAATTTTGCATCCACTTAGTGTTCATCAAGTGGAGCAATCTGTGAGTTCCTTTGGCTACTGTGCTAGGGTGATTTACCTTGCTATAGACAGCCTGTGCCAAATTTATTTTGGTAGTCTAGAGTAATTGCCAGCATATCACCCTTTAGGACCCAGTTGTGCAAATAGGGCCAGACAAAGTGGTCCTGGGCTTCCACTGCTTTTGGTGGCAGTGGAGGGGTAGGAGGAAAAAAAGGTTTAAATAAGTGGGAGAATGAGAGGAAAGCAGAGAGAGAGGCAGAGGGGGTATACTAGTTATTCTGGGTACCCATCACCATGACAGCTACCTATTATTAGATCTATCATATACACACTTATTTCCACAGCATGCAGAGGGCTGGTCTACTTGTTGAGAGATGGCTTTCTGCCCCTTTTAGAAATGTCAGAGACTCTTTATTGGGCCCACTTGACAAGTGGATTCAAGATTGTTAGGTTTTTTTCTTAACTCTAAGTTGTAATCATGAGAAGTCTGTTTTTCTTATCATTTATTTCTGCTAAAAGGTTGCACTTGCTGTCACCATTTGGAACACTGTAGCTGTGTGTACTGAACACTGTGTTCAGAAATTCTTATTTTTGTCACCGAAGTACAGCTGTATCTTCAGGGTGGTACAGAATTAGAATAAGGTATAATGAAGTACTGTAGGTTGCTAATACACATTACACTTAGCACCACCTTGGTGTGTGGAAATGTGTTACTTTACACATCTGGGTAAAAGGAACAAAGAAGGAAGAGGGATTGAAATTCTTTTAATGCTAGCAAGGGAACTGCCATCTTCAATGAAACAGGTAATTTCTTCCTGTAGCTGTTGACTCCCCAGATGACCACTTTTCCATGGCTAGTGTTAATGTTAAGCATTTTAAAGGAATAAGAATGTGCGTGTGGAGGGGAAATCTGCTTTGAAAAGCAATTTATTTTGCTGAGAGGGTGGTGGTTGGCTGGATCAGCTTTCTGGACTGGCTAACCATGGAAGTGCTGCTGCTGCAAGGAAATTGGTGGTGGTGATCAGCAGTGTGTGAATAGAAGTAAAAGAGAAAGCAGAGCATGGCACTCTCACTTTCAGGTGTTGCTGTGGCATGGCACCCATCTCGTGTGGTGGAGGTGTCCCTCTGATGTGAAATGCTGCCACAGCTCATTTCTCTGGGTCCAGCTCCAGAATGGAACTTGCAATGCTGGGTTACAAATGCAACATGGACTGGAAGAGGTAGGGTGACTTTGAATAAAATCTACTGAAGTCAGCAGGCAGAGCAAAATCACAGAATGTTTTAGGTTAGAAGAGATCTTAAAGATCATTTTATTCCAGCCCCCTGCCATGGGCAGGAACCCTTCAACCAGACCAGGCTGCTCAAAGCCCCATCCCACCTGGCCTTGAACATTTCCAGAAACATTTGAACATCCAGAAACATCTTGAACATTTCCTTGAAACAATCCCTGGGCAACCTGTTCAAGTGTCTCACTACCCTCACAGTAAATAATTTCTTCCTAATATCTAATCTAAATCTACCCTTGTTCAGTCTGAATCACCCTAAGGTTACCAAGAAGCTCTGAGGAGAGAGGCACTTCTTAAATCCCATTCCTGTCTGCGTCTGAGATGTCTCAGGCAGTATCAAGGACCCTTTGGACTTCAATTTAGAAGTGCCTCCTTAAGTCTCTCTTTTAAGAAACTGTGAATGGCAGAAACACTGAATTTAATTTCTTTATGGATTTGTGACCCAGTCTCAGTTTCAGTCCAATGATCCTTGGATTCCTTCTCTGACCCCCCCACTGCACTATGAGTTGCCCCACAAGGCGACTATTTCCCACTTCTGTGTTCAGTGCTTCTCCTAACCAAAGTCCCCGTGGCTGGGGGCAGCATGTTCACTGCTATGTCCCTATATTCCATGGACAGGCTGTGGCTTCAACTTGTCTCTCTAAGTGATCCTGAGTCACTCAAGATGTCTGGGAAAGAGAAGAAAGACTAGGGGTATGGCTTAGCAACAACAAAAAAAGTACCTAAGTACATGTTAAAATGGCAGCAGTGAGTTCTAGAGTGTGGCTGGGTGGAAATAGAATATTCCTAATATGAATCTCATTTTTGACTACAAGTTTTATGGTTCCTGTAAAAATTGGGGTAGTCCTGAGATGAGAATGGGAGGCGGTACCCATACACCCACCCTGCCTGCTCGGTGCTCTCAGGGCTCTGTTTGCTGGACAAAGTCAGTGGGAACACTCCTGGTTTCTTTGAAACTGGAGACGCGGGACCTCTGTGGTGGCATCGCCTCCTGCTTCACCCCAAGCAGTAACCGAGAGACAGAGCTGCTTGGGGGATGCTTCTGCAGCCCCTGTGCAGGGATGGCAGGGCAGAGCCACCTCTCCAGGGCTGCCAGCAGTTGCTCCGTCCTTAACCCTTTTCCTCTCTCCCTCCCCCACCTCTCCCCCCCCCCCCCCCCCCCAAAGAGACCCTTTCCCCAGTCAAAGCCTGTTTTCCCCAGACAGTCACTAAATCAGTCGGATGTGTCTCCCTTCCCCCACCTGCAACGGTGACGATGAGTGCCTGCTGAGCATTCCTTTCATGCACTCTCTGCCGACTGATGCTTCGGTTATTTAAAAGACGGGGGGAAAAAAAAAAAAAAAAAAAAAAGGAAAAAAAAAATCGACCAAACAACAAAACAAACAAAAAAACCAATCCAAGCCGGCCCACTCCTCCTCCCACCTTTACAGCCCAAGCCCAAGTACCCTCATATATAGGGACATGGGAATAGCAGGGATCTGGCTCTGTGCAGTGTTTACCCGACCCATCCACACCCCTCCGGCTGAGACCGAAGGATGGAGGGGGGCGGGGGGCAGTGGTGTAACATTATTCTTATGGACCTGGAGGAGGTGGAGTTTTCTTTTCTCTTGTTTTCTTTGAGTTGCAGCAGTCCTGAGCTAGCCCAGGGATGCAGTGGCGGTGAGCAGAGCAGGGCTGAACTTGGGCACACTTGGCCAGCCCTGGGTTTGGAACAAAGCCCCGGTCCTGGCAAGCCGCAGTCATACCCCCCCTTGCTCTCCCACCTTCCATAGCAAGGCAAGAAGAGGCTGGAGCATCCCTCCCCTTCCCGGGGACGATTTCCCTGCTGCCCGGCGGATCTGGCATCCCCGGCTGGCTGGGAAGGGCAGCTGTCCTTTTTCCTCCTCTTCCTCCTCTTCCTCCCCTTCCAACCAACCCCTCCTCGCCCCGCTACAACACACGCACCCAGGAGCTTTAGTGTGATAAAAGACGAGACCTTGAGAAAAGTCAAAAGCATCTGGGGAAGAAAACAGGTTGGACACGGAAAGAGAAAGAGAGTTCAAGAGTTTCACCAGTGAGCCATGAAATGAAAAGTAACAGCTGATGTACTGGAGGAGCAGAGAGTCATCAGCAGGAACTATGGAGCCAAGGTTAACGGGGAGGGGGGGGATGGGGAGCTGAAACTTCAAGTAATTACCAAGGCAAAGGAGAGCGAGAGAAAGAGATCCAGCCCTTGCCTGGGCTGCAGCCGCTGGGGAAGATTAACTAGGGAAACTCCTGGCTACACATTAGCAAAAGCTTTCGCGGTGTTGAGAGCCAATGCCCCGCTTCTTGAAAAGCACGAGGCTGAGCACCTGATTTCCTTAAAAAAAAAAAAAAAAAAAAAAAAATTAAAAAAAAAAAAAAATCCCAGGGGCCATCCAAGAATTTGCATTTTCTACCCCCACATTTGCTTGCCCGGGAGGCTGAAAGGAAGAAATTACTTCACTTTTTTTTTTTTTTTTTTTTTTTCCTAGCTAGAAAATACAGACAGAAATACAGAGAGGACAAGTGGTGTAGGGGGGTTATCACGCAACTGGGTGTAGCTTAAAAACACCAACAATAATGCTGAAAGGACACCCCCTTAATTTTTCATTTAGAAATATTTAACTGAATGTGTTAAAAGCTGAGAAGAGTGGTTGTGTTGACAAGACGTGAAGTTGAAGGCACAAAAATTAAGTGAAATACAGGGGAGCGTTTCCTCCTCTTGTTTAAATGGAATACCTCTTACACACAGGAAGCAGGGCGAAAAGTTCTCCTGCTTGGCAGCCCTGGGGCTGGGAGCAGCAATTCCCCTTGCCCCAGCCCTGCCACAGGGAGCAGGGGTGGCATTGCCACATCCCTGTCCCACTGCCAGCGTCCCCCCAGTAGTTCGCTGTCTGCAGCCAAGGCTTCTCCACGAAGTTGGCCGAACCCCAAGAACAATGAAGCCAAGGTGATTCGAGCCCCTTTGGGCTCCCCTCTTCCTCCCCATCCTCCCCCTCCTTGGCCAGGGTGCCCTTGGCATGTCGCCTTGAACGGGGACCTCAGGGAAGGGTCGCGGCAGCCAGACCCTCCCCACACCACCCCCTCTCTCTTTTGTTCCACGGCAGCTGCAGCTGGACTACATTTCCCAGCAGGCTCTATGGAGAGGGAGGAAGGCTTTTCCATCCTTCTTCCTCCCCCATCACATTCCTCCTCAGCGAGGAGGGAGGAAAAAAAAAAAAAAAAAAAGCCACGTTCACTTTGCTGACACATCAGGATGTGTGCAGTGAGCATGGGAGAGGGGCAGGGCTGGGCTGCAAGAGGCTGATCAGGCAAAATAAAGGGGAACTTGCTTTCAAAATCAAACTTCGCAGACACGTTTTTAAAAAATAGGAGGAGAGAAAAAAAAATAATAAAAAAAAAGAAAAAAAGAAATCAAAACAGTTAAATCCAGAAGTAGGAAAGACACAGCCCTAAGCTTTGAAATCTTAATAAATACATAGAGATGATATTTTGTTCTTTAGTGTGCAGGGATGAAGAGGATCATTTCACTCTAGATACACAACTTATGCAACTACTTCTCCAGCACAAGCTAAAGCACATGTATGTCTTGCATAATGTTGTTTGCCACAATGCAAATGTTTCTTTTCTGGCCCCTGTAGAGCCTACAGATTGCTTTACTGATCTTCTGCATCAGATGGCTTTATCCTTCTGGTACTGCATATATTCAGATCTGAGGTCTGCGTAAATATATATAAACAAAATGCATATTTTGTAACAGGTTTATTTTTAGTCCCTGAGATTTTACGCTGGGGAAAAAGAAGCTTGTTTTATTAATACTGAACCTGTTGGTGTAAAAGTGGTTGGTACAAACAGAGATCTGATGGCAGCTGAAACCTTACCGAGAAAAAAGTAAATCATATTAAATATTGCTGGATTGAAGCAGTCTTCCTGTAAACACTGCCCTCTCAGTTATACCTTTGACTTCAGCGAAGTGATGCCAGTTTAAATGAAGAGATGTCAGCCTCAGGTTTCTAAAGAATCCTGGTGATAGAGTTTCTCTCTAACAAGAGATTGAAAGCAGTGATTATAATGAACTAAGGAAGCTGCTTGCCAGGCCTCTGCTCCTTGGGGAGCTGATTCGACTCGTGCAGTTGTGTCCTATTGTGTGTGCATTTTAGAAGCCAGATTTGAATGAATAAAGCAAAACTTAGTAGTAGACCTTGCGTTTAAGCATGTGGGTGAGTGCATATATGTGTGTGTGTGTAGGTATTTACATACATCTATTTGTGTGCGTGTAGACAAATATAGGTATATAAGTACCATGCATTTGTTGTGTATCAATTGTTTGTGTTACAAGAGGTAAAGATAATGTCAATATGCATAATTGTCTGTCTGACAAAAGACAAATATAATGTCAATATACATGAGAAATTTTATTTTAAATGGTAAATTATATTAACTTTTCTGTCTGATGTGGCAGAACAAATTAGTCTTACTCAGATGTAGATTTCATCACAGTATTTTTTCCTTGGTGTCCCAGGATACCTTGTCATGATTACTTTATTTTAAAGATCTTTATATATATACTAAAAAATATTTGTCTGTGATGCTGATAGTGCATAACCATTCTGGATGGAATAATTTTAAATCTGTAGCTTTCACATTAGTATTTGCCGTTCAATTTTCAATTGTAATAAAAGAAATAGTCTAAACTATTTTGCTCCATTCTACCTTAACTTTTATTTCTGAAGTCTGGGCTTCAACCTTACTGATGATTCTTAAAATATATAAACAACCAGCATTGTTTTCATTGCAATGTTAATCAGTATCTGGGTGGTATTTTTGTATCATTTCAATAGGGCTTGGATGGTTGCTATATTTTTGTTACACAAAGTATAACAAATAGAATTTTGAGACAGATTTGTGACTTCAAGCTCCTAAGAACAAATACCAACTCCCCTCAACAGCATCTTGCTGCTTCCTTTTCCAAAATACCTCCTTGTCCCATCCACTGAGGGGTGGCTGGATGGTGGCAGGTTCTCTCCATTCCCCCATCCACACCTTTCCACCTATTCTAGTGGAGAAATACCTGGGATTCCTTTTTTCTTTTTGAACTCCAGGCTGAGCTGCTGTGTTTTGTGTGCACGTGTGATGGTAATGGTGGGTTTGCTCAGATTCCTGTGGCTGTGCTGTAGTGTGAGTCACGGCCCAGTCATCTCATAGTGACAAAGCTCTGCCAGGATGTTTGCTTGAATCGTGAGCCTATATTTTAGTTATTTATAACTAAACCTATATAACTTATATTTAGTTCTTTAAAACATTTTTTACTCCATCTTGAGGCAAGCATTAGATATACCCTCTCTATAGGGCAAGCTGGATGGCTTCTTCAGCTCTGATACAGGAACTATAGTTTGGGAACAGATGAAAAACAGTTTTCCACATTTGCTAGAAGATGCTGAAGATGACTCTGCTCATTGCAGGAAGATAGGACTAAGATGACCTTTAAAGGTCTCTTCCAACCCAAACCTATGATTCTGTGTTCACAAATTGAACTGCCTTCATATTATGTATAAGGTAAGAAAGAAGGAGGATAAATTTTCTAAGCCATTTGTTGATTAGAATGGACTAATTTCTAGGATTCTTTGATTTCCCAGAGCTGAATACAAAATTGAGTAGAAATGTAGTTTCTGCATTACAACCTTCTATGTTGCAAGAGTTAGATAAACTTAGTTTTAATAGTTTCTTTTGTGGTCGCCTGTTTAGCACCTTGCCACATAGTTTTTGCTGTAGCTCTTTGTTCTGTATAGCTGAGTTTTGTCACGATATCCATCCCACATTTGTGCTCACTGAATTCCTCCTCAGCTCAGTGAGAATATGATGTTTCCAAGGAGTTCAGGCCTGGGCCTAAATATAAATTTTTCCCTCTCAACATGTGGCTTCTCACTGAATTTCTCTCCTGTTTTAATTTTATTAATAATTCTTGTTATTTCATGGCTAAAAAGCTAATTTTACTTTATTTTTTAATTTTTTTTCTCTTTTTTTTTTTTTTGTTTATGTTTTTTATGTTAAGCTGGCTTTGATGAAAAGCAAGATGTCCTAGGCTGAAGAAGGATCAGGACTACTGTTTGCATGAAAGGCAAGCTGTAAGCCCAGCCTTGCAGTTCACACTCAAACAACCTGGGCCACTGGAACAAACCCTGCATGTCCTTAGGCAAGCCTCATTGAAGCGTGTTAAGGCTGAATAAAGGAGTTCATTGATTTCAGTCATTTTAATCTCATGTGTCAAGATTTATTCATGTGAGCTGCAGAATCATGTTTAAAAAAATGGTATTTCATAATCTAAAACAGATGCCCAGACCTGAAGCTAGATCTCTGGTTGCTGCTGCTACGTTCCTGATTGTATTCTATGTATAACGTTTGAACCAATAACTGAGGATGTTTTACATCAGGTAGATACAAAAATATCATTAGTGGCAAATACATTTTTAAATTTTCCTGCCACTTTGAAGCAGTTGAATATGGAATGCATTCAACAAGGTGAGTTGTATTTCGGAGACTAACATAAAGGCAATTAAGAAAAAAAGATTAACACAATGTGTTGTGTCACCGACACTTGGTAACAAATCAACACAAGTTGAGAACAGGAAGGGAAGAGTAGGGACCAACAGGCTGACTTCCAGTCCTTTAGAATCAAGTGAGGGGAAATTTGGATCCCGACAGCATTTGTTTCCTCGTTTAGCTTGGTAGCTGCAAAGTAGTCGTAAAGAGATTCATCACTAAGAGAAGAGAAAGCAAGGACAGAAAGTCACCAGGCCAGGCCTTTTGGTGAGATCACTTTTATTTTCATGATGCCTTTTTACAGCGTAGATTTACAACTGTGAATTTGAAGGGAAAGCTTTTGGAATAGAAGCTGGCTATTATGGGACAGACCTTTCCAAGTCATGTTCTTTAGATCCAGATTATTTTTCATTACTGTCCTTTAACTTCTCTAGTCATGTGTTTCCCCAGCAATGCAAATCAGCCATGGGTGAGATGAAGGAGCACAACAACCAGAGGACATCCACAGACATTCTGACAGCAAAAACAATATTGCTGAGCCAGGGCACTCAGATGTCATGAGTCAGCCTGTTCCTAGCTAATCATGAGACTGAATAAAAAAATCATGAGATGTTCTCAAAGTAAATTTGGGCTTCCTTTTGCTTATTTTCAGATTCTGATTTTGTCATATGCCTGGGACATATTTGCAAGATTTTCTTAGTAAATAAAAGGACTAGAAGGGGATTTAGGTCCAGAACAATGGACATTTTAAAAAGCAAGTCAAATTCCAGTCTAGCAGTAATGGGCAAAATCACAAACAAATTTTAAAAAGTTTCTGCAGAGGCATAAACAATAGAACAGGGATTACAGAACATGGAGAATGTAATAGTATGAATTTCTTGGCATCCTTATTCAACTCACCTAGTATTTAATTGGGACAAGGACAGGGAGGCTGACATTTAGCCAAGAAAAAACACAGGGAAAGCACAGAAGCTGGGAATTTAGTGTGGAAAACACATAGGAAGTAACAAGACACCAGTGGCCTTTTTTGCTTAGCTTGGCTGAATTACAGCTCAGAGATTTGCATCAACTTTCAGGCTGCGTGTAATTCAATCTGTTTTTTCTTGTCCACATAGTGTAGCCATGGCTGGAGGACAATAACTTCTGCAGGAGACATCACTATATTTAAAGCCTGCAGAAACACTAAAAGTCTGTCTGTGTTCAGCTGGGAAAGGAGACTGCATAAGGTGAATAAACTTAGAGTATATACACCCTCTCTTATTTTATCAGCCCTGGTAACTTTTATAAAGTGTTCAAAAGCCTTTTGTTTTATTAGCTCCTGGAGGAGAGCTTATGAGTGAGATGGGAGTATTTTAATACCTTACCAGAACATTGATGGTCAGGACAGAAGGACTTATTCACTCAGGGGTTTAATCTACTTTTTTCTGGTGCTCTGTTGTGTTTTGCAGCCTTTGCACATCTTTTGTTGCACTTGTGCTTAGAGCAGAGAAGACTATTTAAAGAATCTCTGTATGTTTATGTAAAGAAGAGAAAAAAATCCTTGAAATGCAGAATGTACATTTTAATATTCTCTGGAGTTTCAGTGTTAAGTAAGACACAACAACCAGTAATTGCATGAAACACAGAGACCTTCAGTCATTTAAAAAAAAATACATTTTTTTTTCTTTTAAACATCAGCACGTACAGCTCCTTGAACAGTTGTCATTCTAAGAAGCCTGTGTGTGTGCTGCTGCAATACTAGGAGATAATTATTATCCCCTGCTCCTAAGAATGAGTGCATAAACTGCATGTACAATATCCTGTTTCTCAGCACTTATTTGGCTTTCTCAGACCCCTGATTTTAAAGATGATATTCCCACAGCCTCGCTGTGGTGTTGTGCGGTGTTACTTTCAAGTGATATTAACAGGGATTATATTGATCTGAATATATTCCCAGAGTGATCCTTGGAGAAAAATTTGTTGAATGAGTGTTATTTACAAATTCAGCCTAATGTACAAAAGAAATTCAATTCTTTTTCTAAAAGCAGAGTGATAAAAGGATTGATTCTGGTGACTGCATAAACCTTGTAAAACGGAGTAAGGCTGGAAGTGCAGAACAGCAGCAGTAACAACAAAATTGAAAATGGGGTGCTTAGGAAGAGAGAAATGAGATGATATCTAGAAAGTTTCCACAATTAGACCCAGGTTAAATATTTGTGCTTTGCAAATGATACAAACTGAAATAGTTTTTAAAAGCTATTACCAGTACTCCACTATGGAAGTTCAATATATTTTCTGCCCCAGGGCTCTGTTCAGCAGAATTGTTAAGCAGGGCTTCTATGTGAATAAGCCTGCTGAATTGAGTGAAATCAGCTTCTTTATCTTATCATCCTATTCAGCAAAAATTTGACTGTCCCGAGAAAATGTTTCTCAGTACTGCTGGGGACTTTTACACAGAGCCAAAGAAAGGTGAAGGATTCTTTTTAATGCTCCTTTTGCTCCCTGCTGGGTCACTGTCTGTTCAAAGCCCTGTTGCATTCTGCCACAGAAATTAATTTAATATTTTCATTTGAAGCAGAAGTGGTATTGGGTTAAATCAATGCCAGCACAGGGGAACAAAAACCCTTGAGGTAATGATTTTAAACGGGATGAAGGTAGATTTAAATTAGATATTAGGAAAAAATTCCTCACCACCAGGGTACTAAGATACTGGAATACATTGCCTGGGAAGGTTGTGGATGCCCCCTCCCTGAAAGGGTTCAAGGCCAGGTGGGATGGGGCCTAGTCTAATTTAGGGGTCCCTGCCCATGGCAGAAGGGCTGGAACAAGGTAATCCTTAAGACCTCTTCTAATCCAAACCATTCTATGATTCTAAGAATATTTTGCAGGCACTTAATGTGAGAGCAAAATGTGGCACCAGGCAACAAGTCAATTAGGATGGAGCCAAAGTGCTAGAGTTTTTTCCACATTGACCATGAGAAGATGACAGAGATCAAAAACTTGTCCAGGTCTGGTTACTAGGGTATTAGAACAAACACAAGATTTCGCCCATGACACATGACTTGTTTTGTAGGGTGAAGACATTAGTGAAACAGGTACTTCTTCCGTAACAGTATGGCTGAAGCGTGAATAGTTGTGGGTTTTTTTCTTTTTCTCCTTTCTCTACTAGAAAGCTTAAATAAAACTCTTTGAATCTATTCAAGAGATTTAAATTGATAACACTTGTTGGAAAGAGACTTCTAAATCTTCTTGGCATCCTGGAAAACCTCAGAATAAGTGTAAGACCTTTTTTTGCATTACTGTTATTTTCAGACAGGTTTATATATCAAGCTGCCCAACTTTTCCCATGTGCTACTGGGAGATGAACCTGTTCAGAAAGCATTTTTTAGAAACAGTTGGCTCATTAGCTCCTGCCTGAAAAGGAGGTCAGGACACACTCTGGAGGGTGATGCTGGAAGGTATGGACTACCCTTTTCTGAGGAAGGAGGCAAATAGACTAAAGCAAGGAGAGAACTTGCAATGAACTTCAATATCTTTTTGAATTCTTTATTATTGTGAAACATCTGGGAGCAGCGGGTATTCAGCAGAGATAGGATTCTTTTCTTAAAGAAGATTAGGAGCCCAGACATAATGATTCAATGGGATTCAAGTGTGAATGCACACATCCTGAAAAGGACAGAGCATCTTAAATCAAAGTGACTCAGTCACTTGGAGGATGTAAGTTTCTTTTCTAAATGATTTACACACTGACACAATGCCCCAGCTCTTATGCATCTAGCCTAATTATTTTCTTTTTTTCTTTTCTTAAAAATAAAAGGTAGTGAATCTACTTGATGTTTTTGGGTAACTTGAGATGTCTCAAAGTGATTTGGTTCTCTGGGGAAAAACAGATAGCACCCTTTCCAACAAGAGAAGAGAAACACCCAAAATCTGCTGATCAAATCTTAGTGTACTCCCTGGGCCCCAAGGTCATGGCAGGGATTTTCTGAAGTGCTCAGCACTATTATACCTCATTTGAATTTTACTCTTCACTTCAAAGTTTGTGATGTTAGCCCAGTTTGAGAGCTTTTAAAAATCACACTGCATCGATTTAAATCTCACAGGCAGCAATTATACTTTGGACTGACACCACAGGTGTAAACCAGGGAAGTGTTACACTCTCAGGACTTGCTTCAGTTCAGCCCAAGCACAGATCCTACAAATAAGAGTAAGGAACTTGATGTTCTTTCTGCAGTACAGTGCACTGGTTGCACTGTACAATTCTTGGACATCCTTTGCCTTTTCCAGAAGGAACACTTTCTTGACCAGCTTTTCTTTTTCCAGGACTATGTGTAGCTTAGCTACCATTCTGCACAGTTTGCTCTGTAGTATGGGAACAATACTAGGGCTTGGATTTTCAGAGTATTATGCTTGATGCGGTCATCTACGTGGATATAAAATTCTATTCAGACAGATTAAATTAATCATTCTTTCAAAGCAGAAAGAGTCAAGTGGTCAAGAACCCTCTGTTTTAACAGCTTCTAGTGAAAATGAATACAAAATTCCCTACAGAGTATCATGCTCCCCCCAGAAAGCAGCTCATTTGTTTTATCAGGCACTGTAGAGTGTGTGATATGTGAGAAACAGCATACAACAACTAAATTTGGTATTTAAAATAAAAAGGAACTGGGTGAAAAATGCTGCCGACTTTACTTTTTTTGCCCTCAAGTAAGGTGTGTGTGTGTTGAGCTTGTGATTTTGAGGGAATGAATGCCAGAACTTAAGTCAGTTCCCCATGATTGCTCCTGACAAGAGAGAAATGTATTGCTGATCCCTTTTACCTGAAGTTCTATGTTACACTTACTGATGCAGCTTTTTTATATATAAACAGCATGGGTTCAGTGCTGCTGAGACTTGCAAATGTGCCAAAAGCTTTTATTTGAATAGATTTTTTTATTTTCCTCTCCATTTGAATGTCTGTGTTTTTCAGAAGTCCTTTTACCTGTGGGTATGACAGCACAGGAAGGGATTTTTTGCAGTGAAAGGAGAAGACCAGTTGTTGATTTACACTCTCATGTAACCCACTGGTAGCTTGCCAGATGTCAAATGACAAAATACTGGTAACATTTTGCATCTAAAGAGTAAAATCTTTTCTGCAGATGTAATCAGGAATTCTGTTGAAGTCAGAAAAGTTGTCTGCACATAGAATTCTGTCCTATCCTGGGAGTCATAGTCTGCTTGGTGGTTCTCATCCTGTGATCCAGATCGAAGGCTACAATGAGAGAGCTGGTAAAAATCAGGGGAAATATAAGAGAGAGATGGAAGGACAGGATGAAAGGAAGATAAAGAAAGTACTTAAAAAACAATGGGAGAACAAGGGATATTGTTATAACTAGAGGCATGCTTGGAGCTGATAATTGAAAGGAAACCATTTAACTGCAAACAATGGACTTGAGACTACCGGATGAAGAGCTCCTGTGTTAAGGGAAAGGCCAGGTTTTAAAGGTATATGGGTACCTAACACTTTCTGAAACCAAGGGAAAGTCTCAAGATGTTCCACTGTGGTTACTAGTTTTGTAGAAGTAACTCTTTTGTCTTTTGGTTCCACTCTGAATTTCTGGGTATCTGCTTTTAGATTATGACTGTACCCTGGAGCAACATCCCATCTTCTATTATACGAATACCGTGGCTTCTAATTTTTTTTTTCTTTTTTTTCTTTCTAATGTGATCCTTCTCTTACTGATAAAGCCAGGAGAGTGTCTTTAGGCTCTGAGTTCTTAAGAGTTTGGAAGAATCCTGTACTTGTCCTGACTGATATTATGAGGATTTCTGAAAGGTCAGTGTGTGTAAATCCTTTCTGTAGATGTGAAAAAAGTACAGCAAGATGATAAACCTGTTCAGAAAAACCTTGGTACTTCTTTAAAGACTAGAAGTACTCTGGACTTCTTTCAAGTTGTGTTTTACATTTGGAATTGCTACAAAGAAAATGTGTCTGCTCTCTTTATTTGCCCCCCTCTAGATGAAGGTAAATGGAAGTTTAAAAATCCTGGTAATTGGAATATGGTCATGGGAAATCATATTTTTCTCCTCTTTCTAGTCAAGCAATAGTGGAAAGTTTGGGCTTATGATGCTTTAAGAACAAAAGCAATAGGTTGTTCTGTGTAAGGTAATATCTCTTGTAATCAGGTAACTGGGAATAAGAGAAAGTGAAATATAAGGACAGCTGAGTATCAACAGGAGGAACCCTCTGAGGAAGAAGGAGAGCTGGTAGCAGATGCAATTAAGGGCAATCTTAATATGATGCATCACCTTTATTGTCAGAGTGGCAATAGTATACTACTATGAAAAGGTCTTCAGAGATCATCTTGCCTCTCCTGTTCCTCCAAGAGAGCATCCAACAATACTCCTGTCCTTTCTGGACACTGGTTCTTTAACTTTTGATAGAGATCTCCCATAAGAGTGATTCCAGCATCTCCAAAGTGAATCTGTACCATCATTACCTACTTTTCCTTTAGCTATGTTTGGTAATGTCTAGTCTGAATCTCCCTCCCTGCCATCTAAGTCTAACCCTTCCTTTTCTCTCCTTCTGGATGAGAAGAATTAATTATTCCCCTCCTCTCTTTGTTCTCCAAAGGCTGTTAAAATGTCATTCCTAAGACCTCCTGCTAGCCTAAGTAACTCCAAGCTTTTTACTAAATCCTTGTAAATCAAGCATTGTCCAAATTTCTAATTGTTTTTACTGGTGTCCTCTGCTTTCTCATCAATTCAGCCACATGTTTCTTGAAGTGTGATACACAAAATTGGACACAGTTGTTCAGCTGAGGCTTTGCTAGTGCTGAGTAGAGCAGAAGGATTATTTCATATATCTTCATTCCCATCTATGCACCTCAACCCTTTTTACAACAACCTGACATTCCCGACTCATTCAGCTTGAATAAATGTTGAAGCCCCTTGTATATCTTAGACATTGGCATTTCACTGTTCATATCTCTTCCCTCTGACAGTCACAGGAAATTAATTATTTTCATGATTAATTTTGCCTTTCGTGAAGGTTTTTCCACCAAAGACAAAAGCTGGCTACAACTGTCAATCTCTCTGAGATAGCCATTTTCTCTATTCCCTAGTTAAGTTGACTTTGGGAAGAGGAAAAAGTTACTTCTATAAAATAGTTCCAGTTCTCAAAAGCATCCTCTAAATTAAGCTGGAGATACGATCTTAAAAAATGGGAACACATTGCAGAATGGAGGTATGCAGAAAATACAGGACAAACTACACACCGTGGATAGACCAGCTAACCTTAAGCCTCTCAGTCTGGCTTCAAGTTCTGCTCTTCTCTTTTCTTTTGACATGTTCCTAAGTTTTATTACCATTGACTATTCCCGTGTGCAGGAAAAGTACTTGTTCTTGCAGGAAACTAGATACTGGCTTGTACAAAGATGTACCTGCATGGTACATTGCCATTCACATCAAATACTTTCCCAGGGCAACCTGTGTTGAGCAGCTGCTCCTTTCTTGTTCAGCTGCCCATGATCTTCTTATCTTCAGAAGCCTTTCTTTGCCATTTGGGAAGAGGAATTCAAATTGCACAGAATTTGCAATAAAATAATTTATTATCTTTACAAATCACTCTACAGTATTTTATTTCTCCACACTTTGAAGGACTCTTTGTAGGAACAAGAGAAATTGTATTACACAAGGATATGTGGGGATGTGTTTTTCCCAAGTTAAGTGTAATAGAAATTGGCATTACCAAAAGCAATTAACTGCTTTGTTCCCCTTTGTAGCTTTGCAAGTCTTCTCCTGAATCAGAAATAGTATCTGCTAAGGGAGAAACATCTCCTGGGGATTTGAAGTGCGAACTTGACTCCAAGGTGCTACCTATCGTTAGATGCATCAGAAGCGAGAACTTTTGAGTATCTTGTGTTCTTGGTACAATGATTGGTCCTAAGTCTCTGTATGTAGCAAATAGTGTTACAAAAAGTGCCATTCATTATTCTTCTCTTGATACTGTACCGTGCATTTTTTAGGTAGTCCTATAAGGTATGTCAGTCTGCCAAATACACTTCTGTAATAAGTTTCTGAATAAAAAGGGTATGGTTAAAAAATTCTTGTGTACATAGGTAACTGTATTTATGACTTTAAAATTAATTGACATTCATTCCCATGAATATAAAGATCCAAGTGGAAGCATTTGTAAAATTGGCCTCTTGGTCCTCATTCATCCAAACAATGTCATACAGAAACCAACTGAGAGGTTACATTTGTGTTTTACTGTAGGTGATACACCTTTACTCCAGGACTGCAGAGTATTTTATGTGAGTAAAAGTCCCCATCTGGGCTCTAGACATAACCTCCACTGTGAGGAGAAAGGAAGAGTACAGTTTCTTCTGGGGACTTCTAAAGTTCCATAATTTCTCTGAAAAAGGATAGTCTTTCCAGGAGTCAACACAAAATATGTTTACTCACATGACATATAACATGACTTCTTTTGGTTAGTACCCAACCAAATTTCCCAGGCTTAAGCAGACCCCTCTGAAAGGCTGCCAGGTGCTCTGCTTGCTCTCCATTCTCTTTTCTTCATTTTCCAGCTAAATTTTAATTGTCCCTTATGTCCCTTAGGTGGAGGGGAGGCTCACTGAGCTCTCATGCTCCTCCAGCAAGCAGGATAAATTTTGCTACTGTAATCTCCAAGTAAATTGCATAAAGCTGTTAACATTTTTATAGGTGACCGTGTAATGTTATTACGTAAATTACATTTGACATTAATGTATTAATGTATTTTACTCCACTTCCCTAGAAAACAACAGAAGCAGTATCAATAAATGAAAAACAATATATTTAATTATGTTTTATAATTTATCATTTGCCTTTATATAAAATCTGTGGCCCATCACAGCATTGTAGATGTATAAGGCAGTTTGAAAAAAATTTCTAAACTTTTTCTGTTGGCATCTCATTGGTGTGGGAAGGACAACACAGGAACCTCATCCCTTGCAGATACTGTCATAAAATCGTAAACTTTGTGAAACTGGATGATTCTTTGCAAGAAGTTAGGCTAAGAGTAGTTCCTATTTTTATACTGATCAACAATTGGCTATTACAATGCTGAGAAAAAGGGTCTTTGCTCTCCAGTGAAACACACGTTTAAATAGATCAAGCAGTACAGTGTCAGTGAACTAATAACTAATACATAAAGAGGTCATACTCAACTAGTTCACTTTCAGCTGATTGCCTGATTCTGAACTCACAGAATTTTGCATTGCTATAACCAGATGTTACAAAGGTAACACACTGTACAAAAACCTGCCTTCCTTTATTTTTTTTTTCCTTTTTTTTTTTTTCTTCCCCCAAAAGTAGTTGAAATGCTTCATTAGCTTGTTTAGAGCCACTTTAAATTTCAGAATAACTGTTTGGAAGCCTAGCCTACGCATGCACATCATGAGATGTTTGGTCTTGCCCAGTACTTATGTACCTTGCAAAGTTCTACTGCTGTTGAGTCTAGCACTCTAAAATGCCTTTGTACTATAGTGAGACTTTGCACTGATTCTACATAGAAACAGTTTCATATTCATCAGTATCTGCAGGATTAACCTAGTTGAACTTACAAATGTGAGTGGAGCTTAGATTTTAAAAATCCCCTGTATAGCAAAGTAATTTTATTGATTGAGAATTAAACACCCCCTCCAATATTTTCAGTCCAGACACACTATGGAAAACAAATTGATTTACACATCATCTTGAGAAAAATAGTGAAACTAGCACCCTGATCTTACCTGTTCAAGCCCCGTGCAGACACTACACAAATACTGTAAATTTTGTGTTACTATAACAAATGTTACTAACTTGAATAAGGCTCTTCTAAAATAATTTGCTTAATTGAAATGTTAATAGAAATATTCAATTTAGTCTTTATTCCTAATTTTGACAGACTGAGAATATTTCACTCTGACTCTTTATACCCTTTTGAAGTAGGAAATTGTGTAATGTCTGGACAGGATCTAATTGACGTTTAATGAAATTTGGAGACAATGTTTTGGACTACCGCATTTTACATCTCAAAACAGTTTTAATTACAGTATAGTTGGTGTAAGATGGTTTTGGTATATATTGGTGTCTTTAATTAGTTTTGAGATTAATTTAATTAGTTATTAAAACTTGTATCCAAGCACTTCTGGAATACAGTCATGTTTGAAATACTGATTGATCATTTAGGGTGATTTTTAACCTAATGCTTTGGTGCAGTTTAAATAAAATACTAGTGTTCAGTCATTGCAGGAATGGGAGTATGAATGCATTAAAGTTCTTGTCCCATGCTCTCTATTATTTACCTGCTTGTTAAAACATACTCTAAATTTTGACTGTCATAAAAAAATTATTCTGAGCGTTATTTCTGGCTTCCAACTCCACTCCAGCCGTGCGTCCAAACAGCAGTAAATCCACCTGCATGGCTCTTATCACTGCATCAAAAATACTGCTGTTACATGGCAAAACACTGACTTCAAATAAATTGTGGTGCTGGTTTAAATGCATTTAAAAAACCGACAGCAGACTTTATGCTGGGTTAGGTACTGTGTGCTGCTATGACCAGAATCTCGGTCACATGTTTGTGGAACAAAAGTGACATAAAGGTGATGTCTTTCTGTCCATGTCTGACCTAGACCACATCTGTGGTGCAGGGTGACCTGGTGTCACATCTGTCACTGGTAGCCAAGGCTTGACTTGGTTGAACTGGTGTTCTCACTTAGGCCAACCCTTCTGTGTTGACATCTTGTTGCAGTTGTTCAGTAGCTAAGCTGAGGACGTGGTTCCGTGTCGGCAGTGGGTCCCACAGGTCCAATCCCTTTCCCGTTTTGCTGCTGGGCCTTGGTGTTTGGGTGCTTGTGCTCTCCGGTGAGTGGCAGACCTAAAAAAAAAAACAAACCCAAAAAACTTACCTGACAGAAAACTACCTTCCCTAGAAACACTGTTTCCTTTTTATCGCCTTTGAGGTTCAAGATTCCCTCTTTGTAGTGTGCGCAGCCCATCCCAAGGGTGCACAGCAGCTTCCTCTGGAGAGGAGCAGGCGGCGGGGGGATGGAGTGAGGGGAGAAGAGTTTAAAAGCAGTGGGGACAAGGGGACAGCAAACCACCCTGACGCCAGGCTGCCTGTTGCCTGAAGTTCTGTGTCGACGCGAGTGAAACCCCAGTTTCTCTGTGCTTGAAGCTAAAACCTGCTGCTGTAGGTGCCGCTTGTTGCTCTGCCGGGACGCGGGCAGGACCCGGGTCTGTTGAGGGAAGGTTTTGGGGGAGCGAGGGGGCAGCGCCGCTGGGCCGCTCCGGAGGCGGGAAGGGCTTCCCCGCACCCCCCACTAATGGCTCCCCTGGGCAGGGCTCCCACGCAGCCCCCGCCGTCGGGCAGAGCCGGTCCTGGCCTGTGGCGGGACGGGGTGAGGAGCGGCACCGGCTGGCGGCTAATCCAGAGATCCAGAGATGGGAGAAGGGGAGCAGGGAGCGGGATAAGCAGGGTGGGAATGTGGGGGAGAAGATGGCGGGGGGAGGGGAGGGATAGACTGGAAGAAACTTCTGAGTCCTCATCCCTTGGGCGGGGAGGAAAGGCTGGGAGTACCCCCGCGTGGGGAACCTCCGGGAGGGAGGGGGAGAGCAGGGAAAGGGGTGCTCTCTGTGTCTATGTGTGTGTGTTGTGGGGTGTGAGTGTTGGGGGGTGGAGTGTGTGTGGGGGGCGGTGTGTCTTGGAGGGGTGTTGGGGGGGTGTGTGTGGGGGTGTTGAGGTGTGTGTGTTGGGGGGGTATATGGGGAGGTGTTGGTGTGGGGGTGTAGAGGGCGGTGTGTGTGTGGGGTGAGGGGGTGTATGGGGGGGGTGTTGGTGTGGGGGTGTAGAGGGCGGTGTGGGTGTGGGGTGGGGGGGTGTATGGGAGGTGTTGGTGTGGGGGTGTAGAGGGCGGTGTGGGGGTGGGGGTGTATGGGGGGGTGTTGGTGTGGGGGTGTAGAGGGGGGTGTGGGTTGGGGGGGTGTCGGTGTGGGGGGTGTAGAGGGCGGGGTGTGTGTGTGTGTGTGTGTGTGTGTGTGTGTGTGTGTGTGTGTGTGTGTGTGTGTGTGTGTGTGCGTGTGTGTGTGCGTGTGAGAGTGTGTGAGAGTGTGTGTGTGTGTGTTAACCCCGCCCTCGGCCCCGCCTCCCTCCTCCTCCCTCTCCCCGCCCCTCTCCCCTCGGGCCTGCGAGCGGCCGCACTTTGTTGTTCCCTCTCGCCTGCCGCGGTGTGGGCAGAGCGCATGCGCAGGGCCGAACGCCTTCAGCCTCCACCCCCCTACTCCGCTCCTCCCTTTCCCCCCCCCCCATTACACCACCCCCCCTTACACCACCCCCCCCGCCTCCCTCTCCATCCGGGCACCGCCGAATTAGCATTGACAGCCGCCGCACAACTTTTTCCCCAGGCAAAGTGAAATCAAGGCGCGTACTCCGAGGAAATATAGTCCCTCCCGTTTCCGAGCCCTTGCCGTCCCCATTGGCGGGGGCGCCGGGGCGGCGGGAGGCGGTGGAAGGGTTGCGGGGCGGAGCGGGGGCGGCGGAGGAGAGGGGGAGCGCGGGGGGCGTGCGGGCGGGGGCGCGGGGGGAGGGGCCCCCCTACTTTGGCGGAAAGTGAGTGATGAGTCTGTGTCCCCAGCAAAGAGGCAAAGAACTTGCTTTGCAGACTGAGTAGTTGTTTCTTTCGATTGTTGTTGTCGCTTTTAAAAATTATTATTATTATTGTTTCTGCTATTTCTTTTTTCTTCTTTTTTTTTTTTTTTTAAATTTTTTTTCCCTGCTCTTTCTTCTTTCATTCGGTTTTTTTTCTTTTTTTTTTTTTTTCTTTTTTTATTTTTTTATTTCCTGTGGAGGGAGGGGTGGCTGCTTTGGCTGACTGGCGGGTCGGTTGCAAAAAGCAAGAGAGAAAAAAAAGCCAAAAAAAAAAAAAAAAAAAAAAAAAAAAAAAAAAAAAAAAAAAAAAAAAAAAAAAAAAAAAAAAAAGAAAACAACCAACAAAAACCAAACAAGCTAAACAAAACCAAACCAAAAAGCAAACCAAACAAACAAACAAAAAAAACTTCATTCGGATCTGAAAGTGGCAGGAAAGTGCCTGGCAAGTTGCAGGGATGGAGCTACACAGCTTGCAAGAGGCGTTAAAAGTGGAAATCCAATGTCATCAGGTAAAAAAAATAAAATAAGCAAATAAAAAATGCTCTTCTATCCCCGGTGCTTTTCAGAGGGAGAGAAGGATCGGAAGGGAGCCAGTGTTGCATGCTTATCAAGTAGCCTTTGCTTCTTGTCGCAGGGTCTATCGATCACGGGAGGGGGGGGGGGGAGCGGGGCCGGGGCGGCGGGGGAGTCCGGGGCCGCGACGGGGGCCCCCCCCCGGGCCCCCCGGCCCCCCGCGGCAATGGCGAGCACTTCGCCAAAGTAGTTTTGCGGCTTGTTGGGCTGAGTTTTTTTGTGTCTGTGTGCTGCGGAGATGCGGAGTTAACGTTGCGGTCGGTGCTCGTGTGAGTGTGTGCGTGAGTGTGAGTGAGTGTGTGCGTGTGTGTGTGCGAGTGTGTGTGTGTGTGTGTGTTGGAGAGATTAGGACGAGACTTGAATATTTATGAGCTTTGCTTGAAACTGACTCGCAGTGTTTACTTGCCTCTTTGTTCCTTACCCCCCTCCCTCCCCCGTCCACACACATACATACATTTAAAAAAATCCATTAAACTTGAAACAGTTTCTAATTCCTCCTTTTTTGGGGGTGATTTTTTTTTTTTTTTTTTATAGAAACTAGTTGCACAGATGAAGCAAGATCCACAGGTAAATGCAGATCCTTTTTTTTCTCTTCTTCAGTATTTTCTCCCTGCTGTAATAAGCGCAGTTGTGCTGGGACAGCAGGATGAGAAACTTTATCAGTAAGAGATCTCATTTTGTAGTCTGCACGGAGCTTTCTTACTAAGGAGGGTGTTTTGTGTGTGCATGCTTTCGTACGGCTTTGGTGGAAGGGTTTTTGCCTTTGAACAATTTCTAGATCGGAAGTTTATTCATTACAGGGGTTAGTTTACACTTTGCCTTTAATATGCATCTTATTGCCGTTTTTGCAGAACGGGGATCTTAAGAAACAAATCCATGAAAGGCAATCAAGAATAGCAGCTCTTAATGAGAAACAAGTAAGGAACAGATCGATTCAGTTGTGTTTGGTTTTTCTTCTTGTTTTTACAATGCACTTTCTAAACATCCGAAAAGTGTCTGTGTTAGCTGAAAAATACCGACAGCAGAGAATATAACATCCGTTTTCCTAAGTGTTAAGTAAGAAAATGCATGTTTTAAAAATGAGGTCGGATTCTTGGATGTCTTGCTGGGGGAAAGAATTATTTTAGTATTGGTAGTTACAAGATAAGCAGTAGTTAAAACGTAGAAAAAAAAAATGAGGCGTCCATTTTGAGTTGGTCGACATGTTTTAGGAATATGGAAAATTCTCCTGTCTTGGGCTACTTTGTACACTTCCGTGTAATGTGCAGAGCAGGAGTTAGGGAGGAGGCTGGAGCCCAATTCGGAGCCATTTCTGTGTTTGATTACAAAACTGATTTTTATTGATCACTTTCTTTTCTTTCTTTCTTTCTTTCATTCTTTTTTTTTTTTTTTTTTTTTTTTTTTTTTTTCTTCCCCACTTGTCTTTCTCTTCCCTTGGTCTGATCTGACGTGTTAGCTTTTGATTCGAGTTCACTTAGGCACTTTCACTTCCCCCCCCCCCCTTCCGAAAATACGAATAAAACCACATTAACCTGGTTCAGCTGCCGGAGAAAAAAAAAAAAAAAAAACCCAAACAAACAACAAAACCGGAGGAGGGGAACAAAACAAACCAGAAACCTTTCTTCCTCTCTCCTCCTCCCTTCCTTCCCCTCCCCAAACTTTCTCATCTCTCTTTTTGTGCCCAGGGACCCCTGGGGTCCGATGCTCCGCGCGTGACCCGTTCTCCCCCCACCCTGGGAGGAAAGTTGGCGGGCAGGGCAGGGCAGGGCAGGGCAGGGCAGGGCAGGGCAGGGGGCGGCGGGGTTTCAGCACCGCGGACAGCGGTCGCGACACTGTCGCCCGCACACTCTCTCCCTCACTCCCGCACACTCACTCACTCCCGCACACTCACTCACTCACTCAATCCCTCACTCCCGCACACTCCCGCCCGCACACTCGCACTCACACTCGCCCGACTGTCCGCGCACATCTCCCCCCCCCCCAAACACCTCTCCGGGGCCCCTATCCCCCCACTCTCAGGACTTCCAGTGTAGGAAGGGCAGTTGACAAAGCCACCCCCCCGGCACACCCCAGGGGTTAACTTCCCCTCTTCTCCTTATCCTCCCTTCGCTTCCCCCGGGGGGGGGCCGGGGAGGTGCTGTGCTGAGCTCCCCTCCTCCCCGTCCCTCGGCTCCCGGCCCGCCGCCGGCGGCGGAGAGAGCGCGGTTCCTCCGGAATGCAGCAAAGCCTTTCAGCACCAGGGACGGGGACAGCGCCCGCGGGGCTCCGGGCTGCCGAGCCCCTGGTCTCCCCTCCTCCCTTCCTCGGAGGGAACTCCGGAGGAGAGGCCAAGAGGGCACGTGTGGGAGACATTCCACCCCTTTTATCGTTTCTTTCCTTTCCCTTTTATTTATTTATTTATGTATTTATTTATCTATCTATCGGTGGCGGTGGTTGTTGTTGTTGTTGTTGTTTTGCGGGAGTCGCCGTTAAAAGTTAAAAAGTGTGATCCGTGCATATATGATCTCTGCCCGTAGGTGATGGTGATTATCTGCCACCCTTTTCCTCCCGGTTTATTGTAATCAGAATTTGTCAGCACTCTCAATTTGGTAGTGGAAGCTTCCATTTTGTGAGGAAGGGGTGTTGGTTTCTTCTAACATGGAGAAAAGTCTGCAGAGTTTGAAGGTGGGGGATGGGGCCCCATTCATGCTGAACATTACCATTTTGATTGCTTTGATGCCATTTTTGGAGGGGGGAGGGGATAGAATACCCTACTCAGCAGAGCACAAAGATATTTAATCACTGTATAGAATCAAATCAGATACTTTCTTTTTTAAAGCAAATCTGACACTACATGATAGCTAAGGGCTGTTAGTCCTTTTTTGCAGTGTAAAACAGCAAGTTGTTGACTCTAATACTACTATACTGAGTGGAAGATTTTTTTTTTAAAACAAGGTAACAGCTTTTACTGCAACAATGCATCTTTATGTGTTCTTTCTTCAATATGGAAATAGTTTTACTGTTCTAAGTGGGTATTTAGAACATACATTTGATCATTTTCCCCTGTATTGTAGCAACTATTTCAAGGCTGTTTAAATTTTTATGATGATAGTAAATGAGAAGCTATTTATTATGTGTCATGCTGGAATTTAGATAAGGCAGAGAGACACATTTGAAAATACAGTTTGAATGTTCTGATTCAACTCAGTGAAAAAGGTTTTTGCAAAGCTCGTGCATTATATTTATATATAATCCAAACTATCTAGCAAGCAATCATATATTTATGACTTGCCCATCTTATAGTCTTATAAATAAATCTATAAACTATGAAGTAATTAAACATAAAATACCAAAATGCTGTAGACAGCAAATTTGGCCTATCAGGAAACCTATTTTTAGGCAAAAGCTTAGATTTCTTTTACTGATTTCAACATCCTGCACTACAGGAGCTTATAAATAAGGGACTCACTGGTGATGTGGTGTCCTATTGCTCCAGACTGCCACCTCCGGAGGTCTGAAGTGAAATCTTTCTTTGGTCACAAGTGAAATGAGTTTAGAGGTCTTAGCCATTGACCAAGTCACAAAATCACTGTGTAACTTTGCAGACTTGCTATAGTTAGAAGTTACTCCTTAGACAACAAGTTATAAATGAACTGTTGGGCCTTGATGACATGAAGGTACAGTGAAGGCCACTGAGGAAGCAGATGGGGTAATGTTGGAACTGTTAAGTGGTTTTAAGCCCTCACTTCTGTTGCTGTACCAAAATATGGATGTAAACTTAAGTAGGCAGTGTTAAGTAGTGAGGTTATTTTTACATGTGTATTTAGATTCCTTCCCTCCTTGTCCCTCTGCCTCTGCCCCCCCCCGCACACCCCCCAAGATTTGTTTTGGCACAACTAATTCATAATTCAATAGTGTATACCTTTGATTGTGCATGCTCTGAATACAAAAGATGCTAAAATTGCATTTCAATTAAACTGCACATGTGGATGATGAAACAGATAGTAAAATGAATGGATGATCACATCACCCACATCTGTTAGAAATATAGCAGGAGTGAGTGTTATCTTTCAATATCCCTATTCATTAGAATACCACTGTAGTCATTGGCATTTGTGGAAATATTTCCTTTTCTTGAAAGTTACAAACAAAGAGAGAAAGAACTGAATTACAACTTCAACTTTTGGTGCATGAGGTAAATGTATAAAATAGGCTTTTATGCACAGTTGAATTTTAAATTGCTGCCTAATTAATGATCCCTGGCCAGTCAATGATGTTTCTTTTATGTTTGGTGGAATAGCGAGATGTGGAATTAAATGTAGTTTTAATATTTTCTCAGTATTTCCAACTCAGTACTGTTGAGCTATTGTTTTCATTATTGAAATGGTGCAGCTTCAATCAATATGTAATTTGACATCTAACTCAAACAAAAGTTGGACTTTTGTAGTAGTGCATCTTTTGTATACTATAGTTTTGATGAATTCTAATAGCATTTGAGAATGGGTTACCTCTTCTTTAACAAGATATGATGTGTGAAGACTCCATTAGTTGGTCCAGTGGTTTTACACCTTCAATCTACAGCACATGCAGAGCACTGGTAACATTTTTATCTAAATTGTCATGCAACAAGCATTTGTATGTAAATAAAAGTGCTATCATAAGAGCCAGCATTGCCCTTAGAAGCACACCAGAGGTGCTCTGCTTCATGTGTTTCTTGCTTGCTTTATGTCCTCTAAGAGTCATTAAGGGTATTTTAATTTTAGAAAGTTGTATATTATGAATTAATAGGTCAAGATAAACAAATAAGCAAAACTTTAACCTCCAGTTGGAAGTGACTTGTTACTGACATAAGCACTAGGTGGTAAGCCACCTCTTAAAAATTAACGGTGAGCATGTGCAGGCTACTGTATTTGCAACTGCAATGAACTCTGAATTCAGACAGTCTGTCCTGGGGCGAAGTAATAAAAATATGTCTTCCTGAAAGACATTATGTATATGCCATTCACTTGTGCATTGCCTCATTTCTTTACCATAATTTACTATCTATGCAGAAAATCAACATTAGTTTCAGGCAGACTCTCTCAGCCTGCGTTATCGCTGGTTTGTATTTTTGGGTAGTATAACTGAAATTAAATCACTGGCTGTATTTTGCCTGTGGTCATCACCAGCAAAGCCTGTTTGTGGAGCACGTTAGACTTCTTAAATTTTAAGTACAGTTCTTATGCAAATTGTTGGAAACTATTTAGCTCAAGATGTCTGGTTTCACTAATGTCATATCTTTGTTTTGGGAAAAAAGAGAAAGTGGTTTGGTTGGTTGGTTGGTTTTTTGGTTTGTTGCTGTGCTGTGCCTGCAAATGGCAGCATTGTTTACACATGGTAAAAGAGAAATTATTGACATTTGCCAAAGCTCAGTATTTCATATGGTTGGGTAGTTTCAAAATTGTTGAAGTAAAATAAGGGTTATAAACTTCAGTGGAAGCTGGTAAAACGTCAAAGGCATTTCTAAATCAAGTTGAAGCAAATGTGAAACTTTCTCCCAAGGTTCACACAGAGAGCTCTCACATTTGTTGTGGGAAGAATTGCATCTACATATGTTTATTGCATCAGAATTTGGTTTGAGGACCCTGAAGGTGAGGGAGACAGAGTGATGAGCTTCCAGTTGAAGTATAAAACTGTGCAATCACTGCATCAAATCTTTAAACACAAAGACAATGGGTATTAAATATGGGCTTAACTTTGCAGTTCTTCCACACATTGAGGACTTTACTGGGAAGCCTGAACAAAACAGAATCAAATGAAGTAGCTGGATCAAAGTAAAGATTAGTTCTGGATTGTAATTCAGAAAGCTTCAGTTCCTTTTTAAAAAAATTTTTTTTTTTTTTTTTTTTTTTTTTTTTTTTTTTTTATTTCCCTCCTTCAAATTCAGCTTGTAATTTATTGGTCACTTTACCATCTGTAGGAAAACTGACAAAACTTGGGAAGAACTTACCCTTCAGCTCCTTGGAGGAGAAACTTGGGAATTCAGTTTGCATAATGGTAATCCTTGCATTCTGTTTGTACTTTGAGTAGTACCATATTGAGATTTCTTGTTTGTACTGGGGGGAAAGGGTAATAAAGGACATTTACATAGAGGTGAAACACAATGGAAATATGTATACTTGTGACTTTCTGCCTTCCATTAGGTTGCCCTTATAAGATTCATGGAAATTGTACATCTGTAATGAAAATGCATACTGGAGGGGGTTAGAATCAGCTTTTGTTTGGTAGCTGCTTGACTGGCATGTGAAACGCTATTTCATTCCAGCATTTTTCTTTAACTGTATACTTTTCTGTACTTGTACAGTATATTGCTTGGCAGGGCTAAGAGTTGAAAAGTGAGTGTTACATTCATTCTAACAATTTTAAAGAGTTCACTTTGATATTTTAGCCACTTAAAACACCTGCTGTCAGAACAGTACAATTGATTTCAATTAACTTTGAATTTCTTCAATAAGATGACTCTTATAATAACTCCAGTAATCCCATGATGCCTCATTAGAGGAGCTGGCTATGATGATTATCCCTGTGATTTAGCAATTTTTTCCTTACAATGCCTTTGTCTATTCAGAAAAGGGATTATGCCAACAATGCCTTTTTATTTCACTTCTGGTTTTACACTAACAGTACTTGCTACCTGTTACACATTGTAAAATATCTAATTTATGCTTGCATCAAACAAGTATTTGTTCAGATGTACACAATACTTTGGCAGGGAGACCCTTTCAAAGATACTTTAGTTCTGTGTAGGAACTCTACATAGTGGACTCAGGATTTGTTTTAATTTTTTAGTAGACACTTGGACAGTTAAAACTGGTGCTTCTGCAAGAGTCTTTGTCAAGAGCTCTGATTTAATCTTCCATTGGTTCCTGCCATGTGTGCAGCTCATCCAGAGCAGTGCATCATGTCAGATGTTTATGCCAGCTCACCTTATTTCAGTATCTGGTCCATGGACTCATTCTGCTTGTGGAAGAAAAGGGGAATATGTCTGAATATATCTATAGCATGACTCTAGAGAAGGGGGTTTGAATGGTGATTTTAAATCAAATTTCCAGTGTGATACTGCATCACTCTAAACACTTCTGGTATGTTCGAGTAGAGAAAATCCCTTTTCATCTCATTCCAGATTTGATTTTCAAGTTGAAAGCATGAAGGCGTATAAAAGCACGTTAATACAGAGTTACTTTTAACTTTTCCCTCTATGCCTTTCTCTTTGTGATCAAAGATAAAATATGCGGTATTTTCGTACTTGGTTATAAAATGATACCTCCCTCCTCCCTCCGCCCCCAAAACAAAATCTGAAGCTTCAACACAATTTCCAATCAATAGAGTTAAAGGGTAGAAGTTTGCAAATCAATAAGACAAGGCTGTGGTAAATGGTGTATGTGTAGCCATGATGTCAAAGAGGGCAATTTGTACACAGAGTAGTTGAAGGTAAGGGAAGTGTAAAATGGGCTGCAAGTTTAAGATAAGAACAAAGAAGAACAAAAAAAGAATTGGACTAATTGAAATGCAAATTTGTCTTTCTGCCATTAAAGTAGACAGTTATTTCAATCCAACAGACTCATATTTGGTCTATTCAGGTCCTCTTCAATGAATTGCCTTAAACACGTCTTCCTTGTATGCATGTATATAAATGTATGTGTGCGTGTATATATATATATATATATATATGATTTTTTTTTTTTTTCTTAAGGTGGTACTATTTTTTTATTTGGGAACATTCTTCTTGAGCCAAAATGTACTTCCTTAAAAAGACTCCCCCTTGACTCCCACCCTCCCCCCCGGCTCTTTTTTTGAATCAGCTACTTATTGTTATGTAGTAGCAATTTCCAGAGTGTCATATGAAATTGCTGATGCGGCTTAGTTCTAGCTACAACCTGCATCTGCCAATAGTAAGCATCTATTGAAATCTAATATGTACCACAGGGCTTTTTTGCACATGTACAACAGTCCCTTCTGGTTAATATACAGAGACAGTGGGAAAATAGGATGATGTATTTTCTTTTTTTAACCTGTGGAGGAGTTAAATATATGCCAAAGTTTAAACTATAAAATGACCATTCTGACTGAATGAAAGTAAATCAGAGAACTGGCCCTAAGTGCAGCTGCAGTAAAATCAAAACAATAAATATCTGGGAACTGTTTAGATATGATGGGTAGTGTTAATTTGAGCTTTTGAGAATTATTTTCAGAGTCAGAATTTAGTCCTAAGAGCCTGGGCATTGTGGCTGTGTCAAGAAAGTATGTTCACCTGAAAGTTTGTCTGTTTGCTTGCATTTAATCAGGAGAAGCATAAAAACATTCTTGAAACAGAAGGTAAATCTCTGTAATATATAGGTCATTTTCCTTTCCACATTGATTTAACTTGTTCATGTTGGTACTTTGTGATGTAGCTTACCTGTAACCCAGAGAGATGAAACAGAATAGGCTTTCTATGCAAACTCAGCTATCAATGACAAATCTTACAAGGTTATAGAAAGTGAAAATATATATTACATTTTGATTAACATGCTTCAAGTGACAGTCATTGATACTTTTGATATACAGCAGAGATTAACCTGCTTTTTCTGTAGTTTTGTGTTTTGCTAAAGCGCCTTCAATCAGTGCAGATGGCCTAAAGATTTATTGGTAAACCGAAGCTATTCTAAGAATGAGGAAGATGAGAGAAGCTTCCATTCTCAGAAATGTACAGACTTGAGTGTCTCTGTATATAAATGTGCTTGTGTGCATGGCTGGATGTGAGCATAAGGTCTTTCTCTTTGATATCATTCAGGCAGAAAGCCAATATGCGCTTGCAAATGAGCCTGAAAATGTAATTAAAAATATATACATACCAAGGTCTGTGATACAGAATTTAATACAAGATGCAGTTTACAAAGTAACAAGTAACATTTCCTATAAAATCACTGAATCTAACTCTCATTTGTGATTTATGCATCTCATGTGTTATTAGGTGTTGAACAGATAAATGCTGAAATTATTTCTTTGGATATAATTTCACCACAATGACCGAATGCAAAGTATGCCTTGCTCTCTCTTTTCTCCTTCAACCAAGACAAAAGCCAAAATATAGCTACCATGAAAATGCTACTACAGAGACTAAAAGTATTTCATATAAGGTCAGATAAAGACCTCTTTGATAACATCTTTCCTGGCAATGAAGTGTGACAAAATAAACGTACTTTGTCATTAATATTTTAAGATCAAGGAAATTCTGCAACTTGTTAATAATATACATCCAGGAACTCATATACAGATGGAAAAAGATAAAGATTGCCAGGTGAACCAACAATAAACAATCTTGGCCTTTAGTATGGATAGCAAACACTCGCACATAAAAGCTTATACAAGAGGCATCTCAGGAACTCCAAACTTGAGGCACAAAGTCAGTTTTCTTTGTTTAAAAGTATTTTCTGAAAGTTAAGTTAGAGTGCTGGGTGCAGAAGCTGAAATTTATGCTCTCCAACTTGGGGAGAAGCTACTTGGAAAAGCTTTCTTTTGCATTTAGAAATACAAGTAGAATCCAGATGTATTTCTATGAACAGCTTTGTAGCCCATAAATATATACAACCTAAGCCAGTGCCTTATTTACGCTATTTTATTAACATTCTTTGCTGAGTGGGCTTGAATGAAACACAATCTCTTATATAGAGGATCTAATTATAAACACAAGGGACAGAACCAAATAAGCAGTCTTTAAAGGGAAAAGAGTCTGGCAGCTTTGTTTAAAGTGTCCTTTAATGAACTTCTTTAGCAGCTTGTATCTTAGCAACACATTTTATTACATACCAGTGCGGGAGAAGCAGTTTGCAGATGGAGTTACACACAGTAATTTATTTCCCCCCCTTTCTTCCCCCCTTTTTTTTTCCTGCTTCTCTGTGGTGACTCAACTGGAATGTGCAGAGTAGCTTTTCTAACGCTGATAGCTCAGTCGAAATTTCTGATTGGTTCATTTGTATCTGTTCTGTTTTGTTAGTTGATGAAAAAGGCATTTAGTTTGGTAAATGCATAGTGATTTTGCGAGCTCCTAGAAATTCAGATATGACTGCTTTGAATGGGCATGGATTTAAATTAAAAACAAGGCAGCTTGTTTCAATGCACTTTTTTCTTTGTATGTGTTCCACTTAGCTCAAGTCCTCAATACACACACAGACAAGTCTCCAGATTTTTAGGCTATTTACTCTCTACGGTTACATGGGGTTGTTTTAATCTATCACCTCTAATTCCTTTAAAACTAATTGGAATATAGCAGTGAAAGGAAGATTTGCCATCTTTTTTTCTTTCTTCTTAGACAAAACCTAACACTTGCAAAAATATAAAATCAATTTGTTAAGATATATATGTAGCATTAAAAAAACCCCCTTACTGCAAATTTATAGTGAAAGCTATTGTTTTAAAACCAATTGAAATACTGCACTAATGTAACTTCCTCAAATGATGTATACAACTTATCTTTGTTGAAAGAAAAACTCTTTATTCTCTCCATTACTGATTGCAGACCAAACTCTGCTTGTATGTTTTGAGTGAAAAAGTCTGTGAGTAGCTTTTTTTCAACAGAGTCTGTTGAAGAATGCAGTGCTATTGAAGATGTGTATGAATAATAGAATCTGGACTTTTATTTTTTACTCTCATAAATTAAAGAGAAAAAAGTCCTCTTATGAGCAAATGAAATACTACTTAGCTCGGCTGACATTTTCTGCTAGATAAGCAGGTGTAAATGCAGAAATGTATTTCCCTGGAGTTAACTGGAGTTACCCAGAGTTTGCACTGGTGTGATAAAAATCAGAATTTGGGCAGAGGGAGAAATGCAGATGAAGGCAGTCCACAGTGTTAGGAAACCCCACAGAAGATGGAGATGGTTGATTTAGAGATACTGCTCTTGGGATGATTTTATTAAACTTTTGTAAAGAGCTAATATGTTAGTGCTTGGTATTAAAATGACAAAACCCATCCATTTAATAAAGTCCATTGCTATTTGCAAGTAGACAGGAGATGTTTTTTGAAAGAGACTGAATTCTTTCTTGGTTTAACATTAGTAAAATGCAAATATATTTCCATTAACTGGCAAATTGTTGCATTTCTTGAGTCCTTAGTTCAAAACAGAAGTTTGGGTTTGCTTCAAAATATGGATGTATGGATGGCTATGACTCCAGTTTTCTATTTTCAGTATGTCAGGTGACATTTTTCCTGTTTTCCCCTTTGGATCTGCAATATATCAGCCTTGGTAGGAGCATAAAAAAACGTCCTTTGAACTTTAAAAACAGAAAGTGTACCATAACTGGAGGAGTAAAGGACAGGGCCCCACCTACTTTTGAAATGCTGTGATACTAGACCCAAAAGCAGAAAGATGTCCTCTGAAGCCAAAAGCGATTAAGTGTCCATGTGATTAACTTACTTTTTTTTTCATTTGCAATTCACTCCACTGTTTATTAACTTAAATTGGATTGAAAGAACTCTAAGCTGGGGGAATGCATCAGAATCTTGCACAATCACCAGGATTAATGATGACAGCCTGAACTGTCAAACAAGCTAAATCATGAAATTTGCAATATTGCTAGACAAAGGGTTATATGTTTTTCTGCATCTGTATTTGCCATAACAGAAGAGACAAGCAGTTTGTGGTACAAATAATGTCCTGTCATTAGAAGAAGTATATATGCCATGCACAGCATTTGAAGACCATGTTTCAGGGTAGGTTTTTTTAATATTGTGGTGCTGGGAATAATTAAGTGTAAAAGCAAGACTCTTAACATATTTTGAGATTTCCTTTCACAAATGTTGTGGCAGCAAAGAACAAAATTAAGAACTTAATTATTTTCTGAAATATTTAAGAAGCAATTAGGAACCTGTGTATCAGATTGGTCAAAACAAATCAGCTAGCTCCAGTTGTTCTTTCTTTCCTCCAATAAAGAAAGAAAATATTGTTTTTTCCAGAAGCACAAACATTTCTAGAAACTTCTTTAACCCTCTGAGCGCTAGCACTGCATCTCATAACAGAAATGATTTTATTAAGGGAAACTTAAAGGAACTTTCACTCCCAGATGAAGCAAAGATTCATTTATAAACAATGAGAGCAGGAACAATAGAAAGCTGAGTGCATTCTGCATGAATAATATAACTGAAGGTTGTGAAAAGCCTATGATTCTCATACGCCAAGCTCAGTGTGGGAGTGCAGAATTCAGATGATTTTTTCAACACTGGAGATTCATCTCTTCTCCCCCCCCACCCCATGTATGTGCAAACATACACACACAGAGAACTAGCACTGATTATTAAAGAGAGAAGTCAGCAGCAGCTCCTGTGCAGTGATCTTGAGACTCGGGTGTGAATTTGTAAAAGTGATGGAACTTAGGTTGAAATCTAGGCCACCACTTTAATATATGCCTTAGATAGGTGGAAGAAAATCCAGCGGCATGTGTTAAGAGTAAGCTTTGAGTGCCATTCTGTATTCTCACCTGGGAGTCTGATTTTGTTTGCATTTGTGAGTTTTTAAGTCAGAGAGCTTATGAGGCCTCTGGTATAAGCTCTTGTTTCTGGCACCTTTAGTTGTATTGTTTTTAAAATGAGATTAAATCTGTATTTAAGCTCTCGGTTTCAGTCCTCTTGGTTTCAAAATTTTGACTATAGTATGTTACTTCCTTTTTTTTCAACTTGCATTTTCTTAATTAAACTCATTCTCCTAAAGGTGCTGAACTGTAAGTTCTTTGCATCTGGGTCTGTCTTTGTCCTGTATGCATTTAGTGTTTGGCTTAATGAGGTTCTCATTCAGAACTCCCAGAGCATAAGGTAATGCAAACAATGAAATGAAGGGAACAGTAGCGTTGCCAAATATGTTACAAATACAGAACAAGAGAGCTGGAGTTTTCCCGCTTTAGGCTGGCTGAGGTGTTGCATTCCAGCCACAGTTATGGATTTGCTGTCCTATGAAGGTGTTCATCATTTTATAGAAATTAATATATATTTACTTAAAGTTGAGTTGTTGGGGTTTTTTGCAATTCAGTCCTTTGTTGCTCTTTGAAACTGCCACTTATTAAACTTTGAGTCCTGTCAAATGGTGATGATGGATTTTGTAAGATGATCCAGTGTCATGAAAGATGGCCTGGAATCCACTAATATATTTTCTGAAGGTCTTTCTACTGTATGAAACCTTTTAGTTCTACTGGTGTTAGCTAGGTACAATGGTGAGCAAAAGCTCTGCCCATAATTAGAGTATCTGATAGTCTTCCATTTTGTTTCACTATTTGGAAAAGAAAAAAAAAAAGAAAAAAAAAAAGGAAAAGGTATGAGTCACAGTTGAGCTGTGACTGCTGATACTTAGTAAGTGTCTAGGCCAAGTGGACATAACTTCCCCCACCATCTCCAAGCTACTCTTTATTGAAAAAAAAAGGTCCTAAACTGACCAAGCAATGTTTGACATGATCCCCAAGATTTTTGTTTTTTCATTAAGGTATCTTCACATGAAGCCACTGTTAGTTTGCTGGTGGTCTTTCTCTAAGGACTGTGGCTAAACCTTCAGATGTTGGTGTCACTTGCAGTTACTTCTTTAAAAATTTGCTTTAAAATGTTATTGCAGAACAAACTCCAAATAATTACCAGCTGAAAAATACAACATTTTTACATAATGATTCACTATTGCTTGAAAAAGATCTTTTTGATCATCAGATGCTTACTCATTCATCCGTTGGGCTGTTGCAGCCTATCATGTTTTTAAAATGTATAGTTCTCACCAGAATGGACAAGTACATGACCTGAGGTCTATTAAAATGCAGATTCTTGACTCTCAGAGCTCTTATAGTCTGCTGAATTGTGATCCACTGAAGGAATTGTACCTTCCCTGGTTAAGGATCCATTAGGTAAGAAAAATTCCTCCAAAGTTATTACACTATTTTTAACTTAGGAAGGCTTGAACTTACCATTAATGGAGTACTGGAGTTTTGTGGGAATTTGATTAGATATGATGAACATGGAGTGAATCAGTCTTAAATAAAATTATTTGGCTGCTTTACAAGCCTATCCAATGTTATTTTGAGAGAACTGCCTGCTGTCTAGACTAAGAGCATCCAAATTTTTTATTTTTTTTTTTTGTTGTTGTTTCGTGTTTTTTTTAATGGCTTAGAAGGAGAAGTAGATACAGAGATTTATATTTCAAGGGTCAAATTCTGCCAAACTGAAGGGCTTTGGCATAAGCACCCTTCCTATTTCAAGGAGAAAACGTCACTTCCATCTGACAGAAGAGGTTTCCAGACTGTATAGACATCAGAACACCCAAAGAGCGTGAGAAACAGGAGTAAGATATGATATCTAGAACAAAGGGAATTAAGTTTAAGCTTGTAGGCTCTTTTTGAACTCAACAGGGAAACCCCAGTACTGGGACTGGAGGTAAAAGGTAAAAGTTTGAGATGGGAAGCTGATTGTCTTCCCCAGTTCCTGGCAAAGTGGAGGGTGAAGAGCTTCTGTGGAGGAAGTGCTAACAGGCAGGTTCTGACTGTATATGCCAACCTACATCTGGCATAGGTCTCAGCAGTTTCATCTTCCCACATTTCCTTCTTTCTGGGCAGAAACAGAAGCTAACATTTTAAGACTGATTGGCTAATGATGATAAGCAGCAGTTCTGTTCTGCAAGCTTTATGCTAGATGGGGAGCTAAGATGAGCATACTCCTATGCACAGCTTTCAGTCTTACTCTGTAAGCATGAAGTTGAAGTTGATTTGCATGAAGCAAATGCATGAAGTTGATTTGGTCTTGAATGGAACAAACTTTTGCTGAATGTGTTTGACCAGGAAATGAGCTGAGTTTTAATGTGACTTAAATCAGTAGTGGTTGAATTGTCAAAATGCTGTGTGTTTTTATTTCTTAAGGCTAACATACTCCATTTTTTAAAAACTCCCCACTATAACTGGACATGTGATTGATTTGCTATACTGGAGGGTCATTACTATTCCTTTCTATATTCAAATGTCCATGTTAAAATGCTTGAATAACCCTCTAGTTAGAGTTATGACGTCTCTGCTCAGTGTAGTAATTTCAAGCTAAGTCATTCAATTTGAACTTACTGTTGACTCCCAGAATGGAAGCATCAGTTTTCTTCCTTTACCTGTGTACCAAGAGGTAATACAAAGCTGATATAGCAAAATACATGAGGGATACCCTCTTTCTTTTTTGTTTAGGTGGGTAAACCTACATCAGTTTTTATTGGGCAAGTAAGAAAATACATCAGTGCTGTCTGAGAGATGTTGACATCTGATGCTATCACTTGCTATGACTAAGATTTATCTGTTTCTAATGTTTATAATGCTCTCTGAGTAGGTCAAGTAATCATATAATGAAACCTGAACTTCTCATAGTCACTGGTAGTTGTACTGTCTCCCACCTGGCTTCTTATCTTTACTGCATGGTGTTACCTCCTTCACCCTGGAGGGCTTTTAGGTTGAAACAGAAAAACATACCATTTTTTGTTAGAAAATCTTCTTTAGTCTCTTGACATTTGTTGGAAGGATGGTAGCTATGCCCATGTCATTGAGTAGCGCAGTGCAGTGGAAGGAGATCAGGAGAGCAGAACACTTGGTGGTGAGGACCTGTTGGTGCTGGGGATACTGTACACATCCTGAGGGTTCAGATTTGTCCAAGTTCAGTTCCAGGGACTCACTGTCTGTCAGGGCATGGAACATGTTGAGTGCACTCCAGAAGTGTTCTCTTCTGTTGAGTTAAATCTGAAAGGAATCCACTTGGTCTGTTCCAAGATGCCTGCGTAATGCGACACAAAGTACAAGATCTGTTCTGAGCAGAGCACTGAAGGATCTGAATGAGATTGTTGAGTAAACTTCTAGTAGAGGAGCTGGACACAAACAACCAGTCTCTTAATACTCAGGGAAATCTGTGGCATGAAAAGGCATGGCTGGCCTTGGCTGCCCACAGGGTAAGAAAATGCATAGGAGCCACTTGCTTGTGATCTATAATGTTTGGAGGTGTTTTTGTAGGATACAGAAAAAAACCACTAAGGGAAGAAAGGGTAACTCAACATGTTAGGCAATGTCTATTTCCTGCATGTGGGGAGTCATTTCCAGCTGTCATAAATTTCTTGATGCACAGATGCATTTGTTATATTAAGAAACTGATTTCAAAATTCTTTTCTGTCATAGTGTCTTCTGTAATAACCTGAATATGGAGGTGTTTTCAAAACTGAAAAACTGTCTTGGTTTGTAGGACAGAGCTGGTATTCTCACATGAAGCTGAAATGTTTCTGGCACTTCAGTTTTTCATTGTGATTTTGGTACCTGGAAGAATCATGAAACATTTTGGCAGGGTGCAGTGTTGCACTCAGAGAGACAGTGGCAAAGAGAGAGCTCCAAGTACAGTCAGAGATGGAGGTGACAGTTTAAGTTCTGACACTGGTATTTCTTTTTTGCTGCCAGGAAGCACCAGAAGATGGCATGGTTTGTACAGATGCATGCTTGAAAGTGAATGAGTGAGCTTGTGAGACTGCTATTAATAATCTTGGCTAGGATGTTAAACACTGTCATAAAGAAAAGCAGCAGCATTCAATGTTTTAATACTTATTTCTTCTTTCTGCCAGTAAGGGACAGCAGTGAAGTGCAGCCTATCCACCTCTCCTTTTCTGAGTTTGGATGGCCCAGGAAAGGGGAGGGAGAAGTGAAAAGAAAGCTAGTGTGATGTAATCTCGGTGCAACATATGCAGAAAGGTCGGCCTGACAAAAAAGGGTATTGATGGTAACTGAAAAAGACGGCACCCTCTCTCAAAATTTTAAATGTAAAACTTCCTGTGTCTTCTCTGTCAGTTCAGCCCTGAAAGGAACAGACTTAGCCCTCTTGCTTTTCTCTTCTTTCTCCTCACTTCCCAGAAAAAATGCTTTGAGGAGAAGTGTATTAAGATACTATTTTACATCTTAGCTGAAATGCCAGAGTCTACTAACGCTGGAGATTCAGAGTGTAAGACCATTTGTTTCATCATAGCAATCCTAATTTTATAAAAAGTAAGAGTGTATTTTAAAAAGCCATGTTTTTGGGATTCTGTGGTATTAGCAGGCCCTGCATGGCCTCCTGACATTTTCTCCAGAGGAGTGGAGGAGGCTTCCACACCCCATGCTGCTGCTTCCCATGCACAGGGGGCCCAGTTGCCGTTCAGTAGAAGGAGAATTGGTGGAGTCACCTTAGCCTCACTAATGCACATTGTAATCTGCTTTTTACAATAAAGACAGAAATGTATTTGTTTTCTCCCATGGGAGGAGAGGAAAACAGGAGAGGATCTCTGTATGTGAAGGGACAAGATGTTGTTAATTTCACTTTAATGAACTGAGCCAGCAGAAAAAAAACCCCAAACATTTAGGTTACTTTTTTGGTGTTTGATAAGTTCAGAGGCAATAATGCAAATAGGCACATTTGAAAGGAAATTTCACACGTATGCACATTGAGTTGCAAAGGTGTATAGTGTGGATTTTCATACTAAACCTGTGTGTGTGTTTATTTCAAAAAGAATCTGTGTCTATGTGAAAGTGTAAAGAGGCAGTGACCATGTTATATTGTTGACCACAGCATTTGGATAATTATTTCAAACTTCTTTGGAGTAACTCATTTTAACTGGGATCTCAAACTGTCTGTTAAAGGTGCTGGAACTCTCTGGTGGATGGCAAGTTAGAAAAGCTACCCATGTATTTTCCTATCCTGAAAGAACTGAAGGTTTGCATCAGAGTCTTCTTTTTTTCTTTTTTTTTTTTTTCTCCCCTAACTTTATTGAGCTAGTGAGTAGTTAGAAGTAAGCATTGTGCTGGATCATTCTGGAATTTTATATCTGTGCATGTGAATCACTTTGCAGATGGAATGCTTCCAAGCATAAAGAGTCTATAGCTGATGTAACAAAATGTAATTTTCAAATTGAAACTACACAAAGCACAGTAGGAGGGAGAAAATAACTGTGCATGTACAAAGCTAACATTGCAGGATTACAATCAGGAGCTTGTAAGGAATACAGGGAGTTGGGTTTTAAATGAAGTTCTGTATCTGTAGTTGCACTGCCTCTCCAGTATGCTCTTTGGTGTATTCCTTATGGCATAAGGAGTTCTAGTATGGTTAAGTTCAGCTCTGCTCTGAGAAGTGTCAGAGTGTGCAGCTAGACTTCTCTTGTTCAAGAGATCTGCCTTTTGCTCTGTAGCTTAATGATGCAGCATCGGATTTTCAAAAGTGCTTGACAGTGGCCCATACTATCTGTTGCTGAAGTCAATAGGACTTTTAGTATTGACTTGGGCTGAAGCAGGCAGGCTGAGTGCTTCTACACTTAGAGCTTTTGTTGCAACCTATCTGTAACTACAGTCCTGTGTGTGTGTTGTCCCAGAAGGGATGGATCAGAGCAGCACCTCTGGTCCCTACCCACAGCCCTTGATCAGTCAAGTTCCTGTCTTCAGTGTCAGCCTTAGTCCAGTAGCCTCTTGGAGTTTTCTGGTTGGGAAGAGGCACTGAATAGTAGGACTGGCACTTGTTCAACTACAAAAAAATTGTATGAACTTCCCAAGGAACATATTCAGAAGTAAATTTTTTCCAATTGCTTTTAACATGTTCTTCTTTTCTTTCCAGATTTAGTCAGTGTTGCTGTTGCTAGTGTTGCTGGACCAGATGCAAAGCCATTTCCAAGTCAATGAAAGGTCCCTGGCATATAGCCTAGATTCAGTTCTACTTCTTTACCAGTCAGACTAGTTCTCGGTGCCTTCAGTGGCCTACAGGTCAGTCTTGCTGTCATTTACAGCTGGGCCATGGGTTTGAAATGAGGAAAATGTATTTAAATTCACTACTGGAAATCCCCAAACATCTGAAAGGGTTTGGTTTAGATTAAGTAAAACCCCCAAGACTGAAGCCAGAGGTCAAGCAGTGACCTGGAAAGTTTCAGAGGCAAGTTAAACACTAGTGCTGCAAAGCAAAGGGAAGCAAAGAGAGTTTTCATTTGATTGGGAACCTGGAGTCAGAATGAATTCTGCAAAAAGATGTTTCCAAGGCCAAGTTATGCATTTGTGGAAATAGAATTACAGTAGGTGTTGGTTTGCTTCTTTAACAGGCACTGCAGGAAGCTCTCTGTAATACTGTTGACATTGAAAACCTTTTGCAACATGGCTCAGTTAAGTCAGGCTACCAAAGTTATGTGAGTCTCAGCTTCCTGTGAGTGCACAGCTCAGGTTACTGAGGCCTACTGGTTGTTGGGCATTTTGTCTCTCTTCAATATATTGTTATGTAAGCTTAAATGCTTTTGAAACTAGGTACATGATGGTACTGTGCCTTACCTTGGTGCGTAAGGAAAAGGCAAACTCTGATTCAAGGTTTTACAGTGAAAGGATCATACAAAGCTATTCTCCAATACTAATTTTTTAGTGCCTGGTGAGGGCTGGTCTATGTGCCTAACCTTCCATTAGGCCAAATACTGAACCTCATGTTTTTGTGGTGCTTGGTTGTAAATTCATTATTATTATGTCTACCCTTCTGTCCATTTTTTTTTTTTAATTGTACAATATGTTCAAAGTAGCACACAACAGTATTGTAATTTTGTAAGTATCCGTTCCTTAGAAAATGAGCTGTAAAATGGTTATATTGAAGTACTTCTGATACAAATTTTATCTTATTTTAAAATTTTATTTTAGTCTTATCGAAGAGCTGCATCTGCCATCCAGTGTGAGTGGTGGACTCTTCAAGCTGAAAAAGTGCTCTTGCTATAAGTAGCTCAGTGTTATTTCCTACTTAACAAGTCATAAGAAGAATCTTTGCACCCTTTCCAGCATTAGTGAACAATATTTATATTTTCCCATTTATTCCACTAGGCAGCAGTGGCATTTAGCCATTCCCAGGAAGGAATCTCACAGGATGAGGCTTCAGCCAGGACACCTGCTCCAGGAGCTGCTGACTCTGACCCTACTCCTTCTAATGAGAGTAGAGCTCGGTTTTGTTCTGTCTATGCTGTTGCCACCATATTGTGCTGCTAAAACTGTATTTTGCATTTTGAACTGGAATTTGCACAGGGCAGTAAAATTTTAAAATAGAGCGCTTTTTAGATTTCTTCTCTGAGTTTTAGATAACTGCTGTGAAGGTAAGAGTGGCGATAGGAATTCCCCTGCATTGGGTTGGCCACCCTGCTTTAATTCCCTGTAGGGCTCCTGACTAGCTTTGCCTCTCACAGGCCATTTTAAGCACTTCTTGAAAGAAGCAAAAGTTTTCTGGAGCCTGCAGGACTTTGGTTTGGTGTTATTACTTAGGTGCAGAGTGATGTGCCAGACAAATTTAAGATGTGGTTGTTAGGTGCTGCAAATACAGGTCTAAAAGATTAATCTTCAGTGAGTTTACTCTTTGTCCTCCAGCTAGCAACTAACTCTGAGTAAGGGCAGCAGAGCAGATGACTACTTCATACCTAGGTAAAAGCTTAAATTAATTGTGACAGTGACAAAAAAAAGAGAGGTACGAAAAGGTATAGAAAGGCCTCAGATCTGACATGACTTGGGAAGAATATTCTAGTGGCTGGCTTGTTGGCTCAGGTCTTTGGAGCAGTAAGATCTTTTCCTTGTTTTGGTGCTCTCTTCCTGTATGTAATTTAGCTGGTCCATTAAGGGACCCGAGCCCCCTTTCCTATTTTTGAAGTGGAAGCAGCAGATAGCTTGTTTCAAATATTCATAGGAGCACGCATTCAAAACAAATACCTTCAAGATTACTGAGTACCAGAATGCTGAGTTCAATTGCAGTGTATATATATTTATACATATAAATTATATAAATAATTTTTGCCATGGTCTAAGAAAGACTTGAATTACAAGGTATCTGAATACCTAAATTCAAAGATTCCTAGAGAAACTGAAAGAAATCTCTCTTTAAAATACAAAACAAAAATCTTCTTCCCTTCATAAGGTACAGCCACACTGCTGCTCACTAGTTTGTTTCTGTCAACAGTCTTGAAATAAGATTTGAGTGGAGGTCTGAAAACCTGGTGGACAAATTTAGGTCAATATGTTGTCAAGGAGCTACTTGTATACTCATATATTTGTCAAGGGCCAAATGATGCTAGGAGAAATGTTTTTATCATATCACAGACTTGTTTGCTCTAGAACCCCCTAAAGAAGCCTTTTTTTTAAAATGAGAATTCAGTTACTGCTGTCACTGCAATCAGTGGCAAGAATTAATTTTTCTTCAGCAATTGCACAGTTACCAGAAGTGTTCACATTTTTGGGTGCTATTTTAAGTGAGGATGTGGCCACCCTTCACCTTATCCAGCATGATTCTCCTACAGTGATGTAATGAGCCAGCTGAGGGAGCTGATTCAGCCTAAATTGACCTTGGGGAAAAAATTAAAAAAGAAAATAAATCTGTATTTTCCCCAGGCTATGGAATGACTAATAAGACTCCTGTGCAGGACTCTTGATGTCATTTGGGCTCTATTGTTTAGTGGTACATGGCACACAGATCAAAAATGTCACAGGTAATGTAATGGCAACTTTTTTACAACCTTAAAACATGTGACACGCCTGGTATTTTACTGATAGGTTTGCAGCGTGCCACAGAGTGGATTAGTCCCACAGACATGTCACATAAAATCTTTCCATTTGGTTGCTTTCCTTCACACTATGTTCTGTAGCAGTTAAAGGCTATTTATAACTGTGTCAGTAACTAATAGTAAATTATGCTTCAATATTACATGAATAATAACAGAAAAATTCAAATGAGGAATATTAACCATATTTTGTCTCCCAGACATAGAGATTTTTCATGTATGCATTGGTGCAATCAGTATGGTAATTTACAGCTGTACAGACCTTCAACAAGTCATGCAAATCCATGGGGTGTCCTATTGGTGCTAGAGTTTTAGCTGGAAATCTGATAGAGCTGACAGATGTGTACTGTGAAAGCTCTTATTCCTTCCCACACAGTTTCTTTGTACTCACTCATCTTTGAACTCTCATCTGCAGCAATGGTTTCTTCTCAAAGGCAGAATAGCTCCAGTTCCTTAACACACTTTAGATTAAATTAATTTCTGATGTAGTGCGTGACCCTCCACAGAAAGTTTTTTTTTATTTTATCCTTTTTTCCGTAATTTACATTGCTAAAAGGGTTCCCTCCTAAATTTCTTGAATCCTAACTGTGCATAGTTAGGTGGTGATGCAAAGTCTACGTAGAAATCATGCACTGTTTGGAAGTTATGTGATTTGCTGAAGTGTAATATTGGTCTCATGGCTTGTTTCATAGATTTTGTTTGATTTTGGTGCACTGGAGGCAAGGACTTCATGGCCAAATGGAGGTTGTGGTGAAGTTTTGTCTTTGATTCTGTAATTGTGGTATGAAGTTTTCCAGTAGGCACTGGTCACACTTCCTAGTACATCTCCAAGGTTCAGTTTGTTCCTAAACATGTTCTTTTTGGTGATAGCATGAACTGCAGGGAGCTGAAGATGTGTAGGAACTCTCTAAGCAATTTAGAGAAGTGGTCTGCAGCTTGGCAAGCAGTTTCTGCTGTGTGGTGTGTGTGACTCTTGTATTTAATGAAATGCCAGTGCCTCCCTCGGCATAGTCAGACTTCCTCAGAGACTTCACATTCCAAAACGGTTGTTTTAAATTAATGTTGGAGAGAACAAGAGACAGGCTGTGGTTTGTTTGTTTATTTGTTTGGTTTTTATGGTCAGTATTTTTAATGTATATATTCAGCTAATTTTGATCATCTTATTACAGTTTTAAACCTCCCTGGTTACTGTTTCCTTCAGTAGCATCCAGGTGCTGCTTCTTGTGTGTGGAATACTTGGCAGGTACAAATGTTTCCTCCTAATGACTTGCCTTTTGTGGAAGCACATTGATTTCTAGATCAACATGGCAATTTTAAATGGCCTTTGTAAACTGTGTAACAGGTAGCTGTTTGCAGAGTTCAAAGACTAGAAATTAATTAAAATCTGAGGTACTCATCAGTATAAAATATTTAGTTGTTTTCTTTCTTCTTTGTTAGGAATGTCAAACGTTTGTGTTATGTTGGCAGTTAATGATAGCCATGAGATAATTTGATTATTTCTTTTTAAGGAGATGCTAAATATTTAGATACAGTTCCACTGTTACAATAACATGGCTTTTCTGCATTTGTGTTTGTAAAAATAGTGGCTAACGTTTTAGAGCAGGAGTTAAATGACTGCACATTTACTGATGACAGCATTTTGAGGACAGATGCTTCTTTTGTGACCAAAAAAAAAAAACCTGGCTGTTGGTTTTCTTTTAGAAACCTGTTGGCTCTATACATGGAAGTAGTTTGATTTAGGTTAGGAGAAAGTCCTAAAAAAAATTGAAGGGTTTCAGAATATGATCTTTCAGGAATCTTAAAGATTTCCAAGAGCTCTATCATTACTTCGGGGAGGAAGCTCCAACCTTACTTTAGTGTTAAAGTGCATGTTTGTGGCAATTTGTGCTGTATGTTGTGCAGGGCTGTGAAACTAGAGTTCACACTAGTTCAATAGCATCAGTACTCTGGAACTGCCTTTTTACCTGCCTGAAACTTGTTTCTAGAATATGCAGGTCTCTGGTATACCTTACAGTCCCATGTGGAATGGACAGCTATTAAAAAGGTGTAGAACTGCAATATTTAAAGGAAGGAGTTCCTTTTTTTTTTTTTTTTTTTTTTTTTCAGGGTGAAGAAAAATCATATATTTGCAAATGTAATTTCATTTCTGGAAACTACTTTGTAATTATTTTTACTGAAAGAGCTTCCAGAAGCCTGTTAGTGATCTTTTTTGTGTTAACCCAGGCACAGAAAGGCAGTGGAGAACATATTCTATCTGAAGAGCTTTCAGTTTAGACAAAGCCACATTATAATCCCACTTCAACAGACAGGCAACTGAAGCACAGAGGTGTTTAGTAAGGCAGCCAAGGTAGTTCTGAAAAGTTTGCGTCAGAGCTGGAAATTGAATCCAAGTTTTCTGTGTCTAGTTTATGAGTTTACCCACAACGCTGCCTTTTCTTTCAATTAATGCCTTCTGTCATTGGTGCCTTCTGTCACTGGTGTTTCTCAGTAAGATCCTTAGCAGAGTGGATGTGTGGACATCCTCTAAAGGTGCTGCTCACCTGCACTTTTGGGAGTGATCTGAGCCATGCCCCTTCTTTGTGATCAATAGCAGCTGTTAGGCTGAGAAGCAGTGCAGTGCTATGCATGTGTCTGCTCACCTACTCTGGCTCTTAAATAAAAACATTTAGAGTGCCAAATAGTCTTCTTGGTGGCATTTTCCTACTACTATCGTCACACTGTGAAATAAATGAAAAAAAGCCACTGGCCTCTCCAGACAGCCATTAAAAAAAAAAAAAAAAAAAAGAGGGAGAGAGAACAAAGCTTCATTTTTTCTCCTTCCTGAAATGTTTACTTGAAAGCGGCACGGCAAGGTGGAATAGTTTGATTTGATTAGCAAGTCTAAATGTATTAGCAGCAAGACAGAAACTATATTACAATTAGTGATAATTAGTTGCACTGATTACTTCAGACTGCTGTACTGTTTGACAGATGTTTTTCTGTGTTACAGTACTGAAATAGGAGAGTGCTTTACCCTTCTGGTGGTTCTGAGCTTTCCTTCTCATGATACCTTTTTCTTGTCATTGTTTGCTAATGAAGTCTCCAGTGTGGCTGCTGTAATTTGTGGCTTTGCAAATAAAATTGAAACTGGGAAAATACACCTTAGTGGTGTGTCTTCTCATATTAATGTTTCAAAGGCCTCAAGAAGGCCTTTTGTTTCCATGCAAATGGTCACAGCACAGCTCACCATCCCTACTACTGCCTATCAGCCCTGTCCTTAAAGTTTTATCCAAATCCTGATAAAAACCACAGAAGTCTCTCCATGAATGCAGAAGACTTGGGATCAGATTCCTGCACCGGGAGAGGAATCTAGGTCCTCTGTCCACTCAGCCCTTGATCTCTGTAATACTCAGTAGGGGGATTGGTAGGATTAGTAGTAAAAAGATTCTTTTTCGGGTCAGATTAAGTAGAGCAGAACCATTTGGGGATTGTATCCCACAGGGAGGGAATAACCTCTTCAGCTGGCTCACTCAGGCCCACCTGTGCAGAGAAATGTGGAAATGGAATTGCCATGTTCAGACTGAGTAGCAAGTGGGGAGGAGAATGAGCATTCAGAAGCCAGAGCTTATGTATCTATAAACCACCTCATATTCACAGCTTTGTTAGTTACAATGTCCTGAAACGTTCCTGTGAGTTAAAGGTACTTTTCATATTAGGTGTCCTTTTCTATAGACAGTTGCTCTGTTAAACACTATCAATCCTGTGGCACAATCATATTCCCTAATTTCCAGAAACTATATAGGGCTAACCCCACTGGCTCAGCCTTATGATGATAAACATGTTAGGCTCCAACAATAATTCTGTTCCTTAGGAATAAGCTGGTACAATTTTGGGTGCATTGCTTTTGGTCTATGAGAAATAATCCTATTATCAGTCACCCAGAATAAAGTGCATTATAGTATGTATTAATATAGACCTGTGCACCAACTGTGAGCTGTTTCAGGACAGATAAGCTAGAAATATGAATTTGTACAAGCCAAATGTTTCTGGGTGTCTCCTAAACATACATCTTGTGTTACTGTACATGTGATTTGATTGTTGTTTCAAAACAGTGGTTGACAGACTGTATAAAGTACTTCTATCGTATGGTAGACATTATAGGTCACAGCAAATGAGATCATTTAAATGTGTGACACAGTTGCTTACTTATTAGTGCAGTGGCAAAAGCCAGAGGCTGGACATCTGGAATTACCAATGAAAAAAATTTGAAGATTTCCAGACAGCTAGTCCTGTAAAAAAGGTCTTGATTGCTAGTACTGTGTAACCAGTGACTTCCTGACTATCAGCTCTTTTGGAAATATGTGCGTATTTCCAGCCAGGTGAAGTTTTAAGTCAAATTTTAATTAGAAAAAAATAAAACAGACTCTGTCTTACCATTCTAGAGATGAGATGTTTACATTCTCTACTAATTAGGCTGTATTTCTGTATGTTTCACTTGGCAGATCACCTATTCTTGTCACTGCTCTGGTAACATTGAGAACTGAAGGATGTTCCTGTATTGTAATGTACTGGGGATATTTCTGGGTGATTTGTACCTTGTACAGTTCTTCACGTCCATTGTTACCTTTCAGGTAACAATTAGGGCAACTGTAAAGTGAGTAAGGGAGCATCAGCTAATGTATTGTTGTCTGGAAATGTTAGGAGAAATTTGTTTACAGAGTTTTTCTATGATGGTGGGATCTTGCCCTTCTGCAAAGTTCTCAGCACCTTTGGTCAGTGCTTGCTGAAGTCTTTGGCTGTGGGGCATTTCACAGGGGAGTTCAGCACCTGGCAGGAATGAGCCCAGAGATTGCAGTGAGCTGCAGCAAAAGAGCAGAGTGCCAGTTCTCATCTTGTTTGAGAAGAAAACAACCACTGCGGTTGGGAGAAGCACACAAATGTGAAATGAAATAAATTTGAGTAGTACATAAGAAGCAGTGGGGGAGGGTGCAAAAGGCAGGAATGAAGAAAGGAGGCTGGCTAGTTGTAAGCCTGATGGAAACTCTGGCACAGTGCCCCCTCCCACAATTGCTGCTTCCCTCTGTGCACCCTTTCCCAGTTGGAAGCCTTGCTTCAAGATTGCAGAAGTTGTCCCACTTTTTGTCTTCCAACTTCCTTTAATAAAAAGACTTTGCTTTTACATTTCCCTCTCTTCCTCAGCTCTCCAAGCAATTAATAAGCACAAATTAATACCAAACTCCCCAAGCCCTTATTGTAGATAATGCTTGTCCCCCTTTCCTCTTTTCACATGTAGGTGAGGTAAAGGATGAGGCTAAAGTGATGTGACGAAGGTCATGCTAAGAGTTTGTGGCAGAGGTGGGAAGAGATCTCCTGACTTATACACAGTTCCATAGAGACGTTTAGCAGCTAATGGACCCCTGAAATCAAAAGCTTATAGTTATTCTTATGGATCTGGACCTTATTTCTAACAGCTGCACTGACTTTGTGGTATCTACCTAGTCAGCAGAAGAAACTTCACTGAAGTAATTATGCTCATGTGGCTTTGCAGCTGTAGTAAACAAGGACTACACAGTATCTCTTTAGATAGTATATATTTTCCTGCATGTTCCCCGTGTTAAAAGAAGACTTTTCTCCAGCTTGAGTCTTACATGCTTATCATTAGCTTGTTGACATAATGAGTTGAAAACCATCTGTGAATGCGTGGTCTCCTTGGAGCATTTGTATGTCAACTACAGCATCATGACAGCAGCCTGCAGAAAACTTCCTTTACTGGGACTGTAGAAGGTGGCATATTTTTTTGTCAGCTGAAACAGGAAGTTTAAATGAAGGAGAAAAAGGGTGGGTGATATAAATCTTGTTACAAGAAGCTTCACATATGAAAAAATTGGTTTTTCAGAATTAAAGGTAACTTAAAATGAGGCATTAGAAAAGACATAAGGTAACCTTCTGGCTGTCTTGCTCTATCTGTCTTGATTTTGGCAACACACTGGCATAGGCCATTAAACTGATTGTCTCAGGATATATGCCTGAGATGGAGTAAACTATCTGATATTAATTTAAGAAGAGGTGATAATGGTATCATGCTGACAGTGTGCATTTGTAGTGATCAGCCCTGGCTACTGTTTCTTTGAAAGCTCTGAAATAAAAAGAGCATGACTTTTCATTAATGGAAAAAAAATATTTAGAGACATGCTCAAAACTGAAATTCGAGACATCTTTATACCAATCTATTAAAAACTGTATTTTTACAAAACATTACTTAGATTCTTGCACTGATCAGAATATTGCATTAAGAGACTGCTGTGGCCTGCTGTATTCATTTCAGAAAGTGGGTATAAAGCCTAGAGGAACCAAATCAGCCAAGAGACCAATTTCACAGCTACGTCATTTCTTAGTTACTTGGCCAAATTACAGTTCCTCTACCACTGAGGCTGATATCTCAAAAATTAAAGTCTGAAGTTTGCAGTTGGATTATGTTATCTTTGTATATTATGTATATATATGTAGCTTATGTATATTTGTTTATTTGTGTTCATATACATACATGCATTTTTACATATATATATGCATGTATTGTCATGTGAGAGTATAAAGCTTGGAGTTGCTGCAAATTTTTAAGTCTTTGAAGCTCACTTACAGAAAATTCCTAAAAATAGAGACCTCAACTGAATTATTTTGAAGTATGTAATTTTAAAATATAAAAGCTCTATTCTGCATCCCCACTTATGCTTCTAAATATCTTATGCCAAGAGGAAGAAAATGGATATGAACATAGCAACCCCAGATAGCTACTGCCTGAGACAGCTAATCAAAAGCAAAACTTTGAACCCATCCATACAAAAACTGCTGTCAAATATATTTACTTAAAAATAATAGATTGAATGTTTTTTTTTATTTGCTATTGTAATTCAGTTGTAACAGAGTTAGTCACCAATTGTAGCCATAATTTCACTGTTTTTTGAATCTGGTAATGTTTCTTTAACTACAGCATTACAGGTCATACAGTCTTTCATACTGCTGGTTACTCTCAGCAAATCTGTTTTTAAAAATCATTTGGCAGTTGTGGAATATACGACAAGTGTCTTATTAGATCTAATCTTTATATAAAACATATTTATTGATGTTCACTATGTAATACTTGCTCTGTTAAACTTCAATTACTATCATAGTTAGGAAATACTGTGCCCTTCTAGGTAGAGTGGAATGGTGCCTCATATTTAAAAGAGACATTTTTCTTTTTTCTTTTTTCTTTTTTCTTTTTTCTTTTTTCTTTTTTCTTTTTTCTTTTTTCTTTTTTCTTTTTTCTTTTTTTCTTTTTCTTTTTCTTTTTCTTTTTTCTTTTTCTTTTTCTGCCCCCTTCCTCCCCTTCTCCTTCTCCTTCTCCTTCTCCTTCTCCTTCTCCTTCTCCTTCTCCTTCTCCTTCTCCTTCTCCTTCTCCTTCTCCTTCTCCTTCTCCTTCTCCTTCTCCTTCTCCTTCTCCTTCTCCTTCTCCTTCTCCTTCTCCTCCTTCTCCTTCTTCTCCTTCTCCTTCTCTTTCTCTCTCTCTCTTGCTCTTGCCCTTGCTCTTTCTCTTTCTCTTTCTCTTTCTCTTTCTCTTTCTCTTTCTCTTTCTCTTTCTCTTTCTCTTTCTCTTTCTCTTTCTCTTTCTCTTTCTCTTTCTCTTTCTCTTTCTCTTTCTCTTTCTCTTTCTCTTTCTCTTTCTCTTTCTCTTTCTCTTTCTCTTTCTCTTTCTCTTTCTCTTTCTCTTTCTCTTTCTCTTTCTCTTTCTTTCTTCTTTATTTCTTTTTCCTTTTTTCTTTTCCTTCCTTCCTCCCTTCCCATTTGCTGCTAGGAATAGGAAATATTACACTGGTGATTATTGTTTAGAGCAAGTTACTGCTGTGCTCAGGATTATGAACGCAAGGTCATTTGGATTTATGCAGTTGTGGTTTTGCACTGCACAAAATCCAAGTATATATGGAAAATACTTGAGTGTATTAAAGCATTTGCAAAATATAGATATGTTTTTAATATATTACACCTGAGCAGTTGCTTCCTGGAAGTTGTGCACTGGAAACTTGTAAATTCCTAGCACAATGTAGAAACATAAAGCATGGCTGGCTTCAATTTCCTCCTGAACCTCTTTAACTTTAATCTTGCAGCATCCTGCCCTCTCTCAATCTGTTTCCCAGTTATCAAGCAAGAGCAGAGGGTCAGTTGGCTTTTCAGAATGTGATTAGTGCCATTATTATGAATCATTCAGTTTGTTTAGTACCAACAGAAGTGATCCAAGTAGCAATTTGCAAAATCTGGTTTAGGACTTAACATCACTTAAAAAATAACAATTAGTGCCACTGTTGAGGGCTCTCAACATTGTATATTCATATTGATGAATTTAGTGCAGTGGAAAGCAAGATAGAAGCAATCCAGTCAAAACAAGTGTGTGTTTCTGTGAGACAGAGCTCATATTCCATTACAGACACTCGATGCTGCACTGCACACACTCCTTCCTCTTCTGTTTCAATTTGACTGACTTACTGTGTGCAGTTTTCTTTCTGGAAAGTGAGTTCATCAGAATGGAAAGTGTAGTAATGTGCTGCTGTCTGTAATGGTAGGTGTTGCACAGCTGATCACATGTCCATGATTTCTTTGTGGATACAGTTTTATGTGATCCTCCTGTACATTAATTTACAGAACATACGCTTCCTTTTTTCTGTAAGAAACTGAAACAGTGACAATCTACCTCATTTGTGTCCAGAGCAGTTAATGACAGCTCCCTAGTTTGCCTCTGATGTACATCAGTGAATTAAATTTGGGCATGAATTTGATACAAGTCTTTTCAATATTTTAAGAGTTGAACAATGGTACAACACCTTTGCATTGTAAGACAGTTTTGCACTGCATTCATTAAAGAAGCAGCTGTAAGAGTGGGGGGTGTTGTCACTATACCTCTTCTCCTTTTCTGCAGTGTCTGAACTTTGCAGTCTCCAGGCAGTAAGATATTACTGTTTTGTACTGTGAGGCACTGAGAGGTCAATGGAGTGTTTTTTCAGGAACACCCAACACTTTCTCCCACTTTTGTCAGTGGAAGCCCTTGTCCACTCTGGAAGATGGAAGTTTTTCAGCAGAGGTGAACACCACACCCCTTGTATTGAGTCCCAGGGTAACACCACAAAGGTTTCACCATTATCAGTGGACCATGGCTAAGGCATTGCTTGGCAGCTTTCATGCTCTGTAAATCTACCAAAATCCTTTTTTAAAAATAAGAACCTACAGTTTATCTTTGAGCAGATGACAGGTGACTGTGTGTAGTATCTCATTCTCCTTGGTGGCTTTAGTAGACGTGATCTGGTAGTGGCCCATCCTCAAAGGGTCTCTGTGTTAGCAAACCTCCCACATGAAAGAGCCCCAGGGTCCTGTTTATCAGACATGTTGGAGTTTCAGCTCAGGTTCTGTTTACTCATTCTTGAGTTTGGCAGCCACAAGATCATTTCTAGGTTTGTGGATGTGGCTCCCTCTGTTTTGAACAACGCTTTTTTTGCTATGATCCTTTTTAGTCAGTCGACTGTCAAGTTGGCATCTGCTGAGAAACCCTCTAATCTTGGCCGGTGTTGGTCAGCCATTTGCTCTGCACCACAACGAGAAGCTGCCTGCATAGCACACACCAAGCAATGTGCCAGTCTTTATCCTTGTCAGCCTTATGCAAATCCTCAGCACTGATGTTAATGCCAGTTTGGTTTTTATAGCCTGGTGACAGCAACAGCCCTCAATATTAAATACAAATATACGTACACAGTTACAGCAATGATTACTCTAGATGTTCAGCTAGTCATAATATTTGCACTTGGTGTGATAAGGAGCTTTGAATGATAATAGCACTATAGTAGAAGCTTGTTAAAGTGACAGTAACCCTGGTGTCATTACTGAGTGTTGCACTCGCGCTTGCTTTCCTACAGATTTCTCATAGACTGTCCCTCTCCATTTACACGGATGAAACGTGTAGAAAGAGAAAGCCCTCTAGCTCAGTTTGAGAATGCTATGTGAAGTCCTCAAAAGTTCTTTCAGAGTTTCATCAGGTCTAAACCAGAACTAAGACTTAACAACAACTGTAGTCATTAGGAATATTTTTCTACATGTGTCTTGTTTCATTAAAATAATCCAGTCCCAGTAGCTGCTGCTTTTGTTTACTAGTGGAAAAAAAGCTCACAGCCTCCATACAGCTTCTTTAAATTGTACCAGCTGCAACAGGGAGCAACTAGGAGCCATGTGGTCATATCCTGACAGCATGTTGTGTTTTGTCTTTCTGTTTGGGCTAAAATGATAGAAGCATAACAGCAACCATCTTAAACTCTGTGTATTTTTCCAAAATGCAACCGGGCAGACTGGCTTTTATTTTGGGAATTCCTGGGATCCCACACCACACTTGGGTCAGTAAGACCCAGGACACTTCTGCTGACAAGTGAATAGAGGCAAGCTGCCAGAATTTGGTGGCAGGGTCAGTGCCTGGGTACTTCTGCACCCACAGATGTCATTCAGTAAACCTGAGCCAACAATCCCACTCTCCCTAGGCCTTGGATCTTTGTTGGCTTCCAGAATTTTTAATGTCTTGTTAATGCAGAGTTTCTTTATGCAGACACTGTTATGGTCAAGTGAATCCTCACATGAATGCCCCTCTTCTAAGGGACTTTTTGTGTGCATGTCTGTAAGGACTTGGTCCATGCTGTACTTGCTTAACATTTAGTGTGTAATAGTGTCTGCTGGCCCTATGGAATTCTGGAAGGGAATGAAGAGAAGTAAGTTTGAGTGGCTGAAAAATATTTTAATATCTATGTTACTGAATTCAGCTTCTGCTAACAGCATGATGTTAAGATGATCTGCATGATCTGCACAAGCAGTGAGTTTGAGGACCCTCAGTCTTCCCAGTTGTACAGTATTCATGTGCTCTGGCCATAAGGTTGACTGGACAGTCAACCTGTTCAAGCTGCAGTTCTGGGCAAGAGAGAGAGTGCTGTCTGTGGTATAGGAGGCAAAGAGGCTGGGGGAGGTTTGGGACCTGCATGGGCTGGAGAGTAAGCCCTCACTGCAGCCCAAGCCAGGTATCATCAACCTGCTTGTGTGCCTGATCTTTAAAGAGTAGATACTGCATGGTTTATAAAACTCAGACATTTAATCCTACACCCAAAATAAAGATGCAATTAGTAAACTGCTATTATTGTGTTTAGTTTTTACCTCATTTAGCTTCTTGCTTGGCAGCCTATACAAGACTTGCACCTCTCATGTGTTTATTGTATGTTATACAATAAAAAAAGCCAAGTAAGGTCTAACCAGAGACCTGTCTTGCCAAAGCTTCAGCTTCCAGTCCTGACTAGTAATTTTTGTGTAGAGAGAGCTTCCTAGAAAAAGCATTTAGATATATGCCTGGAAACATGCAAACAACAGCAGTACTAAAAATATATATTAAAAAACAAAACAAAACAAAACAAAACCCAAAAAAACAACCCACCTTATCTGATACCCAAGAGACCTCTCTGGTAAATAACAGGCACTTTTGAATTAGTCTTTAATTTGACCCATCTTCAGGAAAGCTCTCTGTCCATGAGTAGGAAAGTTCTGCCTATGCATTACTAGAACCCCACGGAACACCCAAGCTATTTGCCAGGTATTGTACCACTCATGTTCCCTCTGTGACAGCAGTCTCTCTGATGCTATTAAGAACAAGAGGGATGCAGGAATCACGAGTAACTGACATAGGCAGAACAAACACTAATGAGAAAAATGTGGTGATTTCAAATGGGTTTCTTGTTAAAGCTGATGTTCTACAAGTAATAATCACATTTGGCGCAGGCTATATTGGCAGATAATGTGCCTTTAATGTCATTTTATGACTCTGTCTTCTTTTCATCGTGAATAACTGAGATTGGAGTCCATTATTTGCCCAGGAAGCCCACAGAAGTCCCTAACTAAATGCAGTTACCTGAGTGTCCTCATCCAGGAGACAGGAGTTGCTTCTTTGAAGCCATTTTGTTGAACATTTAATGTGCATTTTAATTCCAGTTCTTCTGTGTTTAATATGCAGTATTGCAGTTTCCATATATATTATGCACATGCTTCCTCTAAAAGATTGGAATAGCTTTCTTTTTTTTAATTGAGTTTCAGTTTTGTTTTACTTTTGCAAAATTAATGGGCACTAGAAAACTCATTTATGTTAACAAAGAATACGTGAGGATTTTGGACAATTTGTCAAAAGACAATTCTGACTTGAGACTATAATTTGCATAGTTTGTTGTGAAATTTGAAAAGCACAGAGCAATTGAACTCTGGACCAGGAGATATTTTTATAGGGTAAATTTAAATTAAACACTGACAAGATATATATTTTATTGTATTTTAGAATCTTGAGTGTATACTTCTACTTACCTAATGCTAAAGGTTGTGGATATCTATTAACTGTTATGAAATTCAGTGTTTTCATGCAAATTACCTATGTTAGTATTTTGGAGTTCAGTATATGTTCTTCTGAATATTTCAAAATGGGTAAAACATTGCAGGGTTGTCATCATTATCCCAGAAAAACCTATTATGCATACACAGAAACAGAGTTAAAAGACAAAAGTTTGGAAGCGTATGAGGCTTGTTTTAATGTGGAATTATACCATTTAGCTACATGAATGTTTTAACTCTGCCTTCGAGCAGGGTCTGTCCTTAACTATGCAATTATGGTTACTGCAATTTGCTGTTTGTAGGACTAGTTTTGATTGTTTTGCTTTTGTCCTTTGCTTATTTGTTTGCTATCATTTTAGGACAGACTAAGAGTGACTTGATTTTCTGTCTTATAACAGGGTAAAATGTACAAGAGAGAGACTATAACATCAGCTGTGGCATTTTGACACAAATAATGGAAGCACAAAATTGATGCTGTCTTGTTGTTTCTTCATAAATATTGTGGTAGTTTGTATGAATGTCAGTCACAGCTCAAATATCCTTTCTCCTGCTTCTTACAGAAATGCAGAACAAAAACGATATATCTAGTCCCAAGATCTTACAGTCTAAATTACCTTAATTTATAATAAAAATTAGCACACAGGGTTATTCTGATCTGAAATAATGCAATGAGGCACTTTTATAATGAACTGACTTCTAGACAAGTGTGATAATAAATTTTTACATGAATAATAATATGAATTTTAAATTTAAAAAATGAACCACGTTTTTTTTTTCAGTTGTGAAAATGCCAATACTGAAACTCCAGTAAAGTCTTAGGTACTCTACAGTCTTTTGTCAATAAGAAGTAGCTTGTCATGAAATCCCTGACTGGTAATTGTGCTGTTTGTTACCGTGCTGTCTCTCCGTTGGAGAGTTTGTATACTACAGCAGGTTCTAGCTGGGTGAGCTTAGTAAAAACAGTGTGTTTTAGGCAAATGGAGCTTACTTTCTCCTCAGCACAGTTTTCATTAATTCCTTTGTTGAATACACGAGTAGTAGTTTAAAAGATGTGCTACACTGGGATGCATGAGGAAGCCAGTCCTATTGATGCCAGAGGTCTTTTTTGCTCCTATGTTTTGCATCTTATCTTCAGACCTGTTATGTGCATTGCTTAGAGAAGGTTCCCAACAGAATACACCTCTCATTTCCCTTTCTTCTACAGGCAGACAGGACACTTCACTCTACTGGAGCAGTATAGGGGCCAGTGTCCTGCTCCAGAATAATCTGTGTCAGATGCAGCACATTAATCAGAATCATGCTTTGCTGGTCTGCTGGCTGGGGCAGGGGGTGACAGAGATGGGGAAAGCTTGAGACAGGAGTGCTGCTAGAAAATGCACTGCCTGACAGATGTGCTTCTCTGTTTCTCCTGGCACATGATTCAAGATGGCGCTGAACTTCAAGGACTGATGTTCAGCTAGTTTAAAAAAGTGTTTCTTGCTATTGCTCTTCTCCCTTTGTGGTCAGAGCTGTAGGAAGTGAAATGGATAACAGGATGCTGACCTGGAGTGGAGCGTAATGATGTCAAGAGGGATACCAAGAACTGTAGCTCCTCTTGGGAGGTCAAGAAAAGTTGGGATCAGCTATGAAAGTGTCTGAAGTATCATCACTGTTTATCTGAGACCACAGCTACCAACATCTGTATCTCTCTCTTTACTGCTGCCTTTGTATCAAACTTTTGGTTATTTGTGACGTCTGTACATTTTCATCCCAGTGATAGCAATCCATATCTTTAAATATTACAGCACCTTTCTCAGTACTTGATATCTATAGTAGGTTTTTAATGTCATATTATTGTGTAACTACAAAAAGAAGTACATCTTATTTTTAAAGTAGTTACTTCTTTGAGGGTAAACCAAGAGAGAGATTTGTAAATTTTACCAGCAGGTTAGGCTTAATGAGCCTTTTGATGGGTGGATGTTTGTGGGCAGTTGGTGAGGAATTAGTGTCGTGGGCTGAAACTCCTGTGTAAAAAAAGCAAAGAGAAACCCTGATGTGGCAGGGCTGTGCTCCCAAGTCACAGTTTTGGCCTCAGTCAGTTGTTCCATCCCTGCATTGTTTCTGCTAAGCATCGTTTCTTTTAATAGAAATCACAGAAATTTAGGGGTTTGAAGGGACCTCAAAAGATCATACAGTCCTGTCCTGTCCTCTCCTCTCCTCTCCTCACCTCTCCTCTCCTCTCCTCTCCTCTTCTCTTCTCTCCTCAGAGGTTGAATAACCCCTTATTCTGTTAGTAGCAGGAGTAATAGAAGATGCTGTTTTCCTTACACTCTTGCCAGAGGGGCCATGCTCAGATTTTATGACAAAATCTCATGTTTATCTTTGGCTTAGCTCTAAAAAATGTTTACTTAAACATATTGTATGTACGTAAAAGGTAGTACTCTCAAGTGGCTCTTGTTGAAAGACTACCTCAAGCAAAACATTGCAGTCCAGCCCAACTTAGAAGCTTTCATCTCTAACTGTGGGCAAATCATGACATGTCTCTGGCCTCAGTTTCCCCATCTGTTGTTGAGTCGAACTCTGCTTTAATGTGACAGTTAATGTGCAAATGTTTTGAGATTCCTACATGCAAAAGGCTGCCATGTAATTCCCACTCAAGTTATTGCACATGCTATTTTTCTCATTAAATATGGGAAATGCCTAGTATATCAGGTTTTTTTTGTGGCCAGACCTTTTCTGTAGCTAGCAGAAGCAAGGCGATGAATGCCATCTTTTGTACAAAAGGAATAAAGGATGAACAACATGTTCTGACTGGGAACTCTAGATGCACACATTGAAATCAATTGATTGAAAGGGGAGCAAGATCAGAGCACTTACACTTTTATTAATGATACTGACAATTTAGTATGAGTGCAGAATGGCTTGTAATTAAGTTTGGAACCATTATTGATTATTGTAATTTTCAGTATTGATTATCCTACCACTTGAAAAAAAAAATAGGCTGAGACCCTTCAGCAATGCAGAGCTGGGCCACTTTGGCCTGTCTTTCTGCTGTTCCAGGGAAGATTAAGCTGCTGCTCATGATCAAATGAAGTCCTGTCATGGGTTGGGCTTTTAGTTTAATGATTCTGGCTGCACCCTCCTCCTCCTGCGTGGGATCTTAGTTCATTGGCTGACATTCAAGGAAGGATACACCCATTCCTTTTCTAAACCAGTATACTTTTCTGAGATAGGGGCTAAATCCTTATGTTTGAGATGGAGAGCAAAGATTAATGGTAGTTCTTTGTCAGCTTGTAACCTCTGAATAGGAGACATATTTGCCACCCACCCCTACAATAAATGTATAAAGCCAAATGAGAATACCCATGATATGAGCTAACAGAACTTAGAGACAAAATACACAGCTCCTTTAAAACATCTCTGTGATCCATCTGATGCCTCAAATAATCACCATCAGTCTGTAAGAACCAACACTAGTACTAAACAGCTCCAAAGCTTCTGGATTTCAAAGGGCAACAGTCTGACCACTCAATGGAACTCTAAAATTGAGGTTATATAAAAATAGATTCTGGAGCAAAGGAATGGTGTGCTTTAAAAATAGCAGCAATGCCTGAGTTGCTCTTCCGTTGTGGTGACGGGGCTCGTAAAGGAATTTTGTGGATGGCTACTTCAGAGGAGAAGAAAACCTGTGTGGTTTGAGTCTGCTGAATGAACTGCACCTCTATCAGCCCCCTGGGAGAGCAAAGCTCCCTGTGGCAGAGGCTTTGGATTGCAAGGAGGTTAAGAGGGCATTCCACTGACTGGGCAATATTGTTCATTTGTCTCCCGCATTCAAAATAAAACAATAAGATTTCTGGGGAAGAAAAAAATTCCTCAGATGCCTGGGATGTTTTTGAAGCTTTTTGCAGCAAGGGCATTTTGCTGAAGTAGTGCCGAGTATTGAATTTTTGCCTAATGGAAGTTTCTTTGAACCCAAGAAGATAAAGTGTTTCCAGTGAATAACAAGAGAGACAAAAAGTATGTAGTTTTTTCCCCTTTGTCAACTTCATCTCGATCTTAAGGTTTTGGTTTTTCCACCATATCTGTTTTGATTTGTATGGAACATCTCACTCCACAGTGGATTTTTTTATTTTTTTTTTAAGAACAAAGACCCCCTTTGACCTGGATTTGGATGCATCTGTGACAGCCTACTTCAGTGGCTGCCAGCTGAGCATAGTGCATTTAATTGATGAAATAATAATGATGAACCATGCCTGAACTTGCTTTGACGACCACTTGAAGCAGAAGGCGTAGTAAATCAGGCCAGTGCAGCAGCACCCCAGTGGTCACAGTCCATCCTCAGGCTTCATGTGTGGAAGACATCACCTAAGTGCTGCTCTCTGGGTCCCAAGCACATCCCCACAGGCTTGCTTCATTCCCATCTAAGATAAGTGAAAAAAAAAATCTCTGATTTTTTTTTTTTTTTTTTTTTAAAGAGCAACATTTTTACATATCCTCTTAACTGCCCACTGCATTAAGCTGATTAAACAGAGAGCTTTCCCTTTCTAAACTCTCATAATGTAGAGACAGGATAAGGTAGAACTGCTAAATAGATACAGTGGCAAAGCAATGCATCTGCCTCAGTACCAGTCCTTTAGTGCCATTATTCCTGCATGCTCCCTCTAGCAGTCCAAGCCTGCTTATCATTTGTTTTCAAACTGGGACTTTCACTGATAACTGAGGCTTCAGCTCTACAATTTTAACATGGGGAAGATGTAAAAATAGCAAGCAAACTTTGTAGCAAGATTCAACCTTGTTGTGTACATTCTTAAAGATCAGCAGAACATACCAGTGGTTTGTTCTTGTAGTGCTTTAATGAGGGGCATAGATTTAGAGGGGGTTTGTACAGCTTAATTAACATCACCATTGGTATAATGTTGTTAAAGAGGATTTTAAGAAGATAAATACTTTGCCTATAAAGTCTCCCTAGGTGTCTTTTGCCTTGGAAACTGGGCTTTTGTTTTCAGGACCAGTGTGGAAAGAGTAAGTACAGCATGTAGAGGGAAAGAAGGTTTCCTAGGCCTTTGTTAGGATTTCAAGCTGTCTTTTTTTTTTTTTTTTTTTCCCACTGGTGCTCTGACATGCCAAAATGTATCAATTAACCGCTTCAAAGAGATGAAAGCAGTTCTTGCTTTGCAAAAAACCCCTCCAAAAATCAAAACGCAGTATTTATGCTTAAATTCTGTCTTTTAGTGCATGAGATACTGGAAGTTTATTTTTAAAAATTCTACACTGTCTTTTTTTCTCTTGAGATAGATACGTAATTTCACATACTGATGGTAATTAAGTGAGCAAACAAATTTCAAGAAAGACTTTTTTTTTTAACCAACGTGAGACACTTGATAAAGGAATTGCATGGTCTTACAACTAGGTACATATATTGGTAGTAATTGTCACCATTAGATGTTCAGTTTATTCCAAAGAGCCTGGTTGTGGAAGAACTTGAGCAGTTACACTGAAGCCCTTGATACTTCATTATAACAGTCAGCTGCTGCAGGATTTTTTATAGAATGTAAGGAATTTTGCAAGCAATGTGCAGTGTGATATCCTGGGAAATGAGGATCACTTAGAAGTGCATTTGATCAACTTAAGACAATCTTTGGCTAGATAACCTAGACAGACTTTACAAATTCTATTCCACAGAATATTACTTTTCCTTACTTGCCCCATATAAAAGTTATCTTCTAAATGTCAAGGAAATACCATGACCGGGTTGGGATAGAACTACCTTGCTGTGAGTTTCAATTGTGTTATGTTTTACTTTTAACTGATTTTACCTTCCACTGTAACCAGAGAATGTGCCTATTGTCATATATCCAGGGTTATTTAAATCCTCTCTGCACAAATGCCTCTGGGAAGTGCTGTCTGATGTGTAGAGAGGTCTCTTGCAGTTTATTGGTGCTTTTAAAAGTGAGATCCCAACTGCTGGAAAAAATAATTTACATTCATGAGAGATTAAAGGTATGAAAAAGAAGGGGTTCCATAGAACAGCTTGTCATGGTTATTAGTGCTTCTCTGTATTTATTTTTTTTTTTCTGTGTGTGTGTCTCTCAAACTTTAGATGCATTGCACCAGCCAGCAAGTGTTTTGGTTAGGCACACAGTCACACTGGCAATTTTGAAGTAGTTGACTTGGCTGTGTTACAAAGATGGTAAAGCTGTTGGTGTGCTGGCTGTGATGCTACGACAAATAAAAATCCAGCTGCATTCCTGTGAATAACTTTGTAAAATAATGGACTTGAAAGTTCTGAAAGTCATTTGTCAAAGCTCAATGCAAATACATCAGGAGATCTTCAGCAACATCAACAATTAAAAATACATTAGAGCATGGTTTCACAAACTTTAGCAATTCGGAATTGCTTTTGTCTTCTTTGTAGTTTGCCATACACCATACAATGCCCTCTTGACTACTTAAACACACTGTTTTAGAACCATAAGATAAGGCCTGGTTGTGATTTCAGTTTCATTTAAATTAGGCATGGCCCTGTTGACAGCAGTAATTTTACCCAAGCAAACCAAGTGCTAGGGTAGAGAAGTCAGGTCAGCAATCTTAGAATTCCTTCTTGAGCTGAATAAATCATCAAAAATGGGCATGACTGATAGACTCTAGGTAGATACTAGTCAAATTCTTTCAAAGTAAACAAGTGTTGAGAGTTAAGGCTTTGCTTGCCTTTTTTCTCATATCTCAGTTTTACTAATCTGGAACTGGAATGTCACTAACTGCCAGGACTGACATCTCTTCATATGGCTTTAGTGGAATGTTTCAGTGTCCAGCAGCATTATGACAACTTGTCTATAACTGGAAACTGATCTGTCAGAGTTTAATATGAGTGGAATAGAAGTGAAGAGTAGGAAAAGTGAATATTATTGACTGAAAATTGACTTTTTATTGGTCTTGTTATCCTAGACAGTGTATTAGGATGAGTGAGACATTCCCCATACCCACACAGCTTTCAGCCAACAGCATTTGTTTTGATAAATGTAATCTTATAATATCAAGAAATACTTGAGTTACTCCATTATTTTTAGTTTGTTACCAGTCCTGTAAAACTGCTGACAGCATCTGGTTAGGGACTAAGTCCCATTTGGCACTAAGTTTTGCCTTTCAGACAAACTCTTCAGCCTGTGCAACCTGCCTGCCAGGACACCCCTAATCAGAGCACCTTACTTATTTATTATTCCCCACTCAGCACTGTGGTTTTCAGAGAACGCAGAATGAAGCCAAAGGATTTTGAGATCCTGCCTCAAGTCTGGCTGATTTTCTGTCAAGCTAAGGAATTGTGAGGAGAAATGTAGGTCACTGGCATTCTCCTCCTCCCTGGCTTTCAGGCTGTGGTGCAAGTTCGAGCAGCCTTCAGGCCACTGTCCCAGCTGGAAATTGAAAAGGGCATAGTATATATAAACTATAAAAAAGGCCAGCCTCTGCCTTGCTGAGTATATTTATGAGCTGGAACTGTGCCAAAGAGCATTTTTCAAAGCCCAAAATAAGTTAATATTTGGTGGATGATAATATTGCAGGATCAATGATGCTTCCCATGTTTTCAGCTCAGAAAGTTCTGTTTTTAAATCAGCAGAAAGCACAGTCCCAGATTTGAAAAAAGAAATAAAAACCGAAAAAAAAATAAACTAGAGTTTGCTTTCAGTTTGAAGGGCTGGCAGAGCTTTGACAATGGTGTTAGCACGGAATTGAACTTTAGATCCTACAAAAAGAAGGCTGGATTGATGAGAACAAGATAGGGGAGTAGACTTAACATGATGACGTGGTGACCAGCAAGGTATAAACATGTGGCTCACTGGAGAGGCTACCTGATGCTAAATGACATTAACACCTCATGTTCTGGTGGTATGAAATTTTATCTGCCTGGAACTGAGAATCTTAAAATGCCAGGTTTTGAATTTTCTGTATAGTGTTCATGCTATATTGTTGAGTAACAGAAATTTGGAGAGCAGCAATTTGTCTTTAAGCCCGTTCCATGGTACCTGAAGGGATTCCTCCCCACTTTCCCTTCAAGGCAAGCATGGATGTGCCTCTCCAGTGAACAAGCAGGCTTCTAACAATACACCTCCTGTCTTAAAATGCCAAAGGAATGGCAAAAGTACAGAAAAGCAGATCGAAATAGTTTAGTCAGATTGAGATAGCAAAGGAGAGAGAAGTGGAAAAAAAGAGAAAAGCTTCTACTAAAATTGTACCTTAAGTGTGAAGAAATGGTGCTTATATGAAGTGACAAGGAGCTAGTTAATGGGATCCATATCCACAAGTTACAATAATGCAGTTTTTAAATTGAGTTTTTGTGGCAGACCGGCTGAATAAAATTGCTAAGCTGTGCTTCAGTTGTGTATTAAGTGGTGCATGTGGTGTGAAAGACAAGCTGCAGCATGATAACAGACTATCTCTTCCATGCACAGAGAGTTCTGTATTCTGATAACTCAACAGTATGAGCTGGTAAATATTGGTCCAAGCTACTTGGTCATTAGAATTTATTGTGTTGGTTGATCACACGGAGTTTAGTCACTCTTTCTGTCTGAATTTACTGCTTTACTTTCAGAGACACTCCTGTGCAATTATTACCCTGTGTCCTGTTGGCATGACATGCAGGATTACCAAGAAGCCTCATCAGATGCAGTGGCATCTGTGAGAGATTGGGGCAGGCGAGAGTGGAAGCAGCTTTTGCTTCTCTTTGGGTTTTCAGGGTCTGTTCCAAAAGTGAACGCCTCTAATCTGAGTTTTGGCAGGACTAGAAATGGAAGGAATTCTGCCATGGTTCACTGATCACCTAAAATTCATTTGGAGAAGTTTTGGCTCAAGTTTGTTAGCAGTGGGCTTAGCATCTCTTCCCATGTCTCCCCCTGCTTCCTTGCTCTGTGACAGAGTTTCCCTGTTGCCACTATGTTTGGTGATTTTGGGATGTTGGCCGAGAGATTAGGATGAGAAGAAAGGCATATTTTACTGCTTCTGATTTAACCCAGGCTTCAAGCCCAGTCCAATGCCCTAATTTAAAATGTTAGGACTCTTTGAGGTTTACCTTCCTAGCAGCCCTCATACTTTTATAACAGATCTCACACAGTGATGAATACTTTTTGGATTAAGGCTTAGCTTTTGTCAGCAAATGTTAAAGTTTTGTTTTAAAGAAAGGTAAGTTCTTAGCTCAACTGATGATGGAGAGAAGCTTGAAAACTCAGTGCGATCTTACCTGAGTTATTTTGCTCATGTCTTACTGTTTTCAAGCTCTTTTCTGTTCTTTAGGGGAGGACGGGGAGGGACCTAAGTCCTAAGCTTTCAAATATTTGGAGCTTCCAGTGTTGCTTTTTATATATCACTGTAAGTTTGTAGAACCATGTTTTTAGGCATATGATAGCTTTTAATTCTCATTGAAATAAGAGACAGCACAAGCACCTACATACCTTTAAAAGTTTGATCTCTAGCTTCATACTAGCTTCACAGTCCAGGTTATTATTTCTTTGAAAGCAGTGTAGGGGTCAAATTCATTTGGAGGGAAGAAAAGTTTTCAAAATCCCTCAAAGAACTTCAAATTATCTGTTTTGTCTCTCCTGTGAGCTTCCCTGAGTGGAAGTAAGTTAGCAAGAAGACATAAGCTGAAGCTTTTTATTTTTGAATTGCAGTCATAGTCACAGCAATTTACTGGATCCAGCTTGCTATTTTTGCCTGTGATGTTTGAGGAAATAAACTCCTTTTAAGATGTAATTTCCAGAGTACTCTGTAGATTATTGTATCTGGAATCATTCTGACTCTGGAAATGCTAAGACATATTGTAAAGTTAAGGTTAGACATTCCTTCTGGTGCCAATCAAACAGGAACCTAGTGTCAGAGTTCTTCCTGTGCCTTCCAAGTTGGTATGTTTCATTCTGGTGGTGGTAACTTAAAACAGTATTGGGATTGAAATTTTTCAATCCTAACTTCTTACTGATGCTGACTTCTTAAAAAAAAAAAAAAAGCATAAGAACTAGAGAGTGATTTACAAGGTCAAATCAAAGGTCCATTTAGCCCACTATCCCAGCTCTGACAGTGGAGTGGCCCATAGCAGGTACAAGGGAAGGTTTTTTGAGCAGGGCAGGCAAACAAGGATACTTCACTCAATCTCTCACAATGTGTGGCTCAGGGACTTCCTGAGCCAGATGTAGTCTTTTCTAACTTCTCTGTAATAGTCCTTAGCAATGTCTTTATTTAAAATTCAAGTAATCATTTGCCTACTTGGACTTGAAATAATTTTGGAGGCATATTTATATTGAACGCCAGGGGCCCATTGGATAACCCAGAATGTATTTCTAAGTGTGAATCACCACAGGCAGCATATCTAGCTGTTCTCAGAAACATGAACCCGTATCAGCTGCCTTCATTATAGTATTACACTTGAGGGGAGAAAGTGAGATAAGAAACTAAAGCCCACAGCCCATTAATGAAACAAAAGAAGTGGACTGTAGATTTACAGACAGATTTTTTGAAGTGTTCAAAGCTTTCACTGGAAGGTGACAGATTTTCTGAGCAGCTTAGTGCCCAATATGTGAAGCCCTTTTGAAAATCTGCCTTAGACCTTTAGTGAGAACTTTATGAATGGCTGTCCTTTAGGTTTGCAGCCTGAGGAGCCCTTGCAGACTTTCAGGAGTCCTTTCTAGTGCTCTTGGACTCTTCATATGAGCCTTAAGCTCCACCCTGACATGTGTGGTGTGGTGGTAAAGCAAATTGAGAGGGTTGAGAGCAAAAAAAAGCCTATGCATGATTGACCTACCCAAGGACACAGAGCACCTCACTGGGTGAGCAGGCTATTCCTGCTGCTTCTGCTTTCTCAACCCTCATGCTTTTCCCAACCAAGGACACACCATTTCTGCCTGGAGACCTGTGCTTTTTCTCAGAGTAGGGTTTTTCTTGTTATTTGTGACTAGAAGCTTGGACGAGCTGGCTGATAAATTGTAGTACAATATCCTTAAAGCACTCTCTTGCCCAACTATTTTTCTGCCTCCTACATTTCTGTGCATTCATGGTCTTGCTGAGGCATATGTGTGCCAGCAGGACTATTTGGAAAACATGGGGGCATCCTGGAGCAGTTTGAGGTGACAGAAGTGGGCCTCAGATACAGCGTATGTGATGACTCAAAAAACCTGTAGGCCAGCACAAGGTCAGACTGCAAATGCATGCGTGGTAAATGTAGAGGAAAGCCTTGCTAAATCATCACTTGACCTACAAATCCCTGGAGCAGTTGCTTCTGTGCAGCCACGCAGGTGTGGTGTACCTCCTCCTGCCTCTTCCCATGGCCATGATCAGATGGAAGAAGGAGTGGGAGAAGGTTTTGCTGGGTCACCCGAGGGTATCAGTGAGTGCTGCTGAGTGGCGTAGGTGCACTGTAATTTACTGCTGCCATAGATCAGCAGCAAATTACTATCCCTTGGAGCAAAGGGGAAGCAGAGATTTGATTCTCTTCTGATGCTTATGCTGAGGAGGCAGAGTTATCCACGGTGCTCCGGGCAAAGATACAATCTGGCTTTCCATTGTTAGTGTTGGAGTTTTCACATGGGATCATTAACACATGCATAAATGTAAACAACGTACTCACAATTTGTAGAGACTTACATTCCAAGTTCAGATAAATAAAAAAATGATTTCTACGCAGGACGAAGATTCTTTGGATATGGGCATGGTTTTCTTTTCAAACAGCTACGAATATGAAATTATTCAACTCATTAATTGAATGTGCAGCTTTATGAGAATGAGCATATGGCTACAAAAATATTTTTCTCCCTTCTTCTGCTACACCACCCCCCTACTCCCCTGCCCCCCAGTGGTAATCAGTCTGTGTTTAGACCTGGAAATTCAATGCACCATAAAACTATTAGAATTTCCTGGTTTTGTGAAGCATAAAGATCCTGTAGTATCAAGCTCATTATTCTGTTATGTCAATTTAATAAAGATTAGAAAGACTTTGATCTAGTTCAAAAATTTAAAGAGAGAAATTTCTAAATGAAAAACAGACAAATTTTTTGTTTGGAACAAATGCTTATGACAGGGCCAACTGATTGAAGTTGGAAAATAGGGACAAAATTTCAGTGACATTTTTGTGTGAAGTGTGCCTGTTTTTTAAAAAGATCTTTACACGTTAACAGAAAGCAAAGTATGATAACTGTGTGCTCAGTAATGACATACACAACACATGGATTCCAAACAAGTATATGCAAACACATGATTAGCAAAGCAGATTGTTACCCAAATTAATCCCAAAGCAGATTTTTAACTAAATAACTCAGAGGAAACAAAAGCACATTTCCTGAAACTTTCTTTATAAGCTATGTAATTGCACAGGTTGTACTGTTGTCTTAGGGCTGAGCTGTTTCTAGCTTTGCAGGCAGAGAGAGGGGACATCTTTTTATGTGCTAGCATCTCAGTTTGGGAAGCCTTGCCTTCAAGTGGCTGCTGTGAGTGGAGCATTTCTCACTTCAAGCCAGTGAGGAGCGAGGGATGAGCAGAGCCCCCTCCTGTGTGAGATCCCACAGCTGAGACTGTGAGCAGGGAGAAATTATATGCTGCCAGTATTCATAGTGCAGAAGGGACCCTGTTCAAGGCAATGTTGGAAAAACTCAGCTGCATTTTTCTGCAGGCAGAAAATCGCAGGGGACAAGAGGGTGGTAGAGGCCATCCTCAGGCATCCCCCTACAAAGCTGTCTTGGTCCCAAAGCACAGATGAGCTGCTGTTGCTTTTATGGGAGAGAGGGATGAAGTCTTTTTGCTTGTCTGCTGATGCTCAGTAGGAGCTTTCAGCTGGTGCTCTCTTGCCTCCCCCTATCCAGCAAATGCCTCCTTACTCATTCTCCAGGGAGTCACTCGAATATGGGTCTTTATACAAGCAAATACTCCTTTGAGATGTGTGTGGATTGATGCAGACTCAGCCTTCAGTGCCTTCTCAGCAAGAAGTGGGATGAGAGCAAGGCCTAGTTGCACCTTTTCTTTCTAATTTCTGACCTTTAAGCAAGAGCTAAACTGTCCATGAGATGATGGATATTATGAGGTTTCCTGTATGGCAGGAACTGATGATATGTGAAGAAGCTCCATTTTTCAGGGGGAAGGGGTTTCAGCATGAAGTCAGTCTCATCAGAGATATAAAGTTCACTCAAAATACTGCTAACAAAAAGCAAAAAAACATAGCATCTTCATTAAAAGGAAGCAATAACACTGCTGCTTGTTTTCTCCTCTAGAAACAGGGAGAAAATGATCTGTCTTCAGTTGATGAACTCTTAAGTGGTCAAAAGGTCAGTAATGAATGTCACCAAAATGTTTCTCCTTGGACTCCCCCTACCTGTGTAATGGCTTTTATGTAAGTAAGCCAGCAAGGGCAAAAGAGTAGGAATTAACCCTGATTGCCCCAGACTGTCATTGGTATGTAAGGTTTTTGATAAATCCAAATGTTCTGCAACACTAGCCAGCCAGCAGGTGCTATTAGAAGAACAGAACTGTAGGTGCTGTCAGGATTACCTTACTGGGTCTCTGGAGACTCACACAGCACCCTTAGGCATCTTCACTGATAGGGAGCACCCAGAAAAGCAGGAAAAAGGAATAATCCCTTAGTGTTCGAAATCTACACTCTCTAAAAGTGACGTACAAATTGAAGCTATGTGGCCATTTTTGCCTAATGAAGGAACCCCATGTCTTCTGAAGACCCATAAAAAGTGATAAATACCAATATTTCTGTCATTAAATGATATCGTAACTGGAGCTAAATCGCCACCTGCAATGAGTAAATTAAATATTGACTATTTCATTGACTGTTAGATTTAATTTGAAGCAATCACGCAGGAGCTATAATGGCGCAGAAGATGAGTGACTATTTAATCTTGGCTGTCATCCCTGTTAAGTGTTGAATAATGAGAAAAACATGTACTTGACAGAGTAAGGGAGTTGACTTCTTCTTGGGTTCCTGTGTCAGGACTTCCACTAAATAAATTTGTAACAAAGCTGTAAGGAACAGCTGTTGCTGCAGTGCTTGCCTCCCTTGTAACATGTCAGGATTTTGTAACCTCGGTGCAAGAGATCCAACTTGACTTTGTTTCCAGCAGGATTGTTTGTATGAGCCAGCAGAGGGAATCGCTGCTTTTTCAAGAGCCTGTGCTCAGCCACAGAGGACAGCAGGGCCCAGGGGCCAGATACAGCTCTCATTAAGCATATTGCTTTCTGCAAGCTTATCTTAAAAACTAATATGGCCTGCTGTGTTTTGCCTGGAATAGCTTTATGCAACTCAGAAACACATTTAGTGTCTTTTCCCTTTTCATTTGCTATTTTGTGAACTATATCAAAATTCACACCTTCTTAGCAGAAAGCCTCGTTGTCTCTTGGGGACTGCTCTCTCATTTAAAAAGAGAAAAGCCTGGTTCCCATGGAGTGCTGAGTGCTCTCATCTCCCATTGCAACTGGTGGCATTTTAGGTGTCTGGCACTATTTAGCATCCTAACAAGTTGTGTACAACACTTCCACTAGTGGCATTTGCTGTCCCAGAATTGTTGGGTTTCAAAGGGACAGCAGAGAGTGTTCTTTATGAGGAATGGGAAGCCAATCTTATCCCATGCTTAAGCCCCAGAGATCAGATAGAATTTAAATCTTTCTTTTCATTTGAACTTACTTTTAAAAATCTTCTCATTTGAATGGATATTTCTGGAGTGTAGAACAGACGAAGATTCTTGCTTGCACAATGGTGATATTTTTCTCCCTTGTATTCACACTTTTTCATGAAATAGAGGGTCTCTCAGAAGTGCTTTCAAACCAGTAGCTCTCTGCAGAATGCCACCATTGCTGTGTATGATAAAGTCTGCTCTAAGGTGATTATATTTAAAAAGCAACTGTAATGAACAGGCAAGAATAGAAAAAACTATCAAAATGGTTCTGTTTGCCTTTAATGCCTCCTGGGTTTCCAAATTTGCTGCATTATTGCTAATTTAATTGTATTCTCCTGCAAGTAAGGTCTTCATCTCTAGATGATAAACTCCTGCCTTCTCTTTCCATGCATCTGTAGCATCTTAGGCTTCAGCTGCACAGCAAAGATTGGGATGAATTTCATATGGTAAAAGAGATCCCTTTGCTAAACAGTCTGTGATCTGACTTTGAATGTATTTATAGGAAGCCTGTGTGTCAGATATAATCTAGGGCCTTTTAAGGCTAAGACATTGTGTCGGTAGTTTTTTGTGTTTGGTTTATTTTGGGTTGTTGTGGGTCTTTTTGTTTGTTTGTGTTTTTTTGGGTTTGTTATGTTGTCTTGTTTTGTTTTTTCCAATGTGCTCACAGTAAAATCACAGTAAAAATAAAGGGCAGCTGTCTCTTGAGGAGACAGTGACACTGATGTTCCTTGCAATTGTCATTACATTAAACTTGACAGCTGCTACCTGACGTAGTTCCTAGATTTAGTTCTGATTTATTATTTGAAGAGCAGTAGCAGCAGGCCCAGATTTTTCATATCTTATTCCTAGATGCAGAGAAGTGAGGTATTGATGAAATGTTCTGTGCTTTACTGTTTCAATCAGAGGAACAATTGTGGAATGACAGGGCGGGAACAAATGCTGTGTCGGGTTTTGTGTTATGACTGTGACTGCTCCCACCTCCATCCAGGACTTTGCAAGAATCATAGAATCTGATGGGTTGGAAGGGACCTCAGAGATCATCAAGTCCAACCCCTTGATCCACTACCGCTGTGGTTACCAGCCCATGGCTCTGAGTGCCACATCCAGTCTCTTCTTAAATATCTCCAGGGATGGAGAATCCACTACTTCCCTGGCAGCCCATTCCAATGTCTGATCACCCTCTCCGTGAAGAAATTCTTTCTAATATCCAGCCTAAACTTCCCCTGGCACAACTTGAGACCATGCCTTCTTGTCTTGCTTATACTTGCCTGAAAAAGAGCCCAACCCCCCCTGGCTCCAGCCTCCTTTCAGGGAGTTGTAGAGAGCGATGAGGTCTCCCCTGAGCCTCCTCTTCTCCAGGCTGAACACCCCCAGCTCCCTCAGCCTCTCCTCACAGGACTTGTGCTGGAGTCCCTTCACCAGCCTGGTTGCCCTCCTTTGGACCTGCTCCAGGACCTCAATCTCCTTCCTGAACTGAGGGGCCCAGAACTGGACACAGGACTCGAGCTGTGGCCTCACCAGGGCTGAGTACAGGGGCAGAATCCCTTCCCTGGACCTGCTGGCCACGCTGTTCCTGACACAGGCCAGGATGCCATTGGCCTTCTTGGCCACCTGGGCACACTGCTGGCTCATGTTCAGCTTCTTGTCAATCCAAGGCACTGGGATTCCTCCAGCCTTGCTTCAGTATGGCAGGCCTGTTTCAGAACATGTTTGTGCAGTTTATTGATGGCAGAGTGCCATCAAGCCACCTGCACGAACACTTCCTTGTGTGGCTGTACCTGCTGGCACAAGCACAGGGTGCCTGTTGCAATCAAAGCAGGTGCCTTGACCTTGTGCTTGAGTGTTTTTCTGAACATGCTATGTCCCACCTAGGGAGTTCTGCTTTTCAGACAACCTGAAGATGTTTCACAAAAGGCCCTGTCCAGGTGGATCTAGTAATGTGCAGGCATATTAGTCCAGAGGCTATATCTGGGCATGAGCTTCTGAGTTTGCTGTCTGCAGTGGCACTGAGTGGCCTTTGGGCTGGATGTGGCCACTTTGACATGGCCCCACTGCTCTAAGGACAGTCCTTCACATAACCACCTATCCTGGGCCATGATTTTGGCAGGATTGTGCCTGGTTTAGACAATATTAAGGCTCTCAAATTGAGGCCCAGTATTGGCACAGCCTTCTGCGTCTTCTGAATTTAAATTTGTGCCTTAGCTGGCAAGGATTTAAAAGTTGAAACTGTGAACTACTTAACATTATGTGCCTGTGTCAAGTAAACTAATATATTTACCATGGAGGTACCACACTGTAAAGTTTTGCATGTTCCAGTGAGTGCACAGAAGAGTCCCATGTGTGAACCCCATCTTAATCTGTTGGCAAAGGTGCTAAATGAAGTTTGTACTTCTATGAGGTGCTTGCTTTGCCTGGCTTCACTTCCCCAGGTGAGTTATGAAATAAGGAATGTGGATCTGAGATCTGCAAATAACTGTCATCCATGTGGTGTGCCTTCTGTGAAGATGGTCCTAGCAAATGTTTAATAAGCCTTGAGGGGAAAAAAGGTAAAAAAGCCATGACATAATTTGCTAATTATATGAATTATGTTTGCAAAGGTAGGTATTAGAGATGACAGATAAAACTTAGATGGAACTTAGTGATACTTTAGGAATAAAATAGAAAGACAGAAACCCTGCAAGTGTAGCAGATAAATAATTATTTCATGTGTCCAGGGCAAGATGAATCAGGCTTTTTCTTTTTCCCTCCTCATTATTCAGCAGTTCCAAATTAATCCTTTCCATGTTTTTTTGAGTTTCTTCTCAATGGCATGGTTTAGGTTTCTTTTTAAGATGTTAATCAAGGTAATACAGGGAAAATCGTAACTTGAAAACGGAGTGGCTGCAAACTTATATGTTAACCATACCCACGATAATCTAGAATATGCCTTCCATTCCTAGACCAGGTAAAATCTATTCAGTGATTTAATGCAATTTGAAAGCAGCCTGCAACTTAATAATGCTTGGGAATTAAAAGATCTACTGTTACAGCACTGCAGCTACTGGCCGACAGGCAAAAAAGAGTGACCCTGCCAACTATTTGTTTCCAGTGTAAATAAAGACTGTGCAGGCCCTGATTTGAAGCAGCAAATTAAGCAGCTGCAGATTTCAGCAAGCTGGTACTAGACATTCATTCTTATTGGTCTGTTCTTGATCTTGGATTAAAAAAAATCCCCCATTTTAGTAAAAGCAAGGTTGACCTTCTCTTTACTGCAGTTTAGGTGTATGCTGGTGACTAAAGGTTAGCTAAAAAGTTGTGCTTTTTAGAGACAATTTAATCTGAATTTTATTTACTATCTGGTGACTCATGATAGGCAAATAACAAATACAACAGTTAGGTTGTAAAAGGTACATAGTGTATGACTAGTATCTCTTTCCCTTTTATCTTTTCCTTAATTACCTCACAATTTATTCCTGATGTTTATTATACAACTGAGGCCCTAACCCTCTGTTTATGGCATAATCTCAACATAGTAAGTTATTGTGATATCACAATGTTCTGCTGTACTGATGAGTCTCTCAACAGTTGGTGGGTTTGTCTGGAAAGATATACATAATCTTTTAAAGTTTTCTTTGTCATGGTCCCTCAGTTAAGGCAACTTAATATTTGTTTCATATATGTCTTTGATACAGGACTCAAAGCCACTGCTCAGTTCCAATTTAAGATAAGATTTGAGGGCTGAAAGTAGACTGACATAGTAGATTGGATAGGGTCTGGGCTCCTGCATTGAGTGAATTTTGCTGTTTTCTTACTTGGATGAAATCCCTTTGAACTTCTTGGAAATTTGAGTGTAAATTGAGAAGGAAGTAACAGTACCAATGACTGTGGAGAATTAGTTCAGTGAAAGATTTACACAGTAACTGAGTAAAGAATTTTGTCCTTTGTCTTGCCTAGAAAAATATTTTTGTATGAGAGAGGTATCAACAAACAAAATTACTCAGTGAGAAAAGTCTTCTCTGGATTACATTGCCCTAAATTGTTCAGCAATTCCCAGAGGGAAGACCTACTCCATTTGCGAAACGTTCCCTCCAGAAAACATTCAGGGTTTTTAATTGCATTAAATGAAATACACTGTGCTTGGATTATTTTTCAAGACAGCTGATTAATTAATAAATTAGATTGACTAAAAGGAAATGAAAGTGAATATGAAAAAAGCATTGAAATTGTGAACTTATCATACAATTAGAACACAACGAAATACATTTACTGGCTTAATTTGCATGAAGTGAGAATGGTGAGTTTTGTCATTAGCCTGAAATATCAGGGTTGCTGAAAGTGATAGCGAACAGTTCAATACTTGACTGCAGCTCATTGTAAATGACCACAGCAGGGAAACAGAATTTCTGACTGTATATGAGAATCTTTATTCAGGACATGCCAATGGCTAGCTTAGACAAATCTCCAGATTGTGCTCTTCAGTGAGCAAAGACTTCATCATCTTTAAGCTAGAATTTCAAGGTAAGGCATCCATTCATATCTCTGAACATTGTCTTTGAGACTGAATATCTTTCTAAAAATCATGCTGCTTCTCAATTTTCCCCATGCCTTATTGAACCACTTCCTGTGATGAGCTCTGAACATTTTGGGGCTTCAGCAAATACTGTTTTTTCCAGACTTCTAGTTGTTTTCACACTGAAAACACATTTCAAGAGTATGGTTTCCAGAGCAGCTGTGGATTGCTGTTGCAGCCAATGCACCATAAATTTGGGCCAATTGTTTGGGAATTAGGGCTAGAGCCCAAACAGAAATTATTGAGCAGATACAAGAATTCCTCAGTGGGACTTAATGCCTCCTCAGAAGATCTAAGCTGAAATGAAATTATTTCTGCTGACCTTGAAATCTTTGAATTGCAGACACTTTTCTGACTTGCAAATTCTTAGAGCTATGACTTTGTAAGAGAGAAGAGATTTTATGTTTCCAGAAGTAGGATGGACAGCTGCATGTTTGAGTGGAGCTCTGGTCTGCTAAACATGGCAGTCAAGAAGACACAGCATAGGACCAAATACACAAAAAATCTTAGAAACTATAGTCATTTTCTTGAAAAAGCTAAGTGTAGACAGTCAAAAAACAGATGTCTTCATATTGATAGCTTTCCTTTAAACAGCTCCTTTAGAAATCCTGCTTTTATTTTTCTTAGAGAATGAAGAAAAGAATTTATCTTCAAGTTAAAGGTAGAACTGGCTCTCAGTCCTTTTCAAACATTCTCAAGATGGCATATAAGAAGATGCTCCTTAAGAATAATTGTGTGAAATGCTGAAAATGCCAGGGATTATCAAATTCCACAGAAAGCATCCTGTTGAGGAAAAACACAGATATATTCCCAGGAGACCTATTTAAAGAGATTAATATTCCAACTCCTTTCAGACATTCCCGGCAGGAAGTAATAACTTTAGGTGTAAGCAGGTTTTAAGATGTTAACTGTGGCAGTTTTAAGGAAGCATGCCTATCTGTAAATAGATAAAAGTAAGGACAAAGTGTCTTTGGAGTCTCAGAACTCTGTAAAAACACATCAACTAAAACAAGATCATAATTTAAAACGGTGAACCACATCCTGAGCTGGTGTAAATTATGTAATTTCTTTTGAATGAGGGGAATTATTCTGATGAACACTATTTGAAGACTTCTCTTCCTTTTTCTCAGAGTGAATAGGTTTTTTTAAAAGTCTGTAACAATTCTTTGCATTTTGATAATTGGCCAGACAGGAATCTCAGACAACAAACGTGTGGTGATTCAAAATCATGAATAAAGCTACTATTGTCAGGAAATAAAACATAAAACAGGTTATCTGGAGAGAGATATGAAAAATAGATAATTACCATATTTGATTGCTGTTGTTGTCATTCTTCTTTTCTTGGTAGCAGATAGGTGGAATCAGAGACTCTGAAATAATTACTTTAGATTAATCTTAATCTTCTCCCATGTGTTTTTTTTTTGCCATGATTGACCATTGCAAATCTATTTTGTGTTGAATTTTTTTTTGCTTTGTTCTTTTGTTGTTGTTTTTTTTAGATTGTGCACATTACATATTTTACTGAATATAAGCTAGAAAATCTTCATTTATGATAGAAATGTTGAAAACTTTTTGAATGAGTTCCAGGATAGGAAGAATATGTGTTGTGTTGGATGCCTGAGCTAGAAATAATATCGGTTTCATAAGAGTAGCATCTGAAGGTGCCCCACATGAAATCTTAAATCCACAAGCTATAGCAAGTTGGTAATAGGACCAGTTAGAGTGATGTTAGTGCTTTGGTGCACTCTCTCTCCAAGCCAGAGCTGGAAGTATTGCCCTCTACAAAATTGTTGGTATTGTGTAGAATCACCTCACCTTCCTGGATATAAAGTTCAAAAGTTGTGCTTCACTAATGATGAAAATTGGGTTTGATCTAAGCACGGACTTTGCATTGAAACAATCAGGGGGGACATCTATATACCTTGTACTCAAAAACTCATCTGAGTGAATAGTAGTCCTGCGTGAGGACAGATGAGGTCAATAAAGGGTTGCTAAAGCTTGAGTTGTTAGGCCATGCCCAGACTGAAAGAATTCATGACTTTGACATTTAAATGAAGCCAAAAAATGTGCAGAAAAGAGGGTTGCATCATTCCATTTTGCATGTGGGAAAGTGTAGCAGAGAGAAATGTCCCTTAGGTTTCAAAAAAGTGGTAGCAGGTAATGCAGATTTTCATTTAGAGCTCTCTCCACCAGATCCTTAAGAAATTTTTGGCCCAAGTTTGAATCATTATTCTCTGATTTGCATGAGCTAGGCAGACATAAAGTAGTTAGTCTATCTCTGCAAAAGTGAGACTCAAATGGTACTTGGAGGTGTCTAAACTGATGATTTTTGAAGTGTTTCCAAATCTGAGCCAGGTATGAGCAGATAACACAATAGCCTTAGCTCAGATCAAAACCTCAAACATGGTTCCTATCATAAAATGAAGTTTTTCTATGTTGTAGGAGAGATAGTTACTGAAATGGTGAAATGTCAGCAGCATAATACTCATAATATTCTGTGTAGTGAGTAGTTCTCATGATAAATGATGCCACAGGGTAGAAATGCAAATAAAGACATACTTGAAGTACAGTTGCTTGGGGATTAGATATCAGTTCTGCTACGCTGGAGTAAGCTGACATTACACACAATATCAATAGGATTTTGCAGCCATAGAATTGGTGTGTATAGGGTTGGAGAAACAGTACCTTGTATTCTTAGGACATCTGCCAGTTTATAGGGTAAGTCCACATGCCATAAAACCCTGATAATTTAAAATCAGGCACCCACCACCGTTCCCATACACAACTTCAGCTACTCACTGAAGTGCCCATACAGCCTCTTTTGTTCCCATTTTCTTCAGTGGGGAATGAAATTGCTCCAGATACTGCTGAGGTCTGACCTGTGCCTATCTGCAGGCTTAACTTGTGGCTGGCTTATGCCAGAGGGCCTGATCCTGCCATCCCTATGTGCATTTCCAGCGCAACAGCTATTGTGTGAAAGGGCTGGAAGATCAGCCCCCACCTCCTTCATTCTCCTATTGCTAATTTTTAAAATATGCTGGAGGAAAAAGAGTGTGACTAATTAATTATGCTTCTTTTCCTTGCAGCTCTTTAAATGTAAGGTCAGATTTTTAATGATGAGAATTTCCATGGAGAATTACTCACAAGAAACCCAACAAAACATTTTTCCTCTACTATAAGAAATTCCTCTTAGAAGAAACATTAGAAACAATTAAAACATTTTAAAAGTTAATAAAGAACACTCTGAAGTGGGAAAAGGAAAGCCGTGCTCATCTATTGAAGTGTACAGGAATAATTGTTCCTATAGTATCTTCCAGGGAGTCCTTTAATATTCATGTAATTAAGAGTGGAATTTTGCACCTTCATTCTGGGAAGGTTGTTCACTGAGATTTGTGCCTTTTACTTCCCTTTATGCGGTTTATCCTTCTTCCACCCAGATGATGGATTTTCAAGCTGGGCATCTCTGGAAGTAATGAAGTAAAGGGGAAGGGGAAAAAGCCAGAGTGCAGGTTGCCTTGCTGCTGCAGCAGACATCCCAGGGGCAGGTGTTATTTTCTGCCTGGCCTTTTCTTCACCAGGACAATGCCAGTCTGCACTGTCAAGGGCATGCCTTCTTCTTCCCCTCTGCTTCCCTGTGGCTTTGCATACACATGTGTATGTGGAAATATGTATGGTTTTTTTTCCCCTCATTCCACTCCTAAAGGACAGCTGGAGGAAGAGGCAGAGGAAGGAACAGCTGTCAGGTTATACAAATGGTTTTAGGGAGGGATCACTTGGAGGGGTGTATACATCCTTGCTCACAAAATGGCACCCTGCAAAGAGATTTACCAAACACATTCTGGCAGATGGACTTCTGCTGCCAATTACAAAAGACAAATGCAATTGTAAATAACAAATCCACAAGCACTTGTAATTCAGAAACTGCACTTCAGAAGTCATCAAACAAAAAAGGTCCTTTAGATGCCTGCATCCTTGTTGCCCTCATACAGGTGAACCTGAATTTCATGGTGCTGTATGGAACTATTTAAAAGACAATTGTATTAAAACGTGCAAAATGTCACCTCTCCTCCAGCAGGGAGTTTTAACTGGTGTCTTCAAAAATTCATTTGGAACATACCTTTTCATCTGATTCAGAAAAGGTTGCTACAGACTGAAACTCTTGCTGAACTTCAGTTGTGAAACATCTTAGAGGCATTCAGGGACTGCCTGTACTATATTTCTACATCCCTGGATCTAAATGTGGTGTCAGGGGAGCGATTTATGGTTCAGATAGGGAAGGCTTTTGGCTCTAGGCAGGTTGAATGTGCATTGCATGTGCAGTCATAGTAAACTTCTTTGTGTCTCTATCAGCCTTTCTTATAATTGAACTCAGCAAGAGCAGTCCTACCTGTTTGCAGCTAATCACATCTTATGATTACAGTTAAACTGTGTAGCAGTCAGCACCTAATAATATGAACACAGTATTTCTTCCACTTATTGCTAATGCTGTTACCTGTATTTAAGTCTCCTGTGTAGTTAGGACCCTTTTGTTACTGGGTTTTTTTGTTTGTTTGTTTGTTTTTTCCTATCAAAGTTGATATTTTCCCACTCTTTCTGCAGCTATCAGAAGATTTGCAATCACAGCCAAGAGTGCTAGTGGCTATGCCAGACTACCGGGGAAGTCAAAGCTCAGTTTAAGGGAGTTCTCATTTATAGCCTTAAGGAAAGTCTTCATTTTGCAAGGGAGAATAACTGTTTAATTCTGTGTTTGGAAAGCCTGAAAATAAGGCTGAAATTTGGAGAAACGACATTTTTTATTTGAAGCAAATGACATAATTCATGTACTAAATGCTGTCAAAAGAAATGGAAATTTAGTTTAATTCCCAAATATGTTAATGTCCTGGCATCATGACAATGGTCTTGAAACTTCTGTGATTTTGATGTTTCAGGTGTGGATTTCAGGCTGGTCTGCTAAGGAGCAAGAATAAAGCAGCATAAACTAACTGCAATAACTTTTTCTAATGAGTACACTGCAATTTTTTGTGCAAGAGTCTTTTAAATGCCCTCATATACCCATGTGGTGACAAAGCATTTGCAAAGAAGTAAGAGTTCCTTTCTTTAAAGTTCTGCCTTTGTCTTTCACTTCTTTTTGCTTCTTCCTTGTTCTTGGTGATACCATATCTGTGTTGTATCTCCTTGATTCATCCCTAAGTTTTCCAGGTTGTTCCAGTTACTTTGGAGAAGGCTTAGAGCAAGGCTTACTTTTTGGTGCTGGTAGGGACCCTATGTGCCCTCCTTGAGCTGGGAATTAATTCTTGTTCTTAGTCAAGTGAGAAAACAATAGTTGTAAAAATAGCAGCAATATTTAATTGTTAAATACATGTCACATAAATATTCTGCCTATGTAGAAACAGTCTCAGCTAGCATATGAGAATTTGATGACAGAAATTAAATGTGAACTTCCTTAGTTTGACCATGCAGAGAGCGTGTGTGCCACGTGCATTTTTTTAAATTCATAGATCAAAATCTAGGTAGTCACCAATTTTTCTTTACTAGGACTGAGAGAGGGAAGCCAGAACAGTAAATGATCCCAGTACTTACCACTGATACTGCAGTTCCTTTCATCTTCAAAGTGCAATGTAAACTTTAAGTAATTAAACAGATTCTGAACAGATCCTTGAATGGCAGAGAGACTGCCAAGTATAATAAGCATTTAAGACACATGCCAGTGACTAAATCTGCAACTACTAGGTTGAGTGCTGCAAGGTGTGCAGGATGGAAGAGAACCTGTCTTGAACTGGAAGGAATCTTATGAAAAATTCCATGTACATGAGGGGACTGGGGAGATACTGATGGAAAGGAGAGGGGCAACGTCATGATTAGATGTGAGGAGCTATTAATCTCTAAGACTCTCTTACAGCTTGTCAATAAAATCTTTGTACTTTATAAATGCCACAGTCAAAAAAAGTTCCTGCAAGAGATGCAAACAGATCTATGAACCTAAAAGGCATAAGATATTGCATGTCCTACTATACATGCACAGAAGACTTATCTGCCTCTCTCCCCAGGACATATAGCCACAGTCTCATCTCTCCATGGAAAGACCCATCTGTCCAGGCTATTCAAATGACATTTACACTTCAATGGCCTGTGATCATCACTGTTCAGTGGCTTCATGGGTATTATGGAGAAAAGAGATACAAAATTAGTTTTTCTGCACTCACTTCCAGTTGCCTTGTTTGAAATGATTTTATGGCCTGTGGAACATGAGGCAGTGTTTAACAGAGATGTCTTCCTTCTCTTAGATGACATCATGATTACATCCCTGCTACCAAAAGAGAACAGAAGGGATTTCTACTCTGGCTATTTTCTGATAGCCTCCAGATCAAAAGGCATTTGACCTCTCTTCAAACTCAGGTCACTGTTATTTAGGGGACTGACTTTATGTCAGGAAACTTAAATTCTGCCTTTTGCCTTGGAATTAGCACTGTAAGTGCTCAAGTATTTTTCTGTTTACATACATCTTTAACCAAATAGTCAGGTGCCTCTAGCTGGTTGTAGACAATTAGGATAGAAGAGGTATCATCTCAGTCTTTTATTATCACAACATTAACTAATCCATAGGTTTTATATTTAAAACAAAAGACTAATTTCTAAGCATATCTGTTGAAATAAGAAAGAATTTTTTTTTCACACATAACTTTATCAAAAACCTAAAATTAAGGAGGGGGGGGGGGAAGGTTACAAATGGAAAGTGAAAGATGTTGGGTTTTTTTCACCTGTGTTGCATTATGTGTAAAAAATAACAATAATCACAATAGCCCCCAAATGTTTAAATATATTTCCATTTTAACCTTTTCACACTATGACTGTAATGTAACAAGGTGTTACTTTTAATGACTACTGGCATGTAAACTGCCTTGAGGATAAGTGTCATGTAAAGAAAACATTGTTTATTAGCTTTATTCTGGCACATGTAGAGTTCATTAACAAATTAAGTTGAAACTTTGTTCTAACTGATTTCTTCTTTAGTTCCTGGGAGGAAGAATACTGACAATTAATACTATATTTTATAGTTTGCACTTGTCTCTAGCCTGGCCTACACACAAATACTTCTGCTGAAATAAATTGGCTTCTAAATCAAGTTAATAAAATCATTGCAGCCCTCTTGTGTGGACATTCTTAAAACTGAATTAAGCTAACATGATATAAGCCATTCTTAAACCAATTTATGTGTCTTCGCTTGGGAGCTGCTCCAATTTCACCAAATTGATTTAGAAACGGACTTAGTTAAATTGGTGTAATTTCTCTGTGTGTAGACCAGACCTTAGATTCATCATTAATTACTAAACGTATCAGTTTATCTAATCAGAATGCATTATAATATGTTCATGATTGTGATAATAAACCAGAATCAGAGGGAAAAATTATAGCTGAGAATTTTCTATGAGATGCTTGGCCAGAAGACAATAAACAGGGCCCTGGTAGGTGTAAATTGTTCTATCCATGGAGTTGCACTGATTTGTTCAAGTTGAGGAACCTAGCAAGGTGTCCTGCAAAGTATCCTTAGGTGGTGTTAATGTGATTCTGCTCTCCAGCATTATGTCTGACTTTGTGTGAAGCAGATCTTGTACCTTTAGTTTGTTATGGCTACAGATGTGTCTGTCCTGTCTATGAACACAAAGATCAAGTACAAGAGATCTGGGTTTCTTGTGCTTGATTTTTGAGGTGCTTGCGCCCAAATATCCTGAAGGGGAAGTGAGTCCTTATATCTTCAGAAATTCAGCATTCAAATAAAATCTCATTATACAAGCATTCTGGCAGCAAAGTTTTACATCAGCAGCCAAGGAAGTGCAGGTCAGACCCATTTATTGTTGGGTAGCTACCACTCAGAAGTAGAAATCATACAAAGGACTATGAACACCTTGTTTCCAAACCTTAATATGATAGGAAGATTAATACCTTGCCAAACACTTTGTGACATTGTCTCTGTTGTTTCTAGATTAAGAGAGAGATTGATCTGTATTTTGATAAGGAAAACTGTCATTGTACATGGCAGTTGTCTGAAGCAGAAGCCAGTAGTATTCTCCTCATGCAAATTATATAATTAGTGCAACAGAAGTAGCCACTTATTTCTGTTACTTAAGAAAACAATTTACAAATAACTTTATTTTCACTAATTGCATCCAGGAGCATTGTTTTATCTTTATTACAGTGGACCTGACTACAGTAGAATGAGCAACATTTACGGGTGCAGTCATTCAGGATAAGGGAAGTTCTCAGTGACAACCAGGAAATTTTTGTTTTAAAAAGAGCAGCATTTCTGTTAGATCCATGTTTGGTAAAGCCCTTGTCCTTTGAGAATGTGTACAAAATCCTACCTGTCACTGATACTCTAGCTGAGCTTTACCCTGCTTTCAGTACATTATGCCCTTGGTTTATTGTGATACTTGAGCAGGGCTTACTATGGACAAAACCCCACAGTTTTTGCAGCAGCCTTGAGGCTGGGGCGATATGGTCCTGATGGGCTTTCCTAGAGGTATGAATCTTTAGTAAGGTAGTAATTAATGACTTGCTCTCCTATTGCCAGTTACTGGAGACTACAAATATCAAGACTGTGACTCCTAATTTACCTTGGCCTTCCTGGTAACACAACCAACAGTTAGAAGAGATTCTTTTTTCATTAGAAACAGGGAAAAAAAAAATGTTACTGAGACTTTCCTGCAAATTATGATCTTTGTCTGGAGTACTTAACAGATACATAGATCCTTTTCCATGTTTATCCTCTAAAACAGCTTGTAATCACTTTTTTTTTTTTTTCTCCATGAAGGTAAAGTATTTTTTCATGAAAACGGTGGACAATTAATAAGTTTATTATCTTTCAAATCTTTCAGAGGTTTACTTTTGTCTCTTAATTGGAACAGTGTTCTTTTTTCTTCTTCCTTTTTTTCTCTAGCAGGAAGAAAGTCTTTTTAAGAAAGAACTAATTTAGCATAAAATGTATTTAGTGTCATGACTTAATAGAATGAGTAAATCATCATGTAATACAATCATATCTTAGGCTAGTTAGAAAAATTGTCTGAACATGAAGTAAGCATTGGTATAGTAAAATCCCAGCAGAACACATCTAACATGAAAAGCTGACTAATAAAATTTCTATTCTGGCTAATAATTTTTCAAAGCCTTAATACTACAGCAAGTGTGTGGAGTCTTCCACCTTTAGAACTACGAATTATTGGACCTCTGAAAACACGTTGTAAATAAGTTATAAATGTGAGTGTGTTCACAAGGATCTTTCTGTTTCCTTTCATTACAATGAAAAATTTCATATAATTAAGAACCTGACTTCTACTGACAGGGAGGAATAATGGTTAAAGGTAGATATGAAAAATTATGCTGAGTATGTAAACATGGAAACATACTTTGAGATAAATGTTACTTCCAAATTTATCCCTGTCAGCTACCATCTGAATTCATATTACACAGAGTGTATATAGAATGCTGCATACATCTCCCTGAAAAACAGGGAATGTAATGTACAAGCAAGCCCAGACCTCATTAGCTATTATAATTTCTTCTCAAGGTATGTAGTTTGCAGTGTCTTAGTGAAGTGCATTAGCTCTCAGGCTTTTTAAATGCCTCATAATAAAAGTGCCAGCTGCCAACAAGCTAGCCTTCTCTCCTCCCCCTCCCAGAACATGCTGGTTTTATGGTAGCTAAAGGTTTTTATTGGATATTCCAATTTAACTAGCAGAAATTAGAGTGTGTAAGTTTTCAAAATCTGACAATGAGAGACAAAGAAGGCTGCATGCTCTGCTTTATCTTTCAGTACGAACATGAAGAAGTGAGTGCAGCCATGGAGGCTTTTAAAGGCATGCAGGGCAACGTAGCTACACTTTTTAGAGAGCAAGGAGGAAAAACATTTTTAAAACTATGGAAGATGTCTTATCTTTTTTAAATGGCTGTGTGAGTATTATTCCAGGCATAATTTTGAACATCTAAAGTAAGAGACCTTCTGCTGGTCCTGCTTTCCTGGTAGCTACTAAAGGCAGTAAATTTAAATGACCTTATATTGGCTGAAGAAAACACTGCTTTTCTGTGATTGTTTGTGTTCCCAGGGATGTTAATAGGAGCTGTGTTGTTATGCATGTGAATGAGAATGGGACTGTTGTAATTCACACACTTGTATCTCCAACTAGAGTCCAAAGTCAGCTCTGATTTGACATTACAGTGGGAAAATCAGCTTTCACTAATCAGTCTTCACATTTTAAGGCAGGGAAAACACAGATGCTTAAAGATTCCTTTTGGATGATATCTAAATAACTGCAAAATGGCTAGAAAAGAGGGAATTTAATTTCTTCTTATCCTTTGTTTTAGTTAAGATGCATTGACAGAATTTACTCCACCTCATGCTGAAAGTTTTGTAACTCCCAAATCAGAGTAAATGAGTGAAACAGTCCTGTGAAGTGTCCCAAGTTCAGTGGTGTTTTTCACTCGATCTGGGTTTTCCAGGTCCATTTTGTTTAGTATCTTTCTTTTAAATTAACATCTCAGTAGGGGCTCAGTTCCTGCTCCTGTCCCCAGCCCTTTCTGCCAAGTTGGAAAAGACACATATGGCTATAGAGTGCTCAGTGTCCTTAGTTCCAATTGATTCAGTAGCTATTCAGGTCATATTTAGGAGTGTCTAGGAAATACATTTCACCTATAGATTGTCTCTCTGGATAATCCTAAACCTAGTTCTCTGTCTACAGTAGTAATAATCACAGTAATATGTTGGTTTTGTAAAGGGATACCCTTTTGCAAAGGGTATGTTGTAAAGAATGAGATGTGATGCAATTCATGTGTTTCAGAAAAATTCTTTGGGTTCCCAGGAAGAAATTAGCTTCATTAGGACTCAGTTTATTACTGGTGCTTTATTGTGACCAGTATTTCCTCTTCCCTGTGGGAAAGGTCGTAGCTAGATCAATGGTTTTCAGCATGACCTGAGGGGTCTGGGAGAGGTAACAAAAGGCTCAGAAGGTCTGAGAAAGCCAATCATATTATTGCTATGTTTGCATTTATTGTTCTAATATTAACACATGCACAGGAACATTTTAGGAGTGAGAACACTTTAGGAGTGAACAAAGAGGAAAAACTCTGTTGCTTTGCCTTGAGGTTTGAAGGTGACCTGGTGGTATTACAAGCATTGTTAGTTAAACTGTGTGCTAAGGAAAGATGTTTCTTTTATACTTTATTCCCTCTGTCTGTGCTCAAAGAGGTCTTAAAACCCTTATAAAGGAGTATTACATTGCATTTCAAGCTTTTTTGTGTGTTAATAGAGCAAAATCTATGACAATTCAGCCCAAAGCTGCCACACGTGACTTTTGGGAGCTGTCTGTGAGCCAGGTGGCTCAGTCTTTGGAGACATTGCTTAAGGATGAGAGAGAGGAATTCTCTGAGCCAATCTAAGTGGCACCTGGGTAAGCAATAGACTTTGCAACAGACTTTACTACACAGATCCCTGCTGCTTTACTGCCATCCTTATTGCCTCCAGTCATGTCCCACTGGGTTTCTGTGTGCCTGGGCCCTTGGCACTGGCGGAACAAAGAGTGAGATGAAGTGAGAAAGGAAGGGAGGAAGAGGGGGGAGAAGACAACTCAGTGTAACTGTTGAACAGTGGCAGCCATGTGACTCCAAAATAATAATTGGTGGGCAACAAACAAAATTCCACCTAGCATAATAGACAATAAAGCTGGTAAAAATCAAGCTCATTTGGTAGATGATGTATTAGAGTTATTTGTGAAGAATGGTTTGAAACTGCTGTGCATTGTTTTTTTTTCTTTGCGTTCTTTGTGCTGGTTTTGTTTGCATGAACTGCAATATGTTATATTATATGTCTGTGATAATGTTAGATCTCACAGGCAGAAAAAAGAAATGAGATATGGGACAGGAGGGACACCAGTAGATTTTATTATTATTATTGGTTAGAAAGTAAGAAAGATGGAAGTTGAACATATTCCCAATTTTTTTTATCAAGACTTTTGAAGTGTAAATTTTCTCCCTCTGTTATTCGGCTACAGTTGGGAATAGTAAAGTGGTTTAAACCCTGAAAGCATGTGTAAGTAATCTTAAAGTAAAAAATCACTACAAGATGTTGCTCTTAGAAAACAAAGCCTGTAAATTGTGAGATCCAAGGTCAAATCAAAGAATACCTAAAACTTTATTTAGTTATAGAGATGTGCAATTAAGCCAAAACATCTTTACTTTATCCCTCCTATGATATCATTCAGTAATTATACGTTAAAGGATGTGTAAGGACAAATGAAGTTACACAAACACTGACATTTTTCCCATTTTGCTTCTTACTCCTGATATCATCAGAGGTCAGTTTTATAGTATTCTGGTCAGAGCTTTCTATCTCAAGTTGTTGATTGCAAGATGAGTGAGTGGTTTTTAAAGGCAGCCACTCACTAGCATCCATGGTTAGTCTAAGGATGGGGCCTCAGGCTTGACATGTATTAAGTTGCTTCAGTGATTGAATGTGCAGTTCCAGTATTAGCAATTGTTTCAATGGGGAATGAGGCAGGGTCAGGAAAGTGGAATGGATATGTTTTGATCCAGAGTTTCCTGTCCCTGGAGGTGACTGGTTCACCTTGAGGGCTACCGGTGGAAGGTGGAAGCGGCAGCGTTGTTCCCACCACAGAGCTGCAATGCAGAGTCACCACGTGAGCTGATAGTTCCTTCCCTGTTAAATTAGGACTGATATCAAAGGGATTGGACATTTGTCTCTTGTTGATGATGGAGGATTTGGCCAATTCCTTTGCACAAAATCTCTTCTTTTCCTCTTTGGAGGGCAATCTCATTGTTACATGTCCTCTCAAAGATGATTTTGATCAGTGCTATGTATAGTCAGGTGCATGGATGGATGCTGAGAAGCTGTTATGTGGGCAGTGTTCTGACCTTGATAATTTTGGCACTCTGAGCATCGACAAATTAAACTTTTTCTTCTCTTGGCAGGCTGTACTTTATTCATGTGGACTATAATTTTCTGCTGCTTCTTCTCCCCAAAGTTTTCAGCTTTGTAGATTTAAAAACTAGTCCTGGTGTTGCTTATTTCGAAGGGATGTTGAGATGTAACTAAAGAAGCTTGCCAAGGTAAAAAGGAACAAAATGACCTGGCCTGTTGGTTTTACAAAAAAACATTAACAATTTACTAAGATAAATTCAACTGTGTAACAACATTAATATTCCCCTGCAGTTACACTCTATTGATTTGTACCAGCATTATATTGCCTTTCCTCTACTGCATTTTCATAGTTGGATTGATACCGTAAGGTTTTAATGACACAAATTCCAAAATTACTGTATGCTTTCTGCTCCACATCACTTTAGTGTCCGTTGGGTTTGGAAGCACCCAAGAAGTGGTTTGTGTGTCTCCTGGGTGGCATGCAGTCCTCTTCAAAGTCTCACAAAGAGCTGGGTTCCCAAGGACAGGGATTCTGAAGCCCTTAATTTAGTGGTCACAGCTGTCCCTACAGCTGCTTCTTCTGAGGCCCTCTGGCCCTGGCCCATGTGATACCACTTCTGCCAGAGATGTTATTTATTGCAGGAGGATCTGGCTTGTTATGATTGGGTCAGTTATCTTTGCTCCTTGACTTTTTTCTTCCTGGCATTACAGTGTATCTTTTTCTGTGGCACCCTAGTGCCTATGTTTAATCCAAATTTGTCAGTGATCTTCACCTTTATGTTCTCTGCTTGCTTCAGCTCAGATTCTTGTGGTGGGATCAGGAAATCTCAGTATTTTCTGATGCCTGCCTATGTTAAGCCCCCATTAGCTTTCAGCTGTCCCCGATTATTAGAAAGCCCCAAATTTAAAATTAAAATGTCCTATCACCCTACTCAGATCTACTGTTTCACTCCTTTTTCATTATCCTAGTTTATTAACATTTGAAGACCTGAGAAGAATGCAGGGGAACAATAGAAGACCTTGTAATGTGATGCCTCGGATGCAGACACAGCAGGCAGAGCTTCAGAAGATTAGAAATGGTAATACTTGTAATTAGAAATTCTGCAGTAAAGTAATGTTAGTTGGGAAGTCGCAAGCAGAATTTAAGTACTCAGATTAATATATATGGTGTGAAAATAATTATGTCAAGCCACGTGTTTCACCATCAGGCTATCTCGGAGATCAGTCCCTTGAATCAATCTTCATTTTGAATTCTAGCAATGTGGACACATAGTGTGAGGCAATATTGAGTAGGGTGTGATGTGTGTCACTAAATACAGTGTGTAACTGCTCTCCTCCACAACTGTAAAGGAAACAGAACTTTCCAATTCTGGTTTATGGAGGAGCATTGACATACTCTGGCCATCCTTGTAAACTATGCCCAAAATAGTGCAGCACTGAAAAACACTGGGCTAGTCAGAGAAAAGTTTTTGGTAGGTACAGATGAAAACCCATTTTTCTCCAGGTGACTGGTAAATGCCATTACTATTAGACAAGTATGTCTTAATTTTCTTGAGTGCTGAGCACATGTATTTCCAAGTGTCTCCAGGAGAGCTGTGAGCATTGAACACCTCATTTACAATTTTCCTCTTGGGGAATTTGTCATTGTATAAAGCAGTAAACATCGATTTTGTAAGGATCACAAAAGCATTCACCTTTTAACTAGCTCTAGAAATATACAGGCTTTGGCAAAATAATGAATACTTGCAATTTTTTCCCCCCCTGGTTTAGTTCTCTGATCTTGCATGTTACTTAGCAAGCCAGGGATCCCCATGACTGGGTATGACTTATTCTCTGATGTTGTTTTTTGATTCAGTTGTATCTGCAGTTTCTGTGTTTTCTGGCAGAATGACTTTACTCCTTAATGTGTTCTCATTCTCTGTGTTTCTCAGGCTAGTTGTTTTGAGCTCCAGCTTTTACCTTTTACTCTGGCTTCTTTTTTCTTCCTTTTCCTTTTCCTTTTCCTTTTCCTTTTCCTTTTCCTTTTCCTTTTCCTTTTCCTTTTCCTTTTCCTTTTCCTTTTCCTTTTCCTTTTCCTTTTCCTTTCCCTTTCCCTTTCCCTTTCCCTTTCCCTTTCCCTTTCCCTTTTCCTTTCCCTTTTCCTTTTTTCCCCTCTTCCTCTTTCTCTTTTTCTTTTTTGTTTCTTTTTTTTTGGTTTGTGGGTGGGGAAAGACAATCCCCAAGCCAACCAATTGAGTCATTCCCCTACAGATACTGTATGACCAAGCTGATTTTTTCAGTCCTCGACCTCTCCAGCACCATAGTGAAACCACATGAGGTGAAGCCTTGAAGATGTGTCAGCCATTTCTTGTCTGCAGGCTGGAAGATGAATGAAAAAGTGCTGTCAGCTCAGGCAGGTTTTGTATACACTGAGGCATTCTGTGACACAGCAGTCTCAGGATGTACACCAGAGCTCTACATAGGCACCTTCCTGGATCATCACACGCAGCAAATGCTTTTGTGTATTTTAGCATTTAGAAATAAATCAAGGGCTTCTTAAGTTACAGCAATTAAAAATGCTGATGCACAAGGTCATTTCAAAAAACTGTCTTTTCTAGAACATGAGGAAAATGAGGAATATCAGTTCAAAAGCTAAGGCTGAAAAAGGTGGCAGATTTATTTTAATGAGTGTCAAAAAGCATCAGTCATTTGAATATGACCGTAGAATCAGTCTTTCAGTGGCTAGGTTAAACAAACAGCTGGGGAGGGAATGTCTAGATATACTTGAGTGCATTTAAGCCTGCCTCAGAGCAGGAATGCAGAGATGACTGTCTGAGGTCCCTAGGACCAAACATTTCCTGCGTTTTGATTTCTTTATTTGCATAAAGAATATATCGTGATCTGAAAATTGTACTGGAATATATCCATAATTCTTTACCAGGTTACATCCTTGTTTCACTTCCCCTTTAGATCATAATTTTTTTAATGTTGCAATTGACATATTGATTCTGTTTCAAACGAAGCAATTTAACTGTAAACGTGCCAAAAAGGAAAAAAAAATCAACATACTGTTGCTTTGCTTGCATGAATGAATCTTGATTCAGTGTTGGCAGAGGTTTTTCTTTCACTCTGGCTTGTATCAGTTGGCACTGATTTGTTATTGTTCCTAACTCCTGTACTTTTTTAATTGCTTTGTGTCAAAGAGATGCTAAAAGGCATAAAATGAGTGCATTAAAATAATCTCCAATAATATCATTAGAGGGCTACAGCACACTTAAAATGTGAATAATTTTTAGTTGTAGTGCATGTTTCTCCAGTGGGAGGTTGTATGATAAAATTTAAAATAGTGTGAGTATAATCTGGTCCTGGAGAGTGGAGCAGAATGACATGAATGAAAAGAAAATTTGAAGTTACGTTAGTTTTTGTCTAAGTAAGGCAGAAAAATGAAGTATTTATATTGTATAATTTGCAAAAAGCACTGCATTTTACTAGATACTAGATCCACATGTTTTTGAAACATGTACAAGCAATGTAGTTTGAACAAATGTGAATAGCACAGAAAGAAAATCTTGGTCTCCAGAGTGGAAAGAAGGGGTTTGAGTCTACAATTCTGAAAAAAATAATTATCCACAAGAAACCTTTTAATCAACATATCGATTACTAACTTCTCGTTTTGTACCTCTAGCATAGCAGTGTAATATTTTTTTCTCATAAAGCTCTAGGAAAGTCCCTAGATGGAATTTCTAGGTATTACTTGAAAAGAATGGAGCTCCAAGTCTCCCTGGAGAAAATGCCCAATTAATTCATTCCAATGCAGAAAAAACAATGGAGATTCTTTCAGTAAAATTAAAGCTGTAAAAGTAATCTTTAATTATATTTAGTGTGGTAAGATTTTATTTTCTTTGTGTATTTTAGGTAGAAGTCTAAAGCTGACTTCAACTTGCTACACATTTCCAGTAAAACAAGCCATTTCTTCTAAAAGTATGGACTTGGAGGAGAACAGAATGTTTAGTGCCACTTAGGCAGGAGTTGACTGCGTGCATAACTCCTGCTACAAATATGAATGCTATTTGAATCTATTTATACAATTGGATTCATGGTTCAAGAAACTTTCAGTGTGGGCTATTAAACAAGCTTGTGCTCTTTCATGGGGTTTGGCTTAAGATAATGGATGAATACTGTAGGAGAAAGGCAAAAAGTGGGGGAGTGCAAGAAGGCTTCATTTGTGTGTCACTGCCATTGAAGCACCATGTCCTCTTTTATAATCCTGTCATATATGACCTTGGCATTCTTCTTGGCATGACATTTGGAGGCTGCTTTCTTCCCTCTCCTCTCTTTCAGATTTTATATGGAAGTATGGCCAAGGAGAGATTTAAAAGGCCAGAGACATACTCTGTCATTCTTTAAACTCAATCACTTTTATTGCCTTGGATACAGTAGTATCCAAAGGAAGACTGAGAAGTATAATGACATGTTGCTTTGCCTATTTTTATGTCTATTGTTTTTCTAGATTTGAAAGTTCTCAAAATACAGAGATGCAGTCCATTTTCAAAATACTGTGTAAGATCTGAGTCAGCAATAATATGCATGTTGAGACCTTAAGAAAAGTGGCAGTTTGACAGAGAAAAAAGTTAAGACTTTGCCTATCTTATGTTTTCTGTGATTCTCTGGAGGAAAGATACTATATGAAATATGAGTAATTTCTTTAAGGATTTTCTCTGGTTTAATTCACAGATCCCAAGTTCTTCTAGAAGATTAAAGTAGGAAAAAAAATCCTTCTATTTAAAAGGAAGTTTTTTGTTTCCTTCATATAAATAATATTTAAGTAAGAAATTAATATTATAGAATCAACCAAAGGCAAAGCAGGGAGACATTTATTGGAGAGCTGGTGCAGTTATATAGAAATGATACTTAACATGTTCGGCTCTATTGTACAATTTGATTGCAGTAAAAAAGAATAAAAAGTACTCAAAATAATAAAAAACAATCCCTATCTTAGTACACATCAGTTAGGTGGTTCATTTTAGCATATATGTGCATATATACACATACATACACAGAAATATATATATGCACCTACTTGTAAATAATCTTATGTATGTGTTTGTATGTCTGTACTTATCTCCCGCATTTCATTATCTGATGTCTGTTAGAGTATTTCAGCTTGTTTTCGCTTGTTCTAGTTAGGGTATAAATTTAAATTTCCATGGCTAACTGCAATAATTACGTGTTTAGACAAGTCTTTTGTTTCCAATAGAGATGTTATGAGAAATGTAATGCAGACTTTTTCCTCACTTTTCCTTCAGTTTCTATTCCTTCACTTTCTAAAAGTCATTTTACTTCATAGGTATGCACTCATATGTTTTTTAGAAACTTGTCAAGAGGAAATCAATTTGTTGCATGTGACTGTGTAAGATGAGCACAGCAGATGCTGCTAACTTGTTGCTTCTTAGTATGCCTGTTCATAATTGCATTGCCTAAACCTAAAGGATATTGAGAGTAGTTAACTACTAGCCAACACTGTAGAGTTAATACACCTTTGCTGTTTGATGTATAACTTCCTATGCATTTTAGTAGTAGTCCAAATCTACTATAAACATTTTTTTTAACTTTTTAATGGAGTAAAGACTGACCTTGAAGTGTTATAATTTTAACCATCCTGGTGCAGAGTAGTAGAAGCCTGTGTAGTGGCCTTTCAATGACCATGGGAGTAAAAAAGCAGCCATGAAGGTTCCTGTCTGATTGCAGTTATTGATGAAATTCTGACTTCAGCAGAAGCACAGCAGGATCCTATGGCAGGATATAAGACATAGCCTGTGCTTTAATTGATTATAACCTCCCAATTCAGCACAAGTCAAACATTTCAGCCTTGCCTGAGCTTGATTTAATTTGTTTAAATGTCGTGTGTGCAGGAGTGGTGGGGGCTTTTGGTTTCTTGACTATCTTGTTGGCATTTGATCAAAATCGAACATTGCTTGCACTCACCTGGAAAAAAAATGAGTAAAAAATGGAGTATTCAAAGGTAGAACTTGCTCACAAAATGTTACCATTTACTGTGTAGTTCAGTAAGTCCCCCCCATCTCCCCTGTGTCAGTTGACTCCAATTTAGATGAGGAAGAGATTTGACACGTGCCATCTGCGTGGTACTGAAAGGACATTCAGTTTATTTCTGCTAAAAGGCTGTGTGGACAGACCACAATGTTTTTGATTTAAGTTTCTATCAGAAACAGAAGCAAACAAGGAGTAGTAGTAGAGAAAACAGTGACCTCAGTCAGCCTGTAGAAGATGCTGGAGTGGCTTAAAAACTTTTGCCAGCTTATGGTTACTTTCACACTCTCAGCTCAGATAGCACATGCCTGGAGAAAGGTTTGCTCTCCTGCCAGACTCTTCTGCTGCTTATTTTTATTTTTTCCCCAGTTCTGCTCACTGAGGTTAGGCTGAAAGCAGCATAGCAACCAATTAGAGAAAATATAGGTAACTCATCATTTAAGTGAAAAGGAAATATTTTTCAAAAGGAATTTAATTAACTAGAAAACAAGTCATCTTTAAAAAAATTATTTTCTTTCTAATTGACTGAAATAATAAATAAGCATTTCTGAAAATTGTTCTTAAAATATTTATTTTTCTTTTCATCATCAGCAAGGACTGAACTATTCCTCCTCCTCATATGTCTTTTAAATATCCACATTTTAATTCTTAGAAAGTGATTCAGAGTAATTGGCACCATGGAGTCCCATACTTACTAGCTCTCGTTGATTCAAAATCAGGTTTGTGTTTGAAAAAAACGGTGTTCTTAGGAATTATAACTTAAAAACTATTCCACTTTCTGCAAATCAAGTTGAGTTCTCAATTAGATAACATCCACAAAATCAAGTTAAAAACCAAAAGCCTGATTGCTATTATAAGAACATCATAATGGTTGCACTGAGTCAGACTGGACATCCGTCCAAGTCGGCATCCTGTCTGCATCAGTGGCTGGAAGTGAATGTGTAGGGAGAAATAGAAGAGCAAGACAAGAATCTGGGATACTTTATTAAAGACTCCTCTACCCCCAATTTTGTCTCAGGTGTCCTCAGCCAAATGTAATCTCTGTGTATTTAAATGAAGACCCTCAGTGACATAATAAACATTAATAGCTTTCTCCTGACCCCAAGTGAGAGTTCAGCTTTTCTGTGTCCTTTCAAAAGGCTCTTCCAATTTTAACTGGGCTTCCAAAGGTTTCTTTTGATGGCCTCTTGTTCTTACTGGACAAGACATAAACAATGAATCTATTGTCTCCAAGCCACTCAAGATTAAGCAAACCTCTATCATATTCTCCATGCAAAACTGAAGAATCAAAATTCTAATAATTTCTTATATAAAGACATTCTTTACCTGTGGTCATAATATAAAGCTGTGTCATTATCTTGTTGACCATTGAAGATTTTTCATCTCTAAGAGTAAACTTTTGCAAAGACAGGATCAAAATGATACTTAGGGTGCAGAATATTGGGACTTGCTTCTCTGATCTAAAATTTCCTTTACTTGTGTTTGGCTATCATGTAGAGAATTAAAGTGATTACAGCAGAACTCTCCCTTTAATTGTTTCTCTAATTCAGAAAGAACTCCTCCACTAGTTAGAAAATATGGAGAACCTGAGTTAAAATTGTAAGACTTGGAGGAAGGGAGAGGGATTCAAGGTTCCTGAGGAAGAAGAGGGAGCAGAAAGGCATGGTAGAAGAGTTGAAAAAGTGAAAAGCAGCAACTGTAGATGATTTACTGTTGCATACTCCAAATACATTCTCTCTCTTCTCTGTCCTCCTTTCAAAACTGACATTTGCAGTAGAAATGGTCTGAAAGCTTCTGTTGAGCTGCTTCTTTTAAATTTGTCTTTCACCTTAACCTGGGATCTGTAGGTTTTCTCCTAGTAAGCAACTCTAAGAACCAGGTAAAATGCCCATGAGGTGCTGCAAAATTCAGGAAGCTAGTCTGAATGGTTTGTTAAAAGAGCAAAAATTCTGGAAAAAACCTTATCGTGCCCAAATTACTAATAGATGCCAACCTAGGCCCAGTGAAAGGAGGAGGCAATCAAATGTAAAAACCACTTCAGATGTGCACAGGCACGAAACATGGGTATATCAGGTTTCTCTGTAATATCTGTTAAAAAATAGCTCCCTCGAGCAAAGCCATGGCTCTGTGCTTTTAAAGATAACAATATAGCCAAATCTCCTATTAAATGGGTAAGTTCTCAAAGATAGACACACCTCTGTGCTAGGCTCACTGAACTTATTATTTTCCATTTCCAGTCTATGTCCTCATTTGACATATTTAGTCATGTGAGATGCTCCTCTTGATGTCTGGCATTCCCTGCCAAGTTTTCAGAATTAAGACCACAGTTGGAAGCCATATGAATAAAATAATTTTCTGAGCAGCAGATCCACAGATCCAATCCATAGCAGATACTGGACTATCTAAAATCTCCAGTCTGCTCTAATTTACTTTATGTATACATATCTGTCTCTTTCTAAAAAGTGTTGAGAACCTGTCACCCAAATGACACCCGAATGGCACTGTGAGCCATTTATTAACAGGTGTAGCATTTGTGATAAAGTCCAAGTCTCATGCATTCTGACTGACTATTCAGTGTTGGAGCTGTTCCCTTTAGAACAATGCTTGGAGGGTTCTTAACAGTAGTGCTGGCACTTTCCCTGAGTTTATAGTTCAGGAGCAGATGTTATTTTTGATGCATACGAAGATGAGAGGGAAAATGTAGAATGCAGAGTATTAAACCAGATACAGTAAGGTGCTCACTCCTCCACCCAGATTCCAGCATCCAGATACCATTTCAAATATGATATTGTGAGAGGAGTAATCTTTTTCGCTGTATTCCAGAAGCCCAGATCTTATTTGATGTTCAGACATGGGAGCACTTAAGTCCCAGCAATTGTCCCCAGTAGATAAAAGTAGTGACACCCAGAAGAAGGCTCCTGCAGGTCTGGTGCTCTGAAAGGACAGCACTGAGTTCTGGAAGTTGGCAGTACACCCAAATAATTCAAAGATATTGATTAATATATATCTAGACCCTTTGAAATTGATATAGTGCTGAGAAAAGGGAGAGTTTGAAGATCATTACTGCACTGTGCGCAGTCATAATTAACTACTCTAAAAAAAAAACCACTACCAAGAAGCAGGAGACTATCCCCTGACTTGCAGCTCTCTGAAAGACAGTGCTCATATTTCTTATGTGATTTGCATTTATGTGCAAAGTATATTGTGAGACAGCCCAGTGACTTAGAGACCAATCATTAAGACAGAAAGACCTACACGGGTGCAGTCAAGAGCACTTATTAAAAGTGTTTACTTGTGCATATAATATGGCAATATTATATCTCTGTAAACAAAAGGTCATTACTGCCCATATTTCCTTCTGTTGTAGTTTTTTTCAAACAAAGAAAAAAAAAAACCCCACAAGTAAATACATCTCTAATGTTACTCTGAGTTGCTGCTAAGACAAACATTGCAATGCTGTGTGGGTGTCTTATAGCAAAGAAGTGATTCAGACTTGGGGAGGGGGCTTAATCACATAATACTAATATCCCATAATGGCACTAAAAGATAATTCTCACAAAAGCATTTAGTACTCTGGAATTTAGGATCCTCTCTATATGAATCCAGGACACCGTGTCCTTACTGAGATGTCATAAACTGACAAACATTGCCTGGCATAATGTCCAAAACCATGAGTAGTGTATGAGTATTGATCTTGAGGGGGTGCAAAATTGGCTTCAGATTACTTAATTCACCTGAATATTCACATTTGTGAACTATACCCTTGTGCATAATCCTTCAAATGTGCATCATCTGATGATTAAGAGAAACGTTTTTGCCCTGTCACTGCTTACAGTAATTGAAGTCCTGGTCTGTTTTGATATGCAAATGTTAGGAGGCTGATATCTGAAACCTGAAAATCTTGTGACTCACTGGGAATGAGTAAGAACTGAAATACAAGTTTTGAAAATCAGCACGAGGTAAAATGCTACTGGGAAATTTAGTGCCATTGTCCAGTTTGAGTATATAGCATATAAATAAAGCACTGCTAACTGTAACGGGGATATTGTGTGTCACACAATCCTTGACTTTATTTTTGAAGCTCTAGCTGTTATGATCATGGAATTGTATAAATTCTACTTCAATTTGTATAAATAATTGCATTTCTAGATTCCTCCTGAAAGTCTGACAACACCACTCCTATAGAATGAACTATTAGAGGGGAAAAAAAGATCTTAAGATGCATTCCTTTTAAAAAGTCTGATATTTTAAAATTGTTTCTATGGTTAGCTGGAGTTACGATATTTGAATATGTGAGTGTTGCCAATATTCTAAATTTAAATAAAGCAATATAATTTTTTTGTTTGTTTTAAAAATATTTTTTCATGACCTTTCACTAGTAATGAGTGACCTGGCTCAGGTACATTTGAACAGTGATGTTATTGGTGGGGTCTCTTTAAAAATCATACATAGTCTTTGCACTGCAGTATTGTAAAGGTATCTTAAGGTTAGAGACATGGTATCTGATAACTGAAAAGGAGGTTGTGGGATTCTTTTTCATTGTTGGTGAAGATCAGTGCAGGTGCAGACACTGTACTCTAGTTTCCACTACAGTTCTAGAGTTACGTTAGCACAGCAGTGGGAAGGAATGTCAGAACAACAGCTGATCTTCAAATCGTTCCAGGAATAACTGAAATAACTCAATATATTCATTAAAATATTCTCCTCAGCTAATTTAATTATGGAACTTAGTCTCTTCTGTCTTTATAGTCTCAAATACAATCCTCTGTTTATCAAGGGTACTGCAGGATTTTGACTATTTGGTGAATACCTTCCCTGGCTTATATATACAAACATGCAAAATGTGGGGGGAGGACTGCGCAGTATGGTTTATATCTTGTTCACAGAGGACCAGTTTGACTATAATCCAGGATGCTGTTCTCTCATATAAAAAAAAAAAAAAGCAGCTTAGGTTTTTTAAGAATGGGGCAGCTCATCATAACTGATGCCAGAACTGATTTAAACTTGTAAAATGAGAGAGAGAGAGAGAGAGAGAGAGAGAAAGCAGGGTGACAGGCAATGGGGGAATTTGCTGAGATTCTCTGGACCTTGAAAGGACAAATAAGGTTTTTGTTCCCATCCTTCTGGAGAGGCACAGCTTATTTAAAAGGCTGAAGTGAGCTGTGGAACTGCTTTGCTTGTTTTTGATTTCACAGGGCTTGAAGCATTGAAGGAGTAGGATTTCTCTGTGTAGTGATGAGCCATATGAGGAGTTTGTATAATACCTCCTTGTGGGGAAATGAATGAAACAAGACCACAATTCTCTGTTCCTTCTTTAAAAAGTCCCTCATTATAAGGCTTCTGCTCTTGGAAAAGACTCCACCCTCTGACATGTAGAACCAACCACCTTCTAATAGCCAATATTCTGTTATAACACACACACACACAATGTTTGGCTCCATGCCAGGCTGTAATTTGTTTTTGACATCTATCTACTGACTAATGTGACAACCCACACATGTATTTATTTCCAGAAGGAGGAATGCATAATGAGAGCAGAAGCTCTCCCAAGTTCTGAAGAATCAGTTAATGAAAAGGAGGGGGAAAGAGCAGCCTCCCACCCTTCCTCCCAAATGACAGATTTTTCAAAGCCCAGGCACCAAATTCTACAACTTTGAAGTTAGCTTTCTGTGGTTTTTCAGCTACCATTTTCTCTCTGCTGCAGCTTCACAGAAGCTGCTATTTGTTCTTTGTTGAGCTGGGGGTATTTGGGGACTTGAATGAGAGATGTTGCCAGAATGTGAATGGCTGAGAGCTAAGCAAAAGGCTGGATTGCATGCTGCATTGCACATGAATACCACATGCCCCTGCACACTCAGCCTGCTTTGGCTTCCTAAGTCTGATTAAAATACAGAAATCCTAGAGCAACAAGGCAACTGGTAGAAATTCTGACCATACTAGAGGCCCAGTAGCCCTAGCAAGCCTAGCAACCAGTGCAGGTAAAACTCATGAGCAATTCAAGTCAGAAATCAATCTGAAGCCTTTAAGGGAGAGGGAAGGAGATTTAACTGTTTGAAGGGATGACCAAAGGAAGTAGAGGATTTGCTGTTTCATGAAAGCCACATATCTAGGCAAGATACCTTCCCTGGAAAGTCAAGCTTTACATGAGAATAAGTTATTAGTCTTTAACTGGTTAAATGTTATGGTGGTGTTATATGAGATGTCAGACTAGCTGAACTGGATCATCCTTTATAGCCTGAGAATCTATGAATGGCAACGTGTTGGGTTTTCTTCCCTCCAGCTGTATGACTACTGCTATTGGGTCTTTGCTAGGTTGGGAATTCATTTAGATACAGCATAGGTCTGTAAGTGTACTGCTAAATCTTCGAAGTCTACAGATGGTGTACATTACAGGTATGAGCTCATATTTTTTTAATTTGTTCCTAGTTATTATTATTACATTAGTAAGTTCAAAAGCAAAACCAGTGATAAAAGTTTGCAAAGCTATTTTATGAAAAAGCAATGCATCTTACTGAAAGTTTAACACAGTGCCATAGGCAAGCCTCCCTCTGACTCAGCTCTTTGTAATGAATAACTGTTCACTGAATATAGATTTAGTGTAATTGAAATGGGTTTTATTTACACACCATTAGTTAATATAATGGGTTAATTTTATGTGAGGCAGCTGCCTCCTGAGAAAATCTCCTGGACTGAATCAAGAGAATTTGGCTTCAGTGGGCAAAATTCTAAAAGCAAAACATAACTTGCTGGTGGGTCTTTGCCCTTTTTTTTTTTGTCCTAATTTTGAGCTAAGTTCAGGGATCTGTACAGCAAGCATTCCATTTCCCAGGAATAGAACAAGGTGATTGAGACCCATACCAAAGCTGAAACAATGAAAAGTGTGCCCTTATTTTCTTCCCTAACTGAAGTCCCTGCCGTGGGTGTAGGTGTCCTCATGGAGAAGAGCAGAAGCATCATGACTGTCTTCCAGGAAATGAATGTCTAGGTTAGCAGGCAGTTATTTTTTGCAGCTGGGAAAAAGGTATAAGTGGCCAGAAGATAAACTGGAAATAAGATGAGGATTTTTAATAGTGAAACTCATTAACCTTGTAAAGCAGTAGGTGCTATTACTTGAAATCCTCAAACTGAGGTTTAACTTTGGTTTCAGAATGGGTTCTGAGAAGAAATTGAAAGCTTCATGCAAAAATTCCTGAGTTAACTTTTCTTTTTGGTGCTATGTGATCAGTTAGTTAAATAGTCCTAAGGTTGCCTTCTAACATTCAGCTGTGCATATAGAGTCATGTCCAGAAGACTCTGTGATAACCAGCAGGATGTGATAGACCACGAGATGGAAAACAATGGTGGTCAAAAGGAGTTTTGTTGTGTACTCACACCAATGTTTTTGTCCATTCAATGGATTTTTTGGTAAATATGCATTACTGTGCTCAGCTGGTTTAGCAGTTTTGGGCTGGAACCTGACTCACACACTGTTGCTTGAGGCACTGCTGGACAATTAGCAAATAAGAAATGCTCTACAGATTGGATAGGCTTTCTCTAGCAGTCATGTGCATTACATGTGCTCTTTCATTGGAGCTTGTCACAAGAAAAATTGAACCAGTTTTGGAGTGGCAATCTCCAAGGTAAATGTGGATGCTTTCCAGGGACAACAGTTCCTCAAGGTGCTCATGAAGGTGTGCACCTCTTACTTATTCTTGCCCATGTGCTAGGAAACATAGTAGGAGGCCCAAGGAAAAGAAAAATGCTTTTGTAGCTTCATGTTGTTTACTGTGTTGGAAGCTGGGTGTTGTGACAGGCAATGGTTAAATGCATTCCTGTTTTTGCAGATGACTGAAAAGTTTGTTATTACCCTTAAAGAGCTTGACTTTTTAATAAACAATGTATTTTCTGTGGTTGCTTGTGGTCCAGCAGACATTTTAGTCTTGATATTTTAGTATAGCACAGTCTTAAAACTCACCTTTTCTTACTGTACCAGGCCCAAAGTCTACAGCACTTGTCCTATTAGTTGAAAGAAATTAGGCACTCTGAGATTTATTTTTTTTTACTTCAGCATGGAGAGGGTTTAAAACTTACTTTAACAATATATTTGTGTAAAATTGTGAGAAATTTATGCTCTCTTTGCCAGCTGTTAAAAAGCATCACAAGTGATTAAGAAAAACTTGAGGTTATCTGGTTATAGTTTTGTCACAACGATGCAAAGGTGGATTTTTGTTTCCATGAACCAATTTTGCTCGTTCTTATGCTCTTTGCCAGGACACTGAGTTTGTCCAGATCATTTTACTCTGTCTCTTGCATAGCTGTGAAAATCCATGGTGATAAAGTCACACACAGGATCTATTGCTCAACTACCACCCTTGACAGTACCAACCTACTTCCTCACCAAAATCACTCTCATATTACATTACAGCCTCTTGAGGAAAATGAGAACTTTCCAAGGTAGGAGGACTTCTACACGAGGTTTTGCCAAAAGACACATGCATGTTGCCTGTGTACCAAGGGGAACACATCTTAGCAGCTGCTTTGATTTTATCTCTAATTTAATAGGTGGAAAAACTAACTGGCACTCTCAGAAATGGGGAAGGCAAGGGTACCAATGTTGTCTCCCACCTGGGGAACACTGGCTGGTCAGCAGTCTATCCATGTGCAGGGGAGATTATTGCTGAAGGTGCATGGTGACAGCAGATCCAGTTCAAGGAAGGCAGGATATTTTGTCAGATGAGAAATTATGCACCATCATGACAGTATCAGTCTGGGTCCCGAACACCTGGATGGGAGATATTTCTATCTTAATTGCCTGTCCCTGGGACCAATACATAAATTCCCCTGCTTTTGTTATTCAGACTAATCCTTAACATGTTTGAAGCCAAAATAAATGCTAACATCAGGTATTCAGTAGTTTTCTCTAAACGTCAGGAATGTTAAAGGTCCAGGGTTTAGAGGCCTGGCCTAAGGTGAGTCTCATTTGTGGTTTGGAAACAGAATTCCTGCAGCTCGCATCTCACTTAGTTATCCCAATTTTATAAAAAAACATCTCCCAGGATAAGAATGGTGCATTTGCATGACTAGATGTTGCACTCTTTAGTTTTCTGGGCTTTTATTCTCCAACCTTCATCAGCTAATAGAGGGATGATTAAATTAAAAGCACAAAAGCCCAGAGACAGTGGAGATAGACAGACCTCCTCAGAGGAGAGTTCACCCATCAGGTGGGGTGATTTTCCTTCAGAGGTGCTTGTTGCTTTCCATATAAAGGCACTGGTAGGATAATCCCAGAGAGAATATGGATTTATCAACTTGCAATGAGATCTTTAGGGTCCCCATGGGGACCTATGCTTTGCTACTTTTCACAGCTGACAGTGTAGAGACCCTCACTGAGCTAGTGTACCTTGCTTGTTATTACCCTTTTTGAAAATAATGACCAGAGAGAAAGTAGCAGAATCATTGAAATACATTCAGTTGGATTTCTTTTTGCTCTTTCACAAGTTTGAACCAAGACTAATTCTGCTGAAGTTGATTGGTGTTAGCCTGCTGTAGGAGAGAAGAATAAAGCTCAGTGAGCACATAAGCTAAAGTCGAAGTGTTATTGACTCAAGTCCAGCACTGCCCTGTGCTGGAGGTGTGCCAGTTTTAAATCTGCAGTTACTAAGTTCAGTGAGGAGGGAACTGCAGAGGCATAAATCTTGAAGTTGAAGATGAGTAAGCATCACAAAATCTGAGGCCTTGTTTTCCTCTTCCTGGCCCCAATAGCTGTTGTGATGTGAAAGTGGGCACCTCAACCACCTCATCTGCTCTTGATGCTGACAGAGATTCGACGTAGTGTCTTGTAGGTGGACATGTCTACATGGGGGGTTTAGTGTATATTAAGATGAAGTATGAACTTGCAGTGCATAAGCTTTTTTGGTAAAGGTTTTTTGTAGGTAGAAATTGATACTAGAATTATTAAATATAATAATATTCTCATTTTTAAAATACACAGTTTATTTTTCCTTGAAATGGCTCTTAAGAATACAGAATGTATTCCCTGGCAAGCTATAAGTTCTTTACAACAGGTCAAATTTTAGATCTGAATGACTTTACAGAGACCTATAATCCTCTAAGGGTTGAGAGGATAATTTGCTCACTGTGTCCATGCAATCTTTAGCTTCTTGGCTGAGTCTGCATGTAAACATTTGCTAGGTTGTGGGCAGTGGTGTACTGGAGGTGGGACTGTTTCTACACAGGCTGTTGAACACCCAGCTGAAGAAACTGAGTGTTTATTACTACTGGAAGTAGTATTACTACAACTTATTCTCATAGCTGTGAAAGGCACAGTGGCCTTTTACTTGGTTCCTTTAGCCAAGGTTCTGTGTCCTAATGGGCTCTTGCATTTGTTTTGCTTCTTTCTTTCACTCCTTAATTCCTTCTTTTATATTTCCCACTTTCCTTACAATTAATTGTGAAGTTACCAAGCCTATGCCTGTAGCTTCTCAAATACCATGCCAGCACTCTTCTGGAAAGGTCCTTTTCCCTCCTGTTTCACTCATTCACTCTTCCTCCCCACTGCCTCTTCTTGCTGTATCGGCCCAGCTTTTTCTGCAGCTAGGGTGTAAACTGAGGTGGGTAGCTGAGCTGCATTAAAACCTAGATTTTTTTTTCTTTGCCAGTTTAGCTTTCATTAGTAGAGCTCCTGGTTTATTGCACAGCTGTCTGAATGCCGATGCAGTCATATAAATTGGGATGGCACAGGAGGAGGATCAAGAGACCAGGGGATGGCTTCCTTTGGAAGTACTGTGGATTTGTAAGAACATACAATGTTTGGTGAAACACGGTCTGTTCCCCTTACATGCCTTGTTGTATTTTGCCACAGTTGCTTTTAAAGGCTTCAGTTTTTCAGGGAAAAAAAAAAAAAAAAAGGAATGGAAGAAGAGGCAAAAGCAGGAAGAAAATTATGTGGGGCTGGATGCAGTCACAGTATTGACAGAGCTGTGCAGAGAGCTGCTTCTTCCACATTGAGTGTAGTTAACACCCTCACCTCCTGCTCAGCTGGAATCCACTAGAAAGAGCAAAGCATCATTTTGCCCCATATTTGCCCCATACTTTTTCAACATCATACCTTTTCTTTGCAATTCACACAACTGCATCCCAATCTTGTCCTGGGGGTAGGGTTGCATCCAAGATGATTTTGGAGCATGGAAACAAGTGAGGCTTTAATTTTTCTTTTCCATTTATGTATTTGACCTGTATTTCAACTTGGATCTCCAAGGGCTGATGCACAAACCTGCCACAGAACTCCATGGCCATGTCCTAATACTTTCCTTCTTACATGTTCCACTCTTGCAGAATAAAAGGCTAGCCCAAATGGAAATATAAAAACCACAATGAGTGTGCTTCAGAACTGGAGAGCCAAAGGATAAGTTTTTACTGACTACTATCATATGTTGTGTTCAGCTTCTTTGCAAAATGCCTTTTATCAGAAAAAAAGCTATTGGCTGTGATAAATGTTCCAGGCAAAGGATTTGAGTGACTGATTTGAGGTAGAGTTTATATTAAGTGGTTATAATATTTTGTATTCCATAGCACACAGTGGGAAATAAGGTGAAAAGGATGTTGTTTATTCTTATCCTTAAACATAAAAAAATTTGTAAAATAGTTTGCTAAAGCTTCTCATTCTTTTTTAACCTTTCTTTTGTGTCCTTGAATCCTTTCTAAGTATGCAGACAGATGTGTGTCACTCTGTGCAGCTCCCTATACAGCTCTCATGGCTGAAGTATCTAGGTGCTTTCTATTACCATGACAAGAAAATTATCATGCAAAATGTCTTTTTATTTCTCTTGTCACTATTCATGGGAGCAGTTTAGAAACTAGTTCAGACACTCACAACCCCCGACTAGCATCTAAATTCTGCAAAAAATTTCCACTTTGTCTGTGTGTTATATAATCACCTCCACCTTTATGTGTGAAGACAATGGTGAAGTTGCTGTGCAGTGTGTCCTTGCTTTCTCCATAGCCATTGTGTTCCTCTCCTATTGTTGTTTTCAAGTGGGTGCAGCCTATTCTTTCTCATTCCCTCTTCTGCATTCCACTTTATTTAGTGCTACTAGCATGATCTGCATTATTTATTTCTCATTACACTCTTTAGCCTCTGGAAAAGTGTTTGTGAAGTGTCTTAGTTTAATCCTAGGATCTACACAGTTCTTCATTAGCAGCTTCTTTGTCTCTTTTTGATATTTTTTCCCAACACTGCTGCTGTGTACCTTTCTTTCCCTTTAAACATTACCTTATCATTTGCATTTCCATCAAGTTAGAGTGAAAGCATATTATTCCCTTGTTTCTTAAAGTTACCAAATATTTTCAATATCTGCTAATCTATTTGTACAGCTCAGTCATTCTAAATAGTTTCTTATGCATTCTATGAAGTCTCATTAAAAGAACAGTATTACATGCTATATCTCCCTCTTATTATGACTGATCAATTATCTGTATCTAGTCAAGTGTTTTTACTTGTTACTTGCAAACTGTAAAAGTCTGCATTTGATTTTTCACATGTATTTACTCACAGAGCATTCTTTGTCAAACAGAGGGGGATTAGGCAGGGGAGGTTAATTTATTTTTTTTGTCTATCTCAACTACCCATGTCCCTTGAGGAGCTAGGCCTTTATATGTCTCCCATAAAAAAGTAGAGCATTGCATAATGGACTGAGCATATGACAGACAGTTTCCAGTTTTTAATCTCCAGTATCCTCTACTTCTGTAAGGGCTGATGTTTGATCAGGTGCATTAGAAAGTAGGAAGTCTTTACTTCTGCAAAGCCCCTTCACAATTTTTCCTCAATCTCATTCCATAATTTATAATGAATTATCTTATCTTACAGTGCAGAGGGAAAATTTGAGACTTGCCACTTCAACCCCTTTCTGTCCCTTGACAAGCAGAGCTCTAAGAGTACTATTTGTAAGAGAAATTTGGTTTCCTGTGTGTCTCCCATTCCTTCCTTGAATGCCTTTCTTCTTCAGAATTGCAGCACCTTTTTTTTTAGATGTGTAGTTATCAGTTGTGTTTCAGTCATCTCTGGCTCTGGGCTTCGCTGCATTTCTGGATCTGGAGATTGCTTTTCATACAAGTTGTGGAAACGAAAAGATGTGTAATTAACTTTGTGCCCTCTACTTAGTTCAATAGGTAGCCAGGTCTGCCCACAAAGACCCAAAAGAATACTTGGAGCTGTGAAATCTCATATTAATCTCCACAAAGATTCAGTTGGAGAACATTAGAAAATAACAGCAGGCAAGATTAGATAAACAGTGTGATGGTGCACTACCTTTGATATGAAAGCCATAATCCTGTTGGATTAAGATGAGCTCATATGACTTAACCTGCCCTTAATAACAAACAAGCACCATTTAATAGATGCTAGCCATTTAATTTCCACAATACCTTTGTGAGAAGACATGTTATCAAGTTGGGAAATTGAGTCAAAGGGACACCTATTATTACATTTCAGTTCTGATGCGCTTAACCAGAAGTAGCCACCGCACGCAGAGGCTGGGTTGGAAGGACACTACTCACTGTGCTGCCAAGCCATACAAATTTGATTTGTAAGGTGTGCTAACAGCTGATAGGTTTTGCAAAAAAACCTGTTTATAATGTTGTATTCCTGTTCTGTTCTCTGAACTAAGCACTCTCTTCAGGTTTGCGACAAAATCTAGAGCCCGGTTTCATTTATGTACCAAAATTCACTTGCAAAAATGATCAGGGTCATCTGGGTTCAGAGCACATGAGCACACGCTGACTTTGCCTCTGGCCACAGCTGCTCCTGTGCCAACTGGCAGTTGTTTGTGTGGATGCAGGAGCCTGGATCCTGGATTTGAACTAAGGTGCTTAGTGTGAACACAGGAGCTCAGTTTGGACTCTTAATTTCCCCTTCCGCTTTGTTTGCTTTCACCAAAGCTATACTTTGGAGTGTCAGAAAATTGAATGGTTGCTCCGAGCAGTTTCATGACTACTATGCAAATATGCCTGCTGTTGGAAAACAGTAATCACTCCAGAGTAACAGAGTAATACTAAAAGCTCATGCTGTCGGGATGAAATGTGCATATGTAGAATTGCGGGGAGATGTCTATACAAGGTCTGGAGAGGAGGCAAAGCTTTCCTTTTTTTCCTTTTTTTTTCTTTTTTTTTCTTTCTTTTTTTTTTTTTTTTTTTTTTCCTTGCTTTTTCTTGTTTTTTCTTTTTTTTTTTTTTGTTTCTTTCTTTTTTTCTTTTTTTCTTTCTTTCTTTGCAAGTTATCCAGAATTTCTGATGGGAATACTTCACAACTGAAGATCTGCCTTCCCTTAAGGGAAATGCAACCATTTAACTTTCTTCTTTATACCAAAGAACTGATGGTTTGATCCCAAGGGAAGTCTGTATCTGTTCACAGTTACATTTGTTCATTTCAGGTGGAGTCTGTTATCTGGGAAAAAAAAAAAAAAATAAAAAAAAAATTACTTGGTTTATTGTATGGGCAGTTCTTCCTGACACAACAAGGAAGATGTTCATTTCCAAATTTGATTTTAAACTGGCATGAAGGAGGAAGAAATCAAAAGAAATTATTATCAGATCTGGGGTGGAGTGAGGAGGCTGGTGAGAGGAATATGGGGGGAGGGAATGTGAACCAAGAAGCAGCAGCTTTAAAACTGGAAACACTAAATTACTATAGCTTATTGTTTATTTTTCTGGTCACATGTGATTGCATCCCCTTTTGCCTTACTTGATCATAGGAAGCAGTGCATTTTTCAACAAAAATGAGAAGCCACTGAGTTCACATCTTGGTCTTTGAACACATACTAGGATGCAAACTTTAATGACATCCACGCAGAGGAAAAGAAAATAGTGAAGCAGAGTACTGAAACAAAGGGATGCAGGATAACAAGAAACGTTAGCTTTGATGCCATTTAGAAAGGGTCTGGATCCTGTGATTTATCTAAAAATGACAAGATGCCCCTCTAAAAATGCAAATGTCTGGGCTGCATCTTGTAGCTGTAATGAATGAGTCTTTTACACAATGGAAACATTCAACTTGTTCTAGGGCACTTACTGAGGCTCCATATGCTGAGCTGTATGCTCCTGGCCTTTAATCACTCTGCCTTTTGTTTTTTCAAAACTTAAATTAGAAGCACATTAGTGTTTATTTGGTGTACACTCAAGTTTCATTTTTTTGTGTGTGTTTGTTTGTGGAGGGTTGCTTTTGTTTTTTAACATGAAACAAGCCAGATGAATGCAGTCCTCTTGAATGGCAAATCATGGGAAACTTAAGTTGGCAACAGCAAAAGGATGTAAATTTTGAGATGCTAATGGCAAGTAGGACTCCAGCTTTGGTGCTAGGGGAGAACCCCATGTTACACAGCGGGGAGCCATTTAAACCCTCCTCTGACCTGCCAAGAGGATGCCTGTATGCTTTCTGTTTTTTAAGAAGTGAGATCAAGCTGAAGTTTTCCTTTGTTGTAAGTTTGGGTTTACAACAAGCGTTTCATAGAAACGCAGATTAAGCTTCAGTCTTGCCACCACGGACCTGATCCACAATGCACCCCATCCAAAGGCTGTCATTAAGAGGAGACAGATGTGGGCTGCATCTTACTACATCCAGTTTATTATGCACTTTTTCTTGGATTTAAGGGAAAGAATAGAGATCTATCCATCAACTAAAATAGGAAATCCACCATTCTTTCCGTGAATATTTGTTTGGGAGCGTTTCATTCCACATGCATAATATTTAATTTTCTGGATGTGTCTATAGGCGTACTTGAGAGTGGGCCACATGTAACTCTGTTACAAGTTTAAAAGCTCTGTTTCTGACAGAAAAGAGGGCTAATTAATAGGAGTGGGAGACAAAATGCCAGCTTGTAGATTTGTTTCCCCTGCAGAAATCAGCCCCCCTGTTAGACTGCTCCTTCTTGATCTGATGTAACAAGAAGAGAGAGTCAGCTGTGAATCAAGCGCCTTGTTCTCATTTCCTTGATCATTGACATGGTTTGAGAGAGAGAAAGGAGGAGGGATTATTTGTGAGGTTATTAAAAAACTCCAAACCCTAGCTCCCCCTCCTCTCCTTCAACAGACACAAGAATTTCCAGAATGTTCCATAATATGAATCTGACTTTTCTCATTTTAAATATCATTCTCTTCCCCACGACACTGCTTGTTAGTTAAAAAGTGCTGTTTACAAGTCGCTAAGCAGATAATTCTGTGCTTTGATGAGTGGATTGCTGGTTAGCAATACAGTTGAGAATGTGTTGTTTTTTTCAGTCAGCAAACTGTTTAATGGTTTCCAAAATTAAAGGCTAATTGCACTTTAGTGAATATGTGCTTTTCTAAACCCCTTTTTACCATTATTAAGGTATTTACCAGTTCAGAACATTCTCTCTTTACATAAATCTGCCAATTCTTCATTGCTGCCCTGTCCTGGAAAGCAGCCACACTGAAAGTCTTGGCCACATCAGAGTGACAAGATGAGGTGTTTTTTTTTTTTAGTGCAACTTCAATTGTTAGCTGTCATCGCATTTCTGTATGATGGTTTTTCTTGCTGGATTGTGCAAGTTTGATCATGTAACACTCGTGTTGTAAATAATCCCTTGTGAAAGAAAAATGCATTTCGATACCGTATCATGGAGTTATATCATGGAGTTAAGGAACTTCATTGTCCTCAGAGAGAAAGTGGAAAATATGAGGGTAGATTTGGTTGCAGAAAAAGTTTAGCTTTTGTACGCTGCAGTATGCTTCTGCAATTGATAGAACTGGTGATGTGTAGAAGAGCTTCAAAATGCTTCTAAAACAGGTTTTTAATACCAGCAGTGTTAATGGAAGGCTTTCCTGGGGAACATGGCTGGTCAGAAAAATCCAAAGCTATTGCACCGTAGTAGAAAGCCAATTCATTATTTCCTGGCATTTGCTTTCTTTCTAATTAATGTCATACACGGAAGGGTAATCATTAAGCCATCTTTCTATCTTACAAATAGGTAAAGATTAAAAAATCTAACAATTACCCAATGTAATTATTGGAGAGGGCATTTTGGGGGGTATTTTTGGTGAGGGGGAGGGTTTGTTGTTCCTCTCTTCTATTCCAGGCACTGTTTGTCATTCTTTGGCAAGAACAACTAATTTATTGTCTGACTCTCCAATCTGGATTCATACAGGGTGGCTTTCATTCCCTTCCCACCGCCAAAACTCTTTTGATGTGCTGTGTGTTTGTTTGGGAGGGGGAAGAGGAAGGGGGGAAGGGAGAAGGTTATATGTTTCTGACCTGCTTTACTGCTTTTCAACTGAAAGTAAATTAATGCACACACTAGATTCCCCTCTGCTGTGCTGATTGGATCCTTGTGCCGATTAAATATTTCACACTGATAGAGGGATGCTGAAAGCACTCAGCTGGTAATGCAGTATGTACATCAGTGGTACAATAACTGACTTTCAGGTTAAAGTCAAACAAAACCCCCAGTTTGCTGCAGTTTTGATTAAAATGAGTTTCACTTTGAATTTAAATCCTTGAGCCTGCTGCAGCGATGGCTAATTAACTGAGATCTGATAGAGAGAAAGGAATACATCTTTACTTCTAATGACAGGAAGGCAGGAAGTTGTCAAAAAAAAAAAAAAAAAAAAAAAAAAAGAAAAAGAGAAAGAAAGATAACGAAAAAGGAGAAGAAACCAACAGACAAAAGGATCCTTAAAAAAAAAAAATGCTGAGATTGTATTTCAGCACATGTAACCTCTCTGCCTGTGTTTCACACTCAGCCTCCTCCAACTGGAAATCTGCCCCTGGAAAGGCTGTTTTGATCGAGTCCCAGATTTTCTTCAGCTATTTTTTAAATCCTTCTGACAAAACCTAACACCTGAGTTCCTTGTAGTCAGGCAGTCACTACCTCCTCCTCTATGAACTGTGCTTTTGGGGACTTCCTTTAGGAAAGGGTGGTGATGGGCAGTGTTTGGCTGCACTGAGAATCCCAGGTGGGGGGCTGGGGTGTCTGCTGGGCTCCTCGTAGCACTGGCCTGGAGGGGGAACAGAAGCAGCAGCAGCAAAGGCTTCTGCCCCTGGGTACTGCACATCATCCCCAACCACGGTGACCCTCCCTGGGGGTCATTCAAAATATTTCTGCCGAGCAATTTCTCTTCCCTCCCCTCCCCCCTGCCTTAGCTTGGGCGTGCAGGGAGAGCATTGCATCAAACTGACAGGTCATTTACTGAGAGATTGGCAGGAGGAACTACCCCAGACATCCTTAAAAATGCTCCTCCTCCTCCTGGGTTGCACTCTTGAACACAATTACATCAAAATATTGTGTTTCGGGAATAGTGAATAAAACTTTTCCACGTGAGGGTCGCCATCCTCGGTGGTAGGAAAAGAGGCTTTGACGCTTTCTCTTTGAGCATTGGCAAGCAGGTGCTCAAGGGCTGTATGCAAAGAGAAGCATCTTTTACAGGAATCTGGAGGTAAAATACAAACTATGGAGATTTTCTCCTCCATAAACATCCATCAGACTCCTATGGGTGTTCCATTTATGCATACATACATATGCTCAGCATAAGCCCCTCTCATTTCTGTTTCAGTGAGCAAAGTTGGTTGCAGTTGGTTGGTTTGTGACCAAAAGTGCAGATCAATCAGGATTAGCCATGTTTGTAAATAGGAATTTGGAAATACATTAGAAATACATGGAAATTCATAGAATTGTTGCAAAATCATAAGACACTATACACTAAAGTGCAATAGCTGGTGGTCTGTTCGCAGTGCAGTTGTGTGTTGTCACTTACTGAATATTAAATATTCCATTGTTCAAGATAATTATATTGTGACATCATAGTAAGTGAGCAGAGGTCACGGCCCTCATTGCTAAAGAAGTCTGTTCAGCTGTTTTGCATGCAGGGCCTCAGATTAGTGCCTAATGTTAAATTATTAATTGACAAGCCATCATTTTGGTTTGAAAGTGGATTACCAGTCTTCTGCAAGGTAAATAAACTCCCAGTGTTAGGCCAAATGTTTTCTCTTAGCCATGGGGCTACTAAAGAAAAGAACTGGTATTGCTCTGGAAACAATTGCAGTTTTTCACAGCAAAACTCCTTTGTCAGGAGAGTGTCATTATAGAAAGATTAATGGACTGAAGTCTCTATCTCCAGCATGTAAGTGTTAAAATATAAATGTGATGGCCAGTGAATTCTAGGTCCTTTTTAAACAGGTCTCGTATTTTACCAGGAAAATGTGAAGGTTTTTAAAAGGCATGCATATATTTTAAATCACCGTTGTGGTGAAGAGCAGACAGTAGCCGAGTATCCCACCATTGTGGAATACCACCACATTCTTATTTGAGATGTAAGCACAAAGTAAAGTTGACATCCGATCGGTAAGGGTTTGAAAATATGATGTAAGCTGCAGCAGAATGAAAGTGAAGGAACTGAAACCTTGCAGTAAAAGTGATGTTGTCTGTGTGGAGCCTGGTTGGAGTCTGAGCACACGTGTATGTGCGTACCCATTCTGTATGGCTCAGTGTGTGCACCACAACAGCACAGCTTCCTTCAAGTAATTTCTCCCTTTGCTCTTTGCATTTCTTTATTCACTAAACAGAATGATTCGTGGTATGTGATGGGAGAAGGAGCATTTGAGTAACTGCTATTTTAGGGAAGACTAAAATTGTTGCCCAGCTGCCTTCTCACCTACAAACCTTTGCAGTAGAGACCTCAATAGAAAGAAGGGGGTAGGGAGAGGGCTTACATGAACAAATAAATTGAAAGGCTGGAGTTATTTTCATACTTATAGAAAAAAAAAAATTATCTCTGCTTTGAATAGTTGAGACCATGCCATGTACAAGATGGGAAATCATAAACAAGAGGCAGCTTTCCAGCACATTGTAGCATGTCTGCATGTGACTGGCATACATATTTCAAACTCTGGTTTGCCTGTGGCATCCTGCAGTGAAAATGAAAGTTGTGTTGCTATTGAAAACACGCTGCTTCAAAATTGGTATATTGTGAGGACTGTTATGCTGTGGATGAGAAGCAGCGACCTGCTTTCCAGCATTTAAAGCCAATATTTTTTGCTTTTTTTCCTCTTCTCTTTTGGCTCTTCCATTATGTCAGCACATCTTTTCAGCTGCAGTGTCCAAAGCTTGGTTAGTTTCTTATTATTCATCACTCCAAAAGCACCAGAGAATACGCTATGCTGACTGATTCTCAAAATGTGTATTTTCTTTCTCTTTAAAAACCAAGAGTATTCTTTTAATTAATCTGGCAGAAATAGAATACAGCAGATGTAGTTTTTGTTGAGGATTTTTTTAATCTCTCATATCATACTCTTTATTCCTGCCAACACTTTTATCAATATCTTCACAGGGGTATAAAATAAAAATGGTTGTTACAAAGTAAAACAGCTTAATAGCTCATCTCCTAACTAACACAATCTGATTAAGGGGGGTATTTTTGAAGTTCTGCTTGATATATTTTCAGAAAATTAACAAATGAGACATGGAAGAGATGCAGTTGCTGCTTTTCAAACAGTCTTTCTGTAACTGTCTTTTGGAAACTCATCTTGAGCACCCAGTCCTTTGTGTAAGCTTAATTTCTAAAATTTCAAAAAGCCCCAAAACCTAAACTAAAATTAAAGTTTTACATGTTCAAGTTTACAAGTATTTAATATTTATCTCAACTTAAGACTGAAACAAGCAGTAACCCTTATTTCATTAGATTTTTTTTGTTATATACAGAACTAGATAAGGTTTGTCAGTTTATTAGGAAAATACTAGCACACATCACATGCCACGACACACAAAACTAACTCATTGTTTATGCATGTATGGAGAAGAGTAGAAATTGGATATATGGTAGTTTTGAGTAGAGAACTTTTTTGTTTGTTTACAGAATCTCTGCTTTTGTACTTCTTGGTACAGTTTCCTTCTTTGGAACAAGATCAAAAGCCATTACTTCCTCTTACATGTTTTCAGGAAAGCCATAATCTGCTTCTGCTTATTTCATTGCTTTTTCCACTGTGCTAACAAAGATAGTAAATCTTTTAGGGTTATGGGAGTTTTGTTTGATTGCATGTTTTCTGTTTCTGAGCTGCTGGAGAGAAACCATAAAGCTGTATTAATACATGACCAGAATACTACATAGTAAGAATTTTTAAAGTGAAAACATGAAATCACTACAGTAACACTGAGTATTTCTGTGAGGAGTTTTTCATTTAACAATCCAAATGTTCACGTTTGGAGACAAACATTAAACAACACTTCATCAGGACCACTAGTGACCTCTCAGGGATAGCAAATGCTCTTAGTTCCAAAAAAAAGGAAACTCTTGGGCTGCTGACTGGCTGTCTGCAGCAGAGCTAGAATTTCACTCCTGGACTAACTCCAGTTAGGTAAGGCATTGATAGCACTGTAACCAAGTACAGCATTTTCAACAGTCTGTGAGCTTTAGCAGTTTCCACATGACATAAATCAAAACAAAAATACAGCCACAAAGCTGAATGCTTTATCTGAAAGATGTGTATCACTCTGCAGGTTAAGAAACTACAGTGCAAGGAGGCAGAGAGGTGGCATTTATCTCTCCTACATGGAGTTGTTCTGCATCTGTAGCACCATACCACTGAGGCATTGAATCAGAGCCAGGAAGACCAGTGGAAATCTGCACAACAAACCAGAGAAATAGTAGTATTATAGAATTTGGCATAAACAACAAAATGCACCGTTCTTGACTTTCACTTGAGAACTTTTAAACTAACAAAGAGGTGTATTTCTGTACTGAAAAAAAAAGTTATTTCCTTTTCAGAACATCTGTGAAACACAACAGCATAGTCTCAGGAAAATACAACCTATGCTTCCTTGGGACGAGTGTTAGGATAAGGAAGAATGGTAGGTAAAGGCAAAAATTAACAAAGCTTAAAACAATTTAAATGAAGCCAGGGTTATTAAAATAATGCTGACATTAAAAAAGTAATGGGTTTAATATTAAAATATGAAGCAGGTATCTCTGATAAAGTGCATGCTTGCTATTTCATATAAACCTCAAGCCCTACAGTTCCTGGGGCAAACATATTTGACAATTTAAGGCTTTACATCCTTAAAGCATAAAATAGGTTTAAAGGCAAGAGAAAAACTATTTTCTTAAAAGTCAGTTAGTTTTGAGCTATAAGACTTCTATGTAATGCCTGGAATTTTCAGCTTTGGTTCTGGAAAAAAATAATTATGTGTGTGTCTTTGTACCCACCCAGCCCCCATATATATACATATATACAAAACTCTTAATGACTTAAATAGTGCAGCACCAGACCTAGATAGGCTGTGAAGTTTCCTGAAGGGGCTACTTATTAGATGTAATTTCAGTGAAACCATTGAAGCTTGGAGGACCTGTCAGTGAATAAAGTTAAACACAGGCACAAGTCTTTGCAGGATTAAGAACCTTTAATGTCAACTTTTGTAAAAATGAGATGCGTAATGCTTCAAACTATCAAAAGAGGCGTGAACCAGAATATTTTTTTCCACATATACATAGCTTGCCTAAATGGCATTAATAAGAACAGCTTCTGAGATTAAAGTGTGACAACTTTTTATAAAAAAAGTATTTTATAAATACTAGCATTTACCATATGGCAACTTCACAGTGCCTATAGAAATCTCAAATCCAAGTCTTTGTAAGAAACATTATAACAAGATCATAATGCTTGTATACCCATTACAGATGACAGGAGAGCCACTGCAACAATTTTAAGGTACAACTGTTAGGAAAAACAAAAAACCTGTCAGTTAAAATAGGTGCAATGGAGAAAAGTTAGCTAGAAAACAGAACAAACTCAAAAAACCCCAAACGATGGAAAAATAGTGGACATTTGTGAGAGGAAAAAAAAAAGGGGGGGGGGGGAACACACACACAAAACAAAAACCAAAAACCACTTCAAAGTCAGGTTAAAAGAATATGACAAGTAGCCAAGTGCTGGGGTGAGACGACCACGTGTAGGGCATTTTCAAACTCTTGGAAAAGTTGAAAATAACAATTTAATATAACATAATTTAAAGTAACATGATTTTTATTATTAATAAAAGCTGCAGTACTATCTAGTAGCATCTAGACCTGTAACAGGATTATTAGTTCCAGAAATACCAAAGGAAAAAGAAAAAAAAATACTTCGAAAACCCCGAGTGAAACCGCGGGTTCCCGAGCGAGCAGGGGAAGCAGCCCAGCCTTCCCCCTGCCCCCCTCCTCTCCTTCCAAGAAGAAAAGTGCCAGAGGAAATAAAGCCAAATCCGTGTCGGCGGGGCCGAGCCCGGCAGGGCAGCTCCAGGCTCGGGTTCCCGGCCCGCCGGGGTGGGGGGGAGCCGAGCGGCGGTGGGGTTCGGGGGGGTAGAGAGGGCCGGGGGTCCGGCTGCAACCCCTGGGGTGACGATGCCGCTTCTCTCTCTCTCTCTCTCTCCCCATCTCTCCCCCGGCAGAAGCTGGCGGTGCGGAGCTGCCCCGCGGCCGTGCTGGTGGGCGGCGGAGCCAGCGGCAGCGCCAAACCCGGCGGCGTCCCGGCTCTCCTGAAGGCACCGGGCGGCGGGAGCCCCAGCGGCAGCCCCGGGCAAAGCGTGGCCATCTCCGTCCTGCCGGCCAAGGCTCCCATCGCGATGGTGACGGCTCACCTCAACGGCGGCCTGGAGCCCCCGCAGAGCGCACCCATCAACCTGCAGACCACGGCCAAGATGGTCGGAACCCGCCGGCCGCCCGAGCTCGGATCCAACACCCAGGTAACGCCGGGCGGTGCCGGGGGGGTGGGGGGGGTGGGGGTGCGGGGGGGCGGTGCGCCGCGGGCTCCACCGCCGCCGTCGTGGCGGGGGGCGGACGGGGGGCGGGGCGGGCGCCCCGACGGAGCGGGAGGGGGGGAGGCCGCTGAAGGAGGGGGAGGGGGGTTGTGAGGATTGCGGGGGGTGTCAGAGCTAGGGGAGGTGCCGGGGGGGAGAGGGGGGGGGGACCTGCCCCGCCTTCCATGTGCCCTTGGGGTGCGGAGAGTCGGCACGCTGCCCTGGGAGAGGGTAGGGGTTCTCCTGCTGGTGCTGTGGGGATTCTCCGGCCCGTGGCGAGTGCGGGTGTTTCATAGAATCATAGAATCGGCTGGGTTGGAAGGGACCTCAGAGATCATCAAGTCCAACTCTTGATCCACTACTGCTGTGGTTCCCAGACCATGGCACTGAGTGCCACATCCAGTCTCTTTTTAAATATCTCCAGGGATGGAGAATCCACTACTTCCCTGGGCAGCCCATTCCAATGTCTGATCACTCTCTCTGTAAAGAAATTCTTTCTAATATCCAACCTAAACTTCCCCTGGCACAACTTAAGTCCATGCCCTCTTGTCTTGTTGAAAGTCGTCTGGGGGAAGAGAACAACCCCCCCCCTGGCTCCAGCCTCCTTTCAGGGAGTTGTAGAAAGCAATGAGGTCTCCCCTGAGCCTCCTCTTCTCCAGGCTGAACACCCCCAGCTCCCTCAGCCTCTCCTCACAGGACTTGTGCTGGAGTCCCTTCACCAGCCTGGTTGCCCTCCTTTGGACCTGCTCCAGGACCTCAATCTCCTTCCTGAACTGAGGGGCCCAGAACTGGACACAGGACTCGAGCTGTGGCCTCACCAGGGCTGAGTACAGGGGCAGAATCACTTCCCTGGACCTGCTGGCCACGCTGTTCCTGATCCAGGCCAGGATGCCATTGGCCTTCTTGGCCACCTGGGCACACTGCTGGCTCCTGTTCAGCTTCCTGTCAATCCAGACTCCCAGGTCCCTCTCTGCCTGGCTGCTCTCAGCCACTCTGTGCCCAGCCTGGAGCTCCCCATGGGGTTGTTGTGGCCAAAGTGCAGGACCCGGCACTCGGCCGTGTTGAACCTCATCCCGAATTGGTGCAGAGCAGGCAGAGGAGAGGGGAGCTGGGCTGAAGCACGGAGCTGCTGGAGTGCAGAGGGGACAGGCGGGTCCCCTCACCTCTGGCACCATGGGTGGGACGTGTGCCCTGTTGGGGGGCAGTGGCACGGACTGGAAAGAGGGTGGCAACTTCTTGCTGCTTGCTCCCAGTGTCCCACCTTCTGTGAATACTTTTCTGATTACAGTTCTTAAAAAACAACGAGGTATACATAAAGAAATGGTGGTTGCCACGTTGTGGGCTTAGATACTGCTTGTAGGGATGGTGGGTCTCCTGGCTGTGCTGTCATTTCAAGTATCCATGTTGAGGTGCCAAAATCTTCCCTTGGGAGCAAGAGTACAAACTGTATGGGAGCTGGCAGGCTGTTGCTTCCGCATCCAGGATGTCTTCCTAAAACTATGGAGAAGGTGTGAACTGTTGTTCCTAACACTGGAAAGGTGGATTTCTTTTCTATTTTCTGCATGTAAGCACCGTGATAGTCTTTGGATTTGTATTTTAATTCCCCTTCACAAACTCAGGATGTGAATCTCTCAATAATCAGGAAAGAACAACACAATATAAGGAAGGGCACCAGGCAAACTCTCACTGAGGACATTTGTAAATCAAGGTTCTGTTGGAATACCTGGGGCTTTTTAACACCCTTCCACCACCAGATGGGGAATGACCATCACCTACTGCATCCACTAACAAATGGAAAGCACATCCAACCACTTAGGGTACCAAATTGTCTCGTCACTTTTTCTGGTGAAGTGGTGTTGTCTGTAGCTGTTACATTAAAGAAGTGGGGGGGGAATTTGATTTTGGATTGATTCTTCCCCTGTACTCAGCACTGGTGAGGCCACACCTCGAGTCCTGTGTCCAGTTCTGGGCCCCTCAGTTCAGGAAGGAGATTGAGGTCCTGGAGCAGGTCCAAAGGAGGGCAACCAGGCTGGTGAAGGGACTCCAGCACAAGTCCTGTGAGGAGAGGCTGAGGGAGCTGGGGGTGTTCAGCCTGGAGAAGAGGAGGCTCAGGGGAGACCTCATCGCTCTCTACAACTCCCTGGAAGGAGGCTGGAACTGGGGGGGGGTTGTTCTCTTCTCTCAGGCACCCATCAGTAAGACAAGAGGGCATGGACTTAAGCTCTGCCAGGGGAGGCTTTAGGTTAGATATTAGGGAAAAATGTTTTACAGAGAGAGTGATCAGACATTGGAATGGGCTGCCCAGGGAGGTGGTGGATTCTCCATCCCTGGAGATATTTAAGAAGAGACTGGATGTGGCACTCAGTGCCATGGTCTGGGAACCACAGTGGTAGTGGATCAAGGGTTGGACTTGATGATCTCAGAGGTCCCTTCCAACCCAGATGATTCCGTGATTCTGTGAATCTCTGCTCTGTATTCAAGCTGGGTAATTTCCTTTGTTGAAGGTATTGTTTATAATTTATTGAAAAGATACTTGAAGCTATTCTGATAGATAGTTCTTAGATTTCCCCAAAATAACTATATAAACGATAATTGTCTAAATGATAAAAGTTATTTGAATATATATTTAAATGGTCTATCATTTTGTGAAGGACTATCTTCTACTGTCACTGCCAGGTGCACAGGAAGAAAAGAATCAAATCAGTGAAGGAAGAACTTGAAAGAACGTTTAATGTATTTAGCCTGAACAGTGAAATAAGAATCCCAGGTGCTGGAGAACAGTATTGGATAGAACAGATGGCTGCAGACTTTTAATTTCTGCAAATGTTGTTAGAGGAAAAAGGCTTTCTAACCTGGTAAACTGGCATGCTGTTGAATTATCTGTGGTGCTTCTCATCTATCTTTTCAACAGGGCAAACTGGTCCCTCTTCCACCTTCCTTATCCCTAGATGTGCTGTAGCCAGTCGTGTATTGCAGCCTGGTGGAGCAAAGCCTTAACACTGGTCCATATATTTCTATTCTGTACTTGATCAAACATGAGACAATATTTGTCATGGCTTTGCTACTTTTTTCACAAAGAACAGCTTAATTTTAAGCAGAAGCTTGCTGTTACTGGAATAGCATGGGAATTTTGCCCAGCATTTGGCATTTGCCTTGGTTTTGCAAGAAGACCTTCAGTGTTTTTTTTTAGAAATGTCTTCACATTGCAAGTTATCAGTAAGTGTTGTTTTGTGATTTGATATCTCTGGTGATATTAGCAAACTATGGAGGAAGAAGCTGAGCAAGTTTTTGAAGCACAGGCCTATAAAAGTTTCCTTATTTGAGAACAGTTAGCAGTCATGGATAAAAACAATTAGAAATACAATTGAGTAGTTGTACATGTAAAAAAATGCAATCTAACCTACGGCCCTAAGCTGTCAGGAAGTTTAGTGCTGGATTTCATGTTAGTTGTCACTCCTCTACCCAAATTAATTTTTTTTGCAAGGTTTCTTTTTCTGATCTAATGGAAAGGAATCTATCCTTGCTTCATGGTCAGTGTTCTTGATTGTTCCTGCTGTGGTGATTACAAATCAATAGCAGTAACAACTTAGCTACTAGCACTGTAGTGTTGGAGGAAAATTTCATTGTTGACGTTTATTAGTATTTACTTTTTCTTCCTTTTTTTTCTTTATTCTTTTTTTTTTTTCTTTTTTGTATGTGGCATTACTGTGGCTCAGAAGAAGTGGAGGGGGTTTTTTCTGCAGTATATGAAGTTTGTGAGATTGAAGATAATGACAGCTTTCTGCAAACTGGGTTAAGGTGGCAAGCTGATAGTAGTAAATGAGATTACTGGTGTAGTGTAGTGTATTCCTCTGCATCTGCAAAGTGAGGGAAAGGGCAAGGGCATGAAATGTAATGTTATGAGTTTCTGAACAGTGGTTTCTGCTCAAGAGCATTTAAGGGGATCAGGATGTGTATATGATCACCTCAAGTGGTATCTAGCAGGAAGAATGAAATGCTAAATGAAACAGCAGAAAAAGTAGGGCATCAAACATTATAATCTAAATATGGAACTTTCAAATATAGATAGGATTAAATGTAAGTTTGTAACAGAATTTTCATTTGGGCAGCTGCGTGTCAGCACTTTCATTTTAGGCTGTTGTTTACCCAGCAGATTTTTAAAGTGATTTTGAGGCATTGTTGACTGCAATGGAAGCCATATCTGCATTGAAAAAAAGTATCTAAATAAATACACACATAACAGATTCCTTAGATATTTATCAGATCTTTTATTACAAGCAGAAAATGTTTTGATATTAACAAAGACTGAAATCTGTAAGCACTGGAAATTGCGAGCTTCAGAAACTCACTCTAGGTTGACACGATTCCTTGGCAGCCTTTCAGTGTAAATCCATTGTATGAAGACATGACTGATGGAGCTACACTGATGAAAATGTACGTGCTGGGCTGTCTAGAGTCTCTTTCTTCTGCTTAGTGCTTCATTTGGATCATCTGGAGCAAGTATTGTTGGCAAAAGCAGTTTTGCTGGCATCAGCTAAATTTTGCTGGCGTATGCTGGATACACACTAGGAGTACTTTGCCTTCAGAGAATAGCTATTGCTATTCTGTATAGAGCTTCTGGATGGTTATAGGATATCAGCATGCCTGTAACTACAAAGTACTCTCGGTATAAAGAGATTTTAATATAAACCCCTCAAATTATATTTTCATTGATATTTAATTTGTGTAGTATTTGCTATTTCCTATCCTAGCTACCACTGCCTAACTGAAAGCAGGATCTGAGGTTGCTTTGTTGAAGGACGAAGTCCCATCTGCTCTGCTGGAACAATATACTAGATAAAGAAAATGCCCCTCTGCCTCTTATTCTTTTTTTTAAATAGCAGAACTGAGGGCCAGCAGGCATCCCAGAACCTAGTTTGGGAAAAGCAAAAAGCTTCTTGGCTGTTTGAAAGGCACTTGGATCAACCGGATATTGGGAGACCAAGCAAAGAGGAAGGAATACAGCTGCCAGACCACTCGGCTGCATTTTAGGAGCTGCAGTGAAAGAAAAACAGCACTGCAAGGACATATCTGCACTGGGCCATGAAGCACCATGATGCAGACACACAAAGCAGCTCCACAGAAACGTGGCATAGAGGTAGGCAGTGTCCCAGAAGTGGTACTGGGTACTGCTCAAGTCAACCTTTTGCTCTCAGGCAGCTCCACATTTCTAGTTACAGAGAGACATTGTTTGCAGTTTGCTTATCTGTCTCTGTGCATTGTTGGCTTTAAACTTACCCATGACCCTGGATTGGGGATGGTGCCAGAATTGGCTCCTGCTTTGCCAACATAAACAGTGTTCTCTGTATGTAGCTGTAATGCTGTAAGTGTGCTGGTCACCTGCTTTAACTCCCTGAAGCTTGTAAAGTGCAAAGTAGGTATTGTTAGGTGCAGGAAAGTTTGGATACTCCTCTAATAAAGGAGCTGTCTCTTGTCTGTGATCCTGCTATGGTGCTCTGTCCCTCATTACTATCAGTGGTTGGACTTGATGATCTTACAGGCCCTTGCCAAGCTTAATGATTCTATGATTACTCCATGCAGCTTATAGAAAATATCTTAGTGAGGCATTGACTCTGTCCATCAGGACTCCACAAGTAACAGCAGAAAATGTGATGTTGCATCTTGGGGCTTGTCTATACAGGGAGGTTATTTCAAAGTAAAACACAGTGTGAGGATTTATGCTCTTATAAAGTCCTGGCAAGACAGTAAACTGTTCTCCACAAATGCTTCATTAACTCCACAGCACAAAGAGCTACTTGTAGCCTTGTTTAGATTGAGCAGGTTACATGGGTTGCCATTTTTTGTTCCAGGAAAAAGTAGCTTTTGTATGTGTAGGAGATGCATTCACGTATACTTCCTAGCTATTTATATATCCAATTTACTAGGAAAAAAATGCATTCCAGAAGTTTAAGAATGTATATCTGCCTGTGATGGCCATTTTTCAGAACAATCTTTTTCTAGAATGATTTATTACCTTACTCTTCACCATGCCACTTAATGTGCTTCACTCTACTGTCTGCAAAAGTGCTTCCTCCATAACTGGAAATACACCTGCATGCATGACTAAGTCTTTTTGGCTTTTATTTATTATTTGTATTGCAGTAATACTTAGAGGTTTTATTTATAGATATATTTATCTGTATTGGTTATGTGGCTCTATATGTTTTTTCTGTGATCCATGTTACCACAGAGCCTGATTACATGGCACTAGTTATTTTACCCTCACAATACAAGGTTATTATGACTAAGGTGTTATTATTCCACATTTTGCAGTAGGAAAACTGAGAAAAAAAGGATCGATTTACACTTCTTCAAAGGAAGCTTGTGCAGGATCCCTGTATTGGCATCCACACTAGTGGCCTTCTATGGTCATTTCGGCAATGCCACAGACATGTCTATGCTGTATATGGCATCCTTGGGAACAAAAACTGTCCCACAGGCATGCTACAGCCCCTTTTAACACTTGTCATAGCTCTTTATCCATCTGCCTTATACTTCCTTCTTGTTCTTCAGCATCCACATTGATCTTGGTGGGCCAAAATGCATGCAGAAATGTTAACTAGTGAGCCCAGGGAAGGACGAAAGAAAGACTCCGAGGCTCTGCATCTGTCTTGCTGAGGGAAAAAAAAAGACATGGCATTACAGATTATGACTCCTATGTTCATTTTGGTAGTTCCCAGGAGGACTGGCATTGTTGTAGGCACCCAAAGTGTATTAGGCTCTCTGTAATGTACAACAACAACAACAAAAAATTGCGTTTCTGGAGTACGTGGCTTCTGGTCTTACTGTCACACCAGTTGTATCTTTCTCCAAGTATGGGTTGATCATCAATGGCTCATGAATTTCAAGATGTTGAAGTGTTTTGTTGAGGGCTTACTTGATCTTAATTTTCTCTGTTACTATGCTAGTTTCTGGGTATCTCTTCTGGAGGAACAGAGCAATGATTGTTCTGTGTGTGTGACTTCCTAAGACTTTCTCCAAATTGTGCTATTTTTTACAGTCTCCTTAAATGTGAAATGAAGGGTCCTGCCAGGGCCAAGTATACACTCTGAGCTATCTGCTACTGACAATTTATGAGGGTAACTTGGTGTGGTAACCATGTTGTACTAGAAATAAGGATAGAGGAGAGAGCAGAAATCCTGCAGAAATCCTGTGGCAGGAGGATTTTGAACAGGCAGGTCCAAGAATGAGATGGTTGTGGTACTGCTCATGCTGTCATGTCCATGGGTTTATAGACCAGAGTTACTGTAGATGAAGGAATTCTGAAGTATGATTCTACTAGATGGTGTTAGAGGGACCCATGAAGAGCTTGTAAGGACCATAATCCTTCTCTGGGTTCCCTCTTGAGTTGCTGTAGATAGGGAATTTTGCATCAAGAACTTCCCTGTGGTTCTAACAGGCAGATGTAGAGGCTGAGGTTTTCTGAAATATTCTTTGTCCTGTGGCAATTCTGCTTGTGGTACCTGGGCCCAAGTATCTTGTGTGGGGACACACAGATGCCCTTGTAGACCAATGACATGAAGCAGAGTCTTATTGGCATATTAACTATTTGATTATCCTTCCTGTTTGGTCTCCATGGCAGACTCTGAAGGCATTCCTGTTAGAGGGAGTGTCTGCTGAAGAGTGTATTATGCAAATGGGCAAGACAAAATTTGTGGGAGACTCAGAGACAGAAAGATGAAGTAAATTCTGGGCCCACACAGCAGCAGAGAGCCCATGTTCATCCATCACAATGCTACATTTCATCCTGTGGACCATGCCTCAGGCTTTCAGAAGGATGTCAGCCACATTGTGAATATGAGTAGGACAAAAATACTGGATTACCAGTTTTGGACTTCAAAAGATTTGATATCACATATTCAGTCTCCTGGATCATTCTCGATAGCTTTGTAAATGCAGAAGCAGAAAGGTAGCTCAGTCAAAATAAATTAAAAATAGTACTAAAGAATAAAGGCAAGGAGAGGGCAAACCCTGAGATTCACCATCCCATGTACCATCCTGGGATCCATTGTCATTGGGGCTTTCTAACTTTTAAGTCTACCATTAGAATGTTGTAAAGAGCATTGTAATTTTAGGAAATGGATTACAGAGTAGGTATGACAGATCCTGATTGTATTTACACCACTTTAGTAGCAGGTTTGTTAAGGGAGATACATGAATTTACTCCATATTTAAATATGGGTAGCTTAGAGAAGGATTTGGCCTTGCTACTCTGATATATACTGCGTAAAAGCACTTAAAAATTTGTATTTCTTGCTAAATAGCATAAAATTACATCCTTTCAGGTTAATTAAACCATTTTGCAATGGTGGTTGCTGTTGATGGGATATTTAAATGTCAGATTCAGAATAAGCACTTACGCTTCCTGATTATAAATGGCTTCCTTTTAAATATCCCAGACATACGTATATGGTCAATACATCGCAGATTTCTGCCTTTCTCAATCTGCATTTTCATTTGGTCTACAATAGGGTCAAACACCCACTAGTATCAAAGACTGAATATAGATTCTCAGCAATTGAATAAAACCTGATTAGACCCAACATGGTATTCCTTATATAGACAAAAATTGCCAGTGATGGCAGTGGAGTGTTCATCAGGAAAGGGTGAGCAAAAGTAGACTCACACTGACTGAAGGGTTGTAAGAATCTAAGAGAAACCTTTCCAAATTTGTTTCTGTGGGCACTGGCAAACAAACATCATGCTGCAAGAACTTTAACAACCAGGAAACAAGAGCAAATCCCAGTTTTGGGGACCATATTGTGGTTCTGTCCTCTGCAACCTTTGTGGCACTAAATGTCTCCTTTACAGGTTCCTGTGAAGTGGGATATAGGTATGTATATGCTACTTCATTGCTTATGGAATGCATTTTCCTCCTGCAAGTGTTTGGCAAGAATCTCTACTGAGAAACAGGAACAGAAGGACATTAACTGAAACTACTTTCATTTTATCAATGATTCCTGATACTGCAGAAATATGACAGAGCTCTCAGCCCATTTTATGTCTAGGTCCTTATAGCCAGAAGTAATTAATTGGCCTATGTATAAGAGACCCAAACAAAAGAGTACAAGTTAAAGGAGGGAAATACACTTGTTTGAATTTCATGCCTTTTCTTGAGAGCTGTTTTAATGTCACAGAATCACAGAATGTTAGGCATGAGAAGGGACCTCTGGAGATCATCTAGTCCAAACTCCCTGCCAGAGTGGGTTCACTTACAGCAGGTTGGACTGGATAGTGTCCAGGCAGGTTTTCAATGTCTTCAGAGACGGTGACTCCACCACCTCTCTGGGCAGCCTGTTGCAGTGCTTGGCTACCCTCAAAATAAAGAAGTTCCTCCTCATGTTTAGGTGGAACTTCCTATGTTCAAATTTGTGCCTGTTACCTCTTGTTCTGCCAATGGGCACTATTAAAAAAAGACTGTCCCCGTCCTTCTGAAACCCACCCTTGAAGTATTTATAGCTGTCAATAAGATTGTCCTTCAGTCTTCTCCAGGCTATAAAAAGTCTTAAAATGTACGAATGTATAGGCAGTCCTCTTATGAAAGTTTCTGTGCTATTTTTATACATGCTTCTATATCATACATGTAAACAAAGTTCCGAGTCCCTTCCTTTAATGCTGAGGGTTTATAGCACATTATTGTTTTGACGCTAATCAGAGTAGCTCCCATAGAGAGCTTTGATTCACTTCAGAAAACAAAAGAATACTCTAAAAAAGGTAGTACACTGTAGCTACTTCATTGTAAATGGAGGCTGTCTGTGCCTCACAGAAATTACCAGGCAAGCATTCTTGAAAATGTCAGAATTTTCAAGTTAGTTCTATTTAAAATAGGGGACCAAGAATGCAAGGGAATGGATAGAAAATTTGAGGGTTGTGTGATTCAAACTTGAAGTGCAGTGTGTAATAATGAAAGATGATCAACTTTGGGGGTGGGGAAATCATCTCTTAGGTTTTCTAGATTACAGGATGCATAAAAACATCCACTTATTCTACATGTACTGTTACTTTAATAAAAAGCACCACTTCAGGAAATGAAAGGTTTTGGAATATCGCCAAACGTCTTAGTTCTATTTATTGTCAAAAGGTGGGTTTTTTTTCATTATCCATGGAGTTTGTAGGGTAGCTGAATAATTTGCAGGAACATGAGTGTTTGATTCTAGGCTGCAAACTCTGTATTTATCTTCTTTCAGTGTTCATATTGCAAATACAAGCATGGTACGGTTTCCTGTTGGTGTAGCTGTATCAAGGTTTGGCAGTCGGTCTGCTACTAATCTCATAATGTGCATTTGTGCTTATGTTTAAATGAATTGGAAACCTACATCAGAAAATACTGCTTTTACATTATTTTATGTATAAGCAAGGAGGGGGAAGGCAGAGGGAGAGAGACTAGATGCTGTAAATACAGTGTGCTGATGAATACTTAAGTAGTAAATAGAAATATCTTAGAAGTCATTCCTGACAGTAATAAAGGCAGCAATTTGATTTCATCTGTGGATAATAAACTGGTTTCACATTGCAATAAACGTGGTGCTTATGTTATATTAATATTTATTAGCACTTACTGATGTTAGGGTTTAGTTGTTATCTTTTCTTCACATCACAGCCATTTTATAAGAATTCAAGATAAATTGCTACACAATAAGCAATTAAAAGTGTTTGTATATGTGTGAGAGAAAAAGAAAATCTGTCTGTGGAGGTATTTCTATATGGAAGGGCAAATCCTTACTGCCTAGGAATATAGAGAGCTATGTTCAAAATGATGGAGTTAACGTGAGTTTCCACTAGTTAAAGATGTGGCTCTCTGAATGCATATTTCAACACATAAGCACTGCTCTGCTTTTTATATCAGAATTGTTTGTATGAGTTTTGTATCCCTTGCTTTGGCTTGTGTGCAGTCCCTCATAAAAAGCTAAGAGATTGAGTATTACATTCAGTGGTCTTTTTTGGTGACGTGTGAAGGATGGCTAACTTGCAGGATAATGTGAGTCAGAAAGTGATCTGATCCAAATTTAACCAAATTTGTTCTTCTCTAAATTTAGAGAATAGCTGAACGGCAAGACATATATTTCAATTTCCATCAGTGACAAGGACAGAGTGTTGGCGGATGCCTGTTAACAGCTATGTCGTGTGTTTTTGATACACATATATGTGTGTATGGGTGGGAAGAGACTAGTTACTAGCTTTTATTTATCATGAGCCTGTTCCTTCTTTGACTGCTTTTAAATCACACTTGGGCTTGATGTTCCTTCAGTGCAGCTAATTCTTGTGCAGAAGGTGCGTTGTAGTCTTAAGTCATGTTTTTGCCCTCTGAGTAGAAAGACTTGCATTGGATTTGGATTTTTATAATTATGAAAACTGAAACATAGACCCTTTTAAAAATAAGCCAGGTACCAGGCAAGGTAAGACAAATCAAAATTCTTTCTGTTGATTTTACAATTAGGCTTCAAAATCAATAATATCAGAAAATAGGGATCCAAGTTTTCAGTATTAATCAGGTGCTTGTAACTGAGTTTGTTTATAGCTGCTTTTCTGTTCTGGGGTCTTAATCTTTTTAATTATTCTAGTTCTTTGGCCAAATATTGTCCTTGGAGATTTGATCAGTGAAAGGAAGAACATGTCCCCACTGTTTTTCAGCAAGACATTCAGTTAAAGGGTGCAACTCTGTTGGGTTTTTTCCCTCAGTGAGATCCTTGTTACAGACCTCTGTTTAGCCTGTTTCTTGTGTTTGATTTTATTAAGAACCCGGTTCAGTGACTGTGTCATCAAATTTGCACGTATAGTGATGGATTGTGATATTACAAACAATTTGATTGTTCCATCCCTCACTGAATCAAACAATGAGACTGGCTGGATTGGAGATAAGTTAATTTTTACATGCAAGATCACTGAACTATCAGTGAATGAATAGGTCACACCAGAAAGTGTATGACAGCTTTGATATAAATTAACATGGTATTTCCTGTAGTTTGCTGAAATGGCAATGATAATTTAAGGGTCTTACCTTAAATGTTTACTGTCATGAGTGTAAAATGAAAACACAAGTCAGCCTTTTTCAATTTAATACAATAATAATTTCTCTTTAAAGAATCAGTACACTAAAACGTTCTTAGAAGACAGCTATTTTAGCATTATATTAATGAGAATATTGCGGAAATTTGGCAGGGATACTACAGTCTTTTAGAAGACTCTGTGGCAATTAATTAGCATTTGGTCTAATTAAATTCCACCATTGTATTCAGTGATGTCAGAATGTTTTCCTCAGAATGAAACACTTCTATATTGATTTTACCTTGCAGTTTTCTTTTCAAAATATAAACCAATAATCTATATAGTGTTGACTTGTAACACTTTCTAATGTTTCTTATTATACAGGAAATTAGGCACTGCATTTGTTAGTATTGCTGGAAAAGAAAAGCCTAACCTCCCTAATAAATATGAGAAGATAAAAATTTTTATGTTTCTTCTATATCTTTGTTCTTAATATGGGCTTTAAAGCCAGAATAAGTGACTTTGAACCACCACTATGATGTGTCAAAGAGTTTGCACTTTGTTTTCAGGTCCTGAGAAATATGAGTTCAAACTCTGGCTCCTCTAGCCTAAGTCCAGAAATTGTTTCTGAATTTAGAACTTATTACATAGAATGAGAAGCAGCCTGTGTCTTGAGATACATTATGTCCTTCAATAAGATTAAATTTCTGTCTTACTAGTAAAAAAGTATTACTCAACAAATTTTATGTGTATTTTCAAATGTGTGAATTTGGAATATCTCCACTAAAGTCTAGTATAGTGAAGCTAGACTCATACTAGCAGAGTTAATCTACAAAATTACATCACTATCATGTCTCTAACCACTTTCCTAGTAACAACACAATAGGCCTAGTGTTCCATTAATAATGATTATTAATACTACATTTTCTTCAGAAATGAACTTTTAACTTTTTTTTCTTTTTTTTTTTTCTTTTTTTTTAAATCCATCTTTGTGACCTGTTCATCCTAAGTTTCATGATTTTTCAGTTTACAGAGTCAGGGTGTAGACTATATATAGAATTTTCATGTGTGCACAGAGAGCATAACTGAAGACTTGAGTAGCATCCCTTACCAACATTTTGCCTTTTGGGTCAGTGGTGTAATATAAATAATGCTACTTGAGTAAGAGCCAGTCAGTCTAAAAAAATAATAGAAATTTTAGATAGTGAAGTTTTCTTTGTATGTCCCCAGCAATTATTCTGTATTTAAGATATCATTGTCCAATTAAAAAACAAAACCAAACAAACAGTGCTTCCCCTTTTATCTCTGCAAATTATTGGGCCAAAGTACTGATCTCTCCAATAATCTCCATATAGATACATGCACAGACCTTCACAGAACTGACTTAAGACTCATGAAGATTCATAGTTCCAGCTTTATGAAGACATTATTGCTGTGCTATCTAATTTGCAAGCTTATATGTAAGCTTGAAAAATAGGACATATTTTCTCCCCACGTATTTTGTTTCTTGCAAAAGAGATTTAGACTAGATCTTTGGAAGTTCTTCAGTGCTGAAGTACACTCATCTGTCCAGAGTTCAAAACTTAGGTCCTCAACCTCTGCTCGGTAGCTATCAAGTGTGGACCAAGGGGAAATCCAAAAATGCTTCTGTTCCTACTAGTGATATTCCCTGTGTGCCTAAAGGTTCACACTGACAATGGTGTCAGAACTGTTATCATGTTAATAGGGTTGAACAACAAGGTGGCCAAAGCATTGATTGGAATTGTCAGTTGTCTTTTCCCCCAAGCATTCTCTAACCACTGGTCCACAAGCATGTTCTTTCTTCTCTCATGGACTGATTTATCAGAAAAGCTTGGAAGGAGAGTCTTTCTACCAAGTATGTTCTGATAGTTAAGTAGCTGACAGAGCCATGTGCAGGTGAAGGATCTGAAATCTTCCTTCTCTAGATTAGGTGATTGAACTTCTGAGAAACGGGTTGAAGTGAAAGATGGAACGGATAAAGAAAGGGAAGTGCAGCTCCCTTGGTGTGTGTTTTGAATGAATGTGGTTGAACACAGATTAGTCTCCAGGAAGGGACTCAGGGAGGTGAATTCCAGTGGGGATAAAGCAGGTAACCTAGTAAAACACTCCTATTGAATACATCTATCAAGACATCTGTCTTGTGCCCTAAGGTGCTGGTCCGCAGATTTGCTCCCAAGGTGCCCTGTCATACTCTTTGGATATTCTTACACAGGGAACTTTGGTTGCCTACTTAAGAACTGCAGCAAGACACCTTAGAGGTGAACATAGTACTGTGCAATGCCTTCATGTGTTTGTGGATTCAGTTACAGGTATTGAGTTCTAGGCACCTCAAAGATGATGTATCCAGACTTACCAAGAAGCAAACCTTCAGATGTCCTGAGAATATTAATGGTTAAATCTTGAAGTATATAAGGATTTTGCTGTCTTTAAGGCTCGACAGTAGCTAATTAGGGGACCTGAGAAGCTGATTTAAAACCCTATAGCTGGAGCTTGGTTGGGTTTTTCTAAAAGCCCCCACTGGGGTTTTTTCTAAAACTCAGCCTACTGGGACATTAAAAGATGTGGCACTGTGAAGGCTTGTTTTGGACTAGCAGGATGGAGCAGCTTGAGTAAGAGCCAGAAAGAGACAGTCTAGCTAAATAGTAGATGGGCATTGTGATTTGAGTTTTTGTGGTTTTGTTCTTACAATTTCCGCACTCCAGAAACAGATACAATTTCTAGGCTCAGAAATAAAGGAACATTACTGCAGCATCTGAGGAAGAAGAGATTTTCTGCTTACTAACTCTAAAATTTCTGTCTCTGTCATTGTTGAGAAGCACTGGTGTTCACTTTGGTGTATTTACAACTCTAGAAAAAGATTATGTGTAATATATTGTGTGTTTTGAAGTGTGTGTTTCTATATTCACATACATATAGTGTGTATATATAAACTTGACAAATCTTATTACTGTCTGAAAAATTAACATTAAAAAATCAGCCTTTTTATGTGGCTCATCAAAGAATTACTTACATTTTTAAGTGAATCACATTCCAAAACTAAAAAAGGGGGTTCTGCTGTATTCAGTATTTTATTTTAATTAGAAGGCATCTACATAGCAATATCTGCAGTGATTTTTCACAGCTGCAATCTTAGAACAGGGGGAGAACAAAACAAAGAATTCAGTAGCAATAGTAATTCAGCTATGCTGTACAACAGCAGTATTTCCTACTGGTTTTTGCTGATGGGCAAGTAGTGGGTCATTATTGCTGAGTAGTAAGAAAAAAATAAAAAAATCTTATAGGATGATCTGCACATTCCAATTAACATTTCCTGAAAATGGTATTGCTTCCTTTTTTCTACCTAATAATTATATTAACAGTAGAATTTGAAGCTCAGTCATATTTATACACACTTTATATGGAATTCAGGCAAAATCTTCATGTTTCTTCCACAAGTTCCGTGCTCAAGGAAATTACTTTTGGTAACAATACCCAATTATTATGGCTGAATGATCTAATAGCTTCCTTTCTCCAAAAAGGTTGGATTGATCATTCCATTTTTCTTTTCCCCTGCCTCTGTGGTTTTTGTCTTCCCCTCCCTGCTCCACCAACTAAGAAGGGTTGCTTTTTTAAAGTTGCCTTTATTCTGTCGCTTGTTGGGCACTTTTCTAATCTAATTCAACTAGGAGAAAACTTTCTTTATCCTTGTTAGCAAGCTGAATTAGCTCAGCTCAGAGCCTGACAAAAGGAACTGTGTGGCAGTGAGCAATTAGATCGTCTCGGGCTGTCACATCTCTCATGTTTTCCATTTCTTCAGAGTGACTGAAGAATGCTTTATAAATACTCACAGAAATAACTGCAAAAGCAGTTCTGAGCCCTGTGGGTGCTAAGGTGGAATGATTTGGAAGATAATATTAAGTTTTTCAGCAGCTGCTAATAGGCTGCATTTTGACAGATGAGGATTCTTAAACCACTGAGGGAGGATGGTCATTTCCTCCTTTGTTTTCCCTCTGCCTGCCTTCTCTTTCTGTGCCCCAATCCTCACATCCTGCTACTGAGGTAGAGCAGTAGTATTTTAGCAGCTGCTGGGTTTCTGCTGAAGATTTTGCTCATGCTTGAACTCATTTGAGGGAGAGGCTAGAAACTGCTTTGTGAGACACTCTGCCTGCATTTCCCCCTTCACTCAGAAATATTTCTGCAGACTGTGAACGGCGAGTAAGTAATTTGAAGACATTAGTCATTAAAAACAACATCAGCCTGGAACAGCTTAGTAGTTAAACAGCAAATCTTTTATGAATCAGCTGAGCAAGAGACTATAGGTGTGATCACAGCTGCTCAGTGTTGTTGCAACTCAGTGAGACTATACTCATTTGTGCAGGAGGTGGAGATTTAATTAATTGAATATGATTTCTGAATAAAGCTTCAAATCACAGGACAGGTATGTGCATAATACATGCCACATAGCCAAACTTTCTGCTTTTTTTTTTTTTTTTTTTTTTCCTTTTCAGAAATTTAGAGTGTGATCTAATGACACACTCTAAAAAAAAAAAAAGCCTGTTTCCTTTGATAAAAATTAACAGTGTCTTAAAAAAAACCACCAGCCTGGTAAATAATGCAAAGGGAGCTGTGTTTAAGAACAGGTATTTGGCACAGCTCTCTGTCCTCTTTCTTAAGTAGCCAGTGGAATTTCTGAGCCAGGGATACTCATGAACTGTATTCATCATGGGTTTATTTTACCAGAATACATACTGCAATGTGTTCAAACAGTTTTGTATTTTTTGAGTTTACCTAGATGGGAATGTGCAACTAGCAAGAAGTAGAGATAGTGGTCTGAAAAGTCCAAGAGCCGTGGTAAAAGCAGAGATAAATTAGATGGTACTGAAAAGCCAAAGAGCCACAGTAAAAGCAGAAAATTGTTTGCTTTATCTCTGCCTATACTCCTCCGATACCCTCATGAGCTTTGATACCACTGTGGCTTTCCTTACATATGAGGAAAGTGGTGTTGAAAGAGATAGGTAAGAATACCTCAGCAGCAATTAAGAATTCGGTCACACCCTGGTTTTCAAAGCAGGTTTGGAATTTAAGGTGGTACCTCACCTCCTGATGCTTGTTGCCCTGGTCCAGGGCCTTGTAAGGGGCAGTGAGAGGAGCTATAGACTGCTTCAGTGCAAAAGCATCTGGCTCAGTTTGAGTCATTGTTCATTGGCTATAATAAGGATTAGTTTAAATGATGGTTTTAGTGCCCAGAGAAAGGATGGTTTCAAAAATACTGGTATTTTTAAAAAGCCATGGGGCTTGTTGTGTTTCTGATTGTCTACTTCATAAGAATAATAAATGTGCATACAAGAGCATGATTAATTAATTCTGACTAGAGAGAAAGGGAGTGTAGAAAACAAACACTTTTAAAACCTGGAAGAGAAATCTTTAAATTTCTGTGAAATTCCAATGAAATTATCTCTCACACAAAATATGTCTGAAGTGCAGTCTCTTTGGATACAACCTGAGTGTGAAACTGCACTATGTCATTATTCCACCAGATTATTACAAATACCGTGCACAGTCACTTCATATTTTAAAAATGTAGAATGATTTGCACAGATTTTTTGTAGAAGTTAGGTCTAGGCAGAAAGAAAAAATGTGTACCCATACAAGTCTTTCAGGAGCCTCAAAGTTATACCTGAGCGCTCAGTGTTTTTACTGGTGGACTACGTGGCAAAATAGCAGCATTCAAATGTTTGGGTTAGCTGGAGAACAACAGCTGTCCTGGGTTATTGAGGTAAGGTACAGCAAGTTTTAAGTCAGATGAACTTGGATGTTGCATATAGTGCTTGGCATTTATATAAAGCAAGCTCAAGGCTGAATGCAGCATTCAAGTTGTAAAATGGATGTAGAATGGGTAAAAATCCCCTGCAATTACTTCAGTGACGATCCATTCAGGTTAAGAATTTTCATCTTTGCTGTTGCCATAGCAATCTGTTCCCCTGTCACTACCACATTAAAAATCCATTCTGTAAAACTGTTGTTGCCAATATTGAACACATTACAGACAAAAACATTTTTTTAATAGCTTAGGTGTCTTATTTGCAACGTGAAGACCTAGATCTTAGAGAGATGCATATGTACTTTAAAAAGAAAAAGATTAGTGTTTTATAATACATTGGAGGAACACAATATTTGTGCTGCAGTATTGATGTCAGTATAAAATAGTTTGCAAATAATACAGCAATGCAGTGTCAGTTGAACTCAAATAATTGAACTGTTCTGCTAAAATACAACAAACCCATATGTTCCTGAGTTAAGCATGTATTTAGGTAACATGCTGAAAGGCTTTGGAAACTATATGGCTTTTAACCTTCTGTTACTCATTGAGTCTAATTTTCTTCAGTGATTGACTTCAGTATTTTTTTTTTCTCTACTGATGTAATTCTGGAATGGGAGGAGAGTTGTGTCCCCTAACAGTTTTATGTCTGTGATGCAGTCCTATACTGCTAACGTACTCAAGCTCAACAATAAGTTTGTACTGATAATGAAATGTGGGAACAGGTCTTTAAGCATCCATCTTTACTACATCCAAAGGAGAGGGGGAAGGAATTTGCAATTCAAAGCAAACATAGTGATTTTCTTTTTTAACTGCACTTGGCAATATCTTCTAAATTTGATTATTTTGATGATATGGGAGGCATTGCTTTTTTTGTCTTTTAATGCAAGTGTGCCCTCCTCTTTTGGATTGTTTTTCTTTTTTTCAAATTCTTATTATTTTCTTAGTGAGTAAACTGAAAAAAAATTTTTTGCATCTCTTCACTTGTTTTTGCAATTCAAAATATGACCCTTTGGAGCATGTTACTCAATGACATTCACCCAAAAACCTAAGATTGCAGCTCTCCTACACAGTGAGCCTGCTGTGCTTCCTATCTGAGGGCATCTGTGGGTTGCTCAAGCAAAAATGGTGTCCCTGACAAGCCAGATACCTGTCAGCTCTGTATAGGTCACTGAAGACAGGGGTTTGGATGTGGTTTGTGTTGCAGCCATATGCCTTTGTTAGCCCCTGGGGCTGGTGCTTGAGGTGGGACTTACCAAGAGGTCTTGAGCTCCCAGATGCCTGCCTGGGATAAGAAGTGCTTCTTAATGTAAAGTTTAATGAACTAGACAGTATGAAATACACCTGATGTTTTGGGTTTTTTTTATTTTAAAAAAATATCAGTATAAAGATAGTAAATCTGGCTTAAATGCATACCATCAAAGAAAGCAACTCTGAGGCAAACTGAAACTTGGCTCTGCACTTTCCCTCGTCACTTCACATTTCAATGCTCCCTCCACACTGTAGGTGTTTCAAGAGTCACCAGAAAAGCCTAAGTAGACTTAGATAGAGGAGAGATTTGGAGTTATTTTTTACTTTTATGGGCCATTTTTATTAAAATATTTAGAGCTGTAAATGCAGAAATAAGAAACTCATTTATCTGGACAAAAGTGCTGCCATTAACTATTCAACACTCATAAAATACCCTTTTAAATTATTGTTTCTGCTGGTATCAATAAATTCATACAAAGTGCTTAAAGGTCAGACGTTGCCAGAAAAATGTCTTTTCAGCTTGTTAATTAAAGGTTTACAAGAGTGTGCACTAGCTTGCTCTTTGGACAAACAGGAAAAAAAGAAGAAAAAAAAAACCTACATGGGGGGAAATTATAGTGTAGAATTAGTGAATGATGAGTCTTTGATCCACCAGCTCACCATGACAAGCTGGGACAGTTTGTGACTGAAAATATGTGGAAGTGTTAATAGGAGGAAAAAGTTTATTCCCCATTTTAAGAGGAAGGTACCTTGGATACACACCTATTGCAGCTCATGGCCTTGATCTGAGGATCCAAGTAGAACTGAAGTGCTAAGATGGGTATGTTCAGTATTTGTCCTGTTCCAGGTTAAGCCATAGTGAGTTTGTCCAGTTCTTATTGCCTGGCCAAGAACATCAGATAAGGACATTTATTTTTCTATTTGCCAGGGAAGTGATTTTTTGTGCTTATTTATTTACCACTTTAAGTGGAACAAAACAGGGCTCTGAAATGCACTGATAATTGTACCCAGAGCCAACCTGCCCAACCAGCCCTTCTAGCACCTGCGCCTCCTTCATTACAGAGATTGCAACTGTGATTCCCTCTGTTTTATACTTCAGCTCTTTTGCCCATCATCATGGAGACAGCTTGGTTTGATCATTAAAATCTGACCTAAAATTTAGGCAATTCAGATTTGACTCTAAATCAACAGATGAGATTAAGTTAATCAATTATATGGATGAGACACTGGAAGTACAAAGTCAGGCTTATACTTCCACCTGCACAACAGCCTATCCCTGCCAAAATCATTTTACCTCTAAATCTTGATTTTTTTTTCATCACTAAAACACAGACAGTAAGACTGAATTAGGTGAACTTCCCTGAGCAAACAGATGAAATGTGTTACAGAAAAACTACAGAGGTTTCTGTTGTTGAATTCTGCTGATGCATCAGCTTGAACTATTTATTGTCCAAGCTGAGAAACAATAACAATACCATGTAAATAGTAAAAAGTAAAATAGGTTCTTAGATATCCTTCTGTCTGAACACACTATATTGCTATTATTAATGTGAGATTAAAGTTTTGAATTTTCCCCCATACGATTTTTATACTGAGATTGTTTCCTGGACTATTAAGTAACAGATTCTTACTGTAAAACCATTTGTAAACAGGAGGCTGCATCTTTGTCACTGAAAATTTCATAACCTAAGAATGCTATAATTTTTTCTCTCAAGATCATTCTAGAACACCTACTGCAGGAAAATAAATCTGATGAATTTTTTGATAGTGCAGGTGGCAGAAGTAATGATCATTTCTCTGATACACACTGACAATGCATCCTGACTTCGTCTTCAAGTGAAGCTGAGAGAACACTGCAGAGCAGTTTTATGGCATTTCTAGTTTTTTTCTCTCATTCCCATTCCTTTTGGCTCACTCATTCATTGTTTTGAAACATAAACCAGAATTGCCCCTATGACCTATCTCACCCAGAGGCTGAAATGAACTCCTTCCTCACAGGATATAGGCATCTGTTTAAGGCAGGGTTGTGGCTTTTCTCTCTCTCTCTCTTTTTTTTTTTTTTTTTTTTTTTTTTACATTTCTTTACTCTCCCTTGTATTCATATTTGTAGTACATGAAAAGAGATTTTTTGCTCAGACATGGAGTTTTTGTGCATCCTGCTCACTGATAACTGTGTCCTGCCTCATTTCTGAGTAATTTGATATTTATCTTTATAGTCAATTCACTAACTGTGGCACTTTGTATTTTAATACATGGTATTCTGTTGGCCAGTTGGAATTCTTACAAATTCCATTTTATCTGTTGGAACAGGAATATCAGAATATGTGTTTTCAAGGTCAGAGGAATAAAAATGGCAAGAGGTGCAACAAAACCTTAAGCATGACCTTCCAGAAGGTAGAACTTCTTTTTCTGACTTTCTGTAGAGGGCATATGTGTAGCCCATTAGAAATTGTGATGCTCTTAATATTTCCAAGGAAAACTCAGGCTTAACTGCTTTGTGAGAGAAATCTCATTCTATATGGAAGCAGTATTGGGATGGAGAGAAAATATAGATCATACTTGTGATAAACTTTCAGTTCCTCTAGTGTGGGTTGGAAAGTTCATTTTGATAATCACCTTAAAAAGCAAATAACTGGGCTGAATTAATTTTAATTCATGCTAAAGCAGGAAGTTCTGATATGTCTGCTAAATGGCAATAGCAGCAGGTGGCAGCTCAAGTCCTTCTCTCCAGGCTGCACAAATTCATCATGTTGTCCTTCCCAGTGTGTAAGGCTGTGATATGGTAGGCAGACCAAAGAAGTAATTCATTCAGATATTTAATAGTGTCCTTCCCATTGTATTTATTCCATGCATCACCCTTTAACAATACAAATACCCTCTTCTGTTCCTCACTCTGTTGCCAATACCTTCACTTTTGCAGGAAGGTATAACTTCATTGTTCTGGCATTCATGGGTGGAAATGCTCCTTTTTATTTTTACACCTCCTGCCCCTCCTTCCCCCAGCCTTGTACTGCTTTTGGCTCGAGACAGAATTGCATGTTTATAATTGTACAGCTCTCCTTGTTTGACTCAGCCAAATCTCATGCAAATTTTAATCTTTGCAGAATATATAACGTCACCTCCCCAAATGTCTCCAAGAGGAGTAGCAGAGTTAAAAATACAAATCTGTAGGACGAGTTTATTAAAAATATTCTGCATGAAAATGCATGGTATTCTTATCAAACAGTGTAGTTAAAGCGAAATAGAGTGTTTTACCACTCTATTGTGGAGGTTTTAAGGAGAACATAGCAGCATGGACCTAACAGTTCGCTTTCCTTGAGCTGATTACACTGTAGTTTCCTTTCTATTGACAAATTTTGCTACCAGACTAGGATAATATTAGCATACTTTATCTTACTGGGTGTGATCTGATACTTTTGTTTTTGAGGGGACTTTAGCAAAATTCTGTTGACTGTAGTTTTTTCCTTATTAGCTATGTTTAGCAGCCTGATAAAATTTTGTGACTGGTGACAAAGTGTCTCTTGCTGTTACAGTGACAATCATCTGCTTGCTTATATTGCCATGGATTCTCAACAGCAATTGAGAAATGTTAGATAGAAGTTATAAAACCTTGCCTTAATAATATTTTACAGTTGACCAAAACAAGAACTATAATGAGAGATGAAACAATGAAGGAGACCGAAGGGGGAAAGTTACCTATGTTCTTTAGATCTATGGCCCAACCTTAAATTTATAAGCTATCTATCCTTTTTAATGGAAAAAATAAAGTACAACTGATATACTGCATCCAGTATTTTGGGAGCCACTGTTTGTGAGGTCAAGAAAGAGTTGCTATTCAGACCATCTGTACCAGAACACGCAAATTTGCATCTATAGATATCTGTATCCCTACAGATAGATGAAAAGCCAGCAAGGGATTAGAGCTAAACAGACACAGATTTTTAGGTGGCGTGGAGGAAGCTTTTGTGTACTTGACTGTATTACAGAAACACAATTTTCTTACTCTTGGTATTCACCTGTATTCATCAAAGTTAAAGATAATGCTGGATTGACAAGTATCACTTATCTACCTACAAAGTAAACTTAATGTAGAATACAGTAGTATATTTGCCCATAGAAGGAGGGACAAATATTTATATTCCTCAAATATCTGATATGGGGTACTGTTGAAAGGCACTTCAATAATAATTCAATCACCAGGCACAGTCAACACGGATGTACAAAAGGAAAGACCTGCTTAACTAATTCAATACTCTTCTATGATAAGGTGGATTCAAGGAAGGTGGTGGATGTAGTTCTTCTGGATTTTAGTAAGGCTTTTTATACTGTCTGTGACAGCATCCTCCTGGGTGAGTTATCCAGCTGTGGAATGAGAGGGTTCACGGTGTGCTCGTGAAGAAATGGCTGAAGTGCAAAGCTCAAAGGGTTGCAGTAAGGGGGCTACATCTGACTGGCAGCCAGGCACCAGTACTGTTCCTCAGGCTTCAGTTCTAGGCCCAGTCCTGTTCTATATATTTATTAACAGTCTGAATGTGGGAAGTGAATGCATTGTTAGCAAATTTGCTAATGATACCAAATTGGGAGGTGCTGCTGACTCTCTTGAGGGACAGGAAGCCTTGCAGAGGGATCTAGATAGATTGGAGCATCGGGCTATGATTAATGAGATGAAATTTAGCAAACTGAAATGGCAGATTCTGCACCTGGAACTGAATAAAACCAGGCACAATATAACTTGTGAGAGGAGTGGCTGGAGAGCCACCCTGCAGAACGGGACCTGGAGGTGCTGGCACTGAGCTGACACTTTGCATAGGGCAAACCACATCCTGGGATGCACCAACACAACAAAACCAGAGAGTTAAAGAGATGATCATCCCACTGTATTCAGCACTGCTATGGCACTGTGTGAAATTCTGGGTCTGACAATTTAAGAAAGATGTGAATCTCCTTGAATGTGTCCAGAGGGGAACAAAACTGGCAAAAGGGCTGGAAAAAAGGTCCTGTGAGAGCTGACTTTGGGTTTGTCTAATTTGGAGAAAAGAAGGCTGAGGAGTGTCCTCGTTGTTCTTTACAGCTTCCTGAGGATGGGAAGTGGGGAAGGAGGTGCTGATCTTTTCTCCATGAGATGCAGTGACATGATGTGTGGGAATGGCTCAAAGAGTCTCCAGAAGAGGTTCAGACAGAACATTAGGAAGCATTTCTTTTCTGAAAAGGTGGTCAAACACTGGAAGTGGCTTCCTAGAGAGGTGGTTGGTGCCCCAAGCCTGTCATTGTTGATGAGGCATTTAGACGTTGCTCTTAGCAATGTACTTTAACTTTTGATCAGCCTTGGGTTGATCAGGCAGTTGGACTAGATGTGGTTGTAGGTTCCTTCCAGCTGAAATGTTCCATTCCATTCTATCTTAAATAATCTCTGGCTAAAATTGTTATACAATTAAGAGAAGAGTGAGTAGGGAAAATAAATGTGGATGGTAAATAGCTGCTGTGTTGGCCCAAGTGGATATTGTTTTAGCTGACTGTTATGTTATAGTGTACTGAAGTAGATTTATAGGTAGCTTTCTTTTTCACTAATTCATTGTTTACTATTTAGTAAGACACAGTGAACTTCTTTTGTGACCCTTGGCTGCCATGAAATGAATCATCTTACCAATGCACATTATGAAGTTTCACTGTTGTGTTTCACCTTTCTCCAGTTCGCTTTTGAGAATAAGCTAGAACCTAGACAGCTTTTAGCCATGGCAGCACAATTGTATATTCTTTCTGTACAAAAAAAACCTTCACAATTAAATGTATCCTTTGCACTCAGAATTACCAAGTAGTCTGAGGAGACAATAGCTTTAGTTAACAGTGCTTTGTAGACAAGGTTAAAGAAATGGAAGAGTCTCTGACTCATTAGGCAGTAGGGAGAGAGCTTCAAATGGACTGATATAGTACACCCTTCCATTATAAATTAGGAAGAGACAAAGAGCTGGAAGGAAAACCGCTGGGTCAGGCAGATTTTATCTGGGGAAGCTGTGCAAATGTTTTAAGCTGTGTTCAACTGTTTTTCTTCCAACAGACTTTGGGAACTATCACTGCAGTGCCCATTAAGGTTCCTCAGGTCAGCTCCTTGCAGAGGTTGGCAGGACAAGGACCAGCAGTGCTACCTCAGGTACAAAACACAGTTTCAAAGGAGGGGTTGTGTGATTTTGTATGTATTCTACTCTGTTTCTGCCTGGTGCCCAGGTGTGGGTAGATCAGCACACTCATTTTGCTGAATAAAGACTCACATTCAATGAGCTGAACTGGAGAGCTGGAATTTTCTCCAATTAATGAAAAAAAAAAAAAAAAAAAAAAAAAAAAAAGATAAATCAATTTTCTTCTGGGAGCATACTGTTAGCACACTGAAAAGTTATAAAAAATCTTGTAGATTCATTGTAGAATAACAATGTACATACGGTGAATTGTACATCTATACTTTATAAGATGACTCAAATCCCAGAAGTGAAAATCTGCAGTAATTTAAAAAGTGGTGGAAGTATTAACCTTCATATTCAACATTTAGCCTCACACATTCTTTAAGGAACTTATTTGCCTTATCCCTGTTTATCCCAGATAAAGTTTTGGTCCAACTAACCCAGGTGCCAGACTGAGGCAAGATTGGCTGGATAGCAGTGGGAGTTATGCTCACAGATTTAAAAAATATTTTTAAAGCTGTGTGTGTTTCTTTGTGTGTGTGTGTGTTTCTTTGTTTTTAAATGAAAATCCATCACTCTTTCCTTAAGCATACACTTTATTCACCATTTCACCCATCTTTCTCAAAATTTTTGGACGTCATTTTTCAGTGACTTTTTTCCTGCAGTTCTGTGGTGAGCTTTTTGGATTCATGATTATTAAGTGTAAAAATATTTCTCTCTGTGTGGCAAAGAAGTGTGTTTCTCATATATGAAAGCTATTCTAGCACTGAAGTTAACACTGGGTCTTCCTATTGTTACTTTATTTTTTTCTTAATGTTTTCTTAGTGGCAGAATGTAGTAGAAGATCTGTGAGCTAAATCTGCCTGCAGGAAGGAGTATTTCCAAGATAAAGTTCTTAAATCCTCTCCTTAAATCACATTTTGTGGAAGGCAAAGTTGTGAACATAAAGGAAGGTTGTAGTTTTCTTATCAAGTTCAAGGCTTTGCTTTTCAGTTGTTCTTACAGCATAATGACACATTGATTTCTGCCATTTTGGGGTGTCAAAGATGAGCAGATTGCTCCTGAAAATAGAGCAGCTGAAAGACCTGTAACAGGGGCTTAAATTATCATTAAGGTTATGTTTCAGCCACGATGATGGCATTGCAAATGCTTCACTCAGAGAAGCATCAATGTTCTATGATTTTGCTTAGTAAAAAAATTTTCATTCAGTGTTAGATTCAATTTTGGAGTTGTAAAAAGTGGAGGAAGTTGATTTCCTCAACTTTTGTAAAGAACACGCATATCCTTTCTATCTTTCTGTTTATCTCATAGCAATATTTTTGTTTGTCTTTCACTTTGTTTCACACTTTTCCTAACTCAGCCTTGAATTTCAGACCTCTTTATGCAGTCACACTTAATACTAATGAAACACCAGCCCTTTCTCAGCATCCCTAGGCCACAGTTTACTAAATTGTCTAGTCCATATAGATAGCATGGGAAATAACCACATAGCAGGCTCATTTCTATTAAAAAAAAAAAAATGAAGCAGGCAACTATATGTAAGACTACATTATCTCAGGCATTTCTTATATTTTGAGGCTTCTTCTGGCTTTTTCACAGGCCAGTACCTCATTCTTCAGCAACAGCCTGCCCCACTCACGGTCTGTCCTGTTTTGCAGTATATTTGTCTTCCAGTGAATTTTAAAATTTCCATATCATAGTGGGGTGCTCCTTTTACCCATCAAACTTTCCTGTTGTCATCTACAAGTAAAAAGTTTGGCTTCTAACAAAATAGGCAAATGCTTTAAAGATATATTTAATATAGCCATGATTTGAGAGTTGATAGGAATCGGTGGTCCACGAGAAATGGAAACTTCAGATGGAAATGCCGGGAAGCAATGCCACATGATATCACAAAAGTAGTATGCTAAAGAACATCTCTTCTCTCTTCTCCCTCATTGGTCTAAGAAAACAAGTTCAAAATTAAAAATTATTTTGGAAATTAAAGGACATGTAATATCTTCCAGTAAGAGCTGGGAACTGTGCAGAATGAAATCCTGTCACAGTCCATGTTCTCTCAGCTGTTATGCATCAGAATCAGTTGTCCAGCAGGCTGGCTACCAACCTCCTTTTGTTCCCCCGTGTGATGGGCACGGTTGCTGTACCTTGCCCTGAGTTAGGGGTACAATCTAGGACTGACTTCCAGAGGAGCAGTTTTGTCACCATCTCCCAAGCATGCTACCAGGCAGGGTCCAACTGTGTTTGGCATTTGCTAGAACATTTACTTCAGGTGCTCCTGTAGCAGCAATGTTAAGGGTCAGCTTTTTGAAAACAAAAGTTTATGAGTTATTCCTCATTCCTCTACCAAGAACTCCATAGCATTTTGCACTGAGAACTAAAGCAGTGTAATCTCCCTTAGGATGGCTTAATCTTATTTAGATGTGTTTCTGCCTCTCTTCTTGCCTAGAGAGGGCTGGAAGGCCTGGATGGACTCTTTTTGGGATTCCTGCTGTGTTAGGAGCCCACTTGTCACTTAGCCACCCTGTGGAAGTGGCTTCACTCTTAGGCAGACAGAATGCACTTCTGTTCCAGGTGCATCTAGGGGGACTGATCCAGGTCACTGTCTGCATTCTTGACAGTACACCTGATATCTCTCCTTTTGGCCATTCTCGTAATTTCTTTGGGATTTCAGATTCCCTTTAGATAGAAGTAGCATGAAAGACATAAACATTGCCAGGCTGGCTGGAAAGAAACAAGAGACTTCTCCATTTAAGGGCCACTCATCACACCTAAAGGTGTTTTATATTTTTGGTTCTTTCATTCTCCTCATCTAGACAGTCTCTTTTGATTTACCTCCATGCAGTCAAGCAGGAAAATACTTCACAAGTAAACCGAGGCACTTAATGATACTTATGTAAAATAACACATACAGCTTTCTCATTTTCCACATTTGTACAGATACTTGTCATTTGTTTTGTTCATTTGAATGGGTTTATGATATGACCCCCTGGGAGCTCTTCCATATGGGGAATGAAGTTTCAAAATCTGCACATTCACAAATGGCAGCAAAATCCCATCACTTAGTGCAGAACTGCTATTAAATGGTGAGCAAACAAACATTAATTACAAGTTCATTGTACAATGCAAACAATATTTCTTTAGGCATTCATTATTTGCCAAAACAAGCCTCTCTGGCAGACCTTTTTTTTTTTCCTTTATTTTTTTACTTTTTTATTTATTATTTCTTTCTCTCTATCTCCTCTCTTTTTTTTTTTTTTTCTTTTTTTTTCTTTTCTTTTTTTCCCTACTGAATATCAAGTTATTTATACTTTCATCAAATAAATAAAATCTCTGCTATGAGCTGTGATGTTTGGGAAGCTAATTCCAGGCATTCATTCTCTTCTTTCTTTGGCCTTTGAGGTTTCATGCTGGGTGAGATGTTTTGAAACTGCAGACTCTCCACTACTTTCTGAGAAGCAGATCCTGGAGGCTGTCTAATCAAACACGAGTGATGTGTGCTCTTATTTTTGAGCTATTCCTCTGTTTTATGGCACGCATCAGCTGTAAGGAGGGGCTGGCCTTATGTCATGTCGGGGCTCCAATTTCCAGCTTCAAGCAGACAGGCTGTCTATTTTGAACCAGTTTATATAAAAATTTAAGTCACATCATAGCCACCTGAAGGCATGTGGGAACTCTTATTTTCTGTTCTTTGAATGGAAGATTTTAAATGAAACAGTTAAGATATTAAAATAAACCTCTCGTTTTGTTGTCAGTGATTTGTGCCCAATCCAATTCTCATTCAAATTAATGGAGAGGCTCCGTTGATTTGAAAAGCAGTTAAATCAGATTACAATGCTATTTCCCTGACCTATTTTTCTAGTCCTAGCTGAAGGCAGGGCTTGGGTTGGCTTTGCTCATGACACTGATGATCAGAGTAGAGCAGAGAGTTGTGTAGCAGATGCTTGTGGTGGGGCTACCATGCGGGTTTGTGGCAGAAAGGAACAGGTATGCACAACTGCTTTAGGTGAAATGTGTGTGTTTTCCAGTTGACTCTAGTCAGTTCTGCTGTCAAGTGCTGCTTATATTTTTTTTATTTCCATAGTAATTTTAATATGCATAATTTAGTAGGTTCTAAGTTCTGTCACTGGGCTGCAGGCAGCTTTGGGATAGAGGCTGCTTGGTACTGTGTATTTGTTCATCACTGGATACCATGTGAGCCCAGCCAGAGGCTGTGGTCTCTAGATGTCCCCAAAGTTTAAACTCATGTTCTAATTTTAAAATCTCTTGTCATGGTTCTCATTAGCACAGTTCCACAGATAGCTACTACTTCTCTTCACATTTGTACCAAAACCAACCACTACTGTCTTCCCTGGTGACAGGGCTTCTGGAAGATCTCTTGTAGGGAAAACAGCTCCTATAGACAGAACTCAAGTTGTGTGATGCCACTTTGTACTGTAAAAGAAACGTGTTAACAGATTGGCCTGTGGCAAAGCTTCTCTCTGTTTGCATCATAAGACTTAAAAAAAAAAAAAAAGTCACTGATTATTTCTAAGAATGATGTGTTAAGAGTATGCATAGCCATTAGAAAGTGCTACTAAATGTAAGTCAGCTTTTTGTGAAACTAGAAAAAAGCTAGCAGATATACAGGTTTGTATAAAAAGTTACACAGAATCAGGCAATGGAGAGACAAGAGCACTTGATTGTTTGAGTAAGGAATAATTGAATTGGGTAAGGTCATTATTACAATATCAGAGGAGAAAAGGACTGTAATCCCCTAAGGGATGTCATGTGCCTTCCTGGTATATAACCCTCAGCTCTTCCAGGGGGAGGTGTTGGAATGCCAATGGAGGAGAAGAGAGATAATCTAATTTAAGGTAACTTAATCAGCATGGTAGATAACCAAGTGAAGGCTTTTGCAACAGTATTTAATATTCATTGACTGTATGCGTGCTGAAAACAGAAACAAAATTGTATTTTCAAATGAATAGTTTGTAGAGGCCTGGCTGAAAATGCAGCCCTTAATAGATATACTTGTTAATCTTTTTTATTCTATATACAGTTTTATACTGTGCTTGTCACTGTATTTGAAGCACCTTCTGGTAATGTGTTAAGCACAAAGATTAACATCTGTTATAAGCTATTTCTTTTCTCATACTTTCCCTTTGGGAAGATGTGCATGCAGCTGAGAGTTCTAGTACGGGATCCTTTTTATCAGTTTGCTTATTTTTAATAGGCATGCTACTATTAGTTGCATGCCACTACATATTTCTGTCTAAGAATTATAACACAGGAGGTATTTATCATAGAAAGTCATGAGATTTGTGCCCTTACTTTATAGAGAAGGTTAAGACACCTGCCTGCAATGCATGTCTGCCTTGCTGTAGGAAATCCCTGCACCAGAGATGCATGGCTTCCTTGGCCTTCCATACTGAGTCTTTACAGGGAGAGCTTTGAAGACTGGGATGAAAACACGGTACTTTATTGAAATGTCAGTGGAAATCTCATTTATGCACTACCCACTCAGTTACGCACGTGGGTAGTTTTGATAGGTAGCCTGTGTTGCTGAGAAAGACATGGGATTGTTGGAGCATCTGGTGTGCTCCAAGGTAAGTGTTTTACACTGGTGTTGTTCAGCAAACACAGATGAAGGCATGACTAAGGCAGTAAGATAAGAACTGTTCCTTGTAGATGATGGTGTGCCAGAGGTTGACAGTGATAAGAAAGGGAGTCTTTTGCAGTGTGGACAAGGCTGAGTGTGTGTGATTTATCAAGAGGAGCATCTACACCTAGATGCAAATTTTCTGAAATACCTCCCTGCTACCTCTGCCTTTCTGAGTTCCAATGTCACTTATCCTTGATGAGAGAACTGGTGGTGGGGAAGGAGAAGAACTTGCTGTTACTGATGGTTAAGACCTTCAGACCTAATCAGTGTTGTGACCATTCTGAAAAGGATGCAGAAAGACCAATTTCCATGATAGTCTGCAAGTAGGAACCTGAAGTATCATACAACTCCCAGGACAGACTCAAACCATTTTAATACCTGACATGGTACCTTTTCCCCAGGTGAAAACTGATGTTTCTCCACATTGAATACTACTTTGCAGAGTATCAGAAAGATGAGAAAAAATGTCACCTCTCTTCTCTGACACTATGTGCATCCATGCTTCAAAACCATGTTTGGCTTGGATCTGGACTGTGCTGTGTCTCTGAATTTCCATGCCAGTTGCACAAGCTTGTGGGAGACCTCTGGCCAATTCACAGGCAGACAGGAAGGTTATCTTCGCAATACTTCAGCAGAGGCCTGGAGGAATTCACTGCACTACTTTCTGTCTCTAAAGCCTTCATTTTCATCCCCTGTTGTCTGAACTTTTTGTGTGCCTCCACCTTGCTCATGCTGTCAGAACTATTTTTGTCATTTTTATTATTATTTTGTTTCTCAAAATTTTTGATTTTGGCTAGTAAATGAGTTGCAGCAATTCAAATAATGTGTTCTTATTGCTGTCTAGAAGCAGGAAAAGTGATGGACAATACAAAACAATGACATGCGTGGTTTTTAAAGTGACACCAAAGTTTGAGTCCAGTGAATACTCAGATGCATGGACTGGTCCAGGGCTTGCCTGTGAAAGTGTACAGATAGGAGGAAAGCAGACAGATGTTTACTTGTTGGAGCCTAAAGGCTTCATGAACACTTTATATTTAAATTTAAGTTAATCATAGATGAGTATCTGCGAGAGAAGCAAGCTGACATGTAATGCTGAACAGAGTAGAAGGGGAAGTAAATTATTGACTGGTGTGTATAATCACAGTCTAGCTTTTATATTTCTATTGTAATCCTAAACAATAAAGATTAAATTCTTTCCTCAGAGGCACATAGATAAATGCATATTCAAAGACAGAATCATTGTGCAGAAGGGAAGAAAACAGAAGTCTTTGTCAACTTCAACCCCTACTTGTTTTTTTTGCAATAATATTGATTTTAATTTGCTGGTTTAATGGTAGTTTTCCTCTTTGCAAATGGAAAAGAGCCACTTAGTGAATCATGATCTCAATAGCAGGAATGCCAAACCAGAAAATACAGGCAGTATAGCTGAGGATAAAATGCACATTTCATTAGCAAAAGTCAGTCAAGTTCCTGTGAAAATACAGTTTTGTATTCAAAACTCTGATAACATTTTTAATAAAGAACTCCCACCTGACTTGCCTTATGCCAACATCCAGAGAAAAAAGAGCTGGCAGATTCCCACACAAACATCCCTCTCAGCAAAACTTCCATTTCTGTAGTGTCAAGCAAAGCTGAAGGAGAAAAAAAACCTAAATTAAATAGCTTTGTCTTCTTAAAAATTGCACTGGGTTGTATTATCGGTGTGTCACCTTTCCACTAAAGTTGTCTGTCCATGACTAACAAATTGAAGTACCAAAGCACAGTAAGTGTACACTCCAGTGGAAAATGTCTGATAGATGTAATGATGTAATTTGAATATACGTGAAAATACCACCGAGTGATTCTTGGGTTGCATGGCATGTAGAATGAGAGACTAGAGTTTGTCTTGAGGTGCTAGTTGGGGATCTAGCCTAACTGAAGACTATTCAAATTTGCTGTTGGTTTCAGTTATTTTAAGATTTCTTCCTTGGTCCTCATTGTCTGGAGCAGCAAGGACTGCAGCCATGGGCTGTAGAACTTGTTTGGGTTTTACCCTGCATTTCATGTCATTCTTCTGTTGCTCCACAGGCTAATATTCCCTGTAGATGCTAAGGAGAGGCTTACATCATACATGGACACAAGTTTCATTGGGCTGGGTCACCTTGTCTGGAGTTTCCTCATGATGCATGTTAAAGAGTAACTTCCTCTCTGTGTAGCCCCATCAAAGGGAAGCAAGAAAAGTATGTGGATCCATTGCCACATGTAGTTTTAGGTTTTCTGCATTTTGCAAGAAAATAAACTGTTTTTGTTTTACGATGGTGTCAGACCAAGCTGAGGACTGTAGGAGTTTATCAGGAGAGGAGCCAAAAATCAAGCAAGCTGAAAACACTTGTAGTCAGGTCCATTGGGAAACCTAGCTTGTCATTTGTCATTGCTGTGAAGTTATGAAGAACCTTTACTTTTACACAATTTTTATTGATTAAAAAAAAGAAGGAGAATCGGTTCTCAGCTGGCATAAATAGACACAGCTTTACTGAAGTCACTGTGCATCTGTTCATTCTGGTGAAGGATATAATTACCCCATATTGCACTCATTTTATCAGCCATTGCTAATGTTTTCTGTGATCCTCTAAAGCTTTTCAAGAATTAAAGCTCTGTCTGCTGCTCCCAGCACTTTGCCTCTTTGACATATGAATTGTGCCAGATCCATTCTGAGTTTTTGTTTTTAAGCTCCGAGTACAAGGGTGAAGTGAAAATAAAGTGTGAATAATGGTCTTTCTCTCAAAGTCAATGTGCTATTGCGTTGAGATGAAAAATTTACTCTCATACAGATCAGCCCTGGCAGTGTGAAGGGCTGATGGATGCTGAGCATGATCCAGCTGATATCTGATATTGGGGAGGGGGAGGGCTTTTCAGTGTTGCTGACAAAGCTGTTACAAGATCCAGCGACTTGAAGCTCAAGTTAGGCAAATTCAGACTCGCAATAAAATGCCGGTCAAGAGCATCATAAAATATTATAACAGCTTATTTGGGCTCATGATGAATTCATCGTTAAGAAGTCTTCAGTATTTTCTTTTAAAATCAGTCTTCAGTTTCTGGGAGAAACTCTATGGCCAGCCCGTGAGCTTGAGTATCATGATGATCCCTTTCGGTTTTGTAATTGTAGTGCACTTGTTAACTTCTCTTCTTCACTCTAGGCTGTAAAGAGAGCACATTTACCAGAGTTGCCCATAACAATTCTCATAGCTCCTGCAGATTTGCACAGAGATGACTGTTCTAATTAAATCCTGTCCTTTAGGACTGCATAGGATTGCCCACAGAGATGGGAAGGAATCAGATGCTTTCCTTCTGTTCACCTTTCCCCCCATACTTGTTTGAGTTGGATCTTAAGGGCTTATTTTGTAAGAATTTTACATTTTTGCCTTCTTTTTCTTTACTATAGCATGGAAGCATCTCACCTGATGTGATGTAGCTCAGGAAATACATTGCCCATGATCAACAGTTGCCTTTGTCAATAGTGACACACCTCAGGCTCTCCCACCTCTGATGCTCAGCAATTCATTCACATCTGTAGCATTCAACAATTTGGGCTTTTGAGAGCTGGAGTGATGTTTGGCTGTCCTGGAAGCCTTTGGGCTTTATATGGGGACATCTGGATGGAGTTTAATGATACAAGATGCATGGGAAGTCATGCTAGTCACAGAAGCTGATTCTCTCCTGACCTGAAACTCTTTAAGAGATACAACATTAGAGGTTGCTGAACAAAAGAGTACTCTGAACATCTCACAGGATTGGGCTCCCTCTTATTTTCCTTGTCTGAAAAGCAGGCAGCCCCCACACAGTGAAATCTCAGGTCCAGGACTATCTTGTTAAACAGTGTCCTCACCTGCAGGTTATTTGAGAAGTACCAGAGGTGCCTGAATATTGCCGCCTAAAATAAAGTGTTTCTGTTATTGTGGGTATTGAGGAAATTCAAAAATAGCATGGGTTTGTGAAATCATTATATTCAAGAAGCAGTTCTCTCTTCTGCATTTAGAACCCTGGTAGTATCACATTCTGTTTTGACAGCTGTCAGAAGTTAAATGAAAGATATTTGGGGAGAGGAGGGTTGAGATACAGGAGAATTGTTATTTGCAGCACTCGCCAACAGTTGCAGTTTTCACTTGGTAACATTCATGCTGGCTGTTATTCTTTCTCTTTTCTACTCCTTTGCTAAACTTCTGTGCCTTATATTTCTGTGGCTCTTGAAACGGGGACCAGTGCCACCCGACCTGTGCTACTTTCAGTAGAAAATACCTTTATAATAGCTTGCATGTGAAATACAGTCTATGCCCTGCCCTAGTTTTCCTTCAGTTCTTCTGCAGTGACTGTCAACTTCCAAACTTCTGCTGGTGCCACGGTCCTCCTTTCATCTCCCAAATTTAAGCTGCAGTTTTGCCGCGAGGAAAAGGAAATTACACTGGCTCTTTCCTCATTTTTTTCTTCCCAACTGATGCCCTTTATTCTCATATATTACTGTAGCAGTTTCATTTTAACGTGAAACCTTCCTAAAGGTCTATCACTTACCTGTTCATTGAGTGCTTGCCCTTAGTGTTTATATTCAAGGGGGAAGGTTAGAGCACAAGTGGCTTTTATGCCTGCTGTATGTTTTGGATTCATGGCTGTGGGATGTAGAAATAATTCTTATTTTAAGCTGGTTTAGCTTTAACTCAGGAGCACCTGGAACTTTTCCTGTAGTCAACTCTTTTATTATTCTAATTGCAAATAACCACACTCTCCAGCAACTTCACTGAACTTGCCAGGGAATTTGTGAAGGTTTGAACTCTGAGGAGCGCTATACCTCCTTTGGATCACACGGTGGCAGAAAACACCCAGCTTATGTTCCTGGCAAAATCGTGTCAGCTTTTTCCACATGAAGGACTTTATAGAATAGAATAAAGAATATGTTACTTTGGAAAATTGAGTCGGTTTAATTTTCTGTGCAAGAAGATCTTATTTTATAGCCAAATGATATGTATTCATCCACAACTTGCAGAATGTGTATTAAGGTTGTGCATAGGACTCAAAGTATTACATCTGACAGTCAATGTATGTATGTAATAGTTAACTATATAGATAGATAACTATATATCTGAGATGTATACAGGCATTTGGGTTTAATTAGGCTTCTGATTAAATATAAAAGTGCAATTAAGAGTGACAGGAACAGTAGATCCTGGTAGGCTACATGACAGGTTTTGGCTCAAAAAACTCCTGAGCTGATTTTTTGTCAGTCTTGATTTCTTCTAAAGATCTTGGTGACCATTCTGTTGAATCTTGGATCTGAAGTACTCCTTATTCTGTCTCTCTCTTTATCTGTAGGCATGTGCTTATCTGTTTGTGTGTTTTCAGTATTTCTGTTGATAGCAGATGTTACATTAAATTACAGGAAAATGATTTTGTCATAAGGAGACATGGTAAAATTTAGATGTTAGCCAAACAACTAAGAATTAAATTAGATTTTTTAAGATGTGATAATGCATTTAAGTGTATTTTGCCAAGCTTCTCAGACTTTCTTTTTCTGAATAATGATACTATTGCTGTGAATGTGTCTCTGAGCGCATGAGCAATTAGAGGCTTACATATGAGAGACTTATATAATGTGTAACATACGAGGGAAATTATATTAGTATGAACGTATAAAAGTAGATATTACAAGAGCTGCTTTGTATCACTGGCTGATACAGATGTAGTTCTTGCAGAATGCCTGGGTTGGGATGGGTTTAAACCAATTCTCTCTGCACTGTTTTTGAAAGTTGTAGTTTAGTGCAGTTTTGCATCATTTCACGGTGGGAGTGCAAGGCCTTCCAGTGTTACCTTGAAACTGGGAGCCAAATACAATGCCTTCCTTTGTTTGTCACAACTCTGCTTCAGGACCTTGAGCAAACCCTTCTCCTCTTCGCTCTTCTTTGCTCACAATATGCGTATTCCTGTGCTTAATATTCACTGAGGGGATGAATGGGTACAGCTCCCCCTTGGCAGGATAGAGTATGATGGCCAGCCTTGAGAGACAATTTTCTGCACATCAGTATATCCCCATGTTTTCATTAAATTGCTTACTTAGGCTCAGGATTGCAGTAGGCATGGTTGGAAGGGCTCCTGTAGACTGCAGTGCAGGGACACAGGCAGCTGTTCCCCATGTCTGTCTGTTACAACTTGTCATTTCGTTTCACAGTATGGAAGGTGTGAGAAGTGACAGGACGAAATAAGCACAGAGGGAACCGACTGTTTTATGTGGCCATGTTAGTGAATAAGCTGGGAGTGAAGTTAACTTCATGTGAAGCAGTTTAAATTATTTATTTTCAATCCTGGAACTGTACTTAACGTGTTGTTAAGGCAGAGCCATGTTGACAGGGTGACGTTAATTACCCCACTAGAAACACATCACATTAGCTGGAAACAATTGTTCTCAGCTATCATTCATGGCTCTGGGTAGAGCTGCAGCCTTTGCAGATCTTGGCAAACAGTTCCCCCCCCTCCATCCGTGGAAGTTCCTTCTGTACCCACCTGAAGCTGCACACTAGATCTGTATTCATAGCAACAAGATGCCAAGTTCGATGGTTACTCGTTTCCTTTTTTTCCCCTCCCCCTCCCCTTTTTTTTTTGGAGGGGGAAGTGGTGGGAACAAGCTGAGTGATTGTGTGATTGATTTCCTCTCCATTAGACATGGCACATCTTAAAAATGTGGAGGTCTTCATTAACTAATCCACTAGTGTAAATTCATATGCTTACTGTTCCTATAAATGCTTTCACACAACTCCCTGAATGATTCAGTTCCCAGTTCTTAATTCATAGCAAGACTATTGTGTCCTTCAGAACAGGAAATTATTGCATTTGGTGTTTCCATTCTTTGCAAAGGCTTTAGCTTAACCATCCCTACTGAGAACTGAATGTGACTTGAGTAGCATTTGTATGGATGTGTGCTAATAAAAGTGAGGAATTGACTTTTTCTTCCCTTCTTGTTCAGCATTGCAATGAGTTGAGGACTCCAAAATGACTCAGCTGAAGGCTGCTGGGATTATATCTACAAGTAAATGAATGCCTGGCTGCTTTGAGTCGCTACATGATGGTTTTCTGGATGCTTCTGTTCCATGGTTAATGCAATTAGAGATTCTACTGGGAGAGCGCATGTATGCGGTGTCTGTTCATTACAGTGTGAGGCTGTGCCTAATAACATCCAACTCTCTGCTTGTAGGTTAGGCCAAAGACCCTGATTCCAGACAGCCTCCCTATCTCCCCGTGCAGAGACCAACCTTCCAAGCAGCCTCCTACCTTCCAGAAGGCAACTGTAGTCAGCATCAAAAACCCCAGCCCTGCCCTCCCGACTGCCAATAACACCGTCAGCCATGTACAGACACCTAACAGCCAGTCACAAAGTGTCACCGAGTCTACACCTATTTCATCACCTCTGAGCAGTGCAGGTGTGGCATACGCCATCATTTCCACCTCCCCCAACAATGCAACTCCTATCAGCACCAGCGCAACTGTCTCTGTGGTCAACGATAGCATTAAAGTCCAACCACTCCTCATTAGTGCCGACAACAAGGTAGGTTCTGCTTTTCTTGGATATTTTTTGTTGTTGCTGTTGTTGTTGTTTGGTTATCAAACACAGGAACTGCGTTGCAGTTGTAAGCAGAATATTCACCTTGGAGTGCACAGCCTTGTGCAGAGTGGTGTCAGTTGTTCCTTTGAAAGGAAATAATCAGAAAGCACTGGGACAATTCTACAGGGGACACAAGGACACTAGTAGACATGTATCTGGGTACATTCATATTTTTTATCAGGAATAAAATGATGATGTAGTCTGACATTTATGATTCCATGTGATCTTCCATTTCTTAAACCAATCCCTGCTAATAATATCTCTGAATTCTGTGCTGGATCAGATTTCCTCTGGACCCCCTCTTCAATTACACAGTAATATTAGTTATATCAACTAACCCCAGGGGAGTGTATCAAATAATCAGGCATTCCCTTCTACACTTCCAGGGGAAAACCGAATGAAATGAGAGCTCGGGGTTTCAAAACTGATCAGCAGATGAATCAGTAGGAAAAAAATCAAGTTATGAATTACTTGTTTCCACTTTGTACAGCTTTTCAGCTTTGAAATGCAAGAACTTCACCCCTCTTTTGTCAAATACAGATTCGACAAAGGCTGCAATGTACCCAGCAGACATTCATTGTAGTTTGTTACTGGGATCCCGCTACTTTGGGTCTTGTTGGCTGCACAGGTTTGTTCTCAGTTACATGAGTAGAACTGAGGATTGTTTCCCTTCCCATCACATTGTACTCTAAAATAACATGGGTATTACAGAGATCAGACTCGTGTTTTGAATGTGTAATAATTCCGTCTCTTCTACCTGTGTGCAAAATAAAATCAAAGGAAAGACCTTAAAATCACTGACAACATGAGTCTGCTGAGTCAGCTTTGGAACTCCTCTAAATAGGAAGTGTCCTAATTTTCAGAGACACTGAAGAGGGTTCCTGAGGCTGCAGTAGGTTTACAATGCATCTGTACGAGATATTTTTTAGAAACTTAAGTATAGATTCAGAAGCCTAACCTAGATATCCAGGTTTTTATATTTTTGGCTTGTGATTGGCATCTGTTGACTTGAGGGGTAAAGTAACTATTCAAAGAAAAATCTGAGATTTCAGACAGAAAAATCAAGTTTCATATAGTGAATTCTCTTCCTTTATTTGTACATTGTTTTTTAGGTTATCATTATTCAGCCTCAAGTCCAAACCCAGACAGAAAGTAAAGTGGAGACAAAGAAAACTCCTGAAGAGTCAGCTCAGGGAACCCCTGCTACCAAAAAGAAAAAGGAGGAAAATCCAGAGGTAATTTCTAAATATCTTTTATTAAATAACTGAGCAACAGTATGTTTAAGTTAGAGGGGACATTTCCTAACAGTTTTCTGTGTGCATATGTACTTACTGGAGTTGTGTTCATGGTTCTGCCAGTGGTTCATCTCATCAATCAATCACTACAATCAGGGTGATTTCTCTGCAAGTCAGGTGCTCTGATATGTTTTGTTTGCATAATTCAATCCTTCCACTCCCACAAAAAGTAAGAATTGTAGTCTCATAATAACCTAGGCACTTGCCATGGGTGTAGTTGTATTTCTTGTGAAAGGCATGTACAAGCTTAAGATACCTTATTTTATTTTATCAAATATATAACATCAGGTTTACAAGCCATGTTTGAGGTTGAATTAACATTTTTTTTGTAACCTGAGCTTTCACATATTTTTTGTAATGAATCTTGTAATTTTAAGATTGTATTTAACAATATATTTTCTTGCATTTGCTGTGTACACATCTTCCCATGTGTACGTGGGTTCTTTCTAGTCTGAAATACATTAAAATTCTTCAAATTGAGTAAGAGAGTAAAAAGCAGGTTATAAGATTAAATCTCTTTCATGAACTGTATTTGTGATGTAAACTAAAAATATAAATCAGAAGTCCTTGTAGAAATGGGGTTTCTCTTTAATAGGCCTTTTGGCCTTTGTCTGTATGTATTCACGTTAGATTGTGTGTACTTTTTGAGGCAATTTGAGAAGTCATACAAGTTGAATATACTTCTATTGTGGAAATGCTCAGCCCATGTGAAGTCTTAACCTTTTGAGTCTAATGGATGTGTAGCAAGAAAGTATCCTCAGAGCTGTAGGTTTAAGAGGATTATTACAATAAACATATACAAATAGCATATATGATGCTACTTGAGGCATGTGAATGGTCATTTGCTTTACCATTTTAAGAGGTCTGTGTAGTTAAAGTAGTGTTAAGGATAACTAGTGGGTTTAGCCAACATATCACAGCCTAGTGCAGAAGTGTGGCAAAACTACATTTACAAAACCTTCCAAGTTTAAAATCTGACCCTCCCCTATGAGTATTCATTGCCAGTGAGTTGGTGGGACTGCAGAGTCTTGTTTTGTTTAGGTAAGTATTTCCATAACACTTTTTTGTTGTGTAGCACCTTGTGGGCAGAGAGGCTAGGAGGTCCTGCTTAGAAACACAATGCTCTGGAAACCATCCATTTCATTTTTGCCTATAACTTATACCCCCCAGAAATAATATTGAATATTTTCTAGAGAGTAGGATGCAGGAACATGGGACCAAGGACACTTTTTGTATCACATTCATGAACTGAATGAGCTTTTTATTAAATTACTAACTAGAATATCCTGAGTACCCTTTTTATAACCAAGAACATTGTTCCTACCATGCATACTGGAGGTCTCAGCAACCATTTTCTAGCAAGAACCATGAAGCCCTTAAGTATGGCAGTTCTTCAGTTTTTGTAGTTTTGTTTCAGGTACATAAATATGTAGGTCTAGTGTTAATTTCTTTTGTTCTTTGGAAGTAAACTTTAGTTGATTATAATGTATTTATGCGATTAGTGTAATTAGAACTAACAGCATAATTAGTGTAAATACATGTAATGACATAAATAGAACATGTAATTACAAAATGAAATGGTTTTGTAAAAGTCTTTGTTTTTCTTCATGAAAAGACATACTGCACATTTCTAAAAGCACTCATGTTTTTTAAACAGATTATTAAATTTAAGGCAAAGAGTAACAAAAATACCATGATATTTTTTGAAAAGCAAATAAACACTCTAGGCACTTCTCTTCACACCTTTATTTAGCTTCAAAGCACAAAACTGAGACAGGAGCTCCAACATGGCTCTATTATATGCTAGTCACGACAGATTGGGATTTAACTTTTTCAATTTACATTTTAAAACAAATAAACGAGAAATCACTGGACTTACTAGTAGCCAGGAATCTGATATGCAGTTGCTGAGCATACCTGAACAAACAGAAAAGACTGAGGACAATTACTACTTCTTGTTCCTGGCCTGGTCATTCTCCTGACAGTCTCCTGAAATAGGTGTGCCTTTTGCATAAGCCAAAGGTTTCTCCTTTTCCAGGTACGTCATCATTAGACTAAAACAAACCTTCTCACATCTGATGTCTTGCAGCCAGGATTCCTGGACACCTGGTTGTGGGGTAGATCCTGGTAGCTAGTGATCCTCTCAGTGGAGAATGGAAGATCTTGGCCACCCAGGACATCCCAGGTCCAGTGTTTAGAGCCCTCTCCTGGGATATGAGCAGTGTGGGTTCTGTCCCCAAAGGTTCTGGATGGTCTGAAGGAGTGGGCTGTCCACTCCTTGCCAGCAGTGAGGCTCTGTGGGGATGAATTCTACCGAAAAGTGTTTAAAAAAAAAAAAAAAAAAAAAGCATATTGGTAAATTTTTATAGTTCTGGCAACATTTTCCTGGGCATTCTGGATTATTTATTTATTTATTTATTTAAAAGAAAAATAATCATGATAAATGCTGGTTATTTAGCTAACATGTTTCTAATCTCATCTAAGAAGGATAAGAGAGACACATAGCAAGTGTGAGCTACATTCTAGTGGTAGGCCTGGACTGAAAACATGGAGAAATCGAGGCCTCAGTTTTGTAGTTTCCTTCACAGAGGAGAAACTGTGCAGACTGTGATATTTGGAAGAAAAACATTGCAGCTAAGGTAGCATTTTGAGTTGAACCCAGTGAGCTATGTGAGTGTGACATAGTAAAACCCATAAAAATTATGTACTGTTAATATAATATTCTTGTTAAAAATAATAGTCTCCTGGGATTTTTTTTTAAAAGGGGCCATCTTTCATATATCTATAAAAACTAACCCTTCCTGTATTTAATTGTGAGATACTTATCAAGCTCATTTATGAAATCTCTTCATATGTTCAGCAAGCATGCTGTCATTACATTTAATTAGATATGTATTAAAATAAGTTTAGCATGAAGAGAGGAAATTGTTTAGTAAGCATTACAGTACTCAGTTTTAGTTTATATGTCAAAAAATGCATCCTCCCCCTACAGTTTAATCTTTAGGTAATATAGGCATTCTGTGTTATATTGGGAAAATAAAATTGCCTGTTAACTATTCCAGCTCTCAGTCTGTATCCAAATGTTATTATTACTTCTTCTTAGAGCCCTGGTATGTATCCTGCCACAAATTTACTTTTTGGTGGGAGTAAGATGAAGCTTGTAATTCTACTCAGTCGACTAATTTACTTCTCAGATCTGCACAGTGGATCTCCGATCAAATATTCATCTTTCCCTTCAGGTGTGGAGCCCCCACTGTGTCTAGCTGGTGATTTAGACATGTAAAGAACAAACATTATTGAAATGAAGGTCTGACATGCAGATGAACACGTGATTGCCATTACCATGGTACTGGGAGGCAGAAATGTAGCGTGAATATATCTAAATTACCAGTGATGCAATTCTACATCAACATTTTTTAATCTACAGGGAGATGCACACACCAGCAGACTATGGAAAGGAAGTGTGACTGTTTTAATGAGGTTGTTAGTTGACCAGTTTGACAGATATTTTCGTAGATACATGAGGGGCATAGATGTCCCATCCTGACCCGCAGAGCTTGAAGAACCCATTCCATAGCTAGATCTTTCAGTCTATAAAATGTGGATGTGCTTGCCTTCTCAATTTCACTGGGTGAAAGTCAGAACTGCAAAGGAAATGATAGTTCCAGTAACTTACTAGCTGATTTGATCCTGAACTGAGATGAAAAATTGAATCACCAGGCTTTTCACAAAACAGAATGGTCAAACTAATTTTGACTTGAATATGTTGAACTATGTTCTCCTGACGCTTCTTTGGTTGAAAGGGGATGTTTTAACCCTCTACTGTTAAAACACTGTATTTTAGTTTGACCTAAATCTACACATTTTATTTTGGGTGAATGTGATCTTGAATCTTCCTAAGGTCTTTAGATGCGACCAGAGTTAGATTGTGGGGTTTTCTTACTTTTATTTCCTAATAGATTTGGTTTCACAGTCAGATTGCCTCTTCTGTGGAAATACACCTTCTGAAAATGCCACTTGGGCTACATCCAATAAAATTGTTAAGCACAGCAGAGAAAGACATCTCCATGGCCCCATAGCACCACAGATGTGACACCAAACCAAGAAGTTCAGTTCAGTTCAGATTTGGAAAAAGACAGCAGAACTTCATTTTTCCATCAAAATGATGGCATAAAAACTTCAACAAAACTTTTTCTGCAAAGCAAAAATTCCTGATGAAAAAAAAAACACTGGCAGAAAATTTAGTCTGCTCTAGTATTTGCCTTATTACAACACTGGAAGACTTAGTAGTGTGCATATGTATTTTGTGCATATATAGTGTAAAATATTTCTGAGTAATACTTCAGATCTGATTCCTCAGTGCAAAATCAGTTCACCAGTGTCAGTGGGAGATGCCTGTTCACTCCCTATTGTGAAAATGGGAAAATATTCAATCAGTGTTATTCATAGTTCATGCATGTGATATTCTTTTTGTGACTTGGGAAGATAAATTTCTCAAAGCTTTTTTAGGATGGGGGGGCTTTCAGTATGCTTCACATGTCTTGTTTAGTGTTGTAAATTCAGTGAAAGTATGCCATATCTAGTTTTATTTCATACCACTTGCTCACGTCTTATACAAGCAGTGCTATGTCAAGGTAGTAATAACATTACACAATTACTTCTCTAAAGAGTGGCATAACAAAGCATTTAATATGTAATTGTATGAAATGAACTAACTCAATTTTGATCTTGCACTGTATAAAAACAGTAGTCATAGAGCTTTGGCTTCGTAAGGCTCTGTACTGCTGAAGTTTATCCTGTCACATACATAGGAACTGACTGACCAGGCATATCTGAAGAAAACCTTCAATTAAATTTTTTCATATTACTACGCATTTGAAGAAGACACATTTCTAAAAGACCTCTACTGGCTTTACTCTGTCAATGTTAGATTTGGTTTTTACTTACTACTGCCATGGTAATCATAGCAGGTCTAAATTTTGTTTGTTTTTTTCCTTAGAAAATTGCCTTCATGGTAGCATTAGGACTGGTTACAACAGAACATTTGGAAGGTAAGATTGCATGTGTTATTTTACAATTCAGTTTTTGAGTTAAATATTTTCTCTTGTCTGTCCTCAGAAGGGCAATGAAAAGATCATACGAAATGTTACCTATGCAGAATTGTACTTTTCAGCCTCACCTCGCATTCCCTTACACAGTTGAAGGGGTATGAGAATTGGCATCAGCTGTTCTTTTGGGTTTGCTCAGTCACCATGTTTCTTTAAACGATGTTAATAACTGGAGGATGACAGTAAAGAAAAAAATCTGCAAAGCCTCTGACCAGCAATTATGTGGCTGAGGAGTCAGCAAGGTTCAAAGATGTTTGCCCAGGTCTTCTGTAACATCAGGCCCTCTCCGCCTTCCCCACGTGACTTTTATTTCTTAAGTTAATAACCTATCAGTTTCACAGAATAATGTGTAGAATAATAGCATTTGTTTTTTAAGATTTTAAGCAAATCAGAAAACAATCTTTAGCAAAGACTTCCTTCCCCCTGTTTTGCCAAAAATTGAACAAACTTCCAGTCTAATCCTGCCTTTGTGTGAGAGCTGCTAGTGTGCTTTCCTAGGCTTCTGAGTATGAGTTGAAACAAATACTGTACATAAACTGAAGTCAGTATCACATAGTAGTCAGTTTACTTTTCCAAAAATACCTTGCAGGAGTTAGCAAATTCTCATCTACCTTTGTCTCAGCTTTGACTTTCTAAAAACATAGATGAGAAGGGGGAAATGAACTTGGTCAGCAGCTTTTCCAGTTGCACGAGTAGAGTCTGTGGTTTTCTCGATGGAATGGATTATTTTTCATGTAAAGAGGAGAATATACATCTATTTTTAAGGAAAAGTCTACAGCTTGATATGTTTTAGTTACATGCTCAGCTAATAAAAGTTGGTGTGGTTCCACTGGTGTAAGGATGACAAAGGACAGTGGTTCTTGATCACAAAAAATGATAACTGGCATTTACCACCTTTTCCATGGACTGTTGTCAGCGTAATGCCTAGGAATTTCCATTGCACTGAATTTAAAATTTATGTGCTTTAGAATTAGGCAGATTCTTAGATACCTTGCTGACTCAAGAGGTATCTACCATTTTACAGCTTGATTTCTTTTTAGTAAGATTCCCTGTGCTTTTGTTCCTTGGTTTTAAGAGAGATTGTGAATTAGGGAGAAACAGCACCTTAATTGTGGAGTCTTCTCAATATATTCAAGCTTTCTGTGGGTCTTGTTGCCTTCTTTTCAGTGTCTTTCCTCTTTAAATCTGCGTTTTAGAAAACCATTTAATGTCCCAGTGACTGAGAATTTGAAAGCAGTTTAAAGAAACTTTAAGCCATGGGCCTTTTTAATCCCTTAATGGTAATGGATTGAAATGGAAATTAAAAAGCTACAGCAATTTTGGGAGAAGATTTATAATCCAAAAAGTGCAAATGATGACTGGCTCTTGTTTTCTTTGTCTAAGGAAAATAGGACAACATTTGAAATTATGCTGAAGTGCAAATTATGCTTACAACAGAAGGAACTTAATTTTGCATAATTCCTTATCCTTTGACTTTATTGAAACTAATAAATTTTTTGTGTGGATTTAATGCTTATGTTGAGAACTCCAAGTACTGCTCTACTCTGTTTGTTCTAAAGTAAGTGTGGAGACCCACATTTTCCACCTAACTGCTGCAATACTAATCCTGCAGAATCAATTCTTTCAGACAAATTCACTTTTTATATTCCTACAAGCTTTAAATAAATGGCTCCCAACAAGAGCAGTTTACTGTGGAAAAGGTATTTCTTCATGAGGATGGGTGATTGCAACTGTCAAAAATACCCTTACATGCTAAAGGTTATTTTAGTGCTATGTGATATTTATGGTTATCAGCCATTGCTCTTTATGAAGAAGCAGTGGTAGTTACACCGTTCAGTTTATTTTAGTACTTGTAATGTATTTCTCAGTTTCACATTTTTGGAATTAAACTGTATGAAGATTGGGTAGTTAAGAGCTGATTCACCCAATATCATTAATTCATACTGTTACTGCATTTCTTCATTTTATTCTTTAATTTTGTGGGGAAGAGCTATGATGCACTTCTATATGGATTTCTCTATCAGCCTAGCAGCCTTTCCACTTAGCATTCAGATGACCATCTTTCCCCTTACTGGGCAAAAGAGCTCTGGACTGCAGAGCTGACTGTGAGGCATCTTTTGAGGCCTTTCCCAGTAAATGAAGGCAGCCTCTTCCTCTGACTGACATTCTGCAAGGCACAGCTTTCACTGAAGATAAATTGTCATTATGAGCCTCATAGAATGACCATATAGAGTGTTTATTGATGGAAGGCAGCAGCTCATTGAAGCTTTGCCTCCAACATAAAGCTATCTTAAGATTTATTTGGTTTGGTTTTTTTTTCCTGCTTGGGATATATTTTTAAAATTAATAAACTAAGGAATAAGCCCAATTCTTTGAGGCAGTACATGGTTGTAACATACTAAATCTCTTTCTCTAGGCTATTAGAAGACCTTTTAGCATAAAAAAAAAAAAAAAAAAAAAAAAAAAAAGAAAAAAAAAAAAAAAGAAAAAGAAAAAAAAAAAGGATATGTAAAGAAAGCCTTAAAAGAATTCTTTGTTCAGGTCATTCTAAAAATGTAAATCTTGCTTTACCATATCAAACTAAAGACCCTGAACTATTTCCATGTAGATTACTAAAACACTTTAATCAGTTAAAAGAAACTATTTACTTTTACTTTATTAAGCCTTGTTTTGAAATGTATACAATGCTTTTAGCAGAAGTAATGAGTATCAAAAGATAGCATACCAGTGTGTTCCTCTGTTCTATCCTGGAGTGACTGCTTACAGATACAGTCTTAGAAATACATACTCCTTGTATCACAAGCATGGATGTTTTTCGTTCACAGTTTCCATAAAGTGCTGACACTGTACTCTCTCTCACTCATGGCTGTGTAGGATGGAGAACATCTAGAGCTATTTCAGTTCATTACTTGCTCACTCTCTTTATTTCCATCTATTCCCACTGCTATTACTTTTCCCCCGAGCCAGCTTTTATCTCTGTACCATAGTGATGTCTCTTCCAAACCTGCATTCCAGGTAGCTACCACATGTGTGAATCACAGCAAATATTTCTGTTGCCTTGGTGAGAGCATGTACCAAAGCCATTCTCTCTTAAACCTAGGACACAAAAGGGCAGAGAGCTACAGATCCATCACAGTCCTCTTGTGAAGACACTTGGCCCAGTTATGGACCCTGGCACACAGGATGCTCTTTGTTTCTTTTTCTGGGCTAGTGAAAAATTCACAAACTTTTATCTCTGTGACAACCTCTGAAAAAAACCCTAATCCTGGGCTGCCCCTACTCCATCTTTTTCCCTACACTGGCACAAGGGTGCTGAGATGCTGCAAGCCCTGGCTTCACTGACCACGCACTGGTTTACCTACAGGTTACTGGACCTGGCTGCAAGAACCACTACTCAAGCACACAGTGTTGAGACTAAAGTAAAATGCCAGTGGGTGTCCACTATGTCCATTTGTTTGTCAGCATCAAGGCACGGGATTCCTCTGTTGTGACACCTCTGACACCTTTTGGTATTCCTCTTAGAGCATTCCTTTTATGCACTGGCACTGACAACAGGAATAACCATCTCTCTTCTAGTGGCTCTGTGGCAGGCTGCTGGATCTGTGTCTAGCACTTGCCCTGCTGTGAAGCCCTGTTCCCTTCAGAGGGTGTCAAAGGGTTTGGAAGCTTCAGGGTGGATGTAGCTCATGTCAGACTGTGAGACTCTTTGAATTGCCCAAAGAGAAGGCACCTTCTGAGCATGAGAGATAATATGTTCCTGTGCCAGTGGGAAAACCAACCAGAATATACAAGTAGTTGCTCTTCTGTGTTTCTTGTCTGTACAGTTTCTTTCTGATACATTTATCTCTCCAAAATTGGTGGCTGAGCCAATAGTCCTTCATAAATAAGAAGCTTTAAATCAATATCTTGGAACTGAGGGCAGTTCAAAAACCCATGGAGGGTATTGGTCTTGTTTCTGGGGACACTGTGTCCAAGACATGTCTGACAATATTAAGCATCTACTGTAGCAACACTTGAAGTAGTATGGCCCCTTTTACTCTTGGGGAAGTGATCAACATCTGGAAAGGGTGGTTGGAAATCAGAAATATGTGTTGGAAATCCTATTCCCATGTTATTGTAGACATCCCGAAAACTGGACTATCTTCCTGAGGGACTGCAAATGAGAGATGGTGCTTAATATCCTTAAGGACATTTTCTGGCACTCAGGATGTTCTGAGACAGGCTTCTCTAGTTCAGACATTGATGAAAGATACCAGACCTTCTGCAGAACCAGATGGTGTCCTAAGTTTCTATTTGGTGTGCTCGCAGTCCTCTGGGATGACGGGCTAGTGTTCCTGCCAGTTCTTCTGAGAGATTTACTTAGAGCAAGACAGAACAGAGATATAACCATCACAGGGGCATTTAAACTAGCAACATCCCTCTGGCAGTGCAGAGTCTAAACTTTGCCTTACAGTATTCACATAGGAAACATTTTAGAACAGGGCATCACCCCAGCTGTGCAAAATTCATGTCATGGAATGCATATTGGGTTACTCTTGCTTAAGTAGTTCTCCTCTTACTTTATAAATAAAAAGTGGGCTCAAACCATTATCAAGTGCTGGAAAAAGAAATTTTGTATGACAGAATTGAAACCCTAGCTCAGATAAAAGTACCATTAAATCTGGAGATTTCAGGGGGCCAGGAATCCATTCACTCTTTGTCTGTTTACAGCATTATGTATGTGGCTAATTGTTTCTAAATGCAATCCTCAACTAGTACTTTCTTGCATATGTGTTACCACTTAGTGGAATGGAGTGTTCCTGTGTTTCACCCTTTTCCAAAAAGGACTGCTATTCAATGAGCCTATCTTTGCACTGCTGTTTCCAGTGACAAACATACATGTATAGCAACAGTAACAACAGTTTGTATGCTTGGGATCATAAAGTTGTGGTTTTGGATGGATAAATCATCATGTTCCAGTTAGAACTGAGTCTAGCCATGCTGTTCTGACCATGCTTTTCCTAACCTCCACAGAAGAAAAGTAGTGTAAATTAAATTTCAAAAGGTCTCTATGCTTTCACCTGATACGAATTACAAGGCTCTAATGCTTTAAATGCTTTATTTTTAGTGCAGACATTGATAGTATTTTGAAAGGTCTCTGTTGATAGCTGCTGAATATGTGTCTGAAGGGATCATAATAAAAATATTGTAGGGTGACAGAAGTCCACTTTGGAGCAGGGAAGAAATAAGAAATGCCTGTGTTCTGAATCACACAGGGAAAAGCTTATTAATGTCAAACCTTGAACTGCAGAAAATATCAATGCTGATGCAACCCAATTATACTTTAGAAATGAAACTGAACACAAAGCCCAAGGGGTTAAGGGTAAGAGCATCTTGCTTAACAAGTTAGATCTACATTTTTCCCTGATGAATGAGAAACACATAATTCATGTTTCTTTCCATGGTTACAGAAATTCAGAGCAAGCGTCAGGAAAGAAAGAGAAGAAGCACAGCAAATCCAGCCTACAGTGGACTCTTGGAAACAGAGGTACTTTATCACTCACTTTTTTTGCCACAGTTTTGTGTCAATAAAAGACTTAAGTGCTTATATATGAATGCATAACCACACATTTGCTTGTGAAGAGATATTGATGTAGAAAAGGAAGAAAAGATCTCATCTCAGTAGCTAAGCAACAGGTTTTCACCCCACAACATCACTTGCTTCAAACTAGAATTTGTCTTAGTTTTAATAAAGGCCAAAAGGACTTTGTGGAACCTAATTACTCTTTCACTATTCTTTCCTCAGTCCCTTCAGGTCAGAACTGGAGAACACAGGTGCTGCGTTATGTTCAGACTCACATTTCTATTTCTCTTTTCCTCTGTGCCAAATAATAAGTGGAGAACTCTGCTTTTTTAATTAGTGACAGTGTTGGTTTAAGAATCAGTGTGCTCTGCATGGAGCATGGAAGCTTTTGTAAAAAACATAATAATGCATAATTAAAAATAAAATGCTCTGGCTAATCACAGTTGTCTGTTACAGTTATGCTCTTACATTTAAAGTGTAGGTCCTACATAATATTGGATTGCAAACAGTGTAAAAGCAGCATATAAAGAGATGTGAATTTTTCTGAATTTTTTTTTTGTTTTTTTCTGAACTGGCACATATGCATTTGTTCAGCATATTAAAATTTCACCTTCAAAATTTCATTACAGTTTGAGTTTGCTATTTGAATTACCTACATCAGTGGAACTGCTTTGTAGCTAGCTCTCCATTTAAGCCAGATTTCTCTGTGTTCTGAGTTCTTCAAGCCTAAAGGAAGTGATTTTTCTTTCTTTAGGTAGAAGTGATGCAGAATGCCAGTCGTTCAGATTTCTGTGTTTGTTGGCAGACAGTATTCAGATGAGGCTACGAAGAAACCCACCATGAAAGTTAAGCTGCTTCATGGCTTGGTTGTTCTTTTGAATGTATTGGAGATTTTTGTACTTCAGGGCAGCTCTGGACACTTGAATTATCAGAACTCATCAACTTTTCTCTAGCAATCTCTTCAGAGCAAACGTTGATGTCCATTTGTTCAATGTTTAACACACTAGGAACCTTAGCCTTCCCTAGAATTAAGTTTGTAGTGTCTGCTCTTAAACCTTTTTTTCCCTGATGAGTTTATTAAAATACTTGTGGCAGGGTTTTGTGACTGTAGTCTGACTGGGGCCTTGTGCCAAACATTTATCTTGGAGCAGGGTTGGAGGAGGTGGGCTGCACCCCTAGTTCATGCTTCTCACTATAGCTGTTCTCAAAAGGATATCCTGCAGTGATAGATGGCATGGAGAAGGAAATGTCTCTGAAAGAGTCCTGTGGCTGATCAGCTGTGTCCTCATTAGGAGATGTCATTAAGTACTGACCATGGGGAATGCCGTTCAAGTAAAATGGAGGCAGATGGTTTTTCTCTGATCAATTAGCTGCTCAGATTGATTTGCTAATCAGTGAGTTGAGGTATTTTGTGGCATTTCAGGCGTTTTGGTGCAGTTTAATTTACGGTTAGTCTACGGAATGATCTTTAATTCATGATTGTTTAAATTGAAATTGCATATAAATTAGACTTTTTATTTGCCAACACCCCTCAAAACGGCAGGAGTTCAGCATCTGTAGTGGTGATGCTAACTTCCTTGATTACAGAAATGTGATCACGGTCTTATGTCTTCCCTTGAATGTTGTGCTTTTTCTTTTCTAAGCTTTTGCCTTAAAAAAAAAAAAAACTCATACCATTTTATTTTCCAACCCTCCTTACTTTTTTTTCTTTTTTTCTTTTTCTTTTTCTTTTTTCTTTTTCTTTTTTTTTTTTTTTTTTTTTCAGTTGGAGAGAATTGAGTTTCAAGCTGTATTTTTCTTGGAAAAACATCAATTCAAAATTAATTAACAGACAGGAAACTGTGTGTAAGAGAACAGTTTACTGACCACAGAATAAATCATTTATTAGCAAAAGCCCTCTAATTTTCTTCCAAGCAAAGTCTAACAACATTTAATGGAGGAAAATGGTACTGTTTCCAGTCTTGCTGTACAAGTATTGGAAAGCACAGGGAAACAATTAGGGTTTCTACAGACTGTTAACAAAGCCCGGCTTGATACTGAACAACAGCTTTTACTGTTTGAGAAGCTGGAGATGGGCTGCATTGAATTATTTAAGCATCTCAGTCAGGTTTCCACTGGTCTGTGTTTTTAAGTTTCAAAGTCTTGGAAACCTCAGCAGACTGAAATCACTTCCGGCTCCTAGAGGTCATACACATTATATTTGGAAAGAGAAATATTTTGCTTAGGCTCTAATACAGAGATTGCAAATGAAATATGTTCCTACCAACTGTAGACACGTGTCACAGAAGGTAGTGATGCTTTTCTGCAGAGGGAAGTCCATCACCATTTCTATATACACAAAGATGTCATCTCACAGCAACAGTTTATTGCACAGTTTTTGCTTTATGGGTGCTGTTTATCTGCTAGTTTTGGAATTACTGTTGCCTTTGCCTTGATATTACCAACCACTGGAACATATCCTGGAACTCAATTAATAAAATAGATACTTCATTTTTCTCTCTTTTTAATAAAATGTAGTGTCCATCAAACTGCCCTAATGAAGATTTGTCAGAAAGGTAAATAATGCAACTATTTGTATGACTGTTTGTGGATTAGCAATGTATGTTCTAAGTCACAGAACTGGCTTCTGGATATCTGGTTGTGTATGGGGAAAGCTCATGGAGATTGTTAACATAAATGGTAAGCACTTTTCAGTGACACTGAGGTTGTTTTTTTTTCCCCTTGTAGCGGAAACGCCTTGCATCAAATTATTTGAATAACCCCTTGTTCCTTTCAGCAAGAGGTAAGCATATTTTAAAACAAATATGCTACTATTCTAATGACATGTTAAATATTTATTAGTAGGATTTCATATGAATTACTGCAAGGGTACCATAGGGCATTACTTTGTGTAAGGTCCCTACACTTCATAGTGTGCAGTGAAAATAAATAGTTTTCCTGCAAAAACAATTGAAGGGTAAAGCTAAAGGTCAAAACTGTGAGGAAACATATCTGAAGTCTCTTCAAGCTGTGGAAAATCCTATCTCTAGTATTGAAAGCACCATGCCGTGAGAGACTGATTGAAGAAGGCAGTGTTGCCAACCTCAAGTGCTTAAGAAAATATATATTGAAAATTTGTGGTTAAAAAAAAATATTAATATTCTGAGCTTTTGTTTCATCTTCAGGGGCTAGAAATTTACCATAACTTTTGCTTTAAAAACAATGGCTGAAAACCACACTATTTTTCTGACTACAGGAGCTCAAGCCATAAATCTAGATTTGATGGCCTTGAAGATGCCTTCCAATCTTATATTTATAAGAACTTCAGATGCTGAAAATTTTACAGTAAAATTGAGAATTAACAACTCAGAAAAGCTGTTTGGGGATGATGATGATTACCTCATGAGAAGATGGTCATTTCAGGAAAAACATGAAATATAGAGAAAATGCAAATAATTCAGAGGTGGGAGGTGAAACAAGGAGAGCATTGAGTGCAGTTTAATTTTTCAAACAAGACCCAGGTAGGATCTTAAGAGAGAAAGCAAGAAGTTTGAGTTGCATTTCAGAAGAGGAGAGAAAGCCAGTAAAGAAATGGGATTATGTCCTTGCCTTTGTTTTGCCTTTGTAACTTAGGCTCTGCATTAGAGGTAAGGAAAGACAAATATTATTCCAGTATAAGGAGCGTTTGCAGGGGCAATTTCAATTAAGAGATGAAGTTTTGACAGTTTTTCAATGCTTGCTTGATACCACTGTCAAGTGTTATGTTTAGTGCTTGAGATTCCCCTTTCCAGCCCTGCCTGGAATTCTTGTGCCTTCCAAACTTCACATGCTAGATGCAAACAATTGCCCTACTTACCATATGCTTCTAATGCAGAAGGTCTCAGAGGACAAGAGAGGTTATTACATGGTAAACAGCTATGATGACATGCCTCTTAGCAGGAGCACATGCTCATGTGAGCCCCAGTGGAAAGAATATTATTCCTGGCTTAGTTTTATCTTCAAAATTAAAATTACAATGTATTATTTGTCTTATCGTAGTGTTTGTTTTTCCTATGTATACACATGAAAAAAAAAAAAACAAAAAAACAAAGAAAGAGAATGGAAATGTTAGCAAGCAGCGCTGTTAGTTTCTCAGTGGATTTAGTTTAAATTAGGGTTTGGTATCTCTAACCTTCTGTCTTCTGCATGATTCCTGTTTTATTTGCAAGAAAGTAGGCTCCAGTGATGCAGCTGTCTCAGAGCCACTTGAAAATCAGCACTCTCACCTTAATTGTTAATTCCTCTTTGCGTCCTGTATCTTTGTTTTTTCCAGCCTCCAGAATCTGTGCTGGGATTCTGTATATTCTGACAATGTTAAACTGGGCTTCTTTACAGAAGAATTCCCCACCTCTGTAGGAGTTTATTAGCTATGGGTGCCAGGCTCTGTTGTGCTAGATGCTGTGCACTGAAAACAGACACTGTCATAGACAGCTTGGAAGTGCAGGGATGCATTTGTCCACCTCAGTGCAGAGCTGTCTGCCCCTTCTCTTAGAAAATGCTTTCTTAAAAAAATTGTCTTCAGATTAATTTTTCAGTGAGTAGGATGCAGAAGTGGGCATATTTTAAAATATTTAATTTTTTTTTAGTAAAAGTGAATTGAAAGAATTAAACAAAGTAAAAAAAAAAACCCTATTGAAGTACAGGAAACAACAGTCATTTCCAGAAATGCAGAAGAGAACAATTCTTGTAATTTTTACCAAAAAGGCAATTAATCAGGATTCATTTATCTGAAAATGTCTTACCTGAAATGAGGTCACATCCCCTGACATGTATCATTTGTAGAAAAGACTCTTCAATTATCAAGCCCCTGTTTATCTGAATAACATTTATGTCCCCTGAGTAATTGCAGTGTCATAGCTCGGTGGATCTCTGTGTGTATTTTTGTATATATGAAGTGACATCTACAGATTTTATAAGTCTGTGATTATTTATGGAACTCATTGCCAAAGGATGATACAACAGTGGACAAATGCTACAAAATAGACGAATTTATGGAAGAAAAGTCTATCTAAGGGTGTTAAATATAAAAATGAAGATGTAAACTCCAGCATAGGGAAGCACATAAACTGCTAGTGTCTGGAAGGACAATTCTGGATGAGAAAAATTTGCTCCCTGCTTGCCCTGTTCTTGCACTCTGCACAGGAGTGGCAGCACTGGACACTATTAGCAAAGTAACCTGGGCTTTGTAGCCTTTGGTCTAAGTTAGATGAATCTGTTCCTTTATTCTTGTGTTCCTCTTCTTACATGAGTGTGTGGTGTGAATGTGTCTGCATCTCCACATGTATGTGTACATCAGTGCATGAAACAAATGTGTACAAGCAAGAGGGAACTCCTGGATTGGTCTCCATGTGAGAGATGACACTGTGGCAGGTGTATTCCCATTTGTGATTGGAGAGGGGGCTGAAGAAGAGAAGTATCAGTTCGGTTGTCTCCACTTTAACACAAAGAAAGGCCTCTCCATCAGCTGTTTGTCAGTGGGACAGGACACACCAGCCTCTTAAAAAACACTAGAAAAATTAAAACTCTCTGTGCAGGTCCCATAAAGCTGTTAAAGTTTTCTGGCTTTTTATTTTTGGACCAATGTGTGAGGAATTTCACAAATATTTTTACTAAAGGCTTGGCCTGCTTTCCACTGAGCTCTGATGGTTCTCAGGCTGTGAATGCAATTACCACAGATTTGGTTCATCAGAAGGTCAGAAAATTTTGTTGGTTTGGGTGGGAGTAGTTTGATGATAAAGATTTGATGATATCATAAAGCTCAGTTACACCAGTAGGTGACCATTTTGGCCATGAATCAGCTGACCATTTATACATGTGTAACAGTAAATCAGTGGCACCACTTTCATACTCCAAGTTAAGCACCTGCTTAAGTGCCTTTCTGGTTCTTGGCCAGACTGTTCATCACCCAGCAGGATGAAGTCCTTAAGGAGGACTTTTGGAACAGTGACACACAGAAAGAAGGTCTGCCTGAAAATTTTTTTAAAATTTGAAATAGTCTGTGCTTCCCACACTATGACTTTTTAGCATCAGATCTTCAGAGACAGGTTTCCTGGAACACACATTTTTACATCTCAAATGCTAGTTTCACTACTTGCTGTTGTATTCTTTCCTACTCATGTTTGTTTTTGGGAATATCCCTATCTACTTTGTCATAGCTTGGCTAAAATTACACACATAGCTAAGAACAAGCATTCACTAGAGCAATGTATTTCCCACTAATCTGCTCTCTGTCCTTCTTTCATATGCTAGCTAATGAGGATCCATTCTGGAAGGTATGTGTAGCAAAATTTGTGTGTTATCAGTGTCTTTTTTATCAGTGTGTAATTCAGTGCTTGCTTCTGTCTCTATCAAGGTACAGAATTGCAGTATTCCCTTTGCATTTCATACTGATTGCATGAAACATTTCCCACTTACCTAAATCTTTGAGCTTCTAGTTTAGAATTTCAAAGAGTTGAACTCTTGGGCTTTGATATGTAAGGCTTGAGTTTAATCCTTGTGTAGAATCCACTGACTGAGAGACTGCTAGTCCAGACTTGTGGTTTTAATGAAAATTTTAAGAAAATGAATAACCATTCTAGTTTGTATAGACTTTTTGAGCAGGTAGTTTCTAACGAGTAGCTTTTTGGAGAGCAATTTTTTGACAGGACGGTCTTAAATTTCAAGATGTAAGCCTGACTAGTACTACCAGAAAACTTTATAATTAATAGCTCTAAAATGAAAATATGCTTATGGAATTAGAAAAGGTAAGAAAATGTTATTATTGTTCCTGGAGAAGCACTAGGAAAAATTTAGATTTTAAAAATAATGATTCATAAACCATGAGAGTTTCAAAATCGGTATCTCCTATATTAAAATGCACTTGATTATACAAAGAGTAATTAACATTGCCACCAGATTAGCATAGCAATTTACTACATGACATTGTAACTTTGTTGATGAGTCTCAGTTCATTGTATATATTGCTTCGAACAAAGTACTAATCAGTCTTGTTGAAGAAAGGTTGTCAGAGCAAGTGTGAACAGAAAACAATTAATATCAGGGAGAACAAAGGGACAGAAGAGCCCTCTAGAGGAGTTCACAAAGAGGGTACATAGCAAAAGGTTGTTCTTGAGCATACTGCTTTCCTAGCTGCTCCTTGAGGCAATGGACATTTAAAAAATGGAACTGTGCTTTTTTCCCAAATACTTTTCCTTCCTTGCTTCCTTCTGCTTTGGACTTGAAGGACAAGTGATTCACATATTGACTTTGACCCATCCTTCACAACAGAGTTGCACAGGGTGATGTGAGTGTTGGCATGATGCATTATCAAAACCAAGTGAAATAATTCCTACATCACAAGCTGCCTGTATTAGTCGACTCCCTCCTGTATTTGATTAGTTGGGTTTTATTTTTCCATTTGTTTCAACTTATGGATCTTGGTTCTGACTCTTTATTTTGTTTGTATTTGCTGCTATCACACACCATTATTTCTGTCATCTACAGTGGCTAGGGTGCTTTTGACAATTTGATTTGGTGTGTGAATGAGCCTCTCTACTGCAGCAGTGGTTTTGAATGCTGTATGGAGAGTCATTCTCAAAGGGCTGACCTGACCCAAGCCATCCTGCCTCCTTTCTTGCAGAGTGAGATCCACCACGATGAACACTGCACTGCTTGCAAACGTGGCATTAACTTGCAGCCCTGTGGTACATGTCCTAGAGCATATCACCTCAACTGCTTGGACCCACCCCTCAAAACTGCCCCCAAGGGGGTTTGGGTCTGTCCAAAGTGCCAACAGAAGGTAAGCTACATGGAGCATAGATCCCCAAGAAAAGAAAATGTAAGAAATCTAACTGGTGTACCAGTAAACTGATCTAACCTGTGGTCACAGCTTATGGAGTCACAGCTGGAGTAAAATGGAGAGGCTTTCAGTTCAGTTTGCAGCATTTCTTTCTGGCTTTTCATCATACTGGAGTTAGAACATACAATGAGTGTCTTAGCTGCCCTGTAATCACATCTGCTGAGATTTCTCCTTTTGAAATGTCTCTTCATTTCCTTTGTTTCACTGCTTTACAATAAAGCCAACAGCATGTAGTGTTGCCAGACAAGTAATGTAAGTCTTACAGATAATGGAGATGGTGTCAGGAGACACTGTTCACCTGTGGATCTGAAAGCTGTGAGGAGAAAACTTCCATTCCTTTAAAACAGGTTTATTACACTCAACTATTGATCATAGTCCTGTCAGAAATGCTAATTTGTCTAGTTGCTGTGAATAATGCTGATTGCATGAACAGGAAAACAATTACTAAAACAGTACAGTGTCACTAAATTGTAGAGTCAAGGCTTTGATTTTTGTGCCTTGGAGTTCTTTGTGTTTAGCACTGAGACCACTGCTATATTTGTTTGAAAGTGTCAAGGGGAAATTCTTGTATGCAGTTGGAGAGAACAGAGCAGCCCAGGATTAGATCCACACAGTTACTGTTTGATATGGACTAGCAACATCTCCCACCCCGAGCAGACAACTCCTGACAGTGTGGAGACCTGCTTGTCAGAAGCTGGAGAATGTTTTCTGGCCATGGCAAGAAGAAACAGGATTTGTAACCCCCTTTTAGCACTGTTTGGTAATGCTGTGTATTGCTGTGTGCAAAGGAGTAAGCCCCAACAGTTACCCAAATTACTCTCTTGTTACTTTTCAGCTTGCAGATTCTGGGATGAAGACCCTAGATCTAGACCTGCAGAGCTGGGGTGCTGGTGGAAGACAAACATTATTTTCTTTCTTTTCCTAACTTTTTATCATTTCCTGGGCTTATAGGTGTTAAAGAAAGATGACAATGTGCCATGGACTGGAACTCTGGCTATTGTTCACTCCTACGTTACTCATAAAACAGGTAGGGATTAACACAGCTTTTGACAAGAGATTCTCTGCTTGTGATGGGTGATGCCATTTGAGTCCTTCATGGCACTAATATTAAAGTGGTGTTGTGATGCATTAAGCAAAGAGCTGTGAGGGACTGTGACAGGGAACAGCAGGTCACTTTCTGTCCCTTCCCCCTTCATCTGCTCCTTTGGTAATTTCTCTCTGAGGAAGCCAAGACTGATCTCTTAGGAACTTTGCTCTGTGAAGGAGACTGTCATGAAAGTAGTTCTTCCTGGGAACAGGGTTTAAAAGTGATTTCAATGCAGCATCATATCAGGCTGGGAGGCAGAAAGACACACTCAGCCTAGGCAGAGCCATGTAATTGCATATGTAGCAGGATGGGAGACTAGTGCCTGAGATACTGAGTAGCATCAGCTCCTAATTGTTTCAGTATTATTTAGTGTCACAACCATTAGTATCCGATGTGTATGGTATCTACCCATTGACCTTTACCATTTTTTAGTTTCCTGTTACAGTCTTAAAATGGGCTTCCTGGGGCATTAAATCGTATTTGTAAGGAGCTCTATGGAGATCTGGGACTGTTATGATTGTGTTTTTCATCCAGGGTCACTGACTTATTGCCATTCCAGGTGTCTGATCTGTTTTTAAATAGCAGTCACCTCTTCCTTGGAGATCTCCAGAACCACACTTGGTCCAAGGATTAATTTCAGATCATCTCAAAGGTGCATATAGAAAAAGCTATAGAGCTTTTGGGTTGTCCTGTGTTCCAGCTGTTGACACAGTCACAAGCAGGAATTCCAGATTTACTTGGCTGTAGCTAATGATGAAAAGCTAACGAGATCTGAATCTCACCATTCAAAATACATGCTTCTGCTTTCTGTTGTCAGGCACACAATTTTGCCATATGTCCTTTCCTTAACTTCTGCATCCTTAATCTTATTGTCCTGCAGTCAAGGAAGAAGAGAAGCAGAAGTTATTAAAGAGAAGCAATGAGCTGAAGAGTGAGCATAGACAGTTAGAAGAAAAAGATCGACTTCTCAACAATGCAGTGAAGGTAGGACACCTGACTGGGGACATGGAGTCTCCTACAGAGATGCTTATAAAAAATTTATGCTTGAAAATCTGGTATTTTGTGGCTAGAAAATGGTTTATGCTCCCAAACTACAGATGTTCAAGTGTGAGTGTGTTTCTGTCCAAGGAAAAATACGTGGATTTTATGCACAAAAGCAAGCTGCTTTGGCAGGCTGAAGAAGAGAAATCACCAATGACTGAATTGCTGTTGCAGGCAAAAAAGAAACCAACATAGCTGTGCCTGCCTTCCTTCTAGTGCCGTACTCAGCTCTTATGTGTCCAGTGACTTAAATACACTCCCATTTTCCAGGTGAAAAGTTGAGTCACAGAGAGTCAGGCTGACACAGGTTGACTCTCCAATGCCATCTGCTTGCCCTTCAGCTCAAAACTCTTGAGATTAGCTGGAAATAATAATTTTTATTTGTCTTAGAGATTTAATGTTGTAACCTCCTCGTGACTGGAAATAGATTCACAATCCTTTTCCCTGTGAACTCATTTCAAAGCTAAACATTGTCTGGAGAGGTCTCCCACACATCCTGTGCTGTGGGGACCAGTCTCTGGCAGAAATGAGTGGGCTGAGTTCAGAACCATAATTCCTCTCCTTCATGGGTGAAGGAACTAATATGGGACTATCTCACCTCAGGCCCAGTCTTAAGGGGTATCTGTCATAGCAGTCTCAATAAATATTTGAAACTTCCTTACCCTGGAAAAATCAAAGTGGCAGCAGAAGAAGCAACTGGTCACTAGTTGTTTTATCGCTACAGTAATCCAGAGGAAGCATGTTAAAATATTTATCACATTTAAAATAGAGTGGAAGGGAAAGCAATAACTTATTAAAAGACATCACAGTAGGGAATATTTCTTCTAAGTGTGTATAGCCACCATCAGCACTAATGGAAACACATGTATGTATGAAGAGGTGACCCTGTGGTACAGAGTATCTTCAGTAGGTAGGTAGGAGAGTGCAGTGGGGTAAGGTGTTCAGAAAAAGAAAAGCATTTGGAGCTGCAATCAGCTATCAGGTGAATGTCAGGACTGTCAAAATCAGTAAGACTTCTACCTAACCAGCAGCAAGTTCTCTCAGTGGGCAACACTGTCTTATTTAAATGGTAATATCAACTGATGATTGTATTTATTGGGGATATATCCACTTGAAAGGAGAAAAGGAATTAAAGCTGTTCCAGCACAGAGCAATTTCATTTCTGACATTTGCTTTAGTAGAGATTTACATTAAAGAGAAAATTCTCATATACACCATAGGAAGAATGGTATTATTTGGAAAAACAGAACATGATTTGTCCTTCGCCTGAGATTTTCCCTACTTCAACCAAACTCTGACAGCTCCACACAGCTGCTTCTTGAACAACTAAACTTTTAAGTAAGCATTTACCCCTTCCACAAGACTGGGGACTGTCCCCCTACCTCAGGTAGTCTAGACCATAGCCAAAGGGGAGTAATCTACAAGCAAGTAACCAGGTTTGTCAGATCTCTGGGTCCACTTGGAGAAAGAATATAGGAGGTTTCAGCTATTAGAGAGGCCACCATCCCCTTCTGACTAGGGGTCAGAAGCCTTGGGGGTTTGGGCTATCATGTAGTCCCTTTCAGGCTGGTTGATAGTGTAAAGGATGGGATGTTAGTTGCAGCAATATGGGGTTGGGAGGGAAGGGAAAATTACTGATTCTTCCTTATCTCTTCTTGAAGAAGAGGGAGATTTGGGATGCCTTCGTTTGGCTCCCGCTCTCATGTTAATTTTCATGTCAGTTTGTATGAAATGTCTCATGTGATTGTGAGGCTCAGTTTGGCCATCTCACAGGAAAAAGGCTTTTTTGTGACTGCGGAGGTGTAGCAGCAGTGTTTTAGATCAAGTTTTCTGACAGAAAAATACCAACGTCATGTTTAGAGAGATCAACTTATCTCAGTCACACTACTGACTCCCTAAAATTTCTGGCATGTACAAAAGGCATCACGATGAGGTTTCTCCCTCCAGCTTTTTATAAGTGTCATTTGGTGAGATTTCGACACCTCGTTGGTGGCTTCAGTACTTTCCAGTAATACAGTTATTACAATCCCGTGCCACTAATCTCTTTGGCATTTCTGCCAGGCTCTCTGCAGGAAGAGTTCAAAAACATCCTCTGAATGTATTTAGACTGGGATGAATATGGGTACTTTAGACAGCTGCTGCAGTGGATGCAGCACTGGTGATTACTCCGTTCGTTAAGCTGGGGTATTGCTATCCCCAAAGGAGACTATACTTCATTTGAGCAGGACGTGCACTCAAGACACAAAAGGATGTTTGGAGAGATGTTTGACACCAATTTGAATGTATTCTCAGTCTTTCCCTCTCTCTCCCCCCTTCTCTTTGTTTGACAGAAATGCTTAGAGCTAAAAACCAGCCTGTTGGCCCAGCAGAAAGGGACTCAGTCATCACTGGAACGTCTCAAAACCCTCATTAGACTGATACAAAACGAGCAGATGATTCAGGTTACCATGACGACCACCACCACCTCCTCCCTGCTAACTGTCCCCTGGATCAAACCCTCCTCTGCCTCGGCTGCCATGCACAAAGCCTTGCAGCAATCACAGGGTAACAACTGACAGAGCCGACCGCGAGAGAGCGAAGGAAGGGGGGGAAAAAAAAAAACTTTACACAAATGCGCAGAGGAGAGATTAAACTGAAACAAAGGAGAGGAGGAACAGTCTCAGTTTTGATACGTGTAGAAACTTGCAAACCAATCAGTCCAGTTTGTAGGTCACTGTGGCAGCAGGTTCCCACGGAGCGGGGTTGTGCTGCGGTTTTGTATTTGCCGAGACCTTCAGTGCTTATGAGATTTTTTTTGTTATGTTGGCCTTAACGTATTTATGACTGAGGATGAAAAGGAAAAGTGTGGCCGATAGGAAGAGGGATGTCCTTCTGTGAGGAGCAGACAGGTTTCCAGTTCTCCTGTAAGGGGGGAATCTTCAATGCAAAGAGTTAGTGAGCTAGTAGAGAAGTAGTTGGGCTGAATGCTATGTGTGGGGAGGGAAATCAGTGAGATAACCAGAAACTGAGATACTTGAGACTTGACATGGATTCTTATCAGAGGAACAAATTGGCCCCGTTGATTCAAGTGACCTGGAGATGGGGCTATTTTGACTAGAACAGCATCATGGACACTCACAGAGCCTTTGAAACAAAAGATCATTTTTTTTCAGTATTATTAGAGTTGAGAATTGCAGATATTTAAATAAAGAAACTGTATGAAGTTAGCATTTCTAGTAAAATATTGAAGTATTTTCATGCTGATGCTTCTGTATATGCGTTCCGAAGTATTTAAAGAAGTATGACTGTAAAACTCCTTACTTTTTTGCAGGTCCTTTTTACTTATTTTGCTATCGGTGTATTTTTCTCATGGAGTTTTTGTGCAAGATTTAGCATAAACCATAATAGTGGATATCTTTGGCAGGTTGGGTTTCATTTTTAAAAGGTATTATTTTGGGGAGGTTTCTCTTTTGTTAATTTTGGATTTTTTTTTTTTTTTTTAATAGAGAAAAAGAGCAAATAAATATTCTGGGTTTTGTTTCATGCCAGTACAGATAATATGCCAAAAAGATAACTTCACATTTTTGTACTGCATTTTTCTTGTTAAAATTATGTAACGAGATTTTATTATTATTATTTTTGGGGTTTTTTGCTTGCAGAAATATCTGCTGAAATGATACAGAAAAAAACAAAAAAAAAAAGCCTGCCTCCAGGGGTTGCTTATCATACTGGATAATATCAAGAGTTCTGGGGGAGGGATAGGCTGTGGAAAATTTTAAGGGTTTGTTGGAGTTTTTTTTTATTTGGTTGGCTGGGTTTTTATTTGAAACTTGATTCCTTTTTAAAATTTTGTTGGATTTTAGCACATTTGGGAAGTGTTTAGCATTAGCCTGAGAAAATCCCAGTGCACCTGCTTGTTTCACTAGTCTTCCTGATACTGCAAGGGCCCACCTGGCCCCCCCCATTGGTCACAGGTCCCCCCGTCACCCTGTGGCCTGCCTGGGAAAGTAGTGATGGGCACCCCGGTTTTCTTAATGTCACACACACCCACCCCAGATGCCATCGTCTCTGTCATTTGAGTTCTCTGTCAATTAGCACAACAGGTACTTAAGGAAAGTAGGAAGCCACCAGAGCATGACACAAGGCTGGTCTCTCACATCAGCATATCACATGGTGCCGAATATCTTTTTTTTTTTTTCTTCTTTTTTTTTCTTTTTTTTTTTTTTTTTTTTTAAATAAATAAAAGAAAACAAACCATGGGACTGGCTTTTCTCGTCGCCCATCACTAGGCAGCACATGGTCCCTTCAACCATTTTCACAACTCCGGGAGAAACTGTGCAGTACTATACAAATCTATTTTAATACACAACACTCGGTTGAACAAGATTTTTATATTCTTTTATTGATGAACAAAGTGAACTAAGTAAAACACAATTGTTATACATTGGTTATTGTATGCCAATTATGCATTCTAACGTGGCTTGCAATGTAAATGTTTTCAGGTTTAATGATTTTCTTTCCTTCTCAAACAAAAAAAAAAAAAAAGGAAAAGTGTGGAAGGTTGAATATGTGAAGAATTTCTGAAGAAGTGTATTGGACTGTTAAAAGTAGTTATTTTGAAAAGAAGACTGCCCAGTGGATAGTGTGCATAGAAAAAAAAAAAAAAAAAGTGTTTGTCTTAAATATGCCAATGTAGTTTTACTTCTTTATGATGCATTAAACTTAATTGACAATTTAATGGCATTTTTGTGTTGATTGCAGCTGCTGGGGGGGCACACAGCATGGCCAGCCCAGGGTCTGCTGCTGTGAACCCTTCCTTGCCAAGACTCTGGCCAAGGAAGGGAACGTGACTGGTGCTGATTTCTCCACTGCTATCTTCAATATTTAATGATGCCAGAATGACCGCAATATCTCCTGCTTCCCTTCTTCCAGGAGGATGGCCTCTTCCTTAAGGTCATCTTGTTTCCCAGGCAGGAGCACTTTGACTTCTCCCCTTCTTGGCTTCCCACCTCTTAGAATAACTTCCTGTCCTGGTGTTCCCTGGATTGGTAGGCAGAGATGCTGGTGGTACCTTAGATCTCTCCATTTTCCTCTCATGTATCTTGTAGGTTGCATTTTTTAAGTTTTTGGCAGGATTTAAACACTACAGTGGATTTGGCCCAAATGGAGATGATTTGAGTCAGCTCAAGAGCCTTTTTCCAAGGTAGAGAAAAGGTTATCACAGGGTAAAATGTTGCTGTAGGTCAGCCACGCTGTCTGCATGTGTACCTAACCTTCTGTGGATGTGGCAGGCAGTGTGGTCTTTGGTTATGGTGGGTTTCTGAATCAAGACTTGCTGCAGACTGAGGAGACACAGCTGGCTGCAGCAGATCTGCTGCCAGATTCAGGTGGTTTCAGACCTACACTTTCAGGTCGTCTGTGGTGGGCCCAGTTTATTAGGTGGTTTCTAACTCACTATGTAAGTCTAATGATTAAAGAGTGAGAGACAGGTCCCTTGAAGGAGTTGTCTGGTTTCTGGTCAGTGGAAGAGACAGAACTTGCCAATAAAACAAACCAAATGAAAGCAAGACATTGTCACAGCTGCATAAAACCAACAAACAGTGGTTGATGCTTATGCAGAGCAGAAGCAGGGTTGTGTTTTTGCCAGTAGTAGGCTAAAAGGATATGTTTTTTCTTGGGGGGCAGAGGGTTTCCTTGTTTTCACTTTCTGGCAGTGTCACTGATTATCTTTAGGCTGTGGTTAGCAGGGAGCTCAGCACTTCATCCTTACTTCCCCTCCAGTTAGGTTGCCCCCTCTTCCCTCCTGGCCTCTGTTACAGAAAGGACACCCTGATTTTTCCTAACAGCGCTTCCAATTTTAGAAGACACCTCTCCTCAAAAGAGGCAAACCCAGAAATTGTATGTAATCACCATCATCATCCTCCTGCCACCACCCTAATTTATAAACTCAGCACTGCACTAACAGACAGGAGCCAATTACAGAGCTCTGCATGTTGCCTTAATAATTAATGCAGTTGCAAGGGAGTGTAGGCTTATGCTTGCCTTTAATCTTCGAGAGTAATTTAAATTAAGGTTTTGGTAGAGATTTGTAGGAGCCACGGTAGCCGCCGTGTTCCTTGCAGCAGCACTGGGGCAGTCTTTGAAAAGAAACAGGAGCCGTGGGGTTCCCAGCCTCCCCTCCCAAGCAGAAATTATTTTTACAGCTCTGCCAGACTTCACAGCTTCAGAGCTCTTTATTTTAACATGACAGACTGTTTTCTGTGTGGAGGACCTTTTCACATGCCATTAGTTATCTCGCAGAGGAGCTGCTCTGCAAATAGCCATTCGAATGAAATGTGTTGTCTCCGAGCCTGTCGGTTTTATATTTGCACCTCTTCAAATCTAATTTTGCCTACTCTTCCTTCTCTCACGGGCTCCCCCTCCCCAGAAATGAGAGGAAGAGGAACTCTTCTGTCTGTTGGAAAGTTACATGGAGCCATGCTGGCCCTTCCCAGTGAGATGATTGACAACCACTGGCATTGCTTGTTTGGGTCAGGATCTCAGGTGCTTTTGGGCTTCATATTCTGACAAGGAGAAGGTACAATGGCTCTGCTATGCCCTAAAGGCTCAAGTAAATCAGGAAACCTCAATCACGACCCTTCAGTCAAAAATCAAAACTCCTGAATTTTTAAAAAATTTATTTCATAATCACTGACATCAATTTTGGTCTATGAATTTACGAGCAGCGTCAGTCCAGCTAGCAGCTTGTCTTGCAGTAAATCTCTATGTAACAATGACAGCACAAACTCTACAACAGCAACATTAGAAGTTTATTCTACATGCTGACGTACTCATCACATGCTGGTTTGGTGGCCTACTAAGAGCACTTAAACTTTTAGGTGAGTGGATTATAAACCAATGTGCACTTCTTGTTCTGTGTTCTGCAGGTCCTCTGGAGTTGAAAAGAGAGGCATTACATTGAAATGAGTGGCAACAGCCACATCAGCTAAAGCTCCACTCACTTTAATCAGGTTTTGCCAACTGTGGCTTGTTTAGCTTAGAAAATGAAGCCTGGATTCTGAGATCAATCACTAGCAACTAACTGGTGCAAACAGAAAATTCCAGACTTCGCTTCTGTAAGCCACTTTTAAGTTCATCATGGTGAATAACATTAAAGAAAAAGTTGGGTTTAGGGGTTTTTTTCTCCCTTAAAAAAAGCAAACAAAAATTTAAATTGTCGTGATAGAAAACACACTACACAGCATACACAGGCTTATAGAGATTCTAACCAGGGAGATGGAAAAAAAAACCAACACTCTTTGAAGTTGCATTTGAGCTGGCGGATTGCAGATTACTTCTGTGCTGTTGAAATGAAGCAGAAATGCTACACCTCAGCCTCTGATTATCAGCCTCACTCATTAAGCAGTTACCACAGAAATTTTAATCTGCTTTTGCATTTCATCTGTGGGGTTGAGCCTTTTAAAAAATATAATAAATAGCCTTTTCCTTCAATATTCTTGGTGGAAACGGAGATGACCGGCAGTCCAGTTGCTGTTGACGACATAATCTTCCAGGGGCTGAGTTGGAAATTTTGCCATGAACGTTTCGGTGCTTGTGTTTTGTCCGTTCCATGTAGGAATGGTGCTATTTTGTTGATCATGTACTCCTGCCCCCCACTATGGTTGTGACGAGACTGCAGAGCAGAAGTGCTCCAGTGATTGCAGCTCCCCATCTCCTGCCGGGATGTTGGGCCGGCCCATGCGGGCGGGAGGTCTGGCTCACTCACTGCACTCTTAAACTCCCGCACGCTTCCCTCCCTCTCAGGAAGCTGGAGGGAAAGATAAGGAGAGCCCAGGGTTCTGAATAAGAATCTCCTTTTCATTGCCCTGAAAAGGAGAGCGCTGCTACATTCACTGTTTTCTCTTTAAAGAGGTTTGAGCCAATAATTTCAGGAGTGAGCCAAATATCTCTCTATAAATTGCGTCTCTCCCCTTCTACACACACTCCTCACTTTCTGCAGTGGGGAGGTTGGCTGAAGCAGCACAAGCAAGAGCAGGAGCCCCAGGAAGGGACTTTGTGTCCCTGCAGATGGGTGAGCAAAGCTTCAAGCCTGGGCGAGTGGGAGAAATTAAAAATGATGAGCTAAAGGCAACTCAATCAAATATATTACAAACAGCCTGTTTCAGGTCAGTCCTGAGCACCACTTTTAAAAAACTATATTTTGATGTGTTTTTTTAAAAAATTTGTATGTTTTGTAAGTGCATTTACTGAACATTGCTTGAAAAAACTTTTTTTATAGTGTTTTAATCACATTTGTTTAGCATTACTTTTATAAAATACCTCATGTTTGATTTAGTTAGTCCTATGAGCAGAGCTGCCTGATCCCTCAAGCTCTGGTCATGATGCTGAACAAGGACCATTTCACTCAATGACTCTTACCTCACACATGCAGCTTCACTTCCCAGCTGCAGCTGCCTCGTGCAGCTTAAGCTTTAGCAACACTTAAGTCATGCTAAGCCATGTTAAGAAAATCAAGTCCAGTCCCTGGGCACGTGCCATTAGCCATGCACAACTTTATTGCCCTTCAGAGCCCCTCACAAAATCATTCCATTACTGGTGGAACTGGAATCAGAGTTTTCCTTCCACATCCTAAGCTAATGCTTTCCTCCTGAAGTTGGATGTTCTCTTTTATTTCACTCCCAGGTACTAGAAAAACATCCTTAGTGAAATACCACCAATGCCAAATACAAGCCACACTCCACAGAAGGGTCAAAGTCTTTCACCATCCTCAGGCAACATTCAAAATCCCAACTATTGTTATCTCAAGCAGAAGCAGTGGAAATGGAGACCAAGGGAAAGTTGCTCTTGGAATCAGAACCTCTGGGCACAGCAAGAAATGGCATCTTTAGATCCTACCAGATACTATAAGAAATGGAGCCTAGAGGAGTCCTCCTGTTTCTAAATGATGTTAAATACATCTTTGAGAGGTTTTTTTTTTCAGATGTCAGTTTCTTTCCAATTTATCAGAGAGCAGATACTCATTTGGAGGACTAATCCATTGGAAAAGTGATACTCTACCTATTGTCTCCTTCCAACTTCTAGCTCTGGCCACAAAACTAAACCAAAAAGCTGGCCACAAACTAAACCAAAACTTCTTATCAACTTTTTTCCCACCAAATTGGGTGCTGCAGTCTTCTCAAAAACGAAGCTTCTCTGAACTGAAAACTGTTTCTCTAATTCTGTTCCAGTGAAACCAGACCAAAAGCATAGGCAGCTGGGCAGCTGGTGAAAAAAAAAGGGGGGAGAAAAAGGCATTCTCTGAAGGCTGCACCCATTACTAAGCAAAACCAAACACGACTGGAAATCAGATAATTTCTTCACCAAAACCAAACATCCCAGTGAGACAGGCAGACTTGCCATCAACTTTCAGACAACACAACACAGATTTTTTAAATTCTTGCTCGGAACAGGGTGGCAACAGAACCGCCAAGCATTCTAAAGGTCAAATTCCAAACAGTAGAGAAGTAGACAAACACAAGTCAAAACAATGTAAGAATTAACAGGCTGTGCAAATGACATTTTCTTCAATGGGGGATCTACCTTGCACTGCAGGATCTGTCTGCTATAGGGAATCTGACTCTGTCAGGGGATCTGCCTTTGCTCTCCAGAGCCCTCCAGGGAGTCCCAGCCACACAGACAAGTGAGAAGTCTCCTCCAACAACCCAGCCTGAGGGGTGGTCAGCCATCCTTGCCAATGTGCCCATGCTCCACCAAGGCACACAGGGAGCCTCCCAAGAGATCCTCTGGGGCTTAGAGCCCTGTAGCAGCAGTCTCTCTTGTCTCTCACTCCTGCTCCTCTCCCCAGGAACCAGCCTTGCTTGGGGCAGCTGCTCCTCTGCCCTGGCTGCCAGGATCAGGCAGAGACATGGGCGCTGCACCAGGGATGCCACAGGACAGGTGAAGGCTCCTCCAGCTCCTGGGGTGGGGAAGAGGAGAGACATCTCTTGCCTCCTACTGCCTCTGTGGCCACTCCAGGAATGCCACCTCAGTGACAAACCAGCCTCACCGATGATGTACCAGGGAGAATAAGCTCCTGGGAAATGACACAAGCAACTAATGAGATTTGATGTGCTATTAAGCATGGTGACACCGGTATCCTGCATGGCCTCAGGCCCTGGGTACAGGGACTTAGAGGTCACCATCTGTCCCCTTCTCAAGAGCCCTTTCTCACAGGGCCCCCTTGTTCCATGATGCCTGGACAGGCTCCAAAGAACACAAGTCTCCCACCATCACCCCACCATGCCCCCTGAAACCCTGGGCCAGTTCCAACCACCATGTCTGGCTGGGGAAATAAAGTCCCATGGACAACCTCTACCCAGAGGCATCACAGGAATAGGCACAAACTTTGTTTCAGGCTTCTGGTCCAGGGCAAGAATGAAGCCCGAATCCACCTTTACAAAGCACAGAACACACCTGGAACCCACAAGCCCAGATGGCCCAAATGCTAGTCCTTCATCACCAGTCAAGAGACGAGGGAATGACCTGGCAGGTGACATCCCTTCTCCTCTGTGTCACACAAAGGTGATCCCCACCTCAGCAGTGTCGCTTACTGCAGGAACCAAACACACGAGTGCATCAATCCAACCTGATGAAAGACTGAATAAAGCAGCATCACCTTCCCCTTCCATAATATGTCACACTGAGTTACAACACACACATTTCATATGCTGCCATCCTCCATCAAACCCCTTCGCCCCTTTTAGCAACATTCCTGGCTTTTGCTAGAAGCCTTTGGAAAAGCCCTGGCAAGGGACTGGGAGATGACAACAACCAGCCTGGCTGCCTACTCACAACAAGGGATTCTTCTGGAGGCTCCATAGGGGAACTGCCAATGAATTGCTCCCTGACAGCGCAGCAGCCACACCACCCATCTCCTTCCCTAGACAGCTACAGGCAAGGGGGCAGCAACACCAACATCTTTAAACTCAGTTGCCTTCCTATACTCAAGCATTCACCCAAAATGTCACTTTCATAAAGACACTCATGAAAAGTATGTGAGAGAACTTTTAGCTTGGAGAAAAGGAGGTTGAGGGAAGACCCTATCGCTCTTCAAAACTATCTGAAAGGAGGATGTGGTGAAGTGGGGGTTGTTTTCTTTTTCCCAAGTGTCATGGCATAGAAGGAGAGAAAATGGCCCCAAGTTATGCTAATGGAGGTTTAGATTGCATAATAGGAAGAATTTCTTCACAGAAAGGAATGTCAGGCACTAGAACAGGGTGCCCAGGGAAGTGGTGGAGTTGCCATCCCTGAAGGTATCTTGATGTGTTGCTTAGGGACATGGTTTAGTGGTGGTCTTGGGAGTGCTAGGTTAATGGTTGAACTCAATAATCTCAAGGGTCTTTTCCAACAAAAAATGATTCTGTTATTCTAGCATCACCTCTCCCTCCCGCCCTGGTCATTCAGGGGTGCCTCATGCCAGCTGGTACCCACTGTGTTTGGGCCAGAGGAGCACATCTTTTTTGAGATAATGCTGCTCTGGATGTGTGTCTGAGACCTGTTTCATTTAAGTGGGCTTGGAAAAGAGCTGGGAGGTGAGTCCTGGCAAAGTCCAGGTGACCTTCCAGGTGACCACCAGCTCCTGCCCTGCCTGTGTAGCGCCAGAGCAGTGCCTTAACACTGCAACCTAATAAGAACTGAAAAGCACATGTAAAGGGCTCAGACATTAAATAATAACGAAACAAACAAAAAAAAAGATCAAAGCTTTTAATTTCACTCTAAGTACTTTACTCTGACTCTTAGAAATTCTTATCAAAGACAGACAGATGTCACTGCCTCCAGGGGTCCCAACTCAGCAATTCCTGGTTTGCATTCACTCCACAAATCTGAAACCAGAGACCTATGATGAAAAAGTAGTGGTGAGTTTTGCTGTGATGAAACTACTTGCTGAAATTTAAAAGCACTGTGGAGCTGAGTAAGGCTTTCCAGACTTATTTAGTCCTGTACAACTGTAAACACACACAGAAAAAAAAAAAAATGCAAAAGTTATCAAGCATCCACGTACTGGTAAGATGAAGTATTATCAAGTAAAATAAACATTTATTTCCATGGTAAAACACTAGCATAAACCTGTCTTTTTGGACTGTGTATTAGTCAGGAGTGAGTTTGAGAAGTTTATAATAAGATGTGCTCCCAGCCCCACATCATGGAGAGGGCTCCCCATCCTGTGCCACTCAGCCTGCATTAGTCCCTTCTTCTCCTGAGGTGAAGGTAGGGATTGTTGGACTTTCAAGTGAGGTGGTTTGTCTGGTTTTCTCTTTTGTCTCTTTGGCCATCAAATTGTTATCCTCCCCCTCTCCTCTAAATAAATAACTATGCAGAGGAAAAGCTCTCACCAATTTGCAGCAGTCCTCCCTCTGCACCCTGCTCCCAGTGCACACCAGAGCCCCAGCCTGGTTCTGGGGCTGCAGTCACAAGGGTACCAGGGGTGGGCAGGTGGTGCTGTGGCTCCGAGGGCTGGCAACTGGCAAGTGGGGACATCTCCAGGCTGAGCCATCACTGCTGTGCCCATCAGCAGCCAGTGGAGATGAGAAGGCTGTCAGGCAGCCGTCAGCTGCTGCACTGGAGCTGCTCTCTGAAGTCATCCTGAATTAAAAACTAATGATAGTTTTCTTTGATAGCTCAGCCAGAGAAAAAACAGCCACAAAGGGAATTCAGCTTTTTTTTTTTTTTTTTTTTTAATAATTAATTTGTCTCTCTTTACTAGATAATTTTGGGGTATTTTCAGTCGTCTTTTTAATTTCTCTCTGTGCAACATGAAGGAAGAAGTTTTTGGCAAATAAAATGGTTGTCAAAGTCCTGGGTAAGGAAAGATGTGGGAATAAAAAAACTCCCCGATATGCTGGTATTAGCATGGATTTGTCCATGCTCTCTATGGACAAAGAATTGAGTAAACGGGATTAGGCCTGGCGAAAGTGTCTGGGTTAAAGACTGAGGCTGGCTTCATGAGGAGGAGGCTGGTTGGATACTTGTGATGAAGGCAAGAAGCAGGATGCACTGGTGTGCAGGGGACGAAACCTGGCACAGCACAGGTGGAGACACCTAACCAGCTGCACAGAGCATGTATTCACCAGAAATAAATCTGCCCAGGTGCTTTCCCTTTCCCACCTTGCCATCTTTTAAAAGTTGAAGCAGGTTGGGGCTGCAAGTGCAGCCTGTGGCCAGTTTTGGGGTTCACACTGGCAAGAGGCAGGGCAGAGCACCACAGATCTCTTATGGGTAGATGGAGAAGTTCACTGGAATGAAGGACAATCAGAAATGAAGCCTTTGAAAAATCCTCTCCCCAGCAGCTGATCATTTGCTCATGCCAGTGGGATCAGTGGTAAATTTGCACTCAGCTGTACTTGTGCACAAAGAGAAAAGGAACGTGCGAGGGAAGTATTTGGTGTACAGAAGTGTATGGTACATCTTCTGAGACACCTTGTTTGCTTAATGGTGTCTTTTTCTCTGCTGTTTCCCATTGGGCCCCCTCATGGAAAGGCCAAATGAGGTGATACATGCCAGCTGTGTGTCAGAACTGCTTGACATGCCACATCTAACATCAGGTCACTCACACTTGGCACTTAGGTCAGTTCTCAGATTTGGTGACAAGTTGATTGCAGCAGAGCAGCTTTGGCTGTCTGCTGCTGTGGACACTGACACAACCCTCAAGTTACAGGTTAAGGATGATTTAGTGTATTACTGTTGAAATGCTTATTGTCCAGATCATATTTGGCCTAGGACCTCTCTGGTCCAAATCACTATGACCATGGAGCATAAGCAGTGTGGGACAGGCATCAGTCCCAGCTGATTTACCAGGCTAAACAGGAGCAGAACCCCCAAAGCATTCCACTCCTGTGGTAAGACATTTCATTAGTGTTGGTGCCTCTTATCTCCCATCTGATGGCTGAGGGGGTGACTTTTTTGGTGGCATTTCTCATTTACAGTTTTATGTAATTTTGTTAAATTTAGTTGGATGTACAAGGGCGCTCAAAACAATTATTAGGCCAAAACACAGTTTCCCAGCAGTTGTGAGAAAGTGGAATCAAAGGGTGATTAAAAGACCAATATCTGGCCTGTTGCAGTGTGCCTTGGCCAGCACGTCTCATTTAATTCTACTTTCACTGTACTTACCAATGAAAATATTTGTTGTTTAGAAGTACCAAAAAGGTGCCTGTTCCTGTGGTTAGGTGCATAGAGCAGTAAAGATGTGCTGGGCTGAGTTTCAGCACTGGTTTTGTTTATCACCCTGGCTTGAATCAGAAACTGTGTGGCCAGCAGGAGAAGGGAAGTGATTGTCTCCCTTGGACTCAGCACCGGTGAGGCTGCAGCTCAAGTCCTGTGTTCATTTTGAGCCCCCTTCTATCAGACAGACACAGAGGGACTGGAGCATGGCCAAAGGGCAATAAAGCTGGTGACAGGTCTGGAGAACAGCTGAGAGAACCAGGGTTGTCTAGCTTGGAGAAGAGGAGGCTGAGGGAAGAGCTTATCACTCTCTACAACTACCTGAAGGGAGGTTGTAGTGAGGTGGGGGTTGGTCTCCTCTCCGAAGTAACAAGCAATAGGACAAGATGAAATGGTCTCAGTTGTTTCAGGAAGGTTTCGAATGGATATTAGGAAGAATTTCTTCACTGAAGGGGTTGTTAAACACTGAATCAAGCTGCTCAGGGTAGTGGTGGAATCACCCATCCCTGGAAGTATTTAAAAGATATTTAAAGGTGATGCTTAGGGACATGGTTTTGTGGTGGATTTGGCAGTGCTAGGTTTAATGGTTTGAACCTGATGATCTTAAGGGTCATTCCAAACCTAAATGATTCTGGGATGCTATGAATCTGTGCTAGCAAGGTAGCTTTGCTTTCCTCATCTGCCTCATCCTTTCATGCTCTCCACTAGAGAACATCACTGCTCGTGCAGGGGGGAGGAACTGTCTCTCCATCTGTGCACTATCTGTCATCTTAGTGCCTTGGTGCAAAAGGTTTCCTCTAGGGAAATCACCTGATTTCCAAGGCAGCCTCAACTTGTCCTCCAAAATGGTGCTTCCACAGCCCAGTGCCCAGGGATGGCCAAGGATGCAGAATATGCAGCAACTATAGAAAACAGAGCCACCACGCTGGGAGCAGAGTACTATTAGCTTTCAAGTGGTAATTATATGGAGAAGTTGTGATACTGTGACATGCAGAGAATGGGGTGTTTATTGCCTTCCCGGCAGGAGCATGCTGGCTGTCAGGGCTTGTGAGAGAGCTCTGCAAAGCCTCTCATTATTTTCATCCTCTCATTTATATTATTTTGTAAAAGCTCTTTTGGTGCAGAAGACAGTGATATTATCTCACCGAATTTCAATGTTATTTTGTAATGGAATGGATTTGTTTTGCCCTTGTGCCATGGGCACTTACCCAGTCAGAGCTGGCAGTGTGCATCCCAGACCCTGGGAGCCTTCTGCCACAGTATTGTTTGAGAGGTCAGTCACAAGCCAAAGATAAGGAAAAGAAAAAAGCTTGAGAATAGAATATGGGGATGGGAACAAAATGAAGGTCTCCTTATCCTTCTGCAAAGGTGAAAGTCTTGCTTGTGTAGCTGTTTAGCAGCAGCATTAAGTACTCCATGCAGATGGGACAAACATGAAAGCATCTGGGGACAGTGGCGGCTGCAGTTTGAGTGTGAAGGAGCTCCACTACTGAGAGGGAAAGGGAAGAGGGAAGCAAATCCCCCATATGATCCCAAACATGAAACAAAGGCAGATGTCGACACCAGCCTGTGCCTTGCTCAGCTCTGTGCACATGTTCCAATTAGAGAGTTATGAAGCCAGATGAGATAATGTTTGGTATTGGGAATGGTTATTAACATTAGGTTTACTGGACATCAGTTGTGGCTGCACTTCATGTGTGCACCAGTGCAGTAGATTTAAGGGTAGAAATGATGGGAAACATGGAAAGGAAAAGATCTTCCTAACTTCTTTTCCCCTTCATCACAACAAGTGTTGGATTATTAGAAATAAGAGCTCAGTATAGTTATCAAAAACATAGCCAGATTTCTGCTTTAGAGATGGGGGAAACATTGGGCAATTCACTCACTCAAACATTAATCTGAAACTTCCCCATAGAACCAAACCTCTAGTAGTTTCAGTTTGGTTTATCCAGCCACAGAATGGCCATGAGAGCCTTGGACCACTCCTATCACCCCCAAAAAGCAATAAGGGGTATGTGCATGGGCATGAACACCATCCTCCAACTTATGCAGGCTGCTGACAGCCTTCAGAAGAAAGATGTAAACAGCAATAGGCAGAGCATGTAGCTTTGAAGGGGTGGGAAATGTATAGGAAAGAAAAATACAACACTAGCAGGTGAAGCAGGGGAAGAACGTGTTTTTTGGAAGCTTTTGAAACAGAAAAACTAAATACCTTACTATTCTGACAGCCTTAGGTCAATAAATTCTTGTGTGAAGTGTCAAAAATCCACCCACCGGAAGACTCTTCTCTGACTGCTGCAGAAATCCAGTTCAGACACTAATGATGATAAAATTTGGTTCACTTTACAGTTGCTTTTTATTGTCCCATTAATTAAGGGGATAATTTTAATGACTGAACAGTAAGAGGCTGTAAACTGCTTTTGTGGGCAATTAAAGTTGAAGTGCAGAAATGATTTGAGAATAAGATTCAGTACTAGTGAACACAATCCATGCAATGGAGGAAAAGCCAAACAGAAAGATAGAAATCTTGATTTCATATTAGGCTTGAAGAGGTTTGCATTATCGTCTGGGCTAGTAGTAGCTTAAATGAGTAAGTTTTTGAGGACTGAAACACAAGGAAATGAAGCAGGTAGTAGATTGGAGAAGCATGTTCTGGAGAAGCATGCTTCCATCTTGCAGTCTGCAGTTTTGCCCCCCAAAGCATTTTGGGTCAAGGCATCAGATTCAGCTGCTCCCAACTACAGGAGCAAGCCCGAATCCTGTGAGTGACAAGCTTGTGCTCTGGGGACCACAGCCAGACTGCCAGTCAGGAAAGCAGTTTCTGCACGATGATTGCACCATGGAGAAATCAGGGCTGCAAAAAAAAAAAAGTCAGTTTTAATGATCAGTCAGCTATGTGTGTCGTCTCCCCTGGCTCCAGCAGAATTCCCTCCTTACCTCTGGCAATAATTGCAACTCCACATCCAGAAACGTGATGCCATCTCAAAAGACACCACGAATGGGAAGCAGCAATGCTTGTTTGCCCTGCTCAGGAATACTGCAGTGGCCAGCAGAAACAAAGCTGGGCCCTCAGTGAGCCTGGGGCCCATGGCTCAGAGGCATGCAGGTAGCTATCTGGAGGAATGTAGTTATTTCTGAAAGAACAGCACCAAAGCCAAGCCTTTTAAGAAAACGTTTTTATTTTTTGTTGAGTTGGCATGTTCCAGCAGAAACTTTTTCCCAATCAGTTCTTTTAAAGATTGTTAGCTATTCTAGATAGGAATAGACAAGACAGTAGGCTACAGCTTTTCTTGTAAAATTACCATGGCTTTCCTGGCACTACAAGTCATGTACCATTGTGTGTGTATTTCCAAATCAGAGAGGTAAACTAAGACTTTTTCCCTCAGTGAAAAAATTTTGATTATTTTTTTAGGTGTTGACAGGCCCACTGTGGAAAAGGGCTTTTTTCCTGGTTCTATTGGAAGTATCCCTCTTAGCCTGCAGGTGAGTTCACTGTCCAAACCACCAACCTAACTCCAAAGCAATGTCACTGGTTAAGGCAGCTTTCTCAAGCTTTTCAGTTTGCAACAAAGAACAATAACCCACAACAATCCTCCACTGAGCTCATATAATGTTGGAGGATGCTGGAATCCTTTGCTCCCTTAGATCATAGGATCATAGAATTTTGAGGGTTGGAAGGGACCTTTAAAATCACCTAGCTCCAATCCTCCTTCCATGGGCAGTCACCTCCCACTAGATCAGGTTGCTCAGAGCCCTGCCCAGCCTGGCCTTAAAAACTTCCAGGGATGGGGCTTCCATCACCTCTCTGGGCAACCTGTGCCAGTGTCTCACCACCCTCATGGTGAAATACTTCTTCCTAACATCTAATCTAAACCTCTCCTCCTCTAGTTTGAAACCATTCCCCCAACTCCTATCACTACCCAAGATCCTAAAAAGTGCCTCACCAGCTTTCCTGTAGTCCCCTTCAGATACTGGAAGGCTACAATAAGGTCTCCTCAGAGCCTTCTCCTCTCCAGATTGAATAACCCCAACTCTCTCAGTCTGTCTGCATAGCAGAGGTGCTTCAGCCTTCTGATCATCCTCATGGCCCTTCTCTGGACACACTCCAGCACATCCATGTCTTTCTTGTAATAGGGACTCCAAAACTGGACACAGTACTCCAGGTGGGGTCTCACGAGAGCAGAGTAGAAGGGTAAAATCACCTCCCTCAACCTGCTGGCCACGCTTCTCTTGATGCAGCCCAGGATCTGGTTGGCTTTCTAGCCTGGAAGTGTACACTGACAGCTCATGTTAAACTTCTCATCCAGCAGCACCCCCAAGTCCTCTTCCTCAGGGCTGCTCTCAAGGCAGTCACTGCCCAGCCTGTATCGGTGCTCGGGATTGCCTCAACCCAGAGGCAGGACCTTGCACTTGGTCTTGTTGAACTTTATGAGGTTGGCATGGGCCCACTTCTCCAGCCTGTCAAGTTTCCTCTGGAAATGATGCAAGTCATTGAAATTACTTTCCAGGATGTGCATAGATAAAGACAAAAATCAAACTCTTCAGATGATGAAAATGAGTATTACTCCAGCAAAAAAGGCAGAACTCCTTTCACACACCAGCCACACATATAATTTAACACATGATTTACATACTTCTCACAGGCATACCTTTGGCTTCAGTGGAGATGTGCTTAACGAAAGCACAGCATATTTGCTTCTGACTTGAATAGAGTATGAGAAGGGACGTGTCTTGTCAGTAGAGCTTCTCACTTCACAAACTGGAGGTGGTGGCAATAACTCTCTCTGACTTTTTCCCCCCACACCCAAAACCCCTCATGGCCACTTGAAAAGTGGGAGACTTGGCAAGCCTACATTTTCCAGAGTTGTGAAGACAAGAAGACAGGAAATTTAGGAGGGGGTGACTGTACCATCAATCCCATTAAAGGTTCAGCTTGTTACCTAAGTACACATTGAACATGTGAATAAAGTATCTGGGGTTTCTTAACTATTAGTCTTCTCACAGGTGAATGACTATATTAAAGTTTATATTTATCTCTGAGAGATGCTATGAGGGATGCTGCTCGAAGAGTGCAGCACAGATCATCTGCGCTCATGTAAGTGATTATAATTTATGGAAGTTTTTTGTAAGAACTGCTAAGACCCTCCTTGGTTAATGACATTGTTCAATGTTCTTACATTTCTTCATAGATTCAGGGTAGAAAAGTATTCCCTTTCCCTTTGGTGCTTGTTGCTAGAGGCATCCTGATAATCAGACTAATCTTGGGACCAATTTTCAACTACTAACAGCTCAGTAAACTAAAATGCTCAGGCAATTTATTCGCTGTATATTGTCAGCCAGGTAACACTTGATTTCTCATTCCATGACTGCATTTTATTGTTTTAAACTGAAATTCAGCATGTGTGTTTCCAACAGATTATCTCCATAATCACTTTCTTTTTGCTATGGAAATGATCTGAAAATTGTTCTTTGATATGAGAGAAGAGTTCACAAGGCCACACTGTACAAAAGCTCAAATCATGCAATTATCATTTGTAAAGAGAAACTGTTATCAAAGTAACTGCAGGGGACACCTCCAGGACTCCTCTTAGAGTGAGGAAATTTGAAACATATATTTCTCTAACATGAATTTCACTCCAAACCCTTCTGAATAATTCATGAGAGCTGATTTAATGTCATAGTTAAGTCTGGCACTTAGAATGGAGATTGGGGGCTTCTGCTGCAGATGGAGATTTCTCCAGTCCCTTTGGGGTAGGAGGCACAGACCTGGGTCTCATTGCTAGGAGGGTTTTGCTCTCCAGGTGCCTTTGATTTGGGGAAGTCCCTTTCCCATGAGGGCAAGGTCACAGGGAAAGGCTGGGGTGAAGGTGAGCATCTTCCCTATCTCTGCCTCAGGCAGCCTGCTGGGAACCCCTGTGTCCCCCTGCCTCACTCTTCCCTCACCACTGGTAATGGCAGAACCAGAACCTCTACTTTTCTCTAAGCAGCAACAAATTGCCCACAGGGGTGGATAGCAGATGTTATGGGTTCTTTAAAGGAAGAGCACATTGAGATGAGAAAATCCCATTTAGTTCTTCATTGACTAAATGAGAGGAGCTAAAAATTGCTGGAAAATGGTAGTTTGCAAAGCAACTAAAAGGAAGGACAACAGTTTGGCATTGACCAATACAGAATAAGTGAGTCTGGCTTTAACTATCCTCTCGTGTGTCTACACAGCAGGCAGATTAGCTGAAGGAATGTTCCTAGTACTTTTCATTTGGTGCTCCTTCTTTTTACAGAAAAAAAATCTTATTCGTGTATTTTGACCAAGGTCAGAGAGTGGCAAAATACCCAAGTTTTGCTAATTCCCAGATGCCAAATTCCTCACCTATAAGAACAGGGTGCTGATGCACAGAGCCATGCTGCCAAGTTGCTGAACAATGCTGAGCGTAACTGTGTTTGTTTCTCATAGTACAACAAGCTTAGGGGCTCTCACTGATAACTCAGATGCAAAACTGATGAGTTGCACTACAAAACTGTAAGTTTTATCCTTAGAAATCTCATTTTGCTGTAATTTAATGATTATGAATACTTGTTAATTATTCTCTCTGTATTATGCAAGACAATATTTACGTGGGAATCATCATCATTACTTACAGATAACACCAAAAAGTTATCTTTATGACATTTGAGGAACTGGGGAAAACACACAAATGTGATGACTATGGTGTGAGAAGTTGGTTCTAAATCACCTTACTCTAAAGCCTCTGTATTTTTCAAATTTTCATCATTGCCTAATGCTATAGATGACACCTACTGGGCAAATGAAGGCCTGGCACATCAAGCATTCCACAGCATTTTGAATACTTGGTAATTCCCTGAAAACGCTGACAAGAATAAACCCTCTTTACCCTTTGCAATAAGATTTTGCTGCACCCTTTACACAGGCAGGCAATTTGTAACCACTAAGAGGAAGGCAAGGAGGAAAAACTCTCAAATCATGGGAACCTACAGGATAGAAAGTTCCTCAGTGTTTGCACTGGAGCAGATACCTAAATTGTCCTCCTGAGGCTATTACTTTTACTAAAGTCTAAATAATCTCTGTTTTCAAAGCTTTCTACAGAATCAGGAAGACAAGAACACTAGGGAAAATACTGCTTACCCTTTTTTACCACTGGTTAATTTTCTTTTGCTTCGTAGGGAAACATAATTATAACTTTTTTACACTACCATATTACCAATCAAAGTTAAACAATGAAATAGCACTGTGTTAGAGTTCATCAAATATAAGTGGTATTAATGGCATAGTTAGAAAGAAAACACTGAAAATTCTCCCATTGTGTTGGCTAATAATTCACATTGGGACTAATAATAGACTTTAAATGTATAAAAACGATAATAGGTATATTATTCAAGTTCTTGCTCTTATTACTTTCCAGAGAAGCTGATTTGAAGAGCAAATTTCTATCAACTTAAGCTGCAAAAAAATGCAACCCAAACATCAGGGGTACTCTTCTCAAAGAAGAAGTCTTATATTCTGTATTATGCATTTGCTGATATAACTCCAATGGTGAAAATTCCAAGTATTTAGGGAAAAAAAAATCCCATAAGATTATTACTCCCCATTTGAACTTACAATAAGAAAAAAAAATTCCACACATTTCGCATGTGCAGATACTGTGATTAACTGAACATATTAGATATTTGCAAGCATAATTAGTTAGCTGTCTGCACAACTCAAACTACCCAGGAAACACTTTATTCTCCATGGTAATTGCAAACCTGATGTACCACAGCTGCCCACACTTTGCATAAAACAAGATAGGATTTTATGGAAAAAAATTAGTTTAGAGATTTTAGCATCTTACAAAATGATTTAATTTTTATTAACTTAATAGGGAAACTTGTATTTAAAAATAATAATAAAAAAAAAAAGTAGAAAAGAAGAAAGCTATACACTCAGGAGTGGTCCAGAACTTAGCTCTGCATGGTCCGAGAAAATAGTACCATACAGTGAGGTCTTCAGATCCCCAAAGAAATGACAGACTGGCACAGTGTCATGATTTTTTTAAACATACCAGGGTTTTTTGTCTGCAGGGGATTCACTTTGACCTATAGGTCTTTGAACATTTATGTACATATTCTCCCCTACGTGATGAGAATATATCGGGCAGTGTGTTCCTCCCAGTATCTTTGGTATTTGGAAAGCTATAGCAACTTTACTCCATATAGAAAGTTTTCTTCACAGGAGAGAGCCCTGAACATAAAGCTCCCACTAGCTGAGGCATGGAGACCTTTTCCTCAGGCAGCCATACTCCATTTGCCTTTCTGGAAGCATTAAGGTAAGATCTCACCAGGCACTGTTCTGGAGTTGAATATATTCATGTAGAAATCTATCAGCAGTTCAGTGAAGAGATTCAAAGGTACCAGAGCACTCAGGGAAGCTGTTCCTTTTGATGGCCAGATCAAATTCAAACCGAAGACACAGGCCAGGCTGGATGCTGTCATTCTGTTATATATGCTCTCCTGTGAAACCTGGAAAAACATAAACATGAATAAGTGGTATGTAGACATGTGCCCCAGAAAGTGAGAGACAAGACACCATCCTGTATTGAGGATGACCCAATCATCTCCCCACACAAACCCCCTCATCTGGGGATTAGATCTCAGCCTCAGGAATATCACTGTCCTCTTAGCAGCCTTAGGGACTATGCAGCCTAGAGCTATGGGGCCACTGGAGTCTGTGTCCCTCACGTATAAGATGTCAGTAAGTTAAATAAAAGGGTAGAATTGTTTCCTTATGCTAGAAAAATTGTTTTCAACCTTCTGTATGGAATCTATTGCTCTCTCTGCTGGGGGGGGAGGGGGGGGGGGGGGTAGGGAAGGACAGCAGAAACAGATATCCCGTCTGCTATTGTACTAAGTCCTCCACAGTAAAAAACCTCAAGGCCTTCTTAAGTTGGTTGTGAGGGTTTTAAAATCATTTTATTTTTCTCCCATTGATGCATGGCTTCATCTCCAAGTACCTCCACATCCACCTAACTCCTCTAAAGCAACAGGGGTGAAAATGGGCTATAGGTAAAATGCAGAGCACTGAAATCTGTTCTGCACCTGGATGGTGTGTCCTATTTCTAATTGTGGATGTGAGCCCATAACTGAGTAGCACAAGTTTTTTTATCTCCATGTGAACTTGGCAGGGAATTTGTGTGTGTTCTGCTCTCCTACATCGCATGGTTGGTATCTAAAGCCCAGTGTGGCCTGGGTGTTCAATCTGGAAAGGTCTCTGTTACTGTAAAGAGCCAACAAGCTGAAGGTGCTCTTGACTTCTGCTGTCCTAAGTAATTCAACCAGTTCATCAATAAACTGTTACAGGAACACCACAGAGTCCCAAACTGCAATGTACAGGTTACTCTGAAGCCGTCATCTGGCACAGAATGGGTCATTATTTGGCAAAATTGCCCATATATTCTTCTGCTACAATACTTCACTTCTTAGTGTTTCTCCACTTCTGTCTTGCTATAAGCATCTTGATGAGGCAGTTCTGTAGTATTACAAAAAGTCTGAGGGCAATAGAGGTGAATCTAAGAAACACTGTGATCATGTGAAGACTTCTTAGTACATGTATAAAGTCCAGCTGCTTCTGCCCAGTAATGAAGGTTTGATTCCCCTCTGTCTCACCTTCCTTGGTGTATTATCTAGCAAGAAACCTGTCTGCTCAACCATTGGGGGTATGTAACAACATTTAGACACATGCACAGGATGGAAGTCTTTTCCTGGGGGACATGAAGATGCACTTGTGTTCCCCAAAGTGAACAACTCTCTTCCTAACCATATGAATTTTTCCAATAATTGGTACTATTTTTGCCTCCAATCTTTGCCTTACTCTTCTAGGACAGCAGAGATACCGTAATACTATTTCTGCTATGAATATTAAAGGCTTCAGTTGTTTTTAAGGTCATTAAATGGGGCTTGATAAAAGAAAGGCATATTAATAAAGAGATACTGGTGCCACGACCATCTTTTCAATGCACTGACTTCACAACCTGAGAACAGAAAGTCATCAGATAAAATGGCAATGCCTGCTTCTTGACCGTATGCAAAACCCACACCATTCTCTCTAGAGTAGGAATGATATATAGCCTGCTGACCTTCACATACTGCTCTTAATGCACTATTTAACTATATAGGAAAAACAACAAGCCCACCTTTTAAATTTAATCTGCTTCAGATGAGATCAGCTCAAACAAGAATTCATTATACTACAGCAATAAGCAAAAGCCAAACTACTATCAAAATTACTGATACTAAAAATATCTGAGGGAAACCAATTAGGACAACAAAGAGTACCCGGTTAATAAGTAGACATAGGCATAGGTATTATCCTGAAGGTAGCTGGTGTTTGGATGTAGATAAATGTAATAAGGTTAAGGACTGAGTTCTGGCCCTTGCATCAAATGGCTGATACTGGCTGTGTCCAAACTGTGTAATGTATTGTGAAACCCCAGTGGATCAACAATAAATTATTTTTTGTCATTTCTTTCAGGTGAAAGTCTCAAAAGTAACATGACAGCTACAGCACATCACACAGTTTTCTGTAACACAAAAGAAAGATAAGTGCTGTATATCCTAATCACAGAATCACAGAATCGTCACAGTTGGAAAAGACCTCTAAGATCACCATGACCAACTGTCAAAGGCTGAATAAAATAAGTAAAATACATTTATCAATACCTGTGTCACCATGCCCACCAGATCTGTATCACCACACTCACTAGAGCATGTCCTGAAATGTCTCATCTACATGTTTTTTAAATACTTCCTGGGATGGTGACTCTATCACCTCCCTGGGCAGCTTGTTCCAACACCTAACTACTCTCAGTAAAGAAATTCTTCCCAAGACCTAGTCTAAGCCTCCCCTGGTGCAATTTCAGGCCAACATTTCCTCAGTCCTATCGTTATTTACTTGAGAGAAGAGGCCAACACCCACCTCCCTACAACTTCCTTTCAAGTAGCTGTAGAGACCAGTAAGGTCTCCCCTCAGCCTCCCCCAGGCTAAACAGCCCCAATTGCCTCAGACTCTCCTCACAGCACTTGTTCTCCAGACCCTTTATCAGACTGGTTTTCTTTCTCTGAATCTGCTGCAAGTACCTTAAGTGTATACAGGACAGGTACCCTGTGACAGCACAGAAGTGTGCAGCACAGTACTTGAGGACAGCGGAGGGTGGAAGGATCCAAGCCTGTTGCAGCTGTCTTTCCCTGGTTTTTGGAAGTGCTCCTTGACCCGCTCCATCCAGAAAGTCATGTACAGGTCCTATCTTCAAGTGCTAGTTGAAACACATCCAGTTTAACTTCACCACTGCCTTTGAAGGCCAGTATGTCAACCCGAAGCGACACTACAACTTGCTGGTAGACCTAGATTTGTTTCTTCTCTGTAAGCCAACTATTTCAAAGAATGTTTCGATCTCCAAGATGAATGAAACTGTCTCTTCCCACTCGCTACCACACTGTGAGCAAGTCAAGGAGATAGGCAACATTGAAACGACACAGCCTTTCCCCTGAGAGAGAAAATCCTGAAGATAAAACGAACCAGTGGATTATATCATCTGAGGCAGAGCTACACTAAGCCTTATCTGTGAGCCATCAATCAGGCTGACACTTAGGAATTCAAGGGAGACACAGCACGGCATGTTGCTGCACTCCAAGATGCACAGCAATCCCTTCCTCAGCACATCCAAGAAAAAAAAGAGTATAACTGAGTCCCACTCTCTCCACAAGATTCTATTCTGGCTCATCAAGAGTTGAAAGCAAGGAATCCTTGTCACACCAGTGGTAATGGTTTTATCCCTCCCCAAGGGGAGAGAGAACAGGCTTCACACTATTTAACCCCCTCACTACTCCAATGACAGATTTCTTTCTCAAATGACACAAACACATCCACCTCTACAACACTATCATGAGCAGCTCATGTTTTCTTCCAACACTAAACCATATAAGGGTAGGATGCAGCCAGCCACCCTCTCCGTGGGCTGTCCTTCGAAATAACAGCTCCCCAGAGCTATGTTCTACTGAAGAAATAATGATACCTGCAGGATTTAGACTAACCCACTTCCTCTTTCTTTGAGTACCGTGCAAATTTAGTAACCGTCATCTCTGCTTCAAGTGAAAATATACTTGTTCTGTCAACTTGACAAGCTAATAAGAGACAGCTCTAAGGATTTAGATCATAAATTTGAAGGAATCATCTGGATATCATTGATGAGTATTACAACAAAGAACTACACAACTCCAGTTGGTTGGATTTTTTCCCTTTTCTTTGGAACATATGTAGTAAAATAATTAAGTAGTGTCAGCCTATATTTAAAGAAAGTTCTCTTGAAAAATAAAACATCGTTTTGTACATCATTGGGCATAAACACTGAAGATCTAGTGGCACATCAACAAATGCAAAATATACACCTCCACTAACTCAGAATCAACATCCAGCTCCCCCAGCAACATTGTGATGATTTTTGGATTCCAGATATTTGCATCCCAGTGCCCTCATTGACAAAGCACAAGTGAAACAAGATAGACACTACACTACCCAATGAACTTAGTGAAATACAGATGGTAGAAAGAGCCAACTACCATCAAGTTTTAAAACTACCAGGACATAACCACCTATTTGGCTTCTCAGTCACAATGCTGAAAGGAACTCCACAAAACGTTTTGAAAAGAAAATTACCAGACATTAAAACACCCCCACAAACTGACTGGAAATATAGGATTCTATCTCCCACTCTCTGCTACCTTGCAGATGTGCCAACTGCTTGTATGTACTCTTTAAGGCTTAGTCATCTCATCCTTCCCAATGTGCCTCATCATCCTCAGCTACCCCCAAGCTTTGCTGGTGCTAATCAGAGTTTTAAAATGTAAAAGTGATGGAGACAAACTATTAATTCATACAGAAGAGTTTTCCCAGTTCCCACTCCTGGCTTTAACTTTGCTGCTTTGGTTACCGATCTAAGGCATAGCTCATGGGCCCCAAAACCTTGCCCTTTTTTCTAGGTAGTCAAATTTTGACAATTTGAATTTGGCAGCGTTTTGCAATGGTTCTTTCAGCCAAGGCAGACACCCTTCCCCTGCACCAGGCATGACTGCAGGGACAGAAATAAGCAGCAGAGAGGGAAAATGTATAATTATAGATAGGGGGCTTTATCAGCTGGTACCAAAACCAAAGACATAGATATAAAAAGACAACCTAGATGATGTTATTGCCTCTACAAACTTTGTTGATTGTTAAGCCTTCAACTGTCATAGGAAAAGACAATTATAGTTTTCAGCTAAATTATTTCTGGCTTCAGAACTGTTTAACTGTAGCCCTCAGTGTGCTTTGCCAAGTAATTTGCAAGTAGATTTCTTTGAGTTCTTTAAGTTTGTATGTGCATTCAAAAATCCACTTTATGTGTATGTGCAACACAGGGCTTGTGGAACAAAAACACTTATTTGTGCACACTGATCTCTTGAGATCACCTGGGCATCATGGACATTATCCAGGGACTGACCTGTGAAAACTGGCCTTTGTTCCCCACCCTGCTCCTGTGCTGCTCAGTTCTGCCTACTGACTTCAGTCCACTGCAACCCCAATGGGACTCTGCAGATCCCTCTCTGCTGGCCAAATGCAATGTAAAGTAGAGATTGACAGCCTTACACCTTTCACAGCACACTAGGCTTATTAATAGCAAAATCACTGTTAATATAAGGTTAAAGGAAACTGACCTATTTTTTTAATTTCTCTTTTAATTCTGTAGCAGTTACACTGTCTTGCTGTAGCACCCTTGGAATAGAAGAAGCTGTTTCATTAAGTGAGGGGGTTGAGACTACAGAGAAAACAGGGATATTTTTTTTTCTTCTTCCACAAGCCCGTATCAAACCTGGAGAGTTCAAAACCTGTATCTAGTCATTAGAATTCATCCCACTTCATGAAATTACCACAAGTACCTCTTCCACTACTCAAGGCTGAGCTCATGGAAGAATTAAATTGCCTCTTATATTTAAGAAGGTTGATGCTTGCAAGTAAAAACTAGGATTACTGGTAGAGTGGTCTGTTAAAGTTTGAATTGTGGCAGCTTGTGCAGCACACCTATCTGCAATGAATAGAAATCTCTAGCTTCTAGATGGTTTCACGTTCCTGTGACCTTTCCAGATGCAAATATTCCCTGAGAAATTAAGGATGAAAAGCCACGGTTCAGCAAAAATTGCAGATCTGAGCACTAGTATCAACTTGACGTTGTGCTTTACATAACAAGGAATACTTAAAAATAATGCAATGTTCTCTTGCCCAATTACAGAAAACACGATGTATTACTTCTGCACAGCTCATTAACATCTCAAGTATCCAGCTTTTAAAAGGTGCATTGAGATGGTGCAACTATTATTGGAACAAAGTCACTTACATAATTCATAACACTGAGGAGAGATATCAGATGCTAAAATAATAGCAAATAACATATATGGATTTCCTTAATAGCATTGCAGTTCAGCTAAGTAACAGTAAATGAACATGTGGGTATTACAGGAACCCTGCAAGTGCTACCCCTGAGGGTCGTATCAATGTGCTTCTTTTAAACTTGCTCTTCTCTAGTATTTTAATAGGAAAAGTGATAAATGTGCTTGTTTCTGAAATATGCTACTGGGTAGAGTATGGGAAATATGGAGCCAAGAGCAGTTATTGAGGTCTTGTTCCTTCACTGGTGAAATTCAGCATCAATCCATATCCAAAATTGTGTTGTTGGGCTCTTAGAAATTCTAAAGATTAGATCACTTTATTTAGGTGTCCAACTCCATCATGATGCTCAGCTTTAGGCACTGAGGTTTGCAAAATGCAATCTGGAAAAGGCAATGCACTGGATAATGCAGAAGGAAGGGAAACTTAAACTCCTGTTGCTGTCTTCCTGCACATAAACTGGCAACCAAATGATGTCACTATGCTAACTGTAGAACTATTTGTACAGATGTCCTACACACCATCACCCTGCAGGTTTTTTAGAAATGGCTTAAAAAAAATAATCAGCAAATGAAAAATAGGACAAAAGACACGACTTGTTTTATTCTGAAGCATAACAAAAATCTTTGCAAACTGTCACAAAGTTTTTCATTTAACATGGCAGTAAATTACAGCATGAAATAATTTTTTAAACAGAAAATGTTATTTGTAAGTTTTAATACATAGTATGTTGCTGATTGTTTTTCTAAAGCTTACTAATATTTCTATCATTTTCTAAAATTACACTGATTTATTTGGTCTTTTAGTTGCTCAAGATTTATACTTTTGACCGAAAAAAAAAAAAAAAAGGTTGATTACACCTAGTTTTTCTCTGGCAACAGAGGTTACACATACACTACTTTCAGTCCTTTTTTCTATCCAAAATAGGAAAAAGCAAAAAAACTAAATCAACAAAAACATTAATTTGTGAATGTGGAGTTGGGCGAACAGGAGTTTTAAATACTCTAGTACAAGCACATTTCATTTAAATTTACACTGTAGTTTTTACTACATCTAAAAATTTCATGGTGAAAGGATGGCCAGATAATTTTTATTAGAACTAGAGGGTTCTGCATCCTGAATTCACTCCATTAACTACTGCACCATAACCTCACCACAGTTAAAATTCTCCAGTTTTACATTCTGTGGAGATTTTCAGTGTTGAGTTAACAAGAACAGAATGTAGAAAGAAAAGACTGTCGCTACTTTGGAAATTTTGCCTATACTTACCATATGTAGAAAGCACATCAGATATTTTAGAACAACATAATTGTGTTCAGGAAGCTCTTGAATTATTTGCTTACATCTGGTGACTCGCAAACTGCTCTCCACACCTGCAATGTCAAAGTCAGTCTTAAGTCAAAACCAAAAATATTAAAAAAATAGCCCCTTCTTTATATCTTCTGGTACTTAGACATTAATCTGTAAAACTAACCACAAAATTCAGCTGTGTTGTAGCATTAAAATTCCTTTGAATGTCCCTATTACATTTTGTATTATATCTCTGGCTGAATTCCAGAGTATTTTCTTGATTAAGTGAAATAGCTGAAATAACTTACTTATTGGAGAGGATTTTCAAAGGTCTTGATTTGAATCCCATTATCTCTCCATGCACTGAATCTAGGTGCCTACTTTTTATAACCTGATTTTATCCTTGGTGAGACATAGTCCTGACCAAAATGCTGTTTTGGCACTCTACTAACTTAAAAAACACTTCTCTGATTCTGCAGGAAATTTTTCTATCTTTATGAGATGGCTGCTTGGTGGGTAAGAATTTTCTAGGTATGAACTTAAGCAGGTTCATTAACTCATTTCTACAGATTGGCAAAACCAGAGCTGGACTTCAAACCCACTGAAACATCTAGATAGTCAAGGAGACAATTACACTGACACTGGATTATATTTCAATACATATTATATTTATCCTATAAGATCATACTATATGCTGTATCAAGTGACCTTTTTCTTCTCTAGAGTATTGTAATTTTAATACTGGAAGCATAACACTGATTTGGAGAAAGGTCTGATGATTACAGTCATGCCTGATCTAACCTGACCATATGTACTGATGTTTCTTCTGTATTTGCTGCTGCTAGCTTGACGATAGCTGGAGAGTAAAATACCAGTCTCTGCAAGTACTGGCTACAGATCTCAGATATTCTGGGATCTCAGATATTCAACCTCCATCTATTAGGAAGCTGCCTTGCCAACACTGTAAACCTCTAGCTGGTGCCAATGGTTACATAATTCAAGTTTTATAATTCCTGGTTTCATGTAGTGATATATCTTTAGATAGTCAATGTCTTCTCATGACTTCTGATCCTTTCTTCACAGTATACTATCCTATGGAAGTAGTTCCCCTCCACAGGAAAAAAGTAAAGGAAAAAAAGGGAAAGAAAAGCACAAATGACCAACTAAGTTTTGTTCCCACAATTCCACCAATGCTGCTGCTAAAACTAGAGATGCTGTGCCATAAATTCTACCACTGAGGCTGACACAGTGTTGTGCCATGACAGCGACAGGTCTGATACAATTCTTAATAATGCAGTATGAGTTATAGATAAACCAGTAAACTGTGCAAAAAGCAGAGAGGGTCTTGGTGACCCTGACCATTTTGCTCAAATACAGATTATGAAGTTGTCCATTTGTGGTTGCAGTGAAACATTAATATTACATACCCACAACTATGGGTCATGGTTAGCAAACAGGAATGCTTGTTCATTAGCCAGGCCCAGCACAACTTGCTGTATAATTTTTTTCTAAAACTTATTTATACTCACAGGTGATTCCAAGGATGTGATCATAACACTCAAATGTTAGTAAAGGCTGAGGGAGTTCCCTAAGGAAAGTCTTGAGGATAACAGCAGGTATATGGATATCATGATAATCATCGAAATTCACAGACTTGCCTAAAAGAAGAGTAAGAAAAAAAGGATGTTAAATCACGTTTTACTTTCTTTTTACTAAAAACGATTTCACAGTAACTTTTCAACAGAAAACCTCTTGGCTTTCTGCTCCTGGAACTCTCTTTTAAAAATTTTCCCTAGAGTTTTAGTAACCTTACTATAAGGGATTCTCTCCATAAAAGCATTTCAAAAAATGACATCATGAGGACATCAGCGACTTTCAAAATTACTTCACTGCATTTCATAAATAATTAGGCAAAACTGTATTTTTTGCCATAATTGTGGAAAAACAATGGCAAAATGGCACAAAGACATTGTACTTTGGAACTACAGAAACTCAAATTATATAGAGGCAAGACAAATGTTTATTAAAAAGCAAACTACTTTTACTCATAAATTACTGTTCATTAACAGCTATAGATTTTTGTACGCTCTGATCTGACATCAGCTGACGACTTGCTACTTAGTAATATTTAAGTGCCTGTTGCTATCTTTCAGGTTTCTGTACTAGTGTTTTTACTATTTTATGTTACAAATGCTTTTATGATTAACTACAAGAAAGCTTGTGATTCTGCTTCACCAACAAAATAAGACTAACAAAGCCCTTACACAGCCCTGGGAGGGATATTATGACAGCTTACCCTGATTGTAGAGCTTCTGAACATCTTTGATGGTCTGGATACTGGCTGACCTTCTAAAGAGACCCTCTACTTGTAGTCCTGAAAAGAACAATTAATGCAAGTCTCATCTGTAGAAGCTGTCACTCACATTTTTCTCTACAGTTCAGTTGGAAACAGAACAGAGGCAGAACGTTTGGGAACAAACCCTTGAGATACCCTCATTTTCTGGAAATAAAGTCCTTGAGAATAGAATGTACAATCAAATAACACTGCAACATTGCCTACACCACCTCATGGAAAAGTGTCCCATGGAAATACTACCACCTTTCCTTAAGTGTTTTAGAGTGTCTTGACAACTATATTTTTTTCTTTAAAAGTAGCTTTTAATTGCACCTAATGATACAGAAGCAGGAGATTTACATTGATTGGGCTGTTCATATACCCACCCTCACTGAGTGTATCTGCAAACTAAGCCCCAAACAACACTTTTAAATCTGCTATTCTCCTTGCCTTAAACCTATAGCAAACCAAAGAGGGTATTTGCAAAGATTCCTTAAGTTTTCTCTTCTGCTAGTGGGTGAGACAATGTCCTTTAGGCTGGGGAATGTTTCATAGGATCTTTGCATGGAGGAGCCTACTTTTTACCATCAGAGGGATGCTGGCCTCCCCAGCTTAAAGGTAGCTTGGGGCAGACTACTCTCCTTCCACCTCTCTTTGTCAGTGGGATTTCAGACTCTGCCTGCTCATGGTATTTTGAAATACCCGATTCTGCTCTTGAGGGACTTCTAAAACATTTATCATAAGCCTACTAGAGAGTATCTGCCTGGTCTTCTTTCATGTCTTGGACTAACTGAAATCTGAGGTGAGCTATAAAGGAAGAACTTCAATAAAATGCATCTGAGCAAGGATCTAATTTGGACCACAGCTTTCAAGGTAAGTTATTTTTCTGAATTATTATGCAAAAGAAGATGGGGACAAAAAGTGCTACTTTTCTGGAGACTTTTAGTTCTCGCTTTTAAGTTCGGTAAAATCATTATGTCTCTCTCTCTTTTCTCCTCTCCAGTTTTTGCTGTTCCTTCTGCCCATCCCAGTTTGGCTCACATGTAGTCTGAACTGGAAATGATTCCTACTGGAAGCAGAGCAAACAGAAATGTTAACCTGTGCTGGTCTGACAAAACATTAAATTGCTGATGTTATTGAGAAGAGTGGCAGAGCACTGACTTGCTTGAAGGGACTGCTGTACATTTCTTTATGCAAGTGTGGAAAAGCAGGTAGACTTTTTTATTCTTTCACACTTATCTTTCAGCAGATAAGTAGCCAGAATGAACAAAATATTTGTGTATTTCAGTTTAAGTACATAGGCCTCTATCTGCATGACCAAGAATGGCATTCCAGAAAAATTTTGAGTCATAGGTACATTAATGAATGATAATCAGCCATTCTTGTAAATTCACCCAGGCTGCATGCATATTTTATAAATGCAAAATTTATTGCAAATTTTTTAAATGAACCCATTCCTTACAGAATAGCATGTAGCACTGTTTGTATTATTTTGGATCAGTATACTAAGAATAATTGATAATGTACTCTTGAAATAAATTTTCATAGACATGCTTCAGAGACTTTGGCAAAGAACCCCCAGCTCTATTTGAAAGTGCTCCACTGACTAGATTTTGAGGCTTAGATGGAGTTTAGCTGAATATAGCTCCTAGTTACTTTCTAAGCATTTATGCTTTTGCCTATTAAATTCCAAGTAAATATTAAAACTTGAGCCCATGCACTCAGTTCTGGAAGCAATATATCTCAGCCTGGTATATAAGAAGCACATGTGTGGTTACTAAAGGAACCAAATGGACAATAATTATGATCTATATGGCCACTTGCTTTATTCCTGGCCAGGCCATGTTTCAGCTGAATAAAGTTATGGCAAATTACATCACTGTAGTAAAACTGTTCCATTAGATTTATAGGGCAACCTGTCTAAAGACATGGTTTTGGAAGTGGCAGCTGTGAACAGTTACCTTGTCAAGGCATTGCCCCCAGCAAACAAGAAATACAGTTATTCCCTGAGAATTTGTAGAATTTTATGCTGGCTGTTGGTGGACTAGAAGTTTTCTGTAAAAACAAGTCTTTCAGAAAATGGACATCATAAACCCTTACAAGTCAGTTTGCAGGAATTGGTTTATAGTTAATGCTTTAATCTGATGTGAAACTCACTGTACTCACTGTAATAAATATAAATTTTTAACATGTTTATGCCTTTATTGGCTAAGGTTTCAAGAGTCTAATAAAAGTCATTAATCTGTAGCATAGGCAGCAGCTGTACTTGTCTGGCCCTGCATCTCATCAGCGTTAGTGTAATGACACATAACACTAAGCTCTTGCTCGATATGTTTTTTGGTGGTCTGAGGGGGAAAACAGCTTTTACCCTCATCTACAGAAATCTGGGATATAGGCAGTATCTGTGCTTCTTCCAGAATTTGTTTTCCAGGTCAGCAGAAACTGAATCACTACTTGTTTGATCTCAGGTGGCAACAAGCCAATTACCAATACATATCTCCAACCCTTCCTAGCTTTGTGGGCAACCTATCCGAGTGACTTGACACTAATTATGTGTGGGATAGTTCAGTTCCTAGGAAAAAATCCAAACCAACTATGTAAGACCCACAAAAACAAAATAGCCACATCTCTCTCTCTTTTTTTTTTTTTTTTTTTTTTTTTTTTTCATGAAAGATGCTTAGATAATAATGTATTATTGAAATTTTAAAATAAAACATGGGTTATAATTTCAGCCTAATGGTAAACATAAATATGTGTCAACAATAATAATGCTTCTGAAGAGGAAAAACAATAAGCCTGGGTACAAAAACAGGCCTTTTGCAACATAATTTTCTAATTTCTGTGATGGATATAAACTGATTAGAATGCTTTCTTTTTTTAAAAAAATTCAAGTATATTGCTCTCAGTGCTTTTTGTGTTTAGGCAGGGAAAGGTACCTGAAATCACCATTTGAATAAGGGTGTTTCCCGTGCCACATAGCCTGAGTAGCATTGTTATATGCCCCCAGCTGAGGTCTCATAATAAATGATGGGAAGGAGGAAGGGGACCTGAAGCCTCTCAATGGTCATTTAACCTCATTTAACCACTGAGGTTAAATATATAGCCACATTCAGGAATAACTTTCTCCAACCCCCATCTCTTCCTTTCCAGACAGTAGGGAAAAAAACCAAAACAAACCAAACAGTTCTTGGAACTACCATAATTAAGCTAACACACTAAGGTGGCCACAATAAAATAAGATAATTCACTTTGTCTTATTTTTGCAGACAAAACACATGCCAGAGCTACTTGAGTTATAAGATGAGGAAACAAAATTGGCTTAAGTCATTATACCTCAAATTATTTATTTTTTCCTTTTAAAAAAATAATTTTGAAGCACCCTCTTTAATTTCAGTTAGTATTCTTCAGTCAAGTCCTATTCACAGCATGACTCATTTAAAAATAAATCTTTTTGTTTTGGTGTGCAAGTTCAACTTGTACAGCATTAATAGGCATTAACAGCATAGGTAGCAAAGTCCAGAGAGAATACCAGCCCTGGAGTAGCAGTGCTTGTCAGAACATTGCTAAGGGATGACTGACATGAGCAGCTAACCTGGGCTTTCCAGTTCTGATAAACACCCAGCAGCATGTCACTCACATGTTCTATCAACACTGCAGAGCCTCTGTTGAGACAACTTAGCACAAACCTCTCCCTGCCCTGCAGCAAAAAAGATAGATAATCATCATCATCATCATCATCAGTGGGCTTTTTCTGCCCTGCACTAAGCTCCTCTGATGAAAAAGAGCAAAATTTTATTTTTAATATTAAGTACTACACAGAAAAAACATATAGTGATGTGACTAGAGAAGGAGCCATCTGTGTTCAGTGAAAAGTGATTCTGCAATTGAGAACTTAACTGAGTAATTATTTAAATGTCAGTAATCATAAATGAAAACAGGCAGGCACTTCATTCCACATTGAAGTAAGATGGCTTTTATCACAGTAGACAAAATTTCACAGTGCAATGACACAACTGTGTCACACTCCACATTAATAAGTTGTTGCTAAAAATATTTAACCCCCTTTTACCCCACCCCCAATACATTTTCCCACAGGAAAGACACAGAAAATCAAAACTGATAAAGGTAAATTAAAGAAACACATGCTGTCACATTACTGCAAACTTGTCAAAGAAAAAAGATGGGAAAATTACATTCTTTTCTTTTCAATTATCCTTGATTTGAGAGTTGCTGGAATCAAAAACCTTTGCTAATTTGTCTGCATTCAAAAGAGAAAAAGCAAAGAGTGAGCATCTGAATTCCTTCTGTCCCAAACTGAGTTTGGAAATGTTTCTATTATCTGTCAAATCTCAGGAAGTGTCCACCCCAATTTGGATGTGGTTTTCATTCTCATTAATGCACCTGATTTAGACATCTTCTTGCAGATTACCTGACTGTAATAAGTTTACTTAAAAAAAAATATAATTGATTTCTAATACAAGGAGTGATTAGCTTATAGCATATTTTAATTGTCCATCTTCAGTGTAACACCCGAAATACCTAAACTACTGCCAATTGTGAATTTTTATGTTTAAGACAAAATAGAAATTTTGTAAAAAGCTAGAATAGAGTACAGATTTAAGGAGGAGATTGCACAGCCTCTTTCACTTGTACTCTGTGCAATGAATACAGACCAGGGGAGTGTGATGTCCCCCTCTGCTGCAAGAAGATGCACAGCAGATCAAGAGCAGAGGGGAAGAGAAGTGGCAGCTCCAGCCCTACTGGAAAGCTGAGTAGCAGCAAGGATGTAGAACTGTGCATCCTCCACAGAATCCAAAGCCTACTTGGGTCCTCGGTTTTTGAATTGCATAGTCTCTACCCTTTGGATTCATGAATGAATATTCTCAGTTTACACTTGGCACCTCTGAATATAATTTATTTACAGTGCCTGAGCACCAACAACACAAACTGTGCTTATTACAAGGTTCATTTTTATTTGATGGCAGATGAACCAATCTTGGGATTTATATCTCATCTCCGTGAACCCTTGGTAAAAATATTCATACGAAAACAAAAGAGCCAAGAACTCATAAATGTTTTAATGCTCAAAGTCAAGATTTCCCATTGTTGCATTTTTAAAAGTTATTTGATTGATCACAAGAAGTGGAGGCCAAGAGGCAAACTCACTAAGCTGCAGCAATCCAAACATATTCAGAATGCATAACCATCCAACTCTACCCATTCTGACTAACAACACCAGATTGTCTTAATTCACATTAAAAAAATGGAACCACAACTTTCTCCATTAGCAAGATCTGTTGCTCTTCATGGGGAGAGATGTGGAACAAATAAAGGACGGGTTTAGTTGTCATGACAATAATACCATAGATCATTTCTTACTTTATCATTAAACTTCAATAGCATGGTTATTACCATTTCATTTAGAAGTCTCAGTGATCACTTTGGACTCTCCTGTGGTACCTATAAGGAAACACTGAACAAACACTTTGTACTGCAAAGCACTTCTAGTCAACAAAAGAGATGAGGTAAGAGAGAAACACTCAGCAATGGGGGCTGCTGCAAGATAATGTTCCTATAGAGGAAAGTTATCTTTTTTGCTTTATAATCCTGTAGTGTGATTCCTTCACTCAGAGTTTATTGTTCTATCAGTTCTGAGCTGCTGCTGATCTCACATGGCCTCTTTAGTAATCAGTTCTCTATAAAATTATTTTTGTAGCTTTTTTCTTATTTGGCCATGTCAGACAATGCAAATATTATCACATTTTTGAAACTGAAGTAATAAAACCAGCAGGCAAGCTTTGGTTTCAAATGGTTTAAAGCAGAGAAAAATATGTGGCTTATACCTATGAGGATACTCTCTAAAACATAAAATACATTAAAAATAATAATCCTACCTACATATTTCAAGCCGATGTTTTGCATAAGATCAGTACAAGTGACAGTGTATTCATATTTGAGACAGGCTTGAGAACCAGCCCTGCCTTTTGTAACCTGACATCTTCATGCAGATCTGAACAATGCAGTTTCTACCCACCATTTACAATGAATCAAATTAAAGTTCCTTTAAAAGCTGTCTCCAGGTGCTGAAGGGTTTGCAAAAAAAAAAAAAAAAAAAAAAAAAAATTGCCACACAGTTTTTTTCAATGTGTACCAGTTAGTACACTCGAGCTGTGCATCAGAGTTTAAAAACTATGAGAGCACAGTGATCTGTACTAATATTGACCTGAAGAAACAACAAAACCACCAGCCACATGATCCACCTTTTTATTTATCATCATATATCCAGTGTGCTTCCTGCTTTTCTAGGAAAACTGACATGTAAGTAAAAGACATGAAAGCAAACTTTGGCTGTGACATCTTATTAGAGTTTCAAAGCAGAAGTGCATTTTTGAATCCTAAAGCCTATGAAAGTTAAAGCTGTCTTGGAGGCAGGGCAGCTCAGAAGCAAGTCCCTCTCTGTCCTGATGGGTCAGTGTGGGCAGCACCAGCAGCTTCAGCTACTTGCACTACCTCATCTCTCAGCATTATGGAAGCCACACACACAAGGATGGCACTACTTCTATCCCTGGTTACCAGAACAGCTGGTTAGAAAACGCAGCCTCTATAGTTAGTCTCATTTAAGCACAAAATAGGTTGCTGAGGACACGTGAGGACCTATTAACCAGAGAATGAAAATTACTACTCCTGTGGCATACCATTGGCTTCCTGAAGAAAAAGGGTCTGCGAGCAAAGCATCAAGATCATTACTGCCCAAGGAATGACATCAGGTTAGAAACACATATGAATTTTTCTTACAAATCTTATTTAGTGGAAGTACAAGCCAAGTCTTGCATTTACAAACTCGACCGATGAACATGTTGTGGTATTGAGGCTGAGCATAGAAAAAAATTTCTTCTGATTTGCTGGTTACTATGAAGACCTAGTCACAAATGTGCTGTATTAAACTTTTCCTTCCTCTTTGGACTGACTAAATCACCATTTGGATTCAGGGTGATACCGACATCTTATTTCTGAAATTAAGAGAACTTCTCTGAGTTGGTCCAGAAGTTGAACTCTGAAGCTCAGACTTAAAGAGCTGAGGATTTTCTGAGATACTGAGAAGTCATTTCAGAAACCAACTCTTCCATGTGAAGACTAGCAGGAAGAGAAATTAAGCATTTTTTTAAGTTAAGTATTAAAAGTTTTATAACATTTTTCACTCTAACTTGGAGCTAGAATGAAAGTGGCAAAATGACTACTTTCTCTTCCTTTCTGAAAAAAAAAATGTGAAAACCATTTTAGAAATCGGGAAACATAGTTTATTGTGCTTATTAGAAGAGTGTCTGAGGTATCAGCCATAAAAGACTTTATTTATGTAATACAAATAGATGTAGTTGTACCTCTGCTTACACTTGATGCTTTAGACTCTGTTAAGGCACTGAGTAGCTAGATCCAGTGAGAGTCATCTTGCTCAGACACAGATCTCTAAATACACAGTCAGATAACTACATGAGTTTAAAAAAAACACACTCATTGTCATAATATTAATTTGGCTGATATGGATGAGGCCATGCTTGCTGCTGTCAGAGCCTACTCAGTAACTTGGTATAAGAAGGGGAATTTTGGTTTATTTGTACAAATGATGTCTCCACACTGAGAACATTTCTGCAAACAGTGTGGTCTGAAATTGAAGCAGATAATTTAAACATGAAGGAATAAAAATGTGACATGAAGCAATCTGTCAAAGGTATCGGAGTCATAAAAATGAAAAAGGGTGAGTGAACTCTAAGTGACTGAAAGTTTCCTAAGCCTGGTATGATACTATGGCAGGCTGTGCCTAGTTTGAGTACCACCATAGCTCCTGCATCAGATCTGTTCAAGGAGTAAGAGCCTGAGCAGTACAGAATGGATCTAATGGATGTCAGACAGTCCCTGATATTTCAAGAAATCTTGACCCTATTGATGAAGTATGATTTTGCAGGAGCTTTGACGATCTAATTCAGTTTCAGAGATTCATTTCAGGTACCTAGATGTGAAAATGCAGCAATAGGAAGAAAAAGTGCAAATACTGAACCGAGGGTGAAAAACAATACCCACTCGCTTCTAATTCTGTGAGACTGGAAACTGTGCCAAAATGAAATGGAACAGGATAATGACAGTGAATTTTTGTCACTTCCAGAAGATGAACTGAAGTTTTCACTGTGCTCACGGCCACGTCTGGAGTGCAAAGAACGCTGCCAGTCAACCTCCTGGGGCTGTCAGCACAGGAATCAACACTCGTTGGAGCTGATGGCAGAACTGAGATATTTCAGATTCAGAGAAAGAGTTAAAATCATAGCAGACAGCAGGTACAACAGATACCTGCACACTTATAATCAAGTGCAAAAAGAAGCATGTCTATCACCTACTGCTTAGCAGCCTTGGCATGGCAGGTACTTGGATTTCAAGCATCAGCTGGCTGAGAATGTCAGGAAACACTCAGCTTGACAAGCCATCTCTCCTTAGAAATCTGGTTTGTGGAGATTTCTTTATGATAGGGAATATGACAGCTCTCAGCAAACCTAGTTGGAAAATACGCTGACAGAGCTCATGCCCTTCCTTCCTGGGGGCATAGAGGCATAGAATGACAGAGAAATGGGAAAAATATGAGATAATCTGGCTAGCAAGTGCATGGGCTGGCATACATATTCATGGTCATCTACAGAAGTAGTGACTTCTGTAGATGCAGGAAAAGGGCTTTCTTCAGAAGTATCATCACATTTCCTCACACACTACCCTCTATAAATGGTACTGATATTGCACTGAACAGATGAAATCTTAGGGGGAAAAAAAAAAAAAAAAAAAAAGGAATCTGGAGAGAACGCAATCCTGCTTTCAGAATAACAAACATTTCACCTAGGAGAAATCCTGCAATAACAAAGTTGAGCCAACCGTTTCTTCTATCACAACCATGAGAGATAAAACTTTTTTTTTCCCTGTACTACACAGCTGGAGTTGCTGCTTCAGAAAATAGTGGGTATAGTGGACTCAGCAGTTTTTGAGAAGGAAGAGCATGTACAAGAGTGATACAACAAAACACACCCAGACAGAACAAAAGCAAGACATGGAAGAGGTTTCGTGTCAGATCAGTGCAAGAATTAATAGTTACTAGCATGACATAATGATGGCCATAATCTTCCTATTTATTTAAAATCTTTAAAGAGGTCCAAAGAAGTGCTAGATATGCAAAGCCCAAGCCAAAAGCACAGCCAAAAGTTTGAATCAATTAACACTTTAGTAACAAAATTTTCACTCAAATTCTAAATAATAACAGCTGCAAGAAGTAATGATGTCAGTGCACATTCATCCCCATTTTAGCTCTCTTGACTCCTGTGATAAGTGATGAAGAGGTATTTGCCTATTAAGATAAGCCAAATATATGTAAGGATGATTGTTTCATAACAATTTAAAACACAAAAAGTCTGGCTTTCATCTGCAGATGGGGCATGCACTGACGTGCTACACAAGCTCTAATTATCCACTTACAAGTATAATTACAGGGATTGTCTCAAGCTGCCAGTCACTTGCCTTCCATGTTCTTAGTAGTGAACTATTTACATTCTTTGCATCCATCTGTAAGATTTGATATAAGCTACACCTGCAGTTTTCATCATTAGAACCAACCTGAGAACAGCACAGCCAAACTGTTTGATGGGCTTGATCCTGAATTTGGACCAAGAGGCCTTCAACGAAATCTATTAAGAAATCTTCATCTACTGCGTATCGGTAGATACCTTTAATAGCAGAATTGAACTCACTCCAGAACTTGACCTTGACTGCTGCAGGTTTTTTGAACATTAATCAGCAATTTCAAGAGCACAGGAGCTGTTCTGTACACAAGCTTTCCTACAGAAAGCACCCCACTGCTTGCAAACTTTAAGCAGATATCCACTGTAGTGGATCCCTCTCTCATTCTGTTACACATATCATTAACCAGCTTCACTCAAGGTACTAAAAGCAAATAAAAACAAAATGGGCATTTAAAATATGAAGGACAGTAGCCTAGAAATAAATGCAAGTCACTATGTGTCTAGTCTCTGCTCATCAGTATAATCTTGCACTGATAGGAATTAAGCCAAAATTTCTCTCGAGAATCACCAATAAAGCTAAGAAGCCACTTTTTTGCTTGCTGCTTCCTCCCTATCTTTGTTTTCATAAATGTGAAGCCTATCCTGTTGGAATTTCTCACTTAGGGTTCACGTAAACTCAGTCTGAAACCAGACCTTAGTTAACAGTTAAATTGAACAGAGGTCAATGATGCATACTACTTGAATACTGAAAGCAAATTTTACCCTTGTTCAGAATGACAGCTCAAGGGTGCAAACTGAGGACTGGGAATATCGTGGATATAGATTTTGGGTAAGTCTGTCTGAGAAGAATATAATTTACTCAAAATTAATATTTTACTTTATTTGTATGCTTTCAGTACAACTATTTAAATGAAGAAAATCTCAGATAAAACTCCTTTAACAGAAATATGGAGATTGAGTCTGGGTTTTTGTCTTAACTGATCCTCAAAATTTGAACATTAACCAGTCTTAATGGTATATTAAACACCAGTGATGTTTCCTTTATTTATTTTTTTTTAAATAACTGAACCAAAGACATTTTGATTTTCTTCACTTGACACACCTATTAACAATTCACACTCTCCTTTCAAGGATCTTACGAATCATTCCCAGTTCTACCACCGTGTAATGTGCCACTCACATACCTGTGTTATGCTGTTTCTGTTCTGTCATCTCTAAGATAAATTTACCTAGGATAGAGGTTTTGTACTTTAAGATTCAGCAAACATTTGTGAAACTCTGAGGCCTTGGCACACAATGAGCTATGGAAATGTTGCTGTGATTGCCTTAAAAATCATGGATCAAAACGTAAAATAACATTATACTGGGAAAAGGAATTTAAAGATTGAAGCTTTGTCTCTGACCTTCTCCCTGCAGGCACTTTTGTCCCTATGTAGGGAATACCCTCACCCTACAGACAGCACCTGTTACTTGGGTCCTTTATGTTGGTCCAGTATGCATGGGGAGCTCAGTGTTATAGCCAGTGGTTCACTCTACTCTTTCCATGCCCTGCACATGAAGGCAGCATAGAGAACTCAACTTTGGATGTTCCTGTTTTAAATCTTGGTCTTTGTAATCTGTATCTCTAAATAACATAACCATAGATATGAACTACAGTCATTTACAAATGACAGTAAAAATCTTTTATGAAGGGGAGACTTCAGGATTACTCCTGCAAAACACAGTTTTCAATGAGTTTTTAGGGCCATGGGTTCTATAAAAACAGAGTTTCCAATTGATTTTACTGGGAATTTTACTTAAAAGCAACAATATAGTATGGGTTGATGATGTGGATTTTAAGACATCTCTCATTTGCTTTTCCATAATCTAATTCTAAGGGCAAAAAATTGTGGGTCTTTTTGTTTGGTTTTTGTTCGGTTGGTTTTTTTTTTGGTTTTTTTTTTTTTTGGGGGGGGGGGGGGGCAAGGGGTTTTGGTTTTGTTTCTTTGCTGGTTTTGTTTTTTTCATAGTGGGGCAATAACCTATAACAAGTATTTGCCTGTCCATCAAACCTTTCAGGGCAGTGCCCAGTTGCCACTCAAAGTGCACATATTCTGTGTAGTTGTAAACTTTGCAGCATCAGGCTATTGTCCTTGGTCTGAAAGAGACAGCCTCTTTTGACACAACACTCACCTTTTCTTTTTAGGTAGGATACAGTTTCCTTCATTACTGGGGGGATTAGTTCACCTTTATTTTTGTCCTTGATACTGTAAAGGAAAAAAAAAAAAAAGTAACAGCCTTTCAATGGCACTTACAAAGAGTCAAAACCAATACAGAACAGTATTCTTAAAAACCTGAAACGAGTCTGAGAACATACATCAAATTCCACAGATGAAGGAGCCTGCACCAAATGAGGACCCCTCCACAACTGCAACAGGCACTGAAAGAAGTGACTTGGACTTCTATTCAAAGAGCCATACCCAAATGCTTTCTTCTCACTAGAAATGCTATATAAATGCAACAGTGCAGAGTGATAAATAAGTGCAATTTACTGTAGTGAAGGAGAGTCAAGGACAGAGCAGCAGATTGTTGTTCCAGGCTCCTTTTGCACCTACTTGAGATTTTTTTGTTGTTGTTTTCCAGTTTTGTTCCCCTTGCTTGGCACGCCCCAGCAAAGCTGCCTTTAACCATGACAGTGTTGGTGGCAGTGATGGCTCTGATGGGATTTGGTTGGACACTGTTGGTGGAGCTGGGTTTCAAGGCAGCTTAGGGGCAAACAAGGAGGGAGTTTGCAGCAAATGCTTCAGAATGACTCCTCATCAAGTGATACTGCAAGTTTAGGAGCCTTTTATCATGCAGATTTTCCTTTGCCACTTGTCTCTTTTTAAGCCACAGCGTATGCATAATTAAAAGGATATTGTACTATTTATTTTGAAGGCAAAGGGATGCACTGAGATTGAGTTTATTAATGCTTTGAAAGAATTGCATGTAATGAAATTTTTCTCTCTTTCATGAGAGAACTGTTTAGGCAAAAAAATTGAATATAGCATTTTCTTGATGTAGACAGTGCAGAAAATTCTGCAATTATTTCCTTTCTTAAAAAAAATATAGTCTTTGGCAGTTTAAAAAGTATAACGAAAAGGATGGTTAATATCTGCTGAGCATTCTGCTAAGTTTTTATCATAATCATCAACAAAATAAAGGACAAATCTCAGATCTGAAAGTATGCTAATGTGTACATTTTCATATTGGATATTTAACAGGTTACCAGCTATACTGGCAAACTCTAAAGCACCAGCACAAAACAACATGTATCTGTGACTGTATCATGAGAGGCTGCATGTTTTGTGTTTAAACTGCACATAAAGTCTACTTTAAAATAGATGTCACAGCAACATAAGTCAGCATAGAGGAGTAGGGAAACAGTCAAATTCTCCCCTCCTCCTCATATTTGTTTTCCCTATGCCTATGAAGAGATTTAGAAAAGTTAAATTGTGGATCACAAAGCTTAAGGAGCTTGGTCACCCTTATCCTCACAGATGAGGGCTGTGATGGTGTTCCTCCAACAGTACAACCCAGAGCAGGATCATGATGTAAGTACTGAGTCACCCAGCAGTTTTGCCTCTCATAAACTGACATGGTGATATACTTCATGCTGTTCAGTTGCTCATCCTTCAAGCATTTTGATCTCATTCATCACTCCATGAACACAATGCTGAGCCACCAGTGCCATTTCTTTCAGTTACAGTTTTGTTGCTCACCCAGTCCTACTTTCCCTCTCTAGATTGCCACTTCCCTTGGTGCTATACAAAACAAACAAAAAAATTGTTTCATGATTGCAAAAAAAACCCCGCCAATACAGTTCCTGAAGCTCCCTGTACTATGTGAATTACCTAGACTACCCTGCTGTTTGAAAGGAAATTAATTGGTCCATCAGCTGAAGAACTAATGAAGTTGTTGTGCTACAGATTTGTATCCTATGCCCTTCTCTTTCCCCCTTGTAGGAACTGAAGATAATTTCCTTATGTCTTGTATAGCATCACTTCCCTTACAGAGTATTTTTATTTCTTCTCTTTGAGCTGCATTTCTTTATAAGATAGGGAGTAGCTTGTAATTAATCACCATGTAAATGCTAATGTGTGCACCAGCAGGCCAACAGAAATCTGAATTCCACCTAGAGTTTTTCTCCTTCCAGCCAATGATTTTTGAAAGCTTGTAGTATTCATGAGAGCTCTACTCCTCTGTCAAAGTCAAAAAAATCAATCAACTTGAAGAAACTTTTCCTGCTTTTTCAACAAAGTATCCATACCAGAATCTAAAGTGTATAAAATTCAGCCCCTTCCTACCCAGTGACAGTCAGGTACCTCTGTAAAATATCCCTCCTAGCATCAAAATCCTCTTAGCCCCTTTTATTATATGTATCCCATCACTCCTAGTCCCTCTTCCTTCTTCCACCTTCAAATCCTGACAGCAAATTCAGGCATGCTGGTGCCACTGTGGAAAGGAAAGGAAGGAAATCAGTGCTAGTGATTTCACCCATGCAGGAGTTGTGCAGCACTCTCAGGCCAGCTCCAAGTACTACACTGTTCTTCCCTTCCTCCTCCACCTTCCGCCTAAACTCAGAAAAGGAAAAATTATTAAGTGACGATGCTTCAGTACCATGACATCTCACACCAGCCCCTGCAAAAGTTGGCCTCAGCAAAGGAAATAAACCATGCAAAGACAGAGTATGTGAGCTCCCCACGCTGCTCCAAAAGGCAGCTGCTGTATGAGAATTCTTTTCTCTAGCAGCTGATCAGTGTTGTGTAACAAACCTGCTGCAACAACACAGAACAATACAGGCATTGACTATGCAGACCCATTTATAAATTAGCCTTGCTAATAAACTGCAAGAAGAAAGGAGTTCTTGGGGTTCTTTGCACAGCATGCAAAGTTAAAATCCCCAGTGAAATCACATTCCCCAGTAAGAGATTAAACAAGAGAAGGGGCTGGGAGATGAGGTCAGTAGCAAGGTCAATGCTCAGGATACCAGTGAGGAAAAGCCTATAGCAAATCAAGGTGAGGGAAGAAAAAACCTCACATTTATTTTAGCCTTTCTAATAGGGGAGTTATAACACACTCCTCTTGTGAGTCAAAAAATTTTGTTTCGTGTATTCAAATCAGTACCCTAAACACTTAGGGCAACTTTTATTAAAATTAGTCGAAAGCCTAATTCACTTAAATGGGAACATCATCAAGACTTTAATTTGCTTGGAAGCTGTTACATCTTTATTATTGACAATTTAAGCTCATGGAACCCATTCTCAGTCTCTATGAAGTTGCACTGATTGTTTTTGCTTTCTTACAGCTGCTCACTCCAAGGCACCAAACAGCAATCCAGCAGCTTTTATAAATGTTTTCTAATTATTATTGTTACCCATAAATGTGTTTCCCATTTCTGTGTATAAATAGAAAACTGATTATTTACAGCACTTGCTCCTGCTGAGCACTAGTTTATCTGTCAAAGAGGTGAGACAAATAACAGGGCTGTAATTTGTAATAATAAAACCCAGACATAATTTTTCTTTTTTCTAGGGAAAAAAAAAAAAAGATACTGTGTCTGCACTTGTACTATTTTCTACAGGATTCCTTGAAGGAAAGGTTCCATTCCCAGTACGATGAAAGAGGTGCCCAAGATAAACAGTATTTTAGAATATAGTAGGATATTCACTGAAAGTCACACGTAAAGGATTGTTCTGTTTTTGCAACACTGGGGAAGGAGGGGGAGCATAGTTTCATCTCATTTCACGATGTGGGACATGGTGTTCAGTTTACTGGACTGAAGGTGACAGAAAATAATAGGGACATTACTTCAGCTAATGCAAATCAGACCAGCTCAGAGGTCAATCAAATTACACCTCTATCCTCTCTTTGTGGATCCTGTCAAGTAATCTGCATTTTTCTTGCCTTGTTCAGGATGGTGTGATGAGCAGCTGTGCTTTATGATGGACGACACAAACCGACATTAGTGATCAGGCACTACTACAGGCAATTTGAAATGCAACTCTTTCTGCTTCCGAGATGAGCATAACAGAGCAACACAGTGTAGTTTTCTGTTAACTGATTCACAGTTCTGAATTGTATTGCAGCAACATGTCAGATTTGAGAGGGATCTAATTCTGGTAAACCCAGTAGCCAGGGAGAACGAGCACTCCACACTACAGGATATATAATTAGTTACTGAAACATGTTATATACCCAGCGACTCATTTCTAAACAGTGGACAGTTATCAAGAAAGGCCTTTACACATTGTTCTGAAGTGTCATTAAGTATTCCTGGCTGATAATCTTTCTCTCTTTCTGCTTTTCCTCTCCTTTTCATTTTTTCCCTGCTGAGACATGCTGAGATTGGGTTTAGAATGCATTCTTCCTCCCTGGTCATGCATGCACAGCATGCACAAGTGGCAAGACTATGACCAAAGGGAAAGCACCCTGAAATGTTTATGATAACAATTCAACAAGCACAAGCTGTAAAGCTGTAGCAATTTGGTGCTTTTTCTCTTCCCCTTTCCCTATCCATGGCATTAGATGGAAAACAAAACATTTCCTCTCTTCCTACAAAAGGTATTTAATTCTAGATTTTAAAACCAATCAGAGAAAATGGAACAATGTCAACAGCTTGACAAGGTCAACTCTGTGCTTGATGCTGGAGCACAGCTGCAGCCTTCCTTGATTACAGAGGCAATAGGGTGCAGCAACAGGGGTTTATAGGAACTTGCTGAACATACAGCAGAGAACAGTGATGCTGCTTGGCCCATGGAATCAATTATTAATTCCTTTAAAGTGTTGCAAATTTAGGAAGTTTCATTCCTGCATTCTAACTCTACTTATCTGATTTACATAAGGAGAGGGCCCCCTAAATTCTTCCTTGCCATTTGAAACACTAGATCTGTAGTAATGACTCTTAGAAAAAAAATCCTATTTTTCACATTGGCATGCAGTGCAAACTAGAGAGGAAGTATTCTGAATAGTTAATTCCTGCTGCTCTGCATTTTTAGTATGAAGGCTGCATTGCTGAAAGAACAGAAAATAGTCTTGCTGTACCAAGACAATACATGAACACCCTTTGAAATGTCTGGATTTATAAAAGCAATAACCACTAGTGAGTAACAGAAAGTCATTGCCATAGTACTGTAATATTCTCCTCTGTCAGTCTCTGATCACTACAAGCTGGGACATTATACCTGAGGAAGTATCCATCTAAGCTTGCCCTGTTCTAACACTGCTCCCTGCTAACATCAGCTCTTGCAGTCTATCAGAGACATGACATGAGGCTTGATAAACCTTTAAACTACCTCATTACGGTTTTTATTCTCCTTACTCTATCTGCACATAAGAAACTCAAATTAGCAAGTTAGAGAAGGAAATAATAAACACTAAACATGCAAACTATCCCACTCACTCTGCACTATGCATTCTCAAGCACCTGTCAAATCTGAGCATGGATTCCCATTATGTTATAACTGAAAAATTAAGTGCGGACTGTTCTGCCTGATATCCCCATGAAGATGAACATTAGTTTCAGTTGTGTTGTTTTATATTTTCAAGAAAATCACATGGTTTTTAACAGGAGCTTAAAGCTTTAAAGGTGCAGTTTGGCAACCAGGCAATATAGGCTGGGAATTAGAAAAGCTATGGAAAGACCATCACTCAGCAAACTGGGCAGCTCTGCTCTGTAGGCACAGAGAATTAAATAAAGGAAAAAACAATCTTTTTAGGTTTTCCACACTTTAGACATTCTATAAGCCATCTTTGGATGATTCAATTGTCTTTATAAAGCTCATTTATTATTGTTTGAATTAGCAGAGTTTCAGTAGAAACCTCAGCACAACTTGGCCCCAAACTCAAATTATAGCTTCAAAGACCAAATTATAGAGTCCTCACAGGAGCTCACAAATGAGGGAGGCTTTCCACTTCACATCTGAAGCTAACATAAAGTACATGCTGAAATCCCAGGCAAGTAAATATAAAGATGGATGGACCCTTACGATGGAGTCAGCTTGCTGTGCATTTGTTTTTTCCTCCTCACCAAGAGGGGACACAGAAGGGTAAAGAGATGAAATGCAGACACTTTAAATTCATATTTTGGATCTTGAGTGATTGGGGCTAACATAAGAAAGAAAAGGGTTGAATTAACCTGATAATAAGCCCTTCATCTCACTCATAAATTAAACCCAGTATAGATTACTTTTAAAATAATTATTTACCCAGCCCTCACAGGACCCTCTGTGATTTTTAAATGCCCAGTTGCCTTATGCCATTTAGGAAATCTGACTCTACAAGGTTCAAAATGCCTTTGTGAGTTAACAGATTCCTCCAAAATGAGGCTCTGGTCCCAGACTGGTCCCAGACATTTATCAGTGTCTAGATGGAAAATTCCTTCAGATTCATTTGGTGTCCTAACAAAACAGGATGCCTGCCCCTTCCCCCCCCCCCCCCCCCCAGCTTTTTGGGCAACATTTAGTCATTTTTTGCTCTTCTGGTTCTTAATTATAGCTCTGGAAAGCAAATGTATTGATTAATATAAGCTGAGAAAAAAGTTAAATGAGGAAGTGTTACCAGAGACAGCATTGATCACTGTTTTTATGGAGGCACATTCAAAAGTGTATGGCTTTACCACTTTCCACAGCCAGGAGTCACGGGATACCATTATCAAACATCAAAATAAGTCCACCCATGAGGGGGTTGGATAAATCCCATTCACCAACCTTTTATTAAATAAATAAAAATCATCATTCCAGAAATACTGAATCTAATGAAACCTCGGGCCTTATTGTTTCTATCCTAAATTAAAGAAAAAGACTCCACAGAGACACAGTCAAGACATGACAGCAAATTTCTCTCAGCAGTGTCCCTGGCAGTACAGTTTTTACTAACTGTAATGAAATATACAGCATAGTGTACTTCCATAAGACTATACACAATAAAATCAGTGTCTCCCTGTATCTCAAAGAAAATGGAAAAGCCTCGCCCAGGAGAAGATTCCAGACCTGCCTCTTTGTTAGACAGGTGAGAGATCACTGACATTTTGCCATTACAGTTATAGACATGAAGAAAAGAGAGGGAATTAGCTAAAGAAATCCATTAATCAAGATACAAATTGATACTTTTTTTTCAGATTTTAGAAGCTTTACATGCTTTCATTCCCTCTCCTCCAAGAACTTTACCTTTCTTAACAAACACAGAGTAAATTAAGTCCCTTATTTCTCATTTAGAAGTCATAGGGGATTTGTTTATTTGTGATTTTTACATGGCTATGCAGCACCATCTCTTGTGCAAGAGGGATTTGGAGAAGGGTGGGCAAACAGAATGAACAAATATCTTAATGGGTGTGCATTTTGGGCATCCGAACACAGGGAACTGCACCTACACACAGATTTCATCCATCCATCCATCCATCAGTGCCTCCATCATCAGTGCTGGAAATCTCTGGGTCAAAAGTGATAGAAATGCCTTGCTCAGTATTTATCCACCCACAGATCTTCAACAGAAAAGCTCTTTGCAAGGAGCCACCCTTTTTATACTTAAAAAGCTAAGGCATGAAGCAAGGATGATTCTGGTAAAGCAGTCAGAAAGTAGCAGAGGCAGGAAGGGTGGCCACCATAGTCTTCATCACGTGCAGTCCAGTAAAAGACACTGTTCTTTGCTCAGGCACATTCAGAGAAATAAAATATGACTAGCAGATGGTAAGAGAGACACAGAACATGCTGTCTGATCACATAAGCATGCAAGGAGTTTAAAAGAGCTGCTTGAACAGTGAGGCTGGGCTGGAGGCAAGTGACAGAGTGTGTCCTGACACCTGCAAATAGTCCCAGTTTTACCACTGAAGCTGTGGCATAAAATATTGTCCTTCCTAATGACCCAGAAGAGTCCACCTAAAAGATATTCCTTGAATTAGACATGTGAGCTAGCCATGTTTCAAGTGGTATGTTGAACTCTAAAGAGCTATTATAAAAGTTAATGTCATAGTAGCTCTTACACAATAGATATTGATTGTTCTAATTTCAGGCCTTCCTGAGAGGATGAATGCTTAACATTTAAGCGGGGGAAAATTATATTTTATATCTTGTATCTCATTTACAGCTGAATCATTAGAACCAGAAAAGAAGACTGGGGGTGAAATTCTATAAACATCCATGTAGCAGACAACCTAAATTGTCTTTGCTGAATATGAACAACATTCTTCAGCTGTTTTTGATAAGGATGCCATAGAAATGGCTGCAGGAAGGAAGCTAGAAGGCTTTTGGGTTGGGTTTTTGTTTTTTGTTTTTTTGTTGTTGTTTTTTAGCAAAGTTGAATCTTGCAAGTACTATTGCCATTCTTTATGTAAAGTAAATAATTTTTTATACCACATACAGTGCTATAATCTGTGTAAACAGCTGTCAGGGCATTTCTGAAAGAGAGTGATTTTATTCATTTCATAAAACTCTCATCAGAACAATACATGTGGAACAAAACAACAACATAGAGGCTCAAGCATCCATTTTAGGTTATGCAGCCATTTTGGAGCATGAAGCTTTGTTTTGGTTTTGCTATCCACCAGTGAAATATCTCCGAAAAACTTTCATGCAGACAGAGTCCACCATCAACAGATGAGCTCAGGGCTCTGTTGTACAGGGGCAAATTTCTCTCCACTAGGAGGAAAGTTGTACACCCATACTGGCACAAACTGCCACAAAGTCACTGTAAACATGAACACCAGGCAGGTCAGAGGGACTGACATTTGTCCTGAATTCATAAAACCTACTGTCAAAGAGGATGAGAAACTAAACACCTAACAAACAAAATATTTGCAAACATTCTGTCCAGTGAATTTGCACAATACAGGAGCTCACAGGGTACAGAAATCTTGTATTTTAAAAATCTCATAGCTTACTATTGCAGACTGACTCCAAATTGCTGCGTAGGTAGAGGTGGTCGTGGAGGAGGAACCTTAACCACAGGTGGCAGTTTTCCTTTTTGTTTTCTCCGAAGATTTTCATCATGTCTGCAAAAACCAAGAAATCATTGATTTTCTGTGCTCCACCGATGAAAAACTGTATGTATGAACAGCTGCCAGTATAGCTCATGATGCTCCTGACAAGAGTGTATACGCTGCAGGCATTACAGAACTTGCATTTAATTTAACCATTAGGGTAAATCGTAAGTGGCATTTGTGGTAGAATACTCAAGTAAGACATAGAAGAGGTCTTTTGCTTTATCCAGTGGAGTATAGTAATAAATGTGTCCAAAAAATAGGAACACACTATAATTTAACAGCATAATTCAAACCTATTTGCTACTCAAAATACACCTCCTCTTTCTTTGGCAGCCATACGATCCAATTTATAACCTTAGGCCTGTAAGGTATTTTCTGTTATTCCATGTTTACACAAAAGGTGTGTAAAAAACCACCAGACATCAATAACAGTAATAATCAAAGCTTCCAGTTACTTGGATTCAGCAGTGACATAAAATCACTTCCTGTCAGTACTTCAAAGCATTTCCATGTACAGTGTTGTGTTGAAAAGACTGTTATTGATACTAAAACTTGACAATACCAGCCCTATGCATTTCTTTTTTTTTTCATCTCCCACCCCCTCTTCAGTACAGCTCCCTAACACACATACATGCACCAAATAAAAGCAACAGATCTGCTAACAATAGGTGTACCCATAAAGTTTTAAAATAAATCAACACTTTGCTAACTATGAACTCTCTTTCCAAAATGAAGCCACTTAATCTATTACAACATGAAAGCAAAGAGGTAAAGACTACATTCCCATGAATGTGACATGATACTCCTAAGAAGTAATGACATATGGTTTGGTTTCACTAAAACTCAGATGCTGCAACCATACTAATAAAAAAGCTCCACAATGGGATGGAGATGTTCCAGCTCTGTAGAAAACCACATACCTTTCTCTACTCTAAATACCCAATCACTTCAGCATGTCTTTAATGGCAACACAGCTTTCAGAGTCTAACCAAGCACAAATAGGTAAATTAGATTTTTAATCATTACAGAAATAGGATTAGATTCAGCTTGGAGTGCAGTGAACAGAATGCAACTCTACCCACAGAAAGGTGGACAACATATTTTAAGCTTGCCACATACCGGATGACTTCTTGAGGAATATTTAACTGGTCGTATTTGAGATGTTCTCTCAGGTCACTTAAATAGTTCAAGTAAGTGACTTTTTTTCCAAACTTATGGCTAAAAAAAAAAAAATTTTAAAAAAATCACAACGAAGTATAAAAATCATCATGGGAAGAACATTTATGAAGGGTTAGTTTCTATTACAAAAATGTAAGTGCTGATGCAACTCAAAATTAGAATGTAATTGAAGCAGCAGGAGACATAAGATGTATTTCATTTCATATGATCAAACATATATAGTGACTGCCTGAGAGTCTGATTTGAATAAAAATAACTTACTTCCCTCTGAATGTTTTGTGATTTGCATAGATATGAAAAACACTGCTTTAAAAGCCACTGAAAAACAGCTTTCACACAGCATTTGAAAGCTCACTAGAAGGACTGTTAACTTTGGAGAAAATGTTACACGGCCAACAGAACAACATATTTGTGTTATTTAGGTATTCCTCTCTTCCAAAAGACAAAATAATGGGGCTGTAGACACAAACTATAAAGTAGTAAGTGACAGGTGAGATGTTCAAAGCTTAGATAGTTTACATCCCCTAAAGTGTTGGGCCATCAGCTTTATCTATTTTGGAAAAAAGATCAGTTAGCTTCTAGGAAGTATTCTGAATAATAAGGTTTTTCTATGAGTTGTACAAAACTGATTTCTGAATTTGAAGCACCAACTATCACAAGTTAGGTCTCGAGTTTCATCCAGAATACACTATTTAAAGCCTGAGGTGTTCAAACACGGTTCAGTGACACATTTATACAAGTGGCCTGAAATAATTTCATATTTTTCCACAACACAAATATCTGTTCTGCAATGAAGTTTCAAGCAAAATAATAAGTATTTATGATAGAAAGCGACCTGCAACTTACTTTGACAGTAAAATTGGAAAAAAAAAATCCCTCACAATAACGGATCTGGCCCTGGATTGAGAAATACACATACACACACTCCCTCTAGTGGGAGACGGTAGAAGTTTAAGTAACTTCAGTGGTTAAGCTTTTAATTGCAACAAGCTGAATTTTGCAGTTTGGGGACACTGACAGATATCAGTCTGTGCATGCACAACTTCATAGTTCTTCAGTCTTTCATCCAAACCAGCCTGAGATTTCAACACCTTACATAAGGCATGGCACAGAGACCTCTCTAAGTAATTACACCTGCTAATACAGAACACACTGCAGAATGTGTAATTCATAACTTAGTCATGGACAATCAGGAATTATTGCTGTTCCTTAAAAATGCCACATCACCACCATCTAAGTGCATACTATTTTAATAATATGTGGCTTCTGTTAGCTCAGATGCAGAAATGTGCTCTTAGGTTATTTGCAGTATGGAAAAAAATACATTTGTCTTTACACATTACCTTCTTGCTCAGCACTTTTGGGACTGGAAAAGAGATGAATCAACTTCTGGAGCTTGACAACTTTGTTTACATTTTCTTAAATACTTTGAAATATAAGTATGCTAAAATGCTTATAACTTTTGTTTTTTCCCCTAGTATTTCCATCATTTGTTCAGTTCTTAGCAAAAACTTTGTTCATGTTAAATTATTTAGGTCATATACTAACAGCTACCAAATGTAGTAACAGACCTCCAAAAAATAAATACATATTTCTTGATAATGAAATTTATTTTACAACTGGAATTTTTATTGAAAACTCTATCTAAAAATTAGTCAGGGCTATAATTCAGCAAACCTGGAAACCAAAAGTCCAGATTATTATTTTCCTTTCTATTTGTGAACCTTGGTTTAATATTGACACTTAAATAAAAGCATGGTATGTTAAGATAAGATTATTCTAAACTGGAAGGAAAAGGTACTATGACCAAATTTTAATTTTGCATTATCCTAGTAAATTAACAATATTACTAAGTTTTAGCACTCAATGAAAATGCAGTTTAGGCAAATTGTACATGGCTAGTGTCACACTTCAGTTTTAAAATTATATCCTTAAGTTTTCCTTTACCTGAGAAATCCAAACTTGAGTCAGACCAAATGCCACAAATTCACAGAAGCATTGGGTAATTAAGCCATTTTAAACAGTAAGGAGGGTTTTTTAACAGCTTCAGCTAATTCATGCCTCCTGGCTTATGGACCATTCCAGAATTTACCCATACTTTCAATTATTTTATCAGTGCCAGTGTACAAATATCTTTGTTTCTGTTGGCCACATACTTCAACAGAGAGCTGCTGAATTAGACTCAAACCAAGCAACCAGGTACACAGTGATAAAAATCAAGCACAAAAAGAACAGCCAATCCTGATGAAAGCAAGGTGTTCAGAAGGTCAAGACCATGCATCTAAGATAATACACCTGGGTTTGAAATGTCTATGTTAGATATGAATGCTTAAGCTTATCAGAATAACCCACGATTACATTCAGAGAAAGCAAGGATTTAAATGCCAGTGTATCATACTGTCCCAAGAAAAAAAATATTCATCTTATTTCCACAGATATACTAACATCCAGGGGAAAATAGTAATTGGAACAGGCTTCTGTAAACCTTTATTTTGTAAGAATTAGCAGGTAGTTATTACTCTATGTAAAATGGCACAACTGTTGTACAGCTTGTGGCTCCACACACTGAGTTCGTTAACACCCAAGCCACCTTATTCCTGCCAAAAGTTTGAAGTGTTGAATATGTAGAAGCTCTCTTTTCTTCAAGGGTCCTGTTGTGTATGTTTTTCAGCCTAACAAGGCCATACAGTATGACAGACCAAAGCTCTACACAATTGGGTAGTAGAGCATCTGCAGATCTGAGATGCTGAACTCCCTTAGCCCTGTCAACAAGCTCCCACTGAAGCTATTCCTAAGGAGCTCTCAGCTACCTCTGAGAAAGAAGTTGGTTTCACATGAGTGTTTTAATGTTTATTAAAAGTTGTTCTGGTTTTGTTGTGGGCTTTTTTTCTAGGAAGCTCTCCATACGCATCACACACCATATCAGTAACAACAACAAAATCCGTATTCCTGAGGTACAATCAGCTCCTAGATCTCCAGCTTCTGTCACACTTTTCTCATCATTGGTCTATTGTTCTGGATCTCTGGCATTTACTCGATTGCCAGCTAAAATAAAAATCTATAGTCAATATTCTTGCAATAAGGACAGCATAATCTGGAATGATTTTTAGTTGTAATTACTTTTTATATTCACTTGCTTCTTATATGTTCTGATCTGCCTAGAAGATAAATTTTCCCTTTCTAGTTAATTAGCTTTCTACCAGTCAGAAACCAAATCAATTGCAAGTTACTGTAATGGAGAGTTTTAGGTGACTCATTATGGCTTCTCAAGATAAGCTGTTATCATCCTTCAGCTTTGAGGACATTTATAATAAAATCTGCAAAATGTTAGAATTACTTTGAGACTGACTGAAGTTCAGGAACAGAAACTAAGAAAGACCAGTCACCCAAGCACTTAGCAATATCTACCCATCGTTGCTAGTCTTTTGTAGACAGCAATCAATTTTTACTATGCAAAGAAAAAAAATGCACCAGTAAAATACATACACTTTCACCATTTTACCCTCAACCTCAAATTCTTTTGGGCACTTCAGAGCTTATCCATTAACTCTGAATACACAAGTAGTATCACGCACCTCAGTATTAAGATCAGACTGAAGGTTAACCCTTTGTTAGCTGCTTTACCATACCACCCAGTAACCCCAGTCACAGACACAGCTCTGTTGTGCTAAGTGCAGTCAAACAGGACAAAACAGTCAGGGGTGGCCAGCAGAATGACTTTGTTTTAAAATTATACTTATTTTATCATACCAGAAGAGCTGCTATGAATTGAGACACCCTTTTCTGAGAAAGAACTCTGCCCTGTTATTCATACCTAAGCTTTAGCTCACCTTACTAGACATATTGTTAGACAGTTTAAATGGATAGTGTTCTGCTGCTTGACATATTTTACCTAAAGGCTTTTTAAAAGCAACTTTATAGAGAGCAAACCATCCTTAAACTAAGCGGGAAAATGTGTTGAATAAACTGCCAAGTACCTTATGAGAGGTTTAAAGATATTCCACAGAATTTTTATGAAGTTGGTTGGATGTACAACATAGAGTGCTTTAAGGTTTTTCTTATACCTAGGAAAAGAAAATGAAATTGTTAGACTTTTGAATTTGAAACATGGCAGAACTGCATAGCTGCAACTGAATGGGAGGTATTATCACAGGGATGCTATATGGTATTCTTTTGAAATACATTAAAAGGATCAAAGCTGAATATAAAAAAGAAAAAAATCCCAAATTTTACAAAATGGTCAGTTTTGATGATACAATAGTAGGCCAAAATAACATTATTATGTTCCTAACCAGTGTCTGCTGTATCATAGATTTATTATCAGGAGACAGAAGGGAAATCAGGTAACTTGGTAAAAAATTGAGGATGAAGAGTATATAAAAACTTCTGTGATATAAAAAAATACTTTCTTTCATCTCCCTTTATTTCTGCTTACAGGACTTTCATGTTGGAGATAATTTCTATATCCACTAGTTGTGTCTTGTTTTGCTAGTAATTAAAAAGATGAAGCCAACTCATGCTGTTTTATACTGAATGGTCCCCACTGTAGGAAACAAAAATCTTGCTCCATTATAGCACTGCATGATTCTACAGTATCATATCATGATACATAAACAATAGATTCTAATAGGCTGAAACTGAAATGAAAATCAGGCTGCACAAAAAGACTCTGCTCTTATTCAATATTATTGCAAAATGAAATGGAGAAATGTGGAACAAAATATCCTGCTTTTATATATGAACTTTCCTTATTATTTGGCGAAGTTTGCTTCTCGGTAGGGAGTACCCCTCCAGAGTGTTCACCACTCATTATTAGAAAACAATGATAATGGGGAAAAAGTTGCATGTAGCCCTAAGAAAAACCTTCTTGTAACAAGTTATGGTAAGAGGGGAGAAAAGGGACCAACTCAGCAATTATAACAATTTTTTCTTTTGGGTTTTCATTGGGTCCACACATCTTTGAATGAAAAGGGCATTGTTTTCACAAAGCTACTATCATACTCAACCAAACAACTATGCTTGTGCAATTGTCACCACTGTGGATAAGGCCCCAAAATCAACAGTAAAAACTAATAAGCAAAACACCTCATCTGCTTTACTGAATTTCCATTGTAAGTTTGTTTTGTACCTTTGTTTGTACTGTGAAGCAGTTGCTTCTGAGGAAGTTTACACATTTAACAGTTTCCCAGATTACAATTAAATGCCCAAAAGACTTTACTAAGCTTCTGTTGTAAACCTTCAAAGCAAGAGCTTTTCTTTTGCATCGATTCCTGTTGAAAATTTGCTTTCATGATGCTAGCTAACTACTATCATCCTTTGTACTCTCCTCTGTCCTCCCTTTCCTTTGACCCCAAAACACACACAGGTGCTGTGTTTGTTTTCTCTAGGCTAATACAGCTGATGAAGATACTGGGATGTGAATGCTGCTTTCAGCTTCCTAATGATAGTATGCAAAGAAGTTCCAGCTGTGAATAAGATGATGGGTGCACAGTTTTGCCAAGCAACATGCATTTGTTTCTCTGGTTCTCCTTCTTTCTGGCTCAGGGCGAAGGAAGAGAGAGAACAGATTTTTGGCATAAATGACTCAAACTGTGCACTTGCAGGCATGGCAAAAGGCATGGCATGGCTTTATTGGTAAGTGTGAACTCTCAGAGAATAAACATCAGAACTTCAGCTTCCAATATTAAAAGGCTATTTATCTAGGTGCTTTGGCCTCAGCTACACCCTAACCAACTAAAACATGAAGTCATGAGCCATCACCACTGTTTCTCACTGATCGGGCATATAGAAGTACAGTGGTCCCTCTGGAGCTCTACCTATAACAACCAACAAACACTCAAAAGCCTTTCTTCTTTCCTTTTTGGTACACAACCAAGGTTCAAACACATCTGTGAGATAACTGAGAATGAAGACTAATAAGGCATCACAGGTATCTTGCTTAATAGTGCACAGAAAAGGCAATGACTCTCAGTTTTGTCCCCAAGGGTTTTTATATTTTTGGATAACCACCTGCAGCACCCAGGCCATTCCTTAGTATGTAAAAGAGAACTAGCAGCACCTATATCATCATAAGCATTTGCAATGGCAAAATCAACTAAAGGCAGAAAAGACCTGCCTCTTTCATGGAAGTCAGTAACAGACAAGACACAACCCAAAGGATAAACCAAATGTTTTGAGACATACTTCCTTTCAAATTCTTTGTAGGCTGTTTGTAACCATTTCAGAGATGGTTTATTCATACTCTTCAGGCCATAGTGAAAGTAGACAACTGTATAATCATTCTCTACGTACTGGTCCAGAGTATACTTTAAGTACCTAAGGAAAAAGATAACATATTAATTTTAAGACAGGTTATGGAAACAGATTTTTAAACAAGAAAATGAGAAAAAAAACGTGCTATTTTTGTACAGAAAGCTAGTGACTGCCAATTCAGGTTTGTTTCAATGCATTTATCTCACAAGCTCATCTTGCTCCAGTGTTGCAAATCCACATCACTGCAAAGACTGAAATCTGAAAGAATGTATTTGGTTACAAAAACTATGTTGCTCGTGAATCACTACAAAATGAAGACAATAAGGGGCTATGTTTTCCAATAAATTTTTTAAAGGATGTATTTTAACTGACAGAGACTTTCTAAATTCCTGCCTTTTGCCAAGCAGACAATGGCATTTTGACTTTCCAAAATAAATCTTGGGTTTTCCTCTCAATTTACAAACTTTTAAAATACCTTAAAAATTCATTAGTCCTAATTTACTGCCAATTACAACTTGTTACTGTAAACTGTTTTCTTGAATACATTTGCCTTTCCCTTGCTTGTATTGTGAGGACTGCATTCATAGATCATTTCCCTTAAAACTAATTTAAAGAACTACACTACTTATCCCATCTCAAAATATTACTGCATGTTTTATAAGCAGATTTCTGTGTGTTCGTTCTTTTATGGTACAGTTTAAGATCCTTTTCTCTCCCAGTTCTCCTGCAATTGACAACACAGTATGGCCTATTACACAGCTCAATGATTCAAATAAAGCGATGATGGAGGAGTATAATCTGGCTTCATGTCTTGCTGTGTCAGATTCCAACTTTCTCATGTCATTCTCAATGCCATCTTATTATTCTGCAGCAGAATCCCAGCTATTCCTCTTAATTGTATATGAGCAATTTTAATTCAATAAAATAGTTTCACATGAAATTTATTAGGCTGTAGCTATCTACAAGTATCAAGGCTTCTTTGACTATCCACCTTCGCGTGGAAAAGCCCATAACTTCACACTTGCAATGGCCTCCCCACAGCCCCATTTATCTGCTTATTCCCTCAGCATACTGTAAATCTTAGACCGTAAATAGCCTGGGACAAGGACTGCTACTGCAATTAATATAATGCTGATTTAATCCTTGAATTAACTGTTAGTGGTATCTTAATGAAAAAAGTCGTAATAGTAGTAATTCAAGACACCATTAAAAGGAGCTTGAAATTAATATATAACTAAATAGATATTCCTACATACAGAATTTCTCATGTTTTATTTTACAGCTTGTAAATTCCTTGGTACATTGCATCTAGAAAGCTTGTACTTCTAAAAATAATTCAAAGAGTTTTGTGGACATAAAATAACCAGTATTTTCATACAATTACCTGTTCCAAGGCTGTAACAGAATTGCACATCTATTACAAAAGCTTTCACAAATCAATTCTTTAAGTTTTCATGGGCTGCAGAAGGACAGCCTGCCTCACCATGGTCTTCATCACAGGCTGCAGGGGAATCCTTGCTCTAGCACCTGGGGCACCTCTCCCCCCGCCTCCTTTTTTGGCCTTGGAGTCTGCAGAGCTGCTTCTCTCACCTCTCCTCCCTGCTGTTGCCCAGAAGTTTGTGGGTTTTTTCCCCTTCCTAAGTGTTATTGCAGAGGTGCTTCCACCATTGCTGGCGGGCTCAGTCTTGGCCAGCAGTGGGTCTGTCTTGGAGCTGGCTGGCATCACAGCTCTATCAGATATAGGGGAAGCAACTTCTCACAGAAGCCAAACCCCTGTAGCATCCCCACAACCAAAACCTTGCAATGCAAACCCAATATACATGGCCTGAAACCTTTCTGAAGTAACCTATCTTTTAATCTCTCTCTTGTTTCTGAAAAGTTGAGATAATGGCACTTCTGTTCTTTCCAGTGGTCGTAGGAACTGACAGGTAAAAAGTGCTCAAACATTTTGGCAATGGGGGCTGAACAAGAACTACAAATAGGTTTAAAATGCTTATTAAGGACATGAGTCTCACAACAGAACTGACAAACTACAAGGCAGGAACATGTCATAGTACCCCGCTGCAGCAAGTTCTAAGGAAGAACATTGTGATTTTATATATTCACAACCTTTTTACTACAAAAAAAAAAAAAAAAAAAAAAATCAAACATTGATAACTGAAGAGTGAAACACATATAAAAATGTTAAGCACAGAATACTGTATGTTATGGAGATCTTTTATAACAAGAGGAAAACCACTAAAATGTAAATAAGTGAACAATAGTCTTACTGACTGATTTAGGAAATAAAGAATAGCAAACTAAGGCAAATACCGATAATCATGAGGACATATGTACCGAGAACTCCAATAACAGATCTCCTCTTCAGTTTTTCTCATTTGTTCTTATGATAAATTAATTTTTAAAATATTATCAGAATTAGTTAATAAAATCAAGACAAGAAGTTAATTTCAGTACACAGGGAATCACTTCTTCTAGTCAAGATTCCAGGTCAAGTAACTTTGTCAGTTTCATCCACATCTCATTCAAATAATATTAACACTGGTAGCTCCTACACCTTTTTTTTCATTTCGCTTCTTGCCTCCTGTTTCTCCAGCCTGAAAGCTCATTCACCTGGAAACAAGCTAATAGAAGGTCACATATAAAATGCAAAGCATTGTCCAAGCAGGACACTGAGAGAAACTTACTCCAGCAATCTGGTGTGATTGAGCTGATGGGAGGGGGGCATACGGCAGCAACTGAAGGTAATCACCTTCCTTCCAGAGTTGTCATCACCTAGTGAACAAAACAGTTAGTAAAGACAGCACTCATTTATTTAGGTAATGTGACCTCAGTGCTCTGAAGGAATGGCTGGTATCTGCTGATATTTGGGGAAACCTGTATCACCCATCATTATTCAAAACACACTGCAGAACTTCACTGCAATGTGACAATGTGGCCACCGCTGCAGTGAAATGAAGCAGCTGCTGGGCAATGACAAAGCTAAGCTGAAATTATCATGTTCAAAGGTAGGTTGCTGGTGCTCAGCTCCTGACAGGGAACACTTAAGTCCTCCTGCAGCATTCAAGTCCTGGAAGAAAACATGCCTACTTTCCCTACTAGTCTTGGAAGTGACCCGGTTTCAAACTCTTCATGTCTTATTGCTGGAATTTTTCAGAATACGGTTCTGTTTCCAAGCACCTTGGGCATGTGCTTTGTCTCACCTCTAAATCAGATTTTTTTAACCAACTTAAGCTTTCTTGGATACCCTTTTCCAGAAGCACTGCTAGATTCAGATCACATTTAAAACACTACAAGTAAGGCATACAAGTATGTTTTTCATAAGCTGAAGATCTCCCAGCGTCCATCCCTTAGTTCCTCTGACAAAGCATATATTGCTGCACTCAAGTTCATTTTCTCTTTTACTCATGACAGCTTCTCCCATACTGGCTGCATAGACAAGGGTTGTGTCCATGCCTTGCCCACCTCACACCCAAGTTCCACCATCTGGAACAGCAGATGCAGAGGTTACTGAAGGTAACTCAGCACTGAAGGCTGTGAGGTATTCAGATTCTAACATACATCCACATGAAATATACCATTCTTTTTAAAGGACTACAGAAACATCCCAGAAAACGCAGAGATTGAATTAATATCTGAGACATTCTGGGTCTAATTTCACTGTTCAAACTAGCTGGTATTTAATACTTGCATCTATTGCTACTAAGACATCAAAGTCTGGCTTTGATATCAGTAGGAGCACAGTGAAGTTAAGAACTGAATGGGCTTTAGATATTATTTATAATTCTGCTCTTCCCCTTCAACCCCTGATTGAGTATCTGTAATTAAAAAAAGCCAAAACCACAAAACCCACAAATAAAAAAGAAGTAAAATGGAGGAAGTTAAATCAATAGCAAAGGCACTGAATAAACAAATAAAATCATATGAGCATTTCTATGCAAACTGGGTTGAAAAGCTTCAGACCACATAAACTTTGCTAGTTTGTATTACTGATATTGGTTCAAATTTACTTGATCTGAACAAACAGAACACTTCCCAGCTCTGTAAACACCCATCTTCCACTGGCCACTGATTGTGATATGCTTTCCTTCTTTCAAACTGGGAAGAGATGGCTGACAGATCCCCCACAAAAATAAAATAAAATATAAACATAAATAAATAAAATAAAAACGCTTTGTCCAGTTCCTACCTAGTTGTGCTCAACAGTACTTAGAGGTCATGATGGAACAGCAACTATTTAAAATCATTCCATTTTCGGCAAATAAGAAGAAAAGGGAGGGAATAAGTGAAATTAACCCTTAATGACTTGTCACATAATAACATTGACTGGGAAACATCTGCATTATCAATTACAAACCTGTGCTATCACCAGTAACTGTATCACATATTCCTCCTATTGGTATGTTGAGCTTTCCCTTGAAAAACAGTTAAGTTTTTCTATTTCTTGCCCCTCCTGCACATTGCTCTGACAACTACCAACCTGCTTTCTCAATTCCAGTCTAAAAGTCACAGCAAGTTTATCCCAATTTGTTTGTGTGACGATGACATCACCCAGTTAAAGCTTCTCCGTCAGTACTATTTGCCATCTGGAAAGACTCTCCAGACAACAACTATATCCCTCCCAGACTGTATTTTACTGTTTGTAAATGAATTAGATGATCTGTCACTTCCCCAACCTTGATATTCTTTACACTTCTCCAAACTGAATGCATCTTTCCTAAACAGGGGTGACAAGAGTCAGATAATTCCAGATGAACATCACATGCAGGACTTAGAGATTTCCTAAGAATATCAACATCGTTGACTTTACTGAAAACCAAGATAATGTAACTTGACAGCTACAGCCAAGTAGATACTCTGATGGCCATGCCACTCTTATGTCTCAGAAGATAGTATTTTTTTTATTTCTACAAACAAAGAAATTTTTGGTATTTGCTTTAACAGCTTTTAAGGATGTGACTTGGGTTGAATTTTTGTAATCATCACTTCAGTCCTCTAGTTTTGACTTCCAAAACATGAGTTTCTCTGTTTGGCTGTTTTTTCCGTCCTGTCTTTTTTTGGCTGTTTATTTTAATTATCTTTCTCAAAGGTGCTTTTTCGTCCCACAAAGTCTGGTATCCCTTCCCACATTAAAAATAAATTCTGACTCCTGGGTTAAATAAGGTGGTTACACACCACTAAAAGAAAATATGTACAACACAAATACAGGTACTGGGGTATTTCTGCATATTGTTTTTAAACAGAAAATAATTTATTTCCTTAAGTTATTTTTAAGAGCCTTGTTTGATATTCTCAGAGTACTTATAGAGGCATTATAATGTGACATGCATTGATACAAATTATGTACTAAAATTAAATTAAAACATTAATAAAAGATTGTTCTCTAACTCATGACTTGTTTGCAAAAAGCCTGGTGTGTTGCAACATACTGTAAAGTATCTTTTTTGCTAGAAACAATCATTTTAATGAGTAAAATAAATCTAAGGAAAATTTCCAGTTAAATTACTAAATGAGTCACTAATTATTACTGTTGGTCACACTCCATTGCTTTAATTTAAAAGGTGGTAAAAATATTCAGTTTTGTAAAAGACTGCAAACTTAGAATATTAACATAATAGACCAGTTTCAATAATACGAAAAGTGAGGCAGAGAAACTTTCTCAAAATTACCAGTAAAGCAGAACACCTCATTCTACCACACTGCAGTGCCACACAGGCAACAAAAACAAACCAGAAAAGGTGACTGAGAACCTCTGCTCTGTTAAAAACTAAATAAAGCAGCACCAGCTTCCCTTTAGCGATGGGAGTTAAGGAAAAGCAAAAGGCTGCCCTTTCTTCATAAGCATCAATAATGGTTTGAACATTATCAGATTTTAACATGACACACAAAGTGCTGATGAGAACAGAAGCAGGTTTCCTTTGCCCTCCATACCTGAAGGGCTGTGATTGAAGCAGGCTAGGAAATTGCCATCACATTTGCTTCCCAGTCTGACATAGTTTGAATCCCATGACCTTGAGAATGGAATTTTTGGCCAAAAATGTCAAAGTGCAGTTTGAAGGGTAAAGTGGGCAGTGACAGTTATCTGCCCATTCAGAGGAGAGTGCAATTTCAAGTATGATTTTTAATCAGATTATTTTTATATATATATCAAATAGAATAGAATATATATGATTATACTATACTACATATAGTACAGTATAAAATAATATATATATATAATATACATAAATATAAAATTATATTTTCATCCCACAAAATCTATATTCCCCTACTGCTTGGACTTAAACAAATTAGAACTTAACAATCTCTCCTTTTCTATAAGGGGCAGAGCAAGTGCAGTATCAACTTTGAAGTTGATATTCAACAAAGAAGAACAATATCAACTTTGTTCTATGATGTTTTACCTGCAGGTCAAAAGTCTACTGTCATAATAACCTACTTTATTTCATAGCCTAATGTCACCAACCACTTTGACATGAAAGCTGATAACCCTTTCTACCCACGCTGGAAAACGTGATCCTCCCTTTATCTTTCTGCATTGCTTTTGAGGTCCAAATATTCAGGAGACATTCCCAAAGACTGAGCACCTTAACTGCCTGGGCACTGACTGCCCTGGCTATCTATTCACTTACACCTTTTAAAAAGCCACTGGCTCAGATTCTGATGTGGTCCACAGAGGGGTCTGTAGAGTATGCTGTCCTCAACTAGATTTATGCACAATTAAAATACAAGCTATCTGCTGCAGTTTTATTTGCCTGGATTTCACTGAATCATACATCACTTTGGATATTAAACTTTGCAGTAGAATAAAAAAGTTGCAGTAAGACGTGGAGTAGGGCAAGTGGAAAAGGAGATTGTTCTGCTTTTTAATTAAGAATTTGGATGGCACAGCACTTCCTAAGTGCTTCTTGCAAATGGAAAGGTTTTTTTCCTAATGATCCAGCTCATTCCAACTTGCAAACGAGATCTTTTGAATGCTGTAATTTTAGCATAACTTTTTAAGACCTTTTGTTGTGATGGTACTAAGCATTACTATTTTATAAGTGAAAAGTGAAATATCATTTTAGTTCACTGAAGCTTGCCATTACAGCAAAACAGGATCCTTAAGTCAACAGTTTTACCATTCATTTCAATGAGAGCAGAAACAGGGTCAAAATCAGGGGACTTGCCATAGCAGTGAAAACACTTGCTCACATATTTGTTTCATAGAATTTCAGCTACAGAATATTATTCTAAGACTCAATTACACTATGTTAAATGGCAAAACAAGATGCACTTCCAAAGCCTTCTCCTATCCTTTATGACTCTGGGAAACATGGGATTGAAAAGAAATAAAAAAATAAAAAGAAACTTCTCTGTTTTGCCTAGGCTGAGTAATGGACAGTAAATACACCCAAAACTAATCAACTATGGGTCTCTTCCCATCCGTAATGGCAAAGTTCTTGGTCATTTAATACCTTCAAGGATGGTGACTCCACCACCTCCCTGGGCAGCCTGCTCCAGTGCCTGACTCTGATTTCTACTCCTGTCCACCCATGAGGTGGGCTGTACATGTACTGCACCTGGCTAATTCTGAAAAGTCTTAAATGTGCAATTTAAATCAAGTACAAGCTCAGGTGTCTTCTTAAATAGGAATGACTACAATGAATGTCCAGGAGAACCTTGGGAACCTTGTTCATTCCCCTCAGCAAGCAAAGATTCCCCACCACAGATTTCCTCATGGGCAATTTTCTTCTAAATTTTGTCTAGGAGAAATACTTTGCATAGCATATTTCATTCTGAAAGCAAAGGGACAAAGGAACAGCTTGCTTTTTGGTGTAATTAATTATTTAGATTTTGACTGTGCTGCTCTTAAAGTATGTAAAATTAAGTTGAAAGAAAGGTGAGTTAAAGCCACTCCTGAAGCTAAGCACTCTAGGACAGTAGAGTTCTATCTGTCTGACTCTCTGAACTAGACCGGTGCTGCGGATTTAAAGGGGGCACTGAAAAAAAACCCCAACTGCTTTCAATGATGCAAAACAAAGTATTTTGATAATTCACAGGAAACATAAAAGAAAATTAAAGGAAAGCAAAGGAACAGCAGAATAATCAATCAGGGAATATAATTTACATTTACTTGGTAAATGGGAAACAATGCTAGGCTTTTCTTTTTACTCAGGTGTAGATGACTTGTTAGGATACCCAAAACTAAAACTGAACACACATTCATGTTTGATTTGGCACTTTGAGCCACCACTGATTTTAACAAGCCTGTTGCTCTACTAAATTATATTTAAAGGAGATCCATTATATTTTCTCAGATTCAACAAGAAAGCACATCCACATATTTTGGTATCATTAGGTCAGTTTTGTAATTGAAAAAGACACTAGAACTTACAGTCTTGTGGTCAAAGCAAGGAATGAAGTAAATAAGGATTAATTTCCTTTGACATTCTAAGCAGAAAATAGTTGGAGAAAGAAGCAAGAGGTAAACTGGTACAGCATTTCAAAAATCCAAGTTCAATTCCTGCCTAAAGGATTTGAACTCATGTTTTTATCACTTGGGCAAGTTCCCTCTCCACTAGAGCAGGAAATAATTTTCACTGATATCAGTCTTTATGTTGGAGCTCCTCTCATAGCAATTGAGTGAAAAACATGGCAACATCCAACTGGTTAGGACATGCTCTGTAAAGTGCAAAACCCACATTAAAATTTGCTCTTCTGTTGCAAATAGGTTATGAATCAGAGCCTTCAATTTCCTTCTTGAAAAGTGATTAAGTCTTAAGTCACTCCAGTTAATTTCTTGGTTTCTCCAGACAGATACTTATGAAATGTCTAAGACTCTGATTTCAAGAATACCTTTTGGAAATTAAAAAAAAAAATAAATTAACAAAGTACATTTTCTAAGGAAAAAAAAAATCTTTAAACACAGTTCTTTCATGTGGCACTGCAATTCTAAGATCACAGATTTGCTCCTGAATATATTGCAAGTAATTGTAACACTGGCATTAAGATCGACTGAAAATTAGGACTTCTTAGTCTTATTAGGTAATTGACTACAGTTTTTCCTCATGTTACAGAAACTAAATTACAATTTTACTTTTCACAGTCTAAGCTACACAACACTATTCTAACCAGTTTCTAATTCACTGGTGCAAAATCAAAAAGGGGAATGAAATCAACTGGATCTTGAAGACAAATATGGACAGTTTCTACAAAGACTCTGGCTGAATATCTAAAATCTTTAAATATAACTAGAAAAACAGTAAAAGGCAAACAAAGATTTAAAACAATGATGGACTTTGATTGCATTAAAATTTTTGTCTACCATGTAAAAGGATGTCACTAGCAGTAAGTGAAAACACAAGCATCAGAGACAGTCCTACTAATAAGCACATATTCTAAAAAACGTACTGCAAAAAGTTGTCAGCAATCATACTACAGAAGCGAACTATAGAAAAGAAGGAAGCTTGATGAATAACATATGTTTATACGTTATTTTCTTTTTGCAACAAATAAAAATAATCTTGAGTTTGTTTTTAGGATCAAATTTGATCCTAAAAATTGAATTTGATTGTAATTTCTCCTTCAATACGGAAATAAAAAAAAATTCAGCACCACAGCACTGTTCCATTTACAAACAGTCAAGCAGTTCCACATTGGTATTTTTGACATATATCAGCCTGTCATTAATAAGCAATTATTAAAGCTTACATCTTTTTAAAATGTCCCCTATTCTCATTTAATTAATTTTATTTTCACATTGTATGAATACAACTCAGAAAGTCTCCTTTGCATACAAGCCAAAACTATTGTTATGGAAAGCAGGTGTAAGTGATTTTAATTTGTGAGAAGCAAGAAAGAATTTTAGATATTTTAAAATTTAAATTAACTGTTGGAAACTACAATACTGTAAGAGACGGATAAATCACTGCAAATATTTTCACCTAAACTCTGTTTTTCTTTAATAATTTCAAGTAAGACATCTCACTGTCTTTCAATCACAAAGTAAAAACTGACAGAACAGCTTTCAGAGTTGCATTAAAATAGCCCAAACACTAAAATTACACTTTGGCAAATCCATAGAGATCACATCTATCACAAACCAGATACAAATAATTTTAAAATTATTTGTTCCAAACAGAATTGGCCATTTTCAAGATGGCTCATCCTTTCCTAAATCCAAAAAACATCCAAACCTGACTCCATGACAGTTAATACTAGGGAGCTCTCATTTGGGGAAATGAAGCCTATCTTTGGATCATATTTTACCTCCTCCCTTTTCTGCATTCATACGCAGAACTCCGCCTTCTCCTTTTACATCCCACCACCAGAGCTGCTCTACAGGGTGCAGATGGCCACCTGAAGCACTGTTCCTGGCTTGTGCTTTGTGATTAAATTGTCCAGTGCACTTGCAAACCATGTCATATATTTCTGACTACAATGGTAGCTGAAGTCACTCTTTTGGGAGCTTAATCAATGGCTAGGGGACTTTCTTGCCGACACAAGACTAGAATTAAGGAGAAAGCCATCAACCAAGAATTGTCTTGTGAATGTCTCCATTTGCTCAGATGAATCTAAGCCAGCAGTATACCCTAATATCTGCAATTCATTCCAAGCAAACACTGATACAGAGCAAGCTCCAAGATAAAACTCTGGAAGCTTCAGGTAGTTCTTAAAAGACACTGTGGCTTTCACTCCACTATACTGAAGCACATTCCCATTCTCTAACACGTGGATAAGGAATATGTGTAAGATGAAGCCAGGTAGAAGTAATGAGGAAGGAGCAGGCTGGTTACCATTCTGTCCCACCACATGGTCTCTGTTTCACCATCAGTAAAAACAATATTTTCAAAGGAGCCATTCCAGTATGATTCAACTTCTCATTTCAAATTTTGCCCCTTTTCTTAGCTCTCCCACCATTTTAACTCTTCCAAGTCAAATGACAGAGTCCTTCTGAGACCATGAAAAGTACAGGTTTTGGTTGCCATGGTAGTAAGTAAACTTTATTTATTAAGTCAGCAGAGAATGTCTTAATAATTGATTGACAAAATGACTGACCAGTAAGATTGACACCTTATCCTCTTTTTCCCTAGTATGGGGGGTGGAGAATAGGAGCTTAGTCCAAACACTGACTTGGGGGGTTCACCTGGCAGCTCTGCCCATAGCTGCAAAAATGACAATGGTTCACCCAAGAAAAATAAACAACCAAAGAACCTTCAGAATTAACACCAGCTAAACCAGACAAAGGTCAAGTGGTTATAAATTCCAGGGCAGCTTTGAGTGATCAAAGAATGAGGAGCAACAACAAACATTTACAAAATTTTTATGCATGATTAAAGTTGAAACAGTAAATACAAGGCCCATCGCAATTTGATGGTGAGTATACCACCAGGATAAAAATAGCCTTGAAGATCTCTTTATCTCTTTTAAAGCATTATCATGTAGCACTGCCTAATAGACAGATGGGGGAGGTTCTTAGGTGGACAGTTACAGTGCCACTGGGGCATCCAACAAGTCTGTTAACACATCTATTTCACACTTTGTCAGCTTGACTTCAATGGTTTCATTAATAGCTTTTTTATCTTGGTATTTCCCTTGTCCTAAAACTGGTGCTTGAGTGAGAAAGATCCTAGTGGGTTAGCAGGTAGTAGCTTTTGAATCACAAGAATGTCAGTCTGTTATTACCTTGTTTATAGATTCGAGAAATATGCTGGGGGGTCGTTTTGAAGAAGTTAAAAGGTAATTATTATCCTGTGTATATCTAGCTTCAAGAAGATAATCTAATGGGTAGATTTCTCCTCCCACTCTAGTCAGAAATCACATTACCACAGATTTCACTGCCCTAGTCAGTCAAACCTCACTCAATGACTGGTTTTGCTAAATTTCACATTCACTTGGATGCCACCCTGTTCATAGCCTGAATCAGGAATGCACATATGCACAACCTGAGTTCATGATTTTTCAGAAAAGCATAACCTAGGTTCATCAGAGTATGAGATACAGAACGTTTCCACAATATAACACAATCTCAGACTTCGTTACCTTGAGTACAACTGCTTGTTTCTTATTGTATAAGTTTCTATAGTTCAGGATTGTGATTATATATAATGCTATTTTAACAAGCACATTGATTCCAAAAATAAGCCAAAAGGAAAAAAATACACAATACATATTTCTTTACCAAAAATGCATTTAAAAAGAGGTGGCTTTATATCATAAATATGCATGGCTGTTATATACATTGCCAGAAGGTTTTTAAAATAAGTAAATGTAAACATTAAGTGATCCAATATTCAAATATGCTATGTACCCATAGCTTTTCTCCATGTCACAACAGAAAGCAAGTTGATAAGTGCAGTTAGCACTTACATCAACAGTTTCCTTTCTGCCTTTTATTAGTTTTTATACATTGACAGTTGCACACCCTTTCCACGGCAGACTAGAAAAATGATTACATGTGGCTACACAACACTTCAGATTACACAGAAAACAAAATAGCTTAATACAAATAAAGTATAGGTCCGTTAACAGATTATTTATATACATATATTATATATAGATTATATTATATTGCTATAACTGTGTCTTAAAGCAAAATTAAACTCAAGTATTTGGCTTATAATTCAGCCACAGCAAAGCACTGAGTTCTCATATTACTGTTCATCTGCTTTACAGGATGAAGTCTGAAAGCAGCATCATGATTCCTGTGCATCACCTTGAGGAGTACAGTAAGAAAAATGTCTAGTAAGCATGATGCTGTAGTATCTCTCCAAACATACCTGCTAACTGAATGATGCCATGTCTTGCAACATCATAGTAAGGGTGATTGATATTTAACTCAGGATCCTCAAGTGGAGGAGACACAAACATTTCTTCCTGTTGTGACTGTGTATCTTCCGCTTCATCTTTCTGCAGTTCTAAAGGTGAAAGCAAAAATGCTTAAATGCTAATGAACAACAAAAAACTTTTGCCTCTGATACATTATTGACAAGTTAAATTTTAGCTCAGTTGGAAAAAAACCACAGTCCTTTATCACCATTTGTTGTTATTTCAATCAATTTCTTGTTCTTTATGCTTTTTCACATGTGAGAAAAGCAGCCTTTTAATACCCCAAAGCTACCTTCACATCCCCCTTGTTATCTGCTATGGTGCTCAAAAAAATCTTGACAATGACTGGACAGCTGGCAAGCTGGCAAACAAGTTCACAACTGCTGGTGTTGTCTCCTCATTTCCTACACTTCCACAATCTGCTAGCTGTATCCACCTACAACTTCTTGTCTTTCACTTCCAGGTTGTTGAAATGGAGAGGTCAGAGTTTCAGTATGCCAGTATCTGCATTGACACTTACTCCACATTGACACCCCCATGTGAACACTTTAGGAGAGCAGACTCATCACACTGCATAAAGGTAGCAAGGTGCAAACAAATCTCCATTTCAGCTCCATCAAACTCAACTGCTTCCTTTAAATCCTTTAATCTTCTGAACTTGCAATTGTCAAGGCAGCCAAGAATCCATTCAACATATCCTCCAGCTATGGGCCAAGTAAAGGTGTGAAAATCTGCTCAAAAGCCCTGTAAAACTTCCGTAGAAGCCTTCCAACTTCAGTAGATACTGGAACTAGATCCTAGAATTAAAATCCTCTTTGAACTGAAATGAACACCACAAGGTCAGTTGAAGTTGTTCCAGGGTTTCTTTGTTTTGTTTTGGGAGGTTTTTCCTCAACTTTTTTCTTGGTGGCTTAAGAGAAGAAAAGGCACACATAAAATGAAAAAAAATATATGTTCTGATAAGGTGCCCCGTCACCTGTACATCCTTCCTCTCTTTTAATCATGCAGGTTTTAAGAAGGCAGAATTAACAGTTTTATCTATGACATTATTAACACAATTTTATGAAGTACTTCAAGAACGTTTTGCCTTCTAATCATCTGCATATATCATATGCTTTGACCACCACAGAAGACATACTAGGGCTGAGAGAATATATTAAGTATTGATTTCAGCCAGATTTATGTACCAGTAGCTAATAAGTGTTAGGAAAAAACTCTTATTAAATATTTCAGAATGCTTTCCACTCACAGTTACTCAGTATCTTTCTATCCTATAAACAGCCACAAGAAAGCTTTATTGTCTCATTTTTATTTTTAATGTGATTTGTACCAAAAATGCATTTCACAAGGATGAAAAATGCCACTGGTGGCTCGGCCTCTAGAAGACAAAGAGGACTCAGGAACACCTATACTATTTTTACATTTCCTTAAGTCTGAATTCACATTAAAGCTTCCTTGGAAAAATAAATCAGCAGTCCTATAGAAAAAGAAGATAACCTGCCTTTAGGTTGAACACAAAAAGTTCAAATTCTTATTATCCCCAACGTGTGTTTTTCTACTCTTTAAAAGTGTATCATATAAAAAAAGGTACAGTAATCTTAACTGCAAAAGTGCTCTTTTGCCTGAAGAAAATTTTTGTTCCCAAAGCTAGGAAGAATACAAACATAATGCACTGTAAGAACTTCATAGTTTTTTCTTTTTTTAAATATTTAGCTCAGGTTGAAACTCTGAACAAGGAAAACATTATTTTGTTTATCAGGTTGGTTTTGTTTGTTTGTTTTTCAGGGCTGACATCTGTAACCACCTAAAGTAACAAAAAGTTGCAAAGGAGTGAGAGGAAAAAAACAGCTTGTGAGGATATGAAGCAGGAACTGTGAACCATTTGCCACCATCCACTGGAACTAACAGGCTTTATTAAAGGAGAAATGTATATTCAGGTTAAATACAACAGAAACAACTAATATATTAACTACAGCCTTTGGTATGAAGAGGCAGAAGCCAACTCTTTCTATAAAAAATTAATTTGTACTATGCATAAAAATAGGCAGGTTGCCAAAAGGGGAGGGTAAGGATTTATAAAAAAGCTTCTAAGCTACCTGGCTTTGGTATGTGCCAAAGAACTAGAGAAGCAAAGTAAATATACTTTCCCATTACTTTCCCATTTCTACTGCACTTACTCGCAGGGACTAAGAAGTCCCAACAGTAATCATATCTAGTTGACCCTAACCTAGTAAGATAATTCTTTATATATGCTATTTCTTCTCCTATCTAGTGTGTTTTCATGGGTGAACAAGAGGACTGGAGCTCAAAAGTTATTTTGTAATAAACACAAATAAAAAAGATTCATTATTCCAAATTGAGAGAGACCTGGACTCCATTTTTTCCCTTCTAATGATCACAGAATCATGGAACGTCACGTTGGAAGGGACCTCAAGGATTATCTCATCCAACCATTCTAATATTATAGTTTATATATGTTCCAGCATCCCATCAAGCTGATAGAGGAGTTTATTTCCCTGCTCCATGAGGGATTCCCTGCTCCATGAGCAGAGGATCATTTGTTACCACACATACTCTTACAGCTCTTCAACACAGGATGGGAGACAACATGAGGAGACTGATCCAGAGCTTGCCAAGGCTGAGAGTAAAACTGCTTTCAGTAGAGTTTGAATCAGGGCCTAGGAGTAAAAAATCCAGCCCACTGCTGCTGGAAGTCATGAGAAATGAGAGCTGAGGTGAAGGACAGAGAAAAGGAGACTGAGGTAGGGGTGGTGTTGGGGAGATAAATTAAAAAAACTCTTTGGAAGACTCTTCAGCCTGGCATCCTCAAAAACTCAAGGAAAAAAAAAAAAAGTAACCCAATCTTTCAAAATAATGAGGCTCCTAATGCCATGGTCATATTACTCAGCTCAACTAACATCTTTGGAGATAACATGCAATACAGCAATTTCTGTGATCATTCAATACTTGTCTGTTTGGAGAAATGACACCCATTTGTGCCACAATATGTGATGATGGTGATATTCCAATAGCCTAGAATTGCACTAGGAACATCTACCAATAATTCATAAAAGCTGCATGTATTAAACTAAACTTCAACCCTAATGGCTTTAATAGGGTACACATCAGTACAGCGGCTGTAACTCATATTGGATTGCTCTAAGTATTAGGAAATGTTGGTGAAGCCTCTCACTGAAGATGATCTATTAAATCACCTGTAACTACACATATGTCATTTGAAGTATAATAAAAAATATTTACCTATTTCAGCTAACTTCTCATAGTCAATCTCAGACATGTTTCCCCTTAGAAACAAGCCTATGCAGATCTTGCTAACTGATTTTTGCAGGATGAAATGACTCTTGCTTCAGCCCTACAAAAATAAAGAAAAATAGCTGTCATCACAATATATCATATTTAAAATGTTATACAGGTATAAAAAGAAAAAAACTTCCACCACCCCAAAATCCTATTACCCAATTATTATTGAGGACACAGCTCATCTGTGAGCACCATTTTCCTAAAACACAGAGTACTACATAAGTATTTTTAAAACACCAGTCAAAAAACAAAAAGCTATGTACAATAACGACTTCCAGCAAACTGATGAGGTTATACTGGGGGAAGAGGGTGTCTTTTTAAAATTACTTACATATTGCACACTTTTAATGATAAACACCAGACATGCAGATTAATCCATGTCTGGAAACCACATACAACTTCTTAATTTTGTCTTACTTTTATTTTTCTGATGAAGAAGATATATACTCCATATGCTCATACTGAAGTTCCTTATTCTAAAGCCATTTTTAAACTTATTAGACAAATCATTTATACTGCACATTTCACATGAAAGAGCTTCATGAAAATTTCAAGTGAGCATTAACATATAAAAAAAAGAAAAAAACCAGCATTTCCTGTGTGCAATCACTGCTTTTTGTCAAACATTCTGTGGAGTGCTTTGTAAACAGAATACTAAGTAACATACCCAAAGTGAGCATCAGGAGCTAAGAATACAATTTAGAAGATGTTTTCCCCAAGCATCTGCTCCAAGCAGCAATAAGAGTACTTCCCCTAAATTAAAACATCCAGATTCAGGTCTGGAGGTGAGAAAGAAATTGCGGCTTTCATATTCTGATGTAAATTTAATTTAAAATCCCTGTTTTATATCAGTTTGGTTTCATCTAAGCATGTTAAATAAAAAGAAAACAGGCACTTTTACAACTTGGTTGTTGAGAAAAGGCATATAGAAGCATTTTCTCCTCTGCCAAGGGGATAGATATTGTATTGCTATTTCAAAGCACTGAAACTGGGAAAATATTTTGGACCTAAACCAACCAAGACCAGACAGTCTGCCTGCTTTCTGCTGCCCACCCAGCAAATCCCAAAGATTAAGGAGGTTAAGGAGCTTTATTCCAGGCTCACCAGCCAAAGCTACATACCATCCTTTTAATTTCATTTTTAACCAGACAAGGGATAGATAAGTAGCTTTCCAGGAAAAAAAATGCACATCAAAGCAGCAAGTAAAAGTCTGCTTAGGCATATGATTAGGTATATGTTTACCTGTGTTGCTGAGGAGGGATCAGTCATCAGAGCAACCACAGCTCCTACAGGTGTGGTCAGGCTCTAACTGGACAACGCAAAATCCGTCCTTCAGGTCTCGGAATATACAGGACAAACAAAGCTGCATCATTGTGTATGACCACAGCTCCCATCCTAATATTTAAAAGCTTTTGATGGCTAATGAAGTTTGTCCACAAATTTTCAAAATGTTTCACAAATCTGGTCTAATGTAATAGTGGTAATCACCACTGCATTTCTGTAACTTGCTGCACTGAAGATAAACTGTGAACACGCTTCTGCCACTTTGAAGATTTTCAAACACCAACTATTTTATAAAACATTGTTTCTTGTTGAAAATCATTATCTCTGTTTACAGGAAATTCTCAGTTTAAAAGCTCATACACAGGGAAAAGTCTCATTAACATCAAAAAAGAACACGGTACAATTTCTCACTGAGCAATGGTTTTCTTAAAAAAAAAAAAAAAAAAAAAAAAAGCAATTCTTTGCTAGATATATTTCAGTCCATGGTAATTCTACCACATGGTGTTAAAAAATATAATTCCATTGTTGTTTTATATTTCTGATTTTAAAAATAAATGAATTAGTGATTGTTATTCCAAATAGTAAATGATTTATGATGATGATGATGATGATGATGAGTGGTATCTAGCCATTTCTAAAATTAAAGATTAGCAACTAGTGTCATAATACATGTTTTTAGCAACTTATTTGTGGCAGGTGTTGCAGCTGATTTAGGAATTGATGCTCAGGAGTAAGTAGTACGCAAGTAGACAAAATTAAAAAATGGTTTTAAAGCAAAGAATAGTTGCAAACCAAGGAAAGCTGACTTTTTCTATCTTATCTGAACAATTTCCTTTTAACTTTTTTCCCTAAACAAAATGTTTATATTTTGTAGGAGTGTAATGATGCTGAGAAGTTTTCAAGAGGCTCTGAATTCAATGAAGAGCTGACATTTGTATTCCCACCTCTTAGACTCCAGCTCCGCTCAGTATTTAAATCAGGTCTTTCTGCTCTTTGCTGAAGCTGGAACTTGACCACAACGGCTCTTTGTGACTTATTTTTCTCTTACATTTTTCAGTTTACTTCTCATGGTCTACAACCTGCATTCATCCAACTTTCAAAACAAAAAAAAAAGCCACTATTCAATACGTTTGATCTTCACAGACTTCATCCCAGCCAAATATTTCCCAAAGCTCTTATAAGGAAATGGGGCACTATCTTCCTTCTTCAGTACCTATTTACACCAGACCTTTCCATCCTATGCAATTTTAAATAAAATCATAAATAAAATCATAAGCCATAAAAACTAGGCTATATGTCCAACACCAGAATGCTTTTCAGATGATATGAGTAATGAAAGCCTCAATGTACTGTTGGAACAGGAAAAAAAGCCATCACCTTGAGCCCCCATTTGAAGGAAAAAAAATAATAATACAAGCCTTCTGTTGCAAAGCATTGAATAAAAAAACAATTTCTCCTCCATAATAATCACTAACACTATAGTCAGAAGAAGTAGCTCTACCTAAAGAGGACAGATTTAAATCTCTTTCAAAACCTGCTGAAAAACACCAAGCTTTTGAACAGCAAACTTACTGTACGAGTGAGAGCAACTGTGAAGCTGTTGAAACACTTGGCAAACATTCAACACACAAAGTTATTAGGAAATTAGAAATAATCTAAATGGAATCAAGGAAGGGAAATGGGGAAGAAACCATCTGCCTGCTTTTCAGCTTACTGTTCCCCTGGGGCAGCAATTAGAAAGTTTCCAGTTACATGACAAATTTAACTGTAGCACCCTCGGAAATCGATTTCCCGTTGACCGCAGCATTCTCTGTTCCTAGGAGATAACATAATCTCCTTAATAGTGTTCCATGCCACGTATCACTGTTTCTAGTAAACTGTCAGATTTAGTGCCTTACCCCACCTCACGCCACCAAAAAGGCAGGGAAAAAAAGCCCTGGAAAACTACAAGCCTTTTCATTAACAATAGAAATTTGGAAGTCGTTTACAAAATTGAATTTACACAATACAATTCTATATGCCTCCACAGGCAAGGTTATTACTTAGTGACACCCCTAGAAGAGCATTACTTTATCAAAAATGAAGGCAGTCACACACACACAGAACTGCTTGATCATGAACTCACATCTAGTGATAGTCCAAACAAAGGGGAGGGATTCCTCCCAACATTTGTCAAGGCACAGACGTCTTTGATGCCTGTTCTTTTTGTTCACTCAGCTGTCTGATGTGTTCTTCTTCAAGTTTAAATAGTGAGGTTTCTCTTCTGTTTTATTTCTCTTTCTTGCCTTCCACTGATATTCTTTGTTACTTTTAAAAGTTGTGACACATGTAACATCAGTTTTTAACTTATATTTTGATAGGATAAAGATTCTGTGTACACCCTGTATTTGCCAAGACAAATCCTCTAAAAAAACAGGTCAAGTGGTTTCAAAAGATTATTTTATTCCTTAAAATACTGATGTAACTTTGCTATGGAATTTATAGACACAGGAACATATGAGCCCCATGTATAATATACTTGTGAAAAGTATATTCAAATTATCCTGCTTGTCTTCCTCTAGGCTGCCTGTACTAAAGAGTGTTTTTTCTCAGTGTATTTACTACACACTGCCTACCAAACCCGGCGTCCTTGTTCTTTATAAGCAGTTTGTTTCAAGTATTTGACATCATTTATATTCATATTCATACTGTGGTTTTTTCAATACTTAAAGGGGGTCTTATAAGAAAGATAGGAACAGATTTTTAGTAGGGCCTTAAGGATGATGGCTTTAAACTAAAAGAGGGTAGATTCAAATTAGATATAAAGAACACATTTTTTTTATGATAAGGGTTGTAAAACATTGAAACAGGTTGTCCAGAGAGGTGGTAGAAGCCCCATCCCTGGGAACATTCAAGGTCAGATATAACAGGGTGCCAAGCAACCTGACCTAGCTGAAAATGTCTAATGAACAAGCCATTGAACTAGATGACCTTTAAAGGCCCCTTACAGCCCAAACTATTATATGATTCTAGTGATATTCCTTAATGACCAACCATTCTTTGTTGGCAATATGTTGGTGAAAAATAATCTAGACCATGCATAGGAAGTAGACACCAGAAGGAGTGACTGACAAGGAGAGCACAGTAACTTTTGGGTTTCCTTTATTTTAAGGACTGATTTGAGTCTAGTTCAGGTCATTTCAGTAGCCTGACTTTTTATTCTGAGGCTGATTTTGTGTCTAAATGAAATCAAGAGGATTACACAACAACTCATTGCTTAGACACACTCATTGCATACACACAACTCATTGCTTAGCCTTTAAAAAGAAAACTCTGGGAAGTAGCAAAGCAGTTATACACTCAAGTAATACAAGAAGCAGAGTTAATGACAGTGTTTCTTCACTGCACCCCACATCTTCACAGATCAGTTTTTTTCCTTCCAACAAGCTCCATGTCCCCAAATTCCAGGCTGCCTCTGTTGCAGCAGCACCAAAGCCTGGCCAACTCTTTTCTCCCAGCTTCTCCTCCTGATTTTGTGCAAAACACTGTGAGTGTGGGCCACCTGAGGGTATGGAGTACTTACTCATTTTAAAATACCACTTCTTGTTAATGTTAGAGTTGAGATCCTTATCATAGGTAAAAATAAGGAAAATCTATTCTTCTTTGGAGTTGTTATTAATTATCTGACCATATTCTGTTTTGTGTTTGTTTTTATAAAAATAGCTGCCATACTAACACTTCCTAGCTACCCTTTTCCTCTCTCTGTCTCTCTTGCTTCCCTTCTTTGAGTCAGGCAGCTATTTATTCTGTATATATAACCAAACTGGTGCCTCATTCACCTTCAGGATAGTGAGCACCATGCTGCTGCCGATGCACACTGAGAGAGGCTGCAGGTAGGGAGGAAGGGTAGTAAAGCTCTGCTTGCTGCTGCACCTTCACCCAACACCAAGGGATGAAGGAGGAAGAAGTCTAGAACCTACAGGCACCCTCCCTCTTATATCTGACAGCTGCTACCATCTTTCAGAAAATATATAAGTCTCTAAAGTCAGGCCTACTCCCTGCTAGAGATATGCAGATGTATGTAAACACCCAACTGCACCTGCCATGCTGACCAGATGAGGACTGGGAAGTATGGAAGTAAAATAGAGAGGGAGGGAGGGAGGGAGGGAGGGAGGGAGGGAGGGAGGGAGGGAGGGAGGGAGGGAGGGAGGGAGGGAAGGGAGGGAGGGAGGGAGGGAAGGAAGGAAGGAAGGAAGGAAGGAAGGAAGGAAGGAAGGAAGGAAGGAAGGAAGGAAGGAAGGAAGGAAGGAAGGAAGGAAGGAAGGAAGGAAGGAAGGAAGGAAGGAAGGAAGGAAGGAAGGAAGGAAGGAAGGAAGGAAGGAAGGAAGGAAGGAAGGAAGGAAGGAAGGAAGGAAGGAAGGAAGGAAGGAAGGAAGGAAGGAAGGAAGGAAGGAAGGAAGGAAGGAAGGAAGGAAGGAAGGAAGGAAGGAAGGAAGGAAGGAAGGAAGGAAGGAAGGAAGGAAGGAAGGAAGGAAGGAAGGAAGGAAGGAAGGAAGGAAGGAAGGAAGGAAGGAAGGAAGGAAGGAAGGAAGGAAGGAAGGAAGGAAGGAAGGAAGGAAGGAAGGAAGGAAGGAAGGAAGGAAGGAAGGAAGGAAGGAAGGAAGGAAGGAAGGAAGGAAGGAAGGAAGGAAGGAAGGAAGGAAGGAAGGAAGGAAGGAAGGAAAGGAAGGGGGAGGGCACTGCAAGGATGCCCTCATCTGCACAATGAGGCATTGCACACAGCAAGCAAAGCTGCACGGCTGCATCTCCAGGTTTGCATAGAACCAAAATACCCTTTTGCAAAATGAAAACACTGTGAATCTTGTGAAAATAAGTTTTCTAGTGCTACTTCCACACATCAGTATTGTTGAGAAGTGTTAATGCTTGAAATTCAGGAAAATTTAAACAGCCTTGATTTTATTAAATTTTGCATCTTGGCTCTAATCCTGAGTTGATTTTACTACTGTAATAAGTTCCATTGGTTTTAGTGCTGTAAACACACAATTTCCTAGAACTGGCCACATTCCTCTGCAATGTCAAAAAAAATTTCAATGCAACGTTCAATGACAAATTAACTTCAAATGAAAAAATAATTCATTAAAATGAAAAAAGAGTCATCTGAAGGATGACCATACACAAGCTGGTAAATTAATATTTATAATTTTAAAATTATTCTTTTGAAAAGTTGAGTGTAAGTTTAAAAAATCTTATCCAACTACATGTCGATATTTCAATAAACTTGAAATGCATAATCACCACTGTAATTGCATCTATAAGGTGATTCACATATCACTTAATACACAAAAATATCATGCTACAATTTAAGGTAAAATATTAGAACTATTCCTGCAACTGCTCAGCATTAAACTTGTGCAAGATTTTTGTACAATTTGGGTTCTTACATGTTGATATGTTGACATGTTCTCTCAGAGTTAACAAAAACAGTGAAGTATTTATAATGGCTTAAAATACCCATCTCCATATAAAATAGCACTCTGCTGCATCACTATTCTGACACAGAAATAATGTAAGAACTTATCTGGTATTAAGACTAAGATGAAAATATTATGTAAAATTGGAAGAGTAAAAATAAAAATTAAATTAATATGGCCTTGAAAGGGATCCAAACAAAGACCTTATCCTTTCTACATCACATTAGTTTTGGGCATTTGATCTTCTTTTCATAAAAAGATCAGAGCAGGAGCACACACCAAGGTTGAATGGATTGAGAGACAGCCTTGAAAATCAGAAAGGAAGGAAGACAGTCTCCCTGTCACGAGCCTCTGTGCTCTATCATACCAACTTATACACTGATCAAACAGCACTGATTTCTCTAAAAGCAATTTTCTAACAGCTCATCCACTCAGTGCTTGGAAAATAGAACAGTGTTTGCTTGATGATGACATATATTGTTCTAAACTTGGAAAGCAGCCCAAGTTCAGTATTCTTTCAGTATTTACTCCTGAATTAATACTAAAGCATTAATTTTAAATTACCCAGTTCCTCAAACACTTGAATTGCTTTGTTTCTTTGGATCTTTTGAAGGCACACCAAAAATGTGGTTTTCCTCCTCCAACACCTGGGCCACCAGAGCACATGTGCATTACAAATCTTGGCCACCAAAGGTAACTTTTCATGGCAAAGGCATGTTAAGAGGCTTAGTTCCTCTATATAATTTCTCACTTGTGACCACCACCAAATCTGCTAATTAACACAATTAATTTGCTTTGCTTTGCTTATGCCCAAGTTCTCCTTCCTAAAGTTTTCATCTCTCCCACTCCCAGTACAATCAAATTTTGAACTCTCAGGCTGCACATGAATAATTCCAAGGCTGCAGATACCCCAGGAACTAGGGAATGAAAAATCCATAACTGCAGAAATGGTGTTTCCTTCATCCACTACATTTTTACCATTATTCTGATATTCTCTAGAACAGAATTCTCTCTGAAACCTGCAGGCAGATCTTTTTTTATTTGTGTACCTTCCTAAATTATTAAGGCTTAAGAATTGATCCTACTGTGCTTTTCCTGCTGGAACTGTTAATGACAAAACCTCACTGAAGGAGTAAATGTGTTTGTTTGTATTCCCTTAGTGCTTACAATTATACTGGCAGCCAGTAATTGTTAAAAAACAATTGTAATTTTCCTAGCAATCATTTTCATTTATGATGAAGAATTTGGTGAAGCTTGATGGCTCAATAACCTGGTATATAAATAATTTTCAACACTGAGTTACAAGGGAGAATTCAAAGCAAACTCTGACATTCACTACACAGATGTAGAGCAGCAGAGAGGAGAAACCAGTAACTTAATAGAAAGAACAATCATTTTTATCAAAGATGATAAATGTAATTTTGAAGCATGCTCTTAAACCACTGTTGGTTCAAACAAAAATTTATTAATGTTGAAGGAAGACGAGGAGGTGCCTCACTTCAGATCTGCTACTTGTTCTGAAGATCACTCAGACTTCAGTTTCTGAGGCCACCAGCTGGGTAACTTTTACCCAGCATTGTATTCATTTAAAGCAACATCCACTGTATGTAAAATAGATAAAGCAACATTTGCTACACTGTGCAAGAAAGTGAATTCTCAGCAGGGAGGGTGTTAAACACCACATAGCACGCTCCTGTAATGAGAAGGTTAGGTTTTGTTGGATAGAATTATTTTTCCTCTCAGAGAGCCCAGGGGGAGAACAATGCATTCATTTACACATACTCCCACATTAGTACATAAGAAAATTTAGAACACAATGATCTTAAATGGTACAGAAGCTGGAGTAGGAATGAGATGTAAAAACACAGGGTTACCACCTAGTGCAGTTTGGGACATCCTTTACAGGCTGTCCTGGACCATGAACACCCCACGTGGGAAGCATAAACTCAACTCCTCCATTCCTGTCTTTCCTCTGAGAGCTAATTCTGACCACACTCACCTAAGAGGACATTTTCCCACAGTTATGTGCTATTTCCAGTCCCAAAGAATATTGCAACTTGCCTACCTCCATCATCCTTGTGATCAGCTCTGTTGCAGGCCTGGAGCAGGGAAGAAAACTGAGCAGGTTACACTTTGAACCTACAAGTTCTACTAGGCTGACAACCACTAGAGTTTTTCTAGTGGGAAACCAGTGATGCACTGTTGTCTCACTGATGATGGAACATGTAAGCATGGTCTCTTCCCCCTGCCCTGTCATTCCTTCTCCACTGCAAAGAGTCAAAAATCTGCTTATGGGAAGAATTAAACATCTAAGAGTGAAATAAAAATTGTTTCCCTACTGTGTATAAATACCTGCTTGTATCAGCCATTCCCAGTTTTGAAAGCACTCAAGGGAGGGGATTATTTCTAACCATTACTAGAAAAGAGGTTTTGGAAATAATCTTTTGTTGTCAGAAACAGTGCAGCTATTTTCTTATCACATCCACTCATCCATCTGGCACAGTGCAAGCACATTGAAACAGAGTTCCCAATGTATAACCAATTAACAGAAAGCCATGTATGCTTGCAGTATCATCAGGGCAAAATTATCTGAACACTGATAAGTGGCTGCAATGTGACACACTACACCACCATTTTTTGACTCGGCATAAATGTTTATTGACTAAACACAGATTACTATAATGTAATAACAATAAACATTAATGATCAGTCATCTATGAAACTTGCTCTCTAAATTAATGTACTGTAATACACACTAATGTGGCAGAATTATTCTGGGCTAAAATCATGTTTAACTAGTGCTTCCATCTCAGGAGATTACACATTTTCAATTGCAGACAAGTATATTTTTAAAGACTTTTTAAATTAAATTAATCTGACAATTTACTGGACAAAGGGTTAGTATATTATAATAAAAAGGGCTGGGTTGTTTTTTTTTTTAATTGCATAATCATTCACTGGGAATTTCTATGGCTAAGATAAATTAGGGTTTTAACAATAAATTAATATTCTTCTTATATTTATGCAACACAGGCCAATGTTTCCAAGTCTTCAAGATGGAGCAACACCCAAGCTTACAATCAGCCTTCTGCCTCTGAGCTGCATCAAAATGAAAACAGTACTGCAAAGGACAGCAGGAGCATTCCAAATGTAATTTTATAAGGTGAACATATAGCCCATGTTTAGTGATAAATGTCACTTGAAAATAAAGTAAAATGATAATAACAGCACCTCTTATTCCAATGTTTTTCCATTTGCAGTGGATTGTTTCTTAATCAGTGCACTGAAGAGCCAGATAGACATTAGTTTGCCAAAAATAATTATTTCTCCATTAATTCTCAAGTATTAAAATTTAATGTTTTCCACCTTGCAAGTTCAGAAGTTATTACAAATTACCACACAAGGCAGGAAATATAGTACTGCCAAGCCAAGCAGTTTTTTACTACAAGAGATGAATGCTTGATGTCAAGGAAGCTGCCAAATCAGTCTAGCAAATGCTTCAGATGAGAGCTCCATCATTGATCTGCTTGTGCCAATGGGGGCACGAAACAGTTCACGTGCTCAATACTATCAATATAATCAAGCAGCAACAACAGCCACTTCAAATCTAACCTTGAACCCCATTTCCTTCCATATTCAGTCCACCCCAAACTTCCCTTCAATTCACATTAGCACATCCCATCCTCAGAATCTTAATTTTTAAAATCGCATCTCATGCTGGTCTTGGATGGATGCTTTAGAGCTATTACCACTGGGAAAAAAAAGAAAAAATAGAAAAAAACCAAAACAAAACAAAAGAAAACCAACCCACAACTGGAAAACAATGATACATCTATAGAGCTTTAACTGTTTTCTTGATGTTAGACCTTCAAAGAGGATGTTAAAATGTTTGTTGCTCATCTAGACACCAAAACTAAAACTAACCAGTGACTCATGCACACTTTATTTTGCTGGCTTTTGCGAGCAAAATTTTGTGATGGGTCATGTTTGTGAAAGAGCACGATGATTTATTGTGTGTGCAAAACTGCAGAATAAAATAATAAAATTGTCAGCCAAGACTATGGAGTAATGGGAACTACAGGAAGAAAAAGATGAGGAAAGGGGAAGAAAAGTCAGATCTTTCCATACTAAATTGTAAAGGCTGGAAAAAGAGATAAACACCCAATCCTACAGTTAGACTTAAAGTTTGAAATGTGGCTAAAAGTCTTCCTGTCAATTTCCCTTTGTGTTTGCTATGCCCATGTCTTTTAGAGGTATAATTCTCTCACCTGGTGTGGCATACAGAAGCCTAGCTCCAAAAAGATGAGCTAAAATCTGCATGAGAAGCATCTTGTGTCACAGTTCAGTGATGTATTAAGTGTGCCTTTGAAGCTCCCTGTACTGGATCAGAAAAACTAAGGTCACATGAAAGAACTAAATGACATAGCACAAATGAACTCAGCAAATTCAAATTTGTTCAAACAATTCTGGCAAGTTAGCTTTTTATCAGAAAGATTTATGTGGCATCAAGTACCTTCTGTCCTCCTGAAGATGACATAAGCAAGGATTTATGCTTTTTTTTCCTCCCTTGATACACTTTGACTCAATTGACAGAAATGGGACTGTGTATCACTGCATGATCCGGATCAAATTTTTATTGCTGGCTGATCTGCTTGTATGTATGTTTGGTAATAATGATTGTAGAACCATTGCCCAACATCATAACAGCTTTGACCCTGAAGACATCATCACCTTATCCTAAGGTATTTGTTACAGACAAGTTCTCAGCTAAGAGACTATAGAAAAAGAAATTAAGTGGTAGCAGTAAAATGGGAGCTGAAATGATGACATACCATTATTAACTGGATTCTGCTATCAGAGCTTTCCCATACTTTACAAAAATCAACTTCAAAAGAAATCTTGTGAATTCCCTACTGTCACATAGAACTTGCTGTCATTGCAACTGGTTTATTACCTTTTCCTCTTTAACACCACCCCCAAACAGGCACAAAGTATCATCTCAGGAAGGAATCAAAATCTTCTAACATCTGGAAAACAATAAATTCTATTTCCCACATAAGGAATATAACAGTGGTAACATATTGCAGGAATGATGCCCATTAATCTCCATGAAATACAACTAGAAGGCTCTTCAAAGGTACTTAACTGCACTGGTATCCAGATCTTTTTCAACTTTCAAAGGTGTATGCTAACTGCTACACAAATCTAAAGAGACAAGTGCATCAGCTGTACACACTCTTACTTAAATCTATCTTAACATCTAACAACTCCACATTGTTTATTCACTATTCTTCTCTGTCAGCACATCACAAAAATGGAAAACATCCAGAATTTTTATATTCTTTAGATGCAGAAGTAGCCTTTAGTGTTGCTAGAGTCTATAGTGCTGTTACAGGCTGAAGTACTGCTACAACAGACACAACACAAAAGTCTGAATTTAAGCCAGGCATAGAGGAAACATGAGGTAAAGAATGCAACAGAGATAAAAAATAGCTGGTAGGTTTGCAGACACCCAAGTCCTTCAGGTGACCTGAAAGAGAAGCTTGTGCACCCAGCAGCTTACCATATCAAGCCCCGTGCAACAACATTCCCCTTGATATGCTTAATAAATATTTAATAAGCAGTATCTAAACATAAGAGTGCAGTGTTTGAGAAAAAAGCAAGGGGCAAGGCTACTATAAGGCAGCTGTGGAAAAGAGAAAGGCCATCAAGTAGAGGAGAAGAACATACAAAATACTGATTAATACAATGATCAGAATAAGATTGTCAGGTAAGGCTCTTCTCCTGTAACTGCCATAATTTGAAATCTAACCTGTTAAATAAATCCCTATTTTTTTCTTGAACATTTTTATCATTTCCAAGAATGCAGATGAACAGCTTACCTCACCAGAAATGCTATGTAATGCACTTGCTTTACATATTGTATGTATACATATACATACACTTTACCATTGTCGTTGGCAAGAAAAACACTTCTTCAGACTGCTAATACACATGCTGTCTTGGTCTTAGATGCTGGCCTTAATAAATAAAGGTTGTATGAAAGAGCTGGAATTATTTTAAAAGTAAGCTTTTTTTTTTTTTTTTTCCCTGTCAGAGGTAGCTTGATGTCAACCCTGGAAAAAATTCATGGCCCAGATGAAGAATCCTTCCAGTCTTTCAGGAGGTAAATTATACTACACAGCACATACAAAAAGGGGAAGATTAAAAAGCCAAACATTGTGCACTGCTTACAAGATAACTTTAAAAACAGTGACATACTCAAGCATAAACTGAGAATCCCATCAATGCAATGAAGCATGGCAGCATAATCTGTCTTCTTCCATACAAGGATTTTTATCCTCTTCTTCACTTCTATTTATATATTAAGAACAAACACCTGTAAGTCACTTGCCATACCTCAGTGTAAAATGGATATTCAGCTCTATTAGTCCCAGACTGAGGAAAGAATTCAAGAGAACCATCAAGTACTAGATTGCATATATGCTCAACAGAACACCAGCTAAAATAAATTGTGTGTTCAAGCTTTTCATGAATCAATGCCTCAAAGGAGCATTAGCTGATTGATTAATAAGGAAGCAGTTCTGCCACACTTCACCTAATCAGATCTTGCCACTCTTTGCTCATATATTTGAAGTCAAAGTACTTTGACAGGTAGCAGGCTTACACTGATATTTGGTTCCATTACCCCCAAATACAGCTGCCAGAAACAAAAAAACTTTCTACTTGTACCCCATCCTGCACCCACATGATAAATACTTGGTGAAAATAAATGGGGATCCTCAAGGAGAAGTGTGCTATTCAGTGTTAGTATCACAGCAGAGCTCTTTATGAGCTTCTGTTGAAAAGTGTAATTTGAGAGTAAAGTATTAGTGCTTTCCCATCCAGTCTTTGTTATAGGATTCTAACAATCCCCCTTCCTTTTTCCATAGATTCAGTCATGCCTCTGTAGGCTTTCATGAAGCTTCCTAAATATTAGTGTAACTATTTGTTTGACTTTACAAGCCTTAGAAGGAAATGCTTAAAGTTAGTTATCCCAAGGGCAGATAAGGATCATTTGGCTCTGAAGCCAATTCATTCATACTTACTGTCTGCTAGGAAAGCAAGAGAGAAGAAATAGAAAAAGAAACCATAAAGTCAGTTTATAGGAATCCAATTTATAGTAATTGCACCCCACTAGGTTAATGGCTGGAACAAGAAGCTGTTTTAAACATTCAAAGGCATCTTATAATTAAAATGACACTTTTATCCAAAAACTTTTACCTACTGTTGGTACAACTAAGGGCAAAGATAATGGGTGTGGAAGCCATGTAGAAGAGGAAGCCCAAAATCTTCATCAGGCTTCATTCCAAAGTTCAAAAAATAGAGTGAAATACACTGTACAGCACACAGTGTCAGCTACAGTCATTGCTAAAGATTTACAGTCAAAAGAAATATTCCCAGAATGTATTTGAATGTAAAAAAGTACAAAAGGTATCTTCAGAATGAAGAAATCAAAGAAAAAGCCCTCAAGGCAGACAATCACTGAAAGGCAATACATTTATACTTCTAGGGATTTTCTTTACTACAGACAGGATTGGAATTATAGCCCAATTGGTATCATCTGAAACTTCCAAGTCTGAGACACTACTTTCCGTTCTTTACAACTTCATTTGTGGACTGAAATTTTCCAACTTCAAAAGAAGCACACTGAGTAAGATAGGAGTTCAGGAAGGGTTACTGAGAAAGCAAAGTGAGAGAAATTGGATTTGAACAAGATAAGAGAGGAGAGATGAGATAAGAGAGAAGTTGAATGAGTCCCCACTGAGGATAATAAGCAGAAAATCTCTGCCAAAATAATGTACCTTGCAATGAAACCCAAGATTGTTCTGTCTCAATTCTTTTTACCTATCAGCACATCAGCTGTTACATCCTCTTACATTGCTGAGCTTCAGAAACAGCAACTTAAAATTGCTATCAGTTATTCCATCACATCAAGATGCAAAGTCAGTACAGCTAATCCTGAGATTCAGCCTTGATGATGACCTACATGAGTGTCAACGTGATATCCCAGAATAGAACTACTATCCTTTTTAAAAAAAATTAAAAGTTCACGTATGGTTACAAAGCCACAAAGTTCATTAGAAGAACACAAATGCATTTCCTAGATCTTGCATGCAATCCTTAAGGAATGCCAGAGGGGAGTTTGCCTTAGCAATGTCATTTTTAGTCCCTGTGCATGTGTAAAAAGTTATTTTAACTTACACGCTCATGACACTATTTTGTCTTTCCACATAATTTCTCCTTCAGCTTCTGCACAGGAAAATGTGACCTGAAAAAGAACTATTCGTTTCTAGTGAGAAATCGATTGTGTTTTCCTCTTATTAAGTAATATAGTGGCTGAAGTCACAGAGGTAAGGCTTGCACACAGGTAAGAGGGGAAGGGATGGAAGGGAGCTAACAGGGTTGATCTGGAATCCATTTTTGCTTCTGCCAACAATTTCCTATGAGATACCTGGTAAGTCATTAAGCAAAACTTTTCTCTTAGGAGATCTTGAGTTTGCCTGTAACAAAATGTAAGTAATATTAGAAGAGCAGTTCCCTCTGGAGACCCAGCCCTAGATTGCTCCCCTTGACTAACAGACCTGCCATGCTTCCTGAATGGTGAAAAGAAAAAATATAATCCTTACTGCTGGAGTAGTTTATAAGCAGGAAAAAAAATCTTAAAAGAGCATCTTAAAAAATCTTAAAAAACCATTGAGAGAAAAAGAGATATGCTTTTCCTCTTCTAAGAGCTAGGAATATGGAGATTAGCCTAACATAACAAATTGGCTTGAGAATAATGTAAAACTGAGCACAGCCATCAGTCCACAGAAAAACCCAAAAAACAGCTGAAGTTCAGTGCTGAGAGCCTGGCATCGGACACACATTCCTTGACTCTGAGGCATCTGCAGCCCTAGGTGTAGTAAATGGCAGTCCTCACAGGATTAAAAATTTCTTACAAATGCATGGTTTGACCCATCATGTGCCATATTTGCATGATTAGAGGATTGTTATTTCTTACATGTTCATCAGCTCATGCTACTTATTCCCCATCTGCAGTCAGTGTCTGCACATGCCGTGAAAATTATTGCCATCATAGATCAAAGATTATGCCTCGAAAAGACAGAGTGGGCAGGAGGAAGAGAAAAACTCTCAAAGAATATGGATTGCATCAATATCATACAAAGTGAATTCAGTAATGAAGAATGGAAGATCTGATAAGTATGAACAAAGTAAGACTTCCAGTAAAAGCAAAGCAGAAATAACAATGCCTTCTTTATTTGTATTTCCTTCAAATGTTCTTGTTGCATAAGCCAGAGATTATAAGTCAATTATTCTATTTAGTATTCTTTTTTAAAAACCTTACATTTTATAGCAAGAGAGCTTATTTTACTTAGGGTTAGAAAAAATTTGATGGTTCAACTAAGCCATTCTTTAGTATACTGGTGATACAAAGTGCCAGTCTCTCACTGGATGCAATGAAAGCTTTTTCAATAATTATCTCCCTGAAAAGACACCAACTGTGCTGTCAGTTTTTAAGCTGTCAGGGTGGAGCAGTGTGTATACCTACAACAGAATTTATGCCTTATTATAGTCGTATCCAGCAGTGCTGCTAAAATAATACTCTTTTGGCAATAATTTTACAATTACTCCGCACTTCCATTCCTTTTCATTCTTAGACATTGCTGATTCAAACTTTCCCATCATCAATAATTTTACCCAAGCAGTCTAAAGGTTTTGTTGTTTGGGTGGGTATTTCGGGGGGAGGAGGGTGTGTCAATTAAAATCAGAAAAATTTTACATTTCACAAATTTCCAGATTACTTTTATTCTGTATTTATTTTTCTATCAATGTTTTGATATTGTCCAAACAGCTTGGTTTTTCATCATAAATTCCATGGGGAGCTTTGGGGGGTTTTAAGGTATAATATGGATCCTAACCAAAACTCTTTGTTCCTGGATATGAAATAGCTGCTACTTTTCTGCAGCTCAGCTGGGCTAGTGAAGTAGGGGATGTGTAGGAGAGGTGCCAGATACAAATGTCATTTATTTCTTCTTCAAGAGCAAAAGGCATCAACTTGTGTGACTCCAGCCTTGGGTAACTCACAGGCATGTGAGTACATGGGTCCTTCAGCTGCTCTGTATCATTTGCCTGGTTATAATGATGCAGAGGCTGACAAGAAATCTGAAACCCCAGCTGCCAATGTGGTGAGCAGCAAAAGCTACTCAGGCTAATGCTGGGTGTGGAGTCACCTCCAGGTGGTCTTGGCTGTGCAACCATTCCTCAGCAGCCTGCCTAGATCCCCAAATTTGCACCTCTCTGAGCTGCACCCTACATCCTTAGCCACAGAAACATTTTGCATTGTAGTTTATATGGTTTGGGGGTGATGATCCTTACCCTGGAGTTATAATGTTCTCTTAAGTCTCATTTTTTAAAAACCTGACACATTCTTAATTTTTTAAATGGGAATTACAGTTTTAATAACACAATGCATAGAACCAATGACTGTTCTATCATATCTGGATTTCAAAATTAAACCAACCTCGTCAGCACAACATAAACACCTGCACCTATACTATTCACAGACTCTACACCAAGGACTGTTATGACTCTGAACAATTTATCTGAAAAAGAAAATCAAACCTGTTAAACTTAAAATTTATAAAAAGCAATACCAACACAAGCATGTAGAATATTCACAAAGCTCAGCTACACAATGACTTCATGGCTCTACCCATATTCTTAAAAAATGAATCTTAAGAGTTCATATAGGAGTACAAAAATACTGTTTACACATTTCCCCAGTGGTACTACCAGTAAATGTTTATTCAGCCCAAAAGAATTTACAGAATACAGCTTACATCTCCCCAAGTTTATTTACTTTCTGAATTCCTGCTCCAACAATGAAGAAAACCACATAGGGCACTGAGTTTTGTTTCACTTATTACAGTTAGTTCCAACCAGCATTACTGCATTTTCTTTTTGTCTGAGGACACTGGAGTAACTGACTTGGGTAAAAGCAACTTTCAAAAAGAATTTATTTAATTTACACACATCACTGTCTGACTTAAATCTATTCAGTGACCTCGCAGCAAACTGCTAGATTTGAGGCTCAAGTGGAATGCTCTTTTAGGCAGCACACCAAAGGTTCATAACATATCAGTGGCAGAAATCACATTCAGATGCCAAAACACCTTCCAAAAGCAAGGGTCACTCCTCACTGGTGGAGGCTTTGGTGTTGAAAGCAAGGCTTCTACTTTTAGTAGCTCTGACTGCCACTTCATGAGGAGCTTGACTCTTGCATCCAGTCACTTAAATTGGACTTGCAGAAGTAAAAGACCAGATAAAAATAAGTCCAGCAATCATTGATCTCAGAGGCTAAGTAACAGGCCAACAGCTCATCTGTGTTAGTAAGGGGGAGGGGAAGCCAAAACCCCAGCAAGGTCATTGATGCAATATGGAGACAGCATCAAGGACAGGAAGGTCCTGGCTGTGCACTCAGTTACTCTTGCAGGAAGGGGAAAGGCATCTAACCGGGAATGGGCCTCAGGCGAGCTGCTTATCTGCTGAGCCAGCGTGGGATGAAAGGTTTGGCCTTCTTTTGTCTGCCCTAAAGGGTTTCAGCCCTGTAGTGGACGACTTCCACTAGGATAGCTTTTGAAGGAGGCTGGACATAAGGAATGGCAGGAATGCTAATAGCAGCAAACGAGAGGAACCGGTTCCAGACGCCCTGTCACCCTCTGCTGGGAAAATTTACTACAAAATACCAATGTCATTACTCAGACACCCAGAAAGGTCAGAATGAAAGTTTCACGTACAACATTAAGTCAGCCTCTTCTGCACAGCAATACAGGTTCTAAATACATGTCTATTGTAGGATGCAGCACCTATAGAAAGAGTGCTGAAAAGTAAAGTAATTTTATGTATCTGTTATCATGGAGATGACGAGGAATTGATTTTGAAAGGACTGTGTAAGAAGAGAAGAAAAGAAATCCGTAAAAGTATCATATATCAATGCATAGCTATATTTTATTGTTTATAGTGTTGAATGCCAACAGGAGCAACTTGTGTCATATCCAGACAGCCACATAATGGTTCTGTAACCTTTGCCCCCTTTGCTCCACACTTCTTGCGAGGTTTCAGATTGATGCAAGCTCCAATTCTGCAGCAGGACTCACACAAAGAAGCTTCTTGTCCTAGAAGTACATCCCATGAAGTCAGAGGTAAGGGCCACAAAAGCAGAAACTCACCTAACAACCATCAGACCCTGCAGACTATTTCATATATTCGTAATGTACAGAATCTCAATTCACTTGAGTCACCTCCTTGTGCAAATAACCATGGGACTCTCTTCTTAGACTGAGGTGTAAGCACAGGTGTAAAGTAACAGCTTGATACCATACTGGTCACAAGATAAACTTCTCTCTTATTTACGACCTTTGGATCATATTATTATGAGAAAAATCAAAGATTTAAGCGTCACGCAGAAGGAACACACCAAAAGCCTGCCTGTCCAAGTCGCTACCCCGTGGAGGAAGGAACCCCAGACCACCCACCTGCTTGCTTCCCCTTTAGACAAGGCGCCTTCCATTCAAAGAGCAGCACAACAGGGTGTTACGAGGAGACGTACAAAGAGCTCTTGGTTGGGCATACACCCAGATGTACCCACGCACACCTCCCAGTCGCTCTCTGGAAGAGCACCCGGGGTCCCACGTCCCCACCGCCCCCGGTGCCCCTCCCGGCATCCAATCTCCCCCCCACCTCTCTCTCGCCCCAGGAAGCCCCCGTTACCACCTCCCTCAGCCCCCGGGGGGGAACAGCCGCGGGCTCCAAGAACGAAGACCCGAGGCGGAGCAAGGCTCCGGGAGCAGAGGAGCCCGGCTCCCTCCGCACTGCCGGGGACGGGCAGCCGGCCTCACCTACCTGGTGGCGGCAGCGGGGGCTCGCAGGCACCACAGGTGCCTCTCCTGGACGAGACGAGGCGGGAGGGCCGCGGCAGCACCGCCCCGGGGACGGCCTCACCTGCGGGCGGCCGTAGGAGGGGCGAGGCCGGGGGTCGCGGGGGGCAGCGGAGCTCCGGGGCGGCTGTCGGGCCGCGATGCGGGCGCCCGCGGCTCAGGCCCGGGGCGGGCAGGTAGCGGTCCCGCTGACCGAAATGGAGGCGGCGCGGGGGGTGGAAAGGGGCTCCTCAGGGCAGCCGGTGCAGGGCTCTCCTCGCCGGCTTGAGGGGCGCCGGGGGCCTGGGCCGCCCTCTCCTCCCTGACACAGGTGAAGCGGACGTGAGGGGGAGGGCAGCTCGTAGGGCAAACGCCGCCGGGTAGCGAAGAGACGGCCCGGCCCGGCCCCCGCCTTTCGGTTTCGTTTCCCGCGGGCGTTTTGCCGGGGGGAGAAGGGGAGAGAGGGCTGAGGGGTGCAGGGCGGGCTCGGCGCTGGCCGGGCCGGGGGCCCCTTGGCTTCTCCGCAGGCCTGCTGGGCGACTGACATGGGGAAGCGGCACCAGATGCCCAAGCAAGATGTGAAAATTAATCTCTATTTTTTTACTGCCTCTTTATTTGTCGGGGCAAAAAATAAATCAGTTATCAAGTTTTCGAGCATCGCCATCTGACTGCAGCAGGGAGCAATGAACATATTGACAAAGAGCTCCGGGGGGGCACAGGGGGACCACCTGTAATTCGTTCAAGAGACACAGAGGAGTCAGATGTGGCCCTTTGCTGCCAGGCACACGCGTGCTGTGGGGTCCTGCGTGGAAAACCTATGGTCTGACTGCCCTGGGAGTGAACAGGCAATACCTGCCCACTGTGATTTTCCAGTTTGTATGATGCACATTTATCCTTTCTGATTGCCATTTCATATATGAAATATATGAAAATTCTGATTACCATTTCATATATCAAGCACAAGTCCTGTGAGGAGAGGCTGAGGGAGCTGGGGGTGTTCAGCCTGGAGAAGAGGAGGCTCAGGGGAGACCTCATCGCTCTCTACAACTCCCTGAAAGGAGGCTGGAGCCAGGGGGGGGTTGGTCTTTTTTCCCTGGCAACTATCAGCAAGACAAGAGGGCATGGTCTCAAGTTGTGCCAGGGGAGGTTTAGGTTAGATATTAGAAATAATTTCTTCACAGAGAGGGTGATCAGACATTGGAATGGGCTGCCCAGGGAAGTAGTGGATTCTCTGTCCCTGGAGATATTTAAAAAGAGACTGGATGTGGCACTCAGTGCCATGGGCTGGTAACCACAGCGGTAGTGGATCAAGGGTTGGACTTGATTATCTCTGAGGTCCCTTCCAACCCAGCCAATTCTATGATTCTACATAAGCGTGTGACACTGGTAGCTCCTCTAGGTCTCCCCATGTCCCCGTGCAGTTAGGAAATTTCCAAAGTCCATATATTAGCATTCAGACAGAAGACTCCAGGTTGATCTTTTGTTACATGGTTTCACCAGGGTCCTGACATTTTCTCCTTAAGCCCACAAGCACCTACTAGGAAATTGTCACTGCCTGTAAAAGACTGGAAAATAAGATGTGGGTTAAATCAACTGGGGGGGAGGGAAGCACAGAAACACAACTAGGCACAGAAGGACACCTCTTCCCCAAGTCACAAATTGCTGGATGCTTCTATTGCTCTGGGAAAAGCCCACCAGACTCCCCTTCCTTGGCTTTTGCTGTTGGCAACTGTCAGAAAGGGGGGCTATGGGACGTGGGGTCTGACCTGGCACAACTGTCCCTACAGATCAGGCTGCATGGTATGCCCCTCACGTTACCTTTTCCAGATGCAAATTGTCTCACTCTGGACTTGTTACTGCTTCTGAGTGACTAGTTCACACAATATCCTTTCTTCTGACCATCTGCACAGAGTCTTCCTCCTCACCCCACTTCAGTAAACCTAATAGGAATTTCTGCTAAGTGCACAACTTTGTATTTCTACTATTCAATTGCATGACATTTTTCTTTCTTCTGTTCGCAGACCCATCCAATTATTTCCATAGGCTATTCCAGTCCTTTTCTGTTGTAAAAGGAAGGACTTGGGTTTGTCAGCAAATTTCATTAGTACACTTGTGGGTTTTGTGCCAAGGTCACTAACAAAATTTTAACTAAGATTAGTTCAGAGATCAGTCCCTATGGAACTGCATCAGTAACCTCCTTCCATCTACAGTTCCCCTTTCAGCACTTGCTATTGTCCTTACTTTCCATTTCTTACATTCATTTGCATCTCTCCATCTTAATTAATATTTTCTCGCATAGCATCCTCTCAAATGTTTTATTGAAGTCCAGATAGATTCAATCTGCCATTTTTGCATTGTCTGAGAAAGTGATTTATCAGACAAAGGTACTGGCTTAGTCTGGTGTCTTTTATCTATGGCAAAGTCCTGCTGCATTTCAACTAGTTTTTCATATACCTCCACATCTTTAATGATATTTTGCCTTCTGCATTTGTTCTAAAGCTTTGTGTGCTAATGAGGTCAGATGAAAAAGCCTTTAGATGCTTGGATCAGTTCATTTGCTCACAAGTCTCACACAAAAGTCCCTATACTTTTCAGTATCTTTCCTGGACTGCCGGTGGCCACTAGGTATGACCCAAAATTAAGGCACAGCACGCCTGTGATTGAATTTGGATGAGCCCTTCAGGATGAAAAAGACAAATGTTATATTTTTAAACTTCAAAGCCTGCCTCACGGTTTTCTTCCACAAAACCCTGTGTTCAGATTGCCAAGTTCCTAGCTTTATTTACAGTCATGACTTTGAGATATTATATCTGCAACATGAGTGTTGTGGCATTGTTTTGCATATATCTCTTTTCCATGTTGAATGTATTTCTTTATGTTTGCATTGTTGTTGTGTTAACATGTTGTCTGCAACCCAACAAAATCACTTGGAGAATACTGCTTCTACTTTCCTCTTTATGAACATTTCCTGTCAGTGGATGTACAATAAATTCTATTATTGTAAAACAAAATAATTGTGCTCATCTCCAGTCAAACACCACCTCGAAATGAGATGTAGAAGTGAAATTTATGGGTTAATGAAGTGTTAAGTTAGTGCTTTCTTCTGAAAAAAAAAAATAAAAATAAAATAAAATAAAAAAAAGCAGCTTTTTCTGTAGTTATATTGGTCTTAAAAAGAAATCTCTTTCCATGGACTTTTCCACTTTTTAAATTATCTCTGAATTGATATAAGACTCCAAGCTTCCATCTTCCAAATGTTGAATGCCATGGTGAGATCCTTGCTGAGAATGACCCTAATTCCTCAGAGCAGTAGCACAAATGGAAAGGGAGAAGGCAAGTCCAGATTTTTAGCTGGATCACCATACTTCCATATCCTTCATCTAGCATGAGTCTCCCCTATTAGGTTTCAGCCCCTCCCTGTCCTTTTGCACATCTGAAAAAAGAGATTGAGGACTTTACATGGGCTCCAGCTTAGAGCACTGAGCTCAGTTTGTGAAAGGAGATTATCTAGAAAGTTGGAAGAGGGGATCTTCCAGTTGCTGACGTCTTCTGAGCAGCAAAATACAAATCAGAGCACTGGTGACTGTAGGAACAATCTAATGCTAAGTATAGGGTAGACTTTGGTCATAGAAAGCAAGTCACACTGATAAAACAATGGAGTAACATCAGGATGCAGATTTTTACTTGGTAAAGTATCACCTCTGCTTTCTCTCATGGTAGAGGAGGTTTGCATGCTGGGTCTCATCTTAAGATAAGACTCAACAGTGAGGCTAGCTGACCTGGCTGGAGGAAAGATCAATAGAAACAGTAAGGTCATGTTTTCAAGTAAGGCTGTGACATCTCACCAGGCTATACCTAAGAAGTCATGCAGCCTTTTTTAGTTAAATATGGTACTATATAGGAAAGTGTACTCAGTTTGACTCTACCATTTATATATATTCTAGCTTTTCACTTCCTATTAACAGGTACAAAAAGTATGCTATTTGTCATCTCTAAATCTATAGTATATATATGGATTCTCTTAAGGAACATAATTCATGATCATTAAAATTTGCTTTAAAGAAACTTGCATTTCCTCTCATGCAAAGTGACAATATGGGACACTGTGTCTATTTATGTGTAATGTATCAGTTACAGGATGAATGGCATATAAATGCATACACTCAGTGGAACTTGGAGTATTCTTTCAATGTGCCAATCATTTCTGAAATGGCACTGCAGTACTACTGTATGGATAATGAAGAAAAAACATCAATGTAAAAGGGGAGAGTAATTTTCTGTTACACCACTTAGAGTAAAAGCTAATCTTTTTCAATAACAAAAGGATTGCTTGGTTCCTGGTTTTCTTTCTTTAATACTTCTTCCATTCAGGCATCTTGTCAAAGCCTTTCACTGCTACAGAATAGAATTGAGCACCAAAGGAAAGAAAAGCAAGATTTAAGGGACTGAAGAGTTGTTTGAATTTTGTTTTTCCTCTCTGTTTGCTTTTCATGTTTATGAACTCACAGTTGGATTTCCTCAAACAGGAAATTCCACGGTAATTACCATTAGTGAGCTATGGTAATAGCAGTCCCATGAATCCACAGGCTCTTTTCAAAGGCATTCCCTTTTAAAGGAAATAAATGCAAATATGGGCCAAATCCTCATTTGCTGGATTAGTGTCACTGAATTTAGCAGCAAAACAATTTACTCTGGCAAATCATCCATACTCTCATTTCGAACAAGCTTATTATGAGACATAGAGTAACTGCAAGAGTAGTGTGGTATGACCCAGTACTACTGAAGCTTTGCTGTACAAATACATTCATTGCTTTAGTAGATAATGTAAACAAAAAGCAAAGTGAGCCTGGCTTGTGATTCCTGGAGGGCAGAGATAAGTAAGGATCAATGGAGAAAGATTGCAGATAGTGATTTTTATAAGAAATACCATTTTCAACAATAGGCTTCAGAAAGCAGCACATTGGTGCCAAGCAGCGGTCCACCCAACCGAGACCCTGCCAGATGTTTTTAAAAAGTCATACACTTTCTTGAAGGAAGACATTACAAAACCAGTCCCATGTGAAGATCTTAATGGAATCCATAAAATACCTGGTCTCTCACAGAGTGTCAAATTTAAATCACTTTCTAAAATTTTTAACAGCTGATGAATTACCTCCAAATAAAGTTCTTTTAATTTCATCAGCCCTTGTCCAGAAACCCATTCATCTGTTCATGATTACCACCTACCTCAACTACGCATAAGGCAGAGATTTAAACGTTGCTTTCTGGCATACATTACTTAATCAGTTTGTTCCTGAGTTAAGGCCTGAGAAGGACTGGCTTGTTTCAGGTCATGAAGTATTTTTATCTGCATTTGTACCAAAGTTTTGCATCAGTTCGCATCAAGGGCTCCCTCTCAATAAGAATATCTTAGAAGCATAACTGTGAGTGCCCTCCTTGTATAAAAGGGCATTAATATCATCATCAGAACAGAAAGGAGAACAGAGTTCTTCCCAAGTCAGCTTCCAATGCAAATAAAACAGTGAACTGTAAAATTAGTACATATGGCAGTAGATTTTTATTAATTGGTTAATGGCTCCAATAACATAGCTGCCTACACATCAAAGTCATGTAAACAGAGCTCAATCACCATATGGAACTAGTCCAAGACAATAATGGGCAACAAAGCAGGGCAATCCATTTCATGTTCCATATGGCTTCTGTTGACTTCTATCTATTATGCTGAAACTTTTCCGTATGCTATTATGGAGTATCATGTTTTGCTTGTCAAAATATATGTATGAAATCAGTAATCCAAGTGGATCAATGGCCCCAAAGTACAGAGGGTTTATTAAGAGAACTTAAACTGGATTTTTATATTTTAGATTTTTGCCAATATCAGCATCATGCTTACTTGAACCCTGCTTAATTTTGTTCTATTTGATGGAGATGGTTAAGCTAAATTTTACTCCACTATCAGGAGTAAATCATTATCTACAGTAATGAAACAGTCTTTTTTATTGTAGCATAACTATTGCAATATTGAACCGCAGAAGAGAAACACAAGGGCTGCTTGCAGCAAATACAAGAAAAGTTATTTATTTACGCATTCCTTTATCTGCACCATTTCAAGTGTATAGAGCAATGTAGATTATTTTCCTCTCTAGCAAGACAAATGGACAGAGATTCTTATTCCACAGTGAAAGGGATAGAAAGACGAATACTTTGAGGAATTCACTTGGGAGAAACACATCACTACTGTGAAAAGGCTGATGCTTTTTCTGCTTTCAGCCTGAACATATATATCACTTGTACCTAATAATTAACAGTTGGGATTTTCCAGACAGATGTGCTAAGTACTCCTTTTGAAAATCAGACATAGAAGATGGCCCTTGCAGAGTGAATTGTCAATGCAGTGTAAGAGCTTTTCCAAGTGACATGGGAGTACAATCAAAGAAAAGTGGTTTTGGGGCTGAGACTCAGTGAGTAGGGGGAAAAGATCAGCAGAAAACAGCAAGAAGAGCCTTCCATCTGGTGGAAGCTTTTTTTTTTAACAGCTGATTCAGAACTGTCTGCAATTTTAACAGTGAGTTTAGTAACCACCACTCACAGAGCCCTGTGCTTCTGCATTTTGACAGCATGTAACTGCAGATTGGGATGCTCAACAGATACATGGTAGAGCCTCAAACCACTTTCTCACCTTCCTTGTTGAAATGCTCAAAACTCCTATTCAGCAGTCAGTCTTCTAAATTATTTTGGAAACGAGGTGTGAGGGTCATGGTATTGCCTTTATTTTTCTTCCTAAAATAGGAAGGTGATTTGAACTGCAATAGCTGTTTGAACCTGGATCTTTCCTTCAAAAATTGTGAAGGGCATAGAGGCTGACTCTTGAACCACCTCTTTATATACTACTGGATGCAATGGTATCTTGGTTGGGTTTGATTGCTACCGCCCAGCCTTTCTCTCTTTTTGACTGGAGCATTACTGATATTTTAGCTGGATCAAAGAGAGTTTCATGTTTGGTGTCCAAAGTATAGGAAAGAGTAAGTGAAAATGAGGCAGCTGTTGTTTGGTATCCACTGTGTATCAAGCAAATGGATTTTCCATACTCCTACAGCTGAAAAATGGAGATACCTGAAACTTCTGTCAGCCAGAATGGCCTGCAGGATGAAGGAGGAATTGCATGCAATTACCACAGCTAGTACTGGTTTCCCACAAATAATTACTTGCTTGAACAGTTAGCATTAGTGCCCCACACATAATTAATTTTGACTGATCTGGCGCTTCTCCTATGGTCAAGTCAAAAGAAGGTTACTTCTGCTTCTTCCTTCAGTGATCTCACATACCTGCAAAGGATCACCTCCACCTGGCAAGGCACAGAAAAGAAAGCTGATCTACTCCAGACAACACACACCAGACAATGATAGTCTTCTGAACAAAAGGTAACAGAGGACTTACACGCTTCATTTCCCTAAACAGATTTATAAACTGCAGCAGCACCAACAGGTGTTGAGGTTTGAAGTCTCACATTTTGCTTTGGTTTTGGTTTTGTTTTTTTTTTCTTGAGCAAAGGCAGCTGGTGAACTATAGGGAAACTGCAAACTTTTAAAGAAAGGGCTTAATCCACCATCTGAAATTCACAAAGGCATTAAGTCATTATTCAAATGAAAAGCTGCTTTTATCCATTAACATTTTTGTCAACAACAAAAAAAATGCGAGATGCTGATATGAGGGGAGATACACGCATTCTTATTTATATGGTAATTGAATGGTCAGGGAGTTTGCCTGTTATTTTCCTAAGACATGGTATATGTCAATTAAAACTGTGTTGCACTGCTCTTCTAATGGAACCTGGCACCATTAAGAAATCTTTTCTTCTTCCTAAGATGTGATGGGGAAAGAGGCATTGAAAGTCAACCAATTTATGCAACCTACTTTGTAAAATGATTGCTGGCTTTTGCCTTTCTACAGACAAAGCAAAATTAATAATTCTTCTCTGTAACAATTGACAAGAGAATTATTTCTGTCTATCAAACCCATCCTAAATAGGAGTAAAAATATTGCTTCCCCTCCCATAAATTTGCATACTTAGTGTTCTTAGTAAAATCTGGTGAGTTATAATTCGATGGCTCATATTCTTTGTCAATCAGGCTTCTTTCAAGAGTGAAAATGTTCTTAAAAGCCAGTGTACAAGTGCAATTCTCTTCAATCCAAGTAGCACGTGCTGTAAATCATAGTGCACAAACTCTGGCTTCATTTAAATGGGCCGAGTTCCACTGATACTGGTGGTGCTGTTGTTGGGCTGGGCTGGATCCCAGAAGTCCAGCAAGCCCCACTGCAAATGCATTGTTAACAGAGGTAATTGTCAGTGCAGCAGAAGCACCCTGAGAAGACAGATCTTTCTGGTGTGTAAGTAGCATTTTAATACCCATTTCATCACTCAAGCTGGAGCTGCTGCTTTGTGTTCAAGCCAAGGGAGCCATTTGTCACCGTTTTATGCTTACCTGTCTCTTGATTTATGCAAATTCCCCAGGGCCTCTCACAAAAAGAAAAAAAAAGCAAAAAAAGCAGACAGACAAATCACTATTCAGTGGTGTGGGATTATTAGTAATTTTTGCTGAACGTGCTCACACATATGCCACTAGTTTTCCTACCTATGTAGCCTCTGTCTGAAACAGGACAAGTTGAAAGGTAAAGACTCCAATGTTATCAGAAATAAAAGAGGTCAAAACCACCATTTAGAAAGGGGTTTGAAAGAGTAGATGTTGAGAAAATCTGAACAGTTGATCTGAAATTTCTAAAAGGTGAATTGCCTAAATCTCGAAGTAGCATGCCTAGATAAGGATAAAGCTCAGACTCACAGGTTGTCCAACATCCTTCCACTCTGGATGAATTTCCTGCATCCCATGTGCAGGCGTCAGAGCACTCACAAGGAAGATGAATTGCATAAACACTTGGCATGCTAAGCACAAGATAAGTCCCTCAGCACAGACAGTAATCCTGAAAGGAATAAAAAATATCTTCCCAAATAAATTTGCATTAAATGTGTATGGTATCTTTATCGTATCACACATTTTGGCTATAGAATATCTTTCTGCAAATGCAATTTGGAGAAGGTTTTAGATCTGGGAACAATTGGGATAGGGTGATGTTTCTGGTTTTCTGGTACACAAAAAATTTAATGCAGTATTTACTTAACTCAGTGGTGCTGTTATACAAGTTCTCCAAATCAGACCTTAAATGCAATGCCCTAAAACATATTCATTTTTTATTAAAAAAAAAGTGGTCCAAACTAAATAACATGAGTTGGCCAAAGCAATGCCAGACAGTCTAATGTCTAATGATCTTGTAACTGTGTAGCTAAGATAATGGAGAATTTGAGAGAGTTATTGATAAGCAGCTAGACTAACATGGATGATACCTGTAGCCTATCAGTGAATAAAAACAAAAGAATCAAGAAAAAGCTATGCTAAACACTGTGGTGCTGTAGGATAAGGAAGTGTAGCAGAGGAAGTCTCTCAGTATATTTTCAGGCTGATTTAAAGTGCCCAGATTGGTTAAAAACTCTGGTCTTAGCTGAAGACTCTGGTAACTAAGGTGACAAAGGAGTTAGGAGTTTTCATGTGAATGAGGTAAACAGCTGATCAACAAGTGCACACAAAAAATGATGGTACTACTGCTGCTCATTATGTTAACAGTAGCAAGTACATGTTCAAGCTAGGCTCATAGGTTTATGGCATTTGACACTTTTTATATTGGCAAAAATGCATCCGAGGAAAATGACACCACATCTTACCTACACAAAAAAATTGTATTGCTGTAGGTGACTGATACACTTAGTGCAGGAGAGCTACCTAGAGAAATAGATGCTGAGAGATGCCCTAAAATTTTCACCTTGGACCGTGATTTCCACTAAAGTATTTAGGGCTGTCAAAAAATAAAAATTAATTGGTGAAGCAAAAGCATTCATATACTGTCTTGTTCAAGAAACCTACTGTAAAACAAGTGGCACAGATTTACTCTGGGATTTGAATTCTCTCAAGTTACATGACTGTAAAAATTTATAACACATAAATTTTAAAATAGTATTTCATTGGAAAACAAATGAGCATTATGCGTTATTCTAAAAAATATTAATTCCAAGTTGCACAGTATTACAGAAATATCCCACTTTCCAATATCAGAGTTTTTAATAAAAAATTAATACAAAAAGCATTTTATTTCATCCATTTAATCATGATCTCAAGATACCACCATGGAAAAAAGGAATAACAAAAACCCAAGTGCAGGAGAAGTAAATATGAGTACATTTTGCTTACTGAAGTAGATTTTTTGATCAGGAAAACTAAGAAATGCTGGCAGGGAGGACGCAAGACTGTCTCCCCTTCTCTGTTCCTGAGGGAAATATGTTTGTTACACACCTCCTCAAGCAGGTAGGGGCTGTATGCAAAGCCAAAAATGGGACTGGATATTAGAGCTGATATTCTGGAAATAAGCCTGGTGATGCCTAATGCTGATCAGTGATGAGCAAGAGGTGGTGAGCAGGCAGCAAGAATACAGTGATAGAGACTGTGGGCACCAGTCAAAGTTTTCTATGTATGAAAATAATTTCCTAGAACCAAAGAGCTCATGGGGAGGAAAGGGCTTCTGGGCCAGAAAAATGGTTGCAGCTGCAAAACGTGGCAGAACAGTGTGGGGGTTACACTTTATTCATAGGAGGGCTAGAGAAATCAGTGGAAAATGACAGGCAGTCAGAAAAGACAAAATAATGCCATAAAATAACTGAATGCTGGAAACACAGAGTTTATGTTTTTCATGGACTTTTGCACTTTTCAGACATATTGCAAGCACTCCCAGAAATCTGCCAAGGGAGAACAAAATGAAACCAATCCCATTCTCCCACCTCGCCCCCGTGCAAGAGATCTTTTTCTTTGTCCCTTCTCTTTTTTACCCCACCTTTTCTACTGACTTATTTTTCTCATTCATCATGGATGCTGTTCCTCCTGCCTCTTGTTTGTTTCTGTGTCTCATCGCTCCACACACCTTCCAGGATACAGAGCTTGCCAGGGATGATGCATATTTCAAGGGTGACAAAAGAAGTCATTCTTTTAAAAAACACACCAAAACTTGTGCCAAATATTTCCATGCAAATTAGTACTCGGCAGATAACCATTCTCCTTGACAGTCTCTTTGTAAGGATGCACCAAGTGAAGATTGTTCAGAATAGACTGTAAATGCAACCTGAGTTCTGCTTGAAAACCAGCACAATCGAGGCAGTTTGATAATGTATGGTTTGGAGCTCCTGTGGTTATAAGACCCTGTGGATAAATTTTTTGAATCCCTGGTCCCATTATGAATTCCATAAACAATATTCTGCTCCTGAATGTTAACATGCTGAGTGTAGCAAGGAATCAGTTTACAGAAGTCCCTGTGGAGTGGGCAATGATATTACAAGCATCTGTTGTATTTTCAGAAGCATCACGCTGCTTTTTCTCTTAGGGTTTATTACTATGAACAACCAGTACACATGAAAAAGCCAAAAGCCATTGGAAATAAAGTAGGAAAAATTAAAAGGAAAGTATATAGTGCTTAAAAATTCTTTGAAAATCTCTTAAGTTACACTGAAACTTTTTTCAGAAAGTCCCACAACTACAAGGGAAATTCTACATATTCTATAAATGGTATTACTCAAACTTCAGGCTCTAGCCTTTTATTTGTTTATATCCACCAGAGGAACGAAAGCCTTGAGCTCTTCTGTGCTAAGATCTTCCTAAGATCTTCATAAATGCAGAATGGAAGGGAACCAGGCCTACAGAACCTTACAGTCTAAGAGATACACAAAAATCGAGTGCCAGGGTTTTTTTACTACAAGGTTTTCAAAAGAGCACAGGTCAAGTACTATCTTCTAGCTTATCCTACTAAAAATCTCCAAATGAATGCAATTTAAAAATACCTTTTGGCTTAAAGGAAGGCTCATCTTTGTGTCCTACTAATATCCCTTATCCTGTATGTGTGCCTGCATTTTAGCGTACAATGGAAGTTTATTGTTTTTTTAAGGTTGATTCTAGCAATAAAGATAGCTGGAGTTTCCAGTGATAGCAGATAACAACAAATAGCCTTCCTGGTAGTCAAATAGTACATCTGAAGAGCCATGCTCAGGAGAGAAAGGACTTTGAAATAATTCTTACTACAACTAGAAGTCCTTTTAGAACCCTTTATACAGTGCCCCTAGAAGCTGTAAGCTGGATACATTCCTCCGTACCCCAAACATAACAGCCAAAACAAAAAGCAAACCTCCAAACTTGTGCAAAGAAATCTTTTTTTCACTTTACACTAAAATCTCTAAGCCCCTACAGATAATCAAGCATCGTTTGCTGAATTTCAATTATATTTTCATTCAGAATTCACCTAATATGCCTTGATATGGTTTCATTGTGATAATTTACATTTGATCCATCTTTGCTGAAAAGAGAGAGGAAAGTTTGGGGCACAGTCTATACTCTGTACACTTCCCTGTAAGCCCATCAATCAGTATCTATTGTGTCTGTTGCCAACTGGGTATTACTACTAAATAATATATGCACATTAAGTTCTTGGCTCTGGAAAGATAACAGATCTCTCCAGACCTAGAGGTAGCACTACAGCAGTTACCGCCAGGGAGCTTTATCAATAGAAGAGAATTGATACATTTGCTATCTTACAATCTCAAATTGCCAAAGAGCCAGCACTGTGTGCTGTGCTTCCATACAGAGCAGCTGAAATCTTTAGAGAAGTAATTGGTAGCTCACCAATTGAAAGCTTAGGTCAAAATCAATGGGGCTGATGGCCACCTAGGAATTGCTGCTACCCATTGCTGTAAATTATGATCAGTCACCTTGAGAAAAACACAGAAAGTTGAAGAACAGACCAAAAGCCTATTTAAGTGGTTCTTCATCAATTACATTTAGACAGAGCCCCCTGTACTGAATTCACCCGTTTTTCAAGTAATTTAGGTAACTATGAACAGAAAGGGGTGTGTAATTATTTAAAGCATCCATCCTTGATACTCTTATGGGGATTTTAGAGAAATATTGAGTTTATCCCCTTTATTCATGTTAACACTTTGTCACTCGTTAGTGCTTTAAAAGGAAAAACTTCATGTCTTCAACCCTCTTTTTCCATGCTTAAGATCTAATGTGATTTGCTGAGGACTCCATAGTTTGTAGAAAAGGGCACAGGGGGCTAGAAAGGAGAGTTTGGCAAGAGAAGAAGAATGCTATCGTTTTCATACTATCAGTTTCACTTAGCTTTACTATTTTTTGGCAAGCCACAGGCATAACTGAAATTACTTGTCCCAGTATGTAAAACATTAATCTCTGTACACATTCTGCTGTTCCAGGAATATTTGCTTTGCAAAAAGTAATCTTGAAAAATAGGAAAGTGAGTACTATGAAAGGCAGCGTTATTCTGAAATCTATTTAAGAGAAGCAAATTTTTTTGCTGGAACTCATACAGCACCATTACCGTGATCAAAAGTTAGAGGAGTTTTTTTTGATGATGTTGCAAATGCCCCTGGAGGATCAGAGAGGTTGAACCAAGATGTTGCATGAAGTATAGTTACAAATAGAGGGATGCTTAAAAATCAGAGACTGTCAATTGCCCTCATGTCAAGTGAAGTAAGCTGAGTTACACTAGTTACACACTAGTAATAACATCCTCAGCTGACAAAGTTTTTAAGGAACATTAGGATTACAATGCCTAAGAAGCACCCAGGGATAGATCCTTGCCTTGCAAAGTGCTCTGCAGAACACATTTATAATCCCATGGGCTAAACAGACAAGGCAATAGCAAGAATCAAATCTATAGTTACTACTTTTTCCTGTCATGGGTTTACTCTGGAGGTGAAGTGGTACATGGAAATGAAAACAAAACAGAAAGGAAACATTGGAGAAGTAGTTATGAGGAACAGGAGATAGGGTTTAGAGCAACAGCCAGGCAGCATGAAAAGAAAGAAAACAAGTGAGACCTTTGAGTTGAACCCACCTGGTTGAAGGAGAGACTGTTGGATACAAACTGGCATCAAATGCTGCAAGAAAACCCCATTTGCCCATGGGAGGATGGAGAGGGCTGGCATCCCTCATGCCACGCTCCCTCTGCTTCTTTTAGAGAGTCTGCAGAAGACAGTAATAAAAGGGATGCTGCAAGGTTGCTGGAGTTTCACCCTAATATTGGAGTAACAGTTTCTGAAAATAATTACTTGCCATTCAGATTGTCTGTGTTTCATTTCAGCCCGTTGTGGGTGGCCTCAGTACTGCAAGGTAGAAAGCATTGCTCCAAATTGAATAGCCTTCAGAGATGAGGAATGGCCCAGCATCTCACTGGACTGAGCTCAATTTTGCTTTTTACCAAACAAAGTTGGATGAAAGTAGAAATCAAGGAGATGTTGGCTTCTGTGATAGTCAAGTAAAATAGACTACATGCAACTCATGCTACAACAGGCCAGTGAAAAATCAGTGTCAGCTAGCTGTTAAGGTAATACATGAGGTAGTAACCTCCAAAACTAAACTAGAAACTAAATTAGGAAGCTAATGCATGGTTTTCCAGAAATGGTAATGAAGGTTTTTACCTAGCAGTCCCAAACTTCCAGCTAAGCTTTGGGATTCAAACAGATCCGAGTTTTCTAACTCTATTCCCATTAAAACATGTAGCATTAATAAAAATTAAAGAGGCAATAAAAAAAGATTTGTACTGCGCCTTACATCTCAAGATCTTTACTTCTAGAATTCTGAAATTCTGAAGTTTTCTATGCCTCAAAAATACAGTTTGTTTCATGTCTTATTATCTATTGCAGTATCAAAACACGTACATTAATTGAAGGTTCCTTCTGTCAAGTCATATAACATTATCAAATTATGTCTAGTTCGAGAACAGTTATTTTAATAAGCAAAATTTTGGTTTAGCATTTTGAGACCAATTTTTATCTTCAGTAAATCTGCCCCTGACTGTGCAAGCTCCACCAGGTGAATGCAAAGTTATTATATTGGGTTGCTAACCAACAGCTTGAAGAGAGCAACACTGGGACTATGAATGTTGTTCAAAGTCCAGCATAGAAATTTAAAAATATCATACAGCTCTGTCCATTTCAAGTGTCAAAGCAGCAAACTGGAAATCCAGACCCACATTAAGAGCCTGTACTCTTTATTGTTTGGTGCGTGTATGAGCTGTAGCCACAGTTATTGGCTTTGAGAAGAGCAAAATAATAATCTGCAGCTCTCAGCACTGCAGTTCATTGTATTTCCTCTCACGCACGTGTATCCACATACTCAACCTGACAAAGCAGAGTTAACACTGTGTATTTGCTAAACAAAAAGATAAAGACAATTGAACTGATCTCACCGTTTAAATACACTGTAACATTTCAACGTCTATAAATTTTGTAAAACAAAGCAGGAAAATCTAACAGCACTGAATTCAGCTGTCTACACTGAGGCTAAAAAAAAGGCTCAGCTGGTATTTCCTGACTACAAGGACACAGGCACTGGGGCTTCAGAGGAGAAGAAAAAACTTGCAGGAGTGGGAAGGAAGCACCATTTAGTTGCAAGACAAGAATATACAGAAAACACTCTCTAGTAGATAAAAAAAAATCCATTTAAATTAAGCTATTAATAGTTACCTGCTTTATAAGTATATAACATGGGGTTTTCTATCTTAATTTTCTGTCCACTTTTTGCTGTTGCATTTTTAGCTTTTCTGACTGTAACTGGGCCCTGATACCGCAATGAAATGCAGAGCTCACCCCAGGCTCAGCCCTTTCACTCTGAAGTATCTCATGTAAACATGTACCTAGATAGATGATTTTAAACAGCTTCAGTCAAACTAATGTGAAAGTCTGCCTGGGTGCTTGTTTTGGTTGGAAACAAGCAGATTTTGGTTCAGCTGATATGAGTTTTGTACCATTTGTCCTTCATCTAGCAGAAATTAAGATAATAAATTACAACACAAATCAGGACATGCCAAGGGAGGTTTAGATTGGATATTAGAAGAAACTTCTTCACTGAAACGTTTGCCAAACATTGGAACAGGCTGTCCCAGGAGGTGGCTGAACCACCCTCCCTGAAGGTGTTTAAAAGACATGTAGATGTGATGCTTGGGCACATGGCTTGGCAGAGTTAGGTTAATGGTTTGCCTTGATGATCTTAAAGGTCTTTTTCAACCCGAATTATTCTATGATAAGACACTGATTGAAAGATACTAATAAAAATGCTGGGTCTGTGTTATTTTTATAGCTAACGCTCATATATGGGATACAGGATAAACAACAGCAAGCAGAAAAAATCCAACCTATACAAAGGCTGTTTAGAGGTAAATAAACAATCACAAACACAGTGATGTGAATGTAAACACAATCTTGAATGAAGAGAAACCTGCATGAGTAAGGACAAGAGGCTATTCCTTTTTCTATTATTTTTCAGAGTTCCTGGATCTCCAAGATACCCTTAGTGCTTCACAGGAATGAAGGAGATGGGGCACTTTCTTTACTTATAAGCAGCCAAGTGTAATGTATGCTGCAGGAGATGCTCCACAATAATGCAAATATAGAAAGAACATCAATTACAATCTTACTAAAGTACATCACTTTGGCCATAGAAGCTGGATATCTGCACATGCCTTGAAGAAAAAAGGAAATATGCAACATCTCCTTTGCTACAATAGGAACTAGAGCAGCTGCTCTTGGTGCTGCAAAGGTGTTTTCAGATTCCCCAGCAATTTGGTGTGGTTAGTTTTCTTTTTAATTTCTCTCTGAAGGGGAAACAAAAACAATTAACAAAGATGCTAAGAGAATCTTTGCTATGTCAAGACATACCCTGCTTTGCAGTTTACATTTTCTATTCTGCAGTTGTTTGGTGGTGTGAGCCAATATTACAGAGTATATATTTATCTTTGTGCTTCCCACAAGCTGAGCACAGCTATTTTATCATGTCCATTTCATATTAGAGGGTTTACCTGTTTCCTTTCAGGAGGCAAAGAGATTACCAAGGGTAAAGCATTGCTCAACAAAGTTCTGAACAGCATTTCTACTAAAAGGGGATTGTTTTCCTTTTTTAAAGATGAAGTGAGAGACGTATAACTAGAGATGGAAGATGAAAGTATCTTTGCTGCTTTGGTGAGGAAACAGAGAAAGGGAGATACAGCTTTAGAAGTTTTCTTGAGAGGAAGAAGCATATTAGAAGAGATAAATATTGCTTTACAAAAAAAAAACCAAAAACAAAACCAAAACCCACACAAAATACAAAACAACAAAAACCAAAACAAAACCCAAATAAACACAACACAAAGCATTCCTGTGATTTCTATGCAGAGATTAAAATCAGGCCTGCCATTTAGAAAATAACAGGAACCAGTCCATGCAGGCAGGGAGCACTGGAACCTTGTCACTGAGCAGGGGATACAAACCCAACTCTTGTATGCTCAGGTTAGTGCTGGCAAATTATTACTGATTCTTAGGTGGAATTATTTCATAGAGTAAGAGACAAATATTTTCAAATTTCATCCCCAGCCCAGGCTTCTTGCCCACTTCTTTGCACAAACACCAAAGAATAGGATTTTCTTCCTCTGGACAGTGGCCATTTAAATCTTACTGGTTTCAAGAGAATCAACACAGTATTAAAACCAAATTGTTTTGAAATTTCCACCATTATACGCCCTAGTTTGTGGTTGAAGGAATGCATAAAATACTCTTTTTTTTCTCATAGATAGGTACTGTCCACTTAGAGTCAAAGCAGGGAATTTAATTTGCCAGAAATTTTTCTGAAAATTCCTCCCAGCTTAACATTTCCATTTAATTTTTTATTCTTGAAAATACAGTATAGTCCATTACTAGTGAAAATTGTGGTTTGACCCCATTTGTTTCTGCTCATGCTTTCTCAAAGGCTCACATCACCGCAGGGATGCTGCATTTTCTGTATTTCTAATGCTCAAGCTTGTTTGGAGAAGCCTCACAGATCTGGATAGAAACCTCTATTGGTTTGTAAATCAATTTATTGTTTCCACACACAATAGTAACTTGTCTTACCTCCAAAAGTCAAGCCAGCTATAGCATCTGAGAGCTTTGGCTCAGGGACTATGTAAGTAAGTAATTGGTCCCATGGTATCAACTGGAAATGTGAGACATCAAACATAATCTGTTTTGCTAGCAATCTAGTTCTAGAATGCCATAATGTTTACCATGAGAACCACAACCAACAGCTACTGCAACCAGCTCAGCTGGGAGATCAAAGGAAAACCAGGTCTCTTGTTCCATATTGGACTGATACAGTTTGAGCAATGGAAATGAGATGGCCTCTCTGCTCTTCTTTTCTGGACAGAAATTTTAGTTCACTCCTTCCTCCAAAAGGACAGAACTCACAGGGAGATAAATACATAAATAAATTAAAAAAAAAAAAAATCCTTCAATTGCTAGTAAGTTAGTTGTGATTGTTATTTGACATACAACATTAATACTGTCAGGAAGTAATTTCCCCTTCCCTGTCATCATCAAAAGTCACTAAGCCATTTTTACAGTGTCTTCTAACAACTAAAAAACCTTTGACCTCAAGAGATGACCTTAAAAAGAAGGATAATCCCAACACATGGTACCCTGGTGCTAAATATTTAAAGGGCAGGAGGTAGAGCTGTGTAGTACACCACAGGAGAGAACCCAAAAGTGAGTCAAGCTTTGATGAAATGTCTCCTTGCAGTCTGTCTCCAATGCTGTTCCTTCTTGACAGTGTTATTTTATCTTTATCAAGTGCTTTTTGTTTTGTGGAGATGGATGCCCAGAGACAAGCACCAGTGGGTTCAGGGCAGGAGGCACCAGGCATCACCATTTAACACCTAGAACTGCCATGGCACTGCTCTGTAGCTGGAAGTCAATGTGTCAGCACAGAGAAGTGTGGCAGAGGCTGCCTCAGAGCTGTGCCCATCTAGAAGACTAAATGCCTATCTCAGCAAAGTAGTTGTTAAGTATCATGATCTTCATGGCCTTGATCTTCACTTACTAACTGGTGTTGCCTAGCCACCTGTCACAAAACTAAAATGTATCTCCTACTGTAAGAAAAAAGCAGAATTAATCCACTGACTTTCTGGAGTTCAGTGAGGAACATGTCCAGGCCATACAGTTTCATCCAGTGTTACTCATTAGCAAGGTGCTGACATTTTTGATCATTGGCTCTCAGATTCTTGGGATGAGGGGAAACTTTTCTTTAAAAACTTTAAAAAGCTTCTCTTTAACTGGGAGAATTTTTACAACCTGTAGTGTTTATTTCTGTATCACTTCTTGCTGCTAGTCCCAGTGGGAGGCTGGAGAATTTGGGTATTTGCTCTATTGCTTCACTGTCTCCAGATCCCTTCACATGGATCACACCAAAGAGCCACTTACAAAGTGTTACAAAACATTTTAGTGAAAGGATTACCTATTTTGGATCTAGCAGACCCCCAGCATCTGGGGAAATTAAAACAGTGGCATATACCAAAGATTTTCTGCAGGGAACCCTTGGTCATACTTCTCACAGTAGCTTTACAAGCATCCACACTCCACCTATAAAGTAGTAAGTTGGATGTTATTGAAGAGTACTTTAATCCAGAGGGACTTTTTCCTCAGAGGGTGTTTCTAAGTCAGGATAGAGGAAGATGTTTTGGAGGAAACATGGATGGAAAATTTCTTTCTAGAATCTACATCTATTTTTACCTAGTGTTGAAGCCTTGAATAAAAATGTGGCCAGCAGTATATGCTTCTCCTAATTAACAAGCAGTTTTGCTTTTGCAAACCCTTTCATAATAATACTTAGGCCCTGCTAGATGTGCTTTACACCAAAACTAAAATTCAGAACTGTTTCCTTCTCTGACTTAAGGACCACATAATGAATTTGAAGAGCTTTGACCCAGTGCTGCTGACAATCCAAATGATTTGTTAAATTCCCTACAGAGAGAAACAGAGCCAAGCTTTTAATGTAATCACTCAATGCTTCAGAAGCCAAAGAAATGAGAATTCAAGTTCCACATCTTGTTCCTCCCTCATATTCAACTGACCACTTCCTGCCTGAAAAAAGCCTCCACATTTTTAAGGAGAAAACATTCTGCTGGCTATACCTACCCATCTTCTCTCTATTAATGCTTAGAGAAGGAAAGAGATGGGACCAAGCCCCTGTGGATTAGAAAGCTTAGAATAAATCCCACTTGAGAGTTACTTGCTCTGCGCCAGACATGGAGCAATGCTGCCACTCTGGTCTTTTTCAGCTTCTTTCAAAATCTCAAAGCATGATCTTATGTGCATAGCTTTGAGATCACAGTGTGCTCCTACTATGGGGCTTTTGGGATGCCTCACTTCCATCTAATATTTGGCCTCTTTTTGCATTTCTGATGCCTGGCTGCACAAAATCTATCAAGTGAAGAGCAAGTGATGCTCCTGTGATGCTGTCCCAGTAAGGTCATGGATTAACACTGCTGTCCTTGTTGGTTTCAAGTCTTTTCTCTTGTTCACAAGGTTAAAGAAATTCCATCCAATCACCCAGACTGTTAAATAGACCAGTTTACAGTGAGTGTTTGAAATTAGAACTATTTTTCCAAGTGCCTTCTAGAAAAATCCTGCTGTAAATTCTCTTGGAAATATGAAGCAAAGTGGCTTATCCGGGACCACATGATTCCAGGCAGCTTAGTGCCAGACCTACATATGACCAGATCAGTTAATAAGAAAACTCCAGTCCATATTCTGTGCTGAGCTATGGGATACGAGTGAGACACAGATGAGATGAGAAGATACAAAAACCTCATCCTAGACAACCAGAAGCAGAGAGGGCCCAACCCTGGCACAGGCACACAAGAAGAAAGAGGACTTAGCTCCTGGCTGAAATGCAGTGCCAGGCAGAGAGTGCAATAAAAAGCACTCCTCTCACAGACATCATTAGCAGACACGGATGTGTTTTGCATCAAGATGCTGGTAGAACAAAGAAGGAAAACACCTCATGTCTGAAAGACAAACCTACCTTCTTCCTTTACCATGCAGAGAAAAAGTATGCCACTGGAACCCAGAGAGATCAGGGACAGCTGCCTCTCAGAGACAAGAGACAAGTATTTATATCCCAAAACCCTCCCAGACAGGAAGAAACCAGAGACTGCCTTGCTGGGGACACCCTGGCCCTCAGCTCTCAGTCTGTGCCTCTCTAACCTGCCTATTTGCCCTGCTCAGAACCTGTGGAGGAGCCTGCTGTGCCTTCCCTGGACACCTTGAACATGCAAAGAAATGCATAAACTGTGGCTTTTAGGTGATGGGCAAGATGTGAAATGAGCCACAGCTGCAAGGCAGGTGATTGAAAGTCACAATAGAGTCATGGTTCACTGAAGAGTTGGTCCACTGAGAGAAGTGAATTGCACCAAAGGTAAGAAAAAGAAGAATCTGACTGCATGATCAGAAACCACCAATATAAGCACAAGTTGTGGCAGGTCAGGTTTGGCCATGCTCCCCCAGAGGAGACCCACTGGTGAACCTGAGCACCAAGGAGAGGTACCTGCCTTGCACAGTGCCTAAGGCAGAGGAGTTACATGTGGAGACCCTGGTCCAAATCTGCAGGAGGATCATCTGATCTCCCTATAGAAATCAATCAATCTTTGAATTACCAAGCTTCAGCAGCTCTGTGGTAGTGCCTGTATCTCAGGCTACTGGCTCCTGGGTGGGGATACAGGGAAGTCATCAGCAGCTCCAGGTGTCCCTGAGGTTATAGAAGTGACATGCAGGGTGGAAGCCAAGACAGCTAATGCAAGAGCTATTTGCTTCAGTTTGTTAAATGGGCCTTCCATGTCCCAGCTCTCCACATCTCAGGAGATAGCCCTGCTGTGACAGATGTGTTGAACAGCCTGGACTCTGACTGTCTGCACTGCCCTGCTGCTGTTTCTTCCTCTCACTGGGGTCTTTCAAAGGAACAATTAGTTCTCCAAGTTGCTCAGCCTTCTCACCTTCACCATGGAATGAGAGACAATGGAAGGGGCACCCTTCTGAAACAACACACAGCAGTTCATGCCCAGCTCATCACCAGAGTCTGCGTGACCCAAGGAAACCAAAGGGTGCTAAGCTTGTTGAGTTTCTCAACCTTGTCAGTCTACAAAATAAAGACAGAAGTCTGATCAGAGACTTACTTTCTTGTAGCAAGCCCAGCATGTTGCTGCTGTTCTCTTAGAGGGACTTAGGAAAACAAGAACACAAAAGGTTTTTATATACAGAGCTGGCTCCTCCACTCTCAGATGCTGCATTGCTTTCAGATGCATTTATTTGGAGCAATGGTGCGATCCAGTGGCCAGTTTGGATAGTAACACAGTAATATGCACAGACTGTAATACTGCACAAACTCTAATCCACTGCAAAACCAGAAAGCACCTAAAAGGAGCTACAATACCACTGAGTCAGCAGAGGAGTAATGATGTCTATCGATGAGCGATGTTAAGAGATGCATAGAAGATCTATGTTTCTTGTTAAGAGGTGCTCTGGACTGAGGTGTTGGAATCAATAAATGGCACAGTTCTTTAGGGCCAGTAGGGGCCATCCTCACAAAACTGTATAACATTAGCATTTTTCCAAGAATAAGTTCCCTGTGATGCTAAGCACGGATGCTGTGGACAGCAGCACCGAGCCCAGCACCACCCTGTGAATTCCAGAAGGCAGCCTACACCCCAGTCCAGGGAGCACAGCACTTCCACAACAGCTCCCTCAGGGAGGAAGGAGCCCATCATCTAAAAGGCATTAGCACTGCCATCAACATTTTAAATAAGTTGATTTTCTGAAGGCTAACATCTGGAGGCTGGAATGGGGATTTATTTGACCAGTTGCTCTAGACTGGGTATTTTAGCCTAGAAAGTACCTGGAGAGAGGCAAAGAATCATAGAATCATAGAATTGGCTGGGTTGGAAGGGACCTCAGAGATCATCAAGTCCAACTCTTGATCCACTACCACTGTGGTTACCAGACCATGGCACTGAGTGCCACATCCAGTCTCTTTTTAAATATCTCCAGGGACAGAGAATCCACTACTTCCCTGGGCAGCCCATTCCAATGTCTGATCACCCTCTCCGTAAAGAAATTCTTTCTAATATCCAACCTAAACTTCCCCTGGCACAACTTAAGACCATGCCCTCTTGTCTTGTTGAAAGTTGCATGGGAAGAAGTGGGAAAGAAAGTGGGAAAGAAAGTGGGAAAGAAAGTGGGAAAGAAAGTGGGAAAGAAAGTGGGAAAGAAAGTGGGAAAGAAAGTGGGAAAGAAAGTGGGAAAGAAAGTGGGAAAGAAAGTGGGAAAGAAAGTGGGAAAGAAAGTGGGAAAGAAAGTGGACATGCAGCATCTTTTTACCTCACTAGGAAATGGTATATGCTTGATATCACATCTCACCCAAGGAATCCCAGACATGACACCATAGAAATCCTGCAGAAATAGAATGTAGAAAATCTATTTCTGAACACTGAAGCTACCCAGACACTTGTGAGGAAGGATATCCCTACTAGAATTGCCACTGGACATTTACACTGGCAAAATATCAGCTTGTGGCAATGACCTGACCAAATGTTGTGCTGTGTAGCTCCCTTGCTACACAGATTGCCTCTGGATACCCCAAGAGGTTACCAACCTTCCCCAGAGACTCCTTATTCTGTGTGGCTTTTACATAAGTTTTAGCCTGGGGAAGAGACAGAAGGAAATTGTGCTGAAAAAAGCTGCTCACCATGTTTCACCATATGACATGAGAAATTGCCTTCCACAGGCCAGGCTGCAACAGGAGTACCTTCAAGGAGACACTTAAAATCATAGAATATGCTGCATTGGAAGGGACTCATCAGGATCATCAAGCCCAACTCCCATCTCTGTGTATGGCAGTCCCAGAATCACACCAAGTGCCTGAGAGCATCTTCCAAATGCTTCTTGAACTCAGACAGGCTTGGTGCTGTGACCACTTCCCTCAGGAGCTTGTTCCACTGCTCAACTGCCCTCTGGGTGAAAAACATTTTCTTGATATCTAACCTAAACCTCCCCTGATTCAGCTTCCTACCATTTCTCCCACTCTTGCCTTTAGTCATAGGAGTGAAAATATTCCTACCAGCCCCATCTCTTCCCCTCATGAAGAAGCCCTATACTGCAATGAAGTCAGCCCTTGGCCTCCTTTCTCCAAGAGTACAATCCAAGTGACCTCAGCCCCTTGTTCTAAGTCATCCCTTCCAAACCCTTTACCATCATCATCATTCTCCTTTGGACCTGGCTCTGGGCACGTCCCCTCATCAGCAAATATCTTGGCTATGCAAAAAGAGCCCAAGAAACACATCCTGAATCCCAATAAACCTTATTGTAGTGTTTGTCTTTGCAGCTTACAGAGTCAACAAGATTGGTCAGAAAATGAACAGCAGTTTGATTAATAAGGGCAAAGAGGCATGCCAGTGGAAATAGCAGATAGCCTGGCCATTTTGAGGCTGTCCTGTCTGCAGTTATACATCCCTTCTTGAACACACAGCCTGGCCACTGGCCCACTGCATCTCCTTACATGGAACCAGCAGTCAGCTTTTGCCACTGTCCCAGTGAGCTAGCTGCAAGGTTACTGTACAAAAGAAATAAATATAGAATAGTCATCTGTGTTAGAAAAGGCAGAGATAATTCCAGCGTGTGCCAAGAGGAGAAAAGCAAGAGTTCAAGTTTCAGTCAAAGCATCCTCTGGGAAAAAAAAAGGTGAAAAAGCCCTGCCCACCACACACATAAATCTCTGAACTCTGCTTAAGCGAGAGGAAAATATGAGTTTCAAGAGTAAAGACAAAAATATGTACATTTTTGTATGTATGAAACTGTTTAGCAGTGACTTGGTTCTATATCTGAATACTCCTATAATGTTACCTGATACATCTGCTGTGAGCATTTAAAACAAAGCATTTAAATTATAGTTACCAGCCAAGAACCCCTACCCACACACAGCATTGAAGGAACAACTTTTGGAAGGTGCAAAAGGTAGAATATCAATTTAGTTCTTTAACATGAGCAAATCATTAAGCAATTCTTGCTGACAGAAAGTTGGATTCACTTCAGCCTGCAAAATAAGCACATGCATGCTCCTTCCAGAATGCAGATGCTAACTGGAGGCATCAACATGCAGTTTCTTTCCCTGCTGAACATGGCATCAGTTTTACTCTGGTTCTTCATCATTTGCTAATTCTGGACTGACAGGGCCAGATCCTGAGCTGTGCTGGAGTATTGCAGACTCTGACTGCAGAAGGCTCCCTGATAATTTGTGGATGATCCTAGTGGAACTACCTGAATACATCCATATACTAGGGATAGATGGTCTGTAGCACCTTCCAGAGTTTGACCCATGCAAGCCCAATTTCAAAATATTAGAACTGCTTGTCAATAATCAGCAGTTACTTGTTTATAGGATGTAGAAGAAAAAGATGACACAGGGGGATGTGTTCTCCCACAGATGTGTGGCTGCATCTGCAACTGACAGTAAAATTTGAAATGCCACCTTGGGTCTTGCCTTTCAAAGATCATTTTGTGTGTGAACACTGTCCTTGGGGTTTGAGCCAAGAAATGGAAAAGTGAATTTAGAAAATAACTAACATCTTGAGCCTGGTTTTCTCAGCTATGTTCATGATAACCCAGGGAGTGCAGCTTATCATCTTCCCCCTTGCTGTGCACAGCAGCAGCAGGGAACTTATAGAAATGTGTGCAACAGAACTCTCGTTCCCTCCTCTCTGTCTACGTGCCCTGGAAACCCAGAGTTTTCTCCAGAAAGCATTTATCCATTGAGTACTGACCAGTTTGCTAGTGGTACAATGTACCCAGCTGACACCATGCCTCACTCCTGGAATGGATGACACAAAAAGCAGTAAAAATAATTTTAAAAGCCAATTTTACCCAAGACTGGGGAGATTTGGATGACAAGTCAGGATTTAAATTGAACCAGAGAAACTGAAAATTTTCCACCCTTATCCTGACAAATTCTTTACCTCACAAGCCTTACAAGATTCTCCACTCAGAGCTGTGTTCATTTTTTTCTTCAGAATAATTTCTGTTCACCCTTCTACCCCAGGGAGGCTTGAACAAGATTTATGAATAGGAGTATTGCAAAGCTGATGGTGCAGATGTGGGGCGAGATCCTAGCTGCATTTGAATTCAGTTTAGTTTTGCCTTTAAATGGTTTGCATATTTTGTCTGCTCTAGCATCAACTTTCTTTGAATTTTTAGGTGCAGCATTTTCATTTCTATTTTCACTAATTTTATTATGTAAAGAGATTGCCTGTGGATAGCCCAAAAGTTATCAGTGTTCCCAGCTTCCTTTAGTGTGTAACCATACCAGTTGCTTGCATATCCATGAGATTTATGAATGCATTTAATAATTCATATTATTAAATGTTATATAATTATAATTATTATAATTATAATTACAATATTATTATCACATTATTATATATATTATTTAATAATTCATTGCATATCCATGAGATTTAAGAATGAATTTAATAATTCACAGTAAATGGAATCCCTAGGAAAGATTATTTTTTAAAAATTATAATTTATATCACTATTATTTATTTACTCTTGTAAAGAATTGGAGACCACAAGTACCATATCTGTATTTTAACATAAACCTGAGGGTATGATCCAAACAGTAACAAACCAGGAACCTTTACATCTGTATATGGGGTGTGGGGGGGGGAGGAAACAACAGTCGGGCTGATCATGAAGAGCAGAACATCATGAGCTCAATTTTGCGCAAAGCTATTGCAAGTGGGAAGGTAAATTTCCCTCTTTAGAAATCAAGCCTAATTCCTTCCAGTTTTTTGATTGGAAGAGGTGGATGAAGTGTGAAGTAGAGACATCCGATCCTGAGGGTTACTGAGTATATTCAGGAGAGAACAGGAGAAATTTCTGAGGGACCTGAACTATTTAGCTGTAATGGGCAATAAGCAACTTGATGCTAATAAGAACAAAGTAACATGCACTGAAGGAAAAAAAAAACAACACTAAGTGCTCAAAGCTCACGGAGCATTAAAGTGATAACACCAGCCACATAAACAGAGCCTGGTGTAAATGTGTCTGTGGGGATTGCTGTTGTGCAAGAAAGCCAAGCAAGGCTTGTAGACAGATAGGGAATGGATCATAAATAAGAATTAATGAGCATATGCAGACCTAAATCAGTGATGCAGCTACATTAAAAAGGATATGAGGACAACAAAGCTAAATACATAAAAGTTAAATACGTAAAAGTTAAAACCACAAAAGTGGAATACACAAAAGTTAAGGTTGTGTTGCTAATTTACATTCAATCATTCTTCAATACACTGCCTCCTCTCCTCTTGCTGTCCATATTTTATCATGAAACCTCTAAGCAACAAAGAATCCACTCAATTTAAACTGCAAGAAAGACAGATAAGAACTTTATCTCCATGTTCTGAAGAGGTATAGAGCTGCTAAGTGAATTAAATCTATGCAAAAAGTCTGTGGAGGACATGGAATTAAGGCATCCCAGTCTCTGAGTTCCAGCTCTGCAACTTGATCCCAAGACTAATCCCTGTAAAGATGACAACTGTGCCCTAAGAATTCCCTTTAAATCCCAATTTCCAAACTGACTTTAAAAGGCTATGGTTTATAAAGGGAATGCATTTTTAAATCTAGCTAAAGCTCTGCTTAAAACTATTTGCTTTTGCAAGGGAAAAAAATAATCCCAAAATACTTAGTAAGTAAGTATGTTTTGGAAGAATTAGCAATCATATGGTGAAAATATTGAAACAGACCCTCAATAATTACAATATAAACTGAGCCCCCACTAGCTCACCTTGTAAAAGCAACTAACTAACAAACAGCAAACCTCTGGCAGGTTTATTATCCCAGCAGTTCCATGGCTGTTCACACACCCAGTTTTCCCTGCCCTCTCCTCTGGTTTTGGCAGAGCATCCTGGCAGTTCCTCTCTCAGGTTGTCAGTCCTGCTACAGGTAGGTAAGCAGCCAACTTGCTAATCCAATTATGGACTACAAAACCTGAGGGGTGCACCATTTGTGAAGGAATAGGGTATTTTCATTATTTGATTACTAGACAAGTTAGCTGAAGAATATTAAAATGCCAGTGTAATCATGACATGAAGACACCAGGTCAAAGCTAGCTCATTTCTGCTGATCATCCCAAAAACTGGCATTGGAGGGTGATAGAGAAAAATAAATAGCAGCTTTAAGTCACGCAAGGGATTTCAGGGCAACAATGCATTAGCCTTATTCTGAGTCTTATGAAACCAGTCAAGTTTAACTACTGGTTTTGATGGAGAAACTAGGCCAAAACATAGTATCCAGCAGAGTTACTGTCCACTTGTCTGCAGTATCCTGGGACCACGCAAGAATTGGAACCACTTTCTGGGACTTCTCTGAATAGTTTGGGGAGTTCAATCATTTTCTATAATCTCCACCCCCCAGAAATCCCTAAACAACTGGCATCTTCAGAAAATAGGCAGAAGACCAAGGTCCTTCAGAACATGTGTTGGGACAACGAGCTACCTGGATGCCTCCAGCAGCAGTTCCCTGGCAACTATTTTCTGCAATCAACCTTCTGGGAAGGGTGGGCTGGTGGCTGAGCCACAGCAGCCCAAAACCCACCAGGTAGTCTGTGGTTTTCTGAAGCCTGCCAACAGTTAAGACAAACTACCTTAAGTAGCTCTAACCTGAGCTGGGGTTTAAGGGACACAACAGCACAGCTGCTTTGTTTCTTGCCATCTTTCACACTACACTCAGCTCAAGATGCTGACCTGCTCTTCAGGCCCATAGCATCATCTCCACCCTTTGCATGGCAAGAGGAGTCTAGGAAAAAAACTGAGCACAGCAATTTGCTACTGTTGCCACAATGTCACATGAAGAGAAGGGGACACTAAAAGGCTCTTAAAGATAAAATATATTTATTCTCCTTGTAGAAGTGTATTTTTTCTTTTGTGGAAAGGTTGAAAAAAGACTTCAGTAGTTAAGGTGACTGCATATGTTATTTGCAGCACTGCCAGCTCAACTGATACCTGGGTTTCTGCTCCCTGCCTCCAAGTTTTGGTGCCTTGAAAAAAGTTCTGGAACAACAGTCACACCTCTGCAGACCAGAGTTCAAAAAACACTAAGGCTTTCTGATATCTTTATTTCCAAGATGTTCTTATAGCACCTAATAAAACTAATGAGGGAGCAATCCATAGTTCTAACCAGAACCTTAGAGAGAGATCAGATATTTTCATAGACATACAGTAGACCTAGAAGAAGGTGGCCCATAGCTCTTCTCTCAGCTTAGTGGTTCAGATGGTATCAGCAAATGTGTTTGTTTTAGTCAAAAGTACTATCAAAACCAGCTTGCCAGGAGCTAATTGAACAACGGAAAGTAATTTTCTTCTTTTCTACAAAAGAAAAGAAAAAAAAAAAAAAAAAAAAGGCCTCTATGTAGGCAGCATTATTTGCAGCCAATTACTCTGCAATTTCCAGTTGTACGCCAGGGAGCTGTGTTACTTCTCCACAGAGATCAGCAGCTGTTCATTAGGTTAGTCTCCCAGTTTCTTTTCCTTGTGTAACATTCATCCTGCAGTGTCAGATGAAAGGAGCTTTAAGTGCTATCTGTTACTCTGTATCATCCCTCTTAGGGTTTTGGAACCCATCCCAACCAGGGACAGAATAAAGCACTTTTGATTTTTGGATTAGGATACAAAAATCCCCAGTTCATCATAACAGAGCAAGGGTGGGGAGAAATAACTGGCATACTGGGAACGCTCCTTTAGGGACAAAGCTTGAGTACCACTGGTGCACTGGGACACTGCCATGTAGCAACATTTGAAAGCTGAAAGCCATCATTTCATAAATACATTTTGGCAAGGACCTGCACTAGTTTCTTCTATACGCATTTTTCTTTCCTAATGACTCCTTGATCTGTCTCCAAGACCATATCCCTGACTTGCCTGCACAGGGATTCCTAGTAATAGAAGGATCACAAATTAAGGTAGCCTCACATTTGTGCAGCATTTAATGTCACTGTGCTCTGATTGCCTGCACACACCTGGTACAGCATCACTCACATCATCTGTCCTCCCAGGGCCACATCTGACTGCCTGCCCCTTTGTTCCTCACACGTTCACACACAGGATCTTGCAAATAAAAACCAGACCTGCACAAAAGCTCAAAACACAGAGCCAGAGCACAGCTTCACCTACATCATTCTACAGGGTACATAGTGCCAACAGTCACTCCACTCCTCAGGGAATTAAATGAGAAACTTCATCTCCAAGGAAAAGGGAGATGGTGGCTTTCACAGAAATCGGCCAGACCACTATTTACGGTCATATCTATCTACATATTTTAAAACTTGCAGGAGAGACAAGATGTTACCCTGTCACTATTGCAGTAGGGAACTTAGCTCTTTGGATTTTCAGGCTTTTCATAGCAATCCCATTAAGCTTATCATGAGTTTAATTAAAAAATAGCCCTAAGACTGCAGTTTGAACCTTTAGAGTCAGAATGCATTTGCTCCATCCTCAGTCATTACCCCAGTAACAAAGTTTCAGCATAGTAGACAAAACCCTTTTGCAAATACCAAATTTGCTAGCAGAAGCAAGCTTAGTTCAGCAAGCTCTAAACCACAGCAAGAGAACAGCTCAACCCATTACAGATTCATCAGCTCAACTCCAACTGAAGCCCTTTGAGATGTTACTCACCCTACAGAAGATAAGTTTTTTACCCCAGCCCAGCACCTAAGAACAATTTCCATGAGGTCTGAACCCAACATCCTTAAGCAGTCATTCAGCCCCATCACAGCTGGTGCTCATAGCTTTGTGGGCAGAGTGGGACTGGGCTGGGCTTTACTTGCTTTGCTTTGCTTTGCTTTCCTAGCCTTCTCCAGGATGGTCTTGGTGAAAGGGCCTTGGTCTATACCTGCTGAAAGGTCTGCATGCTGCTAATGAAAGCTTACAGAAAATCCTTCAGCTGCTGGAGCTTTGACTCTAAAGAGCCCACTTAAGTACAAAAAAAAAAAAAATAATGTAAAGGTGAGGTTAGAAGTGCTGGGCTGCAGTGCTACAATGCTCCTGGGCAGCTGGTTCCCCTTTCAATGTGGGTGAGAAAGCAATGCCCAAGGATCAACTTTTACAACAGGCACCAGGCTGCCTACCTTGGACTGCAGGAAACACAGAAGACAAGACTGCCCAAATCCTACTCCTCTTCCAAGATTTTCTGAGGTGGCTCTTAGGAATACTTGTCTTATGCAGTTGCTGCCACAGAGCCCTGTCTTTAAACAGCCTTTAAAACAAATACAGGAGGATTTTCATTCCCTCCTTGCCTGCCAGGTGGGACATATTAGTTCATTGCCAGCATACCGGGGGATTCAGGGTCTCCTGTCACAGGGGAGGGCACTAACCATGCAAAAACTCAGGTGGGAAGGGTCCTAACAGTCTCTTTCTCTCAGTTGAAACCATTCTTAAATATTCCCCAATAATTAGGTAACCTTATGATTCTTATTACATTTAATGTTCCCTAAGGGAAAAGGGTGTGCAGAGGCATTGATTCTCTTTATATTTAAACTTTTCTTGTAGGGGGTTGAGTCTATCTTCTCCTCCCCTGCACCATATGCTTACAGCAGGGTTGTGGATAATCTTTTTTTCCAACCTAAAAATAATTCAAGAAACAGAACCCTGCCCACCAGAAGGAACAAGGGTGGAGTCCAAGAATGCCATGCATGGGGGTTTTACCATTTTATGACACTTTTAGCAAACACTAATCCTGTCATATATGATTCAAACGCAGCAAGATCTCCTCTCTCCCTTGTGATTTGCACAGGACCAAGTTGTCCCCAAATGTGTCTTGGGATTGCAGGCTTATCATGCCCCCCAGATAAGAGAGGGCAGGCAAACACATATTGGTAACACCGAACAGTTGGTAGGAACCTGATAAACCTCAGATGAAGTGAGCTGCACACTTAGTCCCACCAGGAGTGAAATACTCCTGGGAATGCCTTGGTGCACAACAGTGGGATTGCCATGGCCAGGAAGTGGCCAAACGGGTGACCAGATAAGCTGCAACTTTTAGTTGCACATCCAGAAGACTTGGAAGGTGCCAGCCAGTCTCTTCAGCCACTTAATTTACTGAACCTGAAAGTTCCCCCCAGGCACTGAAGCTGCTCTTACTGAGGGTATGTTCTGCTGCACCCATGTTTCTGCTAGTTGCTGCTAAGTCCCTCTGCACTGACTACTCCACATCAGATGGTTCCATCCAGGTTTGTTCCCCGGCTGTGAGATTTGAGACTGTTGGAACATGGAAGCAAATATTTATCCCTGTGTGACAGAAACTTTCAAGTGTCATCTGACTTAAGTGCCCACCTGCAGAGCAGGCTGCACAGCTGAACACGCCAAACAAAGACGGAAAACAGACAGTAAAGCTCTGCCTCATTTATGGGTCTGCTTCCTCAGCTGGCTTCTGAGTTCTCAAATCTCTGGGTTATGTGGGAAGTCTGCACATCCATCTGGAAGTTGAAATCTCCAGCAGTGATGCAGGGCAGTAGCAAAAGACTGAGCTAACCCTTTCCAAAAGATCAAATCGTGAGGCTAAAGGAAATTAAGTATCAGAAGTGGGCCCTGGAGCCTAGAAACGTAACTAAAGCCTGGGCAAGAGTTTGAGGAATGTTGGGGTCAGCAGTACAAGCCTCGAGTGAAGCTGGAGAGTCCTCGAGCATCTGAGTTAAGTGCCAGGTGCTGCCAGACCAAACTGATGGCCAGTTTCTGCTAAGCACCTTAGGAGTTACTGACTGACTTCTTCCAAAGGACTTCCAAAGGACTTCTTCCTAGAAGAGAGTGACTGAAGCAGAGTAGCTCTTTCTTCACTGTAAAACCATCAGATAAAAAAATCTATCAGGCATCAGGATTTCTACTACACATTAATATCATGTATATCAATCATCTTTAAAACCACTGACACAGCTCCTACATCACCAAGTTACTGTGAGGGAGGATCGAGTGCTCAGCATGTGCAAGTGCTGTACCAGTGCTCAGAATGAGAAGAGCTGCAAGGTTCAGTCCCCACATAACAAGACATAATTGACAGTACATGCATTACTGTATTTCTTAAGAACATAAATATATAATAAGGATTTCCATCAAGAGGTCATATTTTTATTTATTTAGAAAACAAGTAAGTTGAGTTCTGCTGGAATCTCTCCATACAGTGGATGCTCCAGGAGTTGATAGTGCATTGATTTTTTGGAAGTGCCACATTCAAAGTAAATTCACAAGGCCTTAAAAGCCAGTTTCAAGACAACTCTCTCACAAACATAAGGTATTGGCTGTGAAACATGAGACATCAGGCATTGCATTACATCAGGTGGCACATTTCTGTTTATTTGCCTTTCTTCAAGAACTCTTACTCACCATTAGGCAAGGAAGCACATACAAGATGTACAAGATTAAAAGACACTTCTTTATAACTTAGAATAAAGTGGCGCAAAGGCCCACATCTTCTAGGTGTTTTTGGTTTTTTAAAAGGATATTTTTTTTACTCTGGCTGAGGTGTTACAATTCAGAGAACAACCTGCTGTCCACAGGAATCTCTTGAGACAATTAAAAGTGCATACAACTTTCTGCTACCAAAAGAACACTGCCACCTGCACTAATAGCATTTTACTAGACTCGTGTCAACTTGTGAACCCCTAAGAAGTTTGTAAAGATGATAGGAAATCTGACAGACAGGGACAGGAAGAAGTTGCTGGAGCTTCTTTCCCTTCACAGCAGATTTCTGTGCACTTCAGTACAGTTGTGATGACCAACAATAGAGGTTCTGCCCTAGACATATATAGCTTGCCCACAGTTGGTCCAATTCAACACATTAGTAACTTTCATACATAACATTAAAACGCAAGGTTTGTCTCCCAGTGTCCTTCATATGATGCTTTGTCTGTTTACGTCCACGTTGTATGCTGATGAATTCGAACAGCCTCGGCCAAAATCAATAAAAATACCTTCAGAATCAGAGTCAATTGACTCCAAAATCTGATCCACTATGTTCTCAGGGCTGGAAGAGGGTACTGGAATTAAGGAAGGGTCCCTGTCCAGCTCAAAAGACCTATGTGGGTCGTCCATCGAGTGGAAGAGTCCTTTCTGTTGCTCGACCGTGCTGAGTTTGCCAGAGCATTGTACTGACCCGGGGCTGGGCCTCTCCTGGTCTCCTGACAGCGAGCTTTTTGGGGCTGTCATGGAGCTCTTGGAACCATTGTCCATGATGGTGGTGAGGTTGGAGTACCCCTGTAGCTCCAGGCAGGAGGTCATTTCTGAAACAGAGTGCCTTCGGATGCCTGTTCCATTGGCAGCCATACCCTCGGTTTCATACTCAGCTACCGGCGTCAGCAGAGGATTGTTGTAGCTTTTTGATCGCACCACGGGGTTCTTGGCAAGGATGTCACCTGATTTTGAACGCCTGAAGAACCTCTTCTCTGTAAACAGAGAAAGAACCAGAGTAATATCGACAAAATCTCCCGTTTTCGTGGTACTAATAGTAAAAAGTGTTCAAAAGAAAAGTCAAGGCCTGAATATTTATGCGCTTTTTTTGAATGACAGAAACTTTTAAAAAAGAATACATTTTGCTGGTTTTACAGATCCACAGGATTCAGATTTCCTAAACTTCTTTAGCATACTGAAGACCCCAAACATATCTGTACAAGAAATAGCTGAGGTGCCATTATTTGCATACAGCTTCAGCAGCTGGAGTAAACCAGTAAATATTGTGGGAGCCTGATATGCCACTGCAAATACTTCCTTTAGACAAGAACAGAAAGTGCAATTCTGTTCTTGTTCAGGCTATAAAGGTAATCTCTAATTGCTAGTAGTTGAAATCTAGTTTTTTCCACCCATCTTGGGAAAATCAGGTGTCCTCAATTTTGAGGCACAAAGATTAAGACAAGCAATCGTACTAATAAATCTGAAAAAAACTTAAATTCAAATTATCATTTGGAGACAGCACAAGCAGAGAGCACCAAGAGTGTTTGGAAGTGCTAGCTGGGGGACAGTGCTCTTAGCAAGGTTTTGAGGAACAAACTTGCACTGGATCCAACAGTGATTGTATGGATAATGCCATTAACCAAGTGGGCTCTTTCCAAAGAATGAGCAGCGGGTGGCAGCAAGTCTATCATCGTGTAAACGTTTTGCAAATTCTGTTGCTCTGAATCGCTTGTGGTGGGGGAAGGAAAAAAAAATTATGTGAATAACAGAAATATAGAATTATTCAGGTTGGAAAAGATCTGTAAGATTATCCAGTTCAACCTATAACCTAACTCTACTAACCTAGCTCTTCCAGCCCACTGCTCCAAGATTTTTAAGCACCTACGGAGATGGAGATAGTAATTCAACCACTTCCCTGGGCAGCTCATTCCAGTGCTTAATAACCCTTTCTGTAAAGAAGTTTTTCCTAACATCCAACCTAAACTTCCCCTAGTGCAATTTGAAGCCATTTCCCTTTGTCCTTTCCCAGATATGACTGAGGAGAGACCGACTGGCCCCTTGCTACAGCCTCCTTTCAGGTAGTTGTAGAGCAATGAGGTCTCCCCTTGGCCTTCTCCGATTCAAACTAAACAGCCTCAGTTCTCTTAGCAACTCCTCATAAGGCTTGTTTTCCATACTCTTTTTTGGACACACTCCAGCAGCTCAATGTCCCTCTTTTAGTGGGGGGGCCAGAACTGAAGGCAGTACTCAAGGTGTGACTTCACCTGTGCTGGCAATCACTTCCTTAATCATGCTAGCCACCCTCAAGCCAGGATGCTGTTGGTTGTCTTGGCCACCTGGGCACACAGCTGGTTCACATTTAGTCGGCTGTTGACCAACACCCCCAGGTCCTCTTCTGCAGAGCACCTCTCCAGCCACTCTTCCCCAAGCCTGTAGTGTTGCATGGGTTTGTTGTAGCCAAGTGTAGGGCAGACAGCTCTCATTTCTGAAGCTTTTTTCCTGCTACTCTCACTTCAGGATCTCTGTGAAAGGGGCACAGCTGGAGAATGGAACTGAATTACACTCTGGAAGTCAACCACAGCCACTGCATATAAATTATCTGCTTTAATATGGATGTCATCCCCTCCAAACTATGCCACTTCCTTTACAGATATCAGTCTCTTCTAAAATTATAGTTATGTATAGTTACATGCTTACCTGAACGCAAATCCCAATTATATGATGTAATAATGAAAAAACCCAACAGGTTCTACACTTTAGATTATTTTTTTGCAGTGGTTTCTGCCTCAGTAGTAAAATCAACTGAGCAAAGTTCGCTTTCTGACTTTTTGTTTGCTAAGAGTTTGACTTGGCGAACAGAAAAGGGTCCCTGGAACTGCTCTGCCACAGGAAGTCTGGCTTTTCTGGTCACACCAAGGTGTGGCTAGAGGGGATAGCCAGACAGGGAAGAAAACAAGAAAATCAACTACCTTACTGGCCATTTGTGACAAGTGAGCAGATTAAATTGACTTCATAGAAAACATGCAGTTGAACTTATTTTCCCCTTTATTTTATCTATTCAAGCAGGCTATCACAGTATTAACTTTAAAATACTCAGGTACTGCCACATTTTTTTGTTTGATTTGCACTGGCAGTATCCCCCTTGCATTTTCAATAGATTTCATGATTAAATAGGATATTCCACAGACCTACATGGAAGTCAATGAATGCTTTAGAGCTCAAAGAATCATAGACAATAAGCTGGAAGGGACACAAGAAAGTCACACAGCCTCTGCCACCAGGCAGGGCCATGTTTACCCACCTTGCTCTTTGTGCATGCTTATGTATGTGATCTATATAGTGCCTCTAGCAGTGAAAGCTCAACAGCTTCCAGAGGCAATTTATGTGATATTATTTTCCCATCCATGTAATCTGAATATCCCTTGCTATGTGTGCTTCACTATGTTTTTACCTCCAGCTGGAGGGAGAACAGCATATTTATTTCCACTCTGCAGAAAACTAAAAATGTTTAAGGCTTACAGCTTACTCTAAGACAAATTCCTACTTTAAACAGCCTTGTATGACCTTTGTGCACTAATGAACAAGCACTATTCAGCACTCTAGAAGTAGCCCCATTCTTCTTCCTCTCACTGTCCATAAAACATCCCGTGTTAAAGTTCTCTCACTAAAAGGTAGAATGGGAATGCTAAACACACTCTAGAATCATGGATCTATTAATGAGCACGTTTATGATGATGTTTTCATCTACCACGGGCAACTTTCACTGTGACCTTGCACACTGCAAAGTGTATGGCCTTAGGAAAGGAACCTGATTACAATGCATTAGCACTGGCAGTCTCCTCTCATGTGGGCCCTGGTCCTGTGTGCACCAAAGTTTTGGTGAAATCCTTTGTGCTGTGTCACAATGAGCCTCTGTTATTCTTACCTAAGATACAAGAAGAGTGTGTGAAGGGTCCGTCACTGGAATACAGACCGTATGTGCCCAAGTAAGGAGAAACAACCTTCTGGATCAGGGATTCCAGTTTCAAATAATCTTCAGTCACCCCTTTCGACTCATGAACCCCCTGAAAGAGAGAAAATATCCAAGGTGAACACTGTCTCCTCCAACCAGCAGCTTTGCTTGCTCTCTGGGGCAAGCATGAAGGCAACAAGTCTTTTCACTAAGTTACAATAGCAAGGATGCACCAAGATGTGATACTGGTTTGTTACTGCAGTTGATTCCTCTTACTGTAAAGCTGAGAGATGTGAGTCAAACCAGAGAGACTCACCATAAGACACTGCACTAATGCTCAGAAAGAAGCAGTAGCTACTTCCAGGATATTTAAACACAGAAATGTACAACCTGATTAGTGCAAATGCAGTCAGGAAGGATGGAGGATGCAGTCTGTGAAGGAAAGTATCCTTGGACTTCTTGCTATTGCAATTTTACTCTGATTTCCTGAATGCACTACCACTGAGTCCTGCACCAGTGGCTGGTACCACAGGGTGTCACTGCCATCTAAGCAATATCAGAAGGTTTAAGAGAAAGGTGCAACTGAGACTCAGAAATACTGCTTCCAGGATATGTGAAAGTATTTCTAATGACGAGGTTTGGATCTCTGTCCTCACGCCCTCCCTGGCACCTGCCATCATCCAGACAAAAGTCACATTATAACTTGCATGGTAAGATTCACCCACAGGCAAAATCTTTTGCCCTTAGCTATTGCCTCTGCACATGCAACCATAAACAGGTGTACAAAGCTGCAGAGGTGGCAGAACAGGTGTACAAAGCTGCAGAGGTGGCAGGAAAACCTTATGGAGCTGTAGTCTCCCTTCCCCTTACAGCTGCAGCATGTGTGCTCCTGCGCTGCCTGAGCAGAGCCCTGTATGAGTAGGATTCCTCTTGCAGTTCAGTGTGTTGCTATGTGGCCCTACGTTTAACATATCTTTTTGCAGACTTCAGATCCTAAATGGCACACTCAGCAAGAAGTTTGCTGGAATTTAGCAGAATTCTGAATTACTGTAAAAACAACATGCTGGGATGAAAGCTTCCAGAGAGCAATATGCAGATCAAATGAGTAGAACTGCAACACTTCTTTCAGCATCTGAAAGGATCTTGATGTTCAGGATATCTCTGCTGCTCAGTATGATTCACTAAACAATGAATGTCTGCAGGTGACTATCAGCCTGCCATGCCAATGACTTACTTCACCTCCTGGCTGCTGTGCTGCCTGATGCCACCTGGTGTTACTCGATAAAAGTTTATGAATGGACAACAAATAATGGCCAACAGAGAATAGACAGAATTTGGATTCCAATTCAGTGGGGTTTAAATAATAAATAAAATCCTCTGGAGATGTGCTATATCTGGTAAAACTTTGGGAGAGTCACAAATACAAATATGAACAAAAGGGATTATGCAGTGAATCTGAAAGCTTGCAAACATCAAAGAACCAGCAGAATGATTCCACAGCTACTCAACCAATTTTAACCAGACAAAAATAATAAGGGAATAATTCAGAAGACTTAGTGAAAGTGTATGTGTTTTTTCCAAGTTGTTTTTCACCTATATCAGAGAAAATTTTTCAAACAATAGGAGGAAGAGTCTGAATTCTCTATTATCAAGTGCTCTGAGGCTTCCCTTCTTGCCTTGCTGGAATTTGGACAAGATGTTTCCAGCTCCTAGAAGGGTACCATGTCTGCTACCTTACTACATATTTACAATTGCATCAAGCTGCTCCAGGCTCCCACTCCAATTACTTCTGGACCTGGTCTCCTAAGCATAATATATAAAACCAGTGGCAAAAGCCACTGATATTTAGCCTTGCTCATGCCCAGACTTTGTGGTAAGGCTTTATTTAATTTTCTGCCACTTAAGTATTTCTGATTCTTGTGAAGGAGGGTAGCTAAATATTAACTGTGGAGAATGAAACCCAGTAATTCACTAGTACCATGCTGCCCACAAAATACATCACTGGCAGAACTATGGCACTTTATAAGTGGTAAGTGTCCTTGCCCCACAGCATCTTAACACTGTCTGATTTCCTACCAGGCTTACATGCCTGAAAAGTTCTTTTCGTCTCCTCTTGGTTGTGAATTATCTGTTCTGCTATACACTCCTCTTTCCCTGCTGAACATCTCAAAAGCTTGGCTCTGTATAAATATAAGGAAGAATTCTTTCACTGTGAGGGTGACAGAGCACTGGAACAGGCTGCCCAGGGAGGTTGTGGAGTCTCCTTCCCTGGAGACATTCAAAGTCCACCTGGATGTGTTCCTGCATGACCAGCTGTAGGTGATCCTGCTCTGGCAGGGGAGTTGGACTTGATCTTTTGAGGTCCCTTCCAACCCCTAATTTTCTGTGATTCTATGAAAAGCCGCAGTTGCATTCTGCCTTGACTGCTGCTCTGGCAGGGATATAAGGAGGCTTCCAGAAGCTCTGCTTTGTTAAGGTATGCTCCCTCCTGGGGTGAGTTGAGAGGGCAGAGTCTCGACCTTCAGAGCTGTACCTGCTGCAGCACTTCTCCATCATGGGGCTGAGGAGCAGCTATGCTGGGGCACAGATTTCAGATTTCCCTCACCACTGCTGCCCAATGGTTGCTGTACCTGGAGAGCCTGTTAGCTCACTGCTCCTGAGAAACACCCTCTTCTCTCAAAATCACAACTCCCTAAACACTTGCATTAGCTGCTTCTTCAGTCTTGCCCTCAACCTTCACTCCTGCTCTCACAAGAGCACTGCTAATTTCCCTTTTGACTTCACCCTCTTTTAGTTCCCACCTTTGAAAGGAAAAGGCCACAAAATACCACCTGTGGAGTGTAAAACCACCCAGTTTTAACACAGCCTGTCATGAGTTGTCTTCCTCAGCTTTGTGATCATCCACAGGATGCTTTTCAAAACATACTGAAAAGTCAGAAAACATCTGCCATCCTCTAGAGAGGTGGTGACTTCTCTTCTGCTCTGCACCTTGGCACAAATGTGTCGTATCCACTTGTGATATCCTTCCTGTGTTGGCCATTGTTCCAGGCTTTCCTGCAGGTGCTGAATGGGGCAGTTCCTTTAAATATTTTTTTTTCAGTGTGGAGCTTCTGTGAGAGCGGGAGCACAACAGGCTGCAGATCATGTCCTGAACATATAAAAGCGTGTTCTTCTCGAATTTATTTCAACTGTGTTATTCAGTGACAAACATTCTCCAGGCTTCTATTTAACCAAATACAAGTACATCCCAATATTCAGCAAGAACTATCCCAGTTTCCAAACCTTAACTTTCTACATGACCTCAACAATACCGTCACTTATTTACGAATTACCCCAGCACAAGTGGCCCAGAGGAGTGTCAGCAGGCTCAGAGCAAGCTGGTTCCACCTCTGCCTGGCCACAGCCCCTGCCCAGGGGCTGAGCAGCACAATGCTGATGTCACTGCATGCCCCTCATGAAGACAAATGTCCCCTCCTTTAGAGCCAGCTGGTCCTTGCTGCAGCTCTGTCAGTAGGACACTGCTGGAAGAGTCCTAACCCTGGAGTCCAGTCTGTAGGCTGTCAAAGACTGAGTTATGGGATGTTAGGCAGCCTCTGCTCCTCTTCATGAGCTTTTAAGATCATGGCCCAGGCAGAAGGGAGCTGCAGGGTCATACATCAGCACACAGCAGGTTAGCTGAGATATACCAAAGACTGTAACAGCAGCAGAGGTGCCCCCCCCAACCCTATTGAGAAAGTGGGGCCTTCCAATTCTGCAGTTCTTCCAGTTTTGTTTCTTCAGTGAACCCCAGGTGTGGTGAAGCTGAAGGACAGCCAGAGAGGGGGCTGCTCTGACACCAGTGCCCCTGAGCCAGCCAGGAGCAGGACACAGGGCAACAGGAGCAATCCCACAGCAACTGGGGCTGCAGAATCCAGCAGATCCCATGGCCCTGGGTGGGAGCTGCAAAGTCCCAGCTCTTACTGCTTCCCTGCTCTTAGCATACAGCATAGATGGGTTAGAGAGGGGGTCTGAAATGGTGACTGACCTGCTAATTCTTGTTAGCCCAGCAGTGTGCAAACCTCACTTTAGAGGGTACTGTAATTCAGCACTGAATGGGGCTGGGTGGGCAAGGAGAGGCAAGGGGAATCATGGACACATCCTAGAACAGATCAGCTTTAGTAGGCCAGGGGAAGCTTTAGTTTTGCTTTAGCTTTCTAAAGCAGGCTTTCTACATCTGTATATAAATATAGATATACCTGCGTAGATATATATACCTCTACCTACATGGATATCTGTATATACTTAAAGATATATAAAGTCCTTTTCAGACCCTTTCCCAAATTTGTAGATATTTCTGTTTACAAAGGCAAAATAAGCTTTAGAATAAAGCTAACTTGGGACTATCTGTGCCACAACAGTTTCTGAAAAACTGATGGAAAGACTTAAAAATCTCCAGTAAAATTAAAAATAAAAAAAAATAGCTTGTAGGAAGCTAAATAGTAATTTGGAGGAAAAAAGAAAATGTGGAGCATTATCAGTAGAACAGAGACTCTACCCTAATCTTTAATGCAATATTTGCTCTGCAGACATGCAAACCCTTCTTTTTAAAAGTTAACGATGATCCTTAATGAACCCAATTTTGTTTTAGCAGCAGTTTCATGCTTCTCTGCAAGGGTGAGATGTATTTATTAAATTCCTTTCAAAGGAATTTCAAAGGACCTATTTATTTCTCAGTTGAGGGCCAAAATAGCTCAACATCAAATAGCTGCAAGTACCATAGTGCTTCTGTAACAGTGTAGCTGATGGATCAAATCCTCATCTTGCTCACACTGTTTTGAAATGCAACAAGAGACATCTCGTTATCTTTGAAAGGATCATAATGTAGTATTATGACAAGAGTCTATCCTACTCTGAAGGCACGGATAATGGGAATATGAGTCCAGAATATGTGAACACCATTGCAAATGGAAAAGGTCTATAGTCAGCATAAACAACAGAGATATGTATTTCTGCATGTAACACACTATCCAAGTCCCTTACTTCATTGACCTGTAGTTACATAATTTAGAAATGGAGAACTGTATATAATAGTCCAAAAGCATTACAAGGACCCTCTGCACTACTTGTTTTGATACATAAATCTATAAGTGCTCCCACAAGACTCCAGGTTATTGAGGTAGCTACTTCATGAAGTTCCTGCCTGCTCTGCAGAACCATGGCATTGGCCATGTGCATGCCCTGCATTGCTACACTCTATTTAGATGCCAGTATAAAAAATTCCTTGTGCTTGGGAACAAAACCCCATGAGTCAAAACCATAAGTCATTGCAGTGAGAACAGATGCACTGAACTGCTCAGGTTTCCATCCCTGTTAATTCCATAATTCAACCACAAACTCCTACTGAGTTTTAAAAGTCACAAGGGCTTCTTATGAAAGCATAGAGGAAAGAATAAATTCTTCTTTGGCACTACAAATAAACAGATATGTTCAGAATAGCTGGAGGTTTTGTAATCCCACGTAAGGCCACAGGCTCCTTTTTCAAGGAGTCTGCCTCTAACACAAGCTTAAAACCTGCCTGAGGCTAAAGTTTATCACTTTAATATTTTGCATGCTGTACGACAAAGATGGATTGCTTTGAAAAAAAAAATTAAGGAGTGTATGTTTTAACAAAAAATATTACTAAGCCATTTTCAACACTATCTAAGCAAAGGCTACATGACTTGCAAAACTGGCAGAAACCTAAACTCCTACTTTCATACCATTTGCCAAGATTTGTATTAAAAAAAAGTATCAAAATCCTTTCTCTACTTTACTATAGCAATGAAATAACCACAAACACAACCCTCTATTTCTTTATCCTATTATATTAATTCATAAACACCCTGCTCTTCTCTCTACAAGCAGCAAAAAGTGACAGTGACACACAGGCAGGTCGAGCTGCCACAGATCTAACTCAGTGCAAGATGTAAACCTGACTGCAGCCTCTGTCCCCATGCATGCCTGCCAAGGCTCCAGTTCCTTCTTTTTATTCATCACTATAGCTGAAAACCTTTACATTTTGGTTAAAAAACCCCCACGTAACATGTAACTAGATAATATCAGTACCCCCAAACAAATGCTCTAAAATTACCATAAACCTGACTGCACCAAGCCTGCCTGTTGAAAAGGCTTGCAGGTTGTGAGTGCCAAAAGAATACCTAAATTAATCATCTGCATCCCACTGCTTTTCATCTGGTGTTGGCTACTTCACTTCCTCAGACTCTGGTAGAAAAAAACAGACAGAAAGCAATCCCTTGAGACAGTCACAGCCATGAAGAAGTATTTAGGCTGCTGATGGTCCAGTATGTCTCATAAGAGAGCTCAGCTAACTTAGGATACAGAGATTTAGGCTTCCCATGCTCCTGTGAGCAGATGCAGGCCATTGTATGGAAAAGACCTGGTTTGTGAAACCCTGGCACATGGCAGAAAGGGAGTTGGTTTGGGGCACTGTTTGCTGCTTATGCCTCTTGCTTCTTACCCCAAAACCTACACGTGAAGCTGCACATCTCTTTTTTTCCCTGCATTAGGGAGCCGAGACACTGCAAATCCTCACTACTTCAGAGGAAAACCTGTCCTGGGGGGCTAACAACAAATTACAGTCCTAGGAGCAGAGCCTGCTCCTGGGCTATGACACAGGCTGCATCAGTTTCTGCCCAGTCACTCCATGAATTACAGCCCACTCACAAGTGCTTGCAGCACAGCACCATGATGAAATTTTCTTCTCGAGTACTCCTGCTGGACAGAGCAGACAGTTGCAGAAGAATGGTATGTTCACTACTTCATTCAACTGTCTTGAAATCTTGAGAACTGGTGGCTTACACTGACAAAAAGAAGAGTTACCCAAAAAATCCTGCAATGCCTCACCCTCTTGATGGCAGGTGAGACACCAGCCCAGAGAATTGAGCTCATAAATCACAGCAGCTGGAGACAAAAGAGCTACAGCTAAAACTGTCACATCCTCTGGCTATCTGGAAAGGATATCTCATGCATGCCAAGAGGCTGGAAATAAACCTAGATGCTGGCTGGTCTTTCTGCCTGCTTCTCCTGAATGCTTCTCATTGATATTTGGCTTGTATTGTTCTACTCTAGCGTCCTAGCTGGATCTCCAAGTGGCCACCACTCTCTAGTGCTTGACTCTTTTTATTTTAACCCTTAGCTTTGTCCCTTTGACATCTGCTGTTTTGTACTGCCTCACATCCATTCTGACCTCCCTTTCCATGCCCTGGGCAAGCCCCTTGTCATCTTCAGAGCTCCTCTGCTACATGAGCCTCCCTGTATTCATCTTTACTGCAGGCTGCTTCAGTTCTGGGTTGACAACTGCACATCGCCCCAGGTAACTCCTCACTCATCCATCTCCAAAACAACCAAAAACTACAGTTAAACAGCAAACTGCTTTTAACTGACCAGCAGTAAGTCAGTGTTTTGCAGAGTACCTATAAAGGGTCCTTTACAGTTTCCAGTTCTGGTTAAAATAGCACCCATCACTATTAACATGCAGAAATTCTTTCACTCAGTTTCTTTTCACTTCCCTCTTTAGCACAGAGTATTATAGGACCAGTTACATAATAAATTACATATGAAATGATATCCCCAGTGTCTAAGTGTACCCCAACAATTGGATACAATTGTGAGAACTACTTCACCCCCACTTGCAATTACAGATGTGCCAAAGTGTACACTGGTCATTGATTAATTGATGTAGCACCCAATTTTAGCTTTAATGCTTTCAGCTGATCGGGTTGTTAACATGCCTCTTATTTCCACTGGCAAACTGCTGGATAGCTTTTAAATGAAAAATAAAAAATTTAGAAAAAATGCATGAAATCTGTCTTTCCCTAGGTCAGGGTAGCAAAGTAAGGAGGCCAAGACGAGGGCCCTGCCAGAAGTGGCCACAGCACAGAGGGAAGCCCAGCACATTTGGTGCCTGATGTGGGAGCAGCTCTTCAACAGCAGACCCCAAGCAGGAACAGCTGCAAGCCAGATTCTGGGTAATGGACTTCTGAACTCAAGAAAATTAGTAGAAGCCAGATTTCTGGAAGATTTAATGAAGCCATTTCAGCAATCGTTACTCTGGGTGACTTGATAGCTCAGATGAGCAAAGTCTCACACAGGGCAGGACAGGACGCAGCTGTGTACAGCTCAGCTCACAGCCTGCTGGGGCATCCTCATCCTGGGTCTTTTGGGGCATCTTTAGAGGCTGGCCTTCACCCTGGTCTACCAACAAAAACCCATGACCTACTGCTGAAGCAGTCCTGACCTTGTGCTACATGAAAAGAAACATACTGCAAGAAGACTTCACACTGTCAAGCCCAAAGGCAAAGCAAGGTCCTGGCCTCATGTACTGCCCCGTCTTTACCACATAGGAAAAGAAGCTAAAAGCCAAAACTATTTTGTGCTTAAAAGCAGCAGATTCCTTGTAAGACGGGAAAACACACCAAGAAATGCATTTCTATCTTTAACAGGCAACCAGTCAGATCAATATGAGTGAAAGAAACACATGCAGTGGCTATAATCTGACAAATACTGCATAATAATGGTTGCCCAACTACTCCCAGGGAAAACTGAAATTAAAAGTCACAAGACATACCACAAGGCAGACACAGAGTAATATCTATAGTGAAAACATACATTACTCAGCCAACACTGCTGGTGAAGAATTGATAAGGGTGTGCAGACCGCAGCGCACACCTTGGTGACCACATAAACAGCAAGTTCTGCTTCTTATTTTAGCCAAAGTGGTAGCAACAGCTTGCTTGTCAAGACATTTGGAAACCAGTGCCCTTACAGGTCATGACTACCTGTTATCCTGCTTTGGTGCACGTAACACTTTCCATTGCATCATATATAACCTTCTAAAACTTGAACAACATAGAGCAACCTGGACTCTGAGCAGGCACAAAAATCACTGACAGGAGGAACTGGGGACAAAGGGGCCACCAGTCCTTCCCATGCCCACCACTGGCAGCAGCACATGTGCTCCCAGGTACGCTGTGGGTCACATTCTGGATTAGGTCTGAATCTCTCCATTTTAGTGTCCAAAGGTGAGTAACAAGGATGGTGAAGGGTCTGGAGAGGATGACTTAGGAGGAGGGGCTGAGGTCACTTGGATTTTTCAGCTTGGAGAAAGGAAGCCAAGGGGTGACTTCAGTGCAGTATAGGGCTTCTTCATGAGGGGAAGAGATGGGGTGGGTACGGATTTCTTCAGTCCTGTGACCAATGACAGGACTTTGGGGAAATGGTAGGAAGCTGAATCAGGGAGGTTTAGGTTAGATATCAAGAAAATGTTTTTCAGTAGAACATACTCCTGAGGGAAGTGGTCACAGCACCAAGCCTACCCGAGTTCAAGAAGCATTTGGATGATGCTCTCAGGCACATAGTGCATTCTGGAGCTTCCATACATAGAGGCAGGAATTGGCCTTAATGATTCTGATGAGTCCCTTCCAATGCAGCATATTCTATGATTACTTTGCATAAATACATATGCACATACTTCATACCATCTAATGCCTAATCACCTAACTTTCACTGTTCCTGTGATGCTCACACTCACACACAAACCTAGGGCAGTGATGTTATGCCATGGTTTACATGGTTGAGAAGAGGCTTCAGGAGTGGTCCCCAGATGTGCAGAATTTTTCTTTTCTCTAACACACAATTGCATTTTTGTTGAGAAAGCCCAAAGGAGACCACTCTTGGAGAAGCAACTGTTGCTCAAACATCTGAAGCTGTCCTCCTGTGTCCAGCTGTTCACAGCTGCTGCTCTTACTGCAATGCAGAACAATATTGTGGGTGTCTCCTGGACACATTTACTTCATCTTCAGCAGACGTGCACAATGCTCTACTGAAAAACTCACAAGATCTTGCTCTTACATCCCCTGCTGAAACTCCCTGGGCCCCAACGCAAAATCAGGATGTCCAAGTAGGTGGAGATATTGGGCTCTCTAGCCCTAAATTGCCCACTCACTTTGTTCCCTGTGTAGTGAATTCTCCAGTACTACACAAATGGGATTTGTGAAGCAGCCTCTGTCCTCCATTTACACACGTTTGTATTTTGACTAAATGCAAACCCATGAGTGAATGCGTGGAAGTATCATATGACAGCAGATTTTTCTCAGCCTTTGCAATCTTGACACTAAAGGTAACACATTGAGTAGGATCAGCCATGCAGTGTCAGAATAAAAGTCAACTATCTTGAAGATCTTCTTGCTCACAGTGGTAGCAGGAGAAGTGCACAGGAAAAAACAAGGAAATAGGGCATGCTCAGTGTGGGGTTTCTTGTAGAATATGTTGGTGCTTCTGGCAAATAGTGATGTAAAAACTTGCCACACGTGGGACTTCGCAACAGCCCTTAAGCATAAACAACCTGAGCTAGAAAGTATTTAACCAACAAGATGAAAATGGTCAATAATTGATAGGATAACTAGTTTCCAGAAATAAGAATGAGACAAACTACAGAGCCCTTTGAACAGGAGAGAGGATGGATTTCTTTGGTACTTTCACTAGGTGCTTTCCTATCCAGGAGGTGAGCGAGTCTAATACCAAACCCTTCTGCTGTCTGATAGAGAAGGACAGAACTGTTGGCAATAATTATTTAGCTTAACCCTGAATGTTAACTGCAGTTGAAGTCGAACCATGATGGGTGACATGAGCTGGCAGTCCAGCCCAGCCCAGTCAGGGTGAATAAAGGGTGGAAGACAATGAAGACATGGGGAGGCTGATGAATTTTTTCACTTAACACTGATGAAATCCTAATGTTCACAGAATCATGGAATGGCTGGGGTCAGAAGGAACTTCTGGAGTCACTTGGTCCAACACCCCTGCTCAAGAGCCAGCTTCCCAGGACCATGTCCAGACTGCTTTTGACTATCTCCAAGGATGGAGATTCCATCACCTCTTTGGGCAATTTGTGCCGGTGCTCAGTCACCCTCACAGTAAAGCAGTGTTTCCTTATGCACAGATGGACACTCCTGTGTTTCAGTTTGTGCTTATTGCTTCTGGTCTTGTCACTTGAGCACCAATGAAAACAGACTGGCTTCACTTCCTTCAGAAATGTATAAATATTAGTAAGATGTCCCTGAAACTTGTCCTCTCAAGGCTGAACAGTCCTAGCTCTCTCAGCCTTTCCTTGCATGAGTTACTCCTGTTCCTTTATCATCTTCTTGTTGAACTCTCTCCAGTATGTCCACATCTCTTGCATACTGGGGAGCCCAGGACTGGACACACCACCCCAGCTGTGGCCTCACAAGTGCCTAGTATAGTGAAAAGATCATGTCCCTAGACCTGCTGATGATACCTTGTCTAATGAAGCCCAGGATGCCACTAGTTTGCTTTGAAACACGGGCATGCTGCCAGTTCACATTGCTCTACTACTTTCAATGGGGCTCAGCACTGCTGGAGGACTCTCCATCTGAGAGATTCAAGTTCCTTAAAAACATTGAATTAAACTCTGGGAAGTCACTGACTGAGACGGACTATAGGATCATTTGATCCATTCTGAAGAGACACCTGGGTAAAAAGAAATGCCCTATATCAAACTTACTGGGAACAGAAAGGGGTCAAGGACTGAGAGTTTAATCTTTCTGCTACTAGTTCACCTGTCTGCGCTTGTCAGCACTGAAAATTTCAGGTACTTCCTCCTGGGTTTCCCTGATGATTCATCCCACTTTCATCCCAAGCAGACAACTCAGACATATTTTAGCCTTTAGGAAACAGTCTCAAAACAGGATCAAAACTGCCTCAAGCAGGGACTAAATTTTTCTTTGTCCAAGCCTGTGTTGACTAAGCTGCACCTGATCCACTTAAACTATGTGTGCTCTTTTCCTCCAGGGGGTTTCTCTGCAGCAACCCAAAGGTAGAAGAACAATAAAATGTTCCTGGGCTGGGTGGAAATGGAGGCCATAGCTTTGCAGACTGGAATGAGCTGGCAGAAGGCAGTTTCCCCCCTTGGAGGGCTATCTCAGCCCAGTGGAGGGAGCTAGGAATTCATAATGGACTAATTTTCAGTAAACATCTAATACTATGCCACATGTGTTCACAAACAGGTAAATATCATGTCAGGAGGAAAACTGAAAACTAGGACTTGTACATCAAATTCTCAATTCTTTAAGCCAGAATAACCTCTGTTTGGTTAATAATTTTACACTGGTTTACAGTCACTGGAGGCTATACCCTATGTGTTACACATCCATTTCTAGGCACTGGTTCCCTTTCTGCATCTGTTAGACAGATGCAGCCACACAATTCATGATGGTATGTATTACTATGAGCCCCCAGCAGTGTTCCCTCACATTATTTTTCCCCCACTTCATCCTAAGCCACTGGCATACTGGCAAAGGCTAGAATATTTGAAGGGTTAACTTGTATCTTGTCTCATCTCTGCCTCTTGCTTTTCTCATAGCAACAGCAATGATCACGGGAAGCTTGCCACTGCAGCACTGACAGAAGTGAACACTTCAGATCCCTGTGACTGCCTCAGAAATAAAGATCTTGTCATATTCACTTTCATCTCCAGAAAGTGCCAAGTTATGTCAATGTCAGCATGAGAAGCTGCTCTGTCTCTCTCTTCCTTTCATTGGTGGCATTGAGATACAGACAAAAGATAAGGAAGACAAAACCCCCAGACATGGTTTGCATTCAGCTGGTTAGAGTTTTTCAAATGTCTCAGCTGCAGAGAGACAGCAATAGGATTTTTCTTTCCAGAAAAGATCAAATACTAAGAACAGTCTAGTCTTCCCCTGACCCACATAACTCCAATCTATTATCTTTCTTTAAACTGTTATTAAACATTTTGTATGACACTGCAAAAGACAAAGCAGAAGACGAAGGCTGATGATAAGTAAAAAATACGAAATTATTAGAAGAAAGGAAGTTACTTTGAGGCTTTAAATAGAGTGGTTAGGATCCTGAAGAAGCTGAACTGACAGTTTGATAATAAAGATCCACCAAAAATAAGGTTATGCATTTCTGCCTTTCAGTTTTAGGGCTAGAGGTTGTCTGATTCCTGGTTAAGTGACTCTCTTGGGCACAGATGAGAGCCGCAATCATCTCAGTTAAATAAGCTAATATGACTTTGAAACAAACCACCAAGTGAGTCTGTGCAGAGGTGAGTGTCTGTGAAGAGCTGTTCATAGAATAAATCTGACCTGGAATTTATCTGTATTTACAACTGCTTTGTCACTGCCACATTACAGTCATGGGCAAACACGTGTGCACAGAAGTGCGTGTGCAGCCCCATGCAAAAATCACCCTGTGAATGACTAAATAATTAGATGTGACGTTTAATATTCAAGAGAATCAAGCTTCTAATTTCTTTTTAATTTCTCTCCTGAAGTTCTTGCTGATCTATACACATCAAGCTCATCTAACCTTGCTGGGGAATTGATGGCTTTTAACTCTGAGCATTCAAGTCTTTTACCTAGCCTCGGCTCCGAGTGTTTTCTCATTTAACATTTATTAAAAGAAAATCCCTCTTGCATTTATTTTTAGATGGTTACTCAAACTGAAAAAAAAAGATGTCAGAGCCCTCCCTCAGTGCATCCAGGCTCTTTAGAAGAGACATCCAAGAAAAGCTTTTGAAGAGCTGCAAACATTAACTTGGCTGCTGTTACCTACTTGTGAGGATTTCTGATACTGCACACTCCCTTTTAAAATCATTAATGAACATCCACCCCCTAGCACCCTAGGTGCAGGTGACCGAATCTACTCTGCAAATTTTCTTCCTTTCTGAAGTACACTTGAATGGACTGAGCAGATGTGTCAGCTGTGCCTTCTGGATTTTTTAAAGTTTTGCTATTCATGGTAGTGGCATAATTTTCACCATGACCAACTCATCTCTGAGAGCCAGAAGGCTGCAGATCACGTCCAGATCACCTCCCTATCCTGGCTTAAGAAGGTGCATGGTTCAGAACCACCAGCTGGCAGATGTCTGCTTGGGCAACCAGCCACTCAGGACAGCCACTTGCCATCAGCCCGCTGTTTGTGCAGGCACAGAGTAACCCACTGGTATTGGAAACTAAGCAGCACATTCCTGAGAGAGTCCTCTGTAGTCATCCTCTTGCACAAGGAGGTTGAGCTTCCATCAGTCCCAGAACACAGATGTTCCAGAACTCAGATGCCTGGTAGCTCGGGCCTGCAGTAGCCCTCCTGGCTTGCAGAAAAAACTTTGCTGAAAGCAACACATTTCTACTGAATAATTCAATTTCAGTAAGAAAGTCTTTATCAGTTCAAAATACCTTCAAAATATCAGTTCAAAAGAATAAGTAACTGCTTGTATCTAGAGCAGAAATGCTCTCTCAGCAACTCCAAGTGTGGAGGATAAAAAGGAAATGAAGAAATAAAAGCACACAAAATCTGAACTGACAGCCAGAGAGCACTGAGCTGTGTACTGTCCCCATGCAAACAGAACAGGGATTAGGGATAGGATCACAGAAGTGGCTCTAAAGGGATGAGTTTCCCTCCTTCATCTCCACCACCCATCAGGGACAGACACATTGGCAGCTCCACATGCTAGCAAAATTCAGCAGCATTCAGCAGTTTTTGCCACAACCATGGTAGGTCTCTATGTAATGGAAACCTGTGTGGTTGAAATCAACACATGCCCAGATCCACTTGCTGATATCAATCCACTACTAAAATGATAGTATTTTTTGATTTCCACTCCCATCCCCTCTAAGCTGGCTGATACTTTAATTCACATAACATAACCCCCACAGACCAAGCCTTCTCCTGCTTCTGTTCTAATTTTTAACAACACAGCTAAATATATAAGCATATTCTAAAATTTTAAAGACAAAACTACTGTCCAATTCTTCCACTACTGTGTATAGGTTTTAGTAGAGCTGGATTAGCTTCATATTGCCTGAACATATGTCCTAATGTGATATTTTAAGAAACAATGGAAATACCTCACTGTTTCTTCCAACGTTTTGTTCTCTTCAACCAAAGAAGGAAACCACAAGAAAGGCTCGTGAATGATACAGGAGGAATGAGGGATTTCCTTTTTTTTCTTGGAACTTAACAGGCAACCTACGGTCAGAGGACAAGGATCACATTGCCCTTAGTCTCTAGTAGACATCTGGACCACTAAGGGCGACATTATCTGTTATAAAATCACTTCTAATATTTATCTGTCCAGATACACCTACTGTGTGTTGCATTAGGCTGCATGAACTGCAGTGCAGAGATGGCATTTTGATTGTGTCTACACAGCGACCAGTGCATGAAAGCTCTTGTCAATCCACACTACCCAAAAAAGAGGCTTGAAGCTACACAGCAGCCAGTAACAAGCAGCTGACAGCCTTGGCTGCTCAAGAATAAGAAATTAATTGGTTTTATGTCAGAGACACTCTGATTGCAACAGCTGTATTTTGCAAAATGCCTTTCTGACATATTTCAGACAGGGTTAAACAATGGCTTTTCCTTCTTGATTGCAACACACTTGCTTTTTGCTTTGCATTTAGATCACAGAGCACCTTCTGCCTAACGACTTCAAACTAGAGGCTTCTGGGTCCATTTTGAAGGGCACATGAGTCTGGAGCCCTCCTGGCTCCTCCCCACACCCTTGGTTTACCCCATCACAGCTCTCACCCTCTTCCTGCTGGATGGTTGCTTTGCAGAAAAACTGAGATGTGACTGCCCACATGCTTGACTTGCAGGCAGAGACTTTCTCATAGTGGCCACCCGGTGCTGCGGCAGTTTTGCTGCAACCACCTGGCAGTAAGCTGGAAACAACCAAAGGTCTCAGACAGATAATGGTTTAAATCGAAGAATGTAGCCTGAACCCTGCTCTGTAACATGAGTAACTTTTCCCCTTTTAATTGTCTGCAATAATTGTGTAGTGGCAAATTAATGAATTTCACAGCACATGTTGCATATCACTGTGCTGCGTATTTGTTTCTTCTGCAACCAAAGCAGAGCTCAAGGGAAGACTGTGAAATTACTTATAGAAGACAATTAACCCTGTCCACTCACTATGGGAGAAAGGATGCCTCCAAGAGACTGCTAGTTCAGTCACTCCCCTATCTTTTGCAGATTGCAATACACAGAAGGTTGAGTGGTTTGTGTTTTTCGGGTTTTTTTGTTTGTTTGTTTCTTTCTTTATTTTTTTTTTTCTAAGCACCACAAAGCAGTTACCCTCTGCACAAGTCCCAGTGCCACCAGCCTGGTACATGCTGTCCCCACAGGTTGCTGGCTCTGGCGCAAGCAACCACAGGCTGGGAGACGAGAGGTTTGGGCAGAGGGGCTGAGTGGCATTGCAAAGTAGGAACTTCCTTTCATACCCTTCACAACTCTTTCCCTTCTCAGTATATCTTCTGGGGAGAAGGCAGAGGGACATTTGATATAATTTGGTTTAGTCACCCTGTCGACTTCAATAGAAACACATCTTCCCATAATAATACAATTCTATAGCATAGACAGAGAAACAAGCGAACACCAAAACCCCAGGAGAAATCACTCCAGATGGAGAGCAAACAGCTGCCAGGGTTGCTTCCAAACAATTCATACAGGAAGCGATTAATTTCACTCCTCTCTAATTATAGGGGACTTTTCTGCAAAGTTGCCCTTCACAACAGTGTGGGCAAACTGCTCAGTGCCTGCTGTGGGGAGAGATCCCTTTCTAGGGTAGGGAGTGCTGTCCCTACCCCCATCTGTCCCCAGACCAAATGGGCAGCTGGCTGACAGCCAGAGACTGAAACCAGCTCCAGCTTCCACTGCCTACACAGCAAAGAGAGCTTCATGGCATCTGCATTTCCACCAGCTGCAGCCTGGCTCTCTGTGACTCCCCCAGGTCCCTGCTGCCTTCAGGAGGACTCAGCAGTTTGGACATCACTGGGAGATGCTCTTCAGTCATCATCTCCCCACTGCTCTGTGTCCTGGCTTTCTGCAACCAGCTGCTCGCAGGTCTCGACCTGGTTTATGGGAATAATTGAACACAGGAGGGGGGAAAGAGATCAGAGAAAGCTGCCTGCAAAGATGAGCTTCCAGCTGTCCTCTATGTGACCATCAGACTGTCAGCTACTTCCCCCTTTAGAATTACTCCCTTTGCCCTGTAGGAAGAAGCAAGAGCTGGGGAAGGAGAAGAGTGAGAAGACAACATATGGGAAAATAAAAGGTGACTAAGCCAAAGCAGCCAGCAAGATGATGGAAGAAGCTCTGCTACCAGGAAGCACCAGAGTTCAAAATGAAGCATGCTGCAGCATCACAGAGCCCTCTGTACGTGGTAGGAATGGCTCAAGGAGCAGGAGGAGAAAGAGCACACAGGCCTCTGAAATCCAGCAGATGCCAGATGCCACCACTGCCATTGCTCAGGGATACCACCCATGGTGCTGGTGGCATCTAGGATGGCTCCCGGGTCTGTGGCTGGCCATGACAACTGAGAAGTTACTGCAACCTCTTGGGGAGCCCCCACTGTACAGCCCTGGGCAATTCAGCAGCTGTGACTCCTCAGTGGCTTTATCTATCTGGGGACATCCAGAAAAATTTAAAAATATTCACTGAATTAAGAAGAGAGAGCTATTTAGATAAATTGTGCTTAGGCCTCTGATGTAGAATTGAAGTGCCATTAATTTAATTCACCTCCTTCCCTACTCCTTTAATTCTCATAATGAGTGCCCATACAAAGTTTTAATGAGGTTTAATTAATCTTCTTTAAAAGGTAGCTTAGATTAACTTTCTTATGTTCCCCCTGTAGACAGCCCATGAATTACAGAATTAAAGCACCCTGTCTCAAAGGATTCTTTAACTGTGGGAATATTTCCTGCTCAGACTTTTTCAATAGCCAAAATTTCTATACTATCTTTTATGCCAGTTTTAGTTTATTGGCCCAAAGGGAACCACAAAAGACATTTGTACAAGCTAATGTAATTAGTTAAAACCTTCTCCCTCTTACTCAATAAAATTATAGGGTCTATAGGGATAGTCTAATTCAAGTTAAGAATTATTTTACTGATTTAACTCTATTTTGGTAAGGATTAAGTATCTGGCGCTGAACTCGTAGTAGTTTTAATAGGTGAGTTTCACTAAAGGATGCATACTACAGGAAACTGACGTATATTTTAGTAAGGAAAACCTGGTTTAGTTAAGGTTAAACATGTACCTAACTAGCTTGGGCTGAAACAACTCACACTTAGGTTGCACAAGTAAATTATTGTGGCTGAGGTAGTCCCAGGTGCCGTATGCAGCAGCTCCACCCTAAGTCCATGCACGCCCACTCAGCCCCAAGGCAAGTGTTGGGTGATTTGAAGGACAAGTAAAGAGAGAGCTTCTCACCTGCAGTGCAAGACAGCAAATGGGCAGTATCTGCAGGGGACCTGAGGGATGGGACAGCAGAACTCAGAGCAGCCTAGACAACTGCTGCAGCATTTGACCAACTTCATCTGAAGCTGTATCTTTGGTTAACTACCTGGTACCCTTCACAAAAGTGACATTTTACTTAAAGCGAGGTACTCTTAAAATGCACTATGAGCATATGCCTACAGAGAGTTTGCATAATGCAAATTGTCTTCTAAGCCAATTGTGTTTACTTGCTATGGACAAGGTTATGATCACATTCCCTTGAGGCTGTATTTCTGTTAAGAGGAGGGATAAGATGCACATTTGAATTACTACACCATGGTGTTCAAGAGACGTTCACAGATAACAAAGCAATACAAGATTTTATTTTGCTTTTCTGTTTTTACACTACTTAAGGTTACAGAAGTGGTAACATGTAGTGTTGTCAAACATGTTGAGAGTTAGTCTTGGAAAGTACTCCATTTCAAAACAAAATCTGTTCTTTTCATATGACAATGGACTTCCACTGAGAGTCCATATGAGAGTGTATCTCTCACAGTTCATGGTGTAGGAACACTGTCTGCAATGGAGTTACTATCGAAAAAGCGCTCTGTCAGTCAGACCTACAGAATGGTTAACAGCAACCACGCTTGCTCCCCCCCTATCTCTGCCCCTAGAGAAAACATACTTGTAGTGAGCTGTGAAATAAGTGCCAGGTGGAAACACAGCTAAAAACATTACAGAGGGAAAATGCCTTGGATGAGGTTTTCCTCCTTAACTATAAGCCTACAGCTGGTAAAGAGAAAATGGATAATAATTGACTCACATCCTTGCCATTCACACCAAAGCCCCTTCTATGTCAGTGGGGTTGCTCTTGACTGACAGACATGCACGCAAGTGAGGCTGTACTTTGGTTAGGACAAACAGTGTATTCAGCCTCCCTGCCTGGCACCACCGACTGACTGAAGTGTCAGCACGGCTGTAATTTACATGTAGAACTTTCTGGTTCCCTTGTGTTGCACTCAGGCTTTGCTGCTGACACTTTTTTGAACTCTCAGTCAATTCCCAACTTCTTGTTTCATACTCATTCCAACTTTCTTGAGGCAGTACCACAAGATGTAGATGAAATAGTTCTAGTGTTTTTGCTGATTCTATGCAGAAATTATCCCCAGCACTAGAAAACTATTACGATAATAAAAAACATGAAGAAATTAAAAATCAAATATGACAAATAGTCCTCACTAGCAAAAAGGACAAGTTATTCCTTCAACAGGATCTTTATTGTGATCAATAGGATCACAGTAAGTGAGACAGAATGAGAGAGGATACTGCTTAGAAGTGAGTGTTGTTTCTACAAAGTACTCTGAGGTACAAATCATGAGGGCCAGATTCTCAGCTTCACATTGGTCAATAAAAAATTAACTCTGCCCTTTGTGTCCTCATTGTAAGATTTCTTATCTGACTCCTCATGTGCCTATGGGGCTGATGCAAATGACCCAAACAAAGCACCCTTACATCAGGAAGGAAGAAAACACATTGTCATACCCACAACCCAAGGGAAGCATAGGGGTTTTGTATGGTGGCTTATATTGAAATAGGGTCTACAATACAATTATTTATTGTTTTCTAATTTTTGTGTTTTATAAACCAAGAATTCAGCCAAAGTTAAAGAGAAATTAAAAGGATGTTGAAGTCTCACACACACACACCACTATTCAATCTATGCTTTAGGTCTAAGGGACCTAGTAAGAAACCTCTCAAAAGCAACCACCAAATTCAAAACCCTACGGCCAGAAAGAACTGACCCAAGTTGGCACACACTGTGGTTTTACAGTGAATCTGTTGCCCCCAGGTGGGATCCTTCAGTTTTCTGACGGCAAAGGGTATTTTGTTTTTAACCATCACACTGTCTTTGGTTTTCTGTGTGGTTGCTCAGATGGAAAAACAGCACTCTTTGCACTTGCTCTCAGCTCTGGCAATGTGCTTTTCCATCCCATTAAAGTGCAAGGAGCTGAATCTACATTTAGGAACTTTCCAGAGATATCAGATAGGTCCCACCAGGTAGTATTGTTTATTTATTTTTTCTTCCTTTACAGAGAAAGACAAAAGGCAAGGGAGTTCAAATGAAGCTCAGAGAGGCCAAAAAGGAAACCACAGGTTTTGTTTTTCTCTTCAGAGCTTTTGTTAAGCGAGGCCTGATCATTCAGCATGAAACATATTGTGCTGTGCTTTTCTAGGTTTTTAAATGCCTTGGGTCACCCAGAGAGATTCTGTGAATGCAAAATAATACCAATATTAACCAAAAGATGCAGATAAACACTCTTTAAGTCCTTCTCTTCCAACTTTCTCAGGCGTCAAGAGAAATACCTGGAGATAAGATGCAGTTTAAGTGGCAAAGGTCTTCTTTCACAACAGGTTTTGGGAAATAAGTCAGAGTGTTTATCCTCCAGCAATACTTTCGCTCTCTTTGGTTCACAGAGCATAAGGGAGAAAACACTGTTCTAATCCTTCTTTGTATTTATTCCTTTTCCTCCATCTTCCTAATTCCACCCAAAGAGAAAGGCCACCAACGAGAGACAGACAACTCCACATAGTTCCATGAGCTCCTGTGCATCTCTCTGCTCAAAAGCAGTTTTTGTTCTTCTTTTACTTCCCTCAGTCACAACTCTGCTCTTGAAGGACCTAAAAGTTAAAACAGGAGTATCCTGGAGGCACTTCAGCTTATGCTGCCCATGAGCAACAACAAAGGAATAACATTTCAGTTTGAGCTTTATAACTGGGTCAGGCTATGCCAGCAAGCGAAAGTTTGTGTGGTATAATGACCTTCTTCCACACTATAGTAAAACTGACTTCAGCAGCATGGGAATATCACTCCATCTCCCAGTTCTGGGGGATGGCTTCTTTCCTGATAGATTACTGGCTTGTAATTAGTCTAGGTTACTACTTACAGTAACCCGGTGAGATGCAGAACTGGCTCTACCGGATTGGAGAAACCAAGTCTAATACTTCACCTGAGGAATGATTTCTGATCATTTATATGGAGGTATCTTACAAAAAAGAAAAAAAAAATATCATCAGATGTGCAATCTGCTATGGAAACACTTGCAAAAGCTTCATTCCAGAAGTGGAGATTCTTCTTCAAAAAGGGACAGCATAGAGGGTATCAGATTTTCCTGCCCTTCCCTTTTGTGCTTTTGTACCTCTTTGATGTCTTTCATGTAAAGAAATCAAGGTATCTGGCTCCCTGGGTAAATTATGAGGTATGTATCAGGTTGATGATCTCTTTTATTTCTGCCCATACTCTTGATCATGCCACTGTATGCCAGAGGACTTGTGTGAATGCTGTATTGCATGCTAGGATATTGAATGCATGGCTGGTAGGCACAATCCTATCAAATAGCTTTCTGTGGACAGCATGAAAGATTAGATGCAAAGAAGAAAAGTCAATCACCCAAACAATGAAGTAAGGGGCTCAGCTTCATTTCAGGCACTTTTATTCAGAAGGGCTTTGACAGGGACTTTTATTTTGCTTGCCAGAGTGTGGCCAGCTAGGCAAGCAAGGAATGTGTGCAACTTGCAATAGGTCAGTAGCTCCACAGAGGTCAACAAAATCACTCACATGCTCAAGCCAACAAAGCCAACCCACACTCAGGTAAAATGTGAAACATCTGCTTACTGAGCTTTGCCAAATCAGCACCTATCTCCTGAATAAAGGTCAAAGATGGCAGTAGCTTCCACTTCCTCTTTACAAAGCTTTCCTTTTCTTCCATAAGCTACGTGTCACCTTCCGACAAACTGACAGAGCTCTTCCCTTACACCATGACAAGCTAAAACATGAGCACTACCAGATGCACTCTGCAATATTTACCAAATCTCTATCACTTTAATGCAGTGTAACAGGACAGACTGGTGTATGTCAGTCAGCGTGGGCCTTTTTCAGCCTGTGACCTTCAGCTGACATTAGAGCTGCTGTCCTCAAGAACATGACCTGCTCTTTATTTGTGTAACACAGATGCACAAGGCTGTCAAGGACAGAAACAGGGAAACTTGGTGTAAGGTTCAAAACTTTGCTCAGGGTCAACATTACTAGACTCATCTTCTGGCCTAGGGAATCTGCTGCAGTACCAGCAAGTTTACTGTGGAAGAGATATCAATGGTAGACAGAAATAGGGATTAGACAGTGTCCACAAGACATCACGTCTCAGTCTGGATAATCCATGTACACAAGACCACCATGTGCTCTTTGGACAGCTGAACTGTCATCTTTTTTCCACTCCTTTTCACATATTTAGCTAATCTAAGACAGGGAAATGCCATTATTTTGTCATAAGTGTATAAAGCCTGCTTTTGTTTAATGTGACATTTAGGACTAGGGAAAAAGTCTTTGATCCAATATCCAGTTATTGACTAACACTGCTAAGCATGTAAACAGCTCATTCCCAAATCCTCTTCTGACCATTTCCTGTAATTCCATTAGATTTTAAACCACAAGTTCGTTAGAACTATTGCTGAGAATGGACTTTCACCATCCTCACCATACAACTGTAGGTAACCTATGCAGAACTAAACACCCAGGGGCAAACTCCCTCTCTCTTTGTTACTGATTTCCATCAACAGCTTTGCAATGAGGAGGGATTTGGCCTTTCACCTTTAGCAGTCATCTACTTTGCTAACACCTCTAGTTACTGAAAAAAGCAGATTTGCAAAGAAATTGTTTTTTCTAGCACAGATCCTGGCGAATGACTTCAGATCACCTCCTATGAACTTCCTAAATCAGGATGTTATTCAGTTCCAATCTCACTACTGAAGTAAATCAAACTTGTACCCCGCCCATAGCCAACACATTCTCTATAAAGAAACCACAAAAAAGTTAACAGGTCTGTTACAATGATATTTCTAAAGTCTGTTTTACAATGGACAGTTTACCTCATGTCTAAGCAGAGATGAGGCCTCATAGACAAACTTCCTGTGATTAAAGTTTTCACAGTGGTTCTTTCATTGGGAGTCTCTGGTGTCTATTAACACAGCTGGGTTCACAGTTTAGTTACATGAATTCTTTGATATCTCATTATGCAGTTAAGTCCATGCCTCAATTTTTCCCTGAGGCTCCTCTCCTCTCTCCAGACATTAATTTCCATGAAATTCCTAGGAATCTTAATATCTCTGATATTGCTGTCATTGTGCCACAATCAGCTAGCAGTTATAGGAAGCATTTGGCAAGAGAGAGGCTGGGGAGAAGAGAGACTAGGGGTAAGCAAGAAGAAGAATCTTATTCTGAGAATATTAGGTTAAATACGCACTCCATTACACACTGCAAGAAATGTACACTGCCATAGCAGAAACAAAATACCATCTCTCATCCCAGCACAGAGTATCTTACTTTTTGCTCCATTTTCATCACTAGCCTTTGGATTTTACTGCTCATTAAACCGATTCCAGGCCCAGAACGAATTCATATGATGATGAAGAGCAAAGAAACTTTTTAAGTGTGAGAAACTATATCCTTTCATTGGCTTTAAATTTATTTGTTTATTAAAAAAAATCACCAGCCAGGAAAACCTCAACTTCCTCACCCACTGAGAATCCACTCCTGGCTCTCTCTCTTCTGTCTCAATCCCCTCCCCTCAACACAAGTTCATGGTTCTCTAATCAAGAAAAAAAAAAAAAAAAAAAAATCTTACTTACCTTTTTTTCCCAGAATTCATCTTCTGGAATCTACTCACTACTAATTAAATAAAAACTAAAAATCTAACACTGAAGGCAAATACTATCTTTTCTTATTGTTTTTGTGACCAAGTATGACCATGATTAACCATGATTCAACCTCTGTGTTCACTTTGTTGCCTACTCTGGAAGCTTCATATCCAGAACTGCTACTGCAGCAACACGCAGCATTTAATAGAAGTCGTGTTGTTACCACACACCTGTTCTGTTTGTAAAACTTTGAATTTCAAGGCCCACAGCTTCAAAGTGAGTCTTCACTCTCAGACCCTCTGGATCTTAAGGCATATGATTTGAACCTTATACAGTCTCTACTCTTAGATATTAAGAACATGTGTGTTTGCACAGAAGCTCTGGCATTCTGAGTAAGAAGTTTTCAATTCACGAGCAAAATCAGAGACTGCTTAAGAAGACTTCAGCAACACAGCACAGGAAGACAGATAAAGAAGACAGCCTGAGAAAAGTAACCAATTTACCTGAAGTATTAACAGCATCTGAATAATAGAAGGCGGAACCCTGGCTCTGGAACGTGATAATGCATCTTCCAATTTAATGTTAAGTGTAATTATATTCCTAAAGTGCAAAAGGGCCAGCTGACGAACGGAGGGCTCCTTCCCCTTAGAAACAGAAACAAAGCAATACGGATTATGAGCAGTGTGAAAATCAATTTCAAAATCCTCTGTCAAAATTCCTTCCTCCACTTCTGAAGGATTACAAGAACAGTCAACCTGAGTGAAAAGCAGAGGAAATATAACAAAGGGCACAGAGCAGCCTACGTGTCTGCACAGTGGATTTGATTTGGCAGTACTGAGCACTGCACACAATGACAGTCTGTGTATGAAGATGATGAGGGTTAGGGGTGGTACATGGGGGATCATACCTGAGCAAAGGATATATATGGATAAATATTTTGTATTTCAATAGTAAAAAAAAAAAGAAGCAACATAAAAGAGGATTTAATTTCCATTGTTTCTAAAGTACTATCTGGGTACTGACTTTAAATTATGGAGGGAATCCTGACTCATTCTCCTTTACCCTATAGTTTGGGAGACTTCACTATAAGGCAGAAGCAAAGCTGAAGTTTCACACTGTATTTTCAAAGACATCTTTTTGCAGTTCAAGAATACCTACTCATCGAAGAAAATCTCACCTGAGGACCTGAGATCTCCAATGCTAGTTCTGCCTGCAGAGATTAACACCGATCGCCTTATAAGTAGCTGTAATACTGTTCTTATTTCTGGCATCAGGTGTTTTTTTGTGTTTTTTTTTTCTGGGTATATATGGCTGTACATTTATATATTCTTGACTGCAGCTGTGAATGCTGTAAGCCAATTATTAACACTTCTGAAAGGTCCAGTACTGATTTCTCTTACTTTGGAATAAATAAGCCTGACCAACTGAACCTCACCCTTTCACTTTGTTAATTATTTATGCTGAAGTAAAGAAGGCCTCAAATCTGCTTCAGCTGCTGATGAATAGAATTTATAAGAGGACATAAGCACCAGCTGGGCTTTTGGAAGTAATCTCAGAACATCAGGCACCTAGATCTGTTTGAAAGTACATGGGACTTGGGATTCTTACCCCTACAGGTTCCCTTGAAAATTCAAGCAATTATTGCTATCTGAAAGGTGAAGAGCCTTGTGTATTTTCAACAGCCTCAGGAAACTATAGTGAAAAGTGGTATTTGGTGCAATTTTCAAAAACTTCTGAGCAAGGTCTAATTTAGTCAACTGCTTTGAAAAACAAGGTTGAGAACCTACCTGTATTTCTAGATGCTTAAATGCCTTTGATTTACATTATGTGGAACTTAGAAAAACCTCCCATTGTGTTCTAATAGGTTTATAATACCATTTCTAAAAATTTCAAGGTTTTACTCATAAGACACAAGCCAGTGGGTGAAATAGTCCTGTATGCTTTTAGCATTCTTCTCTGTCAGAATCAAATTCTCTATAAAGCAACAGCTTTTCCACTTGAACTCAGATCTCATGCCTGTAATTATCTGCAGACGTGAATGGTAATATTGTTAACATTTACCAACCACTTTAGGCATAAAATCTACATGGAAAAATGGAAGAAGGTTTCTGAAGTTTCCCAGATACGTTCAGGTACCAAACTCCCACTGAGATCTGTAGGCATCTAGGAGCAACTTCAGAAGGTCACTTACACCTGTCTGGTACAGACTTCTTTGGAATATGAGTGATAAACAATATTCTGTAGCCATAACTAAGTTTGACTTAATATTCTGAGCAATCATCCAAATCAAATCAAGTACCTGTTATGAATTTATAATTACTGGAGCAAATTTTATGCTTAGATAAACTGACCTACTTCCACTGAATCTTGTTCATTTACAGAAGCACAAAATTTGACCTCAGAAATGCATTTCCCTTTCAGAAGTGGAGATACTTCAAATTCACATGGCAGAGAAGGAAATGCATACACTGAAGCCAACACTGCTCCACTTATTTCACTGTGTCCATACTTCAGTTAATTGTTCATAACTATCTTTTGTTGAGTTTTAGTGTGAGTTGACATAAGGCCTAACCACCCTCTCTGTACTCCACTCCTGTTTTCAAAGTTTTCCTTCACCTTTTTCACCTAAGTGCCTGAAATCCATTTCGTAACTTAGTTGCATGACATGACTATACAGAACAGCTGCACTGGGAGGCTGGCCCAAGGAGAGAGAGTTAAGGATTGCATCAATCTGTTGATGAACCAGTAAAGTTTCTTTTTCCAGTTTTTCAAGATTCTATAGTAGCAGAGTAATTTTTCACCTGCACAGGATAGAAAATAGCCTGAAGCATGGGCAGGACATCACTGAAGAAAAAATCCCAGGTTTCAGCTAAGGTATCCAGTAGTTTCTGCCCTGCAAAAACACAAAACAAACTAGTGAACCATTTAGGTTGTATTCAGCTAACTGCAAAGACTAAAACACACAGGAAACAATGTGGATTTTCTATTATACACAAAGATGAGTCATGTAACTGCTACTATTAGCAGTATGGAATTAATATTCCTTTCACTGTATTTAATCATTCAGTATTTGTGTTTTTACATGACACATCTAATATTCTTAGTAAACTCTGAGACTCTGAGGTTAAAGCTTACTCAGAAAAACCCTGTGAAGAAAAAAGAACAATAACTCAGGTTACCTCCTCCTCTTCTTGCAGTAATATCTACTACACAAGACTGCAGAGAAGAGCAGTAGGAGGAGGACACAGCAGGTTAAACATGAAAACATTCCTGCAGAGACATCTCCCATAACATGATCCCCTCTACCCTCTAAGCCATAATTTGGCAGAACAAGCTATGATCTCTGGAGGACCTCCACAAAGCATTCCTTCAGGCTGATCCCTTAGCTTGCCTGTACCTCCACTCACAGAGAAAATCTCACCCAAGATCTACAGAAAAAAGAATGGTGTTTGGGCTCTACTTTTTACTGTAACCTTCAAAGGATGCAGTCAAAACCTGATACGACTTTTGAGTTCCCCATGGTCCTTGGAGTAATGCCACCTCCCTCACTACTCCCTCCCCAACTGCAGCCACCTGGAAGCCTCCTCGCTGAAGACTGGAGATGCTCTGACTAGGTCCTGCAAGCAAGCTGGACACAGAGTTCCTCACAGAACACTTTATAAAACAGGCACATGCAGAAGCCAAGATCTACAGGGGAGGTAGTCTGGCTTGTCAGCTCAATGCTGGCTTCAAATCCCTGCTATCCCAAACAGCCTGTGTGACCTTGGCCAAGCTCTTCAGCATCCCTGTGCCCCTAACCCAACTGTGAAAGGAGAGTAATGCCACTGCACCTCTACCAGCACCAAGGATTATGGAGATAAACACATCAATGATCAGAAGGCATTCAGACAAGACAATATGACTATCAGGAAGGAAGTCCAATAGTAATCCATCAATATTACTGCTGGTATCAGGATCACCTACTATTCTTAATTTTGGTATTACAGCATTACTTAGAGACTCAGCCAGGGAACATTTTTGCCCAGAAGTGCATGCACATCATAAAAAAACTCTGCATGAAAGCATCTACACTCCAAGTTAGCTAAGTGCCAATCTTTATTATGGGATACTTGATCTCCCTGCATTTTTAAGCACATGAAAAATAGTGCCAGCTCTGGCCCATCTGCAGCTCCAGAGTTATGCCAAGGTTGATGACTTTAAATGCTTTCAGTGACAAATGTGGATCACCATGCTATCTATACTGCAGCTGCTGGCTTGTGAACCACACCACACTCCTTGTTTCTGCACCACCAGGCAGCAGCTCTCCCTGCCCTACACATTAGTGCACAACAGACAACTAAGGGTGTTCTTGGTTTCAATTTTGTTACAATTTATCTTGCATTAGTTCCAGTGAAACACAACAGGGAAACAAGACAAAAATTTTTCTAGCAGCTGTAGCAGTAGTAGTAGTAGTAATCACGTTTCATTATACTCTCCATAGGTTTGTGTCTGAAAGACTAAAGTATTTCCAAGATATAAATCCAATCATGAAGGAGAAGGCAACTACTCTATGCCTTGAGGGCAGTTTTAAAAATAGTCAAATATGTTAAGCTACCCACAAGCTGAGGTTAAGTGGAAACTAAGCCCTTATAAATTTGGTTCCAGATGTGGGACATTCCACTTTTCAAATTTTGCTGCTTGAAATGCATGAAATCAATACGCCTTTACTGTCACACACTCCTTCATTCTGTGGGCAGCTTGTTTTGTGAAGTGATGGATTTCTGTACAGCATCTCAGAAAGGCTGCAGAGTTAACTGCCTTCTGCCAGGCAGAAGTTTTACTGGGGGCTGTGGATCTGTATGGTTTGTTGATGATGAGCATCTTTCACACAGAGATGTGACTTCAGTGTCCTTGCAAGAATATGTTTGTTTCACTGTCAGGCAAAAATCCTTATATTTACCATAACCATTTTTCTGATTCCAGGAGGCTGGGTTACTCTAAGTGCTCATTTTAATGAAGCACGATACAGTTAATCTTGTGTGACACAAAAATGCATACAGTTTTCACAGGGCTTCAGAAAGTCTTGAAAGAAATATAAGAATAAAAATACCATCTTTTCAGAACAAAAGCTGAAATTTTCAAAACCTCCAGCCAGACAAAACCCCTGCAAAATATGTTCTGAAGTAATTCTTTTTTCTCTTTTGAAAACTTCAACAACTGAATAGGAAATTCAAGCCCATGGGATGCAGGACAATTTGAGATATGAAGGCAGGACCACCAGTGCTGCAGACCCACGAATGGTGCCCTGCTCAGAATGGATTTTTTTCATGTAAATTTGTTCCCTTTTTTGTGGTATTCAGGGCTATAATCTTTTCATCAGAAAAACCAGATTCCTTAGACTATCTTAATCTGATCAACTGTACTGTCAGTAATGAAAGGTCACATTTAGGATTTATAGATAGCTGAAATTAATGGAAACAGTTGTCTCCAGGCTACTGCTTAATATGAAAGCAGCTCTAGAAAAGGAATAATGCATTCCTTAAATTTGCCTCAAGACTCCCCAAAGACCTTTAGCCTGTTTACATGGGCAGTAACTCTTTAAGATATTCTGAAGCTATTTCACACTCTGATGACATATACCTGTACAGAGGACAACACAGAATATTTAACAGCACACCTAAATTTTGCACAGTAGCACAGGACATGAAACAAGGGTGACTGTAAAACAACACACTGGGTAATTCTTGATGTTTGCTTCCATAAAGTGTCACTTCCAGAAAGTGCAGACAAACAAATGAAGCCTGGACTATAAAAAAGAGACAGTGTCTGACCTGGTTTATGTAAGCATGAATCCTGAATAACTCTTACAACGACCTGCAGCATTGTTTTGGACTTAGCCAGACACTTCACCTAACTGGGATCTTAGTGCTTAGGTTTCTGTTTATTAAGATACCTGTCTTTCCACTCTTTCTTAACATTGAGCAGGCTATTATTACAGAAGAACAATGTGTTCATGCTGGAGGTCATCTCTACTCCCTTGCTGCTACCCCAGGCAATCACCTCCCCTTAGCAAAAGGAGAATGCCAAGGCATGACAACACCACAAACTACAGGAGTGAATTGATACAACCTCATCTATAGTCCCAGGAAGACAGTGGGAAGCACCACACTGCCTCTAGAATGCACTCCCTAAAGTTTCTATGACAGACATAGATAGCCATGCTAAAATCCAAGTTACCTTCATAAAACCGGATCTTGTCTCTTAGGATCACCATGCCTTTTGTGAGCAGCTGATTCTGTAAATAAAATATAGACTACTTTACTCAATTCTGTACTTCCCTACAGCCATCATATTTCACATTTTGCTCATTCTTAACTTCTTACAGTGAAGGGGCTTTTTTATTTTAATGATCAATCATCAAAAGACTCCTCCTGTGTCCATCTTGTTTAAATCACTTGGGACACTTGCCAAATGATGATGCTTTCAGGATACAGCATGTATTCTGTGGGGTAGAAAGTGCTTCTCAAACTTCAAAGGGTTGACCCACAAAGGATGCACTGGCTTAGAGAAACAGACAGAATACTGCTTCAATAGACAGTACTTGCTACTAAGTGTTTTTTCTATTACTGTACTACAATGAAATTAGGATGTTTGCTCAGGAGTTTACATTTTAGGCTAAAAGAGAATATCTGAAGTGTACTGAAAGACAGCAATGCCACACACAAAAACAGTGATGGCCCCAGCCAGGGCTTATTCTATCTAAGTCTGTGTGTGTCTGTACATATATATATATATCACCCAAATCTCATTAGTCCATAAATGACAAAACCCAGAGAAGTCAGTGGACATTTCTGAATGGTTTCAAGGGGCTCCAGATTAGCATTTACAGTGACTGAAATGATTTTGCTCAATAACATGTAACAAAATCTGATTTAAATGAAAGAAAACACATGCCTACCTGTAGATATTCAGTAAAAAAGGATCCCAGTTCTGTTTTCAATAATTGCCTGTATAAAAAAGAATAAGAAAAGGATCTGTGTAATCAGCAAATTGTATTAGCTGTGCACTGCATGGAAAAAAGGAAGTCACTAACAGAAAAATATTTTCATATGAGCACAGAGCCTAACTACAGGGTCAGTGATACCAAGACTCCCAAACAGCATTTCTCTGTGTTGAAAAGTATGTACTGTGCTTTTAGATGATTCAGTTGCATGAATACATATGAAATTAAGAAATATGTATGAAAGGAAATTAAGATTTGATAAAAAGAGGAAGCTTTCCATCCTGTATCTAACACTTTTTAAAAATGCTCAAGTTGTCCTGTTATGCTAGGGCTTCACTGGCACCTAAAGTTGCAGACACAGAGGAACTTCTACCTCTCTCTTCTACCTCTGCTCATCCATGGGTGAGCCAAAAAAAATGAGCACATGATTTTGCTAATGCCTTCAGAGACAATTCATCCTTGTCCTGCATAGGGATGAAAAAAGAACTGTGACAAAATATTTAGAAAGAAATCTAAAGCAGGATACTGATCTGCAGTTTGTTGCAGGCATGAAACTTAGTCAGTTTTCATTGAAACAGTCACAATATTCCAGTCAGAAGACCCATGACAGCTGAAGTTCTACATGGTTTCTGTTAAAACAGTGGTAAGAATTTAACAGCTTAGCTCTGGCTCTCATTATTCCTCTACACTAAAACCTACAGAGCCATCTTAGAGAACAAACCAAACTCATATGCAAAAAAAATACCCACAAACAGCCCTCTAATTCAGAAACTGAATTCAATCCAATGTTCAAGCCCGTTTGTATCCAGGTTAAATTCATTACATTGTTAAAGAGCTGTATGTCATTTAGGTTTCACACTTTGAATGGCAGACTTATTTCTCTGTGCCCAGGTGGCTGTTTAGATGCATAAATGAGAGCTCAGACCTTATAAAAATGTAGCCCCATCTGGGTTTTCTGAACATTTGCAAATCTGGCCTGGAGCTCTTTTGAAAACCTGTCCCTGTGTAATCACCTCAGCTCTCATGAAGAAATGAGGTCAAATTCAGCTTAAAATCTGAGCACCCACTTCAATTAGTGCAGTCATGTAAATTATACATTGGTAGAATGTTATCATCTGTCCCTTTGGGTTATGTTTTTAAATAACAAATAACTAATTAATGAAATTATTCAACCAGTAAGCAAATACACATTGGGTTTTAAAACTCAAGGATATCCCTACACTCCACAAAAAAGTCTGCAGGAGTTGCATCTGATGTTAAAAACATCAGATGCTTCAGCACATCCTCTTGAGACCTTCTGAAAGTTCAGGGAAAAGAGAACCAGGTCAGTCCTTAGGACGCCAAACTACAGTCTTATTTATTTATCTTCAAGCACATGTCCACACTGACATCAAAGCATCCTGTGGAAACACACCAGGCATAAATGACATAGAAAATAAATATAAGGAACAGGATTTTCAGATGCTTCTAAGCATCAAAATCCTTTTTCTGCTATAAACCTAATTAATTTGTACAAAATAGCTGCAGAAAAAAAACCCTATCAAAACTGAACTCAAGCTTCAGCCATTTGTCTCTTATTGCCATAAATGGCCACTGAATGGCTAATCCCTTTGGTATGCTGTTGCAACATGTGGGAGGTGACCACCCTTGCAATGAGTTGAGAGTCCATCCTCAATGGCACTTATTGGCAAGCCTTTGTGGAAGTTAAAAACCACGTCCCCCAAAGACTGACAGAATCTTAAAGCATCAGTAATAAGTCAATGAGTACATGGATACTATAGCCAAATTGTGCCACATTTACTCAAACTGAAAATTTACTGATCAAGTGGTCTGATTTTTTTCTGGATCAGAAGTGATGGCACCCAAGTTTCTTCTTACTTTGAACACATAGAATTCATTTTTAGGTTAAAGTAACAAGAAAGTTGCAGTTTTGAATTTTTCTGTGACAGAGAACTTATTCCCAGATACCTCTTCATGCTATTGTTTCAAAAAGCACTGATAATTTATGCTGACAGGTTTTACTTAATTTGCTATCCTTTCCCCCCATCTAGCAGATTTTTAAAGTCTAGTCCTGGACTCCTCATAGTCTTGCAAATACCTTCTCTTTTCATATTTTATGTTCTACTGATAATTCCTGGTATTTTGGCAAGAAATAGAAAATTATGTTCTACTTACAAATAATTAGCCCTCTGATAAAACTAAATCTCACCACATTTCCATTTTTTCAACTGTGAATGAACTGAACAACCAGCCTGTAGTTAATTATATGCACTGGACTGTATCACACCAAGCAGCACTGTGGCTACATTAGCAATTCTGTTTACAGGCTGGAGGAGGAACTGACAGCACAGTTGATGCATCTTGCTCTTTGAATTACCAATAATACAGACACTTCACACTGCTTAATTAATTTCTCATGAAATAGTGAGACCCTCAGGCCACATCAGAACACTGGTGTCTGATGTTCTTGGTACCCATATCCATTTAAGAGAAATCCACAACAAAACTGGATCCAAGACATTGTGTGTACTTTTTTTCCATCCTTGCATATAACAAAAAAAGAGTTAGGTTGTCACCTGTCAGATCCTGGATAATTTAGATTACTGTATAGCCTTATCTGGATAGATGGACATCATGGTGGAATCCAGGTAAAAATCTGATTACACCTAAAAGATATCCCTGGTCAGATAGTAGACCTCATTTCAAACACACCTGTTTTTTAAGCTAGTCACTTTGCACCCTTATGAAGCATGTAATTGGAATGAGGTCTTCATTGCCTCTTTAATGACTTCATAAATTAAGATGATCATATAAATTCACATAAAAAATGCTAAAATAGCTCCTGTATATTTTGCATCTTCCTGCTGTCACTTCTTTGGCTCATTTTGAAATGAAATTAATTCAGAATGGAAAGCTCAACACTGTATAGTATCTGTTAAAGTTAAACCAAATGGAAACAAGTGCCTGTACTGGATCTTGCTACAAAAGAGGAAATGCCACTAAAATGTGCTTTGTTTGCATCAAATCAATTTCCTGAACCTCAGAAAAGAGGCAGCTATAAATATGTATTAGCTTTAATACAGGACATCCTGCTTCCACTGTGTTTCCCTTCCCTTCTTTTTCTTTCTTGATTTACAAGTGGTGTAAATAAACACTTTGAAGTGACATACGGTGCATGAAATGACAAAGGAAAAAACTCTGTGTGATTACTGACATCATACACACACATCAAGAGAAATACTAAACAGCAAGTATATACATAAAGATTTTTGTTACCTGACTTCTGAATCAATACCCTATTAATTCACCTCGTCAGGGATCAGAAAAAGTAACGTACAGGCCATGCACTGGTGATACTGCCAGTTACTGGAGCATCATCTCATCATCTTATTGCATGTCATTAGCTTTAGCAGAGTTAATCAGGAGTTAAAGCAACATGAAAGAAGCTGAAGTCAACACACCAATTTTATTAGTAGTAGGGCTTCTGAGTGCTACATGATTAGGTATCTAAGGCCACTTTCTAATGATAGAGGAATACAAGAACGGTGTCAAAGAGTACTGGTGTAAATGGGTGGAACCTTTATGAGCAAACCTAGAAGAAAAGTAAATGGCACTGTTGAGATTTTTACTCACTGATGTTTTCTTAAATAATCTGTGCATATATAATCAAAGAAGCAAGATGTGTGTTCATGAAGGGTAGCTACACATTTGTGTTTGCCCATATGTGGAATAGGCGTGACATTCCCAAGCCAAAATGATGGTGTGCTAATATTGCAGGCATGACCTAACTGATCAAATATTTACACTTGTTCTGTGACTCAACTAGGATATTCAAGGTTTAATTATGAAAAGTATCCTAGAACCTGCTCTAATTAAGGTGGTAAAATAAAATAACCTCTTTTACTGTCCTGTAACTGAGAAAAAATTTTTCATTTACCTTAGCGCTTCCACACTCAAATTCTGCCCATTGGAACTAATGGCTATTTGTTTCTTTTTACTTGTGTACTTGTGGGAAAAATGCATCTATAGCAACTGTAAGGCAAATATACTCTTGTTCCACTTCTGAGTACATTTTTATGAATCAGACATTTTTTTCATTCAGTAACAGTATCAACCCAAGGAAAGTTATTTTGAATTAATGAACAATAGTAGAAGGATACGTTTGGTTTGTGTCCTATCAGTAACTTTTTAGTTAGGTTTCAGCAGAATTTAAGGGAAGAAAAAGGGCTTTGGTTGCAAATAGTCAGAAGGCCCTAAAACTTTATTGACTGTGGTTGGCAGTAAAATGAAGCACACAGCAGGAGTGCAGTAGCTTCTGGAAAGAGGCCCTGGCTGGAAGTGTGAACAGGAATGTTTAGAAAACACAACACTCATGCTCTCCTCTAGAGAAAGATCTTTGGGCTCTTATGTCCTCTTTGCCACTCACAGTTTTCTCACCTTAACTCTTTTCTATGAATGAAGCAAGAAGGACACACACTAGAAGTTTTACAAAACCAAACTTGGAGTTGTCACAAAGAGGATGGACATCTTTTGGCTATACCTAGAAGGCCAAGTCAAAAGCAAGAGGGAAAAACCTCAATCCAGCAGCAGACAAGAACCAGTCTTGAAACCTATGCTGTATCTCACCAAATGCTTGCTTATTTCATGGGAATTACACTGCTGATGCCTTGTTTAGAGATTTCTAGGTCCATCTAGATTTCACAAGATTTTGTCCATGAGTCATCAAGCGGTGTTCTCCCTGAAGCAGAGCAAAACTGAACAATCAGCCAAGATAACAACAAAGCAGCATTATCCTTACCCTGACAAAAAGAAATGGGTATATCAAGTGGTGGCAAACCTATCATGAAGTAGAAAAAAAAATAATCAGTCTATCTGTAGTCTGCTTGCCTGTTCATCTGCCTGGGATGTTCAGAAAAATTAATCACAAATACATTAGCATGCCTCATCAAGATGCAGGGTTTATACCCAGATAAATTAATTATCTGGGCAAAATTCACAAAAAAATCTCTCTCTCTCTCTCTCTCTCTCTCTCTATCTATCTACCTCTATTTCTATCTCTCTGTTCTATCTGTTGGTTCATAGACTATGTATGTCTCTGTCACATCAGTAGATAATATTTTATCTTTTGTCCCTCACCAGCAGATGAGCATCCTGAGGCAAAAGAACTGGGCAAGAAAATCTCAGCCCACAACCACCCCTTTTTGTCATTCAGGTAAAGCTGAAGAATTCTAACTGCACTTACAGTAATAATGATCAACCATTATTCCAATAACTAATTCAAAATGATTGATGGATCATGCTAACTGACAGCCATCCTAGAAAAGCTATTCTTTGTATGTCATTTTCTCCCCAGAGAAGTAAGAAATAGCTGGAGAATTAATTTCTTTTCATTTCAAAAACAGACAGAGAGGGAGAGAGGGGGAAAAGAGAGATCGCAAGTCAAATGTCATTCACATGGACCTTTTGGAAGTCATTCCCCCAAATAAAGGAATCAGACTGGGCCAGCTCTCCAGACTGGGAAACAGATGGGGACAGATAGACTCAGAAGATCTGGATATTCTGTGGATTTTGACAGACTCCAGTGCCTGGATAGAGTGGGAATAAGCAGTAAGGACAAGGGAATTACTGAAGCTCTTATCTGAAGACAGAGGGAATGTAATAAGCTGTCTGTCTTTTCTAAGTGCAGCATCTTTCCCACTGTTTATTCTTCAAAGCATTGGGACAAATTTATAAAAGGAAATCTGCTACTTTGCTCTTGTCAGTGAGAGAGGGTTTAGTAAGTAATAATGTGTGATAGAAAAAGTAGTAAAAAATAAGGTGCTACAAATCCAGGTATCAGCTTACTTTTTGGTAAACTTCTTCGCAATTGTAACATAAATAACTCAAATGGTAGGATTTTCACCTTCTCTCTTTTATCTTTAGGGAAAAAAACCTTCCCATTATACATCACACTGGTCTATGTTTAGTCTATTGTGAACAGTATTATCACAGTATTACAGAAAAACAGGAACCATAAACTGCTTTATGAAGGTCCTGGTACTGACAAGACAGCTTTATAACATCTACCCCGTATTCAGCCTGTGTAGATATAGCTAGATATAAGGGACAACCAGGCAGAACACCTTTCCTTGCTGTGTCACACTGAGCACTTGGAGGCTTTACATCCTCCACAGATGCAATAGAAACACTTCAGACCTAGGCCTGGCACCCACGGAAAGGTCAGCACCATTGCAGTTGCACAGGGCTGTTTTTACTAGAGGGGTCCAGGTTTTCCCTTCCTTAGTTTCAGTCCAGGACATCAAGACAGACTCTGAAATAATCCATCCTTCTCACAGCTAAATCCCTCTTCTGCAGAAGGAGGAACCCAGCTCTTCCTATGCAGTGAGGTGCTGACAGCAACAACTATTCACTGCAGCCAAATTGACTGTACTGGTTGACTACCACTGGGGAAAAAACCCTGTAATCCTGCTGCAGAAGCTTTCAAGTGCAAGTGTTAGCAATCAGTACTGTGCATGTTGGCTCATAACACCTTGCATGAAGTTGAGTCTCTTACCTGACTCCTTCATTGAGGTTGTAAAGTTCATGGTCCGGGAGACCTTTACGCTGGAACACTGCTATTACTCCATTGTGGATACTGAAAGAGGACATTAAGAGACATTGCACTGATTACACTTTAGAAGGTTATTGCTTCCACAGGAAGCATAATATCTCTGCTTAGACATTTCAGGACATTTTACAAGTCTTAGATGACTTCTGCTACCTCACCCCAGATACTTTACAGGGAATTATTGCCTAGACAACATATGACATGTTTGAAAATCAGTTATTTTTTATTTAAATCAACTCAGTAGCTTCAACAGTTGTACATCTGAAATCAGTAATTCAAGAAAACTTAGGCTTATGTATTTTAGGTACTCTATATTAAGTATATTAAGTATAACTTTAATATATTCATATATTAAATATATTGTCTCTATGGCTCACCACAGAGACAATTATTAGCTTCACTCTGAGATCAGTGATGGTATTCCTGGCATTACTGGTGTATTATTTGTCTGACCAAGTCTATGGTTACTTGAATTCTTTATCAGTCAATCAACATGTATCCAAGCTGGACACCATACCGTAAGTATAACCCACAAATATTGCATGCCTGTCCTACAATGTAATCTCAAGAACAGTTAAGTCTTTATAGAAAAAAAAAAACCAAAAACTTAAACCAACAAAAAAACCCAACACTGGACAGTATGAATTCTAAATAAATTTTACTGATCTCTCAGGTCTTTTCAACAATAGTAAAGGGGCAACTAGTTACAAAAACTGCTTCCTGTTACCATTTACTCATTTCTCAAAGATTTACACTCTTCCTTCAGCTAAAGAAAAACCAAGGCTGTGCTGAAAGAACAGATCTAGAGTTTCTAAGGCAGTGCAAGAGGCAGCGATGTGCTCAGCATAGTCCAACCATCTGTTCTTCAAAAATGTTCCCTTTTCATTTTCATTGCCATTAGTAACTGTTCTGCAAGCAGATGTTGCTTAGAGGTGGTGACTTTCTGCTGCAATTAGATGCAACCAAAGACAGGACTGAGACCTAAAAATTGTGAAGCTCAAGAGAAAGTCACTCCCTCGGGGACTCCCAAGGGTCACTCCCTTACTCCCACTCACTTGGCTCGTGTAAGGCCAACAGCCCTTTAAATTCTAGGACACTGAATGGCAAGAATCTGCTCAGGGATTCAGCCAATCCACATGCTTAGCAGGGATGCTTGCTGGTCCCATGAACTTAACAAGACCACACCTCAAAGGGCTACTGAAATGAGCATGTGCTTCAAGATGAAGCCCTGAAATGCTCTTGAAATATACCTGACACAATTAGTATGATGACACATCTGCCTAAATCACTGAGCTCAGTTCTGAGGGCAAGGATAAAGAAATGCCAGTGGAAGGTGAGACCAAACCTCTTCCTGCATTAGCAGAAGGGAGTAGAAATCTCTTTCCCTTTCCTCAATCCAGTACCACCTTTTATAGCCTCACAGCTTTGACTCCAAAAGGAAAGAAGACTCACGTGGTCCCTCCATCTGTCCGCTCATTCCCACTCCTCCACTCTTGGAACAGCTTGGCAACTTCTACCACATTTAACTACAGAGTGAAAGTCTCCAACACACTAAGGTCTTTTACATTTCAGCTAGGGCAGAAGGAGCATCTTTTAGTGACCCAGAACATACTGCAGGGTGAGGTCAGCCTTTATTCAACATGCAGATGCCTTAGCTTTCCAACACGAACACACATCTGCTTGTAGTCCTGCTACTCAGTTTCTAATAGGGCTGTTTTTATTGAAACAACCATTCCTACCACTGGCAGTAACTCATTACTTGATTTTTGCCTGCCTCTTTCATACCACATGTAAAATAAAGATGATAAGACCCAGCTGATGACTCCATTAAAGGGTCTTTAAGATATATTGATGAAAATTGTAACAAAAGCAGTGAGTATTATTATCAATATCAGCATTACATGCCATCGTCACTCATTTTTTCTTTTCCCCTCACAACCCTATTAATTACAAAGGTAAAATACAGACTTGGGCATGAGGCTCTTCCTATCCTATTCTATGTTGCACTTGAGAAAGGGAGATGACACCTTAGGGCTTATTTCTAAAAAAAAGCACAAGGCAGAAGTCATCCTGCTCTGTAGCATCTTCCTGGGTACTCTCAATCTGCATGCTGACACCCATCCTGTACTCAGCAGGAACAACAACAACCAGCCACAGAGGTGCTCAGGAGGTATATTTGGGTGCCACCAACTTGGAATCTCATGCCTAAAACATCTGATGAAAAGATCTTCCAAAGATCAGGTGGTACATCATGAACTTCCCTCCTGGGGATCTGTTTTAACTAGTGACTCTGAAACATCACCTTTCAAAGCCTTGCAGCTGACCTCCCCCTGCTCACACTGCACAGGCTTCTAATGCAATGGAGAACTTCCAGACCCCTGGAAAGCAAAGAAGGACCAGATTTGTCTACCCTAGGTACCAGGATTTGCAGTTGCCCTGTCTTGTACAGAAGAGGTGAAGATGATACCTGTCTCTAAGGTCTCCAAGGGAGGATGCCTGATTCCTACTGGTGATGAGCTTTCTCAGCTCAGGGCCAGATCCATCCATATGTGGCTGCTCCCACTGCAATGCACTCACATTAAATCTTGGTAGAATATGGTAGGACAACCCCTTTGACTGTTTGGTCAGAGCAAAGGGCTGGGCTGGAAGGTAAAACTGCTGCTATTTACTGAGAGATTCAAAATGCAAGCACAAAACAATGCCAGACAGCAAAGGGATGCACTATAAGAAAAGCTCAACCACATACACCTGTGGAAAGGAGAAATTAAAAGTAGCAGGTGAAAGATATGACCCACCGTGGAGAAATGCAAAAGCACATCAAAATAGGAACCCTGATTATCCTCTTCCCTCTTCTGTTCCTTTGGTGAAGTTCTGAGGACATTAAGAACCCACTTGCTGCCCTGCCCTCCCTCCCATTAGTGTCTCTCTCTTCTTTTATGTGCACAGACATACACATTCATGATCTAACCCAGCTTATTTTGGCTGGCTTGAACAGACACACTCAATTTACGATTACTTGAAAATTGGCAGCTAAATGTCTCTGGTATACAGGGAAGCGACTTGGGTATTTTAATATTATGAGTAATATGTGAAGTACGATTAATGTAGTGGATAAAACAAGCAGTCTTTACACGCTCTTCTGATTCGGAAATGAACTTTGCAATGTTCCCTGCCAGCCTTCTGCACAGAAGAATGACTAAATATCTCTCCTAGAAGCCAGCATGCTCTCCCTGCTTCTCTCTGGCACTCCTTTCTAAATGAGGGGGAGGTATTCTCTTTCCAGCTTAACAGATCCATTATTATAATTCCTCAAAGAAATAAGAGAGAAGCAGCTTTTTAACAAGAGCTTAAGGGGACAGGTTATAAGCACATAAGTTATTGCTCACGTAGAAGAGCTGTACCTACGTACAACATCCTAATGGTGATCTTTTATAATGTCTAGGATCTCCTTTGCAGTGGGGGACAACTGCCTTGTCTGGGAAACAAGTCTTGGCCCTGCTACATTGACCAACAGGATGGACGCATGTGGTCACCAGGAGGGCACGGAGATCTGCCCCTCAACACTTGCTCAAGAGGCAACAAAGGACCTGGAGTAACAGTGATGCTATCAGTGGCATAAGCTGCTGTCAAGATAATAAAAAGCTAGCTTGTATCTTCTTAGTTACGCTAAGCTAATGAAAAAACCAAACACAATCCCTGCTTAAATCAAAGTAATGCTATGGTTTCTAAGACAAATGATTGCTTAAAAGGATTTAGTCAGACTGGTCCAACATTTTATTGTAAAGAAAATCTGAGCTGCTGCATATACACAGAAGTCCTGCAAGATATTTGAAGTGGGTGGATCACCTTTTCTTGTGTCTGTGACCAGCTGCCACTGAGACTTAAGACAATAATGTATGTAATTAAGCCTACATTTTAATAGTTAACTTGAATTGGAAATGACTTGCAAACTCCCTTCTGTGATTCTTTTACAACATGTAAGTTAATAATGGGTGCATCCATACACTGACATTACTCTGAATGCCTTCATTGTGGTTGCTGTGTGTATAAACGTGTGCTCAAGGTGCACAAGAACAAAGCAGTACAGAGGAGACACAAAAGAAACCAACACACCATAAAAAAAAAAAAGGTCAGTTCCTGAATTGTTCATGCTCAGTACTGATTAAGGTTCCAGCCTCCAATCAGGACCAGACCTTACACTGTATGTCCAGGGTTACAAATACTTCTCATTTGCCGTATTGTACCAACAGCCACATTTTCCACAGAAGCGCAGATGTAGCCTCCTACTCCTGCATCACTGCATTCTCCTGCTTAAGGCAATGAGCAATTTCTAACAATCCCCCCAGCAGTATCTTCTGCTGGAACAAAGGGGACCTGGCCACACTGCACCTTTGAAACAAGCTAGGATCACTCTCATACTACAAGAAAAGGTAAATCTTAGAGTTACAGGACTACGGCATTTCTTGAAAGCACACCACCATTCATTAGCCAACATTAGCTGGTAAGAACTGGGGTAAATTGCTGTGGCAATTAACTTGAATCCAAGCACTAAGATAAATTGTTGTCCTGGTTTAGGCCAGGATAAAGGTGATTTTCTGGTTTGTGCTTTTGCTTTTAGCTAAGTCTCTTGTAAGTAGTTGCACTTGCTGGGGTTAACAGCAAGTTTCTCAGACACTGTCTGCTTCTAGGACTGATAACATTCGATGTTTATAGTTACTGCCAGAGATTGGTATGCAACCCAAGGACACTGCTCAGCTCTCAGGAACATTTTGCCTTCCAGAAGGAGCAACGAGGTCCCACCTGAAACCCTCCTCTGGGGAGGACCGGACAAGATAGATGTCAGAATTGACCAAACAGAGTATTCCATCCCATACACGTCATACTCGGTATAAATTTGAGGGATCAAAGGTCAACTCTCTCTCTTCCTTCCTGCCCTCCCTGCTTCCTTCGGTATCCTGAGAGGATTCCATCCGTCCCGGTGCCTGTGGTCCTGATCCATGCCAGCCTGAATCTGTGTGTTCCTGCCCCCAGCTCCTGACTGCTGCTGACTCCAGGAGTCCAGCCTGGACTTTCCCAGGGCTGCCCTGCAGCCTCGGTGGTGACGTGAGAGTATTGGGGAAAGGGGGGAGGAACGTGGGATTAACTTTCCTGTATATTTGTATATATGTATATATTTAGTAATTTTTCCTATTTTATCATTATTGTTTCATTAAAGTTCTGTAGTTTAGTTTCCAACCCATAAGTCTCTCTTCCTTATTCTCTCTCTCTTTCCTTTATCAGAGGAGAGAGAGATTAATATATAAATCTGTTTCTCGGTTTAAATCTGTTGTTTTGCCGGGCCAGGGTTAAACCGTGACAATTGTGCAGGCAGCTTTCCATAAAAACATATGCCACGGGTCACCCTCGGTCTGAAGATAATGGCTAGGAGAAGACATTTTGAGAGATGAACAGCAAAGCAGATAGAAGCCTGGGAGGTGGCTCCTCACAGGTCAGTGGGTAGGCAGAAAAGAGAGATGCATGGCTAGAGCAGGCTGGCTGTAGGAGGAGAACTCAGGACTGGAAAACTGCAGAGTAGATCTTGCTTTTTTTTTTTTTTTTTTTTATTTTGTGGTGGGGGGTGCAGGGCAATCACACAGATTGCAGTTGATTGCCCCCAAGAAACTGCCTATGACCCAGAAAACACTCATAGCAAAAAGAATCAACACAAAACGCCAGCAAAAATTCACCTCTTTGGAAAGACTACTCATACTAGATTCACCTAATCCTGCAGAGAAGGTGGCAGCTCCAGGAATTTCTACTCAGCCACCCGGAACTGGGGGAATGGCAGCTCCAGCACACACAGTGCAGATCCTCCCCACTGTTTGCTTTACAGCAAAGGGATCTGGAAGGTGTAAACCCCTATAGCACAACGTTGGATGTTTGCTGCCAGCACTCCCAACCCGCCTGACAGTGCAAGAGCCAAGAGGGAGAGGGTGAAGGTTTATTATTCTGATTTTTGCATAATAGAAACCACTTCCTAAGCAGCTTAAAATACCACGAAAACATACATTTCCCTTGAGGTCCTATTTGTCCACCCAGACTCCACTGCCTTTGGTGAGTGGGAGGCTGGCTCCCCCCAGCACTGAAGTACCACCCCTTTTCGTTCATTGACATTTTTAGAAGCCAAGAAGGAAAAACTAGTCTCATTAAAACACTTCTTTCTGCCAGGTCAGAAATAGTTTGTCCACAGCACTGACAAAGCCCAATTGCGAAACTGGGCTTCTAAGTCTCTGTCTGAATACCTGATGTGTTTGCTTTGACTGTGGCTCTGGTCCTTGCAGCTTGGTGTTTCCTGGCAAAGCAGGAAACACCTGGAGCATTCCTGGAGCAGCCCATGTTTTCGTTCGTGCACAGCATGCAGGTGATTTCGGTACCCTGAAAAAAGTCACTACCTTTTCTTGCAAACAGCAATGCTGTGTGAATAATCACACCCTGCAAGTACTGGGTAGTTAAAGGCAACATTTTCATTTTAAAAAGATTGATTTAGGACTCCTTTCCTCTAGGCATTTATGGCAATAGCTATTTAACAATAACTGACCTGATATACTTGCATCAAAACCTCCCTGAAGACACTCCAGCTCCAGAAAAAACCATTTTTCTGAATTACCTTAATCCAATTGGGAGGAGCCCATTTTCAGCACAGCATCAGTCCAGCTGCAACTCCACAGGCCTTCCGTGATGCCCTGACCCTTTCAAAGCAAGCATGCAGCTGCTACTTCACTTACAGTTCTGGAATTTCTACCCAAGGTAAAGCAGTGTGAGAAGAGGCATAGGCTACAATTACACACTGGATCATACAAGTGAAAATAAGCTGGTCTGCAAAACTCCTTCTTCAAAGACTTCTAGAGGCATTAGTTCACAGACCACAGTAACAATAAACACTACCCTTAAATATGAAGAAGATGAGACAGACAGATGAAGGGACTTCCCTGAAGTGTTACCAAGCATTAATATCTCTTTAAAAGTGTAGGACTAAAGAGATTTTTTATTCCAATTATACCTGCATTCAAGCAAGTATACTGTGTCTGGAGGCCTATGGGGAGCTGCAATTCTCCACTACCACCACTTTCTACTACTGTAGTCAAGGCTGGCACATGCTCCATGCTGCAGTGGTGGTTTGAACAGCTGGGAAGTCCCCTTCACTACTCCATCCCTCCTCCCCACCCTGTAGCTCAGCTTTGTCTGCCTTCCACGCACATACATGGCTGAATGCTCCAAGGAGAGCTCCCAATAAAAGGGCAGGAAAAAGAAGGCAATCCTCAAACAGGCAGAAGTATTTAAAAATCTTTCTGAATAACACTAAATACTGGAAGAAAAAAAAATTAGGGTAGAAGAGTAGATAAATAAGCTGGTCTGGAATGTTTTCTCCCCTAGAAAAGCCTGTGATCTTAAAAAAAAAAACACAAACCATTCATTTTTGATGAAAAAGATGAAATACGGTTCCCATGACTGAAAAAAAATGCTTTACAGTGAGCTATTGTGGTTAATACAACCCGGTAAGAATTAGCCCAAACCATAAAACTTTTTCTGATTCCATATGTCTCCTTGGATTTACTGCTGATCTCACTAATGTCATAGGTATCTCATCTAAGTTTTACTTCTTTGCTATCTCCTACTTCCCCACGAATTTTCCCCATTTTCTTACACCAACAAGGATCCCAGTGTCTTTGACTAGAGGCTTTCCCACAGTATCACACAGTATCAGGTCCTGATTAGGCAGTTTGTTCTAGCTCAGTCAGAATAAAAACCTTGTGATGGATTTTATTTGCCCTGAGAGGGGCCCCCCTGGCTTGCAAGCTCAAGATTAAAAACCCTGGGTTTCTCAGTCCAATTGGTTTAGTCAGCATTCAGTCCTCACTTTTTGCCTCAAGCAGAGAAGGGGGGAAGAAAAGGAATTGAAGACAATGCCAGTGAAAAAATCTAAGCTATTTTAATCCATTGCAAATTCTGTGAGCTGTAATGAAACTGTGTTGTTCCACAGTGTTGCTGCTGGTTGCTAGCTAACGTGCACTGCTGGTGTGTGGCTGTACAAATCTTTTGGGGTTCATGGGAAAGCAAGCTCAGAGCTAATTTGCATAGCATCAGGCAGCAGCCGAGTTCCAACTTCCCTTTGATCTGACACTGTCAAGAAGTCTCACAGCATTTTAATTTGGAGGTGAAAGTTAGTTATCAGGGAGGAAGAGAACTGCCTTGCCAGCACTGAGTGCTGCTGTACCCCTGCACACTGAACCCTGCAATTAAGCTCCTGCAGTTTGTCCTCCCTCAGTGTCAGAAAGCAGCAGGCATCCATCCTCTGGTATCAACATCTGAGGGCTGAGACTGCTCTGAGCAGAGGGGAGGCAGCTGAGGGGACATCGCTGGGCAGCCAGACCACAGCAACACACAAACCAATTGCAGATGGGGAGCCACACGTCCTCCTCAGAAAAAGCCCATGGTCACAGAGCTGCTTCTGCCTTGCAGAAGACCTCAGCAGCAACAACTCTGGGTCATCAGCCTTCCAGCATGGTCCCGCAGGGCCAAGGCAGCACCCGTGCTCCACCTCAACCCGTGCTCCACCTCAAAGAGCTAACTTTCAGCATGGGGTCAGCAGACTTGTCTGAGGCAGGGCCTGCCATGGGGCCTGCCATACTTTTCCTCTCCCCACATCAGTTTGGATGAACTCGGTTCAAAGCCTCTTTCAAAAGCAGATACACACATGCCACACCCAGGCACAGCTGCTAACATTAGGCAAGAACCCAGCAGACATTTAAATATAGAACAGCCATGCTTGGTGAGAGGGAAGAGTTCTGCTGGTGCACCTTGACTTCCTTGATCAGCAAGCTCTTAACTCCTGGATCAGCACAGAACCAAAACAGCATGGGCAATCCTCTTGTTTGGAAGAACAAATTTTCCTATAAACCAAAGTATGGCATGCTGGGCCTCTGCTAGGATGTTTCAGTTTTGCAGGGGGGAAAAGCAAGCTTTCCACAGCCCAAAATTTTCAAAACCCACCCAAGATTTCTGATGAGTCAAAGTTTAGACTCCCAGTTTGCAACACCGACACTAGGGTCTCTCCAGAAGAGCTGAACCCTGACTCTTTCAAGACCAGACCCTGTTATACATGTCAAGATGGGCATGCACTGGTGACAGACAGGAGCGACAGTGGATAACTTCTTAATACAACTAATCCAACATCACTTAAGCCCTGGCTTTCTAGAAGATAAGCTCTAGTATTACAGCCTGTAGAATAGCTGTTTTTTGAAACTAAAAGACGATACAAGCCTTTTCATGTCTGAACAAACAATCACCCTCACACTCTCTTCTGCTCAGAGGAACACCTTGCATCATAAAATCAAAAAGAAAGGGACTTCTGTCTGCCCATGCAGCACAACTAGTTCGTCATCTGCACAACTTGCCCTAGCTTTAGGCAGCTGTTCACCCAGGCATGTGATGCCCGCTTGCCTGCCACTGCATGACAGCCACTCTGCCAGTGCTCCCAAAGCATTTTGGAGGTATGAGCCATCAACAACAGAGGTAGCTCAGTGATCCTTGCACTGTGAAAAGGCAAACTGTGTCAGGGAAGAACAGATAGGGCCTGAGTTCACACAAAGCAGTGACAGGACAACTCACAGACACTTACTTCAGGAACAGGCAACAGAACAGTTCTATAGGCATTTGGATTAGATGTGCAGAAGTCTATCTCACTGATAAGACAACCATTTTTAGCCAAAGCTATACCTACCCCAGAGCTGTACCTGTCCTGTCCCAATTAGAATTAACACTCCAGTTTCGGCTCACTTAGGAAAAGCCTCTGAGTTAAGTTGCATCAGTCCTTAAGCCTGGAGCCCTCTCCATCCCGGCAAGCCTGGTGCCTGACCTGCTTTATATTCATATCCATATCCATCTCCATAGCTCCCTCCCTCCAAGCAAGACCTGGAAACACTAATCCCTGCCAACAAGAGCCGTCAGCACATCATCACAAAGACGCTTTGGGTACTGTATTCTGCCACCTTGGTAGATGCCCAGGAGTATGTTACTCCCTGCTGCTTCCCGTGAGAGTACTGGCCAAGTGAAGCCCCAACTGGCACAAACCAAGGTGGCTTAATATAGCCTTTAATTGCCACCAACATTCAGACCTTGGGGTCAACACCGGGTCACATAAATAGCACAATATTCAAGCAGAAATTCAGTCTCTTTTGTGACTGGTAAAGTTTCAGTGCCTGAGTGTTTCTGGCATTAAATAACTAATTCATAATGCAAGCATGAAATTGCAGATCGAGTGGAGTGAGGGACAGAATATTTGATTTTTTTCTCTGAACTCAAATACCTTTAGCAAATGTGTCTTTAGTTCATGAGTATTTCTCTTCCTACAGTTGTGCCACCATATTATTATAAAACATTATGAAATTATGTTTTCCATTGCTGTGACACAGGATATAACATTTCACTTTCAAAAAAGACATAACCCCAAAGAATTTAGAGACTTAGACTCATCTTTAAGAGTGTCCCCAACATGGACACAGATGCTTTCTGTGCTAAGTGGCACATTCTCAACCAAGTATTTGCATGAGGGGGTTTTAATAAATAATAATCAGTAATAAAATTCAGATGTATAAACACAATAAAGAAAACAATCAGGGCTTAGTCTTCCCTGTCCACATTGCACGTGGTGTGGCACACACACACAGATATTTGTATTGATGTGAGTAAACTGAGTAGACTGTATGATATCAGTAGCAACACCTAATGATTTACAGTTATGCAAATAAAAACTGTATGAACAGTTGCATGTAATTTTTATAATTCAACCAAATTAACCTCGAATAAGAATATCTAGATAGAAACAAAAACATAGTTGAAGATGGACCCTTTGAAATAAGTCCTTGCACGTCACAAGGAAGAGCAGGCTGAGCCATCTGCAGGAAAAGCTCTTTGCCGTCAGCCTTCAGAGGATGGTTAACAGCAACAGGAAAAAAAAACAAAACAAACGCTCCCGTCTTTTAGGTGAAAGCGAATTCCAATACTCGTACTGCACTAACGCAGAAACCTGATGTGCTGTAACCTTGCCAAGCTGGGAGCGAGGCAACCCAGCCTGCAAGCTGAGGGAGCAGCTACCTGCACGGAAAGGCAGAAGGGGAGTCGGCAGGTTGTGAGAATCCTTACCTGTTCCAGGTAGCGTTGGAGCAGGCCCGTCGCTGCTGGGTCCCCCGCTCATCCAAGGCTGCCTGCTCTCTCTTGCCCAGATCACTGAGGCTGGGCGAACTCATGAACTTCAACCTGCGAAGAGTCCTCATGGTCAAATGTGTGTTTGTGCGTGGCAGCTACAGATACACCATCCTGTTTACACACACACACGCGCGGCTGGGGCAGCGTCAGCGGCAATGCGAGCAGTTCCAACCTCCGTTTGCTGTTCAAAAAAGAAACTTAAAAAAAAAAAGAAGAGAGAACCAGTCTCTACGGAGCACACCTCTGCCAGCAAGAAAACAAACCTTTAATCAGATCAACTCTGACGTCATCAACTGTGGTTAATAATTTCTCCAGTCCTTTCAAAAAATAAAAGTCAAACTTCTGGCTGCTGCTGCTGCAGCACTTTGAAGGGGCCCCTTGCAACCAGCGGCTGCCCCGAGTGTGAGAGCCTCCCCTCCCCCTGTGTCCAGGACCCGGGAATCTCGCTCAGCACCGCGGCAGTGTGCTCCTGCTCCACCTGTCGTGGGAACGGCTCCTCCGGCGGCTTGGGGGGGTGGGGAGGGGGTGTTCTGTCAGCTACTCTCAACCTCTCCCTCTCTCTGCACTCATAAATGGAAATGAAACTGGAGGGCAACAGACGGGAAAATAAAAAAAAAATTAAATAAATAAAAAAAAAAAAAAGAAGAATAAGAAAAAAAACAAACAACAACCACCACGACAAAAAACAACAAAAGCAGACACCCAAGCAACCAATACTGACGCACTGAGAGTTTATTGGGAAGTTTCATAATTGCATGTGCCCTGCCACGTTATGACACGGCACACACACGCTCTGCCTGCCCCCCACACACACGCACATGTACGCACACTCCCGCACTTCCTCTCCTCTGTATACCCACAGCACAGCCCCACAGCTCCTTGGCACAGCCCCACAGCTCCCTTGGCACAGCCCCACAGCTCCCTGGAACAGCCCCACGGCTCCCTGGCGGGCTCCTTTGGCCGGGAAGTGTCACAGGAGCCACAAGACGATGTGTTTTCACAAGCAACACAACTGCAGAATGACAAGTGCTGGTTTGGGTTTTAGCATTTTGAGGCATTTCTGGTGTGCACAGGAGAGCCAGACACGTTCTCTGCCTTTTTGGTTTTTTTAAATCGCGATAACAGCTGCACTACTTGGGGCATAGTTTCTACAAAAGCTCCAGGTGTCTTATCTTCAAAGGAAAAATCTTCCTTCTCTCCCTGACTGCAGCACTGGAGCTGAAGGATATGCTGCTACAAGACTCCAGCCCATGCTCAGCCTGCTGTCACTGACTCCTGGTTCTGTTTTAATGTCAGGAGTGCCTGGCTCATCGGCTGGGACGCAATGTAACAAAACAGGGATTATCTTTTTTCACAAAAGAAACAGTTTGCAATAAAATAAGCCGCAGCCTAAGAACTGCTCCTCTGTTGCTACAGCACTGGTCTGCAATACTCTGGTAAAAGGGACAAGGGCTCCTTGCAGAGTAGCCTTCCACTCACTGGCAGGGGCCTGCACTACAGAGGAACTTAACTTTCTTTTTTCCCCCCACTTCGTGCTCACTCATTTTTGATAACCTATTGCCTCGATCTGGGCTATAATTGGGTTTGTTTGTGTCCAAATGATATGTCAAAGCTTACATTACCGAAGAACTGAATTTCTGACAGCAAGATCAGCCCTATGTGCATCACTTACTGACATTTAGTAAAAACTGATTCCTCTTTGAATTTGCCCAAACTCAGATTGGCTTATTGCATATAAATATTTACTTCCAAAATTTGTATTTGGTATTACTTACACAGTAAGCAGTTGCAGAATCACCAAGGGCAATAAATCCATTTTTACCTTGTGCTAGTTTTAGCAGCAGTAGTTTTATCCAGCTGCTTGGACTAGCATTATATTGATTGTCCTTCTCACACTAGAACAGTCAAGTATACAAATGAGCATCACAGTATATGGCATGTAGCATTTCACTTTAGAAGGGACCTGAAGCTCCACAACTAACCTATGTACGAAGACATTGCTATCCCTGGTGTCCTCCAGATGTTTAAATCCTTCAAACAAATGAACAACAAACCACTATATACACAACAGCAAAAGGAAAACAAACACAACAATGTATTTCTGTATTCTAAGGAATGAGATGGCTTCTACAGAATACAAATCAGTGACCAAAAATAGATGCAGCAGAACACTGCTCTGTTCAAATCGGATGAAGGGCACTCCATTGCTGTGGATCATACAGCCTGGAAGAACAGGGGAGCACAACTCAGTCTGAGCTTCTGCTGAGGGTTCAGATAAACGTGCATCTACCCTGTTAAGTCAAACAACTCGTTAGATAAACCTGTGGCAATTCCACCTAATTTTATTTTACACTTGGCTAAGTCGCTTTTCTGCTTCTCACTTGCTGTGAATTTGACAGGCCTTGCAAAATGTTATTATACTGGATTAAACCCTTGGAATTTTTTAACTCTTTGATCCCTCAGCAGCACCAGAGACCTTATGAATTGCACCCTGATGATCCCAGTTCGTCAGCAGGTACATAATCACACTTCATCTGCTTTTTTACCTCAAATCCTCAACTTGCTAATTGAGCTGCTGCATCAACCTTGGATACAGCAGATGACACTGCAAAAAAGCAGTACTTTTCTTCCTCATAAAATGCCAAATCCCATGAGAAGGAAAAAAAGGACTTCTCTCTGACTGTATGTTGAAATAGTATACTTACAGAAGTCAGACTATTTTTAGGCCACCCCATCAATCTCAGTAGCCAGTACTAGATTCAGAGTCAATGCATGCACAGAAAACATGGGAAGCATTCCAGCTTCCCGAAAAATTTTAGATTGAAGTAACAAGAGGACAGGCTTTTTCTACACTTCTTCCTCCTTCCTATGATTGCACCTGATCAAATGTTGACTTACTATAAAATAAGTAATTTTCAACAATGATTACCTCCACCCATAATTACACAATAATACTTCACATTTACATTGTGCTGTGCATCCACGGACATCCTTGACTTCATGGCACTCATTACTTCAACCCTGAGTAGCTCTCAGGTACGAAGGTAAAAGAAACAATCCGCACTTCAGTGTTAAAAGTGAAGAAGAGAAAGGTGCTGTGACTTGCCCGGGCCACCCTGTGAGCAGGTGTCAGAGATGTCAAGAGATCCCAGGACATCCACCTCCTGTTCCAGCACACTAGTGAAGGAATGCTGCAGTCACTGGAAAGCTGGGAATGCCCTGGGCCCAGGCGGCTGGAAGGCAGTGCAGAAGATGGAGCTCCTCACCGGGGCTTCTGGATGCAGCTGCTCTTCCGTAGCCACTTGTGAAGAGAGTTGTCGCAGTAGAGCATTGCTTCAGGACTGAGAGGCAAAGCAGCAGGGATGGATTGCCTGCTATTGGTCATGGAGAGGGATAAGAGCACTGACCGGACTAACTGGGAGGGAGGGGAGAAGGGGGGATTGGCAGGGACCCTCCCATAGGCTCAATAACGAGCACTACAAGATTCTTAAATAGAACAACTGCACTCAGCACATTTGCAGTCACGACTGTAAAGTAGTGTTACATTAATTCATTTAATCCCAGCGTGCTGTACACGATGCTAATACCACTATTCACTCACAAGAAACCTGCAGCTCAAAGGTTAAGTGATTTAACCAAAGCCACACATACCCCTCAGTGTAGAAGGCACATCCAGCCCTAGCTCCCGCTCCTTCCCTTCCTCTCCAGCACCTCTCCTCTTAAAACCAGGCCTGTCTCTGCTAGAAACTGTTCTTTCATCTTTGTGGAGCCTACATCCTGCAGGTGACTGTGTGGCAAGTCCCAGAGCTGCCACAGTACTGGAGATGTAGGGGAGTTCTGCTCACCTGGGCTTGCTTGTTATCTTGAGGCCTAAAACAACATACAGGTAGGTAAATATAGGCTGATAACCCCAGAGCCTTAATGCTGTTATTACAGGACAATGTTAGCACAGATCCAGGACCTTGTAGCAAGCAACAGCTTTGAAAATAATCACCAAAGTAACTCGGTAGTTAGCTACTGGTCTGTTTCTAACACCTGCAACAGTCTTTCTGGGAGCTACAGTTTGAAGATTGCATTGCTGCCTCTAGAAAGTGCTAAAAAAAATCTAGTAGACCTCCTTCCCCCCACCCCCCCAAAAAAACAAAACCAAAACCCCCTTTATTTACATGAAGTTGCGTTCATTTTTACAGTACCATCAGATTGCCTTCTTACAAGTTTCTTTTTTACCATGACAAGAGGAGAAAGAAAGCAAAAAATAATGTTGACGAACAGGAAGACTAAGAAATTCACAAAATATTAAACATACAGTAAAGCTGCCAATCTGGTGACTGCCAGGGGTCAATGTGTTTTCAGCTGCACTGCTTTGCTACTGCAATGACAGGTTAACACTGCAGCAATGCTGGTGCCAGTGGGAGGATATATTCAGCAAGAGAATTTGCTATCTCAGCTTTATTCACCTGAGCTTTGCCACATAAAAAATCCAACTCAATAAATATAAATTTTAATTGGAGGGGCAGGTGGGGGGGGGAGAACACTTTATCTCCTCTCCTCTTTTGGAGGAGAGGGCAGAAATCCCTATGGAAATGCTGAATGGGGAAGGGAAGAACAAAGAGGTAAAGTGTACCTATGGCAGAAAGGACTCAAAAACCTCCCTAGACAAATGCGCTTTAGTTTTACATGAACCACACCACAAAACTTAGGGCATGCCTCAACACATGCAGAAGCTCAGGAATTAGACTTCTGAAAAACCACACTTCTTAAAGGCACCGCACGTCCTGCTGCACCAGCAGAGGAGTGGCAAGGCGGGAAGAAAGAAGATTTGAGTATCAAGAAAAAAAAAAAAATAAAAGGGGCGGAGGGGGAAATGAAGCTGCAGACCTTATGACTCATCAGTTCCTTTGCTACAAAGCTCCTTTACCATCAGAAAACAAAGAATAAAAAGAATAAAGAAAGTATGAAAGCAAACAGGCACTATTTACACAGTTTCCTATCCATCCTACTGACTCCGTGCAACCCCTGGAGATAAAGGCTCTCTCAGGAACAGCTGCCTGCTGCCTACTGAGGCTGATCACAGGACAGCTTGGGTTTTTCTACTCCTTTGCTTGATTTCTACCCTCCCTACAGTCAAGTTCTGATCCACGGGAGGGAACCGGGGTTTACTGGGCCACCTCCCCAGCCTCTGAAACACCTCCGATGTACTCCTGTACTTCTGCATCCTCTGACCAAATGTGTCCTTGACAACAGCTGCCCCCTTTAGAAAGAGCAAGGGGTTTCTGGTCCTTCAGCTGCATGCAGGACTCACACATGGGGTTTCTTTGTCTTTTACGCTGTGACAAAGAAGAAATGTTGAAGACAGTACTTCCTTCCTAAGCAGAAGGTGACACCTGAGAGAATTTTTTTCTACCACTACGAAGGGATGATCTGCTGCCCTCACCATTTCTGCAGCAACACCTGCAAGCATAACCTGTCCTGCAAAGCTTCAGACCTGATGTGCATGCAGCTACAGCTGCTGCAGTGCCACTGCCTCCCCTGGAGGCACCAAACTGGTTTGCATCAAACACAGACACTCATCAGTATGGCAACCTGTAGAGGACCAAGGCTTATCTCTTGGAACTTTCCTTCCCAGTTTTGTTTGCTATCAGGCAGAGAAGTGTGAATGTGCCTAGATCTTCTTAGCAGACAGATCTGCACCTGAGCAAAAAGTCATCTGAACTGCAGCAACGTACATTAGTAGTTTCAGGTTTTTGCTGTACAGTTTTTACTGCTTGAGCCTTTCAGTCTTCCCATCTTGCTCCCTTCCTCTTTCTATGTAACCCTTCGCTCTTGTGCTCTGTCTTCCTTTTCTGTCTTTCTTGGTTAGCTAATTTCACCTCAGGAAAAATTTTGAAATATAAAGGAAAAGGAAAGAAAAAAGGAGGACCAAAATGCTGATACTAACACAATATTTGCAAACCCCTCTTTGGCTGGCTCTAAGGCAATCTTTCTTCCTGTTTGGACTATGATTTGTTCTTTATCTTTATGACTCAGAGTGTGCACTCCAACTAGCAAAACAGGGCCCTGGGCTCAGAATAAGTCCCCAGTCACCATCCCAATCTAACACAGGTCATGAATCTAGCAATACCTGTAAGGACACCTTTTCTCAAAGCATGCATGAAATCCTGTTCGCTTTGCCAGGAGCAGTTTTTGGTTTACAGAGCATAACAGTATAAGCAGTTCTTAAAATACACTAGACAACTAAATGTTTTATCTTTGTCCTTGAGGACACAGGATAGGAGAGAATTAGGATAGAAATAGCCTTGTTACATCCCCTTCCAAAATACCAGGCTTTCCATCAAATGACATTTCCCCTAACCTGCAGTTATCATTCCTCAACATCACATGCAGGGTCAGGGAATTAAGGATAGCACAGTGACCTGCATTACCATGATGGTTATATTGGAGGAGTTGAGGACTGATGCTGTGGATTACAGAACCTGTGGCATTACCACCTTTTCTACTCACAGCACCCACTGGGGAGGAGGTGGGTTCCCAAGCATCACATGTGCCAGTTCCAGGCTTCACTGTTGCCTATGCACCAAATTAACAACCCTCTGGTACCAGCATATCCCAGGACAAGCCCTCAACTTTATTGTTAAATAGAACACAAACTTAAAACTGTAATTCAGAAAGTAAGGTTTTAACAGTTCTGATCAAAAAGCAAATAAAACATCTAAAATACTTTGTGGTTTTATTACAAGATCATGAAATAGAGGAATATTAATCTCACAAAGTAACGGAGCTCCTAATGCATAGGATGTTATTTTACTTCCTGAACTCTATGTGAATTCTTTCCTAAATTGCCTATCTTGCATAATTTTAATTGGATCCCAGAACACTATGACCTTGATGCTGCAGCTACAGTATCTCAGTGCTGTCTTCCACAGTTATATATTGTACAGCGCCTTCCAAATCTGTGAACTCTGGGAGATCACCATGGTGTGCTGCGCAGTGCTATTTTTCTTATATCCAAACATTTCTGATTCAAGGTCTTCCAAGAAGGCTCTGATTGCCTTGGAAGGTCACCAAGATAAAGAACCCAGCTCAGTAACTAGTTGAGCTTCTACTGCACTAGTGTACATCTCTAAGTTACAAGTGATACCCTGGATTTACTCTCAAAGCCAGGATACCGCTTGTGTGATACTCTCTGTGAGAATGCAAGCATGGCTGGAAACATGAACCATACCTTGAGATTACTGCCATCTCCCTTGCCATCACAAGGATATTTTCCTGAATGAAGAAGACCACCAGAGATATTTTAAATATCCAATATTGAATCATCTGCTTGTGTAGTTGGACTCTGTAGCATTCAGTATGGTGGAGCTTCCATCAGGAACTTAAAAACATCATTTTTTTCCATCTTTTCACACACACATGCTGAGACAGTCCTTGCAGACTGAGATATCAGGAAATCGAAACAGCAAGGGTAGAAAGGGCCTTTAACACACAAATTATTTTACACTTGCACTTTTAAATCTTCACTTCACCAGATCAGCAGGTCCAGCACTATGACCTCCTAGTACGTATCACATTAGTGTTTCCTCAGGAGGCTCTGGGAAATAACTTCTCTCAAAGAGCAGAGTCCTGGGATTTTTTAAGACTCCACAGCAAGGTTTGGAAAAGCTCCTTTCACTTTCACTCTAGCTCATTAGCCAGCTTAACTCTTCAATCAGACCTCAACATGATATTGCCATTTGAGTTGTCACCTGGAAGGAATTATTGAGGAGATAAGGTAAATGCCATTATACACCCTTCCAGAAAACTTGGAATTTTTCCCCCCCAGAAGGTAGCAACAACTAGATAATTAGTTGAGGCACTCCTCTCTCCATAAAGGCAGCATAAACACCAGCCTCCTCACACTACTGAGGGATGTGACAGAAGAACAGGGATGTCATTCAGAAGGCCTGTGCATCTTCAGCATCTTTTTGGTATCTTTCCTGTCTCTCTTTCCTGTTAAGTCCTTCTACTTCTGGTTTCTTTCCTGCTTATCAGGGTTCCTTGAATCATTTCAAATGATTTGTTCTTCAAACTCAAGCTGCATTTACTTTTCACTGTAAAATAATTCAAGTTCCTAAATGTATCAAAACCTAAAATTCCTTTTTTTTTTTCCCCTCTCAGAAAACTGCTGGGACCACAAAGGTCTTAGGTTTCACAGCATCTAGAGCTGTGAGCCATCCAGGGTCTTTCAGGCTTCCTGCTCTAGGGCCAGCAGATTCAAAGCCCACAAAGACAGAGCTCACCTACTCCAGAGCAGAAAGGATGAAGGGCTTATGTCAAGCAAGGCTCTCAGGTACTCTGCTGGACCACTGTGATCTTGGTGTTAAAGGCCCTAGACCACGTTTCTAGGATGCACAGCTCCTTCATGCAGAAAGCAGCAGGTTGGGTAATACTGGACGTGCAGACAGCATTTGTTTAAATCAGTTCCTGCAGGGCATACTCAATTTTGGGAAAGTTGTTGGGAAAAAATAAATTAATTGAAATCCACTCATTAGTAGGAAAGCCTGGAATGTGGTGAGCTGAAATCTCTGTCTCAGGTCCTTTTAAGGTAGTTTGGTCTCTACAAAGAGGTTGGTACCAAACCTCACCAACTTGATGTTTTCAGTGTGACACAGGGTGAGTACTGTGAGTAGGATCACGGGAGGGCAGAGAAAACTCCATGGAGAAACTTCAGCTTTTCCTCACCCCTTAAAATAGGAGAAAGCCACCTGAGTCAGCTTTTTTTTTTCTTTCTTTCTTTCTCTTAATTTCAAGTCAATCTGAGCCACATGTGACATCTCAGACTGATGATACCTGAAGGGCTGAGCTGGGCTGGGCTGGGCTGGGCTGGGCTATGGGGTCCCTTCTCAGCAGCGTGGGGGCTGCAGCAGCACTGAGCACCTCCACCCACAGAGTTCATGGGGTGGAAGCCCTACAAACAGCCATATAAAACACACACGCACACAAACAAACACAAAAAAGTCACCACAACACCTGCAAAGGCGTGTTCCCTGATTTTAACTTTTTGACAGAGCCTGACAGCTTGTTACGGCTTTCTCCGAGCAGCATGCACAGTACTGACGCTGGACCCAAGAAAACACTGCCAGAGAAGTGGCTCTGTTCCCGCTCGCCAGAGGCGACTGAACCCCGGTTCCGGCGGGCCCAGCCTTGCCCCGCTCCGAGACCCGACAGTGTCAGCGCTGCCAAAGCGGGGTCCTGGGGGTAGAAGGCACAATATGGCAGCTGGGGGAGGCAGCCCCCTGAGGCCCCATCACTCAACCTGCCAGATTCACACAAACATTTATACACTGAGAGCAGTTCCGACCCGTGTGTGGCTTTTTAATGGTGTTTTTTGGTTTGTTTTGGTTTTTCATACATGGTTTATAATTTGTCCATCCTTTCGTTTTGGGCACTGAAAGTCCTCTGTACTCGGCTCTGGTGAGGCCACAGCTTGAGTACTGTATTCAGTTCTGGGCACCTCACTATAAGAGGGACACAGAAGTGCTGGAGCGTGTCCAGAGAAGGGCAGTGAAGCTCATGAAGGGCCTGGAGCACACACAAGTCCTGTGAGGAGCGGCTGAGGGAGGTGGGGTTGTTCAGTCTGGAGAAGAGGAGGCTGAGAGGAGACCTTATCCCTCTCTTCAGCTGCCTCAAGGGAGGTTGGGGTGAGGAGGGAAACAGCCTCTGCTCCTTAGTAAACTGTGACAGGACCAGAGGGAATGGATGGAAGCTGCACCAGGGGAGGTTTAGGCTGGATGTTAGGAAACATTTTTTCACTGAGAGGGTTGTCAGGCATTGGAATAGCGTGCCCAGGACAGTGGTGGAGTCACCATCCCTGGAGGCACTTAAATGACATTTGGACCTGGTCCTTAAGCACATGGTTTAGTAGTTGAGTGTGGCGTAGGTCAAAGGTTGGACTGGATGACCTTGGAGGTCTCTTCCAACCTAAACATTCTGTGATTCTGTAAAGAGGCAGTGTAAAGAGCCCAATCGCAATGGGCAGGACTGATCCCTGGTCCCCTGCTCCCTCAGGCAGCTCCCAAGTGCAGCAGCGTGTCATCCCCATTGACTGGAGGACAAAAACCTGAGGCCAGTACCCCTTTTTTGTGAGAGATGCATCCCAGGCAAGCAAATAAATACTTTGTGCCTCAAATTGCTCTGTTCTCAACGGGCCAGCATTGAATGGGAGGTAAATCATCACTGTGTTTTCAAGCACTGCTTCTTTGCTCCCACTCTCTTGATCCACAGCCACCTCAAGCAGTGATGATGTGGGTTGGTGTAGCAAGGAGTACCAGAGGCTCCAAACCAGTCAGGGCACTCAGGTGTTTCCAGGTGGCTGCAGGGGTTCTCCACACCACACTCCAGAAGTGTACCTGAGCAGCAGCAGAACTTGAGTAGCACTTCATGTTCTTTAGTTATGCCATTCATCTGCTTTTCACCAGGAGACACATCCATGAATCTTTAAGTCCCTCCTTGCAAATTGTAGGGCATCAGGCAAAAGATAGAGGGAATCAACCTCCTTTTTTTCTTTTCTTTTTTTCCCCCTAAGACTCAGAAAGGTCAGATATGGAATTATTTTTGTCCTGTGTAATGTTTTGGATTGGTTCATATTTATTCCAAGTGAGTTCACCCATTTCTATTGCAGAAATAAAAGGTCATGAAACCAGTAAATTCTCTCCCCTAAAGGGGTAAATCGCTTCTACAGAGTGAAGCACCACCGAAGTGTATCAAAAGAAAAGCAAATACAAAAAATATATTCTGTGGGACTGTAATCACAGCTGGGTGCGATTATAAACACACAAGGTCACTTTGGATGCCATTTGTTGGCATCAACTTTTAAGCTGTCTGTTTGATTGATGAACACTGGGAGAAAAAGTAAAAACTTTGACTTGTTGGTAAAAATAATAAAAATAATCATCATCATCTTTTCTTTTTTTTTTAAAAAAAAATGAGCTGCCTTCCATTCTGCAGTATTTGGCTATGCAGCAGTAGAAGCCAACAAAAAGATTTGGCCAGACTGGGAGAAGGGAGGAGGACAGGGAAGGCAGAGTTGAATCACTCACTTTATACACAAATCTAAAACAATCATGGCCCCCAGCTAATATTGTTAAAAGCAGATATGTGTGTGTCATGATGTTAGTTCTATTAGTCATCTGGTTTAGAGACTGGGACCAACAGAAACTTTTGAATGCTTTGCCGAAGGAGAGTATCCAGAACTGAACTTTTGATTCATCCTGGCATAAAGATAAATGGCTTTTTAAATTCAGGTTTTTGGTTCATTGACTCTGTTTGCGTTTCCTTGGTTTTAGTACAAGAATTTAGCATGTCATATGAAACATAAATGCAGATAAACTTACTCAACTGGAATAAAATAGAGATTTTCACTGTTCATTTACTGTAGCGCATCGCTTCCTACCTATGCTTACATGAGAAAATATTATTGGATAAAATATACTGAACTGGTTTTATTTTATTTTGTTTTAAATTACTGTTTGTAGTCAGCAGTGTTTAAAAAAAAAAAAAAAAAGGGAGCTTAAATTTCTAAAGACTGAATCCTTAACACTGTGTAACAATTTTCCCTTTGAGAGGGCCAAACCCAGAGGAATCCAAAATTATCTGATTTAATTATCATTAAATCCTAGTAAAATGAAAACATGACTAGAATCCACTTTTTTCATCTACATACTTTTCTCACTACTTTATCAGGAAATGCTTTCTAATCTTCTGTGTTAGGTACTGAAACGGTCCCATTTCTGTTCAAAAGCAGAACACAAGTTCTAAAGAAATAATTAAAAAGTAATCAATTTTCAAGCCCATATCATTATTTCTTGAGCCTGGTACGTATTTGTAAGGCCTTAGCTTGGTAATCCTTATTATGTACCTTTTGGAAGATTATTTGGACCTCAGCAAGGTGACTTGTCTTCCTTTGCTCAACTCTATGGAAGCTGCTTTGGCTGCATTTGTGTAGAGTTGGGGATAAAAAAGAGGAGTGAAAGATGGTATTTTCACCTTCCTTCAGTTACAGCAAAATTAAATGTAATGTTATACACTGTCAACTGTTTCATAGTTGATAGTTATTTTACATACAGTTAGGCAGATCAATAGACAGAATATTTATGCTTATATCTACACTTTACTACTGCCTGTATTTTACTGAGATGGTAAATATGTAACAGAAGAAAACTGGAAATAATATTTGAAATTATTTTTTACTTTTGATTAAATTCTCCATAATTGCTTGAAGAGAGAGGAGACACTCATGACTGCAGCAACAGCAGCGTAGTTACCTGTGAGGCCAAAACTGGAAGGTGCAATTAAGACACTCTTGTGATAAAGTTCAGTCACTATAGCTTGGGCTTCCCATTTTGTAAGCTCATTCAGCACCAGCTACTAGGAAATGGGGTAAAGGAACAGGATGTGTGAGATGTGTACAACTACAGATAGAGATCAGCAGAAAAATCCAGGCTTTATCCTGTGGCTGACGGAAAAAAAAACCTGGGCACATCAAGGGGGGCACTTCATCACATCCTATAAAGCTTATATAAAACTGGTCAGGTAAGTCATGCTCAGGACATGCTTGTTCTCTCACATAATGTGAGCAGTTTTGTGAGAAGTTCAGATATGGATAGGGTACTCCAAGCTGTAAATACCTAAATATAAATGAGATGAATTCAGTCCCCATTTTCTTACTGCCTTTTTGATCACGATACAAATGCAAGTAATCTGACAACCATAGTGTGTTTCACTTCCTCAAGTACATGCTCTGACCAGAGGTGAAGAGAGATGTCTTTGGTTTTACAAGTTTAGTTGGTATTTCAAGTAGGGAGATATTAAATTAGGTGTGTATCTATGAAAGTCTCCTGCTCACCACCAGCATCAGAGGATTGAGGGAAAAGGGCAAAGTTTGCAGTTTTCATGGGGCAGCCTCAACAGAAAAGCAAATGGGATTTCCAGGCCAAGAATATGTGCTGGCTGGGGAATCAGCTGAGATTTTAGGGAAGAGTTGAGCTGAGAGTTAACACCCACTCCAGCAGTGGATAAAAAGAATTAAGCAATTAAAAAAAGATACTGTCAGGTTCCTTTGTTTGTATAGGAGGAGGAGAAAAAAAAAGGGGCAAACAAAGCATTACAGCTTTGCCAAGAACTTTTCATAACACTAATTATGAAAAAAGTGAGTGCTTATCAACTTTGACACAGTAAACATTGCTCACCTCGTTTATTATCTCAGCACTCTCCTACACTCTCCTAACTCCTGTTTTCTTGTGAGCACAGCAAACACATTACTTCACTGGTTCTGATTAGGCCCCTGCCATGCCCAGGCTTCTCTACATGCTGGATTTGAAACCTGTGACGTGTTCAAGAAATAACATGGGACTCTTGTCATTCAGAAAGTAAAACCTATGTAAATCATTTGCAGAAGCCATGGCCTGCAGACATAAATTAATGGGGGACTGAAATCTTCCGTATGTGTTTTCTGTGGTCCTTGTTAGAGTAGGACCAGGCACCTAAGATGTTTAAATTAATGAAGAGCAAATAATAAATGCAGCTGTGAAAACATGGGCACTGTTGGAACATAAGATTTAACTTCAATGCTGCACCTAAAATCAAAGTCATCACTTAAACTGCCAGCAAATGAGAAGTTACAGCTTTTGTAGTGAAAAAAAGCCAAATAACCATGTTTATAAAAATGCTGGGTTTGAAGCAGGCAACCAGTGCTTTCTCCTAAGGCATTGATACTTCAAGTCAGCAAACACTTGGGTCAGGGTGGTGGTAAGTTGCTGAAGGCATAATGTCTAATAATGCCTTCTCATGTGGTGGGAACTCTGATCTGACTGTCCATCAGAGTAAAGTTACAGATTACACAGCAATCTATAAACAGTTTATACCACGATAATTTGCAAATACTCTGCTAAAGCAAAAGGCATGCACGTGTCTCTCAGTTTACTCTGAGGAGCAGTTATTTAGAATACCAAGAATAAAAAGTTTAACAATGAACAAAACAAAGATGGACTGTTCACAGTGAACTTTTCAAAATATTTCAGTGAAGCATTAGAGCAGCTTTTAGTTCTGCTGGAAATGCCTGAAACCTTCTAGCAGCTGTATTTGGAGTGCTGCTCCAAGAACTTGTCTGATAACCCATTAGTTGGTAAACTGCTAACTTAGCTGTTCACAGATATGGGTATTTGTTTTTGAAAAGGTTGTTAAATTCAGGAGCAGAAATTTTCCAGGTATGCTTGAAGAGCAGAGATTTCCTGAATGAGTTCCACCTAGATTCTCCCTTCAAATACTCCAAAGGAATCGCTTACAGGAAAAGAGTGATGCCCATACCCATACTCTCCACGACCCAGGACTATCAGGTTCCTGTTGTACAGCACGTGTCTGTCATATATCCTCTTTATTCTATTGGTGCTTCTAGCTCTTCTCAGGGAATCCAGACTGGCAATAAGTACGAACAACTTGGAAATCCTTGGGGAAAAATGTGCAGCGCAAGTGAAAATTATTTCTTCCCCTCTTAAACACCAAGTTTTAACACCAAGATAAATTCCACTGGATTATGGTCCCAGTGGGAGCTGTAGATTATAGGACGCCATTTACACCCCTGCAGCTTGAGATGAGACCAAGTCACCACTGTAGCAAAATGCAGCTATTACTCCAATGAAGTAGCATGGAATAAGCATTCCCATCATTTACAGCTTAATAAAAATTGGGAAGAAAGCATGTGTTACAGCCAACTAAGTAAAAACAGATGGTTTCATGAGTGACCCCTCTAGGAAAGACCTCTTTGCTTAAAAAAACGTAGTAAAAAAAAGTTGAAGCCATGGCAAATGTTGGATTCTGCAGCTTAGTGATAAAATAATTAAATATTCAAGAACAAATAAATCTCTTAATATGCTGAGAAAAAGAATTCTTTTAGAGAAGGAAACCAGCAACTGTTTTCTTAGAAAATTTCAAAGTTGCTTAGAAAAAGAAGAGCTTCTACATGGGATGATAATGTTAAACAAAAAACAGAACATCAAAAACAGATTAGGCACTTTTACTTTCAGATACGTGCGCACACACACACCTCCATACAAACTCTCCATTAATAGCTCCTGTTTTCTGGGAAGAAAACCACCTTTTTCTGAAAGTGGTTTCAGAAAATCTGTAAAAATGTCCTCCTTCCTGAAACCCATGAATCTCAAACAGGGATCCAATTCTAGCAATGAGTATTAAAGAACTCTAGAGGGTTGTGCCAAGCACTACTGCAGAAACAGCTGCAGCTGTATGAGATGTTACTACCACTCAGCTGTTCCGTGCCTCTTCTTGCCACACCCACATATACATCAATCATATATAGGTCACTTGAGAATTCCTCATATGCTTTAGTGCACATTCAGCTGGGGTGGCTTAGTCTGTTGTCTGACTACAGTCTCAGTGAACACTATCTGAACCCTCTCAGTCAGATCAAGGTTGCCGTGGTGACTCAACACCTGAGCTTTTCCATCACCCATCCTGCCGCTCTACTTCAGGGCTTTTTTCCCAAGGACATCCCAAGTTATTCAGAGGCTCCTAGTTATTCAGAGAGCAGAAATTCAAGCAATTTTCTGTATTGCTTGCTCAGAACCCTGATTCAGCTCTAAATTGATTCACATGCATACTATTTTTCAAGCTGTACTGAAGCTAGAGGGATGTGTAGACTGACATGAGCTGATGTTAAAAATCCCAAAGTGCTACACTTTTATTCAGATAGCTTTTTTATAGCAGAAACTACAGTGGGTTATGGGGGAAATTTTGGAAGAGAGATGTTAACCCCAGTGAGTCCAACAAAATGAACTCTCCGAGTGTCTGAAATGGGAAACATTTTTCAGTTACAAATAGTGTTGTAGAAACATGCTTACCTGCTAAAGGGAGAAGAAAACAGGACTGAAGAGCAAATAAGGAAGACTGTGCAGCAGGTTTCCGTAAGTCACATGAAAATTCTTGATTGATTATACAAATTTGGTTGAAAAAAAAGTCGTGCCCTTGCAAAAAAGGCAGCTCTGTAACAGAAGAGGAACAAAAATCACTATTGCGCATATTGCTATTTTGGGAACTGTTTCTCAAGAGCATACTGATAACCATATATATCACACACAGAGATATGAAAAAAGTGCTTTTCCATCTCATCATTGATAGAAAGAAACATTTATTCTTGCACTTTTCCTTTTTCTGTTCATTTTTCTTCACGGGGAGCAACTCATTGACAATGCTAAGAGCCACACCTATCTGTAAAAAGGATAAGGGAGTTTCCATGAGCAAACAGTGCTACTAGTTCCAGAGATGTGGCAGAAAAAGTTTTGAAGTGTGCTGCTTGATCTGTGGTGATCACCTCTGGAAGGTAGCTGTCCTATAAGGCCTAGAAAAGTCTTAGATGTATCATACAGAAATACCAGAAATTCTTTCTTTATGACTTCAAATAATGGTTATAATATCATTGCCTGTCCTGAGCTGTCCTTGAAGTGCCTCTAGTATACCCAGTACCTGGCTATTTTTGTGCAGCACAGAATTTATAACTATGTGACTTATAACCTCAATACAAACATCTGATTTATTTAAATATATAGTCTTTTCTCCCACTGGTCAATAAATATAAAACACTATTGGAAAAAAAAATAGATATTTACACATCAATACCCACAGATACACAATGGTATTTGTACACACCTGCATCCACATCCTGGAAACAGTTCTTCATGCCTTGCACTTTGCATAGTCATTAATACCAGCCCCAACCCACTGCTAAAATTTAACTAGCAATCTACAGACATCCTTTTTGGCTCAGTTTATTCTGGATACAAATTGCTCTTGCTTTTGTGTTGTTTTTTTTTTTTTTTTTGTGGCATGTCGTACCCACTTTACAGGGATATAAATAACTTCATGTGTTTAAAAATACCTATTTGAAGGTTAATCTTTCCTGCATCTGAGAGAACTAAACAAACCCCTTTTATTCCCACTTTTTGTCTGCTCACTGGGTGCGAGCTTCATTTTGTTGCCCCTTCCTTTAGTTTAAACAACAGTGCTGTGCAGAGTCAGTGCATTTTGACTGCAATGCGTTAAGGAGCACACACACAAGGAGCTCAGCAGACAGCCTGCAGAATGGGAGAAATTACCCACAGCTTGTAGGCTACAGAGACAAGAACTGACATTTTGAGTACCTGGGGGCAAGGTAGGGAAAGCAACCTTTTCAGTAATGTACATGCATCTGGCAGGTGGCACACAAACAAATCTGAAGTGAGGGACGTATAGCAAAAAAACCAAAATATAAGCATAGCATACTGGGCGTTATCACATTATACCAACAAAAATTCCTGCGGACACAGCTAGTCCTTGTACTAGTATACAAAAAATTGCTCTAAGCAAAGCAAGCTGTATCACAGTAGAGCTTTCTCAGTATAGCTTGGTCTATATTATATTCAGAGGTTCTGCAAAAACTTCCATGGTGGTCAGGACAGTGAGGTCTTCCAAAAGCTACAGCAAACTGATCCTAGTTGGAAGTGAATACTATCGAAGTACACATCAGAAACAAGACGCCTTGTCATTAATTTTGTTTTTTTTTTTTCCCCTCCCAGCTTAAGAGACAAATTGAAGACATTTTTAATCTTTTAATTGAAAGTATATGAGAAACTCTATTGATTTCCAGACAGAAAGTGTAACAATAGCTACTTGATTCTTATGGTCATAAAAACATTTTGCTTGGAGATCCTTCCTTCACATTTCTGTGCTAGCAGATTAAAAAAAAAAAAACCTATCCATTTTGCCTATAACCTGAAATAATGCTATTCGTGGGGATAACAAACCAGTATCACAGTGCTATTTCTTCAGGACTTGAAGGGGTTATTTCAGAACAAAACTCTGCTATCTTTTTTATTTAAATTGACCTAACTTTGATGATCAAAGCTGAGTTATTCCTTCAATGTACGCATGAAGTATAAATTATTATATTTAAAAACTCATGAATTACATTTATCTTTCTTTAGCATCCTGTGTATCTTAAAATATTTATAGATTCAAGGGAAAGGGAAAAATGTTTTAAAAAAGCCCAACCCATTATGCTGTTGTAAAGAAGTTCCAGGAGACTGTAATTAAGCACATTCCTCGCACCAGCTGAGCAATCAGTATGTTATTTTGGCAGGTAAAGCAAATTAAGAATTAATATAGCCTTTTGTTATTAGGTATTGATACCATGCCCCAAAGCCAGGCATTTCAGTGCTACTTTAAGAGTTGTCTCAGGCACACACCACTTGTCCATCCCTCCACTTTGCTACAGGGAACACAGCAATACAGTTCCCTGAGGGCCACCGTGTTGAACAAACCTAAATACTTTTGCAGACAGAACCATCACATTGTAGCTTCAGAGACCTCCTGAACTGCATGGTAAGAAACATGATTTCTGAGGTTTTTGGACACCGAAGATGCCACAAATTCAGCTCATACTGCACTGATCCACACAGTATGTTCTGCACGTGTGAGGTGGTGAAGGAATAGGTGGTGATGCTACGTGAAAGCACCGCTATTTGGTAATTTGCTCAACTCCAGATCTTCTGTCAGAGAGGCTAGTTGTCCAAATAAAATACAGGATCATGTATCACAGGTGCCTTATAAATAAGACATTAAAATAACTGACCTCCTTTTCTAGAGTGACTGTGGTTTAGCTTATGTGTTAGTGTGGATGAAATAAATTTTTCATACAGCATGAACATGCTCAGCAAAGGGACTGCCAGCTCCTCCTCAGGAGTGATAAGGAGAGCTGCTGCACATCAGTATTTCAGTGGAACTGACACAGTTACCCTACTTACACCTACTGCTTTAGCCAGCTATGGCCAGAGAAATCAGTCACAGGGACTCTCATTCCAGGTATTGCTGTGTGTACACCTTTCGGTTCAGCCCTGAGTGGATGGTAAATCAGCTCTGTAATTCCAGTGACTGCAGTCTACAAAGGGCCAAGCCAAGAATCAACACACTGATTTGTGTGACTGACTGGAAATGGTGATTGCAATTAAGCTACAATCAGCCTGGCAGGCGGATGTGATGAAGGTTTGTTGCGTAAAAAGCCACAGGAGCACTATTGCAGGCCTTTTTCTATTGGAAGATTGTAATTTGGGGCTGAAATGACTGGGAAGAATATTGATGGCTGGAAATAGCAAAGGTTGGTCACTACTTTCAGAGCTTTGTAAGCTCAGCTTCATCAACCAGAAGTGTGGAAAAAAAGTGCCTGGGAAGAATGAAGTGAAAAGACATTGCTATAAAATGTACCATCTGTACTCTTGGCTTTATTCCTTGAGTTACATACATGTAGATTTTCCTTCAGGCTAGCTAAGCCTTATTTCAGACTATGAAGCAAGTAGTCATTTTTGCACTAGGCCTTCCCCTTCCTGACCATTCAACAAGCCAGTCCATAACTGGTCTCAACAACCAAAACCATGGGGTTTAGCTTATGCTGTAGTTACAGACTTGTGAAGGATTTGCAGTTATAATTTTTTTTTTTTCTCTGCCAGAGATAAAAAGATAGCAGTATGCCTTCTGGGCTTTACTTCCCTGATCTTCTTCCTATAAATAAATATTTCACTGTAATGGAATTAAAACTAGTACTATAAATTCAAATTATAACTAAAAGATGAATTCTGGTGAATTCTAGCTACAGAAATGGAAACGAAAGCCTCTCTAGACTTTCCCTGGGGTAACATCGTAACTCAGACAAATAATATGATTGTTTTTAATGCTGACTTCTTGTAGCTGATTTTTTTTTGCTGACAGTCTGTTTCTGCTGCAAGTATTGCTGAGTTTTGTTTCTGCTGCTATAGTGACACTTAATCTGCTCTTATATCTCCAAGGATATCCATTTATGAAGACAGAAACCTAAAGTCGATAATTTCTCCTGAAAATACTTGGTGTTACTCTTTTAAGTAGGATGAAAAAGTCATAGAAAGCTCTGCATTCAAATGTGTCAAATTTTAGTGCACGAAGACAAAGAAAAAGCCAAAACCAAAATTATAATCTTTAGGGTCTCATTCCAGGATCAACCAAGTCTCAAAGGAGCAAAAGATCTACCATCTTTACTCAGATTTTTACTTTCTCCACATTTAAAAGTCCTACTTAAAACCCCTCTCCACACTCAAAACTAAATTAATTCATTTTCAAACCCCTTCTCATTCTTCATTTCTTGTAAGTGGAATCTGAAATGTAAGGACTAATTGACAGCACAGACAGGTGGCACACACATTACTGCAAGCGTGCCTGCACAGACGTAGGTGGTGATGCTCCAGTTCATAGAAAGCATCCTGTGAACTGGATTGCACAGGACCCCAAGTTTAATGCCTATTTAGCTAAGTGAAAATATATCACACACAAAGCTTGCAAATGCAACAGCACCACTGCCACTGTCTTCACGCTGCAGACAAGCTGTGAATTTAATTGTGGAGGTAGAAAATTAACATGTCTTTCAGGGGTGACTACCACTTAACCAAATAGATTAAAAAAAAATAAAATTAAATCTTTCTGCACTGCCCTGGTTCTGGCTTAACGAAAATTTTAGAAAGATATTCAACAATTGCAGCAAAAGAGACTAGAAAATCCTAATCATAACATGCATCATTTTAAGCTGAATTCATATTTGATACACGAGTACCTTGGTTTTGCAGGTTGCCCATGTGTAAGTCTCACTTCAAAGTCAACAACCCCTGGCAATTCCCATAAAACATTAAAGCTTCAGGTTTCTCAGGGAGAAGAAGCTCTTGGATGGGTGAACGCAGCATAACTGAAGACTCAAAGGTCCCTTTGAACTTTCCACAGACTTTTTCAGGATGAAAACAGGAAAGTCTCTCCTTTGTTTCCATTAAAGTACTCAAAAGCATTAATTTTGAAACAGCATTTGAAGGAATTTACTGAGAAAGGATGCTGTAAGTGTAAACAAGGGCATCTGGGAAAAATTTTGCTTGAGCACCTGCTATGTCCCCCTTGCTGGCTCAGTCACTTTCAGCAATCTCATGGACAGGGACTGTCAACTGCTTCAACCCTTTATTTGAAAACTGAGCAAATCCAGGCAGGGTTTTTTTGCACAGCAGTCTGGCACTATCTGCAGCAACAGAAAAAAAAACAAAAAACAAAAACCAAACATTCCCCTTCATCTGCCTTTGCTTTTGACTAAAATGCCAACATTTCTTATTTAGCCTCCTTCCTCATCCCTAAGAACAGCAGCAGGTGGAAAGCCAAAAAGGGAGCATTTCAATTTGGCTCCTATTTATAAGCAACTCCTGCCCCACAGGGAGGTCTTGCCCACAGCCATCCTCATCCTGGCCCCTTTTTGAGCCCAGTGCTCAGCCTCTGTCTGCAGAGGTGCCAGGCCACATTTAAGGCAGCTGCTTCTGAAGCCTATGTGAAAAACATCTGCTGTGAACAGTAGCTTCCTATGAAGAACAGCAGCAACCCTTTATGGAGGGATTAAGAGACTGATGGATTCTGGGCAACTGAGATTCATAGGCAGCTTAGAGAAACAAATCACACCCTTCACATCCGATCCATTGCTCCTGGCACAGCCAGCTTTGGAAGAAGCAACAGGAGAGGGAGAGAGAGGCACCTGACAGCAGATTAGAGCCAGAAGTGACTTGTAATATATCAAGAATTTAAAGGCTGCAAAAAGGAAAGACAAGGTCAGGGTCCACAACCCCCCTTGATAACTTTATCTGTCTCTTTTCATAAATCTGTAAATTTTGCTGAACATGTTCTAAGGCCCACCAACATTAACATGGACTTTCACCAAGCTTCTGGTTCATCATGTTTCAGAGCAAAAGTCACTCACATTTATTTATTCTTAGACCAGAGCTGGGATTACTGATGATCACAATCAGGATAACCAAGCCTAACGATGTCAGCATTGCCACCAGATCAGACATGTATGAAGGACCAGTAGTTGAGTTAGACAAGAAAAACAGATGCTCACAAGGCCTAGCTGGAAAAGAATATTTTGGTTGGGTGGCATGGATTTGGCAAAAGGGATGTGAAACATCATAATTCTCCATTGCCAGGATCACCATGACTGCAGGAGAAAAAAGAAAGAACAAACAAACAAAAAAGAATCCTATCCTATCCTTGCATAGGTAGTGCTCCACAATCATGCATTCTGAAAGCAGGATTCAAGCAGTTCATCCTAAGCTCATCACAGCCTTTTTGGAAGTCAAAAAAGAGAAATGAAAGAAATTATGACACTGCCACCTCTCTGCCCCTTCCCCTGATCTACCTAAGCAAAGCTGGCAGAGATGTGTTGGACTGCATCTGCTTCTGTGCAAACTCCAGTGATGTGAGGTTTGCTGCCAAGGAAGGTGAGGTTCCAGTGAAGCTGACAGATAGAATACTGAGATACTTTCTGCTCTACCAGCCTTGCAAATTTTGAAGAAAGTAGCAAATAGCTGGAGGCAGCGATTTCTTGTATTTCCTCTGATTTCTACCACACTCTGAGACTCAGCTTCTGACTATACATGAGACAGCAGCTGCTTAGTCAAAAGCTTCCCAAGGAAACCCAACAACATGAGAATACAGCTCCACAGCTCCACATTTGTTGCTATTCTTGAAGCAGGTACTGATGCCTGAAACCCTTAAGACTAAAAGGAGAAAGGGATATAAGTAAGGCAACAAGTTTTTTTATCTCATTCCTAGCGAGGATGATGTGACTGGGCAGGAGAGAACAAAGCACTGTTGGGATAAGACTCTGGGACTCTTATCTCTCAGTTGCCAAAGTCTGGGGAGATGTAAATGTCGGGCCTGGACTTACACTGAAGCTGGCAAGTTTGTGGCTCCATCAGTCCTTTGTCACTGAAACAAGCCAGGGGTCAGATAAACTGTACAGAAATGCCATGACTTTGTGTACTGGGGGCAGAACATAGGGAAGGATTTAATGAGAAATAAACAAGCTCCAAAAACCAAGAGGTGAACAGAAGTAGTAACACTTCCAGTACTACTATAAAAAGCATTCAGCTCAGCTACCATTCTGTGCACCTGCCATCAATAATTTGTTGTCCTACAGCACAAACATTAGGGAGCTTTAATGTCACCTCATTATCACTACTTTGAACAGCTATGAGGGACACATGGAGCCTCTAAACAATATTCAATTTTTCAGTAATGACTAAAGTATAGACCTCTACTTGGGGATTAACAACTGCCTGAATGGTTCTTCATGCTCAGGAAGAGAAACTTGCCAGTGACTAATCTCTGGACAAAATCTCTGATTATCATTAATACCAGGTGAGGAAAACAAAAAATAGTCTTGGGCTAGATACTGGGTACACAAGGTATTTTTTTATTGACATCAACAGATACTGGATCAGGACCCAGGTTCTTCTGTGGCCCCCCTGAAGAGTCTCCAGGAGAGGTGCAGTGGATTCCACACACACCTTGGCACTGGGGGAACCCCTCAGACACCTCACGAGAAAATCCCCACTGGGATTTCAAGAAAGGTGTATTCACAAGAAGCCCATTCACAAAAGCCCACTATACCCTTGGTATTTTTGTTTAGTGTCTAGTATTTGTTACCTTGAAGTCCATGTTTGTTTGCCATGTTTCTGAAGCAACAGATGCAAAATGCATATTTTTCAAAAATAAAAGGAGGGCATCTTCCACATGCCTCCGGAGCTGGGACTGCCAGAAACTGTGCAACCCCACATAGCAGATGGAGGCCTTGAACTAAAGAAGCAGTTAAGCACATCCTTAACTAATTTTAAGCACAGAAGTAGACCCACGACAGCTCCAAGTGGATGTTCCCCTTTGCTTCTAGGTAAGCTTTTAATGTTCCAGAACCGATCACACTGCATTCAGAGAGGTATGGGATCTGATCCAGAGAAAAAAAAACGTGTACTGAAATTATGTTTGGCTTCTAAATTCTCTTCAGAGGAGAGAAGGGAGAAATGAAAGAGGAGAAGAAGAGTGTACCTAAGGTTTTCAGGCAGCTAGAGGCTCTGCCTCCGGGTACAGTTTATTCTGACCAGGCTACTTACTGTAAGTATTAATCTTAAGTGGTTTGTGTTGACAATGCAAATCATTTGGCCGTCTGTGCTGAGTGAAGAGGCAGCAACCCCGTCAGTGGCAGCACACAGATGGCGAGGCCGCCGCTCGATCCTTCCCTCCCCACATTTCCTTCCCACCCTTCTCTCCCCTCACCCCCCCAGTTCCTTTGGTGGGGGGAGGGAGAGCGACGTGGACCTCAACATGCTTGAAAAGTCAATTAAATTCTCCTTATACTTCCTTCCCCAGCCTCTGTACCAGCAACTTGTCCTCACCCCAGACAGACGCACAGCTGCTGCGGGAGGCAGGCGCTGGTCTGGCCCAGCAGCTGCAAAGGCAGCAAGGAAGGGAAAACTCTGCCCATCGGATGAAGAGACAGTGGTCTGGAAGCTGTTCCACCAACCAGGATGGCTGGTGGTTTATCCAAGAAAAATCTAATACATACCTGTCCATTAAGACTTGGACAGTTGACACTGGGCATTTTTTGGGTGACTGGAGGAGGGTGTAGCATCCTCACTGGTGCTGGCTCTAGCCATCTCCTCACTCCAAGGAGCTCTTACCAGACCTCTTATTTTTTATTAACTTAGACTGTGTATACACATGTATTTCTGTGTACACATATGCATTTAAGCATCTATTCCCATGTACTTATTAAATTATAATACAATGGTTCTGCTAGTAAGTTGCTTAAGTACAATAATAATCAACTTCAACAGCAGCAGAATCACAAACCATCTCCTATCCGTCACTCGACAGCCAGAATATGATGTCACATTGTCAACCATCACAGCACTGCTTTGCCCCAACCTGCCATTGTTGTAAGCATATAAACATGAAAGCCTCAAGACAGTCTTGAGGGTTAAACTGGTATCAGTTGAACCAAAAGGAAACATTCTTACTATATGAATAAGAAAATAAAGAAACCCTGATGAGTCGGTAAAAATAAAACCCTAAATCTCCTTTCCCATTCTCCTCCACTTAGTAAGAAAGACTGAGTTAACCTTGACTGCCCAACTGGCTCCCAACTTGCTAAAATTCTACAAAACTTTAAACTTCTTTTAAAAAGATCCTTTTCACTCCAGTCTGGGTGATGGTGCCTTTCTCATTTTCATTTGCCAACTTGTCCTGAGTTACTTCTATTGTCGTGTCTTCATTCCTACCAAAATTTCCATGACTGTTGAGATTTTTTACAGATGAACGGATGGGTAAATTTGTTTCCAGGAAAGGAAGAGTCACTGCCTGCTGAGAGGCCACAGGCAGCCTGCTACCTGCACACTGCTCTGTCAGCTTTGGGAGCAGGTACCAAAACATATGGACAAAAAACCCACTCATACAGGAAAGCCCCAAGTGTTAGCTTCTCACACAGCAGAGGAAAGGGAAAAGGGCTGTTAGAAAAACAATACTGGGCAATACAAAGGTGAAGAGGTGAAGATTTTGCAAATACAAAACTTAACATGTTGTGCAGCCTCACAGGAGCACTTCAGTTCTGCCAAAACAGGATTGCTGCACTAAATTGGTTTTTGTTTGTTTTTTTTTTAAGCCAGTCTATGCTTCTGCTTAGATACTGTCACACTGTGCAAACAAATTCATTGCAAATGCAAGAGGGAAGGGCTAAAGCAGTCCCTGGGCTCCAGGGATCCCTCTTGTCCCAGGCAGAGGAGAAGCAGTCACACCCAGGCTAAGACAGCCACGCTCATTTAATCAGCTCCTATTGCATTTTAAATTGAGCTTTCTGATTGTGCCTGAAATGGGTTAGGGAAGGTTCACAGTCTATTCTGCTAAGCTCACATGAGCAAGACTATCTCCTGGCAAAAGGGCAATGGCAGCATCAAACAGCAAGGGCACAGGGTGCCTCTCCATATTTTACCCAGCAGCAGCAGTCTGTGAAGTAGATGGCAGTGCAGCATCTTTGCTATGTGTTATCTGAGTCTTCCAGCAACAGTCCCAAGGCAATTTTCAGCTGGTACAAGGAGAACGCAAAGCTACAAACTTTCTCAATGCTATTTCCACAACTCTTTTTGTGAGCAGGTAACAACCCTATGCAAGCAGGAGGAGTCATTTAAAACCTGAACAGAAATGCTTCTTTAAGAAATTATGTAAACTGAAAAATGTTCAAGCTTCCACAAAACCAAAGGCAACACTATAGAGATCCCAGTACCATGTAGTTGGAGGGTAACGTGATTTAGATCCAGCAGCACAACCCAACCAGATGATCTCATTACAGATGAAACCAAATTTTGTGATATCTAACAAAAACTTTGTGTTACAATAGGAAATATTAAGTAATAACCAAAGAGAGGGAACAATCTGGATATTAAGACACACTGTAGAGCTTATTAAAATGGTGCTGGTGGACAATTCTGGCTGGTAAGGGCTTTGATGATGAATTTACCTGAAGTCTTGTTTATCACTTTTCTGAATTATACAGAGACACAATCATCTGTATAGAATTCATTATGAAGGGAGAGAGAGGGGGGCTTTTGCCAGGGCCACAGTTATTTATACTGGAACATCTGTTATTACACTCATGCAATAGAGAAAGAAAAAAATATGCAAAAAAACTGAACAACATTGAATCAGAAGAATCCTGAAGAGCAATGGCCAGCTTTGGCAGTACTTACCTTCACTGAGGCACAGCCAGGTACAACAGTGAGGAACCACAAGCTAATGCACATGTGGGGTAGGTGACTCTGCACATATCCTCAGCCAGCACCTCTGACTTTTACCAAAAGTTATCACTCAATCTCTGCTGAATTAGCAGAGACAGCACTGCTCCTCCACTTGTTCACAGCAGGTCAGAGAACAATGCTGGAAAGCTGCCAAGGTTTCAGATGCAAAGAGAATGAAGAAGGGGAAACCCTGAAGAATGCAAACCCCAAACCTGAAAGCTGGTCGAGAGGCTGCACAAGCCTCGTGTCACCAGTTTCTCAGGCTTTTTATTCAAGGGAAATTCTCTCTGAGCTTCAAGGGCAATCACACCTCAATAAAAATTCAGTACAAGTAGGACAATTTTTCCTCCCAAGTTTTATCAAGCAGGCTTCTGAGCATCTACAATATAACATAAAGGTAGTTGTATCTAAAGATTTTTTAATTATTATTTATTGGGAGGTTTTGCATTATTTTCCAACTATGGAGCCTCAATCACTGACTCAAGACCAGAATTTGGTCATGGAAGGTGTTGTAGGAAGGCAGCACAATCAAGATAATTAAGCACAAGCAAAACCAGAAGCATATGTTCTCTCAGGATATGTTCTAGGTACAATTATTCATGGGTAACTAAAGAGTAGTGAAAGCATTTCCATATAATCTCATAGCTGCAAGCCAGATGACTCAAAAAATTACTTCCTATTTCCCTTCATTTTCATGAGGGAGAAAAGGGTTTTTACAAGGTGCCACGAAAGGCTGGTGGACTCCATTTAACACAGAGTTGGCATCTGTCTCTACTGAAGACCTCACCAAGACAACTACAACACAGTGGTCCCCACAAAAAATGGTTTGGGTCATTGCTGTTCCATCCCCTACAGGGAACTGATGTAGCTTTTTTTACTCCTCAGAGCTCTATTTAAAGGTAATTTAAAAATTACTTCCCTGCCTTGAAATTAATTCTGAAGCCTCAGAATAAGTTGAAAGCTTACTACTAATTCTATATGACTGTTAAAAATCCTGGGTTTTTTCTTCCATTTTTTTACCTTAGGTATACATCAGGAATGTCCTGCTTTTGCTGAAATGTTTATTGATATTTGGTAGCTCTCATCCACTAATTAAAAGGCAGGAGAAGAAAAATTCAGTTTCTGCTATAACTGTGATGCTCAAGGAATTGTAAAAAAGTACAAATAAAAATAGCCTTCCAAAGTGAAAAGCAAAGGAACCCCTCCTTTCTCCATAGGTTTACTATAGTTTTATTTACACATTTTATCCAGTGATGGAGCAGTCTGCAGGCAGGCTTTCAGGAGCTGAAATTATTTACTGCCCTTCTAAGGTGGTTTGGCCAGAAGGCTACAGGTTCTGCTAAAGAAAGAAATGCAAGAGTCCCTCCCTGACTTACTATAGTCATGAAGACTCACAGACTGGAGTGGATCTGACTTTCTGTGAAAAAAACAAACAGAAATAAAGAATTTGATGTCCTTTCACAGTAATTTTCAAATCTGGAAAACTTGGGTCAATCCCCCTTACACACATTTGTTCCTCATTTTTACCAAATTTTACTTCCACCTTTGGAGAAATTTCAGAAAAAGGAGGTAAGCAGAGGCTGGAAAAGAATGCTGAATCGCCTGAAAAAATGAGGTATTAAGGCAGATGCCTTTGTATTCACAGAAAACACTCAATGAAATGCAACATCAGGAGCACTGCCAGGGTGCCATGAGAGCACAGAAAATAAAGATGCTGCAGCCGTCAGCCTGTGAACACACCAGAGATGGGGATTTGTGATTCAGTAGAAAGATTTTCTTGTTCCTATTTGAATAGAAATGTCTTCTGCAGAGCTAAAGGACTCTCCAGCCCTAGTACCCCCCATGAAAAGAAAGCTCTTCCCCAAGAAGGAGTTAGCCAGACTGGCTCTTCAAAATAAACAGCCAGAATGCTGCCCTAGGGGCCAATTACAGAGGGGTTTTGGTGGCTGAACCAGAACTAATTGAAACGAATACCAGATTTCTGCTCTCCAGCAAGGGGGTGTCTTGACTTGAGTTTTTAAACTGCTTTAGCTCTGAGGTGGAGTCGAGAAGCCCAGGTTTTCCTAGGAGGGAGGAGAAAAAAATGGAAGGTGGCTTCCCTTCTGTCCTCATTTCTTGCTGCCACAGTCGCCCACTGCACAGCCTTGCTGGGACAAGGCAGGAGGTCACTGCTGCATCAAGCTCATCTTCCACTTGGGTACCTGGGAGCTGCACTGCCCTTCACTTAGGTGTCCTCAGGTACAGCCAGGCTGGCAAATTTGCACTCTCCCCTGAAGTTAATCCATGCAGAGAGGCTGCAGTAAGTATTTCCCTTATAGCTCTTCAAGCTTGCAATATTTGCTCTTCCACTTAGTGGGAAATAAAACCCTCCAACATGACCTAGTATGCTAATTCACATGGTCTTATCTTTCAGGGTGTTGCACAGTTCCATTCAGTAAAATCAGCAACTGACAAACATAACCCCAGAGAGCAATAGGTTTACTGTAGTAATTTACAGTTCTCAAATAGAAGAATCTGAAAAGTAATCAGAAGTAGGAAACAGGGAGGGATGGGAACTAGGACTGCACACAAGACTTAGCTGTCAGTGCTGCAGACATCAGCTCCAGCACGAGATAGCACTGGTTGCATGGAAAAATTCCAAGGAAGAGGGCACATGGTGCTGCTTATAGACAGGATTCATACCTAAAAACCCAATGTAGAATTAATCTATACCTTTAGCTACTCCAAATGCATGTGCTTACTTGACTCCTCAGCACTTGTTGACACAAACCTTGCACCTAGCATTCTTACCCGAGTGCTGTCCCAACTCAGCAGTGTAAGCCCTGGCTCCCTACACCTTGCTCGCTGCTACAAAGAGAGCCACGACCACCAAGATTTGTTTGCAAGTGCCAGACACACAGCCCAGACACCTCCTGCCGCCACCAAAAGCATCACAACCCATTTGACCTCCACTCCGTAAGCAAAAAGCGTTATTAATTAAGAACTAAACTGAGTGCTGGTCTAAGAGGGACCTGCATCACTAGCACACTGAAGGTTCTGTACTTTGTTTCCAAGGTAGGAAGAAGATAGGGGCTTCGCTGTAGAGTCAGCAAAACAAGTTGTTTTTAAAATATAGGCAAAGCAAGTCTCTCTCATACGACTTCAAGCACTCCTCATGACTCCGGACACCCTGACCAAGGGCACCATCTTTCAGCTTTATTCCAGCACACCATGCTGAGCTTCCCAGAAGACATAGCTGTCTTCAAATTCCACTAAATCTACTGTTGCTTCCTGTTCTTTAATCTATCAGTTTAATAAATCTGCTCCATCGCTGTCTCATTTGTGGAGCAAACAGAAGACTGTGCAAAAAAACAAATGCAGGAGTTAAAAACAAAAGAAAACAAAAGGCAATGAGGAGAACCTCAGCAAAGGGGTTTTATTTTATGATATGTGGGATTTCTGAATGCATACACCAAACTGCTGGGAGCAGCAAAAGCAGTAGCAATGGTCACTTAAGCTCCCCATGCTCCTCCAGGAAATGTTCTCCTAATCACTGTGTCCATCCCAAACCACAACATGCCTCTAGACTTTATATGGAATCATTCAGTGGTAGAGAGCTGGGTCACACCCAAAGATCACACCACAGGGCATCGTGCCCCAAGTTTTGTAAATATTGCTCTATAGGACTTACAGATAAAAAGTCATTTCAGCTCTTCAGGGCTCTACCAGATATGTATCACCAGGCTTTAGAAACTTAAAGGGTAGGAACACCAACAGACTTGTCAGCTGCTACACTGGTCTTCATGGCTATGCAGCATTCCATATAATTCCTGTAAGAGCATGAAGCAAGAAGCATTCAAGGGCACCTCTTGGCAGCATTAAGCCACAACCATTCCTCCTAGCACCTGCTGGTGATGGGATCACTGCACAGAAGCCATCTGGGGTCTGTCTGAACATGGATCAAAAGAATGGCAAGCTCCATACACTTTTTTCACCAGCTGTGTCAATGGAGGAAAGGCATCACCCAGGTACCCAGTGTGTCTTTCTGGCAGTCATATTCCATTTAATTTCCCACACAATGTTACATGGGGCATTAGGGAGGACACCCTGCAAAGCCTGCAGAGTGGTGGCCTCTATTTTAAGAGCAGCAAGGCAGCCATCACGTTTGCTCTGCTAAACATCATGTGCCTGCATGTGTATCTATAGCTGCCTCTGCATGTTTAAGCACCTGCACAGAAAACAAATGGAAAAACAAGGAATGATGGAGAGACCAGTTCAGTGAACTGCCCTCTGATCCCCAGGCTCAGCCTCTGAACCTCTCTGGCTGCTAACAAAATGTGGTCTTCAGGCTGTGGTCTTCAAAGGGTACAGTGTTCCACATAGGAGTTTTCACTCAGCAATGCAATGATTTTTATATTTCACTGTGCTTTTACCATTCTTCTGTCCATCACAAATTTTATAGCCAGCAAGGAACCTTTCTGGCTTGATCATTTGTGGGGAGAAGCAGAACATATGTCTTACAGGATTATATGACAACGGAATACCTCCGGTTTTAGTAGTGGTTCTTTTCTCCTGTTGCTTAACACTAACCAATGAAGTTGTTGAAAGAAGGCAAGCAAACAAGACAGACAAAAGGAGGAGCAAATTTTGCCTGAGTGTTCATCGGCACATTTTCTTGAATGAGGGGAAAAGCAAGGCAAAGAGCAGAACATTTCTACCTAAGCACACCAATGATTGGTAGACTTGAGAAACCTAAATTTTTATAGCTTCCAACAAGCACAAGGCTTTTTTTTTAAATTTTTTTTTTTTTTTTTTTCCAAGAGGGGCACTCAGTTTTAAACTGCTTTGCTTAAATTGGGGATTTACTTTCTGGAATATCTAAATGCTGCTGAAGTGGCAACTGAGAGTCTGGCAAGGTCTTTGGGCAGATCAGTTAACAGGAATCTCCTTTATTTAATTTTAAAGTGTTGTTGTGTAGGGCAGGGACTGCACTTTGCTTTGTGTTTGTACTCTGCCCAGCACAGGGAGGTCTTAGTTCACCGACCCAAGGGTTTAAAGGCAGGGGGAAAAAAAAAATCACCAATGAACAATTGATAGTAAGGCAGACAAATGGGGAAACGGAACAATGTGTTAAATAAGCATGACAAAGGCTACCAGAATTAGCATGTACAGGATTTTCCATATGCTACAAAATAATTATGAGGGCCAGGATTAAAATGTGAATGGGAATTGAAGAAAGACCTTCATGTATTCAGAGGGTGTTAATAGCTGTGCAATTCAGTTGCATTTCTCATTAAACATTGTTAAAAACTCCATGATAGAGAAATTAAGTTAATTGAATTTAAATCAGCTAATAAATATTCTTTTAGATACCTTTTCCCAGCAAAAGAGCAAAAGGAGATGACACCAGTAGTATATTATCATTGTCAAAAAAACCCTGACCCTAAAAACAGAAAAAAAAAAAAAAAAAAAAAAAGACGAATTTACTATACATGAGTATAAAACTTGCAGCCTGTTTCTGGCTAACACCAATCTTCAAATTAAATCTTCTGGTAAACTTTGAGAAATCCGTATTGACTATAACAAGGTATACACAGTGCTGCAGATGTGGAAAATTTCTCTTCAAACCTGCATTAATATTTTCTGTCCTGCCTGTATAACCACAGACAATTCTAGTAGTCACACAAACACATACTTAAGACTTGAGTATCTCCAGGAAATTGTTTCATAATGATAAATGAAAAAAAGTCATGCAGAATAAAATGGAAAATCAACTCATGCTGGAATTATATGTTACAGAATTAATTTGGGAGGCATGCAGTAATGCCAAATTTGATTCATGCAAGTAAATCTCATAAGTTTGGGCCAACATCTGGCTTCTCACTTGACCTTTCCAAGCTGCTTCTCAGCTATACAAAACTGACATGGATATTTCATGAGAACAAGCTCTCTGTCAAATCTTCTAATACTTTCTGTCTTCAGGGATGCCAGAATTACCACAAGAATCTCTTTTTCCTGGCACTTTGACTTGCAGTGTTTCAGACCTCATGACAGGACATACTACAGGAAAAGTTATACCAGGAATGATTCTTTATTTAGTAGAAGTTTTGTTATGCCAAGCCAAGCCAACCCAATCATCTGTTAAGTTTGATAACCTGTTAACAGCAGCCTTTGCCTAGTCCACCAGAGCAAAATTTAAAATAAATACATAAAAAAGCCCCCTTCCCCCCAAAAAACCCCACCAACAAAAAAACACCACGACAAAACCCAGCAAAACAAAAAAGCAGAACCATGACCAGAAAGTCATAGCGACAACAAACTCATAGCAGTCACCAGTGGAGATGTCAAGAGGGAATCAAGATGTTCTGTATGTTATCCTCAGTGCCCATGGTCCAAAAAGCAATTGGTACTGTAAACCCAAGTCATACTTAAAAACTAACATAGCAAACAGTGAGTGTTTCTCTTAGAGGGACAGCTGGATGTGAAATTAATTTACTCGTTGGAATCCATGAAAATCACCAAATTCAACCAGTTCTCTGGTATTTCTCTAGATCAGGATGTAAGGGGTTAAGCAAAGGAAAAGAGGTTCTCCATTCTTCCTTGAGAGAACCTACATGGGGTATTTTACAGAAAGAAAAACTAATACAGTGTTGAAAAGAAAACCAGCAGTACTGGCTTAGGGAGAGACTGGACAATCACATCCAAGATGGATTAATGCACTTTCTGGAAGAATGCTAAACTTCTTTCAGTTTTCTGATTTTCTTTGCAATTGAGACAACAATATTTCACATTTTTTTCCTCATGACTTTCCATTTCAAATGGACAACACAAGAAGCAAAAACCTGGTACCAAGTCAGCAGATGAAGACACTTTGGGTCTCAAGTTACACTTAAGTAAAGGAGAGTTATCTTAAGTCAGTGTATTAAATGTTTGTCAGTGTTTTCCCTGCCTGCCCTTCTTGCTAAAAACAGTCCAAAAAGTCTCCAATTTTTGAAGCAGCCACTATGAATCAGAATAAAAATATTCCCCTCCATCTAGCAACAACATACCATCTTGGAGCACTTATAACTCCACCTGTTATGCAGTAAGAGCATGTCTAGTTTATATAAACTCTGGTTTATTCTGGGATACAAGAAATTCAGTGGAGGAATGTTAAGACATCAAAACACCCCCTGAGTGTTGCGTTATCATACATCACACTATTCAGTGGTCTGTTTAATCAGAATTTTCATGAACTGACCCACCTCACATCTGAAGAGAGGAACAGAATAATAATCAATAGTATACAGTAACACCATAAACTGACTTAAATTCAAATATGCAACTGCTTTTTATTCTTGGAACTGAATTCTAAAAAAATACCTTAATCCCAAAGAAATTGATTAAATCCAAACATAAGCAAACATGAGATCTTGGACTGAACAACTGCTGGAGCTGATCCAAAGCAGCAGTTTCTCCCCAAGTCTGGATCACATCCCTCGGCCCTTCTCATCTGTTTGTGCACCCAGCAGAGCTGCACACCCCTTTGAAGTTGTTCTTCACATTTCATTAAGTACGCAATGTTGTGTCTATTACAGGACTCAGCTAAGGAAGAGGTAACTACTGTCCAAGAATATATTTATGTTTGGTTTTTTTTCCCCCTGATAATAGCTTGAACTTAAAGCAGGAAAACACTCCGAAGCCTGTTGCTTTCTAGTTCTTCTTTGAAATTTTTTCCTTGAGAATTCAACGTGGATCCAAGGACACAAAAGAGGAGTTAATGTAAGATGAGAAATATTTCTAGCCCAGTCTGCTGTGCTCTACAGATAAAGCATCTTCCACGACATCTCTCTTCCCATCCAGCCTCACCATGTGACCAAAAGTTACATGAGATGCGACAGCATTTGTTTTATGGAATAAAGGCATGCATTTCAGCTGTAAGCAAGATAAATATTTGCATTTTTCTGGATCCCAGGCTCATGTGAGCTAAAGATGGAATAAGATCTATTAATTCCTCCAGTTCATCTCCTTCCCTATGAGCATCTCATCAAGGCTGGCAGAAGATGACTCTCTCCCTTCCATCAAAGCATCAGGGGAGCTGAGAAGTTGACTGCAAGCAGAGGAGATGCCTGCTAACTAAAGAGCCTTGTTTCTAAAATCTCTGCCCTAATCCCTGGGCATAGTTCAGCCAGGGGAGGTATGACCCTGAGCTGCCAGCCCTGCAAAACATTTTCCAGGGCTCTCTAAGAGCTTTGCAAAACCTCAACTGACAAGGCTATCAACATTTTTCATGGAAGATTATTTAGCTTCATTCCATCAAGAAGGTTTTGTTGATGTTCAAGCTACCATTTCTTTTGCAGCCTGTCAAGTCTAGTTGCAACCTCCTGAAAAGGCTAAATACTTATTTCTTGAGTACTCACACCTGAAATTGTGAGTATCTTTGCTTCTGAGATAATCTACCTATATTAAGCTTTTTTTAACCATGCCTCAAAAATCAGCCCCTTTGCTCTCTTACTTAATCAGCTCTTTCCCTTACCTCTCAAACTTTCAAAGGGCAGGTGTCCTGCATTTAAGGCAGGGAGCCAGATGCATTCACACAGCACACATAAAGCCTGTTATTCTTCCATTCATAACCAGGATATGGACAACTGAGCTGCCTTCTACTACTGCATCACTGCAGCAGCCATGCCTGAACACAGGCCCTTGATTTGTTTCAGCCTGGTGACTCTGCATGTGCCCTTTCCCACCCAATACACACGTTAACCTATCGTTCATTTTATTTTCCTGCTTCTATCCCCCAGTCTCCTACAATTTTTCTGCACCATTGCTTTGTCTGCAGAGGGAGAATTTGTTGCCAATAACTGCAGACACTCAAGTTTTACACATGAAAAGGTAAAAGGCACTGAGCTCTTCTGATGCCTTTCATGTTCTTTCTCTGGTTGTCATCATCCTGTCTTCTACATCACACTGCCACCAAGCATAAATACATTTTATTCTTATATAGGAGATACACCACTAAGTTTCTCCAAAAGAGCTGCTGCTTTGTCTGCTCACACAAGCAGTGCCAAGGGTTCCTCCCTGGTGATACCCAATACTTTTCAGATCACAACTGTGCCTCAAACCACTTGTCAGCCTCCCAAGCAGAATGCATTTCAGTCTGAGCAACACAAAGACATACATTGTGGGTAGCTGATGGGCAGGAAGGGATTTGGGGTTTACAGTTCCTCCGAATCTTCCAGCAGTCACGGGGTAACGTGACAGAAAAAAAGAAAAAAACACAACACCTTTCAAGTGAAAACAGCTTGGAATAAAACTGATACCCCATTTTTTTCCCCAGCTTCTCTCTTTGTTTAAGTTCCATAATAATTAAAAGAAGCAATCTTCAACTCAATTGTCTGAGCAAGGGAATGTCCAGCATCATTATGTGTCATTTTCTGAGTTAACTGTCAGATTTCACTTAGCATTCTGCACTGGTCTTACAGTTTGGTTTGCCTAGAAATTTTAAATGCAAATGTATTTGAAGAGTAGCATCAGAGAACAGTATCAAAATTTTACCTCACATTACCACTCCACTACTCCGCTCCATTCGACTCCCTTTTGCTCCATGCCATATAGAGATTTTCCAGCTACTATGAAAAATGCTTAAACAAGAAAATCTTGGCCTACTAGTATTCCTTTTTAAAGACTGTCCCTGGCATTCTTGCTTTAACAGTTCTAAACAACAGTTTAAAAAATGCTTTAAAATGGCCTACAACTCCAACTGGGCAAGTAGAGCAGGAAAGCAACTTCTTTAATAGCAGGGAATAACAGTAATTAAGTGTAAGCCTCCCCATACAGTATTTTTCATCTTCTAAGGGCTAGAAATGCACTAGCTAATTAATTGCTGTTTTCTCCACATCCCAAACTCACCAGTCTTATCCTAAGAAGCCAGGAGGAAAGCAAATGCCCCCAAGAAAATGTGCTTCTGGACAAGCATTTGTCACTTTCTTCATTTCTTTGTGCTCAGTGTCAATGAGTCCCAGGCCAATGATGTAGGGAGGTAATTACCAGCTCTCACAACTCAACAGTTCCTTGAGAGGCTGCAGCCAGGCCTATGGGAGAGGCAAATTTATCATTGGACTTAATGTAAAGGCATTTGTCTAGCAGTGATGTTGAAACACTTCAGACACTGTTGAATGATCAGAACCAGACCTGAGTGCTTGCTTTCTGGCAGAAGAATGTTCTTGCCCATGCGTGGGACCAACCACTTCTGTGAAGCCAGGCACAACCTGAATGTAGCTCAGCACAAACTGCTGAGCTACACAGGATCAGAATATGTTGCAGAAATTACAGTGCCACTATTGTGAAGCAAAAAAAGCAACAATTTTCCCCTTAAAACTGCAGGGTTTGGGGCTTGTTGGTTTTTTGTTTTTTTTTAAATCTGGTTGGTTGGTTTTGTGATTTATTATCAAACACATATGCAAGAGTGATTCTTTAAAGGAAAACAAAGAAGTAATCCAGAAGGTCAGCTAGTACCTATTGGTCAGAGCCTCCAGCGCTCACCAATCTACCTTGTTGCAGTTAATATCCATTACAATATTTAACTCTATTGTTGAGACGGGAAATACTATTTTTAGCCATTACCTATTATTTTTTGTTCAAAGATTAAGTGCCACTTACAGTTCTACTACCAATCTGACATTTTACCATGTGTACCTGTGGAGCTTTTCTTTAATACCAGAAGTAATTGTACTGGTTTGCTTTAGTGGGACTACACTTTACAACTATAATTTTATCTCCCATAAAAATTAAAAGAAAATGCCTCTAAAATTGAAATGGTGGGAGGTATGACCGTAACCCAAGGATCAGATTTTTTTAAGTGCTCAGGGACAGATTATTTAAGTGTTCAAACTATCAGAACTTGGCTTATGCAGACAGATTTCAAGGTCCCCCAAAGAATGTTGGATACAAGTAAAGAACTAACACAAACAAACTTAAAATCTAAAAATTTACTCTGGATCCTAAACACAAACCTAGGCGTGCTCAAACCCTGTCTCTGCCTTGAGTGATGAGTACTTTTGGAAATTCCTTACACTGTCTACTTAGCAGTGTCTTTTTTATTGCATATCCACTGGGAATGTGCCTTAATTCCATATTCCTTCCAGAGTCTTCCCCTGATTAGATTATTAATGAGAAAAAGAATGATGAAGCATTAAGCTATTCAATCAGTGATGTATATTAGAAATACAAAACCACTGTCAATACATGTTTTATAGTAAATCACATACTAAGAGACTGCCATAGAGAAACCAGAGCTACATTGAGTATTATCTGATGCTGAGTAATTAAGTTTTAGATATGCTTATTCTTCGGTTACAAAAGTTATGAACAAAGAAGAGTTTTGCTATGCAGCAATACAGCTGCACATTCAGCTATGTGCTAGGTGCCAAATGTGTCCATTATTCTATAACCAACCTATACCAAGCTATTTCTTTTATTCAGATTTTAAGAAAGTCTAATCATCACCTACTATTTCTTTCCTAAAAGTGAATAGGTACGCGAGAGAAGAAATGAAAATATACCATCAAAATTTAGTTTTATACCTATCTTTCCATTATTAATCAATATGCTGGTAACTGCTAAAACTGATTGCTTCCTGTAATTTAAAATGAAACACTTAATAGTATGCTGGCTGGAAATGGTGAACATAAGAAAAGCTCAATCGTTTCCTCAATCCTGTTCCTAAGGCTGCCTCTCTTGTTGCTTCTACAATACGAAACCACTGGCATACATCAAACTTAATGTAGGCTTAAAAAGACACCAATGATCCCTTACTACAAAACTGCACACAAACACACAAAAATTGAAACGGGCAAGCCCATCTCCTGCGAAAGCTACTAGAGGTTGTAGGCTTCGGGGTACAAACATGCAAAATCATTCTGAAAAAAAAAATAAAAATCTTACTCATGCATATAGATCTTACTTGGGTGAATAAGGTTTACAGCAGTCACACAGGAATCACATTTAGAGTCAACTCCAGTTACCTGAGAGAGCTATTTCAGACTGCAAAGAAAAGGATATGAGTGTCTGCACAAATACGAGTCTAACATTCACGTAGTGTGCAAAAACTGCGAGCCCGAGGTCTAGCATTAGCCTTAATCACCAGAACGGCTACGAGGGCGGTATATTATCGCAGTTCACAGGAATAAACAAAACCGGGAGCACCCCCACTATGAGACCAGGGAGCCCGTTCCCCGGCAGCCTGACCCGTCTGACTGGGAACCCCCCCACTGCCGCACGGCCCCGGGGTGACAAGCGGGGTCCTGGGACCCCCAGCTGCCAGGGCACATCCCGCACCCCCCGCGGAAGGCGCCCTGTCCTCTGTGGGGACCGGGACGGGGACAGACCCGCCTTCCATTCCGCAATTTTTCGGGGCACAGACCCTGCAGCGCCCGGTCCCCCCAAGACCGCGCCGCCGGGGGTGCGTGGACACCGCCGCCCCCCACTCACCGTGCCCAACCGTCACCGACGCCGCCAAGGGAAGGAGCTGGAGGCCCGGCCCGGCCCGGCCCGGTCCGTAGGGTGTGCTGGGGGAGGTCCAGAGACTCCACAGCACTGAAGATCTGATGCTTCTGCCGCCGCCCGGGGCAGCGGCGCGATGCACAATGCGCGGCCGCGGGAGCCGCGCCGGCGGGGCGGGGAGAGGCGGGGAGGGGCGGTGCCCGTCGGGAGGGGCAGCGAAGGGGAGGGGGCTATGGGGGAAAACAAGCGCTCAAAACCCCCAAATCCACCAAGCTCCCCCCCCCCCCCCCCCCCCTCACTCCGGTCGCGGACGGACGGAGGCTTTCGGAGGCTGCTGTTTGCTGCGGTTCTGTATCTCTGTCCCTGGGTCCGCAGGCCCCTCCCTGCCCGGGAATGGATGGATGGACGGAGGGACGGACGGGCCCTTGGCGGCAGGGTCTCCCGGCTGCGGGTTGAGCTCGGCCTCGGCGCCCTCTCCGCCCTTCCCCCTCCCCCTCTCCGTGTCTAAAGGCAGCCCCTTCCCTTCCCTGCCCTTCCCCTGCCGCTGGGTGGGCAGGGTGCCCCGGTTCCCCTTGGCCGGTACCGGGTCTCGGCGGCGGGTGGCGGTGCGGGGCAGCTCCGCTCTGAGCGGGTTGGTGCAGCCCCCAGGGTGGTGGTTGTGCGGAGCCCCGAGGTGGTGGTTGTGTGGAGCCCCGACGTGGTGGTTGTGCGGAGCCTCGAGGTGGTGGTTGTGCGGAGCCCCGACGTGGTGGTTGTGTACAGCCCCAAGGTGGTGGTTGTGCAGAGCCCCGACGTGGTGGTTGTGTACAGCCCCCAGGTGGTGGTTGTGCAGAGCCCCGACGTGGTGGTTGTGTACAGCCCCAAGGTGGTGGTTGTGTGGAGCCCCGACGTGGTGGTTGTGCAGAGCCCCGACGTGGTGGTTGTGCGGAGCCCCGACGTGGTGGTTGTGCGGAGCCCCAAGGTGGTGATTGTGTGGAGCCCCGAGGTGGTGGTTGTGCGGAGCCCCGACGTGGTGGTTGTGCGGAGCCCCGACGTGGTGGTTGTGTACAGCCCCAAGGTGGTGGTTGTGCAGAGCCCCGACGTGGTGGTTGTGTACAGCCCCCAGGTGGTGGTTGTGCAGAGCCCCGACGTGGTGGTTGTGTACAGCCCCAAGGTGGTGGTTGTGTGGAGCCCCGATGTGGTGGTTGTGCGGAGCCCCGACGTGGTGGTTGTGCGGAGCCCCAAGGTGGTGATTGTGTGGAGCCCCGAGGTGGTGGTTGTGCGGAGCCCCGAGGTGGTGGTTGTGCAGAGCCCCGACGTAGTGGTTGTGCAGAGCCCTGAGGTGGTGGTTGTGTGGAGCCCTGAGGTGGTGGTGGTGCGGAGCCCCGATGTGGTGGTTGTGCGGAGCCCCGACGTGGTGGTTGTGCGGAGCCCCGACGTGGTGGTTGTGCGGAGCCCCGACGTGGTGGTTGTGTACAGCCCCAAGGTGGTGGTTGTGCAGAGCCCCGACGTGGTGGTTGTGTACAGCCCCCAGGTGGTGGTTGTGCAGAGCCCCGACGTCGTGGTTGTGCGGAGCCCCAAGGTGGTGGTTGTGTGGAGCCCCGACGTGGTGGTTGTGCGGAGCCCCGACGTGGTGGTTGTGCGGAGCCCCGACGTGGTGGTTGTGCGGAGCCCCAAGGTGGTGATTGTGTGGAGCCCCGAGGTGGTGGTTGTGCGGAGCCCCGAGGTGGTGGTTGTGCGGAGCCCCAAGGTGGTGGTTGTGCAGAGCCCCGACGTAGTGGTTGTGCAGAGCCCTGAGGTGGTGGTTGTGTGGAGCCCCGAGGTGGTGGTTGTGTGGAGCCCTGAGGTGGTGGTTGTGCGGAGCCCCGAGGTGGTGGTTGTGTGGAGCCCCGACGTGGTGGTTGTGTGGAGCCCCGACGTGGTGGTTGTGTGGAGCCCCGAGGTGGTGGTTGTGCGGAGCTACCGCCGAAGCAAAGCCTGGCTGGTGAGCCCCCTCCTAACTCCAGCGACCTGCTGGGTTGCCGGTGCTGAAGGGGGGAAAAGGCAGTAGTACCCAGGAAAATCAAACGTGTAGTTCCTACAAGAAAAGTACATATGGAGGCAGGAGTTGGATGGAGGCAGGAGTACAAACGAGCTTGTCCACGGGTGTCCTGCAAAGCACGTCGTTTCTCGAGGCATGCCGATAATGCTCTGGTGATGGAAGAGGTGGCCTCCGACCCAAACCACTCTGTGAGTCTATGAGCTGGAAGCCCACTGGGAAGCTTCGCGCCTTGTGCCAAAAATTGGCACCAGGACTCGTGTGTGCGGAGGTCCCAGATGAGGCTTTCTCCAGAACGTGAAAGCCTGTGCAGGGACAGTTTAACGCTGGCAAGATGAAGTTTGCTTTAATAAGGTTGTGTATCAAGCAAAACTTGTGTCTTCTCCTGGTCTGTAGTTGCTAGTTTTGATCTGAGTTACGAGATTTAAAGTATACCCTGCAGGGATTTAAACCAAAGGAAATTTTATACAAATCAATTCCACCACAAGTTTCAGCCACATCAAATCGTAGCTCGTTTGGGGTATCTGGCAGGCACACTGCTTTGGTTTCCTACCTCCTTCAGATGTCCTGCCTGAGGGACTGACAGACCCGAGAAGCAGACTCAAATGATGGCTGGGTTTGGGTGTTAGTGCCACAACATCATCTCATGCTAAAGATGTGGTCTCCTGATCTCAGAAGGGGCTGCTCATTCTTCACTTTTGCCCATCTCAGTGGAAGCAGGATGTTGTCAATGACTTACTACATTTATTTGATCCAGCTTAACTGACCCAGAAATCTAGAGAAGACAACTTTGCCTTTCTAAACCAGTGGTGGAGGAATGAAAGGAATGTTCCTGATTGCCCTTGTCTATGAATGCAAAGAGTTAATCGGAGGATCAGAGAGCAGTTTTCTCTCCAGATCCATCATTTTTTTCAAGTAGTATGTCTCCAGAACAAACTAAAGCTCCTAGAAGAGACATTTTCATCAGTGTTGTATGCTGTCTCTATTTTAGAAAATCTGAACAGTATTACTATAAAATTTAATTAACATGCAGAGGAACTTGAGTTGAGTTTTTGATCCATAAATGTCATGGAAATCATTATTTAAAATATTTGTTTTGTTTGTTTGTTTTATAGAAACTGGTATCTGAATTTGTCATCAAAAGCACCAAATACATTAGTTTATTTAACAAAGCAAAAGTGTACAGTTTACATTCTCTCTGGAAGTTTTCCAGAGGCTTTGTTTTAAAAACTATATACTCCCTAGCAATCATTAAAATGAGAAAATGGGCACTTAAAATTTATTTTAATTAATGCTACCAGCATCATAGCTACAGCCAAATGAGCAGCCTCTCTGTACCCCTCCACAGCCCAAGTGACTTCCCTCAAAACTAGCATGGACACAAACCCCCTTCTGTTAGGAACCTCTTCCAGGATCAGAGCCTCATTTTGCAGTATTAATTTGTGATTATATATGATTGTGATATATATCAGGTGAAATACCACCCTGATATGGTATCTTGGTGCAAAAAATATTTAAAGATACTTGGTTTTCACAACAGGAAAAAATACTAAAGGATTCAAATTAATCTCAGAGCCAGATGGGGTAACATCAGTCAGACTACACTCAAAATCCTTTGCTAAAAGCCAAAAGTATCCAGTTGCTTTAGAAAGAAACACACATTACTAGCAACATCTCACACTTTCTACTGGAGTAAGTGCAAGAGATTATGGGGAGAGTTTAGTCCAGCATAGCTACACTGATAACAGTTCCAACATGCAGAATACAACAGTTCAGAGAAAGTGTCAACTGATTTTATTGCTCCCCATCAGTTCAATACTGATATAAATACATCAAGAAGCAGACTAGGAGTGTTATAACTGTAGTCGGCCCAGGTGCCCAGGTCAGCAAAATTGGCTGCTGTGGGAACACAGTAGGAACATCATAGTCTGTACATACAAACTAATCGTTAATTTCCCCCCCCCCCCCTTTCTTAAAGGTTGCAGACAGAGAGAAAGCAAGCCTGCTTCAGCAGCTGTATAATACTAGAAATGATCAACCAAAGCATACCCATCCAAAGGAAGACAGCAGGAGCCCAATCAACAGGCAGCTCAGCCCCATTCTCTCTATTTCACATCCTCACTTCCCAGACCCAGTTTTAGATTCCTGTCTGAAGATGTGCTTCCAGCAAAACAGGAGGTGAGTGGAGCCAGCCAGCTGGGGTGATCCCTTCACTGGTCCTCACCTTCTTTCAAAGATGGCTTTGCTAGTAGGCCATGTGTGAGAGCTGGCAGGGCACACTCACACTGCAAAAGCCTAAACTGCTGCCTTGTCACATGCAAGCACACTCTCAGTCAGGTGTTGAGGGAGGCAGAAGTATATATGGCTAGAGTAGGAGGTTTCTGTACCTGAAGGACCTTGCCCAGCAGAGGGTCTGCACTAAGCAGCAAGGTGAAGATGCCTCACAGGAGGGGCCAAGTCCTGGGGGCTACCCTGCTGAGAGGATCCTATCTTCCATCTCACTTTGTTTTCCTGCACTAAGTGATCAAAGGGAGCAGCAGCCTCACACACACAGACTGAGATGTGGATAGAGAGAGCAGCAGCTTTTAAGTTAGATCACCAGGTTTATGATCTCCTTTTCTTTCCCAGAGGTCATGTCACAGAGGAGACTTGATTAGATGGCAAAAATCAACAGGAATATTTTCAAGGGCCGCCACTACCAGAGGTGTTACTCATTGGGGCAGCTTGGGTGGCAGTAGTACAGGCTGAGGTGATCAGCAGGAACATCTGTATCAGCTGTGCTGAGCTGAGCTCTTGAGCTCTGAGACAGCTCTGCAAGAAACGTGGTCACCCATGTGCTGCCCTATAAGGTGGTGAGAGCTGGTGGTCTCAGGCTGCCAAAGGGACAGGAGGTCAGGAAGTTGGTAAAGCAAATATTTTAAGCAAACATTTCCTGGTGCCTACTATGCTGAGGTGGCACGTTTTTTAGATGTCTCGGCTATAGCAGCAGATAGAATATGTAGGGCTTTGGGAAAAGTAGGGCGTTAGCTGTTAGCACTTTTTTTTTTTCTTTTTTTTTTTCTTTTTTTTTTTTGTGTGTGTGCCCTCAGCAGTTCAGAATTATCAAAGCAAGGACAAACCTCTTGCCTCCTAAAGTAAAACTTGCACAACAAAGTTATGGATGGAAGGAATTCACACTAAAACAAGCACAGGAAACCACAGAGCTGCAGAAAGGATGAGTTAATGGAAAAAGGTTGATGTCCTGATACTAGCTAAAGGTGGTGGAAAACTACCAGCTCACACTGTCAAAAGAGTATGAGTGCCAGAGTGTCCTCAGCTAAGCTGCAGCATGCCCACTCCAGGCAACTTCATTCCACAGATGTTACTGGAGTCAGAAACTTCCTTCCATCTGCAAGAACAATACCTTGCCAACCAGTTATTTTTCTAAACAATGAAGTAAGAGCACAGAGAAAGCTCAGTTTTCACCAGCTGGTTAAAATTAATAAGAAGCCGGATTTACTTTATTGTAGACAGTTACAGGTTTTGGGTGCACACTAGTTTTACATGTCCCTGCTGGTGCATCTCTGATAATTACACAAGAGATTGTTGTCAGAAGCACTGAAGATGGGAAGCTCAGGGGAGGTGAAGATGAACCATAACAAAAAAATTCAAATAGGGCTTTCAGTACAGAGGTACAGTTGCAAGCAGGGGAGAAGAAAACATACCTAGGCAACCAAGGCACAACTAGATGATTAAATAATTTTCTGAGCTATGGGACACCTGGGATAAAGACCTCCAGCTCCCGATTCTTAATAGAGCTATAGAACTTCGGCTTTCTAAATAGCTTAAGTGGCTCAGAAGTGGGATGCTTGTCTCAACCTTCTTCCCACACCCCTTCTCTAGCCACAAAGTAATTACCCCTTATTTAACTTCACATGGGAAGACTTTTCTTTATTGTTTCTTGGCTAGTGAAATTGTTCACTGTAGATGTCTTTTTCATCTGAGATAGAAAGGTCTTCTCCGATTAAGGATGCCCTTAGGTATCCTACTTTTTTTTTTTTTTTTTTTTTTTAAATGAGCTTGTTGAGTTTTGCCATCAGCCTTAGATAAAGCAAGTATTTAAGAATGGAGTGGAATCTGATTTACAGCATAAGGGATAATAATTTGGGTTTTTTTGTAGTGTCTGTTACCCAAGAATACCAAATGCTTTACTAACATTAATTAATTAGCTCTCTCAGAGCATCCAGTTGAGACAGAGATAGTTATTCTGCAAACAGCTGCAGTAGCTAAAACACCAAAATACTTGTAATTGTGTTTACACCAAAACAGATGCAAAAGAAGGTGTGAGTTGCTGGAGGACATGTAGCAAATCAGCAATGTACCACTGATATGTCTTTGACATCCTATATCTCATCTCATATTGATTCTTGGTTGTCCAGAAGGTTTCCCTCCTCAAAATGTTTTGGTAAGTTAAATATAAGTACAGCAGTAGATGGCTGCCACCATGGATTCAGCATAAACAAACAGGTTTGAACATTAGAACAATTTTTTTATTTTGGAGATGTTTTGATCAACATTGGACAATATATAAAATAAAACAGAGGTTTCAACTTCACAGTCAGCAGAGAAGAAAAGGAACTGCAGTTCAGCTGACATTTCAAAAACCAGCATCTTTGATGATGCAATTCAGTGCAATGTCAGCTCTGGGCACAGTTACTGGCAGTTTATATATATCTGGGCACATATATATATATCTGGGCACAGTAGTACTGTAGTGTTCTGCAGAGACGCCAGCTGGGATCTCTGCTCTTTTCACAATTAGCATTGCTCAAACACACACTTGGGTGAAGTCTGGCAGAAGCCCACAGTCCTAAACCCAGTGTCCCAGATATAACTTGGCTGTGAACCACAGAAGGGTGAAAGAGGCCCCATCCTTCCTTCTGTTTTTGTCTTATCTTGTAAACTAACCAGGGCTGGGTAATTTTCAAATGGAGCTTTTATGAGGGAGAAAGTCTCAAATCCAGACAGAAGCTTTTGAGACAAATCAGCAAGGTTGCCCTGAGAATACATGATGCCCTGGAGGACTGAATAATCTTGTCCTGGATGCCAGGGACCCAAGTTACTGCTTTGATTCAGCTGTTGAATTTGCATGCAGATCTCCAAGAGCTTCTCTAGGAGCAAAACTACAACTTTGACTTTGGCTGCTGGAAGGAGAACCTCTCTCTGTCGTGTCTTTGGAGCTATTAAATTTGGTGTGAATTCTTTGCTATGAACTGGGCAAAGAAACAGCCTCTTGCTCAGAGAACTTCAGGTTGAGCATCAGGAAATTTCAAAGTGATGATGTGAATCGTGGGAGTGCCTCCAGCCCTAGCACATCGGATCCACAAGCAAAAGGAATCCATCAAAGAAGCTGTTGCTGCCCTCTCATGCTATGCCCACCCCTACTGGCAAGGGCTGCAGAGAGGCTCACCCTCCCTCACAGTGTAACAAGGCTTCAGGTACCACTCTCTCCTCCATCCCTCCATTTCTCAAACCTCCCTTGCACTCCTACCCTGCCCCTGGCTCTAGCTGCTGGGCAGGAACCAGAACTTTCTTGGCCATCCGGGGTATCTGATGACTCCCTCAAAGCAGGACAGCTCTAAAAAACAAACAAACAAAAATTGGATCTTGCTAAGTCGTTGCAGGGAGTAAAAACTTCCTATATTGATCTGCTGCAGCTCCTGCAGGGAATAAGGCAAGTGGCTTCTTGCTGTCACCTCCTAGCCATTCTGAATCAGTAACTTGCTTTGGTCCAAGGAACTACGTTATAAGACTTCTCTGGCCATCTGTTCTAAGGTTTTAAGTGACAAATTATTTTGGACCACTGTTTATTTCACTGATGGACCTACTCCTTCCGTGACTGTGAAGCCATGTAGCACATTTGCCTTGCTAATAAGCAGTTGCCATACTCCCTGTCAGGCCTGGCTTCATTTCCCTTATTGCAAAAGTGATTCTTACATCTCATAATATAAGTTTTTTAAGTGCTAAGGATCTTTGTCAAAGAAGAGATGGTACATAATTATACTGATTAAATTTCCCAGAACAATGAAATGCTCAGAAGCCAGTGTGAAATGACACAGAGACTTTAAGAAAAAATATTTGGCTAAAGAATCCACATTTATCATTTCCAGTGAATCTAAGTTCTTACAATTTTTTTTTCATTTTAGTATTTGTCTGATCCTTTTTTTAAACAATTTGTTTATTACAGTGCCGAGGTTCTTCCTTAAGAGAGTGTTTTATTTTTTAAGTACTGTTTTTCATGCCCTGAAGTAGTCCTACATAACAGATTTTAAATATTAATAGCAGCACACTAGCAATGCTGTAGGGAATAACATCTTCTTTAAAATCCATATACCAAAATTACTTTAATAAATAACATTACAAATTTGGCGCTAGACTAAAAGTAATGAAATTATAATTTGCACATATTTCTTTCCTTATATCCATGGTTATAACAGTTCTTTTTGAAAAGAAAGACCTGAAATTTCAGTAAGAGTCCAACAGCATATCCTATTTATCTTTCCACAGCCACTGCTGTTTCTGAATAAAAAGTAATGCTTGGTCTCTCTTAATGTATCCAGGCACATTGCTACCATAATGATTGGCTGCTCAGGACTGTTTAGATTCACTCCATCTCATTTATACTTTGGCTAACACATCTTTGCAGCAGGACCCATAGCTGACCTTTGTCCAACTGCAAATGCAAATTAACTCAAATCTTATACATTTTTGTGTAAGGAATTTCTTGAGTTTAAGTCCTTGGCCTCTAGTGGCCACACAAGGCAGCAAGGCATTCCAGACACCTTTATATAGCACACGTCAGGGGAGAGAAAAAATAAGGGTAGGCTGAGAAAAATAATCCCAACTGTTCACAAGGATTTCCATTTCTGGGCAATGGCTGAAGAGTTTGGGAGTTGTATGAAACAGATGACAGTAGGTAGTCTGTAAATTTTGTATTTTCAGAAAGTCAAGCTACATATCCCTGTAGGTAGGTACATACTGAGGTTTGTGGGGCTCCTGCTCCAAGGAGAGCTTTACTATCATGAGCAGCTCAGCTGCCTGTCCAACCCACCATGACATTTCCAGAGAACAGTTCTGTGAAACAGAAGTATCTTTTATTGTGGAGCAATCTAGTTATTATGGAGGTTTTCTTTTTGATACCTTTACAAGAGACAGTTCTAAAAAATTTTAAAATAGGAGAAAAAAACATTGATCAATACCGAAAGAAAAACAACCTATGCAAATAACTAGGAGGAAAGTTTGTGTGCTATCACAGCAGTAAACATTCCCTATGTGGTTCAGTTCCTCCAGTGTGGCCATTATCACTCAGCCAAAACATACATGGGTAGAAGTGTGATAAGCCTTTCTGTTTTCATCAAATCTAGGGTTTTCAATATCCTTTTAGCTGTGCAATTGTAAAGCCTTCCAAGTGACTCTGCAGCCTCCTACATGCCACATGTGACCCCACCTACCAGCAGGGTGGCTTTTTTGTTTGTACTTTTGGGTGGACTCCTTAAAATCAGAGAGACATTCAAGAGTCCATAGAATGGAAAAAAAAAAAAAACAAACCTAAAAATCACAAATTTAAAAGGCTACCCCTCAGTAGCAGCAGGAAACCTGCTGCATAGAACTTAAAGAAAAACAAGGTAGAAAAGCCCACTAAGAGCAAAAGTCATAGATGAAGGCAGTGGGTAGAAGCTGTACTGGGGCATCTTCTGACTCCTAACTGCTCCAACAGTGGAAATCCCCAGTGTGTACTCCTCAGGAATTTTTTGTCCCTGCTACTGAAGCAGCATTACCTTCTATGCACACAAAAGCAAGGTGTGTTCTAAAGATTGGTTAGAGCTCTTTTTCCCCTGCACTGGAGATGTTATCTATGCCACGTGCTGCAGTTTCTGCTCTAATAAATACCTTTGTTTAATGAATAATACGTAGGGGAAGATTCCATGATGTAAAACACTGGTTAGACCAGCTACAAACCCACTGAAGGGTTTCAGAACGATATTGTATAACATTTTTCAAGTTCAGCTGCACAATGATGATGCTTTTTTTTTTTTTCTTTCTTTCTTCTTTGTTTTTTTTTTTTTTTCCCCTTTATTGTGCTTCCTTCTCACATGGACAATATGGCCTTGATAAACACCAGCATGTTTGTGAATACTAGGCAGAAAAGGGTTTATTCCTTCTCCCCAAGAAATTTTCCTCTTTCCTTGCCAAAGCTTAATGCTGGTGATAAGTCTAAAACTAGAGAGGGGGGGTGGAGGGTCTAGAGGACCAGAGCCAAATCATTTAGCTCTGCTGACTCCTAGAGTCAGGGGAGGATGTACTTTTGCCTTGATCAGTGCAGGTTCAATCTGGAGCTGTGGGGAAGGGGCGGGAGAGCAGAGCTACTGAACCATCCTTCAGGGAGGTTTAATATGCCCTCCAGCCTCACAGAGTTTGGTATGAGAGAGGCAATATGACTAAATGCATCTACCTCAGGGCAGCACAACATCAGTATACTTGATCTGCTAAGGTCAGAAAAAAAAAAAATAAATGCTCCTCTTCAGAGCATCTTAACAGCAACCTTAAGCCAGAGGATCACCATCTATATGCACTGTGCAGTCACACAGCACAAGACAGCTCCTGGCCCAAGGGGTGCCAGCTCAACAGAGATGTGCAGAAGGAAAAGACACACACAGAGGTGTTATTCCTTCCATTATACACCTCTCATCTGATCACCACTCCAGGTCCCTGAGTGTGCCCTCTACTCCCCAGGACAGAGGAAAGCGTAACCTACCCCAGAACACTGCAAAACATTTTGTAGAGGCAGTTTCTCAGTGCTAGAGATGTATAATGCCCTGATGAAGGAGAAAACTGAAGTGTCCACTTTTGTACAAAGATGAAGTCCCTTCACCTAGGCAGAGACAGCCCTAACATGCGCTTCAGAGAGAGTCCAGGCACAGAGGACAGAAAAGCACTGTGATGATCTGATGATTCAGGCTCAGGATTTTCTGTTAAGTGTGGTTTTGTAAGTACTAAGTCTCATTTACAACTATGACAATTCAAATCAAGTCAGAATGCTAGCTTATTTAATGAGAACTACTAGGTTGTGTGATGGGACCCCAGACTACACCAAGCTTTCATACAAATATGTTAAGACCTTTCCTGTCACAGGGACCTCCACAAAGACATCATAGAAGGTGTTCAAAATTATTAAAAGCAAGTACCTATTAGAGCAAAAACCTGACTTGCTGACTTTTTACATCAGAATATGCCAAGTGACTAAGTAAAACAGAGGAGTAGTTTAAAAGGCTTATGAACACATTTCCTTCTTCCTGTTGTATCCTAGAAAGGCAGGCCATTGCCTTTGGAGTATATTTTGGAGGGTTTTTTGTGGGTTGCAACTATCTGCAGCATCTCCTCAGCTCTCTAAGTCTTCTCTTACATCAGCACAGAGCTTGAAGCATGCTCGTTGCTTCTCTCAGCAATCTCTCTTTTCCTCACCAGGCTGCAAATTGCTGTCTGGCTAAAGCCTTGCTGCTGCTTCCTCTGATCCACCCCATAATCCAGATGTCTCTCTTCCTTGGGCAGAATCAATTGCTCCCTAAGGGAAGGAGAATCCCTCCCCCTTTCCAGAGGCCTCTTCACCCAGCTACTTTCTTCTGAAGTGAGAACAAGCAAAATAGATACTCCCTGTCAGATAGCTGTCACTGTTAGACAGCAGATGCCAATTAATAGTTGTTATTCTCTCTTCTATGCTAGGCTACCCAGTGACATGACTTCATTTCTTTTGATTGCATCAGTGACGCAGGAGCTCTAGCACAAGGTCCTGTTCACAGAACCAGCACCAAGAAATGCATTTTCCAGCCTCATTAGGATACACAGGCAAGGCTAGAGGGGCCCATGCAGTGAGGGATCAGCCATCCAGTTTGCAGGGCAGGAACAGCTGATTTGCTGCAGATGATGATAAAAAGAGTAGACGTCATCAGATCCTCCCACAAGCTAGACATAGCAAATACGAAGAGGAACTTTCAGCAGGCAAAACTTGGAAAGAGGACATTTCTAAAGAAAGCCACTTGCTCTGACAGTATTTTGGAGGTGGTGGGTGTGAGATTCACAGTGTTGAGACACTGAATTTGTCAAAAGATTGGGAACATGCTTTAGCCAAGAAGCCCCAACAAGTATCTGTTGGGAACAGACTCCTTGTCAGATCTGATTGAAGCTATCAAAGGAGTCAACTTTAAAATGGTATCACCATATCTGCTGTCAGTAAGTGTTCTGAGAGAGTGACATAAAACTAAGCTACATGTATTTAAAGTAAAGCAACACAAGACTTACTCTAAGAGATGTCATTTTCTCTCACATTTGGCGTCAGAGAAGGCTGTGGAATCAAAGACCATCAGAATTCTAATTTTTTGCAGGAGTGTGCATAAATGTATGGTCAGTCAATAGTGTGTGTGTATGTTTGCTATACATGCCAAATTAATTGCCAACAAAAGCCTGATAACTGAAGGAGTAATGAACAGACTCTTCCTTGTTCTGCCAACAGTTTAAGATTTTAGTACCTCAAAGCTCATTTTTTTCCAAAACCACTTTCTTTTCTTACATAGATTGTACTTGTGCATGAGGAGATAATTCCCACAGAGTCACCTTCATCTTTCCAAAGTCTTAACTACACTATGAAGATCTCTGGAGCACCACCATGACAACAGCAAGAGGAATAGAAGCTGTTCCACACTCATGCATGCCATGCTGTCTCCAGTTGAAACCGAGACTTCACCAGTGTGAAGAGGAATTTTACAGTCTGCTGTCCCCAGGAAAAAACACCCCTGTCCATCAGTAAACCTTGTTCATCAGTAGTTTTTGTTGTCCAAGAGAAGAGTTTCTTGCTCAGCCCTAGCATAAGACTTCTGCAAAGTATCCTTGAAAGAGAACAAGATACAGGAACATGTTAGCCTGTACTCATGGACTGTCACCCTAACACTTGGCTGTCCTTCTAAGTTAACTGTGTAGGGTCCTTCTGCACTCTTTGGGAAGAGAGCATTGTATACACACTGTGAGCTAGGCAAGGTCAGCAAAATATGGAGAGAACCACTGAGGTAGGCAGCACAAAGGTGCTCAGTCCCTTAGGACAGCTTTTGGTGACAAATGGCCAGTGAAAGTTAAAGGTCATGCATTCTTGCAGGGAAAACACCACAATACCACTCCCACGTGCAATCAGTACTCAAAATTTATTACTCCTCGACTAGCACATTATTAATACAGGCAGCCAGCTCCCAGTCCAGCCAAAGTACTATGACATTCCTTCTGCCTCCGTGCCCATTTCATCCATTTTGCATCCTGTGAGTGTGCAGCTTTCCAACAGAAGGCTTGCAGTAGTATCTTTAAGGATGCATGTAGCTTTCTGGAGACCCAGAGCTAAAAATTCTATGACTAAATGAAAACCATCCATGCCAGAAATTGGGCACACCCCAAACTCAGGGAGGGTGAAACCAGGGGGTTTTGCAAGTTCCATCCATTTTGCTCCTCTAGCATTTTCACGCAACAATGCTAAATTAATTGAGAAAGCTTCAGGGGAAAAAAACAAACAAAACTCAGCAGTGCAAAACCTCACTGCAGAAAATTATTCCTCGCTCAGCAAAAAGGAAAAGGAAAGCGAGTAAAACAATGTGAACGATTTATATCACTCCACTTAAACAGCTTTTCAAAGGGTGGTGTGTGGGCACACCACAGTTATTCATTTTTTAAGCTGTCTCACTACTGTTATGAAGTGGATTCTTTAAATTGGTTGGCTGAGGCCCCCAGAGGCTGCACCCTCTGGCCCCCAGCTTCTCTCTGTTAAATCTCTCAGAGGTTAAACTCTGAACATATCTTCACTATATCACATTTCATTTTCACAATAAAAATCGCTATCTTATCAACAATGGCATTGCAGCTGAAGCAATGAGCTGTGGGCATTTTGTGTGCAGAAGTACCAACCTCAGCAGTCAGTGGGGGCACACTATGGAAGAATAGAAGATCATGTGGTCTTGAGAAGATCTTTTGCTTTAAAAATCTTGCCATGTATATAATACACCACATAGGTATGATGGAGCATACACAGGTGCAGGTGGATGGACTCAGAGGGCTCAGCTCTCAGTAAAAGCATCAGTGAAGGATATACATAATTTTTACTTTTGGAACAGTCTTTAAGAGCCCAGCATAAACAAAAGTTTTCACTTCCTGAACTGCTTGAGCAGTAGGTCAAAACATATGTAAAGTGTGGGGAATAATTTTCCTACATACAAATTTGGATATCATTCTTGGGTGTCTTTGCTCAATAATCTGGACTTTCTGTAAGCATCCTCTAACAAGCCCCTCTGCTAACCCGGTGCAATTTTCAAGCACACATGAAAGAACCGATCAGAATCTTATTTTTGATTGAGCTTTAAGTGATGTTTTGCTTAATTAGAGCATTCTTTCATTTTTGAAATTTTTCTTTCCAAATGTCAAAGCTGGCTGCTTCAAAGGATCATTTCAATCACCCCTGCAGGAAGAGAGAAAATTGCTCAGAAAGATTAAAGAGAGCACAAGAGAAGGAGGTGCAGACAGAAAGACAGAGTGCAGAACAAAATATCTGACGAAAACCTGATCCTACTCCTACTACAGTGAATATGCAGAGCAAGTGGCAAGATCAAACATAATTTTTGCATCTAAGACACCTTCATGATAATATATCAGAATAGTGAATGCAATTTTTGTGGCATTCATGAGATATTTTAGATGAAGCTCCTCTCCAACAAGAGAGATCATAGCAATTCTGTGCTCCAGGTATCATATTGCTGACACACATTCCAGCTCAGAAGAGATCCAGAAAAGCCAATTTTAATTCTGCATTCTCAATTCCTTTCCTCTTTCCCCCAGTTGAACTTAAATAGGACAGGCTTTAAACCACCATATTTTGTTGTTGTTGTTGTTTTGGGTTTTTTGTTTTTGTTTTTTCCAGAATACACATGATATAAAAGCTTTATGGTAGAAATGCATTGTTTGACATATTTCTGCAATATTTTAATGCTTAATGCTCTGCAGTCACTTCAATGTGTTTCTGTTATAGGTCATAATGACAAATAGAGGAATGTGTAAATGCAGAAGAATTCCAAAGAATGGAGTCTAGCTGCATCATTATGCACATATCAAAAATATCAGTCTTGCTTCAGCCTGGGCTACAGTGAAGTATCTGTATATTTTAACAACTGAAGCTGTGGATCTCACGCTTCAAACAGTCTGTACATACACAACCACTTACTTCAGTGAGACTGCATGAAAATAACAATACCTTTACACAGCACTGCACCGTGCCATGAAGACGGGAAAATTCCCACTAGCTTCTTCAGGCATTTATCTTAAGCTCCTTTCATATTTGGACTAATGCTTATGCTGTCTTTGTAGTTAGTGAATAACAAAGGGGATGTGTCCTGGTGGGGGGAAGGGATGATTAAGAGCTCTGAGGCTTAATGCCAGCAGCAGCTGATGTGATTAAGGCCTTCCACAAAACATCATCCCAAACAGACATCTCTTAGCTCTTGGAGGAAGAACCTACCCATGTTTAAAAATGTTCTTAGAAAAACATGCCTGCATTGTATCACACAGAGGCACAAGTAAATCTAAGAAGCGTGGATATTTCTAGCATAAGTCTGGTATTGAGCAAATGCCCAGACACCTGTGTGAAAGGAAAAGGAAAAATCATTGGCAGAAATAAACAAGTTCAAAAGTTCAACTCTTGCTCAATTTTCCCCTTTTTTGATTGCAAGGAAACAGATTCCCTACTGGTGTTAGTATTTAAAAAAAAAAAAAAAAAAAAAAAAAAGAGAAAGTACACAGGTAAGATGGATGACCTGAGGACTGGAAACCCTGCCTTCATTTCATCACTCAAGAGAAACATATGAGAAGACCTGATAACGATCTCTTAACAAGCTCTGGACAGAAAAGACTTGTGATATTAGATGAATAATTAAACTAGTAGGAAATAGTAGCATAAAATGCATCGAATACAAGGTAAAAAATTTGGAGCTAGAGAAAAGACACCTACCTTTTTTTGTGGTATCACATCATTAAAATGGTGTCCAGATAGGGAACCATTTCACTGACATCACCTCCTGAGTCTCTGCTCTGTAGTGACCCAAACACACTCCAACCCCAAACATGTTTGAGACACAATCTGTTTGTCTTAAGATTAACTTCTCCGATGTGTTATAGGTGTAAACAAACATACACACAGTCACAAAGGCACAGAAGTGTCACATGAGTCTCACAAGACTGTTTTTCTTGACTGTTTAGCCAAGGAATATAAGGAATACATGGTCTAGGCAAAGTAGTAAGCCTGGTAAACATCCTTGCCTCAACTTTCTTGCTTTCTCATGTGTTCTTGAGTTTAGACGCATGTCCTCTGGATAGTCAGGATCTCCTACTCAAAGGTTATCTTGTGAACCTCTATTCTTCCATTTCACCTGTGTATTCCTCGCCTTTCAGTAAGGTCAGAGGCAAAAGTCTCAACTCAGAGAATTTTAATTGGCAATAAATTGAATGAAATAAACACCAACTTCTGATCATGAAATTATGTAATTTTTTTTAAGGGACAAAGGTGTGCAAATACTTAAGACCTTTTCTTTCCCCTGCCTTAGGCTCAATTTAAAGCAAACACTTCTTTCTCTTTCCTTGTCCCAGCTTCCAAGTTTTTGCAGAAGGTCACTCTCTATCCATGCCAATTCCTTTGGTGAGGAGCTGGGCAGCTCTGGAGGCTGAGGTTGTACATCTAAAGCTTTTATTCCTGCTACACATGACTTCTTTTCCTCTGCTCCAGCACAGGGCATCCACAGACACCTGCAGGCATCCCTGCTCTGGTGTGGATCACCATCCCCCCCAAGGGCACCCGTGTTCTTATAAATGCATCTGAAACTCTACTATCAACATCATCACAATCTTTATGTATTTTCTTTATTAAAATTCTCCCCTTTGTCCCTGGGGATCAGACTTTATGGGCTGGTCACAACATGGCAGCAAAACACACATGCACTCAACCTCTGGGAAACTAGTTACTGGGATTAACATCACCACAGCCTGAATTTACTATTTGTCTCAACTTCCTCCCCCTGCACACCAAACTACTGGGTCTAGTAATCTGTAATATGACTCATATATATACCAGTCTCAATTTGTACCTATTAAAATTCTACCCATTGCCCCATGAACCAGTTCCCAGGGGTGGGCACTGTAGCTATCTGAATATAGATTGATTACATACTCCACCACTTGCTCCTGTCAGCTGGATCATAAGGGTTAACGTTGTCATAACCAGAATATCCAAGTGCAAACTTTGTATCTTGTCCTTGCTAACCTTAAAAGCAAAAACTTCATACCAGTTTAAGGTATTAATAAAAATAACCTAAGGTCAAAAATTAACATAATCACTGTGGTGTTAATAAGTTCCTAAGTCAAACAGGGCTTCATCCAGCCCTCAAATGGATGCTGAGCACTGTTCACTTGATAAATGTGAACATTTCCCCTTTTGGGGAATAAAACGATGCACCAAGGAGAACAGCTCCTCTGGAGCTTTCTCCATGTCCTCTTATATGAACAGAGGACATGGAATGCTTCAGCACTGGAAATCCCTTAACCCTCACCTCCCCTTCTCCATTCAGGAACCTACATGAGTCCTTCAATATTAAAATATTAAAAAAACCCAACATGACAAAAATACCAAAATTGCAAAATATTTGGTTGCACTTACAATTCCAGCCAAATGAGAGGTTGTACAGAGAACAGCTATGATTTTCCATTTTATTTCTCATTATCTACTACTGTGCTGAATGCACTGGAACCACACTTGCTTTGTATAGCCAAGGCTCTGTCTCATTTTACAAGCTTTCAGAAAGGCATGAGCACATTTAGTTAATATTTGAGTTAAACCAAATGGGATGCTGAAGATAAAGCTTTGCAGAAGGCTACCCAGGCAATGCAATTACATTTAATTAGGCTACAGCAGAAAAAAAAAGCTACGTAGGCACCATACACAAACACATATGAAAAGACAGAACAATAAAAGGGGAAAAAGAGAAAGAGAGAAGACATTGAAAGAATGTCAGAAAAACAAATAGGAAGAACCAGGAGGGAAGGGGGCGACCAGGGAAGGGCTGGAGCCTTGCCTAGCTGAAAACTACAGGAAGGATCAGGCTCATTCAGAAATATTCTTAGGGTAAATGAGAGCCCAACATTACCTAGAAGAAAAATCTTTAGCTCCTCAGAGAATTCTGGGCACAGAATGAAGACAGATTCCTGGCTGGGATTCAAAACACATGTCTAATCTCCACATCTTTTTGGCCTCAGAAAGAATTGCATTGAATGTACAGGCTGGGTTTGCTACATTTTTTATCTTCTGCTAGTGTGAGAGCACCATGCTCTTCATACACTGAAAAAAATTGCACAGAAGAAGTAGCTGTAGATTATCAAAGTAGTCTCTGTGAACTTGAAAGAAGTGAGTCCTTTTTGTCCCTTCTTCTGCTGCAAAGTCTTAGGGTCTTTTACTTGGCCACAAGACCTGAAACCATCTGCAGCCAGGGTGAAAATTCTGATATTCCAGTGAAATAATCATTGTTTGCTCCATAGTTACCTGCATTTGTTTCTGCTAAGGAAGGAGACAAGTAATCAGTGAGGAGAATAGGCTTCATAAATCATTTTCTAAAAGATACAATAAATAAAATCTACATAGCTTAAAACACAAATGCATCAGAATAGAAGCCAATAAACGTATTTGTCCCCAAAGCCCCCTGTAGCTAACAAGGCAGAAACACTTTGCTGCATTTCTTTACTCAGCATGCACATATGGCAAGTGACATTCCTAAATCTTTGCTACATTTACTAGTTCTTTACATGTGCCAGCTTTTTACTTTTTTCTTGTATTCACAGCAATCATCTCTGAGGTAGCCCCCTTTCCAACATCTCTCTTTTAGGAAGATGTGCAGAGGAAAGGAACACACTATTGTATTTTTAGGAGACTTACATCACTTGATGCAGGGCTCCTCCAAACTCTCCTAAGTCAACGCATTCTTCATCTGAGCTGTTTTTTATTAGATTAGGCAAAAAAACCCAAACCCAAAACCAAGAAAATAAAAGAAGAACTATGATCATGAATGAGAAAGCTAACTTTAATCTGTTTGCAAGGTTGCCAAGTTCATACCTCAGGAATACTTAGATGGCCTGAGGGTATACCTACTTACCTGAAGAGAAGCCAAGTTTGTGAGATAAACGAAATCTAGATTAGAACAGCAACAAAAACGCTCGCTGATACCAAACTTGCAAGAACTGCAAAAGAAATGATTGTTTTTTGTGAAATTAATAATGTCTTCTGTTCCCTGTTTGCAATTAAATTCTATATTCTATGTGAAATATAGATTTCATACAATGAGCTTTCCCAAAAGGACGGACTTACACTTTACACAATCTGTCCTTTTTTTTATCTGCTTGCAAATTGGATTTAAGATTGCACTCTGGAAACCACCATTAAGCATAAGTAAATAATGAATTACATTAATCACTTTTTATTAACTCTTTTTTCATTTCTTAGTCTCCTACTTAAGGATTTAGGAACAACTCAGAGCAATTGCCTTTAAACCTACAAACAGAGTTAAGAATATTAGTGGCACTTTGTAGTACAGCTTAATATTATTCCTAATCATGCCTAAATGCAGGTGCTGGACTCTCCTCTCTTTGCTGTTCCCTCCCATTACTTTCATTGTATCAAATACATTTTTTTGTAGCCATGAGTTGAATCAAATCAGTTTGCAGAAACAAGAAACTTGTCTTTGAGATGGATGAGGTGATCTCCTGCCAGTGAGCCTGCAAGCCACCATCTTCAGTAGAGAGAGAACAATGGGGACAGGGCTGCCCTTATCAGCAGATCATAAATCCAAGGAGAAAACAAAAGTTGTTGTGTGGTCCATCTACCACATTTCTTTCATCTCCATAAAAGCAGCAATGTAAATCCCAGGTACAAACGTTAAGGTCAACAACCAATAAAGAGGAGGCAACAATAAGCTGCCCTAGTTATTTGGTGAGTGGTTAGGAACCAGAGAACCAGAGCTCTATAATTGAAATCAGTTTGTCAAACATTTGGGAACCAGCAGAAATAAAAAAAACAAGCCCAGGAAGGATTATTTTGAAATGCAATGCAATAACCATGGTCGTCAATCTGTTTTCAATTATAAGCTTCTTAAGACATATATTAGATGTGCACTAGCACAAATAGCACTCTTGTGCTATTTGCAACAGAGCAGTGATCGTGCTATTAGCTTTCAACAGTACCTAAATGATGAGCATGAAATTAAAGCAATGCATAAACTAGACTGGAATAACAATTGTAATCAGAAAGAAATAAAAAAATAAATAATCACAGGTAAATTGCCAGGGCATAACTCAGAGACAGGCATGGATCTACCATGCAAAATGCCAACATGTTTTAAAAAGGATGGGCTATAATGCAGTCTATGAAGTTGTGATGATGAAAAAGATGAAAAAACTTCCTGTTTAATTGCACAGTAATATTTATCTGCTGAGATATAGTAACAAAATTGCAATTTGCCAAAGATATTAAAGCTGGAACTGGAGGCCTTCAATCATCACAGGCAGTGGTGAACAGAGACACCTTTATGCTTTATTCTTTGACTTACCAATATGCATATTCTTAAGGGTCTTTTTGTTAAATTTCAGCTAGCAACCAAAAATCTTATTCAGCAGACTGCCACTTTGAGCCACAGCCTACCCAGCAGATACACTATCAAAGACCATGATTTATAGTAAAAAATATTAATTCCTTTTTTGGGTCACAGACATAATGGTTATAGCAAATCCATGTCATTGATGGTGAATTCCTTTATGATTAATCTGTAATTGGAAATAGAGAATTATGTACTGAAAGAAAAATTGCTACAGCTGTTTAATGTAACTTGCAAATAATATATGCTGCTAAATATTATTCTTTTATTTAAAAAAGCTTTCTAGAAATGCTTTTTTCTTTCAGACTGTTTTTCTAACAGCTCATTAATGCCACATCAGAGCAGTCTGGAGATTCCTACACAAGCACAGTGGCACTGAATAATAGACACCAATCTGTACTTGACAAATTCCACATTACTAACAGTCTGTGACTTGCATGAATTCAATTTTCATTGGTCATTGTTAATTTTCTCTGGAAGATGTTCCGTTGCTCAAACTTAGAGCACTGAAGAAGGTAGAGACTTTCTCCAATTTTCTTCCAAAAAATGTGAGCAAAAAGCAAGAATGGTGACAGGCATTAATGGGTAATTACATCTTACAGCCTTGGCTGAAATTCAGATGATTTTTGGTGGTCTGCCTGCATTCTACAGAATGATGATACTGTATCATAAGGAAATTATTCACAGGACAGAGTAAGGTATAAATTGTGTATCAGTATAGCTGTGGTTGCATCAGCTGCATCAGATTATCACTGACAGATCTTTTCTGTGTCTGTACCCACTAAAAGAAGATGACTATGATGACTACCACCAAGGCAAAATGAAAACCCTGTAGACTATATACAAAAAGTTCTGAGGGTAAAACTGATGTATTGCATTTAGTCTAGTGATAGGTACCATACAGACACCAAATTCTCATTTTTACCTCAAACATGTTCTAGTTTCTGGGTGCTCCATAAAGATGATCAGGATGTGGATAAAAGTTTTAGACTTGGCTGGTAGAACATAGTCCTCTGTTGAAGATGTGAACTATACTGTGTAAAGGAGAAGTGGGCTACAAAATCATTTAGTTCTCCTGTGTTCACAAGCAATGATCAAAGATGATTAAGTACTTAAAGTCTGGCCATGGACTTAGCAAACCCCCTAAGACAAAACCCAAATGAAATGCCATGAATGGTAAGTGATAAACAAGATGCTTGACTCAACTCAGTGGAGAAAGTGAGGCATGGAGCAATTCAAGGGGCAAAAAAAAATTCAGTAATAGCCCTACTAATTGAAAGACCTCTGCCAAAAGGAGAGGAGAATGGAAAATCTGGACTTTGTTGGTGTCAAATTTAGAGACCTGCAACCCACCGTAAGTGTCAGAGCAGTGCTTCTGCCTCACCCTTTTGCTTATTTCAGCATTATGCATACATCATTTAATATGCCCTTTTACTCATATGTTTACAGCAAATAATAACAGGTTCCCAGCAATTGGCTGGATGCAGCATTCTGCCTTTCTAAGGATGTCTCAGACAGTCATTGGCACTTCCTTCAAAAAATGTCTGGAACAAGCATTTGGCTAAACATCAAATTTGATGTCTGTCATCATTAAAAAAGTGGCTGCTGTTTTAACTGCTTTCCTTGACTCACAGTTTCACAGAATGTCCACAGCTGACCTTTACCAGACACATGGCCCTATTACTTGCAAAACACAGATGGATTCACTTCATCCTCTGAAGCGTAAACATCTATTTGGAAGGTAGAAATGAACAGCAGTGGCAGTAGAAAACAGCTACAGTTGTATGACTTGGTAGAGAACTGTCATTTGTAGGAGTAACATTTGTTCTGACTGAACATACGGAGAATTAAGATAATATCTTTGCACTGCACCAACATTAATGATGACTTTGGTACCCTATAATTACATAGTGACATATTGAACTAGAATGAGTTCTTCCGAGTCACCCCTATAAGAGTTAGTCAGTAATACTCAGCAGAGCTGGCTGGAGCAGATATAGGTGTGGGAAGGGAATAAGATGAAGCTTTAACAATTAAAACTATGTTTTAAAACAAAAAAAAAAGTTTTAATTGACGGTCCATCACTCAAGTGTTCAGTGCCTTCTTTTTTATAACATGAGAGGAAATGTAGGATGCTCTGAAGTCTCATCTGACCATGAGTTAATATTTACAGGAGCTGTAAAGTGACATACCAACTCTGCATAAACATTAGGAGTATCACATGGACTGATTCTCCAGAGTCTTTCTGTATAAAAAAGGTAAGAATCAGTTGCAGAAAGGGAATGTAGGCTCTTAGACCACAGTACTATCAGCTAAAGAGTTTATAGGAAGTAAGTAGGAGCTTTATATCCAGTATGCATTTGCTTCAGTGCCTGTGAGATGCTTGGCACCTAACCACCTTTAACCATTCCTGCCTAGGTAAATTGTTTGAAAATTTGCCACAGTCACTGTTGAAATACTTTCCCTGAAGGGAAGTGAATTGTAGAGTGTTTTCTGAGCTGTTCTCTTCATATACTGATACAAGCTTTTTGCCATTGGAGGCAAGAGCTGCAGATCAAGTTTTGAAGCATCACTTACACAACACTAGATTGATTCTCATCCAGAAACCTGGAGAAGCTAAAACCTTCTAGTTCAAACAACTTAATGTTTTACTCAATTAATTATCCTAGCTCCCATGCCCCCAGGGAGACCAAATAAGCTGATATTAACACATTTAATTCCTCAAGTACAGCTCTAACTCTCCCAGAGCTCTCCCCTCTGGAAAGACAGCTGCTGTGATCAAGTTGCTTCCTTTCTCAACCCTACTTGTGAGAGCTGCTCTACACTCTGGGACTATGAAGGGTCACTTGGTATCAAAACCTGTTCCAAGTCACCCCTGGTCTGTTTCTCCTCTGCTACTCAGCCCTCATTCTGCTAGCCCACCTCTCCCAGGAGTATCACCAACTGCAGATCCACAGAGACAAGCAGGTCCCAGATCAAGGGAGGAAGTCAGTCCAGAAGCAGGAAGCTGAGGTCCAGAAAAAGGGTGATTGTAGCAGAAGCTGTAGACTAACACTTCTCCACAATAGTTTGGGTAGGAACAAATTATTCAGGGCTGAGTTTAAATGGAGTCCATGGGTGTGTATGGAGGCCCCAGGTGAGGGCTTGACAGAATTCCTCTAAAGAGCAGTAAAACCATAAAAACTTTTCAAAACCTTCTTATCTTCCTCCGGCCAGAGCCCTGTCAGCTTTTGGGAACAGGGAGAGTATTCATGCTTCTGTATGTTCCACTATCCATAGTTCTGTGCATAGCTGCATTTGTATGTTTTAGAGCTGACTGGTACTGCTTAGCAATGGAGCAGTAACTATCACAGGGAGAATCTGAAATGGAAAACATTCCCTATGTGCTTACATGTAATTCCAAAATAACTAGCTCTAAGATACTTTTCCTCTTCCCCTGAAGTGATGCAAACTGGTTGCTGCTGGACATGGGGTATAGGAACAGCTGGACCTTGCTCATGGTGACCAGTGGACAAATACTCTATATCAAATTTCTCCACTGAGTGAGGAGCATCAGACTTCTTTCCTGGTGGGCTGGTACTTGGTTTCAGATCTAGACCTTCTGCTGTTACCAGGAATGGCCAGAGAATTCAGCAGCATTTAAAACATGATTGAAGTGTTAGCATTTAGAACATGAACCACTATGTCCCTGTCACAGCTGCCCTCCCAGTGCAGCATGACAACCTTGGAAAATCCATGTGGGAATGCCTTGACAGTCTCCTTTACCTCCTCTAACTCCAGGCTGGACCTCTCCTGTGAATCTTAGTGCCTAACAAAGCTCAGTTTTAGCCAGAAACCCCTCTCACCACAAAACTGCTGGTATTGTCACCAGTGGGAAACAAGAACCACACAGTGTTGCAGTGTGGCTTTACACCTCCTTCAGCTGAACGTACCATCAACCCCTAATCTACCTTGTCAACTACTGTGAAAGGGGAAGAAGAGCTTCATTCTGGTGCAGGGATTGACCAGGGGGTCTTGCTTCTCCTGCTCCCCTGCTTAGCCCCAGACCCGTGCTCTGTGGCTGTACTGCAGAGATGGGCTGTAGGGCTACAGCCTTCTCCTTCTGCTCCCCCCTGAAACACTACTGCTGCAGAGGACAGAATGAAATTATGCCTTCAAGGCACCAGCTCTGGTGGTGGGAGAAGCTAATGCCATTAATTAATAACAATTAATGTGCAAATTACTGCCTGAAGACTTTTTAAGCGAAGAGTGTTTTATCTCTTCTTGATCTCAATTTTCTGCTTTTTCTGTAGCAGGGGAGGAGAAAATGCAGGTTTTTTGTCATTGCCCCCTTCCTTAAAAACTTGTTTTCTGCACCTTTCAAATTCTTTTCCCCTTCTTTCCTTGTTTTGCTTAGCAGTGTGCTGAGTTTGGAAAAGGAAATATGGTGAGACAAAAAGGATACGAAAGAAGGAATACTAGACAGAAGACATATTGTGTGAAAATGTATGGAAGCTGTATTGGACATACAGAATTATTTCCTTTCACTACCTGTAGACTGAAAATTACTTTAAAAGGTGGCAACTCTTCCAATTTTTAATCTATTTTGTTTGTTTTGTTATCAGTGTTTCCAGGATCACATTCGTGTAATAATTACTTTTCAGATGACAGAATCTTGCAAGAAGCAGCCTAGCATGACACATAACAATTCCAGGAGCACAACTGTCACAGTTTAGGCCCAGTCGGTACCAACTGGGCCTCCCCTCACTCATCCCCCACCCCCACTTTGGGACAGGGAGGAGAAAATTCACCTAAAGGCTCCTTAGTCAAGACAAGGACAAGGAGGTTTGCATTCCCTGTTTACCGTAACAGGCAAAAAACAAGCAAAGTCAACTTGGGGAAAAAAAAAACAAAGACTACCAAACAAGCTTAATCTACAAGGAAAATGAGAAAACATGGCCAGACCTCAACACCCTCCCTGGATGGCTTCACAGCTGCCTCCCCCTCAGGACACAGGGCACGGGCAGAGGGGTTTGGGGTCAGTTCCCCACACGGTGTTTCTGCCGCTCCTTCCTCCTCAGGGGAGGACTCCTTGCAGCCTTCTCCAGTTCCAATGCGGGGTCCCTCTCACTGGAGAGTCCTTCATGGACCCCTGGGACATGAGTCCCTCCCACAGGTGCAGTCCCTCAGGAACTGCTCCAGCCCGGGCTGCACACAGAGTCATGGCTGCTGCAGGAGCAGTCACCTCCTTGGGCATGGGGTCCTACATGGCTGCAGATCCACATCTGACCCTCTCTGTCATCCTGGGCAGGCTGCAGCTTCACATCTGCTCACTTCAGGGGCTACAAATCCACATTTTTCCCACCGTGGTCCTTCAGGGACTGCTCCACCACGCTCCTCTGTGGGCTCCAGGGTCACAGCTGCCACCTCACCACGCGCTGTGGGGAAACCTCTCCTCGGGCACCTTTCCCTCTCCTTCACTGACCTTGGTGTCTTTTTTCTGGCTTCACTCTTTGACTTCATCCTCTACTCTGAAGGTCCTTTTTTATATTTTTACAGTTTCGTTTTCCCTTTCTTGAATGTATTACTCGCAGAGGCACATCCAGCATCCCATATCTGCTCGGCCTTGGGCAGAGGTGGGGCAGGGATTGGAACCAGGGGAGCTTCCAGCATCTCCTCACAGGAGCCACCACTGTGGCTCCCCTTCTTCCAGAACACCACTGCACTAAGGCAAGACAACAACCCAACAAGGTACTTAACATGTTCATTGTGCTTGGGTTTTCACATATCCAGTTGTCAGTTTTAGTAAGCACATTTCAGGTTAAGTCTTACAGGGTGTGACATACAGGAATAATAAAGGAGGAGAAATCATCACTTTTGGATATAATCAATTCACATGAAACATTGCATTGCGACAAGCAGAGAAGGGATAAAATGAAGGCAGCTATAATTTTTAAAATAAACTTGTATCATGGTATGAAAGCACTATGAGTTACATTGTCATGCAGGGTTAAACCATGTTATATAGTTATATATAAACTATATATATATTCTCATTGCATCAAGAGTCAATTGCTCAAAGAGTCTCTGACACATTGAATTTGTTTAAAAGTGACAGAGCCTCAAGCAGCATAGAGTCACCTCCTTGCAATTAATGGAGCCGTGTAGATTTAACACAGAATATATGACCCTGATTTTTTTTTATGAGCTAGTGAAACAGGAAAAGACTTCAAATGAGAACAAGTCAAAACAAACAAAAATATGTCTGTGTCTTGTTCTGATTTATGAAGATGCACTCATAAAATTGGATTATTTTTTTTTTAAACCACAGTGTTTCCTTCTTGTTTGGATACTGGATTCATTAAGATATTCATAGCCTGAATTTCCACTGTCTCTCCAGGGATTCTGGCAGCAGGGGAGCTGTCTGGAAGCTAAGACTGTACTGCAGCTTGTTTTCCAGCTGCCAACAGAGAGAAGAGGGCATTAGGAACCTGGTCTCTCTGTGTCTTTTCTCTCCCTGTGTGGGTATCAGGGAGTCTGTACTGCATGTGAATTTCCTCTGATGCCCTGGAAACTTGTGTTAAAGACTCAAAAAGTACTGCCACAATTTCCAAGAAAGGAAATCAAGTATCTACTTGTCTGGTTCGAAAATAGTCAGAAAATGTTATATATAAGTAGAAGAAAACTGAATAGCTGTTGAGGAAGCCCTACAGTGTGGAAAGTGGAAAGTGTTGGGTTTTTTTTTGTTTTGTTTTGTTTTTTTTGTTGTTGTTATTGTTGTGCTGTGAAATTTGATGTATAGGCATTTGCAACAGCAGCAGGCAGAGACTCTCATGACTGAATAAGATGAAATATTCTGTCTATGATCATGTTATCCTATTCCTGCTTGTTAAGAGCTATCTTGTGGTTCATGAGATCCAAGCCTGCTGAAAAGACACTAAATAAAGTTCCTGTGGCTTGTTCTCCTTGAAGGTTTCTCAGGACATTTATTAAGAAGGGAAATATGAACCAGATCATTGCGGTCACCATCACTTCACACTGAATTTCTTCCTGTACCTAAAGTTTATTGTTAAAGTTGTGTCTGATTACATTAATTAAAGTCACATTACAGCTAAATGTATGTCATAGTCCTGCTGCTTTTCAGCAGAGGGTAAGGGATTGTACACATGGCTCTGCACAGGTACATTTCCCTTTATTTGCAGCCTACCTGACTTACCCAGTTGACACAGCCAGTTGTGACAGTCCTGCCTCCTACATGTTTCAGGTTGAAAGATGTTAAAAAGTCTAAGATATGACTTAAATTTGTCCCTAAATTGCTATGGATTCTTGAGACAGGAACCTTCCAGAGATAAAGAATGAAAACTGGATTTCACTGAGCTTTGCAAATTAATGGGAAGCCACCTAAAGAGGAGGCAAGTCCAAGCTAACCTGCTGAGGAACTGCAGAGTAAGCCTGCCTGACTGGCATCACTACTGGCAGGGCAATTGGTTAAACATCTGAAATTTTATGTGAGTGGAAGGAGAAGCCTGAGACTGTTTAATATGAATTATTGCCATTCATACTGAATTGTATAATATGCTTTGGAATGAAAGCTAATTGAAGCCAATGGGAGCAGCAGAGCTAGTTAACAAAATTATTCAACTTCTTACCAGAAAGATTTCCTATTTTTTTTTTTGTCTCATTTGAGTTCTAATTCAAAGTTTTGTTTAATTCCAATTGCTATTTTAAAACCAAATTTCAGACAACAGCTTAACAGTCATTGAAATGTTCACTGTACTGTTTATGTAGGTGGAGCCGTGAGAAGTACCAAATGAATTCCTACTGGTGATAAAAAAACCAAAATCAAATACAAAGCATTCAAAGATACATGGCTGTGACAAAACCAGATGCATATCATTACACAGCTCTGTTTTTGATGTTTTTCCCAGGCAAGGATATGCAGTCAAGAACTCCCCTCTCTCTTTTCCCACAGGAACTCAGTACTGATTCGACAGATTTTGTGTGGTATGGTATTTGTGAAGTTCGGCTGCACATTCTAAGCTGCTGCTCTGGGTCTCATTCAAGATCTTGATTTGCTTGTTTTCAGCCATCAGATGTGATTGTAGAGCATTCAATCAGTATACTCAAGTCTGAAATTCCTAATTTTGTTCCATGGTGCTGACTTCATGGTCTGAAACAACATATTTTTCTTACCTAGTACCTTGAGTAGCTATGATCATTTGCTGAGATCTACTCTTCTCAGCTGGTTCTCATTCTGGGGACAGTTAGTGAAATGTTGGATACACAAGCCTGTCCTTTCAAGAAAAGTGAAAGGATTACCCAAAGTGAGAAAATGTAAGCAGTGTATATACCTGGAAAAAGACATCATGGTTCAATGGTGAGATACTCTGTTGTTTTGTTTCTTTACCCCAAATTTTATACTGCCTATTTTTGAGCAAAACAGACACAGCCACTCTTAAATGTAAAAATAGGGCACTGTAGTAAGGTCAGTCTTTGGTCCAGATTTGTGTTTCAGCAGGATGAGGAAAAGCAAATGGATGAGAAAGCCAGTGAAGAAGAGGTATGGTTTTACTCCTAGGGACATTAAATATACTTGGAAAAGGATGTTGGAAAGATCAGCTCGCAGAGCTCAAACCATTTACTGAAAAAACTCAGCAAATACATTGCTGAAGGTACCACTCCACTGAGATGCCTGACAGGGTTGTAATAAGAATAAAAATTATTTCCAGGGAAAGAGGGATAACCTATTAATGGGTTCAGAAATACTTTCTGTCCAGAACTGTAAATATTGAAACAAAGAATTAGGAATCAAGAATCATTATAACTGAAAAAGAGCCTCAGGAACATTAAGTTCTTTTTGGATTTTCCTTAAGTCACAAACAAAGGTCTGGATCATATGATTTTAAATGTCGCCATTTAAATGTCACCAGTCTTATTAATACCATTTTCAGTCAACACCAAACTGAAAGGAACAGAAAACTGGATGGAAACATGTGGAACAGTTTGGCTCTTGCCATGGCTTTTGTCACCTATAAGCTGTGTTAGAGAGTACAGGGATAACTGAGATCCCAGATAATCATCAGGTGGGGGTTCTCCCTCCAGTCCTAGGAATATCAACTCCTCACTCTGACATAGGACAAGTCTCTGACATCAGTCCATGTCTCTGCTTGGATACTCCTTTTCTGGAAGCAGTGTTATCTTAGCTGTATTTGCCTTGGGATAACTCACCTGCACAAGCTATTACAACATAAATATAAGAAAACCAAGTGTTAGGGCAGAAGACAAAAATATGAGCTAATGTCATTACCATTTTGCAGAGGTACATTCTGCAAGAGCCTAAACCTGTCTTTGATCTCATAATGTGCAAGGTTCAAGCTTGTGCCAGCCTATCCGTCTGTGAATGCCTTGCCTCTTGTCAACGGGGGTATCATAGCTGTCTCTAGGATGTGACACTGAAACAATATAGCCAGCAGGGAAAAGCTTTACAGCTTTCTGGCATGGACATTTTGAAATCCCTTCTAGTGTCAGAAATAAACCCGCAGCTGCTAGGTGTGATAACTGATGCTGCTGAACAAAAAATAAGGGACTGCAGAGTAGTACCAGAGAGCTACAAGATACAGTACTTGCTGCAGAGAAAAAGAAACAGGCATGACAGTCACAGGCTGCCATAGCTGAGCAAACAGCCGAAAGGAACTGTTCTCTGGAAGACACCAACAAAATAAAACAATTCCGTAACATTTTCTCTAGGGATCGAGGTGTAATCTGTCCCGTTCTTCGCAGAACCACAAAGCTTTAAACCAAAATTAATTTAGATGGATGAATTTTCTACAAAAATCTAGTGTCACTGAGATGATTTCTTCCTCTTTGCCAAATACTTATATTGTTTTCTGAAGCCCATGAACATACTGTATAGTTCCTGCATCCTGTCCAGCTTTTATTTTTCACCTCTAAGGGAATGCAGGGCACAAACACTTCTGAGGCATTTGCCATGCTATGAAGGAAACCAAGGTAGCATCTTACATCAGTTGCTACCCAAAGGTGAATGCCATCATGGACACTTGTGACTGTGGTTCTCCAAGCTCTCCTAAGATCCCCTCTTAGTTATTATTGCCCTGCCCATGTCAATCCTTTCCCATGCTTGGAGATGGCCTTCCCTTGTTCAAGTATTCACTGCTGACACTGCCCATGGGACCTCTGGCAATGCCACACTCAGGTGGTTCAAATACTTCCCAGCATGGCTTTCTGCAGCTGCATGCAGAATGGGTGCCAGTGGCTGAAGGAAGAGAGTGTGACAGTGTTGTATGTAAACCAGGAAACCAAATCCTCTGAATGCCTCACCCAGCATAGCCAAACATAGGAATACTTATTTCAAGGTTAGTGTAGACAAAGCAGACTTAGAGCCTGCTGCAGGTATTGATGGCTTCCTTTAACACAGCACAGCCCTTTGCTTCACACAGAACAGCTGCACAAAGACCACTGAGATGGTACAAGAAGGTCTGCTTTCAGAAAAGGTCTTGGGCCAGAATGGTGTCTTGTTTAGAATGGTGGTGTGTCCTACCTCATGGACACCAAGGCACTTAATGCTGCAGGGGAATATTCCTTCCTTCCCTTGATGCCCAGTTTCAACGTGAACAGTTGTCTTTCTCTGGGACACTTAATTTTGTCATTTATATCTGTGCTTCTGAATCTTCCATCTTCCTTTTTCGCCCTCCTGCCTTCCCAGTTTTATTTTTGAAGGTGTGCAGATCTGCAGGCTGTCTGTCTTTCACATCTGGGCTGCCTTTGGCAGTGACATGAACGTACAGCTCTTTTCCTGATGGTCAGGAGCAAAGTGTACGAGGAGTTGTGCCCAGAGGAGAGGCAGCCTAGAAGGATCCCCCCAGCTTTCCAAGCACTGAAACAGCTCGGTGTTGGATGGCCACCACTCTGGGTTGCCATGCAAGGACTGTTCTCACCCAGGGAGGACTAGGCTTTTCCAGTAAAGGTAAAAACCAATTCATTACTTAAGTTCTTTTCCAAATTTCCCTCATTCTGAAATGTCCTGGCATGACTGACTCTGGCTGGGGAAACCCTCTCGTTCCTGGAGCCTGGTTTTTACATGATGTTACTTCAGACAAGGTGACACATTATGAAGATAACTCAATACATACTAGCCCAGTGCTATTCATTTCAGGTGTGTTTCATTTAGTGAATAATGGAAGTAAATGTTTGTTCTATTTGTTCTATTCAGATTGCCAACATATACTAAAGAGATGAAAAATATTGATCAATTCTCTGATGGGAAAAGTGTGATCCTCTATCACTGTTAATACAAAGGGATAATATTCCTTTTGATGGTAAAAAACATTCACTTTTAGTAACAGAGCAATCCACAATAAGACCTATTCTTGTGTTTGTAAACATCTGAACAGTTCTTAAAATGCAAAAAATTCTTTCAGTGCATGCAGTCCCACTCTTTTCTGTGCACTCCCACGTGTGCCTTGTGATCTGGACAAAAATTTTACACTGCTTTTCAGTCATTTTGATTAATGTATTTGAAAACCTGCTATACAGTAATACTTATTATACAATAACACTTACACAAAGATTTGAAAACTTATCTGTTCCATAAATTTAAGTCTAATGCTTGTAACTCTTCTTTAGGGCAGGATCTGTGCTTGCATAGCACTGCATTTGGAAGCATGTAACAGATTTCAGAACACAATGTCCAGTTTGTAGGTACCTGAACAAGCACGTTCATGGAACACAATAACCACTAGCTAAGAATAATACAATTTACTATGCATGTAATATGCACAGAAAAACAATATGACTAGCCATAAACTGACTATCCTGTAACTACCCTATAATGATATATAGAGTGAGTTGTTAAAATGGCCTGGAGACAGCAGTGGGTGCTGAGAGCCATTCTTGGGTGATGCCTCTGTGCCCAACTGGACATGGAACAGAGCCACAGCAGGGTTGTACCTGCACCATCTCTGTTT